>CM051532.1:23876326-25076326 GCA_028022735.1 Gypaetus barbatus | reverse complement strand
CGGACGTTTCCTGTTTCGGAAAAAGGCTGTGCCGAGAACGGGCACGATGAGACCTTGCGTCTCTGGGAAAGCACAGATCCCCAGGGCTGTTGTACCTCTGAATAGGCTGCCCCGGGAAGGTGAGGAACAGCAAGAGCTTTCAGGGTTGGCACCTTCCTGGCGGGAGAAGGAGCCAGACGTTTGCCGTTTCGGAAAAAGGCTCTGCCGAGAACGAGTGCCATGAGACGTTCCGCCTATGGAAAGGCAAACATCCCCATTGCTGTTGTGCCTGTGAATAGGCTGCCCAGGGAAGGCGAAGAGCAGCAGCAGCTTTCAGGGCTGGCCCCTTCCTGGCGGGAATAGGATCCGGACGTTTGCCGTTTCGGAAAAAGGCTCTGCCGAGAACGGGCACCATGAGACCTTGCGTCTCTGCGAAAGCACAGATCCCCAGTGCTGTTGTGCCTGTGAATAGGCTGCCCAGGGAAGGCGAAGAGCAGCAGCAGCTTTCAGGGCTGGCCCCTTCCTGGCGGGAAGAGGAGCCGGACGTTTCCTGTTTCGGAAAAAGGCTGTGCCGAGAACGGGCACCATGAGACCTTGCGTCTCTGGGAAAGCACAGATCCCCAGGGCTGTTGTGCCTGAGAATAGGCTGCCCAGGGAAGGCAAAGAGCAGCAGCAGCTTTCAGGGCTGGCCCCTTCCTGGTGGGAGAAGGAGCCGGACGTTTGCCGTTTCGGAAAAAGGCTCTGCCGAGAACGGGCACCATGAGACCTTGCGTCTCTGGGAAAGCACAGATCCCCAGGGCTGTTGTGCATGTGAATAGGCTGCCCAGGGAAGGCGAAGAGCAGCAGCAGCTTTCAGGGCTGGCCCCTTCGTGGCGGGAAGAGGAGCCGGACGTTTCCTGTTTCGGAAAAAGGCTGTGCCGAGAACGGGCACGATGAGACCTTGCGTCTCTGGGAAAGCACAGATCCCCAGGGCTGTTGTACCTCTGAATAGGCTGCCCCGGGAAGGTGAGGAACAGCAAGACCTTTCAGGGTTGGCACCTTCCTGGCGGGAGAAGGAGCCAGACGTTTGCCGTTTCGGAAAAAGGCTCTGCCGAGAACGAGTGCCATGAGACGTTCCGCCTATGGAAAGGCAAACATCCCCATTGCTGTTGTGCCTGTGAATAGGCTGCCCAGGGAAGGCAAAGAGCAGCAGCAGCTTTCAGGGCTGGCCCCTTCCTGGCGGGAATAGGATCCGGACGTTTGCCGTTTCGGAAAAAGGCTCTGCCGAGAACGGGCACCATGAGACCTTGCGTCTCTGGGAAAGCACAGATCCCCAGGGCTGTTGTGCCTGTGAATAGGCTGCCCAGGGAAGGTGAAGAGCAGCAACAGCTTTCAGGGCTGGCCCCTTCCTGGCGGGAGAAGGAGCCGGACGTTTCCCATTTCGGAAAAAGGCTCTGCCGAGAACGGGCACCATGAGACCTTGCGTCTCTGGGAAAGCACAGATCCCCAGGGCTGTTGTGCCTGTGAATAGGCTGCCCAGGGAAGGTGAAGAGCAGCAACAGCTTTCAGGGCTGGCCCCTTCCTGGCGGGAGAAGGAGCCAGACGTTTGCCGTTTCGGAAAAAGGCTCTGCCCAGAACGGGCACCATGAGACCTTGCGTCTCTGGGAAAGCACAGATCCCCAGTGCTGTTGTGCCTGTGAATAGGCTGCCCAGGGAAGGCGAAGAGCAGCAGCAGCTTTCAGGGCTGGCCCCTTCCTGGTGGGAGAAGGAGCCAGACGTTTCCCGTTTCGGAAAAAGGCTCTGCCGAGAACGGGCACCATGAGACCTTGCGTCTCTGGGAAAGCACAGATCCCCAGGGCTGTTGTGCCTGTGAATAGGCTGCCCAGGGAACGTGAAGAACAGCAACAGCTTTCAGGGGTGGCCCCTTCCTGGCAGGAGAAGGAGCCGGACGTTTGCCGTTTCGGAAAAAGGCTCTGCCGAGAACGGGCACCATGAGACCTTGCGTCTCTGGGAAAGCACAGATCCCCAGGGCTGTTGTGCCTGTGAATAGGCTGCCCAGGGAAGGTGAAGAGCAGCAGCAGCTTTCAGGGCTGGCCCCTTCGTGGCGAGAAGAGGAGCCGGACGTTTCCTGTTTCGGAAAAAGGCTGTGCCGAGAACGGGCACGATGAGACCTTGCGTCTCTGGGAAAGCACAGATCCCCAGGGCTGTTGTACCTCTGAATAGGCTGCCCCGGGAAGGTGAGGAACAGCAAGAGCTTTCAGGGTTGGCACCTTCCTGGCGGGAGAAGGAGCCAGACGTTTGCCGTTTCGGAAAAAGGCTCTGCCGAGAACGAGTGCCATGAGACGTTCCGCCTATGGAAAGGCAAACATCCCCATTGCTGTTGTGCCTGTGAATAGGCTGCCCAGGGAAGGCGAAGAGCAGCAGCAGCTTTCAGGGCTGGCCCCTTCCTGGCGGGAATAGGATCCGGACGTTTGCCGTTTCGGAAAAAGGCTCTGCCGAGAACGGGCACCATGAGACCTTGCGTCTCTGGGAAAGCACAGATCCCCAGTGCTGTTGTGCCTGTGAATAGGCTGCCCAGGGAAGGTGAAGAGCAGCAACAGCTTTCAGGGCTGGCCCCTTCCTGGCGGGAGAAGGAGCCAGACGTTTGCCGTTTCGGAAAAAGGCTCTGCCGAGAACGGGCACCATGAGACCTTGCGTCTCTGGGAAAGCACAGATCCCCAGGGCTGTTGTGCCTGTGAATAGGCTGCCCAGGGAAGGTGAAGAGCAGCAGCAGCTTTCAGGGCTGGCCCCTTCGTGGCGAGAAGAGGAGCCGGACGTTTCCTTTTTCGGAAAAAGGCTGTGCCGAGAACGGGCACGATGAGACCTTGCGTCTCTGGGAAAGCACAGATCCCCAGGGCTGTTGTACCTCTGAATAGGCTGCCCCGGGAAGGTGAGGAACAGCAAGAGCTTTCAGGGTTGGCACCTTCCTGGCGGGAGAAGGAGCCAGACGTTTGCCGTTTCGGAAAAAGGCTCTGCCGAGAACGAGTGCCATGAGACGTTCCGCCTATGGAAAGGCAAACATCCCCATTGCTGTTGTGCCTGTGAATAGGCTGCCCAGGGAAGGCGAAGAGCAGCAGCAGCTTTCAGGGCTGGCCCCTTCCTGGCGGGAATAGGATCCGGACGTTTGCCGTTTCGGAAAAAGGCTCTGCCGAGAACGGGCACCATGAGACCTTGCGTCTCTGGGAAAGCACAGATCCCCAGTGCTGTTGTGCCTGTGAATAGGCTGCCCAGGGAAGGTGAAGAGCAGCAACAGCTTTCAGGGCTGGCCCCTTCCTGGCGGGAGAAGGAGCCAGACGTTTGCCGTTTCGGAAAAAGGCTCTGCCCAGAACGGGCACCATGAGACCTTGCGTCTCTGGGAAAGCACAGATCCCCAGTGCTGTTGTGCCTGTGAATAGGCTGCCCAGGGAAGGCGAAGAGCAGCAGCAGCTTTCAGGGCTGGCCCCTTCCTGGTGGGAGAAGGAGCCAGACGTTTGCCGTTTCGGAAAAAGGCTCTGCCGAGAACGGGCACCATGAGACCTTGCGTCTCTGGGAAAGCACAGATCCCCAGGGCTGTTGTGCCTGTGAATAGGCTGCCCAGGGAACGTGAAGAACAGCAACAGCTTTCAGGGGTGGCCCCTTCCTGGCGGGAGAAGGAGCCGGACGTTTGCCGTTTCGGAAAAAGGCTCTGCCGAGAACGGGCACCATGAGACCTTGCGTCTCTGGGAAAGCACAGATCCCCAGTGCTGTTGTGCCTGTGAATAGGCTGCCCAGGGAAGGTGAAGACTAGCAGCAGCTTTCAGGGCTGGCCCCTTCCTTGTGGGATGAGGAGCCGGACGTTTCCTTTTTCGGAAAAAGGCTCTGCCGAGAACGGGCACCATGAGACCTTGCGTCTCTGGGAAAGCACAGATCCCCAGTGCTGTTGTGCCTGTGAATAGGCTGCCCAGGGAAGGTGAAGACCAGCAGCAGCTTTCAGGGCTGGCCCCTTCCTGGTGGGAGAAGGAGCCGGACGTTTGCCGTTTCGGAAAAAGGCTCTGCCGAGAACGGGCACCATGAGACCTTGTGTCTCTGGGAAAGCACAGATCCCCAGGGCTGTTGTGCTGTGAATAGGCTGCCCAGGGAAGGTGAAGAACAGCAACAGCTGTCAGGGCTGCCAACTTCCTGGCGGGAGAAGGAGCCAGACGTTTCACGTTTCGGAAAAAGGCTCTGCCGAGAACGGGCACCATGAGACCTTGCGTCTCTGGGAAAGCACAGATCCCCAGGGCTGTTGTGCCTGTGAATAGGCTGCCCCGGGAAGGTGAGGAACAGCAAGAGCTTTCAGGGTTGGCACCTTCCTGGCGGGAATAGGATCCGGACGTTTGCCGTTTCGGAAAAAGGCACTGCCGAGAACGGGCACCATGAGACCTTGCGTCTCTGGGAAAGCATAGATCCCCAGTGCTGTTGTGCCTGTGAATAGGCTGCCCAGGGAAGGTGAAGACCAGCAACAGCTTTCAGGTCTGGCCCCTTCCTTGTGGGAAGAGGAGCCGGACGTTTGCCGTTTTGGAAAAAGGCTCTGCCGAGAACGAGTGCCATGAGACGTTCCGCCTATGGAAAGGAAAAATATCCCCATTGCTGTTGTGCCTGTGAATAGGCTGCCCAGGGAAGGTGAAGAGCAGCAACAGCTTTCAGGGCTGGCCCCTTCCTGGCGGGAGAAGGAGCCAGACGTTTGCCGTTTCGGAAAAAGGCTCTGCCGAGAACGGGCACCATGAGACCTTCCGTCTCTGGGAAAGCACAGATCCCCAGGGCTGTTGTGCCTGTGAATAGGCTGCCCAGGGAAGGCGAAGAGCAGCAGCAGCTTTCAGGGCTGGCCCCTTCATGGCGGGAGAAGGAGCCAGACGTTTCCCGTTTCGGAAAAAGGCTCTGCCGAGAAGGGGCACCATGAGACCTTGCGTCTCTGGGAAAGCACAGATCCCCAGGGCTGTTGTGCCTGTGAATAGGCTGCCCAGGGAACGTGAAGAACAGCAACAGCTTTCAGGGGTGGCCCCTTCCTGGCGGGAGAAGGAGCCGGACGTTTGCCGTTTCGGAAAAAGGCTCTGCCGAGAACGGGCACCATGAGACCTTGCGTCTCTGGGAAAGCACAGATCCCCAGTGCTGTTGTGCCTGTGAATAGGCTGCCCAGGGAATGCGAAGAGCAGCAGCAGCTTTCAGGGCTGGCCCCTTCCTTGTGGGATGAGGAGCCGGACGTTTCCTGTTTCGGAAAAAGGCTCTGCCGAGAACGGGCACCATGAGACCTTGCGTCTCTGGGAAAGCACAGATCCCCAGTGCTGTTGTGCCTGAGAATAGGCTGCCCAGGGAAGGCAAAGAGCAGCAGCAGCTTTCAGGGCTGGCCCCTTCCTGGCGGGAATAGGATCCGGACGTTTGCCGTTTCGGAAAAAGGCTCTGCCGAGAACGGGCACCATGAGACCTTGCGTCTCTGGGAAAGCACAGATCCCCAGGGCTGTTGTGCCTGTGAATACGCTGCCCCGGGAAGGTGAGGAACAGCAAGAGCTTTCAGGGCTGGCCCCTTCCTGGCGGGAGAAGGAGCCGGACGTTTGCCGTTTCGGAAAAAGTCTCTGCCGAGAACGGGCACCATGAGACCTTGCGTCTCTGGGAAAGCACAGATCCCCAGTGCTGTTGTGCCTGTGAATAGGCTGCCCAGGGAAGGCGAAGAGCAGCAGCAGCTTTCAGGGCTGGCCCCTTCGTGGCGGGAAGAGGAGCCGGACGTTTGCCGTTTCGGAAAAAGGCTCTGCCGAGAACGGGCACCATGAGACCTTGCGTCTCTGGGAAAGCATAGATCCCCAGTGCTGTTGTGCCTGTGAATAGGCTGCCCAGGGAAGGTGAAGACCAGCAACAGCTTTCAGGTCTGGCCCCTTCCTTGTGGGAAGAGGAGCCGGACGTTTGCCGTTTTGGAAAAAGGCTCTGCCGAGAACGAGTGCCATGAGACGTTCCGCCTATGGAAAGGAAAAATATCCCCATTGCTGTTGTGCCTGTGAATAGGCTGCCCAGGGAAGGTGAAGAGCAGCAACAGCTTTCAGGGCTGGCCCCTTCCTGGCGGGAGAAGGAGCCAGACGTTTGCCGTTTCGGAAAAAGGCTCTGCCGAGAACGGGCACCATGAGACCTTCCGTCTCTGGGAAAGCACAGATCCCCAGGGCTGTTGTGCCTGTGAATAGGCTGCCCAGGGAAGGCGAAGAGCAGCAGCAGCTTTCAGGGCTGGCCCCTTCATGGCGGGAGAAGGAGCCAGACGTTTCCCGTTTCGGAAAAAGGCTCTGCCGAGAAGGGGCACCATGAGACCTTGCGTCTCTGGGAAAGCACAGATCCCCAGGGCTGTTGTGCCTGTGAATAGGCTGCCCAGGGAACGTGAAGAACAGCAACAGCTTTCAGGGGTGGCCCCTTCCTGGCGGGAGAAGGAGCCGGACGTTTGCCGTTTCGGAAAAAGGCTCTGCCGAGAACGGGCACCATGAGACCTTGCGTCTCTGGGAAAGCACAGATCCCCAGTGCTGTTGTGCCTGTGAATAGGCTGCCCAGGGAATGCGAAGAGCAGCAGCAGCTTTCAGGGCTGGCCCCTTCCTTGTGGGATGAGGAGCCGGACGTTTCCTGTTTCGGAAAAAGGCTCTGCCGAGAACGGGCACCATGAGACCTTGCGTCTCTGGGAAAGCACAGATCCCCAGTGCTGTTGTGCCTGAGAATAGGCTGCCCAGGGAAGGCAAAGAGCAGCAGCAGCTTTCAGGGCTGGCCCCTTCCTGGCGGGAATAGGATCCGGACGTTTGCCGTTTCGGAAAAAGGCTCTGCCGAGAACGGGCACCATGAGACCTTGCGTCTCTGGGAAAGCACAGATCCCCAGGGCTGTTGTGCCTGTGAATACGCTGCCCCGGGAAGGTGAGGAACAGCAAGAGCTTTCAGGGCTGGCCCCTTCCTGGCGGGAGAAGGAGCCGGACGTTTGCCGTTTCGGAAAAAGTCTCTGCCGAGAACGGGCACCATGAGACCTTGCGTCTCTGGGAAAGCACAGATCCCCAGTGCTGTTGTGCCTGTGAATAGGCTGCCCAGGGAAGGCGAAGAGCAGCAGCAGCTTTCAGGGCTGGCCCCTTCGTGGCGGGAAGAGGAGCCGGACGTTTGCCGTTTCGGAAAAAGGCTCTGCCGAGAACGGGCACGATGAGACCTTGCGTCTCTGGGAAAGCACAGATCCCCAGTGCTGTTGTGCCTGAGAATAGGCTGCCCAGGGAAGGCAAAGAGCAGCAGCAGCTTTCAGGGCTGGCCCCTTCCTTGTGGGAGAAGGAGCCGGACGTTTGCCGTTTCGGAAAAAGGCTCTGCCGAGAACGGGCACCATGAGACCTTGCGTCTCTGGGAAAGCACAGATCCCCAGTGCTGTTGTGCCTCTGAATAGGCTGCCTCGGGAAGGTGAGGAACAGCAAGAGCTTTCAGGGTTGGCACCTTCCTGGCGGGAATAGGATCCGGACGTTTGCCGTTTCGGAAAAAGGCTCTGCCGAGAACGGGCACCATGAGACCTTGCGTCTCTGGGAAAGCACAGATCCCCAGTGCTGTTGTGCCTGTGAATAGGCTGCCCAGGGAAGGCGAAGAGCAGCAGCAGCTTTCAGGGCTGGCCCCTTCGTGGCGAGAAGAGGAGCCGGATGTTTCCTGTTTCGGAAAAAGGCTCTGCCGAGAACGGGCACGATGAGACCTTGCGTCTCTGGGAAAGCACAGATCCCCAGTGCTGTTGTGCCTGAGAATAGGCTGCCCAGGGAAGGCAAAGAGCAGCAGCAGCTTTCAGGGCTGGCCCCTTCGTGGCGGGAAGAGGAGCCGGACGTTTCCCGTTTCGGAAAAAGGCTCTGCCGAGAACGGGCACCATGAGACCTTCCGTCTCTGGGAAAGCACAGATCCCCAGGGCTGTTGTACCTCTGAATAGGCTGTCCCGGGAAGGTGAGGAACAGCAAGAGCTTTCAGGGTTGGCACCTTCCTGGCGGGAGAAGGAGCCAGACGTTTGCCTTTTCGGAAAAAGGCTCTGCTGAGAACGAGTGCCATGAGACGTTCCGCCTATGGAAAGGCAAACATCCCCATTGCTGTTGTGCCTGTGAATAGGCTGCCCAGGGAAGGCGAAGAGCAGCAGCAGCTTTCAGGGCTGGCCCCTTCCTGGCGGGAATAGGATCCGGACGTTTGCCGTTTCGGAAAAAGGCTCTGCCGAGAACGGGCACCATGAGACCTTGCGTCTCTGGGAAAGCACAGATCCCCAGGGCTGTTGTGCCTGTGAATAGGCTGCCCAGGGAAGGTGAAGAGCAGCAACAGCTTTCAGGTCTGGCCCCTTCCTTGTGGGAAGAGGAGCCGGACGTTTGCCGTTTTGGAAAAAGGCTCTGCCGAGAACGAGTGCCATGAGACGTTCCGCCTATGGAAAGGAAAAATATCCCCATTGCTGTTGTGCCTGTGAATAGGCTGCCAAGGGAAGGTGAAGAGCAGCAACAGCTGTCAGGGCTGGCCCCTTCCTGGCGTGAAGAGGAGCCGGACGTTTCCTGTTTCGGAAGAAGGCTGTGCCGAGAACGGGCACCATGAGACCTTGCGTCTCTGGGAAAGCACAGATCCCCAGTGCTGTTGTGCCTGTGAATAGGCTGCCCAGGGAAGGCGAAGAGCAGCAGCAGCTTTCAGGGCTGGCCCCTTACTGGTGGGAGAAGGAGCCAGACGTTTCCCGTTTCGGAAAAAGGCTCTGCCGAGAAGGGGCACCATGAGACCTTGCGTCTCTGGGAAAGCACAGATCCCCAGGGCTGTTGTGCCTGTGAATAGGCTGCCCAGGGAACGTGAAGAACAGCAACAGCTTTCAGGGGTGGCCCCTTCCTGGCGGGAGAAGGAGCCGGACGTTTCCCGTTTCGGAAAAAGGCTCTGCCGAGAACGGGCACCATGAGACCTTGCGTCTCTGGGAAAGCACAGATCCCCAGTGCTGTTGTGCCTGTGAATAGGCTGCCCAGGGAATGCGAAGAGCAGCAGCAGCTTTCAGGGCTGGCCCCTTCCTGGCGGGAATAGGAGCCGGACGTTTGCCGTTTCGGAAAAAGGCTCTGCCGAGAACGGGCACCATGAGACCTTGCGTCTCTGGGAAAGCACAGATCCCCAGGGCTGTTGTGCCTGTGAATACGCTGCCCCGGGAAGGTGAGGAACAGCAAGAGCTTTCAGGGCTGGCCCCTTCCTGGCGGGAGAAGGAGCCGGACGTTTGCCGTTTCGGAAAAAGTCTCTGCCGAGAACGGGCACCATGAGACCTTGCGTCTCTGGGAAAGCACAGATCCCCAGTGCTGTTGTGCCTGTGAATAGGCTGCCCAGGGAAGGCGAAGAGCAGCAGCAGCTTTCAGGGCTGGCTCCTTCGTGGCGGGAAGAGGAGCCGGACGTTTGCCGTTTCGGAAAAAGGCTCTGCCGAGAACGGGCACGATGAGACCTTGCGTCTCTGGGAAAGCACAGATCCCCAGTGCTGTTGTGCCTGAGAATAGGCTGCCCAGGGAAGGCAAAGAGCAGCAGCAGCTTTCAGGGCTGGCCCCTTCCTTGTGGGACAAGGAGCCGGACGTTTGCCGTTTCGGAAAAAGGCTCTGCCGAGAACGGGCACCATGAGACCTTGCGTCTCTGGGAAAGCACAGATCCCCAGTGCTGTTGTGCCTCTGAATAGGCTGCCTCGGGAAGGTGAGGAACAGCAAGAGCTTTCAGGGTTGGCACCTTCCTGGCGGGAATAGGATCCGGACGTTTGCCGTTTCGGAAAAAGGCTCTGCCGAGAACGGGCACCATGAGACCTTGCGTCTCTGGGAAAGCATAGATCCCCAGTGCTGTTGTGCCTGTGAATAGGCTGCCCAGGGAAGGTGAAGAGCAGCAACAGCTTTCAGGTCTGGCCCCTTCCTTGTGGGAAGAGGAGCTGGACGTTTGCCGTTTTGGAAAAAGGCTCTGCCGAGAACGAGTGCCATGAGACGTTCCGCCTATGGAAAGGAAAAATATCCCCATTGCTGTTGTGCCTGTGAATAGGCTGCCAAGGGAAGGTGAAGAGCAGCAACAGCTGTCAGGGCTGGCCCCTTCCTGGCGGGAGAAGGAGCCAGACGTTTGCCGTTTTGGAAAAAGTCTCTGCCGAGAACGGGCACCATGAGACCTTGCGTCTCTGGGAAAGCACAGATCCCCAGTGCTGTTGTGCCTGTGAATAGGCTGCCCAGGGAAGGCGAAGAGCAGCAGCAGCTTTCAGGGCTCGCCCCTTCCTGGTGGGAGAAGGAGCCAGACGTTTGCCGTTTCGGAAAAAGGCTCTGCCGAGAACGGGCACCATGAGACCTTGCGTCTCTGGGAAAGCACAGATCCCCAGGGCTGTTGTGCCTGTGAATAGGCTGCCCAGGGAAGGCGAAGAGCAGCAACAGCTTTCAGGGCTGGCCCCTTCCTGGCGGGAAGAGGAGCCGGACGTTTGCCGTTTCGGAAAAAGGCTGTGCCGAGAACGGGCACCATGAGACCTTGCGTCTCTGGGAAAGCACAGATCCCCAGGGCTGTTGTGCCTGAGAATAGGCTGACCAGGGAAGGTGAAGAGCAGCAGCAGCTTTCAGGGCTGGCCCCTTCCTGGTGGGAGAAGGAGCCGGACGTTTGCCGTTTTGGAAAAAGGCTCTGCCGAGAACGGGCACCATGAGACCTTGCGTCTCTGGGAAAGCACAGATCCCCAGTGCTGTTGTGCCTGTGAATAGGCTGCCCAGGGAAGGCAAAGACCAGCAGCAGCTTTCAGTGCTGGCCCCTTCCTGGTGGGAGAAGGAGCCGGACGTTTCCCGTTTCGGAAAAAGGCTCTGCCGAGAACGGGCACCATGAGACCTTGCGTCTCTGGGAAAGCACAGATCCCCAGGGCTGTTGTGCCTGTGAATACGCTGCCCCGGGAAGGTGAGGAACAACAAGAGCTTTCAGGGCTGGCCCCTTCCTGGCGGGAAGAGGAGCCGGACGTTTGCCGTTTTGGAAAAAGGCTCTGCCGAGAACGGGCACCATGAGACCTTGCGTCTCTGGGAAAGCACAGATCCCCAGTGCTGTTGTGCCTGTGAATAGGCTGCCCAGGGAAGGCGAAGAGCAGCAGCAGCTTTCAGGGCTGGCCCCTTCGTGGCGAGAAGAGGAGCCGGATGTTTCCTGTTTCGGAAAAAGGCTCTGCCGAGAACGGGCACGATGAGACCTTGCGTCTCTGGGAAAGCACAGATCCCCAGTGCTGTTGTGCCTGAGAATAGGCTGCCCAGGGAAGGCAAAGAGCAGCAGCAGCTTTCAGGGCTGGCCCCTTCGTGGCGGGAAGAGGAGCCGGACGTTTCCCGTTTCGGAAAAAGGCTCTGCCGAGAACGGGCACCATGAGACCTTCCGTCTCTGGGAAAGCACAGATCCCCAGGGCTGTTGTACCTCTGAATAGGCTGCCCCGGGAAGGTGAGGAACAGCAAGAGCTTTCAGGGTTGGCACCTTCCTGGCGGGAGAAGGAGCCAGACGTTTGCCTTTTCGGAAAAAGGCTCTGCTGAGAACGAGTGCCATGAGACGTTCCGCCTATGGAAAGGCAAACATCCCCATTGCTGTTGTGCCTGTGAATAGGCTGCCCAGGGAAGGCGAAGAGCAGCAGCAGCTTTCAGGGCTGGCCCCTTCCTGGCGGGAATAGGATCCGGACGTTTGCCGTTTCGGAAAAAGGCTCTGCCGAGAACGGGCACCATGAGACCTTGCGTCTCTGGGAAAGCACAGATCCCCAGGGCTGTTGTGCCTGTGAATAGGCTGCCCAGGGAAGGTGAAGAGCAGCAACAGCTTTCAGGTCTGGCCCCTTCCTTGTGGGAAGAGGAGCCGGACGTTTGCCGTTTTGGAAAAAGGCTCTGCCGAGAACGAGTGCCATGAGACGTTCCGCCTATGGAAAGGAAAAATATCCCCATTGCTGTTGTGCCTGTGAATAGGCTGCCAAGGGAAGGTGAAGAGCAGCAACAGCTGTCAGGGCTGGCCCCTTCCTGGCGTGAAGAGGAGCCGGACGTTTCCTGTTTCGGAAGAAGGCTCTGCCGAGAACGGGCACCATGAGACCTTGCGTCTCTGGGAAAGCACAGATCCCCAGGGCTGTTGTGCCTGAGAATAGGCTGCCCAGGGAAGGCAAAGAGCAGCAGCAGCTTTCAGGGCTGGCCCCTTCCTGGTGGGAGAAGGAGCCGGACGTTTGCCGTTTTGGAAAAAGGCTCTGCCGAGAACGGGCACCATGAGACCTTGCGTCTCTGGGAAAGCACAGATCCCCAGTGCTGTTGTGCCTGTGAATAGGCTGCCCAGGGAAGGCGAAGAGCAGCAACAGCTTTCAGTGCTGGCCCCTTCCTGGCGGGAGAAGGAGCCGGACGTTTCCCGTTTCGGAAAAAGGCTCTGCCGAGAACGGGCACCATGAGACCTTGCGTCTCTGGGAAAGCACAGATCCCCAGTGCTGTTGTGCCTGTGAATAGGCTGCCCAGGGAAGGTGAAGAGCAGCAACAGCTTTCAGGGCTGGCCCCTTCCTGGCGGGAGAAGGAGCCAGACGTTTGCCGTTTCGGAAAAAGGCTCTGCCGAGAACGGGCACCATGAGACCTTGCGTCTCTGGGAAAGCACAGATCCCCAGTGCTGTTGTGCCTGTGAATAGGCTGCCCAGGGAAGGTGAAGACCAGCAGCAGCTTTCAGGGCTGGCCCCTTCCTGGCGGGAGAAGGAGCCAGACGTTTGTCGTTTTGGAAAAAGGCTCTGCCGAGAACGGGCACCATGAGACCTTGCGTCTCTGGGAAAGCACAGATCCCCAGGGCTGTTGTGCCTGTGAATAGGCTGCCCAGGGAATGTGAAGAACAGCAACAGCTTTCAGGGCTGGCCCCTTCCTGGCGGGAGAAGGAGCCGGACGTTTGCCGTTTCGGAAAAAGGCTCTGCCGAGAACGGGCACCATGAGACCTTGCGTCTCTGGGAAAGCACAGATCCCCAGTGCTGTTGTGCCTGTGAATAGGCTGCCCCGGGAAGGTGAGGAACAGCAAGAGCTTTCAGGGTTGGCACCTTCCTGGCGGGAGAAGGAGCCAGACGTTTGCCGTTTCGGAAAAAGGCTCTGCCGAGAACGAGTGCCATGAGACGTTCCGCCTATGGAAAGGCAAACATCCCCATTGCTGTTGTGCCTGTGAATAGGCTGCCCAGGGAAGGCGAAGAGCAGCAGCAGCTTTCAGGGCTGGCCCCTTCCTGGCGGGAATAGGAGCCGGACGTTTCCCGTTTCGGAAAAAGGCTCTGCCGAGAACGGGCACCATGAGACCTTGCGTCTCTGGGAAAGCACAGATCCCCAGTGCTGTTGTGCCTGTGAATAGGCTGCCCAGGGAAGGTGAAGAGCAGCAACAGCTTTCAGGGCTGGCCCCTTCCTGGCGGGAGAAGGAGCCGGACGTTTCCCGTTTCGGAAAAAGGCTCTGCCGAGAACGGGCACCATGAGACCTTGCATCTCTGGGAAAGCACAGATCCCCAGTGCTCTTGTGCCTGTGAATAGGCTGCCCAGGGAAGGTGAAGAGCAGCAACAGCTTTCAGGGCTGGCCCCTTCCTGGCGGGAGAAGGAGCCAGACGTTTGCCGTTTCGGAAAAAGGCTCTGCCGAGAACGGGCACCATGAGACCTTGCGTCTCTGGGAAAGCACAGATCCCCAGTGCTGTTGTGCCTGTGAATAGGCTGCCCAGAGAAGGTGAGGAACAGCCAGAGCTTTCAGGGTTGGCACCTTCCTAGCGGGAATAGGATCCGGACGTTTGCCGTTTCGGAAAAAGGCTCTGCCGAGAACGGGCACCATGAGACCTTGCGTCTCTGGGAAAGCACAGATCCCCAGTGCTGTTGTGCCTGTGAATAGGCTGCCCAGGGAAGGTGAAGACCAGCAACAGCTTTCAGGTCTGGCCCCTTCCTTGTGGGAAGAGGAGCCGGACGTTTGCCGTTTTGGAAAAAGGCTCTGCCGAGAACGAGTGCCATGAGACGTTCCGCCTATGGAAAGGAAAAATATCCCCATTGCTGTTGTGCCTGTGAATAGGCTGCCAAGGGAAGGTGAAGAGCAGCAACAGCTGTCAGGGCTGGCCCCTTCCTGGCGGGAAGAGGAGCCGGACGTTTCCTGTTTCGGAAAAAGGCTGTGCCGAGAACGGGCACCATGAGACCTTGCGTCTCTGGGAAAGCACAGATCCCCAGGGCTGTTGTGCCTGAGAATAGGCTGCCCAGGGAAGGCAAAGAGCAGCAGCAGCTTTCAGGGCTGGCCCCTTCGTGGCGGGAAGAGGAGCCGGACGTTTCCCGTTTCGGAAAAAGGCTCTGCCGAGAACGGGCACCATGAGACCTTCCGTCTCTGGGAAAGCACAGATCCCCAGGGCTGTTGTACCTCTGAATAGGCTGCCCCGGGAAGGTGAAGAGCAGCAACAGCTTTCAGGGTTGGCACCTTCCTGGCGGGAGAAGGAGCCAGACGTTTGCCGTTTCGGAAAAAGGCTCTGCCGAGAACGAGTGCCATGAGACGTTCCGCCTATGGAAAGGCAAACATCCCCATTGCTGTTGTGCCTGTGAATAGGCTGCCCAGGGAAGGCGAAGAGCAGCAGCAGCTTTCAGGGCTGGCCCCTTCCTGGCGGGAATAGGATCCGGACGTTTGCCGTTTCGGAAAAAGGCTCTGCCGAGAACGGGCACCATGAGACCTTGCGTCTCTGGGAAAGCACAGATCCCCAGTGCTGTTGTGCCTGTGAATAGGCTGCCCAGGGAAGGTGAAGAGCAGCAACAGCTTTCAGGGCTGGCCCCTTCCTGGCGGGAGAAGGAGCCAGACGTTTGCCGTTTCGGAAAAAGGCTCTGCCGAGAACGGGCACCATGAGACCTTGCGTCTCTGGGAAAGCACAGATCCCCAGTGCTGTTGTGCCTGTGAATAGGCTGCCCAGGGAAGGCGAAGAGCAGCAGCAGCTTTCAGGGCTGGCCCCTTCCTGGTGGGAGAAGGAGCCAGACGTTTGCCGTTTCGGAAAAAGGCTCTGCCGAGAACGGGCACCATGAGACCTTGCGTCTCTGGGAAAGCACAGATCCCCAGGGCTGTTGTGCCTGTGAATAGGCTGCCCAGGGAACGTGAAGAAAAGCAACAGCTTTCAGGGGTGGCCCCTTCCTGGCGGGAGAAGGAGCCGGACGTTTCCCGTTTCGGAAAAAGGCTCTGCCGAGAACGGGCACCATGAGACCTTGCGTCTCTGGGAAAGCACAGATCCCCAGGGCTGTTGTGCCTGTGAATAGGCTGCCCAGGGAAGGTGAAGACTAGCAGCAGCTTTCAGGGCTGGCCCCTTCCTTGTGGGATGAGGAGCCGGACGTTTGCCGTTTTGGAAAAAGGCTCTGCCGAGAACGGGCACCATGAGACCTTGCGTCTCTGGGAAAGCACAGATCCCCAGTGCTGTTGTGCCTGTGAATAGGCTGCCCAGGGAAGGTGAAGACCAGCAACAGCTTTCAGGGCTGGCCCCTTCCTGGTGGGAGAAGGAGCCGGACGTTTGCCGTTTCGGAAAAAGGCTCTGCCGAGAACGGGCACCATGAGACCTTGTGTCTCTGGGAAAGCACAGATCCCCAGGGCTGTTGTGCCTGTGAATAGGCTGCCCAGGGAAGATGAAGAACAGCAACAGCTGTCAGGGCTGCCAACTTCCTGGCGGGAGAAGGAGCCAGACGTTTCACGTTTCGGAAAAAGGCTCTGCCGAGAACGGGCACCATGAGACCTTGCGTCTCTGGGAAAGCACAGATCCCCAGTGCTGTTGTGCCTGTGAATACGCTGCCCCGGGAAGGTGAGGAACAGCAAGAGCTTTCAGGGCTGGCCCCTTCCTGGCGGGAGAAGGAGCCAGACGTTTGCCGTTTCGGAAAAAGGCTCTGCCGAGAAGGGGCACCATGAGACCTTGCGTCTCTGGGAAAGCACAGATCCCCAGTGCTGTTGTGCCTCTGAATAGGCTGCCCCGGGAAGGTGAGGAACAGCAAGAGCTTTCAGGGTTGGCCCCTTCCTGGCGGGAGAAGGAGCCAGACGTTTGCCGTTTCGGAAAAAGGCTCTGCCGAGAACGAGTGCCATGAGACGTTCCGCCTATGGAAAGGCAAAGATCCCCAGTGCTGTTGTGCCTGTGAATAGCCTGCCCAGGGAAGGCGAAGACCAGCAGCAGCTTTCAGTGCTGGCCCCTTCCTGGCGGGAGAAGGAGCCGGACGTTTGCCGTTTCGGAAAAAGGCTCTGCCGAGAACGGGCACCATGAGACCTTGCGTCTCTGGGAAAGCACAGATCCCCAGGGCTGTTGTGCCTGTGAATAGGCTGCCCAGGGAAGGTGAAGAGCAGCAGCAGCTTTCAGGGCTGGCCCCTTCGTGGCGAGAAGAGGAGCCGGACGTTTCCTGTTTCGGAAAAAGGCTGTGCCGAGAACGGGCACGATGAGACCTTGCGTCTCTGGGAAAGCACAGATCCCCAGGGCTGTTGTACCTCTGAATAGGCTGCCCCGGGAAGGTGAGGAACAGCAAGAGCTTTCAGGGTTGGCACCTTCCTGGCGGGAGAAGGAGCCAGACGTTTGCCGTTTCGGAAAAAGGCTCTGCCGAGAACGAGTGCCATGAGACGTTCCGCCTATGGAAAGGCAAACATCCCCATTGCTGTTGTGCCTGTGAATAGGCTGCCCAGGGAAGGCGAAGAGCAGCAGCAGCTTTCAGGGCTGGCCCCTTCCTGGCGGGAATAGGATCCGGACGTTTGCCGTTTCGGAAAAAGGCTCTGCCGAGAACGGGCACCATGAGACCTTGCGTCTCTGGGAAAGCACAGATCCCCAGTGCTGTTGTGCCTGTGAATAGGCTGCCCAGGGAAGGTGAAGAGCAGCAACAGCTTTCAGGGCTGGCCCCTTCCTGGCGGGAGAAGGAGCCAGACGTTTGCCGTTTCGGAAAAAGGCTCTGCCGAGAACGGGCACCATGAGACCTTGCGTCTCTGGGAAAGCACAGATCCCCAGGGCTGTTGTGCCTGTGAATAGGCTGCCCAGGGAAGGTGAAGAGCAGCAGCAGCTTTCAGGGCTGGCCCCTTCGTGGCGAGAAGAGGAGCCGGACGTTTCCTGTTTCGGAAAAAGGCTGTGCCGAGAACGGGCACGATGAGACCTTGCGTCTCTGGGAAAGCACAGATCCCCAGGGCTGTTGTACCTCTGAATAGGCTGCCCCGGGAAGGTGAGGAACAGCAAGAGCTTTCAGGGTTGGCACCTTCCTGGCGGGAGAAGGAGCCAGACGTTTGCCGTTTCGGAAAAAGGCTCTGCCGAGAACGAGTGCCATGAGACGTTCCGCCTATGGAAAGGCAAACATCCCCATTGCTGTTGTGCCTGTGAATAGGCTGCCCAGGGAAGGCGAAGAGCAGCAGCAGCTTTCAGGGCTGGCCCCTTCCTGGCGGGAATAGGATCCGGACGTTTGCCGTTTCGGAAAAAGGCTCTGCCGAGAACGGGCACCATGAGACCTTGTGTCTCTGGGAAAGCACAGATCCCCAGTGCTGTTGTGCCTGTGAATAGGCTGCCCAGGGAAGGTGAAGAGCAGCAACAGCTTTCAGGGCTGGCCCCTTCCTGGCGGGAGAAGGAGCCAGACGTTTGCCGTTTCGGAAAAAGGCTCTGCCGAGAACGGGCACCATGAGACCTTGCGTCTCTGGGAAAGCACAGATCCCCAGGGCTGTTGTGCCTGTGAATAGGCTGCCCAGGGAAGGTGAAGAGCAGCAGCAGCTTTCAGGGCTGGCCCCTTCGTGGCGAGAAGAGGAGCCGGACGTTTCCTGTTTCGGAAAAAGGCTGTGCCGAGAACGGGCACGATGAGACCTTGCGTCTCTGGGAAAGCACAGATCCCCAGGGCTGTTGTACCTCTGAATAGGCTGCCCCGGGAAGGTGAGGAACAGCAAGAGCTTTCAGGGTTGGCACCTTCCTGGCGGGAGAAGGAGCCAGACGTTTGCCGTTTCGGAAAAAGGCTCTGCCGAGAACGAGTGCCATGAGACGTTCCGCCTATGGAAAGGCAAACATCCCCATTGCTGTTGTGCCTGTGAATAGGCTGCCCAGGGAAGGCGAAGAGCAGCAGCAGCTTTCAGGGCTGGCCCCTTCCTGGCGGGAATAGGATCCGGACGTTTGCCGTTTCGGAAAAAGGCTCTGCCGAGAACGGGCACCATGAGACCTTGCGTCTCTGGGAAAGCACAGATCCCCAGTGCTGTTGTGCCTGTGAATAGGCTGCCCAGGGAAGGTGAAGAGCAGCAACAGCTTTCAGGGCTGGCCCCTTCCTGGCGGGAGAAGGAGCCAGACGTTTGCCGTTTCGGAAAAAGGCTCTGCTGAGAACGGGCACCATGAGACCTTGCGTCTCTGGGAAAGCACAGATCCCCAGTGCTGTTGTGCCTGTGAATAGGCTGCCCAGGGAAGGCGAAGAGCAGCAGCAGCTTTCAGGGCTGGCCCCTTCCTGGTGGGAGAAGGAGCCAGACGTTTGCCGTTTCGGAAAAAGGCTCTGCCGAGAACGGGCACCATGAGACCTTGTGTCTCTGGGAAAGCACAGATCCCCAGGGCTGTTGTGCTGTGAATAGGCTGCCCAGGGAAGGTGAAGAACAGCAACAGCTGTCAGGGCTGCCAACTTCCTGGCGGGAGAAGGAGCCAGACGTTTCACGTTTCGGAAAAAGGCTCTGCCGAGAGCGGGCACCATGAGACCTTGCGTCTCTGGGAAAGCACAGATCCCCAGGGCTGTTGTGCCTGTGAATAGGCTGCCCCGGGAAGGTGAGGAACAGCAAGAGCTTTCAGGGTTGGCACCTTCCTGGCGGGAATAGGATCCGGACGTTTGCCGTTTCGGAAAAAGGCACTGCCGAGAACGGGCACCATGAGACCTTGCATCTCTGGGAAAGCACAGATCCCCAGTGCTGTTGTGCCTGTGAATAGGCTGCCCAGGGAAGGTGAAGACCAGCAACAGCTTTCAGGTCTGGCCCCTTCCTTGTGGGAAGAGGAGCCGGACGTTTGCCGTTTTGGAAAAAGGCTCTGCCGAGAACGAGTGCCATGAGACGTTCCGCCTATGGAAAGGAAAAATATCCCCATTGCTGTTGTGCCTGTGAATAGGCTGCCCAGGGAAGGTGAAGAGCAGCAACAGCTGTCAGGGCTGGCCCCTTCCTGGCGGGAGAAGGAGCCAGACGTTTGCCGTTTTGGAAAAAGGCTCTGCCGAGAACGGGCACCATGAGACATTCCGTCTCTGGGAAAGCACAGATCCCCAGTGCTGTTGTGCCTGTGAATAGGCTGCCCAGGGAAGGCGAAGAGCAGCAGCAGCTTTCAGGGCTCGCCCCTTCCTGGTGGGAGAAGGAGCCAGACGTTTGCCGTTTCGGAAAAAGGCTCTGCCCAGAACGGGCACCATGAGACCTTGCGTCTCTGGGAAAGCACAGATCCCCAGGGCTGTTGTGCCTGAGAATAGGCTGCCCAGGGAAGGCAAAGAGCAGCAGCAGCTTTCGGGGCTGGCCCCTTCCTGGTGGGAGAAGGAGCCGGACGTTTGCCGTTTTGGAAAAAGGCTCTGCCGAGAACGGGCACCATGAGACCTTGCGTCTCTGGGAAAGCACAGATCCCCAGTGCTGTTGTGCCTGTGAATAGGCTGCCCAGGGAAGGCGAAGACCAGCAGCAGCTTTCAGTGCTGGCCCCTTCCTGGCGGGAGAAGGAGCCGGACGTTTGCCGTTTCGGAAAAAGGCTCTGCCGAGAACGGGCACCATGAGACCTTGCGTCTCTGGGAAAGCACAGATCCCCAGGGCTGTTGTGCCTGTGAATACGCTGCCCCGGGAAGGTGAGGAACAACAAGAGCTTTCAGGGCTGGCCCCTTCCTGGCGGGAAGAGGATCCGGACGTTTCCCGTTTCGGAAAAAGGCTCTGCCGAGAACGGGCACCATGAGACCTTGCGTCTCTGGGAAAGCACAGATCCCCAGGGCTGTTGTGCCTGTGAATAGGCTGCCCAGGGAAGGTGAAGAGCAGCAGCAGCTTTCAGGGCTGGCCCCTTCGTGGCGGGAGAAGGAGCCGGACGTTTCCCGTTTCGGAAAAAGGCTCTGCCGAGAACGGGCACCATGAGACATTCCGTCTCTGGGAAAGCACAGATCCCCAGTGCTGTTGTGCCTGTGAATAGGCTGCCCAGGGAAGGTGAAGAGCAGCAACAGCTTTCAGGGCTGGCCCCTTCCTGGCGGGAGAAGGAGCCAGACGTTTGCCGTTTCGGAAAAAGGCTCTGCCGAGAACGGGCACCATGAGACCTTGCGTCTCTGGGAAAGCACAGATCCCCAGGGCTGTTGTGCCTGTGAATAGGCTGCCCAGGGAAGGCGAAGAGCAGCAGCAGCTTTCAGGGCTGGCCCCTTACTGGTGGGAGAAGGAGCCAGACGTTTCCCGTTTCGGAAAAAGGCTCTGCCGAGAAGGGGCACCATGAGACCTTGCGTCTCTGGGAAAGCACAGATCCCCAGGGCTGTTGTGCCTGTGAATAGGCTGCCCAGGGAACGTGAAGAACAGCAACAGCTTTCAGGGGTGGCCCCTTCCTGGCGGGAGAAGGAGCCGGACGTTTGCCGTTTCGGAAAAAGGCTCTGCCGAGAACGGGCACCATGAGACCTTGCGTCTCTGGGAAAGCACAGATCCCCAGTGCTGTTGTGCCTGTGAATAGGCTGCCCAGGGAATGCGAAGAGCAGCAGCAGCTTTCAGGGCTGGGCCCTTCCTTGTGGGATGAGGAGCCGGACGTTTCCTGTTTCGGAAAAAGGCTCTGCCGAGAACGGGCACCATGAGACCTTGCGTCTCTGGGAAAGCACAGATCCCCAGTGCTGTTGTGCCTGAGAATAGGCTGCCCAGGGAAGGCAAAGAGCAGCAGCAGCTTTCAGGGCTGGCCCCTTCCTGGCGGGAATAGGATCCGGACGTTTGCCGTTTCGGAAAAAGGCTCTGCCGAGAACGGGCACCATGAGACCTTGCGTCTCTGGGAAAGCACAGATCCCCAGGGCTGTTGTGCCTGTGAATACGCTGCCCCGGGAAGGTGAGGAACAGCAAGAGCTTTCAGGGCTGGCCCCTTCCTGGCGGGAGAAGGAGCCGGACGTTTGCCGTTTCGGAAAAAGTCTCTGCCGAGAACGGGCACCATGAGACCTTGCGTCTCTGGGAAAGCACAGATCCCCAGTGCTGTTGTGCCTGTGAATAGGCTGCCCAGGGAAGGCGAAGAGCAGCAGCAGCTTTCAGGGCTGGCCCCTTCGTGGCGGGAAGAGGAGCCGGACGTTTGCCGTTTCGGAAAAAGGCTCTGCCGAGAACGGGCACGATGAGACCTTGCGTCTCTGGGAAAGCACAGATCCCCAGTGCTGTTGTGCCTGAGAATAGGCTGCCCAGGGAAGGCAAAGAGCAGCAGCAGCTTTCAGGGCTGGCCCCTTCCTTGTGGGAGAAGGAGCCGGACGTTTGCCGTTTCGGAAAAAGGCTCTGCCGAGAACGGGCACCATGAGACCTTGCGTCTCTGGGAAAGCACAGATCCCCAGTGCTGTTGTGCCTCTGAATAGGCTGCCTCGGGAAGGTGAGGAACAGCAAGAGCTTTCAGGGTTGGCACCTTCCTGGCGGGAATAGGATCCGGACGTTTGCCGTTTCGGAAAAAGGCTCTGCCGAGAACGGGCACCATGAGACCTTGCGTCTCTGGGAAAGCATAGATCCCCAGTGCTGTTGTGCCTGTGAATAGGCTGCCCAGGGAAGGTGAAGAGCAGCAACAGCTTTCAGGTCTGGCCCCTTCCTTGTGGGAAGAGGAGCTGGACGTTTGCCGTTTTGGAAAAAGGCTCTGCCGAGAACGAGTGCCATGAGACGTTCCGCCTATGGAAAGGAAAAATATCCCCATTGCTGTTGTGCCTGTGAATAGGCTGCCAAGGGAAGGTGAAGAGCAGCAACAGCTGTCAGGGCTGGCCCCTTCCTGGCGGGAGAAGGAGCCAGACGTTTGCCGTTTTGGAAAAAGTCTCTGCCGAGAACGGGCACCATGAGACCTTGCGTCTCTGGGAAAGCACAGATCCCCAGTGCTGTTGTGCCTGTGAATAGGCTGCCCAGGGAAGGCGAAGAGCAGCAGCAGCTTTCAGGGCTCGCCCCTTCCTGGTGGGAGAAGGAGCCAGACGTTTGCCGTTTCGGAAAAAGGCTCTGCCGAGAACGGGCACCATGAGACCTTGCGTCTCTGGGAAAGCACAGATCCCCAGGGCTGTTGTGCCTGTGAATAGGCTGCCCAGGGAAGGCGAAGAGCAGCAACAGCTTTCAGGGCTGGCCCCTTCCTGGCGGGAAGAGGAGCCGGACGTTTGCCGTTTCGGAAAAAGGCTGTGCCGAGAACGGGCACCATGAGACCTTGCGTCTCTGGGAAAGCACAGATCCCCAGGGCTGTTGTGCCTGAGAATAGGCTGACCAGGGAAGGTGAAGAGCAGCAGCAGCTTTCAGGGCTGGCCCCTTCCTGGTGGGAGAAGGAGCCGGACGTTTGCCGTTTTGGAAAAAGGCTCTGCCGAGAACGGGCACCATGAGACCTTGCGTCTCTGGGAAAGCACAGATCCCCAGTGCTGTTGTGCCTGTGAATAGGCTGCCCAGGGAAGGCAAAGACCAGCAGCAGCTTTCAGTGCTGGCCCCTTCCTGGTGGGAGAAGGAGCCGGACGTTTCCCGTTTCGGAAAAAGGCTCTGCCGAGAACGGGCACCATGAGACCTTGCGTCTCTGGGAAAGCACAGATCCCCAGGGCTGTTGTGCCTGTGAATACGCTGCCCCGGGAAGGTGAGGAACAACAAGAGCTTTCAGGGCTGGCCCCTTCGTGGCGGGAAGAGGAGCCGGACGTTTGCCGTTTTGGAAAAAGGCTCTGCCGAGAACGGGCACCATGAGACCTTGCGTCTCTGGGAAAGCACAGATCCCCAGTGCTGTTGTGCCTGTGAATAGGCTGCCCAGGGAAGGCGAAGAGCAGCAGCAGCTTTCAGGGCTGGCCCCTTCGTGGCGAGAAGAGGAGCCGGATGTTTCCTGTTTCGGAAAAAGGCTCTGCCGAGAACGGGCACGATGAGACCTTGCGTCTCTGGGAAAGCACAGATCCCCAGTGCTGTTGTGCCTGAGAATAGGCTGCCCAGGGAAGGCAAAGAGCAGCAGCAGCTTTCAGGGCTGGCCCCTTCGTGGCGGGAAGAGGAGCCGGACGTTTCCCGTTTCGGAAAAAGGCTCTGCCGAGAACGGGCACCATGAGACCTTGCGTCTCTGGGAAAGCACAGATCCCCAGGGCTGTTGTACCTCTGAATAGGCTGCCCCGGGAAGGTGAGGAACAGCAAGAGCTTTCAGGGTTGGCACCTTCCTGGCGGGAGAAGGAGCCAGACGTTTGCCGTTTCGGAAAAAGGCTCTGCTGAGAACGAGTGCCATGAGACGTTCCGCCTATGGAAAGGCAAACATCCCCATTGCTGTTGTGCCTGTGAATAGGCTGCCCAGGGAAGGCGAAGAGCAGCAGCAGCTTTCAGGGCTGGCCCCTTCCTGGCGGGAATAGGATCCGGACGTTTGCCGTTTCGGAAAAAGGCTCTGCCGAGAACGGGCACCATGAGACCTTGCGTCTCTGGGAAAGCACAGATCCCCAGGGCTGTTGTGCCTGTGAATAGGCTGCCCAGGGAAGGTGAAGAGCAGCAACAGCTTTCAGGTCTGGCCCCTTCCTTGTGGGAAGAGGAGCCGGACGTTTGCCATTTTGGAAAAAGGCTCTGCCGAGAACGAGTGCCATGAGACGTTCCGCCTATGGAAAGGAAAAATATCCCCATTGCTGTTGTGCCTGTGAATAGGCTGCCAAGGGAAGGTGAAGAGCAGCAACAGCTGTCAGGGCTGGCCCCTTCCTGGCGTGAAGAGGAGCCGGACGTTTCCTGTTTCGGAAGAAGGCTGTGCCGAGAACGGGCACCATGAGACCTTGCGTCTCTGGGAAAGCACAGATCCCCAGGGCTGTTGTGCCTGAGAATAGGCTGCCCAGGGAAGGCAAAGAGCAGCAGCAGCTTTCAGGGCTGGCCCCTTCCTGGTGGGAGAAGGAGCCGGACGTTTGCCGTTTTGGAAAAAGGCTCTGCCGAGAACGGGCACCATGAGACCTTGCGTCTCTGGGAAAGCACAGATCCCCAGTGCTGTTGTGCCTGTGAATAGGCTGCCCAGGGAAGGCGAAGAGCAGCAACAGCTTTCAGTGCTGGCCCCTTCCTGGCGGGAGAAGGAGCCGGACGTTTCCCGTTTCGGAAAAAGGCTCTGCCGAGAACGGGCACCATGAGACCTTGCGTCTCTGGGAAAGCACAGATCCCCAGTGCTGTTGTGCCTGTGAATAGGCTGCCCAGGGAAGGTGAAGAGCAGCAACAGCTTTCAGGGCTGGCCCCTTCCTGGCGGGAGAAGGAGCCAGACGTTTGCCGTTTCGGAAAAAGGCTCTGCCGAGAACGGGCACCATGAGACCTTGCGTCTCTGGGAAAGCACAGATCCCCAGTGCTGTTGTGCCTGTGAATAGGCTGCCCAGGGAAGGCGAAGAGCAGCAGCAGCTTTCAGGGCTGGCCCCTTCCTGGCGGGAGAAGGAGCCAGACGTTTGCCGTTTTGGAAAAAGGCTCTGCCGAGAACGGGCACCATGAGACCTTGCGTCTCTGGGAAAGCACAGATCCCCAGTGCTGTTGTGCCTGTGAATAGGCTGCCCAGGGAAGGTGAAGACTAGCAGCAGCTTTCAGGGCTGGACCCTTCCTTGTGGGATGAGGAGCCGGACGTTTCCTGTTTCGGAAAAAGGCTCTGCCGAGAACGGGCACCATGAGACCTTGCGTCTCTGGGAAAGCACAGATCCCCAGGGCTGTTGTGCCTGTGAATAGGCTGCCCCGGGAAGGTGAGGAACAGCAAGAGCTTTCAGGGTTGGCACCTTCCTGGCGGGAGAAGGAGCCAGACGTTTGCCGTTTCGGAAAAAGGCTCTGCCGAGAACGAGTGCCATGAGACGTTCCGCCTATGGAAAGGCAAACATCCCCATTGCTGTTGTGCCTGTGAATAGGCTGCCCAGGGAAGGCGAAGAGCAGCAGCAGCTTTCAGGGCTGGCCCCTTCCTGGCGGGAATAGGAGCCGGACGTTTCCCGTTTCGGAAAAAGGCTCTGCCGAGAACGGGCACCATGAGACCTTGCGTCTCTGGGAAAGCACAGATCCCCAGGGCTGTTGTGCCTGTGAATAGGCTGCCCAGGGAAGGTGAAGAGCAGCAACAGCTTTCAGGGCTGGCCCCTTCCTGGCGGGAGAAGGAGCCGGACGTTTCCCGTTTCGGAAAAAGGCTCTGCCGAGAACGGGCACCATGAGACCTTGCATCTCTGGGAAAGCACAGATCCCCAGTGCTCTTGTGCCTGTGAATAGGCTGCCCAGGGAAGGTGAAGAGCAGCAACAGCTTTCAGGGCTGGCCCCTTCCTGGCGGGAGAAGGAGCCAGACGTTTGCCGTTTCGGAAAAAGGCTCTGCCGAGAACGGGCACCATGAGACCTTGCGTCTCTGGGAAAGCACAGATCCCCAGTGCTGTTGTGCCTGTGAATAGGCTGCCCAGAGAAGGTGAGGAACAGCAAGAGCTTTCAGGGTTGGCACCTTCCTAGCGGGAATAGGATCCGGACGTTTCCCGTTTCGGAAAAAGGCTCTGCCGATAACGGGCACCATGAGACCTTGCGTCTCTGGGAAAGCATAGATCCCCAGTGCTGTTGTGCCTGTGAATAGGCTGCCCAGGGAAGGTGAAGACCAGCAACAGCTTTCAGGTCTGGCCCCTTCCTTGTGGGAAGAGGAGCCGGACGTTTGCCGTTTTGGAAAAAGGCTCTGCCGAGAACGAGTGCCATGAGACGTTCCGCCTATGGAAAGGAAAAATATCCCCATTGCTGTTGTGCCTGTGAATAGGCTGCCCAGGGAACGTGAAGAGCAGCAACAGCTGTCAGGGCTGGCCCCTTCCTGGCGGGAAGAGGAGCCGGACGTTTCCTGTTTCGGAAAAAGGCTGTGCCGAGAACGGGCACCATGAGACCTTGCGTCTCTGGGAAAGCACAGATCCCCAGGGCTGTTGTGCCTGAGAAAAGGCTGCCCAGGGAAGGCAAAGAGCAGCAGCAACTTTCAGGGCTGGCCCCTTCGTGGCGGGAAAAGGAGCCGGACGTTTCCCGTTTCGGAAAAAGGCTCTGCCGAGAACGGGCACCATGAGACCTTCCGTCTCTGGGAAAGCACAGATCCCCAGGGCTGTTGTGCCTGTGAATAGGCTGCCCCGGGAAGGTGAAGAGCAGCAACAGCTTTCAGGGTTGGCACCTTCCTGGCGGGAGAAGGAGCCAGACGTTTGCCGTTTCGGAAAAAGGCTCTGCCGAGAACGAGTGCCATGAGACGTTCCGCCTATGGAAAGGCAAACATCCCCATTGCTGTTGTGCCTGTGAATAGGCTGCCCAGGGAAGGCGAAGAGCAGCAGCAGCTTTCAGGGCTGGCCCCTTCCTGGCGGGAATAGGATCCGGACGTTTGCCGTTTCGGAAAAAGGCTCTGCCGAGAACGGGCACCATGAGACCTTGCGTCTCTGGGAAAGCACAGATCCCCAGTGCTGTTGTGCCTGTGAATAGGCTGCCCAGGGAAGGTGAAGAGCAGCAACAGCTTTCAGGGCTGGCCCCTTCCTGGCGGGAGAAGGAGCCAGACTTTTGCCGTTTCGGAAAAAGGCTCTGCCGAGAACGGGCACCATGAGACCTTGCGTCTCTGGGAAAGCACAGATCCCCAGGGCTGTTGTGCCTGTGAATAGGCTGCCCAGGGAAGGTGAAGACTAGCAGCAGCTTTCAGGGCTGGCCCCTTCCTTGTGGGATGAGGAGCCGGACGTTTGCCGTTTTGGAAAAAGGCTCTGCCGAGAACGGGCACCATGAGACCTTGCGTCTCTGGGAAAGCACAGATCCCCAGTGCTGTTGTGCCTGTGAATAGGCTGCCCAGGGAAGGTGAAGACCAGCAACAGCTTTCAGGGCTGGCCCCTTCCTGGCGGGAGAAGGAGCCGGACGTTTCCCGTTTCGGAAAAAGGCTCTGCCGAGAACGGGCACCATGAGACCTTGCGTCTCTGGGAAAGCACAGATCCCCAGTGCTGTTGTGCCTGTGAATAGGCTGCCCAGGGAAGGTGAAGAGCAGCAACAGCTTTCAGGGCTGGCCCCTTCCTGGCGGGAGAAGGAGCCAGACGTTTGCCGTTTCGGAAAAAGGCTCTGCCGAGAACGGGCACCATGAGACCTTGCGTCTCTGGGAAAGCACAGATCCCCAGTGCTGTTGTGCCTGTGAATAGGCTGCCCAGGGAAGGCGAAGAGCAGCAGCAGCTTTCAGGGCTGGCCCCTTCCTGGCGGGAGAAGGAGCCAGACGTTTGCCGTTTTGGAAAAAGGCTCTGCCGAGAACGGGCACCATGAGACCTTGCGTCTCTGGGAAAGCACAGATCCCCAGGGCTGTTGTGCCTGTGAATAGGCTGCCCAGGGAAGGTGAGGAACAGCAAGAGCTTTCAGGGGTGGCCCCTTCCTGGCGGGAGAAGGAGCCGGACGTTTGCCGTTTCGGAAAAAGGCTCTGCCGAGAACGGGCACCATGAGACCTTGCGTCTCTGGGAAAGCACAGATCCCCAGTGCTGTTGTGCCTGTGAATAGGCTGCCCAGGGAAGGTGAAGACTAGCAGCAGCTTTCAGGGCTGGACCCTTCCTTGTGGGATGAGGAGCCGGACGTTTCCTGTTTCGGAAAAAGGCTCTGCCGAGAACGGGCACCATGAGACCTTGCGTCTCTGGGAAAGCACAGATCCCCAGGGCTGTTGTGCCTGTGAATAGGCTGCCCCGGGAAGGTGAGGAACAGCAAGAGCTTTCAGGGTTGGCACCTTCCTGGCGGGAGAAGGAGCCAGACGTTTGCCGTTTCGGAAAAAGGCTCTGCCGAGAACGAGTGCCATGAGACGTTCCGCCTATGGAAAGGCAAACATCCCCATTGCTGTTGTGCCTGTGAATAGGCTGCCCAGGGAAGGCGAAGAGCAGCAGCAGCTTTCAGGGCTGGCCCCTTCCTGGCGGGAATAGGAGCCGGACGTTTCCCGTTTCGGAAAAAGGCTCTGCCGAGAACGGGCACCATGAGACCTTGCGTCTCTGGGAAAGCACAGATCCCCAGTGCTGTTGTGCCTGTGAATAGGCTGCCCAGGGAAGGTGAAGAGCAGCAACAGCTTTCAGGGCTGGCCCCTTCCTGGCGGGAGAAGGAGCCGGACGTTTCCCGTTTCGGAAAAAGGCTCTGCCGAGAACGGGCACCATGAGACCTTGCATCTCTGGGAAAGCACAGATCCCCAGTGCTCTTGTGCCTGTGAATAGGCTGCCCAGGGAAGGTGAAGAGCAGCAACAGCTTTCAGGGCTGGCCCCTTCCTGGCGGGAGAAGGAGCCAGACGTTTGCCGTTTCGGAAAAAGGCTCTGCCGAGAACGGGCACCATGAGACCTTGCGTCTCTGGGAAAGCACAGATCCCCAGTGCTGTTGTGCCTGTGAATAGGCTGCCCAGAGAAGGTGAGGAACAGCAAGAGCTTTCAGGGTTGGCACCTTCCTAGCGGGAATAGGATCCGGACGTTTGCCGTTTCGGAAAAAGGCTCTGCCGATAACGGGCACCATGAGACCTTGCGTCTCTGGGAAAGCATAGATCCCCAGTGCTGTTGTGCCTGTGAATAGGCTGCCCAGGGAAGGCGAAGAGCAGCAGCAGCTTTCAGGGCTGGCCCCTTCCTGGCGGGAGAAGGAGCCAGACGTTTGCCGTTTTGGAAAAAGGCTCTGCCGAGAACGGGCACCATGAGACCTTGCGTCTCTGGGAAAGCACAGATCCCCAGGGCTGTTGTGCCTGTGAATAGGCTGCCCAGGGAACGTGAAGAACAGCAACAGCTTTCAGGGGTGGCCCCTTCCTGGCGGGAGAAGGAGCCGGACGTTTGCCGTTTCGGAAAAAGGCTCTGCCGAGAACGGGCACCATGAGACCTTGCGTCTCTGGGAAAGCACAGATCCCCAGTGCTGTTGTGCCTGTGAATAGGCTGCCCAGGGAAGGTGAAGACTAGCAGCAGCTTTCAGGGCTGGACCCTTCCTTGTGGGATGAGGAGCCGGACGTTTCCTGTTTCGGAAAAAGGCTCTGCCGAGAACGGGCACCATGAGACCTTGCGTCTCTGGGAAAGCACAGATCCCCAGGGCTGTTGTGCCTGTGAATAGGCTGCCCCGGGAAGGTGAGGAACAGCAAGAGCTTTCAGGGTTGGCACCTTCCTGGCGGGAGAAGGAGCCAGACGTTTGCCGTTTCGGAAAAAGGCTCTGCCGAGAACGAGTGCCATGAGACGTTCCGCCTATGGAAAGGCAAACATCCCCATTGCTGTTGTGCCTGTGAATAGGCTGCCCAGGGAAGGCGAAGAGCAGCAGCAGCTTTCAGGGCTGGCCCCTTCCTGGCGGGAATAGGAGCCGGACGTTTCCCGTTTCGGAAAAAGGCTCTGCCGAGAACGGGCACCATGAGACCTTGCGTCTCTGGGAAAGCACAGATCCCCAGTGCTGTTGTGCCTGTGAATAGGCTGCCCAGGGAAGGTGAAGAGCAGCAACAGCTTTCAGGGCTGGCCCCTTCCTGGCGGGAGAAGGAGCCGGACGTTTCCCGTTTCGGAAAAAGGCTCTGCCGAGAACGGGCACCATGAGACCTTGCATCTCTGGGAAAGCACAGATCCCCAGTGCTCTTGTGCCTGTGAATAGGCTGCCCAGGGAAGGTGAAGAGCAGCAACAGCTTTCAGGGCTGGCCCCTTCCTGGCGGGAGAAGGAGCCAGACGTTTGCCGTTTCGGAAAAAGGCTCTGCCGAGAACGGGCACCATGAGACCTTGCGTCTCTGGGAAAGCACAGATCCCCAGTGCTGTTGTGCCTGTGAATAGGCTGCCCAGAGAAGGTGAGGAACAGCAAGAGCTTTCAGGGTTGGCACCTTCCTGGCGGGAGAAGGAGCCAGACGTTTGCCGTTTCGGAAAAAGGCTCTGCCGAGAACGGGCACCATGAGACCTTGCGTCTCTGGGAAAGCACAGATCCCCAGAGCTGTTGTGCCTGTGAATAGGCTGCCCAGGGAACGTGAAGAACAGCAACAGCTGTCAGGGCTGGCACCTTCCTTGTGGGAGAAGGAGCCGGACGTTTCCCGTTTCGGAAAAAGGCTCTGCCGAGAACGGGCACCATGAGGCCTTCCGTCTCTGGGAAAGCACAGATCCCCAGTGCTGTTGTGCCTGTGAATAGGCTGCCCCGGGAAGGTGAAGACCAGCAACATCTTTCAGGGCTGGCCGCTTCCTTGTGGGAGGAGGAGCCGGACGTTTGCCGTTTCGGAAAAAGGCTGTGCCGAGAACGGGCACCATGAGACCTTGCGTCTCTGGGAAAGCACAGATCCCCAGGGCTGTTGTGCCTGTGAATAGGCTGCCCAGGAAGGTGAAGACCAGCAACAGCTTTCAGGTCTGGCCCCTTCCTTGTGGGAAGAGGAGCCGGACGTTTGCCGTTTTGGAAAAAGGCTCTGCCGAGAACGAGTGCCATGAGACGTTCCGCCTATGGAAAGGAAAAATATCCCCATTGCTGTTGTGCCTGTGAATAGGCTGCCAAGGGAAGGTGAAGAGCAGCAACAGCTGTCAGGGCTGGCCCCTTCCTGGTGGGAGAAGTAGCCGGATGTTTGCCGTTTCGGAAAGAGGCTCTGCCGAGAACGGGCACCATGAGACCTTGCGTCTCTGGGAAAGCACAGATCCCCAGTGCTGTTGTGCCTGTGAATAGGCTGCCCAGGGAAGGTGAAGACCAGCAGCAGCTTTCAGGGCTGGCCCCTTCCTGGTGGGAGAAGTAGACGGACGTTTGCCGTTTCGGAAAAAGGCTCTGCCGAGAACGGGCACCATGAGACCTTGCGTCTCTGGGAAAGCACAGATCCCCAGGGCTGTTGTGCCTGTGAATAGGCTGCCCAGGGAAGGTGAAGAACAGCAACAGCTTTCAGGGCTGGCCCCTTCCTGGCGGGAGAAGGAGCCAGATGTTTCACGTTTCGGAAAAAGGCTCTGCCGAGAACGGGCACCATGAGACCTTGCGTCTCTGGGAAAGCACAGATCCCCAGGGCTGTTGTGCCTGTGAATACGCTGCCCCGGGAAGGTGAGGAACAACAAGAGCTTTCAGGGCTGGCCCCTTCCTGGCGGGAAGAGGATCCGGACGTTTGCCGTTTCGGAAAAAGGCTCTGCCGAGAACGGGCACCATGAGACCTTGCGTCTCTGGGAAAGCACAGATCCCCAGGGCTGTTGTGCCTGAGAATAGGCTGCCCAGGGAAGGCAAAGAGCAGCAGCAGCTTTCAGGGCTGGCCCCTTCCTGGCGGGAAGAGGAGCCGGACGTTTCCCGTTTCGGAAAAAGGCTCTGCCGAGAACGGGCACCATGAGACCTTCCGTCTCTGGGAAAGCACAGATCCCCAGGGCTGTTGTACCTCTGAATAGGCTGCCCCGGGAAGGTGAGGAACAGCAAGAGCTTTCAGGGTTGGCACCTTCCTGGCGGGAGAAGGAGCCAGACGTTTGCCGTTTCGGAAAAAGGCTCTGCCAAGAACGAGTGCCATGAGACGTTCCGCCTATGGAAAGGCAAACATCCCCATTGCTGTTGTGCCTGTGAATAGGCTGCCCAGGGAAGGCGAAGAGCAGCAGCAGCTTTCAGGGCTGGCCCCTTCCTGGCGGGAATAGGATCCGGACGTTTGCTGTTTCGGAAAAAGGCTCTGCCGAGAACGGGCACCATGAGACCTTGCGTCTCTGGGAAAGCACAGATCCCCAGGGCTGTTGTGCCTGTGAATAGGCTGCCCAGGGAAGGTGAAGAGCAGCAACAGCTTTCAGGGCTGGCCCCTTCCTGGCGGGAGAAGGAGCCGGACGTTTGCCGTTTTGGAAAAAGGCTCTGCCGAGAACGGGCACCATGAGACCTTGCGTCTCTGGGAAAGCACAGATCCCCAGTGCTGTTGTGCCTGTGAATAGGCTGCCCAGGAAAGGTGAAGAGCAGCAACAGCTTTCAGGGCTGGCCCCTTCCTGGCGGGAGAAGGAGCCAGACGTTTGCCGTTTCGGAAAAAGGCTCTGCCGAGAACGGGCACCATGAGACCTTGCGTCTCTGGGAAAGCACAGATCCCCAGTGCTGTTGTGCCTGTGAATAGGCTGCCCAGGGAAGGCGAAGAGCAGCAGCAGCTTTCAGGGCTGGCCCCTTCCTGGTGGGAGAAGGAGCCAGACGTTTGCCGTTTCGGAAAAAGGCTCTGCCGAGAACGGGCACCATGAGACCTTGCGTCTCTGGGAAAGCACAGATCCCCAGAGCTGTTGTGCCTGTGAATAGGCTGCCCAGGGAACGTGAAGAACAGCAACAGCTGTCAGGGCTGGCACCTTCCTTGTGGGAGAAGGAGCCGGACGTTTGCCGTTTTGGAAAAAGGCTCTGCCGAGAACGGGCACCATGAGGCCTTCCGTCTCTGGGAAAGCACAGATCCCCAGTGCTGTTGTGCCTGTGAATAGGCTGCCCCGGGAAGGTGAAGACCAGCAACATCTTTCAGGGCTGGCCGCTTCCTTGTGGGAGGAGGAGCGGGACGTTTGCCGTTTCGGAAAAAGGCTGTGCCGAGAACGGGCACCATGAGACCTTGCGTCTCTGGGAAAGCACAGATCCCCAGGGCTGTTGTGCCTGTGAATAGGCTGCCCAGGAAGGTGAAGACCAGCAACAGCTTTCAGGTCTGGCCCCTTCCTTGTGGGAAGAGGAGCCGGACGATTGCCGTTTTGGAAAAAGGCTCTGCCGAGAACGAGTGCCATGAGACGTTCCGCCTATGGAAAGGAAAAATATCCCCATTGCTGTTGTGCCTGTGAATAGGCTGCCAAGGGAAGGTGAAGAGCAGCAACAGCTGTCAGGGCTGGCCCCTTCCTGGTGGGAGAAGTAGCCGGATGTTTGCCGTTTCGGAAAGAGGCTCTGCCGAGAACGGGCACCATGAGACCTTGCGTCTCTGGGAAAGCACAGATCCCCAGTGCTGTTGTGCCTGTGAATAGGCTGCCCAGGGAAGGTGAAGACCAGCAGCAGCTTTCAGGGCTGGCCCCTTCCTGGTGGGAGAAGGAGCCGGACGTTTGCCGTTTCGGAAAAAGGCTCTGCCGAGAACGGGCACCATGAGACCTTGCGTCTCTGGGAAAGCACAGATCCCCAGGGCTGTTGTGTCTGTGAATAGGCTGCCCAGGGAAGGTGAAGAACAGCAACAGCTGTCAGGGCTGCCAACTTCCTGGCGGGAGAAGGAGCCAGACGTTTCACGTTTCGGAAAAAGGCTCTGCCGAGAACGGGCACCATGAGACCTTGCGTCTCTGGGAAACCACAGATCCCCAGGGCTGTTGTGCCTGTGAATACGCTGCCCCGGGAAGGTGAGGAACAACAAGAGCTTTCAGGGCTGGCCCCTTCCTGGCGGGAAGAGGAGCCGGACGTTTGCCGTTTCGGAAAAAGGCTCTGCCGAGAACGGGCACCATGAGACCTTGCGTCTCTGGGAAAGCACAGATCCCCAGTGCTGTTGTGCCTGTGAATAGGCTGCCCAGGGAAGGCGAAGACCAGCAGCAGCTTTCAGTGCTGGCCCCTTCCTGGCGGGAGAAGGAGCCGGACGTTTGCCGTTTCGGAAAAAGGCTCTGCCGAGAACGGGCACCATGAGACCTTGCGTCTCTGGGAAAGCACAGATCCCCAGTGCTGTTGTGCCTGTGAATACGCTGCCCCGGGAAGGTGAGGAACAACAAGAGCTTTCAGGGCTGGCCCCTTCCTGGCGGGAAGAGGAGCCGGACGTTTGCCGTTTCGGAAAAAGGCTCTGCCGAGAACGGGCACCATGAGACCTTGCGTCTCTGGGAAAGCACAGATCCCCAGTGCTGTTGTGCCTGAGAATAGGCTGCCCAGGGAAGGCAAAGAGCAGCAGCAGCTTTCAGGGCTGGCCCCTTCGTGGCGGGAAGAGGAGCCGGACGTTTCCCGTTTCGGAAAAAGGCTCTGCCGAGAACGGGCACCATGAGACCTTCCGTCTCTGGGAAAGCACAGATCCCCAGGGCTGTTGTACCTCTGAATAGGCTGCCCCGGGAAGGTGAGGAACAGCAAGAGCTTTCAGGGTTGGCACCTTCCTGGCGGGAGAAGGAGCCAGACGTTTGCCGTTTCGGAAAAAGGCTCTGCCGAGAACGAGTGCCATGAGACGTTACACCTATGGAAAGGCAAACATCCCCATTGCTGTTGTGCCTGTGAATAGGCTGCCCAGGGAAGGCGAAGAGCAGCAGCAGCTTTCAGGGCTGGCCCCTTCCTGGCGGGAATAGGAGCCGGACGTTTGCCGTTTTGGAAAAAGGCTCTGCCGAGAACGGGCACCATGAGACCTTGCGTCTCTGGGAAAGCACAGATCCCCAGTGCTGTTGTGCCTGTGAATAGGCTGCCCAGGGAAGGTGAAGACCAGCAACAGCTTTCAGGGCTGGCCCCTTCCTGGCGGGAGAAGGAGCCAGACGTTTGCCGTTTCGGAAAAAGGCTCTGCCGAGAACGGGCACCATGAGACCTTGCGTCTCTGGGAAAGCACAGATCCCCAGTGCTGTTGTGCCTGTGAATAGGCTGCCCAGGGAAGGCGAAGAGCAGCAGCAGCTTTCAGGGCTCGCCCCTTCCTGGTGGGAGAAGGAGCCAGACGTTTGCCGTTTCGGAAAAAGGCTCTGCCGAGAAGGGGCACCATGAGACCTTGCGTCTCTGGGAAAGCACAGATCCCCAGAGCTGTTGTGCCTGTGAATAGGCTGCCCAGGGAACGTGAAGAACAGCAACAGCTTTCAGGGGTGGCCCCTTCCTGGCGGGAGAAGGAGCCGGACGTTTGCCGTTTCGGAAAAAGGCTCTGCCGAGAACGGGCACCATGAGACCTTGCGTCTCTGGGAAAGCACAGATCCCCAGTGCTGTTGTGCCTGTGAATAGCCTGCCCAGGGAAGGCGAAGACCAGCAGCAGCTTTCAGTGCTGGCCCCTTCCTGGCGGGAGAAGGAGCCGGACGTTTGCCGTTTTGGAAAAAGGCTCTGCCGAGAACGGGCACCATGAGACCTTGCGTCTCTGGGAAAGCACAGATCCCCAGGGCTGTTGTGCCTGTGAATACGCTGCCCCGGGAAGGTGAGGAACAACAAGAGCTTTCAGGGCTGGCCCCTTCCTGGCGGGAAGAGGAGCCGGACGTTTGCCGTTTCGGAAAAAGGCTCTGCCGAGAACGGGCACCATGAGACCTTGCGTCTCTGGGAAAGCACAGATCCCCAGTGCTCTTGTGCCTGTGAATAGGCTGCCCAGGGAAGGCAAAGAGCAGCAGCAGCTTTCAGGGCTGGCCCCTTCGTGGCGGGAGAAGGAGCCGGACGTTTCCCGTTTCGGAAAAAGGCTCTGCCGAGAACGGGCACCATGAGACCTTCCGTCTCTGGGAAAGCACAGATCCCCAGGGCTGTTGTACCTCTGAATAGGCTGCCCCGGGAAGGTGAGGAACAGCAAGAGCTTTCAGGGTTGGCACCTTCCTGGCGGGAGAAGGAGCCAGACGTTTGCCGTTTCGGAAAAAGGCTCTGCCGAGAACGAGTGCCATGAGACGTTCCGCCTATGGAAAGGCAAACATCCCCATTGCTGTTGTGCCTGTGAATAGGCTGCCCAGGGAAGGCGAAGAGCAGCAGCAGCTTTCAGGGCTGGCCCCTTCCTGGCGGGAGAAGGAGCCAGACGTTTGCCGTTTCGGAAAAAGGCTCTGCCGAGAACGGGCACCATGAGACCTTGCGTCTCTGGGAAAGCACAGATCCCCAGTGCTGTTGTGCCTGTGAATAGGCTGCCCAGGAAAGGTGAAGAGCAGCAACAGCTTTCAGGGGTGGCCCCTTCCTGGCGGGAGAAGGAGCCAGACGTTTCCCGTTTCGGAAAAAGGCTCTGCCGAGAACGGGCACCATGAGACCTTGCGTCTCTGGGAAAGCACAGATCCCCAGTGCTGTTGTGCCTGTGAATAGGCTGCCCAGGGAAGGCGAAGAGCAGCAGCAGCTTTCAGGGCTGGCCCCTTCCTGGTGGGAGAAGGAGCCAGACGTTTGCCGTTTCGGAAAAAGGCTCTGCCGAGAACGGGCACCATGAGACCTTGCGTCTCTGGGAAAGCACAGATCCCCAGAGCTGTTGTGCCTGTGAATAGGCTGCCCAGGGAACGTGAAGAACAGCAACAGCTGTCAGGGCTGGCACCTTCCTTGTGGGAGAAGGAGCCGGACGTTTCCCGTTTTGGAAAAAGGCTCTGCCGAGAACGGGCACCATGAGGCCTTCCGTCTCTGGGAAAGCACAGATCCCCAGTGCTGTTGTGCCTGTGAATAGGCTGCCCCGGGAAGGTGAAGACCAGCAACATCTTTCAGGGCTGGCCGCTTCCTTGTGGGAGGAGGAGCGGGACGTTTGCCGTTTCGGAAAAAGGCTGTGCCGAGAACGGGCACCATGAGACCTTGCGTCTCTGGGAAAGCACAGATCCCCAGGGCTGTTGTGCCTGTGAATAGGCTGCCCAGGAAGGTGAAGACCAGCAACAGCTTTCAGGTCTGGCCCCTTCCTTGTGGGAAGAGGAGCCGGACGTTTGCCGTTTTGGAAAAAGGCTCTGCCGAGAACGAGTGCCATGAGACGTTCCGCATATGGAAAGGAAAAATATCCCCATTGCTGTTGTGCCTGTGAATAGGCTGCCAAGGGAAGGTGAAGAGCAGCAACAGCTGTCAGGGCTGGCCCCTTCCTGGTGGGAGAAGTAGCCGGATGTTTGCCGTTTCGGAAAGAGGCTCTGCCGAGAACGGGCACCATGAGACCTTGCGTCTCTGGGAAAGCACAGATCCCCAGTGCTGTTGTGCCTGTGAATAGGCTGCCCAGGGAAGGTGAAGACCAGCAGCAGCTTTCAGGGCTGGCCCCTTCCTGGTGGGAGAAGGAGCCGGACGTTTGCCGTTTCGGAAAAAGGCTCTGCCGAGAACGGGCACCATGAGACCTTGCGTCTCTGGGAAAGCACAGATCCACAGGGCTGTTGTGCCTGTGAATAGGCTGCCCAGGGAAGGTGAAGAACAGCAACAGCTGTCAGGGCTGCCAACTTCCTGGCGGGAGAAGGAGCCAGACGTTTCACGTTTCGGAAAAAGGCTCTGCCGAGAACGGGCACCATGAGACCTTGCGTCTCTGGGAAACCACAGATCCCCAGGGCTGTTGTGCCTGTGAATACGCTGCCCCGGGAAGGTGAGGAACAACAAGAGCTTTCAGGGCTGGCCCCTTCCTGGCGGGAAGAGGAGCCGGACGTTTGCCGTTTCGGAAAAAGGCTCTGCCGAGAACGGGCACCATGAGACCTTGCGTCTCTGGGAAAGCACAGATCCCCAGTGCTGTTGTGCCTGTGAATAGGCTGCCCAGGGAAGGCGAAGACCAGCAGCAGCTTTCAGTGCTGGCCCCTTCCTGGCGGGAGAAGGAGCCGGACGTTTGCCGTTTCGGAAAAAGGCTCTGCCGAGAACGGGCACCATGAGACCTTGCGTCTCTGGGAAAGCACAGATCCCCAGTGCTGTTGTGCCTGTGAATACGCTGCCCCGGGAAGGTGAGGAACAACAAGAGCTTTCAGGGCTGGCCCCTTCCTGGCGGGAAGAGGAGCCGGACGTTTGCCGTTTCGGAAAAAGGCTCTGCCGAGAACGGGCACCATGAGACCTTGCGTCTCTGGGAAAGCACAGATCCCCAGTGCTGTTGTGCCTGAGAATAGGCTGCCCAGGGAAGGCAAAGAGCAGCAGCAGCTTTCAGGGCTGGCCCCTTCGTGGCGGGAAGAGGAGCCGGACGTTTCCCGTTTCGGAAAAAGGCTCTGCCGAGAACGGGCACCATGAGACCTTCCGTCTCTGGGAAAGCACAGATCCCCAGGGCTGTTGTACCTCTGAATAGGCTGCCCCGGGAAGGTGAGGAACAGCAAGAGCTTTCAGGGTTGGCACCTTCCTGGCGGGAGAAGGAGCCAGACGTTTGCCGTTTCGGAAAAAGGCTCTGCCGAGAACGAGTGCCATGAGACGTTACGCCTATGGAAAGGCAAACATCCCCATTGCTGTTGTGCCTGTGAATAGGCTGCCCAGGGAAGGCGAAGAGCAGCAGCAGCTTTCAGGGCTGGCCCCTTCCTGGCGGGAATAGGAGCCGGACGTTTGCCGTTTTGGAAAAAGGCTCTGCCGAGAACGGGCACCATGAGACCTTGCGTCTCTGGGAAAGCACAGATCCCCAGTGCTGTTGTGCCTGTGAATAGGCTGCCCAGGGAAGGTGAAGACCAGCAACAGCTGTCAGGGCTGGCCCCTTCCTGGCGGGAGAAGGAGCCGGACGTTTGCCGTTTCGGAAAAAGGCTCTGCCGAGAACGGGCACCATGAGACCTTGCGTCTCTGGGAAAGCACAGATCCCCAGTGCTGTTGTGCCTGTGAATAGGCTGCCCAGGGAAGGCGAAGAGCAGCAGCAGCTTTCAGTGCTGGCCCCTTCCTTGTGGGAAGAGGAGCCGGACGTTTGCCGTTTTGGAAAAAGGCTCTGCCGAGAACGAGTGCCATGAGACGTTCCGCCTATGGAAAGGAAAAATATCCCCATTGCTGTTGTGCCTGTGAATAGGCTGCCAAGGGAAGGTGAAGAGCAGCAACAGCTGTCAGGGCTGGCCCCTTCCTGGTGGGAGAAGTAGCCGGATGTTTGCCGTTTCGGAAAGAGGCTCTGCCGAGAACGGGCACCATGAGACCTTGCGTCTCTGGGAAAGCACAGATCCCCAGTGCTGTTGTGCCTGTGAATAGGCTGCCCAGGGAAGGTGAAGACCAGCAGCAGCTTTCAGGGCTGGCCCCTTCCTGGTGGGAGAAGGAGCCGGACGTTTGCCGTTTCGGAAAAAGGCTCTGCCGAGAACGGGCACCATGAGACCTTGCGTCTCTGGGAAAGCACAGATCCCCAGGGCTGTTGTGCCTGTGAATACGCTGCCCCGGGAAGGTGAGGAACAACAAGAGCTTTCAGGGCTGGCCCCTTCCTGGCGGGAAGAGGAGCCGGACGTTTGCCGTTTCGGAAAAAGGCTCTGCCGAGAACGGGCACCATGAGACCTTGCGTCTCTGGGAAAGCACAGATCCCCAGTGCTGTTGTGCCTGTGAATAGCCTGCCCAGGGAAGGCGAAGACCAGCAGCAGCTTTCAGTGCTGGCCCCTTCCTGGCGGGAGAAGGAGCCGGACGTTTGCCGTTTCGGAAAAAGGCTCTGCCGAGAACGGGCACCATGAGACCTTGAGTCTCTGGGAAAGCACAGATCCCCAGGGCTGTTGTGCCTGTGAATACGCTGCCCCGGGAAGGTGAGGAACAACAAGAGCTTTCAGGGCTGGCCCCTTCCTGGCGGGAAGAGGAGCCGGACGTTTGCCGTTTCGGAAAAAGGCTCTGCCGAGAACGGGCACCATGAGACCTTGCGTCTCTGGGAAAGCACAGATCCCCAGTGCTGTTGTGCCTGAGAATAGGCTGCCCAGGGAAGGCAAAGAGCAGCAGCAGCTTTCAGGGCTGGCCCCTTCGTGGCGGGAAGAGGAGCCGGACGTTTCCCGTTTCGGAAAAAGGCTCTGCCGAGAACGGGCACCATGAGACCTTCCGTCTCTGGGAAAGCACAGATCCCCAGGGCTGTTGTACCTCTGAATAGGCTGCCCCGGGAAGGTGAGGAACAGCAAGAGCTTTCAGGGTTGGCACCTTCCTGGCAGGAGAAGGAGCCAGACGTTTGCCGTTTCGGAAAAAGGCTCTGCCGAGAACGAGTGCCATGAGACGTTCCGCCTATGGAAAGGCAAACATCCCCATTGCTGTTGTGCCTGTGAATAGGCTGCCCAGGGAAGGCGAAGAGCAGCAGCAGCTTTCAGGGCTGGCCCCTTCCTGGCGGGAATAGGAGCCGGACGTTTGCCGTTTTGGAAAAAGGCTCTGCCGAGAACGGGCACCATGAGACCTTGCGTCTCTGGGAAAGCACAGATCCCCAGGGCTGTTGTGCCTGTGAATAGGCTGCCCAGGGAAGGTGAAGACCAGCAACAGCTTTCAGGGCTGGCCCCTTCCTGGCGGGAGAAGGAGCCAGACGTTTGCCGTTTCGGAAAAAGGCTGTGCCGAGAACGGGCACCATGAGACCTTGCGTCTCTGGGAAAGCACAGATCCCCAGTGCTGTTGTGCCTGTGAATAGGCTGCCCAGGGAAGGCGAAGAGCAGCAGCAGCTTTCAGGGCTGGCCCCTTCCTGGTGGGAGAAGGAGCCAGACGTTTCCTGTTTCGGAAAAAGGCTCTGCCGAGAACGGGCACCATGAGACCTTGCGTCTCTGGGAAAGCACAGATCCCCAGTGCTGTTGTGCCTGTGAATAGGCTGCCCAGGGAAGGTGAAGACCAGCAGCAGCTTTCAGGGCTGGCCCCTTCCTGGTGGGAGAAGGAGCCGGACGTTTGCCGTTTCGGAAAAAGGCTCTGCCGAGAACGGGCACCATGAGACCTTGTGTCTCTGGGAAAGCACAGATCCCCAGGGCTGTTGTGCCTGTGAATAGGCTGCCCAGGGAAGGTGAAGAACAGCAACAGCTGTCAGGGCTGCCAACTTCCTGGCGGGAGAAGGAGCCAGACGTTTCACGTTTCGGAAAAAGGCTCTGCCGAGAAGGGGCACCATGAGACCTTGCGTCTCTGGGAAAGCACAGATCCCCAGTGCTGTTGTGCCTGTGAATACGCTGCCCCGGGAAGGTGAGGAACAGCAAGAGCTTTCAGGGTTGGCCCCTTCCTGGCGGGAGAAGGAGCCAGACGTTTGCCGTTTCGGAAAAAGGCTCTGCCGAGAACGAGTGCCATGAGACGTTCCGCCTATGGACAGGCAAAGATCCCCAGTGCTGTTGTGCCTGTGAATAGGCTGCCAAGGGAAGGTGAAGAGCAGCAACAGCTGTCAGGGCTGGCACCTTCCTTGTGGGAGAAGGAGCCGGACGTTTCCCGTTTTGGAAAAAGGCTCTGCCGAGAACGGGCACCATGAGGCCTTCCGTCTCTGGGAAAGCACAGATCCCCAGTGCTGTTGTGCCTGTGAATAGGCTGCCCCGGGAAGGTGAAGACCAGCAACATCTTTCAGGGCTGGCCGCTTCCTTGTGGGAGGAGGAGCCGGACGTTTGCCGTTTCGGAAAAAGGCTGTGCCGAGAACGGGCACCATGAGACCTTGCGTCTCTGGGAAAGCACAGATCCCCAGGTCTGTTGTGCCTGTGAATAGGCTGCCCAGGAAGGTGAGGACTAGCAACAGCTTTCAGGTCTGGCCCCTTCCTTGTGGGAAGAGGAGCCGGACGTTTGCCGTTTTGGAAAAAGGCTCTGCCGAGAACGAGTGCCATGAGACGTTCCGCCTATGGAAAGGAAAAATATCCCCATTGCTGTTGTGCCTGTGAATAGGCTGCCAAGGGAAGGTGAAGAGCAGCAACAGCTGTCAAGGCTGGCCCCTTCCTGGTGGGAGAAGTAGCCGGATGTTTGCCGTTTCGGAAAGAGGCTCTGCCGAGAACGGGCACCATGAGACCTTGCGTCTCTGGGAAAGCACAGATCCCCAGTGCTGTTGTGCCTGTGAATAGGCTGCCCAGGGAAGGCGAAGACCAGCAGCAGCTTTCAGTGCTGGCCCCTTCCTGGCGGGAGAAGGAGCCGGACGTTTGCCGTTTCGGAAAAAGGCTCTGCCGAGAACGGGCACCATGAGACCTTGCGTCTCTGGGAAAGCACAGATCCCCAGGGCTGTTGTGCCTGTGAATACGCTGCCCCGGGAAGGTGAGGAACAACAAGAGCTTTCAGGGCTGGCCCCTTCCTGGCGGGAAGAGGATCCGGACGTTTGCCGTTTCGGAAAAAGGCTCTGCCGAGAACGGGCACCATGAGACCTTGCGTCTCTGGGAAAGCACAGATCCCCAGTGCTGTTGTGCCTGTGAATACGCTGCCCCGGGAAGGTGAGGAACAGCAAGAGCTTTCAGGGTTGGCCCCTTCCTGGCGGGAGAAGGAGCCAGACGTTTGCCGTTTCGGAAAAAGGCTCTGCCGAGAACGAGTGCCATGAGACGTTCCGCCTATGGACAGGCAAAGATCCCCAGTGCTGTTGTGCCTGTGAATAGGCTGCCAAGGGAAGGTGAAGAGCAGCAACAGCTGTCAGGGCTGGCACCTTCCTTGTGGGAGAAGGAGCCGGACGTTTCCCGTTTTGGAAAATGGCTCTGCCGAGAACGGGCACCATGAGGCCTTCCGTCTCTGGGAAAGCACAGATCCCCAGTGCTGTTGTGCCTGTGAATAGGCTGCCCCGGGAAGGTGAAGACCAGCAACATCTTTCAGGGCTGGCCTCTTCCTTGTGGGAGGAGGAGCCGGACGTTTGCCGTTTCGGAAAAAGGCTGTGCCGAGAACGGGCACCATGAGACCTTGCGTCTCTGGGAAAGCACAGATCCCCAGGGCTGTTGTGCCTGTGAATAGGCTGCCCAGGAAGGTGAGGACTAGCAACAGCTTTCAGGTCTGGCCCCTTCCTTGTGGGAAGAGGAGCCGGACGTTTGCCGTTTTGGAAAAAGGCTCTGCCGAGAACGAGTGCCATGAGACGTTCCGCCTATGGAAAGGAAAAATATCCCCAGTGCTGTTGTGCCTGTGAATAGGCTGCCCAGGGAAGGCGAAGACCAGCAGCAGCTTTCAGTGCTGGCCCCTTCCTGGCGGGAGAAGGAGCCGGACGTTTGCCGTTTTGGAAAAAGGCTCTGCCGAGAACGGGCACCATGAGACCTTGCGTCTCTGGGAAAGCACAGATCCCCAGGGCTGTTGTGCCTGTGAATAGCCTGCCCAGGGAAGGCGAAGACCAGCAGCAGCTTTCAGTGCTGGCCCCTTCCTGGCGGGAGAAGGAGCCGGACGTTTGCCGTTTCGGAAAAAGGCTCTGCCGAGAACGGGCACCATGAGACCTTGCGTCTCTGGGAAAGCACAGATCCCCAGGGCTGTTGTGCCTGTGAATACGCTGCCCCGGGAAGGTGAGGAACAACAAGAGCTTTCAGGGCTGGCCCCTTCCTGGCGGGAAGAGGAGCCGGACGTTTGCCGTTTCGGAAAAAGGCTCTGCCGAGAACGGGCACCATGAGACCTTGCGTCTCTGGGAAAGCACAGATCCCCAGTGCTGTTGTGCCTGAGAATAGGCTGCCCAGGGAAGGCAAAGAGCAGCAGCAGCTTTCAGGGCTGGCCCCTTCGTGGCGGGAAGAGGAGCCGGACGTTTCCCGTTTCGGAAAAAGGCTCTGCCGAGAACGGGCACCATGAGACCTTCCGTCTCTGGGAAAGCACAGATCCCCAGGGCTGTTGTACCTCTGAATAGGCTGCCCCGGGAAGGTGAGGAACAGCAAGAGCTTTCAGGGTTGGCACCTTCCTGGCAGGAGAAGGAGCCAGACGTTTGCCGTTTCGGAAAAAGGCTCTGCCGAGAACGAGTGCCATGAGACGTTCCGCCTATGGAAAGGCAAACATCCCCATTGCTGTTGTGCCTGTGAATAGGCTGCCCAGGGAAGGCGAAGAGCAGCAGCAGCTTTCAGGGCTGGCCCCTTCCTGGCGGGAATAGGAGCCGGACGTTTGCCGTTTTGGAAAAAGGCTCTGCCGAGAACGGGCACCATGAGACCTTGCGTCTCTGGGAAAGCACAGATCCCCAGGGCTGTTGTGCCTGTGAATAGGCTGCCCAGGGAAGGTGAAGACCAGCAACAGCTTTCAGGGCTGGCCCCTTCCTGGCGGGAGAAGGAGCCAGACGTTTGCCGTTTCGGAAAAAGGCTGTGCCGAGAACGGGCACCATGAGACCTTGCGTCTCTGGGAAAGCACAGATCCCCAGTGCTGTTGTGCCTGTGAATAGGCTGCCCAGGGAAGGCGAAGAGCAGCAGCAGCTTTCAGGGCTGGCCCCTTCCTGGTGGGAGAAGGAGCCAGACGTTTCCTGTTTCGGAAAAAGGCTCTGCCGAGAACGGGCACCATGAGACCTTGCGTCTCTGGGAAAGCACAGATCCCCAGTGCTGTTGTGCCTGTGAATAGGCTGCCCAGGGAAGGTGAAGACCAGCAGCAGCTTTCAGGGCTGGCCCCTTCCTGGTGGGAGAAGGAGCCGGACGTTTGCCGTTTCGGAAAAAGGCTCTGCCGAGAAGGGGCACCATGAGACCTTGCGTCTCTGGGAAAGCACAGATCCCCAGGGCTGTTGTGCCTGTGAATAGGCTGCCCAGGGAAGGTGAAGAACAGCAACAGCTGTCAGGGCTGCCAACTTCCTGGCGGGAGAAGGAGCCAGACGTTTCACGTTTCGGAAAAAGGCTCTGCCGAGAAGGGGCACCATGAGACCTTGCGTCTCTGGGAAAGCACAGATCCCCAGTGCTGTTGTGCCTGTGAATACGCTGCCCCGGGAAGGTGAGGAACAGCAAGAGCTTTCAGGGTTGGCCCCTTCCTGGCGGGAGAAGGAGCCAGACGTTTGCCGTTTCGGAAAAAGGCTCTGCCGAGAACGAGTGCCATGAGACGTTCCGCCTATGGACAGGCAAAGATCCCCAGTGCTGTTGTGCCTGTGAATAGGCTGCCAAGGGAAGGTGAAGAGCAGCAACAGCTGTCAGGGCTGGCACCTTCCTTGTGGGAGAAGGAGCCGGACGTTTCCCGTTTTGGAAAAAGGCTCTGCCGAGAACGGGCACCATGAGGCCTTCCGTCTCTGGGAAAGCACAGATCCCCAGTGCTGTTGTGCCTGTGAATAGGCTGCCCCGGGAAGGTGAAGACCAGCAACATCTTTCAGGGCTGGCCGCTTCCTTGTGGGAGGAGGAGCCGGACGTTTGCCGTTTCGGAAAAAGGCTGTGCCGAGAACGGGCACCATGAGACCTTGCGTCTCTGGGAAAGCACAGATCCCCAGGTCTGTTGTGCCTGTGAATAGGCTGCCCAGGAAGGTGAGGACTAGCAACAGCTTTCAGGTCTGGCCCCTTCCTTGTGGGAAGAGGAGCCGGACGTTTGCCGTTTTGGAAAAAGGCTCTGCCGAGAACGAGTGCCATGAGACGTTCCGCCTATGGAAAGGAAAAATATCCCCATTGCTGTTGTGCCTGTGAATAGGCTGCCAAGGGAAGGTGAAGAGCAGCAACAGCTGTCAGGGCTGGCCCCTTCCTGGTGGGAGAAGTAGCCGGATGTTTGCCGTTTCGGAAAGAGGCTCTGCCGAGAACGGGCACCATGAGACCTTGCGTCTCTGGGAAAGCACAGATCCCCAGTGCTGTTGTGCCTGTGAATAGGCTGCCCAGGGAAGGCGAAGACCAGCAGCAGCTTTCAGTGCTGGCCCCTTCCTGGCGGGAGAAGGAGCCGGACGTTTGCCGTTTCGGAAAAAGGCTCTGCCGAGAACGGGCACCATGAGACCTTGCGTCTCTGGGAAAGCACAGATCCCCAGGGCTGTTGTGCCTGTGAATACGCTGCCCCGGGAAGGTGAGGAACAACAAGAGCTTTCAGGGCTGGCCCCTTCCTGGCGGGAAGAGGATCCGGACGTTTGCCGTTTCGGAAAAAGGCTCTGCCGAGAACGGGCACCATGAGACCTTGCGTCTCTGGGAAAGCACAGATCCCCAGTGCTGTTGTGCCTGTGAATACGCTGCCCCGGGAAGGTGAGGAACAGCAAGAGCTTTCAGGGTTGGCCCCTTCCTGGCGGGAGAAGGAGCCAGACGTTTGCCGTTTCGGAAAAAGGCTCTGCCGAGAACGAGTGCCATGAGACGTTCCGCCTATGGACAGGCAAAGATCCCCAGTGCTGTTGTGCCTGTGAATAGGCTGCCAAGGGAAGGTGAAGAGCAGCAACAGCTGTCAGGGCTGGCACCTTCCTTGTGGGAGAAGGAGCTGGACGTTTCCCGTTTTGGAAAATGGCTCTGCCGAGAACGGGCACCATGAGGCCTTCCGTCTCTGGGAAAGCACAGATCCCCAGTGCTGTTGTGCCTGTGAATAGGCTGCCCCGGGAAGGTGAAGACCAGCAACATCTTTCAGGGCTGGCCTCTTCCTTGTGGGAGGAGGAGCCGGACGTTTGCCGTTTCGGAAAAAGGCTGTGCCGAGAACGGGCACCATGAGACCTTGCGTCTCTGGGAAAGCACAGATCCCCAGGTCTGTTGTGCCTGTGAATAGGCTGCCCAGGAAGGTGAGGACTAGCAACAGCTTTCAGGTCTGGCCCCTTCCTTGTGGGAAGAGGAGCCGGACGTTTGCCGTTTTGGAAAAAGGCTCTGCCGAGAACGAGTGCCATGAGACGTTCCGCCTATGGAAAGGAAAAATATCCCCATTGCTGTTGTGCCTGTGAATAGGCTGCCAAGGGAAGGTGAAGAGCAGCAACAGCTGTCGGGGCTGGCCCCTTCCTGGTGGGAGAAGTAGCCGGATGTTTGCCGTTTCGGAAAGAGGCTCTGCCGAGAACGGGCACCATGAGACCTTGCGTCTCTGGGAAAGCACAGATCCCCAGTGCTGTTGTGCCTGTGAATAGGCTGCCCAGGGAAGGCGAAGACCAGCAGCAGCTTTCAGTGCTGGCCCCTTCCTGGCGGGAGAAGGAGCCGGACGTTTGCCGTTTCGGAAAAAGGCTCTGCCGAGAACGGGCACCATGAGACCTTGCGTCTCTGGGAAAGCACAGATCCCCAGGGCTGTTGTGCCTGTGAATACGCTGCCCCGGGAAGGTGAGGAACAACAAGAGCTTTCAGGGCTGGCCCCTTCCTGGCGGGAAGAGGATCCGGACGTTTGCCGTTTCGGAAAAAGGCTCTGCCGAGAACGGGCACCATGAGACCTTGCGTCTCTGGGAAAGCACAGATCCCCAGTGCTGTTGTGCCTGAGAATAGGCTGCCCAGGGAAGGCAAAGAGCAGCAGCAGCTTTCAGGGCTGGCCCCTTCGTGGCGGGAAGAGGAGCCGGACGTTTCCCGTTTCGGAAAAAGGCTCTGCCGAGAACGGGCACCATGAGACCTTCCGTCTCTGGGAAAGCACAGATCCCCAGGGCTGTTGTACCTCTGAATAGGCTGCCCCGGGAAGGTGAGGAACAGCAAGAGCTTTCAGGGTTGGCACCTTCCTGGCGGGAGAAGGAGCCAGACGTTTTCCGTTTCGGAAAAAGGCTCTGCCGAGAACGAGTGCCATGAGACGTTCCGCCTATGGAAAGGCAAACATCCCCATTGCTGTTGTGCCTGTGAATAGGCTGCCCAGGGAAGGCGAAGAGCAGCAGCAGCTTTCAGGGCTGGCCCCTTCCTGGCGGGAATAGGATCCGGACGTTTGCCGTTTCGGAAAAAGGCTCTGCCGAGAACGGGCACCATGAGACCTTGCGTCTCTGGGAAAGCACAGATCCCCAGGGCTGTTGTGCCTGTGAATAGGCTGCCCAGGGAAGGTGAAGAACAGCAACAGCTGTCAGCGCTGGCCCCTTCCTGGCGGGAGAAGGAGCCGGACGTTTGCCGTTTCGGAAAAAGGCTCTGCCGAGAACGGGCACCATGAGACCTTGCGTCTCTGGGAAAGCACAGATCCCCAGTGCTGTTGTGCCTGTGAATAGGCTGCCCAGGAAAGGTGAAGAGCAGCAACAGCTTTCAGGGCTGGCCCCTTCCTGGCGGGAGAAGGAGCCAGACGTTTGCCGTTTCGGAAAAAGGCTCTGCCGAGAACGGGCACCATGAGACCTTGCGTCTCTGGGAAAGCACAGATCCCCAGTGCTGTTGTGCCTGTGAATAGGCTGCCCAGGGAAGGCGAAGAGCAGCAGCAGCTTTCAGGGCTGGCCCCTTCCTGGTGGGAGAAGGAGCCAGACGTTTGCCGTTTCGGAAAAAGGCTCTGCCGAGAACGGGCACCATGAGACCTTGCGTCTCTGGGAAAGCACAGATCCCCAGAGCTGTTGTGCCTGTGAATAGGCTGCCCAGGGAACGTGAAGAACAGCAACAGCTGTCAGGGCTGGCACCTTCCTTGTGGGAGAAGGAGCCGGACGTTTCCCGTTTTGGAAAAAGGCTCTGCCGAGAACGGGCACCATGAGGCCTTCCGTCTCTGGGAAAGCACAGATCCCCAGTGCTGTTGTGCCTGTGAATAGGCTGCCCCGGGAAGGTGAAGACCAGCAACATCTTTCAGGGCTGGCCGCTTCCTTGTGGGAGGAGGAGCGGGACGTTTGCCGTTTCGGAAAAAGGCTGTGCCGAGAACGGGCACCATGAGACCTTGCGTCTCTGGGAAAGCACAGATCCCCAGGGCTGTTGTGCCTGTGAATAGGCTGCCCAGGAAGGTGAAGACCAGCAACAGCTTTCAGGTCTGGCCCCTTCCTTGTGGGAAGAGGAGCCGGACGTTTGCCGTTTTGGAAAAAGGCTCTGCCGAGAACGAGTGCCATGAGACGTTCCGCCTATGGAAAGGAAAAATATCCCCATTGCTGTTGTGCCTGTGAATAGGCTGCCAAGGGAAGGTGAAGAGCAGCAACAGCTGTCAGGGCTGGCCCCTTCCTGCTGGGAGAAGTAGCCGGATGTTTGCCGTTTTGGAAAGAGGCTCTGCCGAGAACGGGCACCATGAGACCTTGCGTCTCTGGGAAAGCACAGATCCCCAGTGCTGTTGTGCCTGTGAATAGGCTGCCCAGGGAAGGTGAAGACCAGCAGCAGCTTTCAGGGCTGGCCCCTTCCTGGTGGGAGAAGGAGCCAGACGTTTGCCGTTTCGGAAAAAGGCTCTGCCGAGAACGGGCACCATGAGACCTTGCGTCTCTGGGAAAGCACAGATCCCCAGGGCTGTTGTGCCTGTGAATAGGCTGCCCAGGAAGGTGAAGACCAGCAACAGCTTTCAGGTCTGGCCCCTTCCTTGTGGGAAGAGGAGCCGGACGTTTGCCGTTTTGGAAAAAGGCTCTGCCGAGAACGAGTGCCATGAGACGTTCCGCCTATGGAAAGGAAAAATATCCCCATTGCTGTTGTGCCTGTGAATAGGCTGCCAAGGGAAGGTGAAGAGCAGCAACAGCTGTCGGGGCTGGCCCCTTCCTGCTGGGAGAAGTAGCCGGATGTTTGCCGTTTTGGAAAGAGGCTCTGCCGAGAACGGGCACCATGAGACCTTGCGTCTCTGGGAAAGCACAGATCCCCAGTGCTGTTGTGCCTGTGAATAGGCTGCCCAGGGAAGGTGAAGACCAGCAGCAGCTTTCAGGGCTGGCCCCTTCCTGGTGGGAGAAGGAGCCGGACGTTTGCCGTTTCGGAAAAAGGCTCTGCCGAGAACGGGCACCATGAGACCTTGCGTCTCTGGGAAAGCACAGATCCCCAGGGCTGTTGTGCCTGTGAATAGGCTGCCCAGGGAAGGTGAAGAACAGCAACAGCTGTCAGGGCTGCCAACTTCCTGGCGGGAGAAGGAGCCAGACGTTTCACGTTTCGGAAAAAGGCTCTGCCGAGAACGGGCACCATGAGACCTTGCGTCTCTGGGAAAGCACAGATCCCCAGGGCTGTTGTGCCTGTGAATACGCTGCCCCGGGAAGGTGAGGAACAACAAGAGCTTTCAGGGCTGGCCCCTTCCTGGCGGGAAGAGGAGCCGGACGTTTGCCGTTTCGGAAAAAGGCTCTGCCGAGAACGGGCACCATGAGACCTTGCGTCTCTGGGAAAGCACAGATCCCCAGTGCTGTTGTGCCTGAGAATAGGCTGCCCAGGGAAGGCGAAGAGCAGCAGCAGCTTTCAGGGCTGGCCCCTTCTTGGCGGGAAGAGGAGCCGGACGTTTCCCGTTTCGGAAAAAGGCTCTGCCGAGACCGGGCACCATGAGACCTTCCGTCTCTGGGAAAGCACAGATCCCCAGGGCTGTTGTACCTCTGAATAGGCTGCCCCGGGAAGGTGAGGAACAGCAAGAGCTTTCAGGGTTGGCACCTTCCTGGCGGGAGAAGGAGCCAGACGTTTGCCGTTTCGGAAAAAGGCTCTGCCGAGAACGAGTGCCATGAGACGTTCCGCCTATGGAAAGGCAAACATCCCCATTGCTGTTGTGCCTGAGAATAGGCTGCCCAGGGAAGGCAAAGAGCAGCAGCAGCTTTCAGGGCTGGCCCCTTCCTGGCGGGAATAGGAGCCGGACGTTTGCCGTTTTGGAAAAAGGCTCTGCCGAGAACGGGCACCATGAGACCTTGCGTCTCTGGGAAAGCACAGATCCCCAGTGCTGTTGTGCCTGTGAATAGGCTGCCCAGGGAAGGTGAAGACCAGCAACAGCTTTCAGGGCTGGCCCCTTCCTGGCGGGAGAAGGAGCCAGACGTTTGCCGTTTCGGAAAAAGGCTCTGCCGAGAACGGGCACCATGAGACCTTGCGTCTCTGGGAAAGCACAGATCCCCAGTGCTGTTGTGCCTGTGAATAGGCTGCCCAGGGAAGGCGAAGAGCAGCAGCAGCTTTCAGGGCTGGCCCCTTCCTGGTGGGAGAAGGAGCCAGACGTTTGCCGTTTCGGAAAAAGGCTCTGCCGAGAACGGGCACCATGAGACCTTGCGTCTCTGGGAAAGCACAGATCCCCAGAGCTGTTGTGCCTGTGAATAGGCTGCCCAGGGAACGTGAAGAACAGCAACAGCTGTCAGGGCTGGCACCTTCCTTGTGGGAGAAGGAGCCGGACGTTTCCCGTTTTGGAAAAAGGCTCTGCCGAGAACGGGCACCATGAGGCCTTCCGTCTCTGGGAAAGCACAGATCCCCAGTGCTGTTGTGCCTGTGAATAGGCTGCCCCGGGAAGGTGAAGACCAGCAACATCTTTCAGGGCTGGCCGCTTCCTTGTGGGAGGAGGAGCGGGACGTTTGCCGTTTCGGAAAAAGGCTGTGCCGAGAACGGGCACCATGAGACCTTGCGTCTCTGGGAAAGCACAGATCCCCAGGGCTGTTGTGCCTGTGAATAGGCTGCCCAGGAAGGTGAAGACCAGCAACAGCTTTCAGGTCTGGCCCCTTCCTTGTGGGAAGAGGAGCCGGACGTTTGCCGTTTTGGAAAAAGGCTCTGCCGAGAACGAGTGCCATGAGACGTTCCGCCTATGGAAAGGAAAAATATCCCCATTGCTGTTGTGCCTGTGAATAGGCTGCCAAGGGAAGGTGAAGAGCAGCAACAGCTGTCAGGGCTGGCCCCTTCCTGCTGGGAGAAGTAGCCGGATGTTTGCCGTTTTGGAAAGAGGCTCTGCCGAGAACGGGCACCATGAGACCTTGCGTCTCTGGGAAAGCACAGATCCCCAGTGCTGTTGTGCCTGTGAATAGGCTGCCCAGGGAAGGTGAAGACCAGCAGCAGCTTTCAGGGCTGGCCCCTTCCTGGTGGGAGAAGGAGCCGGACGTTTGCCGTTTCGGAAAAAGGCTCTGCCGAGAACGGGCACCATGAGACCTTGCGTCTCTGGGAAAGCACAGATCCCCAGGGCTGTTGTGCCTGTGAATAGGCTGCCCAGGAAGGTGAAGACCAGCAACAGCTTTCAGGTCTGGCCCCTTCCTTGTGGGAAGAGGAGCCGGACGTTTGCCGTTTTGGAAAAAGGCTCTGCCGAGAACGAGTGCCATGAGACGTTCCGCCTATGGAAAGGAAAAATATCCCCATTGCTGTTGTGCCTGTGAATAGGCTGCCAAGGGAAGGTGAAGAGCAGCAACAGCTGTCAGGGCTGGCCCCTTCCTGCTGGGAGAAGTAGCCGGATGTTTGCCGTTTTGGAAAGAGGCTCTGCCGAGAACGGGCACCATGAGACCTTGCGTCTCTGGGAAAGCACAGATCCCCAGTGCTGTTGTGCCTGTGAATAGGCTGCCCAGGGAAGGTGAAGACCAGCAGCAGCTTTCAGGGCTGGCCCCTTCCTGGTGGGAGAAGGAGCCGGACGTTTGCCGTTTCGGAAAAAGGCTCTGCCGAGAACGGGCACCATGAGACCTTGCGTCTCTGGGAAAGCACAGATCCCCAGGGCTGTTGTGCCTGTGAATAGGCTGCCCAGGGAAGGTGAAGAACAGCAACAGCTGTCAGGGCTGCCAACTTCCTGGCGGGAGAAGGAGCCAGACGTTTCACGTTTCGGAAAAAGGCTCTGCCGAGAACGGGCACCATGAGACCTTGCGTCTCTGGGAAAGCACAGATCCCCAGGGCTGTTGTGCCTGTGAATACGCTGCCCCGGGAAGGTGAGGAACAACAAGAGCTTTCAGGGCTGGCCCCTTCCTGGCGGGAAGAGGAGCCGGACGTTTGCCGTTTCGGAAAAAGGCTCTGCCGAGAACGGGCACCATGAGACCTTGCGTCTCTGGGAAAGCACAGATCCCCAGTGCTGTTGTGCCTGAGAATAGGCTGCCCAGGGAAGGCGAAGAGCAGCAGCAGCTTTCAGGGCTGGCCCCTTCTTGGCGGGAAGAGGAGCCGGACGTTTCCCGTTTCGGAAAAAGGCTCTGCCGAGACCGGGCACCATGAGACCTTCCGTCTCTGGGAAAGCACAGATCCCCAGGGCTGTTGTACCTCTGAATAGGCTGCCCCGGGAAGGTGAGGAACAGCAAGAGCTTTCAGGGTTGGCACCTTCCTGGCGGGAGAAGGAGCCAGACGTTTGCCGTTTCGGAAAAAGGCTCTGCCGAGAACGAGTGCCATGAGACGTTCCGCCTATGGAAAGGCAAACATCCCCATTGCTGTTGTGCCTGAGAATAGGCTGCCCAGGGAAGGCAAAGAGCAGCAGCAGCTTTCAGGGCTGGCCCCTTCCTGGCGGGAATAGGAGCCGGACGTTTGCCGTTTTGGAAAAAGGCTCTGCCGAGAACGGGCACCATGAGACCTTGCGTCTCTGGGAAAGCACAGATCCCCAGTGCTGTTGTGCCTGTGAATAGGCTGCCCAGGGAAGGTGAAGACCAGCAACAGCTTTCAGGGCTGGCCCCTTCCTGGCGGGAGAAGGAGCCAGACGTTTGCCGTTTCGGAAAAAGGCTCTGCCGAGAACGGGCACCATGAGACCTTGCGTCTCTGGGAAAGCACAGATCCCCAGTGCTGTTGTGCCTGTGAATAGGCTGCCCAGGGAAGGCGAAGAGCAGCAGCAGCTTTCAGGGCTGGCCCCTTCCTGGTGGGAGAAGGAGCCAGACGTTTGCCGTTTCGGAAAAAGGCTCTGCCGAGAACGGGCACCATGAGACCTTGCGTCTCTGGGAAAGCACAGATCCCCAGAGCTGTTGTGCCTGTGAATAGGCTGCCCAGGGAACGTGAAGAACAGCAACAGCTGTCAGGGCTGGCACCTTCCTTGTGGGAGAAGGAGCCGGACGTTTCCCGTTTTGGAAAAAGGCTCTGCCGAGAACGGGCACCATGAGGCCTTCCGTCTCTGGGAAAGCACAGATCCCCAGTGCTGTTGTGCCTGTGAATAGGCTGCCCCGGGAAGGTGAAGACCAGCAACATCTTTCAGGGCTGGCCGCTTCCTTGTGGGAGGAGGAGCGGGACGTTTGCCGTTTCGGAAAAAGGCTGTGCCGAGAACGGGCACCATGAGACCTTGCGTCTCTGGGAAAGCACAGATCCCCAGGGCTGTTGTGCCTGTGAATAGGCTGCCCAGGAAGGTGAAGACCAGCAACAGCTTTCAGGTCTGGCCCCTTCCTTGTGGGAAGAGGAGCCGGACGTTTGCCGTTTTGGAAAAAGGCTCTGCCGAGAACGAGTGCCATGAGACGTTCCGCCTATGGAAAGGAAAAATATCCCCATTGCTGTTGTGCCTGTGAATAGGCTGCCAAGGGAAGGTGAAGAGCAGCAACAGCTGTCAGGGCTGGCCCCTTCCTGCTGGGAGAAGTAGCCGGATGTTTGCCGTTTTGGAAAGAGGCTCTGCCGAGAACGGGCACCATGAGACCTTGCGTCTCTGGGAAAGCACAGATCCCCAGTGCTGTTGTGCCTGTGAATAGGCTGCCCAGGGAAGGTGAAGACCAGCAGCAGCTTTCAGGGCTGGCCCCTTCCTGGTGGGAGAAGGAGCCGGACGTTTGCCGTTTCGGAAAAAGGCTCTGCCGAGAACGGGCACCATGAGACCTTGCGTCTCTGGGAAAGCACAGATCCCCAGGGCTGTTGTGCCTGTGAATAGGCTGCCCAGGAAGGTGAAGACCAGCAACAGCTTTCAGGTCTGGCCCCTTCCTTGTGGGAAGAGGAGCCGGACGTTTGCCGTTTTGGAAAAAGGCTCTGCCGAGAACGAGTGCCATGAGACGTTCCGCCTATGGAAAGGAAAAATATCCCCATTGCTGTTGTGCCTGTGAATAGGCTGCCAAGGGAAGGTGAAGAGCAGCAACAGCTGTCAGGGCTGGCCCCTTCCTGCTGGGAGAAGTAGCCGGATGTTTGCCGTTTTGGAAAGAGGCTCTGCCGAGAACGGGCACCATGAGACCTTGCGTCTCTGGGAAAGCACAGATCCCCAGTGCTGTTGTGCCTGTGAATAGGCTGCCCAGGGAAGGTGAAGACCAGCAGCAGCTTTCAGGGCTGGCCCCTTCCTGGTGGGAGAAGGAGCCGGACGTTTGCCGTTTCGGAAAAAGGCTCTGCCGAGAACGGGCACCATGAGACCTTGCGTCTCTGGGAAAGCACAGATCCCCAGGGCTGTTGTGCCTGTGAATAGGCTGCCCAGGGAAGGTGAAGAACAGCAACAGCTGTCAGGGCTGCCAACTTCCTGGCGGGAGAAGGAGCCAGACGTTTCACGTTTCGGAAAAAGGCTCTGCCGAGAACGGGCACCATGAGACCTTGCGTCTCTGGGAAAGCACAGATCCCCAGGGCTGTTGTGCCTGTGAATACGCTGCCCCGGGAAGGTGAGGAACAACAAGAGCTTTCAGGGCTGGCCCCTTCCTGGCGGGAAGAGGAGCCGGACGTTTGCCGTTTCGGAAAAAGGCTCTGCCGAGAACGGGCACCATGAGACCTTGCGTCTCTGGGAAAGCACAGATCCCCAGTGCTGTTGTGCCTGAGAATAGGCTGCCCAGGGAAGGCGAAGAGCAGCAGCAGCTTTCAGGGCTGGCCCCTTCTTGGCGGGAAGAGGAGCCGGACGTTTCCCGTTTCGGAAAAAGGCTCTGCCGAGACCGGGCACCATGAGACCTTCCGTCTCTGGGAAAGCACAGATCCCCAGGGCTGTTGTACCTCTGAATAGGCTGCCCCGGGAAGGTGAGGAACAGCAAGAGCTTTCAGGGTTGGCACCTTCCTGGCGGGAGAAGGAGCCAGACGTTTGCCGTTTCGGAAAAAGGCTCTGCCGAGAACGAGTGCCATGAGACGTTCCGCCTATGGAAAGGCAAACATCCCCATTGCTGTTGTGCCTGAGAATAGGCTGCCCAGGGAAGGCAAAGAGCAGCAGCAGCTTTCAGGGCTGGCCCCTTCCTGGCGGGAATAGGAGCCGGACGTTTGCCGTTTTGGAAAAAGGCTCTGCCGAGAACGGGCACCATGAGACCTTGCGTCTCTGGGAAAGCACAGATCCCCAGTGCTGTTGTGCCTGTGAATAGGCTGCCCAGGGAAGGTGAAGACCAGCAACAGCTTTCAGGGCTGGCCCCTTCCTGGCGGGAGAAGGAGCCAGACGTTTGCCGTTTCGGAAAAAGGCTGTGCCGAGAACGGGCACCATGAGACCTTGCGTCTCTGGGAAAGCACAGATCCCCAGTGCTGTTGTGCCTGTGAATAGGCTGCCCAGGGAAGGCGAAGAGCAGCAGCAGCTTTCAGGGCTGGCCCCTTCCTGGTGGGAGAAGGAGCCAGACGTTTGCCGTTTCGGAAAAAGGCTCTGCCGAGAACGAGTGCCATGAGACGTTCCGCCTATGGAAAGGCAAACATCCCCATTGCTGTTGTGCCTGTGAATAGGCTGCCCAGGGAAGGCGAAGAGCAGCAGCAGCTTTCAGGGCTGGCCCCTTCCTGGCGGGAATAGGAGCCGGACGTTTGCCGTTTTGGAAAAAGGCTCTGCCGAGAACGGGCACCATGAGACCTTGCGTCTCTGGGAAAGCACAGATCCCCAGTGCTGTTGTGCCTGTGAATAGGCTGCCCAGGAAGGTGAAGACCAGCAACAGCTTTCAGGTCTGGCCCCTTCCTTGTGGGAAGAGGAGCCGGACGTTTGCCGTTTTGGAAAAAGGCTCTGCCGAGAACGAGTGCCATGAGACGTTCCGCCTATGGAAAGGAAAAATATCCCCATTGCTGTTGTGCCTGTGAATAGGCTGCCAAGGGAAGGTGAAGAGCAGCAACAGCTGTCAGGGCTGGCCCCTTCCTGCTGGGAGAAGTAGCCGGATGTTTGCCGTTTTGGAAAGAGGCTCTGCCGAGAACGGGCACCATGAGACCTTGCGTCTCTGGGAAAGCACAGATCCCCAGTGCTGTTGTGCCTGTGAATAGGCTGCCCAGGGAAGGTGAAGACCAGCAGCAGCTTTCAGGGCTGGCCCCTTCCTGGTGGGAGAAGGAGCCGGACGTTTGCCGTTTCGGAAAAAGGCTCTGCCGAGAACGGGCACCATGAGACCTTGCGTCTCTGGGAAAGCACAGATCCCCAGGGCTGTTGTGCCTGTGAATAGGCTGCCCAGGGAAGGTGAAGAACAGCAACAGCTGTCAGGGCTGCCAACTTCCTGGCGGGAGAAGGAGCCAGACGTTTCACGTTTCGGAAAAAGGCTCTGCCGAGAACGGGCACCATGAGACCTTGCGTCTCTGGGAAAGCACAGATCCCCAGGGCTGTTGTGCCTGTGAATACGCTGCCCCGGGAAGGTGAGGAACAACAAGAGCTTTCAGGGCTGGCCCCTTCCTGGCGGGAAGAGGAGCCGGACGTTTGCCGTTTCGGAAAAAGGCTCTGCCGAGAACGGGCACCATGAGACCTTGCGTCTCTGGGAAAGCACAGATCCCCAGTGCTGTTGTGCCTGAGAATAGGCTGCCCAGGGAAGGCGAAGAGCAGCAGCAGCTTTCAGGGCTGGCCCCTTCTTGGCGGGAAGAGGAGCCGGACGTTTCCCGTTTCGGAAAAAGGCTCTGCCGAGACCGGGCACCATGAGACCTTCCGTCTCTGGGAAAGCACAGATCCCCAGGGCTGTTGTACCTCTGAATAGGCTGCCCCGGGAAGGTGAGGAACAGCAAGAGCTTTCAGGGTTGGCACCTTCCTGGCGGGAGAAGGAGCCAGACGTTTGCCGTTTCGGAAAAAGGCTCTGCCGAGAACGAGTGCCATGAGACGTTCCGCCTATGGAAAGGCAAACATCCCCATTGCTGTTGTGCCTGAGAATAGGCTGCCCAGGGAAGGCAAAGAGCAGCAGCAGCTTTCAGGGCTGGCCCCTTCCTGGCGGGAATAGGAGCCGGACGTTTGCCGTTTTGGAAAAAGGCTCTGCCGAGAACGGGCACCATGAGACCTTGCGTCTCTGGGAAAGCACAGATCCCCAGTGCTGTTGTGCCTGTGAATAGGCTGCCCAGGGAAGGTGAAGACCAGCAACAGCTTTCAGGGCTGGCCCCTTCCTGGCGGGAGAAGGAGCCAGACGTTTGCCGTTTCGGAAAAAGGCTCTGCCGAGAACGGGCACCATGAGACCTTGCGTCTCTGGGAAAGCACAGATCCCCAGTGCTGTTGTGCCTGTGAATAGGCTGCCCAGGGAAGGCGAAGAGCAGCAGCAGCTTTCAGGGCTGGCCCCTTCCTGGTGGGAGAAGGAGCCAGACGTTTGCCGTTTCGGAAAAAGGCTCTGCCGAGAACGGGCACCATGAGACCTTGCGTCTCTGGGAAAGCACAGATCCCCAGAGCTGTTGTGCCTGTGAATAGGCTGCCCAGGGAACGTGAAGAACAGCAACAGCTGTCAGGGCTGGCACCTTCCTTGTGGGAGAAGGAGCCGGACGTTTCCCGTTTTGGAAAAAGGCTCTGCCGAGAACGGGCACCATGAGGCCTTCCGTCTCTGGGAAAGCACAGATCCCCAGTGCTGTTGTGCCTGTGAATAGGCTGCCCCGGGAAGGTGAAGACCAGCAACATCTTTCAGGGCTGGCCGCTTCCTTGTGGGAGGAGGAGCGGGACGTTTGCCGTTTCGGAAAAAGGCTGTGCCGAGAACGGGCACCATGAGACCTTGCGTCTCTGGGAAAGCACAGATCCCCAGGGCTGTTGTGCCTGTGAATAGGCTGCCCAGGAAGGTGAAGACCAGCAACAGCTTTCAGGTCTGGCCCCTTCCTTGTGGGAAGAGGAGCCGGACGTTTGCCGTTTTGGAAAAAGGCTCTGCCGAGAACGAGTGCCATGAGACGTTCCGCCTATGGAAAGGAAAAATATCCCCATTGCTGTTGTGCCTGTGAATAGGCTGCCAAGGGAAGGTGAAGAGCAGCAACAGCTGTCAGGGCTGGCCCCTTCCTGCTGGGAGAAGTAGCCGGATGTTTGCCGTTTTGGAAAGAGGCTCTGCCGAGAACGGGCACCATGAGACCTTGCGTCTCTGGGAAAGCACAGATCCCCAGTGCTGTTGTGCCTGTGAATAGGCTGCCCAGGGAAGGTGAAGACCAGCAGCAGCTTTCAGGGCTGGCCCCTTCCTGGTGGGAGAAGGAGCCGGACGTTTGCCGTTTCGGAAAAAGGCTCTGCCGAGAACGGGCACCATGAGACCTTGCGTCTCTGGGAAAGCACAGATCCCCAGGGCTGTTGTGCCTGTGAATAGGCTGCCCAGGAAGGTGAAGACCAGCAACAGCTTTCAGGTCTGGCCCCTTCCTTGTGGGAAGAGGAGCCGGACGTTTGCCGTTTTGGAAAAAGGCTCTGCCGAGAACGAGTGCCATGAGACGTTCCGCCTATGGAAAGGAAAAATATCCCCATTGCTGTTGTGCCTGTGAATAGGCTGCCAAGGGAAGGTGAAGAGCAGCAACAGCTGTCAGGGCTGGCCCCTTCCTGCTGGGAGAAGTAGCCGGATGTTTGCCGTTTTGGAAAGAGGCTCTGCCGAGAACGGGCACCATGAGACCTTGCGTCTCTGGGAAAGCACAGATCCCCAGTGCTGTTGTGCCTGTGAATAGGCTGCCCAGGGAAGGTGAAGACCAGCAGCAGCTTTCAGGGCTGGCCCCTTCCTGGTGGGAGAAGGAGCCGGACGTTTGCCGTTTCGGAAAAAGGCTCTGCCGAGAACGGGCACCATGAGACCTTGCGTCTCTGGGAAAGCACAGATCCCCAGGGCTGTTGTGCCTGTGAATAGGCTGCCCAGGGAAGGTGAAGAACAGCAACAGCTGTCAGGGCTGCCAACTTCCTGGCGGGAGAAGGAGCCAGACGTTTCACGTTTCGGAAAAAGGCTCTGCCGAGAACGGGCACCATGAGACCTTGCGTCTCTGGGAAAGCACAGATCCCCAGGGCTGTTGTGCCTGTGAATACGCTGCCCCGGGAAGGTGAGGAACAACAAGAGCTTTCAGGGCTGGCCCCTTCCTGGCGGGAAGAGGAGCCGGACGTTTGCCGTTTCGGAAAAAGGCTCTGCCGAGAACGGGCACCATGAGACCTTGCGTCTCTGGGAAAGCACAGATCCCCAGTGCTGTTGTGCCTGAGAATAGGCTGCCCAGGGAAGGCGAAGAGCAGCAGCAGCTTTCAGGGCTGGCCCCTTCTTGGCGGGAAGAGGAGCCGGACGTTTCCCGTTTCGGAAAAAGGCTCTGCCGAGACCGGGCACCATGAGACCTTCCGTCTCTGGGAAAGCACAGATCCCCAGGGCTGTTGTACCTCTGAATAGGCTGCCCCGGGAAGGTGAGGAACAGCAAGAGCTTTCAGGGTTGGCACCTTCCTGGCGGGAGAAGGAGCCAGACGTTTGCCGTTTCGGAAAAAGGCTCTGCCGAGAACGAGTGCCATGAGACGTTCCGCCTATGGAAAGGCAAACATCCCCATTGCTGTTGTGCCTGAGAATAGGCTGCCCAGGGAAGGCAAAGAGCAGCAGCAGCTTTCAGGGCTGGCCCCTTCCTGGCGGGAATAGGAGCCGGACGTTTGCCGTTTTGGAAAAAGGCTCTGCCGAGAACGGGCACCATGAGACCTTGCGTCTCTGGGAAAGCACAGATCCCCAGTGCTGTTGTGCCTGTGAATAGGCTGCCCAGGGAAGGTGAAGACCAGCAACAGCTTTCAGGGCTGGCCCCTTCCTGGCGGGAGAAGGAGCCAGACGTTTGCCGTTTCGGAAAAAGGCTGTGCCGAGAACGGGCACCATGAGACCTTGCGTCTCTGGGAAAGCACAGATCCCCAGTGCTGTTGTGCCTGTGAATAGGCTGCCCAGGGAAGGCGAAGAGCAGCAGCAGCTTTCAGGGCTGGCCCCTTCCTGGTGGGAGAAGGAGCCAGACGTTTGCCGTTTCGGAAAAAGGCTCTGCCGAGAACGAGTGCCATGAGACGTTCCGCCTATGGAAAGGCAAACATCCCCATTGCTGTTGTGCCTGTGAATAGGCTGCCCAGGGAAGGCGAAGAGCAGCAGCAGCTTTCAGGGCTGGCCCCTTCCTGGCGGGAATAGGAGCCGGACGTTTGCCGTTTTGGAAAAAGGCTCTGCCGAGAACGGGCACCATGAGACCTTGCGTCTCTGGGAAAGCACAGATCCCCAGTGCTGTTGTGCCTGTGAATAGGCTGCCCAGGGAAGGCGAAGACCAGCAGCAGCTTTCAGTGCTGGCCCCTTCCTGGCGGGAGAAGGAGCCGGACGTTTGCCGTTTCGGAAAAAGGCTCTGCCGAGAACGGGCACCATGAGACCTTGCGTCTCTGGGAAAGCACAGATCCCCAGGGCTGTTGTGCCTGTGAATACGCTGCCCCGGGAAGGTGAGGAACAACAAGAGCTTTCAGGGCTGGCCCCTTCCTGGCGGGAAGAGGAGCCGGACGTTTGCCGTTTCGGAAAAAGGCTCTGCCGAGAACGGGCACCATGAGACCTTGCGTCTCTGGGAAAGCACAGATCCCCAGTGCTGTTGTGCCTGAGAATAGGCTGCCCAGGGAAGGCAAAGAGCAGCAGCAGCTTTCAGGGCTGGCCCCTTCGTGGCGGGAAGAGGAGCCGGACGTTTCCCGTTTCGGAAAAAGGCTCTGCCGAGAACGGGCACCATGAGACCTTCCGTCTCTTCGAAAGCACAGATCCCCAGGGCTGTTGTACCTCTGAATAGGCTGCCCCGGGAAGGTGAGGAACAGCAAGAGCTTTCAGGGTTGGCACCTTCCTGGCGGGAGAAGGAGCCAGACGTTTGCCGTTTCGGAAAAAGGCTCTGCCGAGAACGAGTGCCATGAGACGTTCCGCCTATGGAAAGGCAAACATCCCCATTGCTGTTGTGCCTGTGAATAGGCTGCCCAGGGAAGGCGAAGAGCAGCAGCAGCTTTCAGGGCTGGCCCCTTCCTGGCGGGAGAAGGAGCCAGACGTTTCACGTTTCGGAAAAAGGCTCTGCCGAGAACGGGCACCATGAGACCTTGCGTCTCTGGGAAAGCACAGATCCCCAGTGCTGTTGTGCCTGTGAATACGCTGCCCCGGGAAGGTGAGGAACAGCAAGAGCTTTCAGGGTTGGCCCCTTCCTGGCGGGAGAAGGAGCCAGACGTTTGCCGTTTCGGAAAAAGGCTCTGCCGAGAACGAGTGCCATGAGACGTTCCGCCTATGGAAAGGCAAAGATCCCCATTGCTGTTGTGCCTGTGAATAGGCTGCCAAGGGAAGGTGAAGAGCAGCAACAGCTGTCAGGGCTGGCACCTTCCTTGTGGGAGAAGGAGCCGGACGTTTCCCGTTTTGGAAAAAGGCTCTGCCGAGAACGGGCACCATGAGGCCTTCCGTCTCTGGGAAAGCACAGATCCCCAGTGCTGTTGTGCCTGTGAATAGGCTGCCCCGGGAAGGTGAAGACCAGCAACATCTTTCAGGGCTGGCCGCTTCCTTGTGGGAGGAGGAGCCGGACGTTTGCCGTTTCGGAAAAAGGCTGTGCCGAGAACGGGCACCATGAGACCTTGCGTCTCTGGGAAAGCACAGATCCCCAGGGCTGTTGTGCCTGTGAATAGGCTGCCCAGGAAGGTGAGGACTAGCAACAGCTTTCAGGTCTGGCCCCTTCCTTGTGGGAAGAGGAGCCGGACGTTTGCCGTTTTGGAAAAAGGCTCTGCCGAGAACGAGTGCCATGAGACGTTCCGCCTATGGAAAGGAAAAATATCCCCATTGCTGTTGTGCCTGTGAATAGGCTGCCAAGGGAAGGTGAAGAGCAGCAACAGCTGTCAGGGCTGGCCCCTTCCTGGTGGGAGAAGTAGCCGGATGTTTGCCGTTTCGGAAAGAGGCTCTGCCGAGAACGGGCACCATGAGACCTTGCGTCTCTGGGAAAGCACAGATCCCCAGTGCTGTTGTGCCTGTGAATAGGCTGCCCAGGGAAGGTGAAGACCAGCAGCAGCTTTCAGGGCTGGCCCCTTCCTGGTGGGAGAAGGAGCCGGACGTTTGCCGTTTCGGAAAAAGGCTCTGCCGAGAACGGGCACCATGAGACCTTGTGTCTCTGGGAAAACACAGATCCCCAGGGCTGTTGTGCCTGTGAATAGGCTGCCCAGGGAAGGTGAAGAACAGCAACAGCTGTCAGGGCTGCCAACTTCCTGGCGGGAGAAGGAGCCGGACGTTTCACGTTTCGGAAAAAGGCTCTGCCGAGAACGGGCACCATGAGACCTTGCGTCTCTGGGAAAGCACAGATCCCCAGTGCTGTTGTGCCTGTGAATACGCTGCCCCGGGAAGGTGAGGAACAGCAAGAGCTTTCAGGGCTGGCCCCTTCCTGGCGGGAGAAGGAGCCAGACGTTTGCCGTTTCGGAAAAAGGCTCTGCCGAGAAGGGGCACCATGAGACCTTGCGTCTCTGGGAAAGCACAGATCCCCAGTGCTGTTGTGCCTCTGAATAGGCTGCCCAGGGAAGGTGAAGACCAGCAACAGCTGTCAGGTCTGGCCCCTTCCTTGTGGGAAGAGGAGCCGGACGTTTGCCGTTTTGGAAAAAGGCTCTGCCGAGAACGAGTGCCATGAGACGTTCCGCCTATGGAAAGGAAAAATATCCCCATTGCTGTTGTGCCTGTGAATAGGCTGCCAAGGGAAGGTGAAGAGCAGCAACAGCTGTCAGGGCTGGCCCCTTCCTTGTGGGAGAAGTAGCCGGATGTTTGCCGTTTCGGAAAGAGGCTCTGCCGAGAATGGGCACCATGAGACCTTGCGTCTCTGGGAAAGCACAGATCCCCAGTGCTGTTGTGCCTGTGAATAGGCTGCCCAGGGAAGGCGAAGAGCAGCAGCAGCTTTCAGGGCTGGCCCCTTCCTAGTGGGAGAAGGAGCCAGACGTTTGCCGTTTCGGAAAAAGGCTCTGCCGAGAACGGGCACCATGAGACCTTGCGTCTCTGGGAAAGCACAGATCCCCAGGGCTGTTGTGCCTGTGAATAGGCTGCCCAGGGAAGGTGAAGAGCAGCAGCAGCTTTCAGGGCTGGCCCCTTCCTTGTGGGATGAGGAGCCGGACGTTTGCCGTTTCGGAAAAAGGCTCTGCCGAGAACGAGTGCCATGAGACGTTCCGCCTATGGAAAGGCAAACATCCGCATTGCTGTTGTGCCTGTGAATAGGCTGCCAAGGGAAGGTGAAGAGCAGCAACAGCTGTCAGGGCTGCCACCTTCCTTGTGGGAGAAGGAGCCGGACGTTTCCCGTTTTGGAAAAAGGCTCTGCCGAGAACGGGCACCATGAGGCCTTCCGTCTCTGGGAAAGCACAGATCCCCAGTGCTGTTGTGCCTGTGAATAGGCTGCCCAGGGAAGGTGAAGACCAGCAACATCTTTCAGGGCTGGCCGCTTCCTTGTGGGAGGAGGAGCCGGACGATTGCCGTTTCGGAAAAAGGCACTGCCGAGAACGGGCACCATGAGATCTTACGTCTCTGGGAAAGCATAGATCCCCACTGCTGTGTGCCTGTGAATAGGCTGCCCAGGGAAGGTGAAGACCAGCAACAGCTTTCAGGTCTGGCCCCTTCCTTGTGGGAAGAGGAGCCGGACGTTTGCCGTTTTGGAAAAAGGCTCTGCCGAGAACGAGTGCCATGAGACGTTCCGCCTATGGAAAGGCAAACATCCCCATTGCTGTTGTGCCTGTGAATAGGCTGCCCAGGGAAGGCGAAGAGCAGCAGCAGCTTTCAGGGCTGGCCCCTTCCTGGCGGGAATAGGAGCCGGACGTTTGCCGTTTTGGAAAAAGGCTCTGCCGAGAACGGGCACCATGAGACCTTGCGTCTCTGGGAAAGCACAGATCCCCAGTGCTGTTGTGCCTGTGAATAGGCTGCCCAGGGAAGGTGAAGACCAGCAACAGCTTTCAGGGCTGGCCCCTTCCTGGCGGGAGAAGGAGCCAGACGTTTGCCGTTTCGGAAAAAGGCTCTGCCGAGAACGGGCACCATGAGACCTTGCGTCTCTGGGAAAGCACAGATCCCCAGTGCTGTTGTGCCTGTGAATAGGCTGCCCAGGGAAGGCGAAGAGCAGCAGCAGCTTTCAGGGCTGGCCCCTTCCTGGTGGGAGAAGGAGCCAGACGTTTGCCGTTTCGGAAAAAGGCTCTGCCGAGAACGAGTGCCATGAGACGTTCCGCCTATGGAAAGGCAAACATCCCCATTGCTGTTGTGCCTGTGAATAGGCTGCCCAGGGAAGGCGAAGAGCAGCAGCAGCTTTCAGGGCTGGCCCCTTCCTGGCGGGAATAGGAGCCGGACGTTTGCCGTTTTGGAAAAAGGCAGTGCCGAGAACGGGCACCATGAGACCTTGCGTCTCTGGGAAAGCACAGATCCCCAGGGCTGTTGTGCCTGTGAATAGGCTGCCCAGGGAAGGCGAAGACCAGCAGCAGCTTTCAGTGCTGGCCCCTTCCTGGCGGGAGAAGGAGCCGGACGTTTGCCGTTTCGGAAAAAGGCTCTGCCGAGAACGGGCACCATGAGACCTTGCGTCTCTGGGAAAGCACAGATCCCCAGGGCTGTTGTGCCTGTGAATACGCTGCCCCGGGAAGGTGAGGAACAACAAGAGCTTTCAGGGCTGGCCCCTTCCTGGCGGGAAGAGGAGCCGGACGTTTGCCGTTTCGGAAAAAGGCTCTGCCGAGAACGGGCACCATGAGACCTTGCGTCTCTGGGAAAGCACAGATCCCCAGTGCTGTTGTGCCTGAGAATAGGCTGCCCAGGGAAGGCAAAGAGCAGCAGCAGCTTTCAGGGCTGGCCCCTTCGTGGCGGGAAGAGGAGCCGGACGTTTCCCGTTTCGGAAAAAGGCTCTGCCGAGAACGGGCACCATGAGACCTTCCGTCTCTTCGAAAGCACAGATCCCCAGGGCTGTTGTACCTCTGAATAGGCTGCCCCGGGAAGGTGAGGAACAGCAAGAGCTTTCAGGGTTGGCACCTTCCTGGCGGGAGAAGGAGCCAGACGTTTGCCGTTTCGGAAAAAGGCTCTGCCGAGAACGAGTGCCATGAGACGTTCCGCCTATGGAAAGGCAAACATCCCCATTGCTGTTGTGCCTGTGAATAGGCTGCCCAGGGAAGGCGAAGAGCAGCAGCAGCTTTCAGGGCTGGCCCCTTCCTGGCGGGAGAAGGAGCCAGACGTTTCACGTTTCGGAAAAAGGCTCTGCCGAGAACGGGCACCATGAGACCTTGCGTCTCTGGGAAAGCACAGATCCCCAGGGCTGTTGTGCCTGTGAATAGGCTGCCCAGGAAGGTGAGGACTAGCAACAGCTTTCAGGTCTGGCCCCTTCCTTGTGGGAAGAGGAGCCGGACGTTTGCCGTTTTGGAAAAAGGCTCTGCCGAGAACGAGTGCCATGAGACGTTCCGCCTATGGAAAGGAAAAATATCCCCATTGCTGTTGTGCCTGTGAATAGGCTGCCAAGGGAAGGTGAAGAGCAGCAACAGCTGTCAGGGCTGGCCCCTTCCTGGTGGGAGAAGTAGCCGGATGTTTGCCGTTTCGGAAAGAGGCTCTGCCGAGAACGGGCACCATGAGACCTTGCGTCTCTGGGAAAGCACAGATCCCCAGTGCTGTTGTGCCTGTGAATAGGCTGCCCAGGGAAGGTGAAGACCAGCAGCAGCTTTCAGGGCTGGCCCCTTCCTGGTGGGAGAAGGAGCCGGACGTTTGCCGTTTCGGAAAAAGGCTCTGCCGAGAACGGGCACCATGAGACCTTGTGTCTCTGGGAAAACAGAGATCCCCAGGGCTGTTGTGCCTGTGAATAGGCTGCCCAGGGAAGGTGAAGACCAGCAGCAGATTTCAGGGCTGGCCCCTTCCTGGTGGGAGAAGGAGCCGGACGTTTGCCGTTTCGGAAAAAGGCTCTGCCGAGAACGGGCACCATGAGACCTTGTGTCTCTGGGAAAGCACAGATCCCCAGTGCTGTTGTGCCTGTGAATACGCTGCCCCGGGAAGGTGAGGAACAGCAAGAGCTTTCAGGGCTGGCCCCTTCCGGGCGGGAGAAGGAGCCAGACGTTTCCTGTTTCGGAAAAAGGCTCTGCCGAGAACGAGTGCCATGAGACGTTCCGCCTATGGAAAGGCAAACATCCGCATTGCTGTTGTGCCTGTGAATAGGCTGCCAAGGGAAGGTGAAGAGCAGCAACAGCTGTCAGGGCTGCCACCTTCCTTGTGGGAGAAGGAGCCGGACGTTTCCCGTTTTGGAAAAAGGCTCTGCCGGGAACGGGCACCATGAGGCCTTCCGTCTCTGGGAAAGCATAGATCCCCACTGCTGTGTGCCTGTGAATAGGCTGCCCAGGGAAGGTGAAGACCAGCAACATCTTTCAGGGCTGGCCGCTTCCTTGTGGGAGGAGGAGCCGGACGTTTGCCGTTTCGGAAAAAGGCACTGCCGAGAACGGGCACCATGAGACCTTACGTCTCTGGGAAAGCATAGATCCCCACTGCTGTGTGCCTGTGAATAGGCTGCCCAGGGAAGGTGAAGACCAGCAACAGCTTTCAGGTCTGGCCCCTTCCTTGTGGGAAGAGGAGCCGGACGTTTGCCGTTTTGGAAAAAGGCTCTGCCGAGAACGAGTGCCATGAGACGTTCCGCCTATGGAAAGGAAAAATATCCCCATTGCTGTTGTGCCTGTGAATAGGCTGCCCCGGGAAGGTGAAGACCAGCAGCAGCTTTCAGGGCTGGCCCCTTCCTGGCGGGAAGAGGAGCCGGACGTTTGCCGTTTCGGAAAGAGGCTCTGCCGAGAATGGGCACCATGAGACCTTGCGTCTCTGGAAAGCACAGATCCCCAGTGCTGTTGTGCCTGTGAATAGGCTGCCCAGGGAAGGCGAAGAGCAGCAGCAGCTTTCAGGGCTGGCCCCTTCCTGGCGGGAAGAGGATCCGGACGTTTGCCGTTTCGGAAAAAGGCTCTGCCGAGAACGGGCACCATGAGACCTTGCGTCTCTGGGAAAGCACAGATCCCCAGTGCTGCTGTGCCTGTGAATAGGCTGCCCAGGGAAGGCGAAGAGCAGCAACAGCTGTCAGGGCTGGCACCTTCCTTGTAGGAGAAGGAGCCGGACGTTTCCCGTTTTGGAAAAAGGCTCTGCCGAGAACGGGCACCATGAGGCCTTCCGTCTCTGGGAAAGCAGAGATCCCCAGTGCTGTTGTGCCTGTGAATAGGCTGCCCCGGGAAGGTGAAGACCAGCAACATCTTTCAGGGCTGGCCGCTTCCTTGTGGGAGGAGGAGCCGGACGTTTGCCGTTTCGGAAAAAGGCACTGCCGAGAACGGGCACCATGAGACCTTGCGTCTCTGGGAAAGCACAGATCCCCAGGGCTGTTGTGCCTGTGAATAGGCTGCCCAGGGAAGGTGAAGACCAGCAACAGCTGTCAGGTCTGGCCCCTTCCTTGTGGGAAGAGGAGCCGGACGTTTGCCGTTTTGGAAAAAGGCTCTGCCGAGAACGAGTGCCATGAGACGTTCCGCCTATGGAAAGGAAAAATATCCCCATTGCTGTTGTGCCTGTGAATAGGCTGCCAAGGGAAGGTGAAGAGCAGCAACAGCTGTCAGGGCTGGCCCCTTCCTGGTGGGAGAAGTAGCCGGATGTTTGCCGTTTAGGAAAGAGGCTCTGCTGAGAACGGGCACCATGAGACCTTGCGTCTCTGGGAAAGCACAGATCCCCAGTGCTGTTGTGCCTGTGAATAGGCTGCCCAGGGAAGGCGAAGAGCAGCAGCAGCTTTCAGGGCTGGCCCCTTCCTAGTGGGAGAAGGAGCCAGACGTTTGCCGTTTCGGAAAAAGGCTCTGCCGAGAACGGGCACCATGAGACCTTGCGTCTCTGGGAAAGCACAGATCCCCAGGGCTGTTGTGCCTGTGCATAGGCTGCCCAGGGAACGTGAAGAACAGCAACAGCTTTCAGGGGTGGCCCCTTCCTGGCGGGAGAAGGAGCCGGACGTTTGCCGTTTCGAAAAAAGGCTCTGCCGAGAACGGGCACCATGAGACCTTGCGTCTCTGGGAAAGCACAGATCCCCAGTGCTGTTGTGCCTGTGAATAGGCTGCCCAGGGAAGGTGAAGACCAGCAGCAGCTTTCTGGGCTGGCCCCTTCGTTGTGGAATGAGGAGACGGACGTTTCCTGTTTCGGAAAAAGGCTCTGCCGAGAACGGGCACCATGAGACCTTGCGTCTCTGGGAAAGCACAGATCCCCAGTGCTGTTGTGCCTGTGAATAGGCTGCCCAGGGAAGGTGAAGACCAGCAGCAGCTTTCAGGGCTGGCCCCTTCCTGGTGGGAGAAGGAGGCGGACGTTTGCCGTTTCGGAAAAAGGCTCTGCCGAGAACGGGCACCATGAGACCTTGTGTCTCTGGGAAAGCACAGATCCCCAGTGCTGTTGTGCCTGTGAATACGCTGCCCCGGGAAGGTGAGGAACAGCAAGAGCTTTCTCGGCTGGCCCCTTCCTGGCGGGAGAAGGAGCCAGACGTTTGCCGTTTCGGAAAAAGGCTCTGCCGAGAACGAGTGCCATGAGACGTTCCGCCTATGGAAAGGCAAACATCCGCATTGCTGTTGTGCCTGTGAATAGGCTGCCAAGGGAAGGTGAAGAGCAGCAACAGCTGTCAGGGCTGCCACCTTCCTGGCGGGAGAAGGAGCCGGATGTTTGCCGTTTTGGAAAAAGGCTCTGCCGAGAACGGGCACCATGAGGCCTTGCGTCTCTGGGAAAGCACAGATCCCCAGTGCTGTTGTGCCTGTGAATAGGCTGCCCAGGGAAGGTGAAGACCAGCAACATCTTTCAGGGCTGGCCGCTTCCTTGTGGGAGGAGGAGCCGGACGTTTGCCGTTTCGGAAAAAGGCACTGCCGAGAATGGGCACCATGAGACCTTACGTCTCTGGGAAAGCATAGATCCCCACTGCTGTGTGCCTGTGAATAGGCTGCCCAGGGAAGGTGAAGACCAGCAACAGCTTTCAGGTCTGGCCCCTTCCTTGTGGGAAGAGGAGCTGGACGTTTGCTGTTTTGGAAAAAGGCTCTGCCGAGAACGAGTTCCATGAGACGTTCCGCCTATGGAAAGGAAAAATATCCCCATTGCTGTTGTGCCTGTGAATAGGCTGCCAAGGGAAGGCGAAGAGCAGCAGCAGCTTTCAGGGCTGGCCCCTTCCTAGTGGGAGAAGGAGCCAGACGTTTGCTGTTTCGGAAAAAGGCTCTGCCGAGAACGGGCACCATGAGACCTTGCGTCTCTGGGAAAGCACAGATCCCCAGGGCTGTTGTGCCTGTGAATAGGCTGCCCAGGGAACGTGAAGAACAGCAACAGCTTTCAGGGCTGGCCCCTTCCTGGCGGGAGAAGGAGCTGGACGTTTGCCGTTTCGGAAAAAGGCTCTGCCGAGAACGGGCACCATGAGACCTTGCGTCTCTGGGAAAGCACAGATCCCCAGGGCTGTTGTGCCTGTGAATAGGCTGCCCAGGGAAGGTGAAGACCAGCAACAGCTTTCAGGTCTGGCCCCTTCCTTGTGGGAAGAGGAGCCGGACGTTTGCCGTTTTGGAAAAAGGCTCTGCCGAGAACGAGTGCCATGAGACGTTCCGCCTATGGAAAGGAAAAATATCCCCATTGCTGTTGTGCCTGTGAATAGGCTGCCAAGGGAAGGTGAAGAGCAGCAACAGCTGTCAGGGCTGGCCCCTTCCTGGCGGGAAGAGGATCCGGACGTTTCCCGTTTTGGAAAAAGGCTCTGCCGAGAACGGGCACCATGAGACCTTGCGTCTCTGGGAAAGCACAGATCCCCAGTGCTGTTGTGCCTGTGAATAGGCTGCCCAGGGAAGGTGAAGAGCAGCAACAGCTTTCAGGGCTGGCCCCTTCCTGGCGGGAGAAGGAGCCAGACGTTTGCCGTTTTGGAAAAAGGCTCTGCCGAGAACGGGCACCATGAGACCTTGCGTCTCTGGGAAAGCACAGATCCCCAGTGCTGTTGTGCCTGTGAATAGGCTGCCCAGGGAAGGCGAAGAGCAGCAGCAGCTTTCAGGGCTCGCCCCTTCCTGGTGGGAGAAGGAGCCAGACGTTTGCCGTTTCGTAAAAAGGCTCTGCCCAGAACGGGCACCATGAGACCTTGCGTCTCTGGGAAAGCACAGATCCCCAGTGCTGTTGTGCCTGTGAATAGGCTGCCCAGGGAAGGTGAAGAACAGCAACAGCTTTCAGGGCTGGCCCCTTCCTGGCGGGAGAAGGAGCCGGACGTTTGCCGTTTCGGAAAAAGGCTCTGCCAAGAACGGGCACCATGAGACCTTGCGTCTCTGGGAAAGCACAGATCCCCAGTGCTGTTGTGCCTGTGAATAGGCTGCCCAGGGAAGGCGAAGAGCAGCAGCAGCTTTCAGGGCTGGCCCCTTCCTGGTGGGAGAAGGAGCCGGACGTTTGCCGTTTCGGAAAAAGGCTCTGCCGAGAACGGGCACCATGAGACCTTGTGTCTCTGGGAAAGCACAGATCCCCAGTGCTGTTGTGCCTGTGAATAGGCTGCCCAGGGAAGGTGAAGAACAGCAACAGCTGTCAGGGCTGCCAACTTCCTGGCGGGAGAAGAAGCCAGACGTTTCACGTTTTGGAGAAAGGCTCTGCCGAGAACGGGCACCATGAGACCTTGCGTCTCTGGGAAAGCACAGATCCCCAGTGCTGTTGCGCCTGTGAATAGGCTGCCCCGGGAAGGTGAGGAACAGCAAGAGCTTTCAGGGCTGGCCCCTTCCTGGCGGGAGAAGGAGCCAGACGTTTGCCGTTTCGGAAAAAGGCTCTGCCGAGAAGGGGCACCATGAGACCTTGCGTCTCTTGGAAAGCACAGATCCCCAGTGCTGTTGTGCCTCTGAATAGGCTGCCCCGGGAAGGTGAGGAACTGCAAGAGCTATCAGGGTTGGCACCTTCCTGGCGGGAGAAGGAGCCGGTCGTTTCCCGTTTTGAAAAAGGCTCTGCCGAGAACGAGTGCCATGAGACGTTCCGCCTATGGAAAGGCAAACATCCCCATTGCTGTTGTGCCTGTGAATAGGCTGCCCAGGGAAGGTGAAGACCAGCAGCAGCTGTCAGGGCTGGCCCCTTCCTGGCGGGAGAAGGAGCCAGACGTTTGCCGTTTCGGAAAAAGGCTCTGCCGAGAACGGGCACCATGAGACCTTGCGTCTCTGGGAAAGCACAGATCCCCAGTGCTGTTGTGCCTGTGAATAGGCTGCCCAGGGAAGGCGAAGAGCAGCAGCAGCTTTCAGGGCTGGCCCCTTCCTGGTGGGAGAAGGAGCCAGACGTTTGCCGTTTCGGAAAAAGGCTCTGCCGAGAACGGGCACCATGAGACCTTGCGTCTCTGGGAAAGCACAGATCCCCAGGGCTGTTGTGCCTGTGAATAGGCTGCCCAGGGAAGGTGAAGAACAGCAACAGCTTTCAGGGCTGGCCCCTTCCTGGCGGGAGAAGGAGCCGGACGTTTGCCGTTTCGGAAAAAGGCACTGCCGAGAACGGGCACCATGAGACCTTGCGTCTCTGGGAAAGCATAGATCCCCAGTGCTGTTGTGCCTGTGAATAGGCTGCCCAGGGAAGGTGAAGACCAGCAACAGCTTTCAGGTCTGGCCCCTTCCTTGTGGGAAGAGGAGCCGGACGTTTGCCGTTTTGGAAAAAGGCTCTGCCGAGAATGAGTGCCATGAGACGTTCCGCCTATGGAAAGGAAAAATATCCCCATTGCTGTTGTGCCTGTGAATAGGCTGCCAAGGGAAGGTGAAGAGCAGCAACAGCTGTCAGGGCTGGCCCCTTCCTGGTGGGAGAAGGAGCCGGACGTTTGCCGTTTCGGAAAGAGGCAGTGCCGAGAACGGGCACCATGAGACCTTGCGTCTCTGGGAAAGCACAGATCCCCAGGGCTGTTGTGCCTGTGAATAGGCTGCCCAGGGAAGGCGAAGACCAGCAGCAGCTTTCAGGGCTGGCCCCTTCCTGGCGGGAAGAGGATCCGGACGTTTGCCGTTTCGGAAAAAGGCTCTGCCGAGAACGGGCACCATGAGACCTTGCGTCTCTGGGAAAGCACAGATCCCCAGTGCTGCTGTGCCTGTGAATAGGCTGCCCAGGGAAGGCGAAGAGCAGCAACAGCTGTCAGGGCTGGCACCTTCCTTGTAGGAGAAGGAGCCGGATGTTTCCCGTTTTGGAAAAAGGCTCTGCCGAGAACGGGCACCATGAGGCCTTCCGTCTCTGGGAAAGCAGAGATCCCCAGTGCTGTTGTGCCTGTGAATAGGCTGCCCCGGGAAGGTGAAGACCAGCAACATCTTTCAGGGCTGGCCGCTTCCTTGTGGGAGGAGGAGCCGGACGTTTGCCGTTTCGGAAAAAGTCACTGCCGAGAACGGGCACCATGAGACCTTGCGTCTCTGGGAAAGCACAGATCCCCAGGGCTGTTGTGCCTGTGAATAGGCTGCCCAGGGAAGGTGAAGACCAGCAACAGCTGTCAGGTCTGGCCCCTTCCTTGTGGGAAGAGGAGCTGGACGTTTGCCGTTTTGGAAAAAGGCTCTGCCGAGAACGAGTGCCATGAGACGTTCCGCCTATGGAAAGGAAAAATATCCCCATTGCTGTTGTGCCTGTGAATAGGCTGCCAAGGGAAGGTGAAGAGCAGCAACAGCTGTCAGGGCTGGCCCCTTCCTGGTGGGAGAAGTAGCCGGATGTTTGCCGTTTAGGAAAGAGGCTCTGCTGAGAACGGGCACCATGAGACCTTGCGTCTCTGGGAAAGCACAGATCCCCAGTGCTGTTGTGCCTGTGAATAGGCTGCCCAGGGAAGGCGAAGAGCAGCAGCAGCTTTCAGGGCTGGCCCCTTCCTAGTGGGAGAAGGAGCCAGACGTTTGCCGTTTCGGAAAAAGGCTCTGCCGAGAACGGGCACCATGAGACCTTGCGTCTCTGGGAAAGCACAGATCCCCAGGGCTGTTGTGCCTGTGCATAGGCTGCCCAGGGAACGTGAAGAACAGCAACAGCTTTCAGGGGTGGCCCCTTCCTGGCGGGAGAAGGAGCCGGACGTTTGCCGTTTCGAAAAAAGGCTCTGCCGAGAACGGGCACCATGAGACCTTGCGTCTCTGGGAAAGCACAGATCCCCAGTGCTGTTCTGCCTGTGAATAGGCTGCCCAGGGAAGGTGAAGACCAGCAGCAGCTTTCAGGGCTGGCCCCTTCGTTGTGGAATGAGGAGCCGGACGTTTCCTGTTTCGGAAAAAGGCTCTGCCGAGAACGGGCACCATGAGACCTTGCGTCTCTGGGAAAGCACAGATCCCCAGTGCTGTTGTGCCTGTGAATAGGCTGCCCAGGGAAGGTGAAGACCAGCAGCAGCTTTCAGGGCTGGCCCCTTCCTGGTGGGAGAAGGAGGCGGACGTTTGCCGTTTCGGAAAAAGGCTCTGCCGAGAACGGGCACCATGAGACCTTGTGTCTCTGGGAAAGCACAGATCCCCAGTGCTGTTGTGCCTGTGAATACGCTGCCCCGGGAAGGTGAGGAACAGCAAGAGCTTTCTCGGCTGGCCCCTTCCTGGCGGGAGAAGGAGCCAGACGTTTGCCGTTTCGGAAAAAGGCTCTGCCGAGAACGAGTGCCATGAGACGTTCCGCCTATGGAAAGGCAAACATCCGCATTGCTGTTGTGCCTGTGAATAGGCTGCCAAGGGAAGGTGAAGAGCAGCAACAGCTGTCAGGGCTGCCACCTTCCTGGCGGGAGAAGGAGCCGGATGTTTGCCGTTTTGGAAAAAGGCTCTGCCGAGAACGGGCACCATGAGGCCTTGCGTCTCTGGGAAAGCACAGATCCCCAGTGCTGTTGTGCCTGTGAATAGGCTGCCCAGGGAAGGTGAAGACCAGCAACATCTTTCAGGGCTGGCCGCTTCCTTGTGGGAGGAGGAGCCGGACGTTTGCCGTTTCGGAAAAAGGCACTGCCGAGAATGGGCACCATGAGACCTTACGTCTCTGGGAAAGCATAGATCCCCACTGCTGTGTGCCTGTGAATAGGCTGCCCAGGGAAGGTGAAGACCAGCAACAGCTTTCAGGTCTGGCCCCTTCCTTGTGGGAAGAGGAGCTGGACGTTTGCTGTTTTGGAAAAAGGCTCTGCCGAGAACGAGTTCCATGAGACGTTCCGCCTATGGAAAGGAAAAATATCCCCATTGCTGTTGTGCCTGTGAATAGGCTGCCAAGGGAAGGCGAAGAGCAGCAGCAGCTTTCAGGGCTGGCCCCTTCCTAGTGGGAGAAGGAGCCAGACGTTTGCTGTTTCGGAAAAAGGCTCTGCCGAGAACGGGCACCATGAGACCTTGCGTCTCTGGGAAAGCACAGATCCCCAGGGCTGTTGTGCCTGTGAATAGGCTGCCCAGGGAACGTGAAGAACAGCAACAGCTTTCAGGGCTGGCCCCTTCCTGGCGGGAGAAGGAGCTGGACGTTTGCCGTTTCGGAAAAAGGCTCTGCCGAGAACGGGCACCATGAGACCTTGCGTCTCTGGGAAAGCACAGATCCCCAGGGCTGTTGTGCCTGTGAATAGGCTGCCCAGGGAAGGTGAAGACCAGCAACAGCTTTCAGGTCTGGCCCCTTCCTTGTGGGAAGAGGAGCCGGACGTTTGCCGTTTTGGAAAAAGGCTCTGCCGAGAACGAGTGCCATGAGACGTTCCGCCTATGGAAAGGAAAAATATCCCCATTGCTGTTGTGCCTGTGAATAGGCTGCCAAGGGAAGGTGAAGAGCAGCAACAGCTGTCAGGGCTGCCAACTTCCTGGCGGGAGAAGAAGCCAGACGTTTCACGTTTTGGAGAAAGGCTCTGCCGAGAACGGGCACCATGAGACCTTGCGTCTCTGGGAAAGCACAGATCCCCAGTGCTGTTGCGCCTGTGAATAGGCTGCCCCGGGAAGGTGAGGAACAGCAAGAGCTTTCAGGGCTGGCCCCTTCCTGGCGGGAGAAGGAGCCAGACGTTTGCCGTTTCGGAAAAAGGCTCTGCCGAGAAGGGGCACCATGAGACCTTGCGTCTCTTGGAAAGCACAGATCCCCAGTGCTGTTGTGCCTCTGAATAGGCTGCCCCGGGAAGGTGAGGAACTGCAAGAGCTATCAGGGTTGGCACCTTCCTGGCGGGAGAAGGAGCCGGTCGTTTCCCGTTTTGAAAAAGGCTCTGCCGAGAACGAGTGCCATGAGACGTTCCGCCTATGGAAAGGCAAACATCCCCATTGCTGTTGTGCCTGTGAATAGGCTGCCCAGGGAAGGTGAAGACCAGCAGCAGCTGTCAGGGCTGGCCCCTTCCTGGCGGGAGAAGGAGCCAGACGTTTGCCGTTTCGGAAAAAGGCTCTGCCGAGAACGGGCACCATGAGACCTTGCGTCTCTGGGAAAGCACAGATCCCCAGTGCTGTTGTGCCTGTGAATAGGCTGCCCAGGGAAGGCGAAGAGCAGCAGCAGCTTTCAGGGCTGGCCCCTTCCTGGTGGGAGAAGGAGCCAGACGTTTGCCGTTTCGGAAAAAGGCTCTGCCGAGAACGGGCACCATGAGACCTTGCGTCTCTGGGAAAGCACAGATCCCCAGGGCTGTTGTGCCTGTGAATAGGCTGCCCAGGGAAGGTGAAGAACAGCAACAGCTTTCAGGGCTGGCCCCTTCCTGGCGGGAGAAGGAGCCGGACGTTTGCCGTTTCGGAAAAAGGCTCTGCCGAGAACGGGCACCATGAGACCTTGCGTCTCTGGGAAAGCATAGATCCCCAGTGCTGTTGTGCCTGTGAATAGGCTGCCCAGGGAAGGTGAAGACCAGCAACAGCTTTCAGGTCTGGCCCCTTCCTTGTGGGAAGAGGAGCCGGACGTTTGCCGTTTTGGAAAAAGGCTCTGCCGAGAATGAGTGCCATGAGACGTTCCGCCTATGGAAAGGAAAAATATCCCCATTGCTGTTGTGCCTGTGAATAGGCTGCCAAGGGAAGGTGAAGAGCAGCAACAGCTGTCAGGGCTGGCCCCTTCCTGGTGGGAGAAGGAGCCGGACGTTTGCCGTTTCGGAAAGAGGCAGTGCCGAGAACGGGCACCATGAGACCTTGCGTCTCTGGGAAAGCACAGATCCCCAGGGCTGTTGTGCCTGTGAATAGGCTGCCCAGGGAAGGCGAAGACCAGCAGCAGCTTTCAGGGCTGGCCCCTTCCTGGCGGGAAGAGGATCCGGACGTTTGCCGTTTCGGAAAAAGGCTCTGCCGAGAACGGGCACCATGAGACCTTGCGTCTCTGGGAAAGCACAGATCCCCAGGGCTGTTGTGCCTGTGAATAGGCTGCCCAGGGAAGGTGAAGAGCAGCAACAGCTTTCAGGGCTGGCCCCTTCCTGGCGGGAGAAGGAGCCGGACGTTTCCCGTTTCGGAAAAAGGCTCTGCCGAGAACGGGCACCATGAGACCTTGCGTCTCTGGGAAAGCACAGATCCCCAGGGCTGTTGTGCCTGTGAATAGGCTGCCCAGGGAAGGTGAAGAGCAGCAACAGCTTTCAGGGCTGGCCCCTTCCTGGCGGGAGAAGGAGCCGGACGTTTGCCGTTTCGGAAAAAGGCTCTGCCGAGAACGGGCACCATGAGACCTTGCGTCTCTGGGAAAGCACAGATCCCCAGGGCTGTTGTGCCTGTGAATAGGCTGCCCAGGGAAGGCGAAGAGCAGCAGCAGCTTTCAGGGCTGGCCCCTTCCTTGTGGGAAGAGGAGCCGGACGTTTGCCGTTTCGGAAAAAGGCTCTGCCGAGAACGGGCACCATGAGACCTTGTGTCTCTGGGAAAGCACAGATCCCCAGTGCTGTTGTGCCTGTGAATACGCTGCCCCGGGAAGGTGAGGAACAGCAAGAGCTTTCAGGGCTGGCCCCTTCCTGGCGGGAGAAGGAGCCAGACGTTTGCCGTTTTGGAAAAAGGCTCTGCCGAGAACGAGTGCCATGAGACGTTCCGCTTATGGAAAGGAAAAATATCCCCATTGCTGTTGTGCCTGTGAATAGGCTGCCAAGGGAAGGTGAAGAGCAGCAGCAGCTTTCAGGCCTGGCCCCTTCCTGGCGGGAAGAGGAGCCGGACGTTTGCCGTTTCGGAAAAAGGCTCTGCCGAGAATGGGCACCATGAGACATTCCGTCTCTGGGAAAGCACAGATCCCCAGGGCTGTTGTGCCTGTGAATAGGCTGCCCAGGGAAGGTGAAGAGCAGCAACAGCTTTCAGGGCTGGCCCCTTCCTGGCGGGAAGAGGATCCGGACGTTTCCCGTTTCGGAAAAAGGCTCTGCCGAGAACGGGCACCATGAGACCTTGCGTCTCTGGGAAAGCACAGATCCCCAGTGCTGTTGTGCCTGTGAATAGGCTGCCCAGGGAAGGTGAAGAGCAGCAACAGCTTTCAGGGCTGGCCCCTTCCTGGCGGGAGAAGGAGCCAGACGTTTGCCGTTTCGGAAAAAGGCTCTGCCGAGAACGGGCACCATGAGACCTTGCGTCTCTGGGAAAGCACAGATCCCCAGTGCTGTTGTGCCTGTGAATAGGCTGCCCAGGGAAGGTGAAGAACAGCAACAGCTTTCAGGGGTGGCCCCTTCCTGGCGGGAGAAGGAGCCGGACGTTTGCCGTTTCGGAAAAAGGCTCTGCCGAGAAGGGGCACCATGAGACCTTGCGTCTCTTGGAAAGCACAGATCCCCAGTGCTGTTGTGCCTCTGAATAGGCTGCCCCGGGAAGGTGAGGAACTGCAAGAGCTATCAGGGTTGGCACCTTCCTGGCGGGAGAAGGAGCCGGTCGTTTCCCGTTTTGAAAAAGGCTCTGCCGAGAACGAGTGCCATGAGACGTTCCGCCTATGGAAAGGCAAACATCCCCATTGCTGTTGTGCCTGTGAATAGGCTGCCCAGGGAAGGTGAAGACCAGCAGCAGCTGTCAGGGCTGGCCCCTTCCTGGCGGGAGAAGGAGCCAGACGTTTGCCGTTTTGGAAAAAGGCAGTGCCGAGAACGGGCACCATGAGACCTTGCGTCTCTGGGAAAGCACAGATCCCCAGTGCTGTTGTGCCTGTGAATAGGCTGCCCAGGGAAGGCGAAGAGCAGCAGCAGCTTTCAGGGCTGGCCCCTTCCTGGTGGGAGAAGGAGCCAGACGTTTGCCGTTTCGGAAAAAGGCTCTGCCGAGAACGGGCACCATGAGACCTTGCGTCTCTGGGAAAGCACAGATCCCCAGGGCTGTTGTGCCTGTGAATAGGCTGCCCAGGGAAGGTGAAGAACAGCAACAGCTTTCAGGGCTGGCCCCTTCCTGGCGGGAGAAGGAGCCGGACGTTTGCCGTTTCGGAAAAAGGCACTGCCGAGAACGGGCACCATGAGACCTTGCGTCTCTGGGAAAGCATAGATCCCCAGTGCTGTTGTGCCTGTGAATAGGCTGCCCAGGGAAGGTGAAGACCAGCAACAGCTTTCAGGTCTGGCCCCTTCCTTGTGGGAAGAGGAGCCGGACGTTTGCCGTTTTGGAAAAAGGCTCTGCCGAGAATGAGTGCCATGAGACGTTCCGCCTATGGAAAGGAAAAATATCCCCATTGCTGTTGTGCCTGTGAATAGGCTGCCAAGGGAAGGTGAAGAGCAGCAACATCTGTCAGGGCTGGCCCCTTCCTGGTGGGAGAAGGAGCCGGACGTTTGCCGTTTCGGAAAGAGGCAGTGCCGAGAACGGGCACCATGAGACCTTGCGTCTCTGGGAAAGCACAGATCCCCAGGGCTGTTGTGCCTGTGAATAGGCTGCCCAGGGAAGGCGAAGACCAGCAGCAGCTTTCAGGGCTGGCCCCTTCCTGGCGGGAAGAGGATCCGGACGTTTGCCGTTTCGGAAAAAGGCTCTGCCGAGAACGGGCACCATGAGACCTTGCGTCTCTGGGAAAGCACAGATCCCCAGGGCTGTTGTGCCTGTGAATAGGCTGCCCAGGGAAGGTGAAGAGCAGCAACAGCTTTCAGGGCTGGCCCCTTCCTGGCGGGAGAAGGAGCCGGACGTTTCCCGTTTCGGAAAAAGGCTCTGCCGAGAACGGGCACCATGAGACCTTGCGTCTCTGGGAAAGCACAGATCCCCAGGGCTGTTGTGCCTGTGAATAGGCTGCCCAGGGAAGGTGAAGAGCAGCAACAGCTTTCAGGGCTGGCCCCTTCCTGGCGGGAGAAGGAGCCGGACGTTTGCCGTTTCGGAAAAAGGCTCTGCCGAGAACGGGCACCATGAGACCTTGCGTCTCTGGGAAAGCACAGATCCCCAGGGCTGTTGTGCCTGTGAATAGGCTGCCCAGGGAAGGCGAAGAGCAGCAGCAGCTTTCAGGGCTGGCCCCTTCCTTGTGGGAAGAGGAGCCGGACGTTTGCCGTTTCGGAAAAAGGCTCTGCCGAGAACGGGCACCATGAGACCTTGTGTCTCTGGGAAAGCACAGATCCCCAGTGCTGTTGTGCCTGTGAATACGCTGCCCCGGGAAGGTGAGGAACAGCAAGAGCTTTCAGGGCTGGCCCCTTCCTGGCGGGAGAAGGAGCCAGACGTTTGCCGTTTTGGAAAAAGGCTCTGCCGAGAACGAGTGCCATGAGACGTTCCGCTTATGGAAAGGAAAAATATCCCCATTGCTGTTGTGCCTGTGAATAGGCTGCCAAGGGAAGGTGAAGAGCAGCAGCAGCATTCAGGCCTGGCCCCTTCCTGGCGGGAAGAGGAGCCGGACGTTTGCCGTTTCGGAAAAAGGCTCTGCCGAGAATGGGCACCATGAGACATTCCGTCTCTGGGAAAGCACAGATCCCCAGGGCTGTTGTGCCTGTGAATAGGCTGCCCAGGGAAGGTGAAGAGCAGCAACAGCTTTCAGGGCTGGCCCCTTCCTGGCGGGAAGAGGATCCGGACGTTTCCCGTTTCGGAAAAAGGCTCTGCCGAGAACGGGCACCATGAGACCTTGCGTCTCTGGGAAAGCACAGATCCCCAGTGCTGTTGTGCCTGTGAATAGGCTGCCCAGGGAAGGTGAAGAGCAGCAACAGCTTTCAGGGCTGGCCCCTTCCTGGCGGGAGAAGGAGCCAGACGTTTGCCGTTTCGGAAAAAGGCTCTGCCGAGAACGGGCACCATGAGACCTTGCGTCTCTGGGAAAGCACAGATCCCCAGTGCTGTTGTGCCTGTGAATAGGCTGCCCAGGGAAGGTGAAGAACAGCAACAGCTTTCAGGGGTGGCCCCTTCCTGGCGGGAGAAGGAGCCGGACGTTTGCCGTTTCGGAAAAAGGCTCTGCCAAGAACGGGCACCATGAGACCTTGCGTCTCTGGGAAAGCACAGATCCCCAGTGCTGTTGTGCCTGTGAATAGGCTGCCCAGGGAAGGCGAAGACCAGCAGCAGCTTTCAGGGCTGGCCCCTTCCTTGTGGGAAGAGGAGCCGGACGTTTCCTGTTTCGGAAAAAGGCACTGCCGAGAACGGGCACCATGAGACCTTGCGTCTCTGGGAAAGCACAGATCCCCAGGACTGTTGTGCCTGTGAATAGGCTGCCCAGGGAAGGTGAAGAGCAGCAACAGCTTTCAGGGGTGGCCCCTTCCTGGCGGGAGAAGGAGCCGGACGTTTGCCGTTTCGGAAAAAGGCTCTGCCGAGAACGGGCACCATGAGGCCTTCCGTCTCTGGGAAAGCACAGATCCCCAGGGCTGTTGTGCCTGTGAATAGGCTGCCCAGGGAAGGTGAAGACCAGCAACATCTTTCAGGGCTGGCCGCTTCCTTGTGGGAGGAGGAGCCGGACGTTTGCCGTTTCGGAAAGAGGCACTGCCGAGAACGGGCACCATGAGACCTTGCGTCTCTGGGAAAGCATAGATCCCCAGTGCTGTTGTGCCTGTGAATAGGCTGCCCAGGGAAGGTGAAGAGCAGCAACAGCTTTCAGGTCTGGCCCCTTCCTTGTGGGAAGAGGAGCCGGACGTTTGCCGTTTTGGAAAAAGGCTCTGCCGAGAACGAGTGCCATGAGACGTTCCGCCTATGGAAAGGAAAAATATCCCCATTGCTGTTGTGCCTGTGAATAGGCTGCCAAGGGAAGGTGAAGAGCAGCAACAGCTGTCAGGGCTGGCCCCTTCCTGGTGGGAGAAGTAGCCGGATGTTTGCCGTTTCGGAAAGAGGCTCTGCCGAGAACGGGCACCATGAGACCTTGCGTCTCTGGGAAAGCACAGATCCCCAGGGCTGTTGTGCCTGTGAATAGGCTGCCCAGAGAAGGCGAAGACCAGCAGCAGCTTTCAGGGCTGGCCCCTTCCTGGCGGGAAGAGGATCCGGACGTTTGCCGTTTCGGAAAAAGGCTCTGCCGAGAACGGGCACCATGAGACCTTGCGTCTCTGGGAAAGCACAGATCCCCAGGGCTGTTGTGCCTGTGAATAGGCTGCCCAGGGAAGGTGAAGAGCAGCAACAGCTTTCAGGGCTGGCCCCTTCCTGGCGGGAGAAGGAGCCGGACGTTTCCCGTTTCGGAAAAAGGCTCTGCCGAGAACGGGCACCATGAGACCTTGCGTCTCTGGGAAAGCACAGATCCCCAGTGCTGTTGTGCCTGTGAATAGGCTGCCCAGGGAAGGTGAAGACCAGCAGCAGCTTTCAGGGCTGGCCCCTTCCTTGTGGGATGAGGAGCCGGACGTTTGCTGTTTCGGAAAAAGGCTCTGCCGAGAACGGGCACCATGAGACCTTGCGTCTCTGGGAAAGCACAGATCCCCAGTGCTGTTGTGCCTGTGAATAGGCTGCCCAGGGAAGGTGAAGACCAGCAGCAGCTTTCAGGGCTGGCCCCTTCCTGGTGGGAGAAGGAGCCGGACGTTTGCCGTTTCGGAAAAAGGCTCTGCCGAGAACGGGCACCATGAGACCTTGTGTCTCTGGGAAAGCACAGATCCCCAGTGCTGTTGTGCCTGTGAATACGCTGCCCCGGGAAGGTGAGGAACAGCAAGAGCTTTCTCGGCTGGCCCCTTCCTGGCGGGAGAAGGAGACAGACGTTTGCCGTTTCGGAAAAAGGCTCTGCCGAGAACGAGTGCCGTGAGACGTTCCGCCTATGGAAAGGCAAACATCCGCATTGCTGTTGTGCCTGTGAATAGGCTGCCAAGGGAAGGTGAAGAGCAGCAACAGCTGTCAGGGCTGCCACCTTCCTTGTGGGAGAAGGAGCCGGACGTTTCCCGTTTTGGAAAAAGGCTCTGCCGAGAACGGGCACCATGAGGCCTTGCATCTCTGGGAAAGCACAGATCCCCAGGGCTGTTGTGCCTGTGAATAGGCTGCCCAGGGAAGGTGAAGACCAGCAAGAGCTTTCAGGGCTGGCCGCTTCCTTGTGGGAGGAGGAGCCGGACGTTTGCCGTTTCGGAAAAAGGCACTGCCGAGAACGGGCACCATGAGACCTTACGTCTCTGGGAAAGCATAGATCCCCACTGCTGTGTGCCTGTGAATAGGCTGCCCAGGGAAGGTGAAGACCAGCAACAGCTTTCAGGTCTGGCCCCTTCCTTGTGGGAAGAGGAGCCGGACGTTTGCCGTTTTGGAAAAAGGCTCTGCCGAGAACGAGTGCCATGAGACGTTCCGCCTATGGAAAGGAAAAATATCCCCATTGCTGTTGTGCCTGTGAATAGGCTGCCAAGGGAAGGTGAAGAGCAGCAACAGCTGTCAGGGCTGGCCCCTTCCTGGCGGGAAGAGGATCTGGACGTTTCCCGTTTTGGAAAAAGGCTCTGCCGAGAACGGGCACCATGAGACCTTGCGTCTCTGGGAAAGCACAGATCCCCAGTGCTGTTGTGCCTGTGAATAGGCTGCCCAGGGAAGGTGAAGAGCAGCAACAGCTTTCAGGGCTGGCCCCTTCCTGGCGGGAGAAGGAGCCAGACGTTTGCCGTTTTGGAAAAAGGCTCTGCCGAGAACGGGCACCATGAGACCTTGCGTCTCTGGGAAAGCACAGATCCCCAGTGCTGTTGTGCCTGTGAATAGGCTGCCCAGGGAAGGCGAAGAGCAGCAGCAGCTTTCAGGGCTCGCCCCTTCCTGGTGGGAGAAGGAGCCAGACGTTTGCCGTTTCGTAAAAAGGCTCTGCCCAGAACGGGCACCATGAGACCTTGCGTCTCTGGGAAAGCACAGATCCCCAGTGCTGTTGTGCCTGTGAATAGGCTGCCCAGGGAAGGTGAAGAACAGCAACAGCTTTCAGGGCTGGCCCCTTCCTGGCGGGAGAAGGAGCCGGACGTTTGCCGTTTCGGAAAAAGGCTCTGCCAAGAACGGGCACCATGAGACCTTGCGTCTCTGGGAAAGCACAGATCCCCAGTGCTGTTGTGCCTGTGAATAGGCTGCCCAGGGAAGGCGAAGAGCAGCAGCAGCTTTCAGGGCTGGCCCCTTCCTGGTGGGAGAAGGAGCCGGACGTTTGCCGTTTCGGAAAAAGGCTCTGCCGAGAACGGGCACCATGAGACCTTGTGTCTCTGGGAAAGCACAGATCCCCAGTGCTGTTGTGCCTGTGAATAGGCTGCCCAGGGAAGGTGAAGAACAGCAACAGCTGTCAGGGCTGCCAACTTCCTGGCGGGAGAAGAAGCCAGACGTTTCACGTTTTGGAGAAAGGCTCTGCCGAGAACGGGCACCATGAGACCTTGCGTCTCTGGGAAAGCACAGATCCCCAGTGCTGTTGTGCCTGTGAATAGGCTGCCCCGGGAAGGTGAGGAACAGCAAGAGCTTTCAGGGCTGGCCCCTTCCTGGCGGGAGAAGGAGCCAGACGTTTGCCGTTTCGGAAAAAGGCTCTGCCGAGAAGGGGCACCATGAGACCTTGCGTCTCTTGGAAAGCACAGATCCCCAGTGCTGTTGTGCCTCTGAATAGGCTGCCCCGGGAAGGTGAGGAACTGCAAGAGCTATCAGGGTTGGCACCTTCCTGGCGGGAGAAGGAGCCGGTCGTTTCCCGTTTTGAAAAAGGCTCTGCCGAGAACGAGTGCCATGAGACGTTCCGCCTATGGAAAGGCAAACATCCCCATTGCTGTTGTGCCTGTGAATAGGCTGCCCAGGGAAGGTGAAGACCAGCAGCAGCTGTCAGGGCTGGCCCCTTCCTGGCGGGAGAAGGAGCCAGACGTTTGCCGTTTCGGAAAAAGGCTCTGCCGAGAACGGGCACCATGAGACCTTGCGTCTCTGGGAAAGCACAGATCCCCAGTGCTGTTGTGCCTGTGAATAGGCTGCCCAGGGAAGGCGAAGAGCAGCAGCAGCTTTCAGGGCTGGCCCCTTCCTGGTGGGAGAAGGAGCCAGACGTTTGCCGTTTCGGAAAAAGGCTCTGCCGAGAACGGGCACCATGAGACCTTGCGTCTCTGGGAAAGCACAGATCCCCAGGGCTGTTGTGCCTGTGAATAGGCTGCCCAGGGAAGGTGAAGAACAGCAACAGCTTTCAATGCTGGCCCCTTCCTGGCGGGAGAAGGAGCCGGACGTTTGCCGTTTCGGAAAAAGGCACTGCCGAGAACGGGCACCATGAGACCTTGCGTCTCTGGGAAAGCATAGATCCCCAGTGCTGTTGTGCCTGTGAATAGGCTGCCCAGGGAAGGTGAAGACCAGCAACAGCTTTCAGGTCTGGCCCCTTCCTTGTGGGAAGAGGAGCCGGACGTTTGCCGTTTTGGAAAAAGGCTCTGCCGAGAATGAGTGCCATGAGACGTTCCGCCTATGGAAAGGAAAAATATCCCCATTGCTGTTGTGCCTGTGAATAGGCTGCCAAGGGAAGGTGAAGAGCAGCAACAGCTGTCAGGGCTGGCCCCTTCCTGGTGGGAGAAGTAGCCGGACGTTTGCCGTTTCGGAAAGAGGCAGTGCCGAGAACGGGCACCATGAGACATTCCGTCTCTGGGAAAGCACAGATCCCCAGGGCTGTTGTGCCTGTGAATAGGCTGCCCAGGGAAGGCGAAGACCAGCAGCAGCTTTCAGGGCTGGCCCCTTCCTGGCGGGAAGAGGATCCGGACGTTTGCCGTTTCGGAAAAAGGCTCTGCCGAGAACGGGCACCATGAGACCTTGCGTCTCTGGGAAAGCACAGATCCCCAGGGCTGTTGTGCCTGTGAATAGGCTGCCCAGGGAAGGTGAAGAGCAGCAACAGCTTTCAGGGCTGGCCCCTTCCTGGCGGGAGAAGGAGCCGGACGTTTCCCGTTTCGGAAAAAGGCTCTGCCGAGAACGGGCACCATGAGACATTCCGTCTCTGGGAAAGCACAGATCCCCAGGGCTGTTGTGCCTGTGAATAGGCTGCCCAGGGAAGGTGAAGAGCAGCAACAGCTTTCAGGGCTGGCCCCTTCCTGGCGGGAGAAGGAGCCGGACGTTTGCCGTTTCGGAAAAAGGCTCTGCCGAGAACGGGCACCATGAGACCTTGCGTCTCTGGGAAAGCACAGATCCCCAGGGCTGTTGTGCCTGTGAATAGGCTGCCCAGGGAAGGCGAAGAGCAGCAGCAGCTTTCAGGGCTGGCCCCTTCCTTGTGGGAAGAGGAGCCGGACGTTTGCCGTTTCGGAAAAAGGCTCTGCCGAGAACGGGCACCATGAGACCTTGTGTCTCTGGGAAAGCACAGATCCCCAGTGCTGTTGTGCCTGTGAATACGCTGCCCCGGGAAGGTGAGGAACAGCAAGAGCTTTCAGGGCTGGCCCCTTCCTGGCGGGAGAAGCAGCCAGACGTTTGCCGTTTTGGAAAAAGGCTCTGCCGAGAACGAGTGCCATGAGACGTTCCGCTTATGGAAAGGAAAAATATCCCCATTGCTGTTGTGCCTGTGAATAGGCTGCCAAGGGAAGGTGAAGAGCAGCAGCAGCTTTCAGGCCTGGCCCCTTCCTGGCGGGAAGAGGAGCCGGACGTTTGCCGTTTCGGAAAGAGGCTCTGCCGAGAACGGGCACCATGAGACATTCCGTCTCTGGGAAAGCACAGATCCCCAGGGCTGTTGTGCCTGTGAATAGGCTGCCCAGGGAAGGTGAAGAGCAGCAACAGCTTTCAGGGCTGGCCCCTTCCTGGCGGGAAGAGGATCCGGACGTTTCCCGTTTCGGAAAAAGGCTCTGCCGAGAACGGGCACCATGAGACCTTGCGTCTCTGGGAAAGCACAGATCCCCAGTGCTGTTGTGCCTGTGAATAGGCTGCCCAGGGAAGGTGAAGAGCAGCAACAGCTTTCAGGGCTGGCCCCTTCCTGGCGGGAGAAGGAGCCAGACGTTTGCCGTTTCGGAAAAAGGCTCTGCCGAGAACGGGCACCATGAGACCTTGCGTCTCTGGGAAAGCACAGATCCCCAGTGCTGTTGTGCCTGTGAATAGGCTGCCCAGGGAAGGTGAAGAACAGCAACAGCTTTCAGGGGTGGCCCCTTCCTGGCGGGAGAAGGAGCCGGACGTTTGCTGTTTCGGAAAAAGGCTCTGCCAAGAACGGGCACCATGAGACCTTGCGTCTCTGGGAAAGCACAGATCCCCAGTGCTGTTGTGCCTGTGAATAGGCTGCCCAGGGAAGGCGAAGAGCAGCAGCAGCTTTCAGGGCTGGCCCCTTCCTTGTGGGAAGAGGAGCCGGACGTTTCCTGTTTCGGAAAAAGGCACTGCCGAGAACGGGCACCATGAGACCTTGCGTCTCTGGGAAAGCACAGATCCCCAGGGCTGTTGTGCCTGTGAATAGGCTGCCCAGGGAAGGTGAAGAGCAGCAACAGCTTTCAGGGCTGCCACCTTCCTTGTGGGAGAAGGAGCCGGACGTTTGCCGTTTCGGAAAAAGGCTCTGCCGAGAACGGGCACCATGAGGCCTTCCGTCTCTGGGAAAGCACAGATCCCCAGGGCTGTTGTGCCTGTGAATAGGCTGCCCAGGGAAGGTGAAGACCAGCAACATCTTTCAGGGCTGGCCGCTTCCTTGTGGGAGGAGGAGCCGGACGTTTGCCGTTTCGGAAAGAGGCACTGCCGAGAACGGGCACCATGAGACCTTGCGTCTCTGGGAAAGCATAGATCCCCAGTGCTGTTGTGCCTGTGAATAGGCTGCCCAGGGAAGGTGAAGAGCAGCAACAGCTTTCAGGTCTGGCCCCTTCCTTGTGGGAAGAGGAGCCGGACGTTTGCCGTTTTGGAAAAAGGCTCTGCCGAGAACGAGTGCCATGAGACGTTCCGCCTATGGAAAGGAAAAATATCCCCATTGCTGTTGTGCCTGTGAATAGGCTGCCAAGGGAAGGTGAAGAGCAGCAACAGCTGTCAGGGCTGGCCCCTTCCTGGTGGGAGAAGTAGCCGGATGTTTGCCGTTTCGGAAAGAGGCTCTGCCGAGAACGGGCACCATGAGACCTTGCGTCTCTGGGAAAGCACAGATCCCCAGGGCTGTTGTGCCTGTGAATAGGCTGCCCAGAGAAGGCGAAGACCAGCAGCAGCTTTCAGGGCTGGCCCCTTCCTGGCGGGAAGAGGATCCGGACGTTTGCCGTTTCGGAAAAAGGCTCTGCCGAGAACGGGCACCATGAGACCTTGCGTCTCTGGGAAAGCACAGATCCCCAGGGCTGTTGTGCCTGTGAATAGGCTGCCCAGGGAAGGTGAAGAGCAGCAACAGCTTTCAGGGCTGGCCCCTTCCTGGCGGGAGAAGGAGCCGGACGTTTCCCGTTTCGGAAAAAGGCTCTGCCGAGAACGGGCACCATGAGACCTTGCGTCTCTGGGAAAGCACAGATCCCCAGGGCTGTTGTGCCTGTGAATAGGCTGCCCAGGGAAGGTGAAGAGCAGCAACAGCTTTCAGGGCTGGCCCCTTCCTGGCGGGAGAAGGAGCCGGACGTTTGCCGTTTCGGAAAAAGGCTCTGCCGAGAACGGGCACCATGAGACCTTGCGTCTCTGGGAAAGCACAGATCCCCAGTGCTGTTGTGCCTGTGAATAGGCTGCCCCGGGAAGGTGAAGAGCAGCAACAGCTGTCAGGGCTGCCACCTTCCTTGTGGGAGAAGGAGCCAGACGTTTGCCGTTTCGGAAAAAGGCTCTGCCGAGAACGGGCACCATGAGGCCTTCCGTCTCTGGGAAAGCACAGATCCCCAGGGCTGTTGTGCCTGTGAATAGGCTGCCCAGGGAAGGTGAAGACCAGCAACATCTTTCAGGGCTGGCCACTTCCTTGTGGGAGGAGGAGCCGGACGTTTGCCGTTTCGGAAAGAGGCACTGCCGAGAACGGGCACCATGAGACCTTGCGTCTCTGGGAAAGCACAGATCCCCAGTGCTGTTGTGCCTGTGAATAGGCTGCCCAGGGAAGGTGAAGACCAGCAACAGCTTTCAGGTCTGGCCCCTTCCTTGTGGGAAGAGGAGCCGGACGTTTGCCGTTTTGGAAAAAGGCTCTGCCGAGAACGAGTGCCATGAGACGTTCCGCCTATGGAAAGGAAAAATATCCCCATTGCTGTTGTGCCTGTGAATAGGCTGCCAAGGGAAGGTGAAGAGCAGCAACAGCTGTCAGGGCTGGCCCCTTCCTGGTGGGAGAAGTAGCCGGATGTTTGCCGTTTCGGAAAGAGGCTCTGCCGAGAACGGGCACCATGAGACCTTGTGTCTCTGGGAAAGCACAGATCCCCAGGGCTGTTGTGCCTGTGAATAGGCTGCCCAGAGAAGGCGAAGACCAGCAGCAGCTTTCAGGGCTGGCCCCTTCCTGGCGGGAAGAGGATCCGGACGTTTGCCGTTTCGGAAAAAGGCTCTGCTGAGAACGGGCACCATGAGACCTTGCGTCTCTGGGAAAGCACAGATCCCCAGGGCTGTTGTGCCTGTGAATAGGCTGCCCAGGGAAGGTGAAGAGCAGCAACAGCTTTCAGGGCTGGCCCCTTCCTGGCGGGAGAAGGAGCCGGACGTTTCCCGTTTCGGAAAAAGGCTCTGCCGAGAACGGGCACCATGAGACCTTGCGTCTCTGGGAAAGCACAGATCCCCAGTGCTGTTGTGCCTGTGAATAGGCTGCCCAGGGAAGGTGAAGAGCAGCAACAGCTTTCAGGGCTGGCCCCTTCCTGGCGGGAGAAGGAGCCAGACGTTTCCCGTTTCGGAAAAAGGCTCTGCCGAGAACGGGCACCATGAGACCTTGCGTCTCTGGGAAAGCACAGATCCCCAGGGCTGTTGTGCCTGTGAATAGGCTGCCCAGAGAAGGCGAAGACCAGCAGCAGCTTTCAGGGCTCGCCCCTTCCTGGTGGGAGAAGGAGCCAGACGTTTGCCGTTTCGTAAAAAGGCTCTGCCGAGAACGGGCACCATGAGACCTTGCGTCTCTGGGAAAGCACAGATCCCCAGTGCTGTTGTGCCTGTGAATAGTCTGCCCAGGGAACGTGAAGACCAGCAGCAGCTTTCAGGGCTGGCCCCTTCCTGGTGGGAGAAGGAGCCGGACGTTTGCCGTTTCGGAAAAAGGCTCTGCCGAGAACGGGCACCATGAGACCTTGCGTCTCTGGGAAAGCACAGATCCCCAGGGCTGTTGTGCCTGTGAATAGGCTGCCCAGGGAAGGTGAAGAGCAGCAACAGCTTTCAGGTCTGGCCCCTTCCTTGTGGGAAGAGGAGCCGGACGTTTGCCGTTTTGGAAAAAGGCTCTGCCGAGAACGAGTGCCATGAGACGTTCCGCCTATGGAAAGGAAAAATATCCCCATTGCTGTTGTGCCTGTGAATAGGCTGCCAAGGGAAGGTGAAGAGCAGCAACAGCTGTCAGGGCTGGCCCCTTCCTGGTGGGAGAAGTAGCCGGATGTTTGCCGTTTCGGAAAGAGGCTCTGCCGAGAACGGGCACCATGAGACCTTGCGTCTCTGGGAAAGCACAGATCCCCAGGGCTGTTGTGCCTGTGAATAGGCTGCCCAGAGAAGGCGAAGACCAGCAGCAGCTTTCAGGGCTGGCCCCTTCCTGGCGGGAAGAGGATCCGGACGTTTGCCGTTTCGGAAAAAGGCTCTGCCGAGAACGGGCACCATGAGACCTTGCGTCTCTGGGAAAGCACAGATCCCCAGGGCTGTTGTGCCTGTGAATAGGCTGCCCAGGGAAGGTGAAGAGCAGCAACAGCTTTCAGGGCTGGCCCCTTCCTGGCGGGAGAAGGAGCCGGACGTTTCCCGTTTCGGAAAAAGGCTCTGCCGAGAACGGGCACCATGAGACCTTGCGTCTCTGGGAAAGCACAGATCCCCAGGGCTGTTGTGCCTGTGAATAGGCTGCCCAGGGAAGGTGAAGAGCAGCAACAGCTTTCAGGGCTGGCCCCTTCCTGGCGGGAGAAGGAGCCGGACGTTTGCCGTTTCGGAAAAAGGCTCTGCCGAGAACGGGCACCATGAGACCTTGCGTCTCTGGGAAAGCACAGATCCCCAGTGCTGTTGTGCCTGTGAATAGGCTGCCCCGGGAAGGTGAAGAGCAGCAACAGCTGTCAGGGCTGCCACCTTCCTTGTGGGAGAAGGAGCCAGACGTTTGCCGTTTCGGAAAAAGGCTCTGCCGAGAACGGGCACCATGAGGCCTTCCGTCTCTGGGAAAGCACAGATCCCCAGGGCTGTTGTGCCTGTGAATAGGCTGCCCAGGGAAGGTGAAGACCAGCAACATCTTTCAGGGCTGGCCACTTCCTTGTGGGAGGAGGAGCCGGACGTTTGCCGTTTCGGAAAGAGGCACTGCCGAGAACGGGCACCATGAGACCTTGCGTCTCTGGGAAAGCACAGATCCCCAGTGCTGTTGTGCCTGTGAATAGGCTGCCCAGGGAAGGTGAAGACCAGCAGCAGCTTTCAGGGCTGGCCCCTTCCTTGTGGGAAGAGGAGCCGGACGTTTGCCGTTTTGGAAAAAGGCTCTGCCGAGAACGAGTGCCATGAGACGTTCCGCCTATGGAAAGGAAAAATATCCCCATTGCTGTTGTGCCTGTGAATAGGCTGCCAAGGGAAGGTGAAGAGCAGCAACAGCTGTCAGGGCTGGCCCCTTCCTGGTGGGAGAAGTAGCCGGATGTTTGCCGTTTCGGAAAGAGGCTCTGCCGAGAACGGGCACCATGAGACCTTGTGTCTCTGGGAAAGCACAGATCCCCAGGGCTGTTGTGCCTGTGAATAGGCTGCCCAGAGAAGGCGAAGACCAGCAGCAGCTTTCAGGGCTGGCCCCTTCCTGGCGGGAAGAGGATCCGGACGTTTGCCGTTTCGGAAAAAGGCTCTGCTGAGAACGGGCACCATGAGACCTTGCGTCTCTGGGAAAGCACAGATCCCCAGGGCTGTTGTGCCTGTGAATAGGCTGCCCAGGGAAGGTGAAGAGCAGCAACAGCTTTCAGGGCTGGCCCCTTCCTGGCGGGAGAAGGAGCCGGACGTTTCCCGTTTCGGAAAAAGGCTCTGCCGAGAACGGGCACCATGAGACCTTGCGTCTCTGGGAAAGCACAGATCCCCAGTGCTGTTGTGCCTGTGAATAGGCTGCCCAGGGAAGGTGAAGAGCAGCAACAGCTTTCAGGGCTGGCCCCTTCCTGGCGGGAGAAGGAGCCAGACGTTTGCCGTTTCGGAAAAAGGCTCTGCCGAGAACGGGCACCATGAGACCTTGCGTCTCTGGGAAAGCACAGATCCCCAGTGCTGTTGTGCCTGTGAATAGGCTGCCCAGAGAAGGCGAAGACCAGCAGCAGCTTTCAGGGCTCGCCCCTTCCTGGTGGGAGAAGGAGCCAGACGTTTGCCGTTTCGGAAAGAGGCTCTGCCGAGAACGGGCACCATGAGACCTTGCGTCTCTGGGAAAGCACAGATCCCCAGGGCTGTTGTGCCTGTGAATAGGCTGCCCAGAGAAGGCGAAGACCAGCAGCAGCTTTCAGGGCTGGCCCCTTCCTGGCGGGAAGAGGATCCGGACGTTTGCCGTTTCGGAAAAAGGCTCTGCCGAGAACGGGCACCATGAGACCTTGCGTCTCTGGGAAAGCACAGATCCCCAGGGCTGTTGTGCCTGTGAATAGGCTGCCCAGGGAAGGTGAAGAGCAGCAACAGCTTTCAGGGCTGGCCCCTTCCTGGCGGGAGAAGGAGCCGGACGTTTCCCGTTTCGGAAAAAGGCTCTGCCGAGAACGGGCACCATGAGACCTTGCGTCTCTGGGAAAGCACAGATCCCCAGGGCTGTTGTGCCTGTGAATAGGCTGCCCAGGGAAGGTGAAGAGCAGCAACAGCTTTCAGGGCTGGCCCCTTCCTGGCGGGAGAAGGAGCCGGACGTTTGCCGTTTCGGAAAAAGGCTCTGCCGAGAACGGGCACCATGAGACCTTGCGTCTCTGGGAAAGCACAGATCCCCAGTGCTGTTGTGCCTGTGAATAGGCTGCCCCGGGAAGGTGAAGAGCAGCAACAGCTGTCAGGGCTGCCACCTTCCTTGTGGGAGAAGGAGCCAGACGTTTGCCGTTTCGGAAAAAGGCTCTGCCGAGAACGGGCACCATGAGGCCTTCCGTCTCTGGGAAAGCACAGATCCCCAGGGCTGTTGTGCCTGTGAATAGGCTGCCCAGGGAAGGTGAAGACCAGCAACATCTTTCAGGGCTGGCCACTTCCTTGTGGGAGGAGGAGCCGGACGTTTGCCGTTTCGGAAAGAGGCACTGCCGAGAACGGGCACCATGAGACCTTGCGTCTCTGGGAAAGCACAGATCCCCAGTGCTGTTGTGCCTGTGAATAGGCTGCCCAGGGAAGGTGAAGACCAGCAACAGCTTTCAGGTCTGGCCCCTTCCTTGTGGGAAGAGGAGCCGGACGTTTGCCGTTTTGGAAAAAGGCTCTGCCGAGAACGAGTGCCATGAGACGTTCCGCCTATGGAAAGGAAAAATATCCCCATTGCTGTTGTGCCTGTGAATAGGCTGCCAAGGGAAGGTGAAGAGCAGCAACAGCTGTCAGGGCTGGCCCCTTCCTGGTGGGAGAAGTAGCCGGATGTTTGCCGTTTCGGAAAGAGGCTCTGCCGAGAACGGGCACCATGAGACCTTGTGTCTCTGGGAAAGCACAGATCCCCAGGGCTGTTGTGCCTGTGAATAGGCTGCCCAGAGAAGGCGAAGACCAGCAGCAGCTTTCAGGGCTGGCCCCTTCCTGGCGGGAAGAGGATCCGGACGTTTGCCGTTTCGGAAAAAGGCTCTGCTGAGAACGGGCACCATGAGACCTTGCGTCTCTGGGAAAGCACAGATCCCCAGGGCTGTTGTGCCTGTGAATAGGCTGCCCAGGGAAGGTGAAGAGCAGCAACAGCTTTCAGGGCTGGCCCCTTCCTGGCGGGAGAAGGAGCCGGACGTTTCCCGTTTCGGAAAAAGGCTCTGCCGAGAACGGGCACCATGAGACCTTGCGTCTCTGGGAAAGCACAGATCCCCAGTGCTGTTGTGCCTGTGAATAGGCTGCCCAGGGAAGGTGAAGAGCAGCAACAGCTTTCAGGGCTGGCCCCTTCCTGGCGGGAGAAGGAGCCAGACGTTTGCCGTTTCGGAAAAAGGCTCTGCCGAGAACGGGCACCATGAGACCTTGCGTCTCTGGGAAAGCACAGATCCCCAGTGCTGTTGTGCCTGTGAATAGGCTGCCCAGAGAAGGCGAAGAGCAGCAGCAGCTTTCAGGGCTCGCCCCTTCCTGGTGGGAGAAGGAGCCAGACGTTTGCCGTTTCGTAAAAAGGCTCTGCCGAGAACGGGCACCATGAGACCTTGCGTCTCTGGGAAAGCACAGATCCCCAGTGCTGTTGTGCCTGTGAATAGTCTGCCCAGGGAACGTGAAGACCAGCAGCAGCTTTCAGGGGTGGCCCCTTCCTGGTGGGAGAAGGAGCCGGACGTTTGCCGTTTCGGAAAAAGGCTCTGCCGAGAACGGGCACCATGAGACCTTGCGTCTCTGGGAAAGCACAGATCCCCAGGGCTGTTGTGCCTGTGAATAGGCTGCCCAGGGAAGGTGAAGAACAGCAACAGCTGTCAGGGCTGCCACCTTCCTGGCGGGAGAAGGAGCCAGACGTTTCACGTTTTGGAGAAAGGCTCTGCCGACAACGGGCACCATGAGACCTTGCGTCTCTGGGAAAGCACAGATCCCCAGGGCTGTTGTGCCTGTGAATAGGCTGCCCCGGGAAGATGAGGAACAACAAGAGCTTTCAGGGCTGGCCCCTTCCTGGCGGGAGAAGGAGCCAGACGTTTCCCGTTTCGGAAAAAGGCTTTGCCGAGAACGGGCACCATGAGACCTTGCGTCTCTGGGAAAGCACAGATCCCCAGTGCTGTTGTGCCTGTGAATAGGCTGCCCAGGGAAGGCGAAGAGCAGCAGCAGCTTTCAGGGCTGGCCCCTTCCTGGCGGGAAGAGGAGCCGGACGTTTCCTGTTTCGGAAAAAGGCTCTGCCGAGAACGGGCACCATGAGACCTTGCGTCTCTGGGAAAGCACAGATCCCCAGGGCTGTTGTGCCTGTGAATAGGCTGCCCAGGGAAGGTGAAGAGCAGCAACAGCTTTCAGGGCTGGCCCCTTCCTGGTGGGAGAAGGAGCCGGACGTTTGCCGTTTCGGAAAAAGGCTCTGCCGAGAACGGGCACCATGAGACCTTGCGTCTCTGGGAAAGCACAGATCCCCAGGGCTGTTGTGCCTGTGAATAGGCTGCCCAGGGAAGGCGAAGAGCAGCAGCAGCTTTCAGGGCTGGCCCCTTCCTTGTGGGAAGAGGAGCCGGACGTTTGCCGTTTCGGAAAAAGGCTCTGCCGAGAACGGGCACCATGAGACCTTGTGTCTCTGGGAAAGCACAGATCCCCAGTGCTGTTGTGCCTGTGAATACGCTGCCCCGGGAAGGTGAGGAACAGCAAGAGCTTTCAGGGCTGGCCCCTTCCTGGCGGGAGAAGGAGCCAGACGTTTGCCGTTTTGGAAAAAGGCTCTGCCGAGAACGAGTGCCATGAGACGTTCCGCTTATGGAAAGGAAAAATATCCCCATTGCTGTTGTGCCTGTGAATAGGCTGCCAAGGGAAGGTGAAGACCAGCAGCAGCTTTCAGGCCTGGCCCCTTCCTGGCGGGAAGAGGAGCCGGACGTTTGCCGTTTCGGAAAAAGGCACTGCCGAGAACGGGCACCATGAGACATTCCGTCTCTGGGAAAGCACAGATCCCCAGGGCTGTTGTGCCTGTGAATAGGCTGCCCAGGGAAGGTGAAGAACAGCAACAGCTTTCAGGGGTGGCCCCTTCCTGGCGGGAGAAGGAGCCGGACGTTTGCCGTTTCGGAAAAAGGCTCTGCCAAGAACGGGCACCATGAGACCTTGCGTCTCTGGGAAAGCACAGATCCCCAGTGCTGTTGTGCCTGTGAATAGGCTGCCCAGGGAAGGCGAAGAGCAGCAGCAGCTTTCAGGGCTGGCCCCTTCCTTGTGGGAAGAGGAGCCGGACGTTTCCTGTTTCGGAAAAAGGCACTGCCGAGAACGGGCACCATGAGACCTTGCGTCTCTGGGAAAGCACAGATCCCCAGGGCTGTTGTGCCTGTGAATAGGCTGCCCAGGGAAGGTGAAGAGCAGCAACAGCTTTCAGGGCTGCCACCTTCCTTGTGGGAGAAGGAGCCGGACGTTTGCCGTTTCGGAAAAAGGCTCTGCCGAGAACGGGCACCATGAGGCCTTCCGTCTCTGGGAAAGCACAGATCCCCAGGGCTGTTGTGCCTGTGAATAGGCTGCCAGGGGAAGGTGAAGACCAGCAACATCTTTCAGGGCTGGCCGCTTCCTTGTGGGAGGAGGAGCCGGACGTTTGCCGTTTCGGAAAGAGGCACTGCCGAGAACGGGCACCATGAGACCTTGCGTCTCTGGGAAAGCATAGATCCCCAGTGCTGTTGTGCCTGTGAATAGGCTGCCCAGGGAAGGTGAAGACCAGCAACAGCTTTCAGGTCTGGCCCCTTCCTTGTGGGAAGAGGAGCCGGACGTTTCCCGTTTTGGAAAAAGGCTCTGCCGAGAACGAGTGCCATGAGACGTTCCGCCTATGGAAAGGAAAAATATCCCCATTGCTGTTGTGCCTGTGAATAGGCTGCCAAGGGAAGGTGAAGAGCAGCAACAGCTGTCAGGGCTGGCCCCTTCCTGGTGGGAGAATTAGCCGGATGTTTGCCGTTACGGAAAGAGGCTCTGCCGAGAACGGGCACCATGAGACCTTGCGTCTCTGGGAAAGCACAGATCCCCAGGGCTGTTGTGCCTGTGAATAGGCTGCCCAGAGAAGGCGAAGACCAGCAGCAGCTTTCAGGGCTGGCCCCTTCCTGGCGGGAAGAGGATCCGGACGTTTGCCGTTTCGGAAAAAGGCTCTGCCGAGAACGGGCACCATGAGACCTTGCGTCTCTGGGAAAGCACAGATCCCCAGGGCTGTTGTGCCTGTGAATAGGCTGCCCAGGGAAGGTGAAGAGCAGCAACAGCTTTCAGGGCTGGCCCCTTCCTGGCGGGAGAAGGAGCCGGACGTTTCCCGTTTCGGAAAAAGGCTCTGCCGAGAACGGGCACCATGAGACCTTGCGTCTCTGGGAAAGCACAGATCCCCAGGGCTGTTGTGCCTGTGAATAGGCTGCCCAGGGAAGGTGAAGAGCAGCAACAGCTTTCAGGGCTGGCCCCTTCCTGGCGGGAGAAGGAGCCGGACGTTTGCCGTTTCGGAAAAAGGCTCTGCCGAGAACGGGCACCATGAGACCTTGCGTCTCTGGGAAAGCACAGATCCCCAGTGCTGTTGTGCCTGTGAATAGGCTGCCCCGGGAAGGTGAAGAGCAGCAACAGCTGTCAGGGCTGCCACCTTCCTTGTGGGAGAAGGAGCCAGACGTTTGCCGTTTCGGAAAAAGGCTCTGCCGAGAACGGGCACCATGAGGCCTTCCGTCTCTGGGAAAGCACAGATCCCCAGGGCTGTTGTGCCTGTGAATAGGCTGCCCAGGGAAGGTGAAGACCAGCAACATCTTTCAGGGCTGGCCGCTTCCTTGTGGGAGGAGGAGCCGGACGTTTGCCGTTTCGGAAAGAGGCACTGCCGAGAACGGGCACCATGAGACCTTGCGTCTCTGGGAAAGCACAGATCCCCAGTGCTGTTGTGCCTGTGAATAGGCTGCCCAGGGAAGGTGAAGACCAGCAACAGCTTTCAGGTCTGGCCCCTTCCTTGTGGGAAGAGGAGCCGGACGTTTGCCGTTTTGGAAAAAGGCTCTGCCGAGAACGAGTGCCATGAGACGTTCCGCCTATGGAAAGGAAAAATATCCCCATTGCTGTTGTGCCTGTGAATAGGCTGCCAAGGGAAGGTGAAGAGCAGCAACAGCTGTCAGTTCTGCCACCTTCCTTGTGGGAGAAGGAGCCGGACGTTTCCCGTTTCGGAAAAAGGCTCTGCCGAGAACGGGCACCATGAGACCTTGCGTCTCTGGGAAAGCAGAGATCCCCAGGGCTGTTGTGCCTGTGAATACGCTGCCCCGGGAAGGTGAGGAACAGCAAGAGCTTTCAGGGCTGGCCCCTTCCTGGCGGGAGAAGGAGCCGGACGTTTGCCGTTTCGGAAAAAGGCAGTGCCGAGAACGGGCACCATGAGACCTTGCGTCTCTGGGAAAGCACAGATCCCCAGTGCTGTTGTGCCTGTGAATAGGCTGCCCAGGGAAGGCTAAGAGCAGCAGCAGCTTTCAGGGCTGGCCCCTTCGTGGCGGGAAGAGGAGCCGGACGTTTCCTGTTTCGGAAAAAGGCTCTGCCGAGAACGGGCACCATGAGACCTTGCGTCTCTGGGAAAGCACAGATCCCCAGGGCTGTTGTGCCTGTGAATAGGCTGCCCAGGGAAGGCGAAGAGCAGCAGCAGCTTTCAGGGCTGGCCCCTTCCTGGCGGGAGAAGGAGCCGGACATTTCCTGTTTCGGAAAAAGGCTATGCCGAGAACGGGCACCATGAGACCTTGCGTCTCTGGGAAAGCACAGATCCCCAGGGCTGTTGTGCCTGTGAATAGGCTGCCCCGGGAAGGTGAAGAGCAGCAACAGCTGTCAGGGCCTCCACCTTCCTTGTGGGAGAAGGAGCCGGACGTTTCCCGTTTTGGAAAAAGGCTCTGCCGAGAAGGGGCACCATGAGACCTTGCGTCTCTGGGAAAGCACAGATCCCCAGGGCTGTTGTGCCTGTGAATAGGCTGCCCAGGGAAGGCGAAGAGCAGCAGCAGCTTTCAGGGCTGGCCCCTTCCTGGCGGGAAGAGGAGCCGGACGTTTCCTGTTTCGGAAAAAGGCTATGCCGAGAACGGGCACCATGAGACCTTGCGTCTCTGGGAAAGCACAGATCCCCAGTGCTGTTGTGCCTGTGAATAGGCTGCCCCGGGAAGGTGAAGAGCAGCAACAGCTGTCAGGGCCTCCACCTTCCTTGTGGGAGAAGGAGCCGGACGTTTCCCGTTTTGGAAAAAGGCTCTGCCGAGAAGGGGCACCATGAGACCTTGCGTCTCTGGGAAAGCACAGATCCCCAGGGCTGTTGTGCCTGTGAATAGGCTGCCCAGGGAAGGTGAAGACCAGCAGCAGCTTTCAGTGCTGGCCCCTTCCTGGCGGGAGAAGGAGCCAGACGTTTGCCGTTTCGGAAAAAGGCTCTGCCGAGAACGGGCACCATGAGACCTTGCGTCTCTGGGAAAGCACAGATCCCCAGTGCTGTTGTGCCTCTGAATAGGCTGCCCCGGGAAGTTGAGGAACAGCAAGAGCTTTCAGGGTTGGCACCTTCCTGGCGGGAGAAGGAGCCAGACGTTTGCCGTTTCGGAAAAAGGCTCTGCCGAGAACGAGTGCCATGAGACGTTCCGCCTATGGAAAGGCAAACATCCCCATTGCTGTTGTGCCTGTGAATAGGCTGCCAAGGGAAGGTGAAGAGCAGCAACAGCTGTCAGGGCTGCCACCTTCCTTGTGGGAGAAGGAGCCGGACGTTTCCCGTTTTGGAAAAAGGCTCTGCCGAGAACGGGCACCATGAGGCCTTCCGTCTCTGGGAAAGCACAGATCCCCAGTGCTGTTGTGCCTGTGAATAGTCTGCCCAGGGAACGTGAAGACCAGCAGCAGCTTTCAGGGGTGGCCCCTTCCTGGTGGGAGAAGGAGCCGGACGTTTGCCGTTTCGGAAAAAGGCTCTGCCGAGAACGGGCACCATGAGACCTTGCGTCTCTGGGAAAGCACAGATCCCCAGGGCTGTTGTGCCTGTGAATAGGCTGCCCAGGGAAGGTGAAGAACAGCAACAGCTGTCAGGGCTGCCACCTTCCTGGCGGGAGAAGGAGCCAGACGTTTCACGTTTTGGAGAAAGGCTCTGCCGACAACGGGCACCATGAGACCTTGCGTCTCTGGGAAAGCACAGATCCCCAGGGCTGTTGTGCCTGTGAATAGGCTGCCCCGGGAAGATGAGGAACAGCAAGAGCTTTCAGGGCTGGCCCATTCCTGGCGGGAGAAGGAGCCAGACGTTTGCCGTTTCGGAAAAAGGCTTTGCCGAGAACGGGCACCATGAGACCTTGCGTCTCTGGGAAAGCACAGATCCCCAGTGCTGTTGTGCCTGTGAATAGGCTGCCCAGGGAAGGCGAAGAGCAGCAGCAGCTTTCAGGGCTGGCCCCTTCCTGGCGGGAAATGGAGCCGGACGTTTCCTGTTTCGGAAAAAGGCTCTGCCGAGAACGGGCACCATGAGACCTTGCGTCTCTGGGAAAGCACAGATCCCCAGTGCTGTTGTGCCTGTGAATAGGCTGCCCAGGGAAGGCAAAGAGCAGCAGCAGCTTTCAGGGCTGGGCCCTTCCTGGCGGGAGAAGGAGCCAGACGTTTGCCGTTTCGGAAAAAGGCTCTGCCGAGAACGGGCACCATGAGACCTTGCGTCTCTGGGAAAGCACAGATCCCCAGTGCTGTTGTGCCTGTGAATAGGCTGCCCAGGGAAGGCTAAGACCAGCAGCAGCTTTCAGTGCTGGCCCCTTCCTGGCGGGAGAAGGAGCCGGACGTTTCCTGTTTTGGAAAAAGGTTCTGCCGAGAACGGGCACCATGAGACCTTGCGTCTCTGGGAAAGCACAGATCCCCAGTGCTGTTGTGCCTGTGAATAGGCTGCCCCGGGAAGGTGAGGAACAGCAAGAGCTTTCAGGGCTGGCCCCTTCCTGGCGGGAGAAGGAGCCAGACGTTTGCCGTTTTGGAAAAAGGCTCTGCCGAGAACGGGCACCATGAGACCTTGCGTCTCTGGGAAAGCACAGATCCCCAGGGCTGTTGTGCCTGTGAATAGGCTGCCCAGGGAAGGCGAAGAGCAGCAGCAGCTTTCAGGGCTGGCCCCTTCGTGGCGGGAAGAGGAGCCGGACGTTTCCTGTTTCGGAAAAAGGCTCTGCCGAGAACGGGCACCATGAGACCTTGCGTCTCTGGGAAAGCACAGATCCCCAGGGCTGTTGTGCCTGTGAATAGGCTGCCCAGGGAAGGTGAAGACCAGCAGCAGCTTTCAGTGCTGGCCCCTTCCTGGCGGGAGAAGGAGACAGACGTTTGCCGTTTCGGAAAAAGGCTCTGCCGAGAACGGGCACCATGAGACCTTGCGTCTCTGGGAAAGCACAGATCCCCAGGGCTGTTGTGCCTGTGAATAGGCTGCCCCGGGAAGGTGAGGAACAGGAAGAGCTTTCAGGGCTGGCCCCTTCCTGGCGGGAGAAGGAGCCAGACGTTTGCCGTTTTGGAAAAAGGCTCTGCCGAGAACGGGCACCATGAGACCTTGCGTCTCTGGGAAAGCACAGATCCCCAGGGCTGTTGTGCCTGTGAATAGGCTGCCCAGGGAAGGTGAAGAGCAGCAACAGCTGTCAGGGCTGGCCCCTTCGTGGCGGGAAGAGGAGCCGGACGTTTGCCGTTTTGGAAAAAGGCTCTGCCGAGAACGGGCACCATGAGACCTTGCGTCTCTGGGAAAGCACAGATCCCCAGGGCTGTTGTGCCTGTGAATAGGCTGCCCAGGGAAGGTGAAGAGCAGCAACAGCTTTCAGGGCTGGCACCTTCCTTATGGGACAGATAGCCGGACATTTGCCTTTTTGGAAAGAGGCTCTGCCGAGAACTAGGGCCATGAGATGTCCCATTGTGGGAAGGCAAAGATCCCCGATGCTGTTGTGCCTGTGAATAGGCTGCCAAGGGAAGGTGAAGAGCAGCAACAGCTGTCAGGGCCTCCACCTTCCTTGTGGGAGAAGGAGCCGGACGTTTCCCGTTTTGGAAAAAGGCTCTGCCGAGAAGGGGCACCATGAGACCTTGCGTCTCTGGGAAAGCACAGATCCCCAGGGCTGTTGTGCCTGTGAATAGGCTGCCCAGGGAAGGTGAAGACCAGCAGCAGCTTTCAGTGCTGGCCCCTTCCTGGCGGGAGAAGGAGCCAGACGTTTGCCGTTTCGGAAAAAGGCTCTGCCGAGAACGGGCACCATGAGACCTTGCGTCTCTGGGAAAGCACAGATCCCCAGTGCTGTTGTGCCTCTGAATAGGCTGCCCCGGGAAGGTGAGGAACAGCAAGAGCTTTCAGGGTTGGCACCTTCCTGGCGGGAGAAGGAGCCAGACGTTTGCCGTTTCGGAAAAAGGCTCTGCCGAGAACGAGTGCCATGAGACGTTCCGCCTATGGAAAGGCAAACATCCCCATTGCTGTTGTGCCTGTGAATAGGCTGCCAAGGGAAGGTGAAGAGCAGCAACAGCTGTCAGGGCTGCCACCTTCCTTGTGGGAGAAGGAGCCGGACGTTTCCCGTTTTGGAAAAAGGCTCTGCCGAGAACGGGCACCATGAGGCCTTCCGTCTCTGGGAAAGCACAGATCCCCAGTGCTGTTGTGCCTGTGAATAGGCTGCCCAGGGAAGGTGAAGACCAGCAACATCTTTCAGGGCTGGCCCCTTCCTGGTGGGAGAAGGAGCCGGACGTTTGCCGTTTCGGAAAAAGGCTCTGCCGAGAACGGGCACCATGAGACCTTGTGTCTCTGGGAAAGCACAGATCCCCAGGGCTGTTGTGCCTGTGAATAGGCTGCCCAGGGAAGGTGAAGAACAGCAACAGCTGTCAGGGCTGCCACCTTCCTGGCGGGAGAAGGAGCCAGACGTTTCCCGTTTTGGAGAAAGGCTGTGCCGAGAACGGGCACCATGAGACCTTGCGTCTCTGGGAAAGCACAGATCTCCAATGCTGTTGTGCCTGTGAATAGGCTGCCCCGGGAAGGTGAGGAACAGCAAGAGCTTTCAGGGCTGGCCCCATCCTGGCGGGAGAAGGAGCCAAACGTTTGCCGTTTCGGAAAAAGGCTCTGCTGAGAAGGGGCACCATGAGACCTTGCGTCTCTGGGAAAGCACAGATCCCCAGGGCTGTTGTGCCTGAGAATAGGCTGCCCAGGGAAGGCAAAGAGCAGCAGCAGCTTTCAGGGCTGGCCCCTTCCTGGCGGGAGAAGGAGCCAGACGTTTGCCGTTTCGGAAAAAGGCTCTGCCGAGAACGGGCACCATGAGACCTTGCGTCTCTGGGAAAGCACAGATCCCCAGGGCTGTTGTGCCTGTGAATAGGCTGCCCCGGGAAGGTGAGGAACAGCAAGAGCTTTCAGGGTTGGCACCTTCCTGGCGGGAGAAGGAGCCGGACGTTTGCCGTTTTGGAGAAAGGCTCTGCCGAGAACGAGTGCCATGAGACCTTGCGTCTCTGGGAAAGCACAGATCCCCAGTGCTGTTGTGCCTGTGAATAGGCTGCCCAGGGAAGGTGAGGAACAGGAAGAGCTTTCAGGGCTGGCCCCTTCCTGGCGGGAGAATGAACCAGACGTTTGCCGTTTTGGAAAAAGGCTCTGCCGAGAACGGGCACCATGAGACCTTGCGTCTCTGGGAAAGCACAGATCCCCAGGGCTGTTGTGCCTGTGAATAGGCTGCCCAGGGAAGGTGAGGAACAGCAAGAGCTTTCAGGGTTGGCACCTTCCTGGCGGGAGAAGGAGCCAGACGTTTGCTGTTTTGGAAAAAGGCTCTGCCGAGAACGAGTGCCATGAGACGTTCCGCCTATGGAAAGGCAAACATCCCCATTGCTGTTGTGCCTGTGAATAGGCTGCCAAGGGAAGGTGAAGAGCAGCAACAGCTGTCAGGGCTGCCACCTTCCTTGTGGGAGAAGGAGCCGGACGTTTCCCGTTTTGGAAAAAGGCTCTGCCGAGAACGGGCACCATGAGGCCTTCCGTCTCTGGGAAAGCAGAGATCCCCAGTGCTGTTGTGCCTGTGAATAGGCTGCCCAGGGAAGGTGAAGAGCAGCAACATCTTTCAGGGCTGGCCTCTTCCTTGTGGGAGGAGGAGCCGGACGTTTGCCGTTTCGGAAAAAGGCACTGCCGAGAACGGGCACCATGAGACCTTACGTCTCTGGGAAAGCATAGATCCCCAGTGCTGTTGTGCCTGTGAATAGGCTGCCCCGGGAAGGTGAAGACCAGCAAGAGCTTTCAGGTCTGGCCCCTTCCTTGTGGGAAGAGGAGCCGGACGTTTGCTGTTTTGGAAAAAGGCTCTGCCGAGAACGAGTGCCATGAGACGTTCCGCCTATGGAAAGGAAAAATATCCCCATTGCTGTTGTGCCTGTGAATAGGCTGCCCAGGGAAGGCTAAGACCAGCAGCAACAGCTGTCAGGGCTTGCCCCTTCCTAGTGGGAGAAGTAGCCGGATGTTTGCCGTTTCGGAAAAAGGCTCTGCCGAGAACGGGCACCATGAGACCTTGCGTCTCTGGGAAAGCACAGATCCCCAGTGCTGTTGTGCCTGTGAATAGGCTGCCCAGGGAAGGCGAAGAGCAGCAGCAGCTTTCAGGGCTCGCCCCTTCCTGGTGGGAGAAGGAGCCAGACGTTTGCCGTTTCGGAAAAAGGCTCTGCCGAGAACGGGCACCATGAGACCTTGCGTCTCTGGGAAAGCACAGATCCCCAGTGCTGTTGTGCCTGTGAATAGGCTGCCCAGGGAAGGCGAAGAGCAGCAGCAGCTTTCAGGGCTGGCCCCTTCCTGGCGGGAAGAGGAGCCGGACGTTTGCCGTTTCGGAAAAAGGCTCTGCCGAGAACGGGCACCATGAGACCTTGCGTCTCTGGGAAAGCACAGATCCCCAGGGCTGTTGTGCCTGTGAATAGGCTGCCCAGGGAAGGTGAAGAGCAGCAACAGCTTTCAGGGCTGGCCCCTTCCTGGCGGGAGAAGGAGCCAGACGTTTGCCGTTTCGGAAAAAGGCTCTGCCGAGAACGGGCACCATGAGACCTTGCGTCTCTGGGAAAGCACAGATCCCCAGGGCTGTTGTGCCTGTGAATAGGCTGCCCAGGGAAGGTGAAGAGCAGCAACAGCTTTCAGGGCTGGCCCCTTCCTGGCGGGAGAAGGAGCCAGACGTTTGCCGTTTCGGAAAAAGGCTCTGCCGAGAACGGGCACCATGAGACCTTGCGTCTCTGGGAAAGCACAGATCCCCGATGCTGTTGTGCCTGTGAATAGGCTGCCCAGGGAAGGCGAAGAGCAGCAGCAGCTTTCAGGGCTCGCCCCTTCCTGGTGAGAGAAGGAGCCAGACGTTTGCCGTTTCGGAAAAAGGCTCTGCCGAGAACGGGCACCATGAGACCTTGCGTCTCTGGGAAAGCACAGATCCCCAGGGCTGTTGTGCCTGAGAATAGGCTGCCCAGGGAACGTGAAGAACAGCAACAGCTTTCAGGGGTGGCCCCTTCCTGGCGGGAGAAGGAGCCGGACTTTTGCCGTTTCGGAAAAAGGCTCTGCCGAGAACGGGCACCATGAGACCTTGCGTCTCTGGGAAAGCACAGATCCCCAGGGCTGTTGTGCCTGTGAATAGGCTGCCAAGGGAAGGTGAAGACCAGCAGCAGCTTTCAGGGCTGGCCCCTTCCAGGCGGGAAGAGGAGCCGGACGTTTGCCGTTTCGGAAAAAGGCTCTGCCGAGAACGGGCACCATGAGACCTTGCGTCTCTGGGAAAGCACAGATCCCCAGTGCTGTTGTGCCTGTGAATAGGCTGCCCAGGGAAGGCGAAGAGCAGCAGCAGCTTTCAGGGCTGGCCCCTTCCTGGCGGGAGAAGGAGCCGGACGTTTCCCGTTTCGGAAAAAGGCTCTGCCGAGAACGGGCACCATGAGACCTTGCGTCTCTGGGAAAGCACAGATCCCCAGGGCTGTTGTGCCTGAGAATAGGCTGCCCAGGGAAGGCAAAGGGCAGCAAAAGCTTTCAGGGCTGGCCCCTTCCTGGTGGGAGAAGGATCCACACGTTTGCCGTTTCGGAAAAAGGCTCTGCCGAGAACGGGCACCATGAGACATTGCGTCTCTGGGAAAGCACAGATCCCCAGTGCTGTTGTGCCTGTGAATAGGCTGCCCAGGGAAGGCGAAGAGCAGCAGCAGCTTTCAGGGCTGGCCCCTTCCTGGCGGGAAGAGGAGCCGGACGTTTCCTGTTTCGGAAAAAGGCTCTGCCGAGAACGGGCACCATGAGACCTTGCGTCTCTGGGAAAGCACAGATCCCCAGTGCTGTTGTGCCTGTGAATAGGCTGCCCAGGGAAGGCGAAGAGCAGCAGCAGCTTTCAGGGCTGGCCCCTTCCTGGCGGGGATAGGATCCGGACGTTTGCCGTTTCGGAAAAAGGCTCTGCCGAGAACGGGCACCATGAGACCTTGCGTCTCTGGGAAAGCACAGATCCCCAGGGCTGTTGTGCCTGTGAATAGGCTGCCCAGGGAAGGTGAAGAGCAGCAACAGCTTTCAGGGCTGGCCCCTTCCTGGCGGGAGAAGGAGCCAGACGTTTCCCGTTTCGGAAAAAGGCTCTGCCGAGAACGGGCACCATGAGACCTTGCGTCTCTGGGAAAGCACAGATCCCCAGGGCTGTTGTGCCTGTGAATAGGCTGCCCAGGGAAGGTGAAGAGCAGCAACAGCTTTCAGGGCTGGCCCCTTCCTGGCGGGAGAAGGAGCCAGACGTTAGCCGTTTCGGAAAAAGGCTCTGCCGAGAACGGGCACCATGAGACCTTGCGTCTCTGGGAAAGCACAGATCCCCGATGCTGTTGTGCCTGTGAATAGGCTGCCCAGGGAAGGCGAAGAGCAGCAGCAGCTTTCAGGGCTCGCCCCTTCCTGGTGAGAGAAGGAGCCAGACGTTTGCCGTTTCGGAAAAAGGCTCTGCCGAGAACGGGCACCATGAGACCTTGCGTCTCTGGGAAAGCACAGATCCCCAGGGCTGTTGTGCCTGAGAATAGGCTGCCGAGGGAACGTGAAGAACAGCAACAGCTTTCAGGGGTGGCCCCTTCCTGGCGGGAGAAGGAGCCGGACGTTTGCCGTTTCGGAAAAAGGCTCTGCCGAGAACGGGCACCATGAGACCTTGCGTCTCTGGGAAAGCACAGATCCCCAGGGCTGTTGTGCCTGAGAATAGGCTGCCGAGGGAACGTGAAGAACAGCAACAGCTTTCAGGGGTGGCCCCTTCCTGGCGGGAGAAGGAGCCGGACGTTTGCCGTTTCGGAAAAAGGCTCTGCCGAGAACGGGCACCATGAGACCTTGCGTCTCTGGGAAAGCACAGATCCCCAGGGCTGTTGTGCCTGAGAATAGGCTGCCCAGGGAACGTGAAGAACAGCAACAGCTTTCAGGGATGGCCCCTTCCTGGCGGGAGAAGGAGCCGGACGTTTGCCGTTTCGGAAAAAGGCTCTGCCGAGAACGGGCACCATGAGACCTTGCGTCTCTGGGAAAGCACAGATCCCCAGTGCTGTTGTGCCTGTGAATAGGCTGCCCAGGGAAGGTGAAGACCAGCAGCAGCTTTCAGGGCTGGCCCCTTCCAGGCGGGAAGAGGAGCCGGACGTTTGCCGTTTCGGAAAAAGGCTCTGCCGAGAACGGGCACCATGAGACCTTGCGTCTCTGGGAAAGCACAGATCCCCAGTGCTGTTGTGCCTGTGAATAGGCTGCCCAGGGAAGGCGAAGACCAGCAGCAGCTTTCAGTGCTGGCCCCTTCCTGGCGGGAGAAGGAGCCGGACGTTTGCCGTTTCGGAAAAAGGCTCTGCCGAGAACGGGCACCATGAGACCTTGCGTCTCTGGGAAAGCACAGATCCCCAGGGCTGTTGTGCCTGTGAATAGGCTGCCCAGGGAAGGCGAAGAGCAGCAGCAGCTTTCAGGGCTGGCCCCTTCCTGGCGGGAAGAGGAGCCGGACGTTTCCTGTTTCGGAAAAAGGCTCTGCCGAGAACGGGCACCATGAGACATTGCGTCTCTGGGAAAGCACAGATCCCCAGGGCTGTTGTGCCTGAGAATAGGCTGCCCAGGGAAGGCGAAGACCAGCAGCAGCTTTCAGTGCTGGCCCCTTCCTGGCGGGAGAAGGAGCCGGACGTTTCCTGTTTCGGAAAAAGGCTCTGCCGAGAACGGGCACCATGAGACCTTGCGTCTCTGGGAAAGCACAGATCCCCAGTGCTGTTGTGCCTGTGAATAGGCTGCCCCAGGAAGGTGAGGAACAGGAAGAGCTTTCAGGGCTGGCCCCTTCCTGGCGGGAGAAGGAGCCAGACGTTTCCCGTTTCGGAAAAAGGCTCTGCCGAGAACGGGCACCATGAGACCTTGCGTCTCTGGGAAAGCACAGATCCCCAGTGCTGTTGTGCCTGAGAATAGGCTGCCCAGGGAAGGCAAAGAGCAGCAGCAGCTTTCAGGGCTGGCCCCTTCCTGGTGGGGGAAGGAGCCAGACGTTTGCCGTTTCGGAAAAAGGCTCTGCCGAGAACGGGCACCATGAGACCTTGCGTCTCTGGGAAAGCACAGATCCCCAGTGCTGTTGTGCCTGTGAATAGGCTGCCCAGGGAAGGCGAAGACCAGCAGCAGCTTTCAGTGCTGGCCCCTTCCTGGCGGGAGAAGGAGCCGGACGTTTCCCGTTTCGGAAAAAGGCTCTGCCGAGAACGGGCACCATGAGACCTTGCGCCTCTGGGAAAGCACAGATCCCCAGGGCTGTTGTGCCTGAGAATAGGCTGCCCAGGGAAGGCAAAGAGCAGCAGCAGCTTTCAGGGCTGGCCCCTTCCTGGTGGAAGAAGGAGCCGGACGTTTGCCGTTTCGGAAAAAGGCTCTGCCGAGAACGGGCACCATGAGACATTGCGTCTCTGGGAAAGCACAGATCCCCAGTGCTGTTGTGCCTGTGAATAGGCTGCCCAGGGAAGGCGAAGACCAGCAGCAGCTTTCAGTGGTGGCCCCTTCCTGGCGGGAGAAGGAGCCGGACGTTTGCCGTTTCGGAAAAAGGCTCTGCCGAGAACGGGCACCATGAGACCTTGCGTCTCTGGGAAAGCACAGATCCCCAGTGCTGTTGTGCCTGTGAATAGGCTGCCCCGGGAAGGTGAGGAACAGCAAGAGCTTTCAGGGCTGGCCCCTTCCTGGCGGGAGAAGGAGCCAGACGTTTGCCGTTTTGGAAAAAGGCTCTGCCGAGAACGGGCACCATGAGACCTTGCGTCTCTGGGAAAGCACAGATCCCCAGGGCTGTTGTGCCTGTGAACAGGCTGCCCAGGGAAGGTGAAGAGCAGCAGCAGCTTTCAGGGCTGGCCCCTTCCTGGCGGGAAGAGGAGCCGGACATTTCCTGTTTCGGAAAAAGGCTCTGCCGAGAACGGGCACCATGAGACCTTGCGTCTCTGGGAAAGCACAGATCCCCAGTGCTGTTGTGCCTGAGAATAGGCTGCCCAGGGAAGGCAAAGAGCAGCAGCAGCTTTCAGGGCTGGCCCCTTCCTGGTGGGAGAAGGAGCCAGACGTTTGCCGTTTCGGAAAAAGGCTCTGCCGAGAACGGGCACCATGAGACCTTGCGTCTCTGGGAAAGCACAGATCCCCAGTGCTGTTGTGCCTGTGAATAGGCTGCCCAGGGAAGGCGAAGAGCAGCAGCAGCTTTCAGGGCTGGCCCCTTCCTGGCGGGAAGAGGAGCCGGACGTTTCCTGTTTCGGAAAAAGGCTCTGCCGAGAACGGGCACCATGAGACATTGCGTCTCTGGGAAAGCACAGATCCCCAGGGCTGTTGTGCCTGAGAATAGGCTGCCCAGGGAAGGCGAAGACCAGCAGCAGCTTTCAGTGGTGGCCCCTTCCTGGCGGGAGAAGGAGCCGGACGTTTGCCGTTTCGGAAAAAGGCTCTGCCGAGAACGGGCACCATGAGACCTTGTGTCTCTGGGAAAGCACAGATCCCCAGTGCTGTTGTGCCTGTGAATAGGCTGCCCCGGGAAGGTAAGGAACAGCAAGAGCTTTCAGGGCTGGCCCCTTCCTGGCGGGAGAAGGAGCCAGACGTTTGCCGTTTTGGAAAAAGGCTCTGCCGAGAACGGGCACCATGAGACCTTGCGTCTCTGGGAAAGCACAGATCCCCAGGGCTGTTGTGCCTGAGAATAGGCTGCCCAGGGAAGGCAAAAAGCAGCAGCAGCTTTCAGGGCTGGCCCCTTCCTGGTGGGAGAAGGAGCCAGACGTTTGCCGTTTCGGAAAAAGGCTCTGCCGAGAACGGGCACCATGAGACCTTGCGTCTCTGGGAAAGCACAGATCCCCAGTGCTGTTGTGCCTGTGAATAGGCTGCCCAGGGAAGGCGAAGACCAGCAGCAGCTTTCAGTGCTGGCCCCTTCCTGGCGGGAGAAGGAGCCGGACGTTTCCCGTTTCGGAAAAAGGCTCTGCCGAGAACGGGCACCATGAGACCTTGCGTCTCTGGGAAAGCACAGATCCCCAGGGCTGTTGTGCCTGTGAATAGGCTGCCCAGGGAACGTGAAGAACAGCAACAGCTGTCAGGGCTGGCACCTTCCTGGCGGGAGAAGGAGCCAGACGTTTGCCGTTTTGGAAAAAGGCTCTGCCGAGAACGGGCACCATGAGACCTTGCGTCTCTGGGAAAGCACAGATCCCCAGGGCTGTTGTGCCTGTGAACAGGCTGCCCAGGGAAGGTGAAGAGCAGCAGCAGCTTTCAGGGCTGGCCCCTTCCTGGCGGGAAGAGGAGCCGGACATTTCCTGTTTCGGAAAAAGGCTCTGCCGAGAACGGGCACCATGAGACCTTGCGTCTCTGGGAAAGCACAGATCCCCAGTGCTGTTGTGCCTGAGAATAGGCTGCCCAGGGAAGGCAAAGAGCAGCAGCAGCTTTCAGGGCTGGCCCCTTCCTGGTGGGAGAAGGAGCCAGACGTTTGCCGTTTCGGAAAAAGGCTCTGCCGAGAACGGGCACCATGAGACCTTGCGTCTCTGGGAAAGCACAGATCCCCAGTGCTGTTGTGCCTGAGAATAGGCTGCCCAGGGAAGGCAAAGAGCAGCAGCAGCTTTCAGGGCTGGCCCCTTCCTGGTGGGGGAAGGAGCCAGACGTTTGCCGTTTCGGAAAAAGGCTCTGCCGAGAACGGGCACCATGAGACCTTGCGTCTCTGGGAAAGCACAGATCCCCAGTGCTGTTGTGCCTGTGAATAGGCTGCCCAGGGAAGGCGAAGACCAGCAGCAGCTTTCAGTGCTGGCCCCTTCCTGGCGGGAGAAGGAGCCGGACGTTTCCCGTTTCGGAAAAAGGCTCTGCCGAGAACGGGCACCATGAGACCTTGCGCCTCTGGGAAAGCACAGATCCCCAGGGCTGTTGTGCCTGAGAATAGGCTGCCCAGGGAAGGCAAAGAGCAGCAGCAGCTTTCAGGGCTGGCCCCTTCCTGGTGGAAGAAGGAGCCGGACGTTTGCCGTTTCGGAAAAAGGCTCTGCCGAGAACGGGCACCATGAGACATTGCGTCTCTGGGAAAGCACAGATCCCCAGTGCTGTTGTGCCTGTGAATAGGCTGCCCAGGGAAGGCGAAGACCAGCAGCAGCTTTCAGTGGTGGCCCCTTCCTGGCGGGAGAAGGAGCCGGACGTTTGCCGTTTCGGAAAAAGGCTCTGCCGAGAACGGGCACCATGAGACCTTGCGTCTCTGGGAAAGCACAGATCCCCAGTGCTGTTGTGCCTGTGAATAGGCTGCCCCGGGAAGGTGAGGAACAGCAAGAGCTTTCAGGGCTGGCCCCTTCCTGGCGGGAGAAGGAGCCAGACGTTTGCCGTTTTGGAAAAAGGCTCTGCCGAGAACGGGCACCATGAGACCTTGCGTCTCTGGGAAAGCACAGATCCCCAGGGCTGTTGTGCCTGTGAACAGGCTGCCCAGGGAAGGTGAAGAGCAGCAGCAGCTTTCAGGGCTGGCCCCTTCCTGGCGGGAAGAGGAGCCGGACATTTCCTGTTTCGGAAAAAGGCTCTGCCGAGAACGGGCACCATGAGACCTTGCGTCTCTGGGAAAGCACAGATCCCCAGTGCTGTTGTGCCTGAGAATAGGCTGCCCAGGGAAGGCAAAGAGCAGCAGCAGCTTTCAGGGCTGGCCCCTTCCTGGTGGGAGAAGGAGCCAGACGTTTGCCGTTTCGGAAAAAGGCTCTGCCGAGAACGGGCACCATGAGACCTTGCGTCTCTGGGAAAGCACAGATCCCCAGTGCTGTTGTGCCTGTGAATAGGCTGCCCAGGGAAGGCGAAGAGCAGCAGCAGCTTTCAGGGCTGGCCCCTTCCTGGCGGGAAGAGGAGCCGGACGTTTCCTGTTTCGGAAAAAGGCTCTGCCGAGAACGGGCACCATGAGACATTGCGTCTCTGGGAAAGCACAGATCCCCAGGGCTGTTGTGCCTGAGAATAGGCTGCCCAGGGAAGGCGAAGACCAGCAGCAGCTTTCAGTGGTGGCCCCTTCCTGGCGGGAGAAGGAGCCGGACGTTTGCCGTTTCGGAAAAAGGCTCTGCCGAGAACGGGCACCATGAGACCTTGTGTCTCTGGGAAAGCACAGATCCCCAGTGCTGTTGTGCCTGTGAATAGGCTGCCCCGGGAAGGTAAGGAACAGCAAGAGCTTTCAGGGCTGGCCCCTTCCTGGCGGGAGAAGGAGCCAGACGTTTGCCGTTTTGGAAAAAGGCTCTGCCGAGAACGGGCACCATGAGACCTTGCGTCTCTGGGAAAGCACAGATCCCCAGGGCTGTTGTGCCTGAGAATAGGCTGCCCAGGGAAGGCAAAAAGCAGCAGCAGCTTTCAGGGCTGGCCCCTTCCTGGTGGGAGAAGGAGCCAGACGTTTGCCGTTTCGGAAAAAGGCTCTGCCGAGAACGGGCACCATGAGACCTTGCGTCTCTGGGAAAGCACAGATCCCCAGTGCTGTTGTGCCTGTGAATAGGCTGCCCAGGGAAGGCGAAGACCAGCAGCAGCTTTCAGTGCTGGCCCCTTCCTGGCGGGAGAAGGAGCCGGACGTTTCCCGTTTCGGAAAAAGGCTCTGCCGAGAACGGGCACCATGAGACCTTGCGTCTCTGGGAAAGCACAGATCCCCAGGGCTGTTGTGCCTGTGAATAGGCTGCCCAGGGAACGTGAAGAACAGCAACAGCTGTCAGGGCTGGCACCTTCCTGGCGGGAGAAGGAGCCAGACGTTTGCCGTTTTGGAAAAAGGCTCTGCCGAGAACGGGCACCATGAGACCTTGCGTCTCTGGGAAAGCACAGATCCCCAGGGCTGTTGTGCCTGTGAACAGGCTGCCCAGGGAAGGTGAAGAGCAGCAGCAGCTTTCAGGGCTGGCCCCTTCCTGGCGGGAAGAGGAGCCGGACATTTCCTGTTTCGGAAAAAGGCTCTGCCGAGAACGGGCACCATGAGACCTTGCGTCTCTGGGAAAGCACAGATCCCCAGTGCTGTTGTGCCTGAGAATAGGCTGCCCAGGGAAGGCAAAGAGCAGCAGCAGCTTTCAGGGCTGGCCCCTTCCTGGTGGGAGAAGGAGCCAGACGTTTGCCGTTTCGGAAAAAGGCTCTGCCGAGAACGGGCACCATGAGACCTTGCGTCTCTGGGAAAGCACAGATCCCCAGTGCTGTTGTGCCTGTGAATAGGCTGCCCAGGGAAGGCGAAGACCAGCAGCAGCTTTCAGTGGTGGCCCCTTCCTGGCGGGAAGAGGAGCCGGACGTTTCCTGTTTCGGAAAAAGGCTCTGCCGAGAACGGGCACCATGAGACATTGCGTCTCTGGGAAAGCACAGATCCCCAGGGCTGTTGTGCCTGAGAATAGGCTGCCCAGGGAAGGCGAAGACCAGCAGCAGCTTTCAGTGGTGGCCCCTTCCTGGCGGGAGAAGGAGCCGGACGTTTGCCGTTTCGGAAAAAGGCTCTGCCGAGAACGGGCACCATGAGACCTTGTGTCTCTGGGAAAGCACAGATCCCCAGTGCTGTTGTGCCTGTGAATAGGCTGCCCCGGGAAGGTAAGGAACAGCAAGAGCTTTCAGGGCTGGCCCCTTCCTGGCGGGAGAAGGAGCCAGACGTTTGCCGTTTTGGAAAAAGGCTCTGCCGAGAACGGGCACCATGAGACCTTGCGTCTCTGGGAAAGCACAGATCCCCAGGGCTGTTGTGCCTGAGAATAGGCTGCCCAGGGAAGGCAAAAAGCAGCAGCAGCTTTCAGGGCTGGCCCCTTCCTTGTGGGAGAAGGAGCCAGACGTTTGCCGTTTCGGAAAAAGGCTCTGCCGAGAACGGGCACCATGAGACCTTGCGTCTCTGGGAAAGCACAGATCCCCAGTGCTGTTGTGCCTGTGAATAGGCTGCCCAGGGAAGGCGAAGACCAGCAGCAGCTTTCAGTGCTGGCCCCTTCCTGGCGGGAGAAGGAGCCGGACGTTTCCCGTTTCGGAAAAAGGCTCTGCCGAGAACGGGCACCATGAGACCTTGCGTCTCTGGGAAAGCACAGATACCCAGGGCTGTTGTGCCTGAGAATAGGCTGCCCAGGGAAGGCAAAGGGCAGCAAAAGCTTTCAGGGCTGGCCCCTTCCTGGTGGGAGAAGGAGCCAGACGTTTGCCGTTTCGGAAAAAGGCTCTGCCGAGAATGGGCACCATGAGACCTTGCGTCTCTGGGAAAGCACAGATCCCCAGTGCTGTTGTGCCTGTGAATAGGCTGCCCAGGGAAGGCGAAGAGCAGCAGCAGCTTTCAGGGCTGGCCCCTTCCTGGCGGGAAGAGGAGCCGGACGTTTCCTGTTTCGGAAAAAGGCTCTCCCGAGAAGGGGCACCATGAGACCTTGCGTCTCTGGGAAAGCACAGATCCCCAGTGCTGTTGTGCCTGAGAATAGGCTGCCAAGGGAAGGCGAAGACCAGCAGCAGCTTTCAGTGCTGGCCCCTTCCTGGCGGGAGAAGGAGCCGGACGTTTCCCGTTTCGGAAAAAGGCTCTGCCGAGAACGGGCACCATGAGACCTTGCGTCTCTGGGAAAGCACAGATCCCCAGGGCTGTTGTGCCTGTGAATACGCTGCCCCGGGAAGGTGAGGAACAGCAAGAGCTTTCAGGGCTGGCCCCTTCCTGGCGGGAGAAGGAGCCGGACGTTTGCCGTTTCGGAAAAAGGCACTGCCGAGAACGGGCACCATGAGACCTTGCGTCTCTGGGAAAGCACAGATCCCCAGTGCTGTTGTCCCTGTGAATAGGCTGCCCAGGGAAGGTGAAGACCAGCAACAGCTTTCAGTGCTGGCCCCTTCCTTGTGGGAAGAGGAGCCGGACGTTTCCCGTTTTGGAAAAAGGCTCTGCCGAGAACGAGTGCCATGAGACATTCCGCCTATGGAAAGGAAAAATATCCCCATTGCTGTTGTGCCTGTGAATAGGCTGCCAAGGGAAGGTGAAGAGTGAAGAGCAGCAACAGCTGTCAGGGCTGGCCCCTTCCTGGTGGGAGAAGTAGCCGGATGTTTTCCGTTTTGGAAAAAGGCTCTGCCGAGAAGGGGCACCATGAGACCTTGCGTCTCTGGGAAAGCACAGATCCCCAGGGCTGTTGTGCCTGTGAATAGGCTGCCCAGGGAAGGCAAAGAGCAGCAGCAGCTTTCAGGGCTGGCCCCTTCCTGGCGGGAAGAGGAGCCGGACGTTTCCTGTTTCGGAAAAAGGCTCTGCCGAGAAGGGGCACCATGAGACCTTGCGTCTCTGGGAAAGCACAGATCCCCAGGGCTGTTGTGCCTGAGAATAGGCTGCCCAGGGAAGGCAAAGAGCAGCAGCAGCTTTCAGGGCTGGCCCCTTCCTGGTGGGAGAAGGAGCCAGACGTTTGCCGTTTAGGAAAAAGTCTCTGCCGAGAACGGGCACCATGAGACCTTGCGTCTCTGGGAAAGCACAGATCCCCAGTGCTGTTGTGCCTGTGAATAGGCTGCCCCGGGAAGGTGAGGAACAGGAAGAGCTTTCAGGGCTGTCCCCTTCCTGGTGGGAGAAGGAGCCAGACGTTTGCCGTTTTGGAAAAAGGCTCTGCCGAGAACGGGCACCATGAGACCTTGCGTCTCTGGGAAAGCACAGATCCCCAGGGCTGTTGTGCCTGTGAATAGGCTGCCCAGGGAAGGTGAAGACCAGCAGCAGCTTTCAGGGCTGGCCCCTTCCTGGCGGGAAGAGGAGCCGGACATTTCCTGTTTCGGAAAAAGGCTCTGCCGAGAACGGGCACCATGAGACCTTGCGTCTCTGGGAAAGCACAGATCCCCAGTGCTGTTGTGCCTGAGAATAGGCTGCCCAGGGAAGGCGAAGACCAGCAGCAGCTTTCAGTGCTGGCCCCTTCCTGGCGGGAGAAGGAGCCGGACGTTTCCTGTTTCGGAAAAAGGCTCTGCCGAGAACGGGCACCATGAGACCTTGCGTCTCTGGGAAAGCACAGATCCCCAGTGCTGTTGTGCCTGTGAATAGGCTGCCCCGGGAAGGTGAGGAACAGGAAGAGTTTTCAGGGCTGGCCCCTTCCTGGCGGGAGAAGGAGCCAGACGTTTGCCGTTTTGGAAAAAGGCTCTGCCGAGAACGGGCACCATGAGACCTTGCGTCTCTGGGAAAGCACAGATCCCCAGGGCTGTTGTGCCTGTGAATAGGCTGCCCAGGGAAGGTGAAGACCAGCAGCAGCTTTCAGGGCTGGCCCCTTCCTGGCGGGAAGAGGAGCCGGACATTTCCTGTTTCGGAAAAAGGCTCTGCCGAGAACGGGCACCATGAGACCTTGCGTCTCTGGGAAAGCACAGATCCCCAGGGCTGTTGTGCCTGAGAATAGGCTGCCCAGGGAAGGCAAAGAGCAGCAGCAGCTTTCAGGGCTGGCCCCTTCCTGGCGGGAGAAGCAGCCAGACGTTTGCCGTTTCGGAAAAAGGCTCTGCCGAGAACGGGCACCATGAGACCTTGCGTCTCTGGGAAAGCACAGATCCCCAGGGCTGTTGTGCCTGAGAATAGGCTGCCCAGGGAAGGCAAAGAGCAGCAGCAGCTTTCAGGGCTGGCCCCTTCCTGGTGGGAGAAGGAGCCGGACGTTTGCCGTTTCGGAAAAAGGCTCTGCTGAGAACGGGCACCATGAGACATTGCGCCTCTGGGAAAGCACAAATCCCCAGTGCTGTTGTGCCTGTGAATAGGCTGCCCAGGGAAGGCGAAGACCAGCAGCAGCTTTCAGTGGTGGCCCCTTCCTGGCGGGAGAAGGAGCCGGACGTTTCCTGTTTCGGAAAAAGGCTCTGCCGAGAACGGGCACCATGAGACCTTGCGTCTCTGGGAAAGCACAGATCCCCAGTGCTGTTGTGCCTGTGAATAGACTGCCCCGGGAAGGTGAGGAACAGGAAGAGCTTTCAGGGCTGGCCCCTTCCTGGTGGGAGAAGGAGCCAGACGTTTGCCGTTTTGGAAAAAGGCTCTGCCGAGAACGGGCACCATGAGACCTTGCGTCTCTGGGAAAGCACAGATCCCCAGGGCTGTTGTGCCTGTGAATAGGCTGCCCAGGGAAGGTGAAGAGCAGCAGCAGCTTTCAGGGCTGGCCCCTTCCTGGCGGGAAGAGGAGCCGGACATTTCCTGTTTCGGAAAAAGGCTCTGCCGAGAACGGGCACCATGAGACCTTGCGTCTCTGGGAAAGCACAGATCCCCAGTGCTGTTGTGCCTGAGAATAGGCTGCCCAGGGAAGGCAAAGAGCAGCAGCAGCTTTCAGGGCTGGCCCCTTCCTGGTGGGAGAAGGAGCCAGACGTTTGCCGTTTCGGAAAAAGGCTCTGCCGAGAACGGGCACCATGAGACCTTGCGTCTCTGGGAAAGCACAGATCCCCAGTGCTGTTGTGCCTGTGAATAGGCTGCCCAGGGAAGGCGAAGAGCAGCAGCAGCTTTCAGGGCTGGCCCCTTCCTGGCGGGAAGAGGAGCCGGACGTTTCCTGTTTCGGAAAAAGGCTCTGCCGAGAACGGGCACCATGAGACATTGCGTCTCTGGGAAAGCACAGATCCCCAGGGCTGTTGTGCCTGAGAATAGGCTGCCCAGGGAAGGCGAAGACCAGCAGCAGCTTTCAGTGGTGGCCCCTTCCTGGCGGGAGAAGGAGCCGGACGTTTGCCGTTTCGGAAAAAGGCTCTGCCGAGAACGGGCACCATGAGACCTTGTGTCTCTGGGAAAGCACAGATCCCCAGTGCTGTTGTGCCTGTGAATAGGCTGCCCCGGGAAGGTAAGGAACAGCAAGAGCTTTCAGGGCTGGCCCCTTCCTGGCGGGAGAAGGAGCCAGACGTTTGCCGTTTTGGAAAAAGGCTCTGCCGAGAACGGGCACCATGAGACCTTGCGTCTCTGGGAAAGCACAGATCCCCAGGGCTGTTGTGCCTGTGAATAGGCTGCCCAGGGAAGGTGAAGAGCAGCAGCAGCTTTCAGGGCTGGCCCCTTCCTGGCGGGAAGAGGAGCCGGACATTTCCTGTTTCGGAAAAAGGCTCTGCCGAGAACGGGCACCATGAGACCTTGCGTCTCTGGGAAAGCACAGATCCCCAGTGCTGTTGTGCCTGAGAATAGGCTGCCCAGGGAAGGCAAAGAGCAGCAGCAGCTTTCAGGGCTGGCCCCTTCCTGGTGGGAGAAGGAGCCGGACGTTTGCCGTTTCGGAAAAAGGCTCTGCTGAGAACGGGCACCATGAGACATTGCGCCTCTGGGAAAGCACAAATCCCCAGTGCTGTTGTGCCTGTGAATAGGCTGTCCAGGGAAGGCGAAGACCAGCAGCAGCTTTCAGTGGTGGCCCCTTCCTGGCGGGAGAAGGAGCCGGACGTTTCCTGTTTCGGAAAAAGGCTCTGCCGAGAACGGGCACCATGAGACCTTGCGTCTCTGGGAAAGCACAGATCCCCAGTGCTGTTGTGCCTGTGAATAGACTGCCCCGGGAAGGTGAGGAACAGGAAGAGCTTTCAGGGCTGGCCCCTTCCTGGTGGGAGAAGGAGCCAGACGTTTGCCGTTTTGGAAAAAGGCTCTGCCGAGAACGGGCACCATGAGACCTTGCGTCTCTGGGAAAGCACAGATCCCCAGGGCTGTTGTGCCTGTGAATAGGCTGCCCAGGGAAGGTGAAGAGCAGCAGCAGCTTTCAGGGCTGGCCCCTTCCTGGCGGGAAGAGGAGCCGGACATTTCCTGTTTCGGAAAAAGGCTCTGCCGAGAACGGGCACCATGAGACCTTGCGTCTCTGGGAAAGCACAGATCCCCAGTGCTGTTGTGCCTGAGAATAGGCTGCCCAGGGAAGGCAAAGAGCAGCAGCAGCTTTCAGGGCTGGCCCCTTCCTGGTGGGAGAAGGAGCCAGACGTTTGCCGTTTCGGAAAAAGGCTCTGCCGAGAACGGGCACCATGAGACCTTGCGTCTCTGGGAAAGCACAGATCCCCAGTGCTGTTGTGCCTGTGAATAGGCTGCCCAGGGAAGGCGAAGAGCAGCAGCAGCTTTCAGGGCTGGCCCCTTCGTGGCGGGAAGAGGAGCCGGACGTTTCCTGTTTCGGAAAAAGGCTCTGCCGAGAACGGGCACCATGAGACCTTGCGTCTCTGGGAAAGCACAGATCCCCAGGGCTGTTGTGCCTGAGAATAGGCTGCCCAGGGAAGGCGAAGACCAGCAGCAGCTTTCAGTGGTGGCCCCTTCCTGGCGGGAGAAGGAGCCGGACGTTTGCCGTTTCGGAAAAAGGCTCTGCCGAGAACGGGCACCATGAGACCTTGCGTCTCTGGGAAAGCACAGATCCCCAGTGCTGTTGTGCCTGTGAATAGGCTGCCCCGGGAAGGTAAGGAACAGCAAGAGCTTTCAGGGCTGGCCCCTTCCTGGCGGGAGAAGGAGCCAGACGTTTGCCGTTTTGGAAAAAGGCTCTGCCGAGAACGGGCACCATGAGACCTTGCGTCTCTGGGAAAGCACAGATCCCCAGGGCTGTTGTGCCTGTGAATAGGCTGCCCAGGGAAGGTGAAGAGCAGCAGCAGCTTTCAGGGCTGGCCCCTTCCTGGCGGGAAGAGGAGCCGGACATTTCCTGTTTCGGAAAAAGGCTCTGCCGAGAACGGGCACCATGAGACCTTGCGTCTCTGGGAAAGCACAGATCCCCAGTGCTGTTGTGCCTGAGAATAGGCTGCCCAGGGAAGGCAAAGAGCAGCAGCAGCTTTCAGGGCTGGCCCCTTCCTGGTGGGAGAAGGAGCCAGACGTTTGCCGTTTCGGAAAAAGGCTCTGCCGAGAACGGGCACCATGAGACCTTGCGTCTCTGGGAAAGCACAGATCCCCAGTGCTGTTGTGCCTGTGAATAGGCTGCCCAGGGAAGGCGAAGACCAGCAGCAGCTTTCAGTGCTGGCCCCTTCCTGGCGGGAGAAGGAGCCGGACGTTTCCCGTTTCGGAAAAAGGCTCTGCCGAGAACGGGCACCATGAGACCTTGCGTCTCTGGGAAAGCACAGATCCCCAGGGCTGTTGTGCCTGTGAATAGGCTGCCCAGGGAAGGCAAAGGGCAGCAAAAGCTTTCAGGGCTGGCCCCTTCCTGGTGGGAGAAGGAGCCAGACGTTTGCCGTTTCGGAAAAAGGCTCTGCCGAGAACGGGCACCATGAGACCTTGCGTCTCTGGGAAAGCACAGATCCCCAGTGCTGTTGTGCCTGTGAATAGGCTGCCCAGGGAAGGCGAAGAGCAGCAGCAGCTTTCAGGGCTGGCCCCTTCCTGGCGGGAAGAGGAGCCGGACGTTTCCTGTTTCGGAAAAAGGCTCTGCCGAGAAGGGGCACCATGAGACCTTGCGTCTCTGGGAAAGCACAGATCCCCAGTGCTGTTGTGCCTGAGAATAGGCTGCCCAGGGAAGGCGAAGACCAGCAGCAGCTTTCAGTGCTGGCCCCTTCCTGGCGGGAGAAGGAGCCGGACGTTTCCCGTTTCGGAAAAAGGCTCTGCCGAGAACGGGCACCATGAGACCTTGCGTCTCTGGGAAAGCACAGATCCCCAGGGCTGTTGTGCCTGTGAATACGCTGCCCCGGGAAGGTGAGGAACAGCAAGAGCTTTCAGGGCTGGCCCCTTCCTGGCGGGAGAAGGAGCCGGACGTTTGCCGTTTCGGAAAAAGGCACTGCCGAGAACGGGCACCATGAGACCTTGCGTCTCTGGGAAAGCACAGATCCCCAGTGCTGTTGTCCCTGTGAATAGGCTGCCCAGGGAAGGTGAAGACCAGCAACAGCTTTCAGTGCTGCCCCTTCCTTGTGGGAAGAGGAGCCGGACGTTTCCTGTTTTGGAAAAAGGCTCTGCCGAGAACGGGCACCATGAGACCTTGCGTCTCTGGGAAAGCACAGATCCCCAGGGCTGTTGTGCCTGTGAATAGGCTGCCCAGGGAAGGTGAAGAGCAGCAGCAGCTTTCAGGGCTGGCCCCTTCCTGGCGGGAAGAGGAGCCGGACATTTCCTGTTTCGGAAAAAGGCTCTGCCGAGAACGGGCACCATGAGACCTTGCGTCTCTGGGAAAGCACAGATCCCCAGTGCTGTTGTGCCTGAGAATAGGCTGCCCAGGGAAGGCAAAGAGCAGCAGCAGCTTTCAGGGCTGGCCCCTTCCTGGTGGGAGAAGGAGCCAGACGTTTGCCGTTTCGGAAAAAGGCTCTGCCGAGAACGGGCACCATGAGACCTTGCGTCTCTGGGAAAGCACAGATCCCCAGTGCTGTTGTGCCTGTGAATAGGCTGCCCAGGGAAGGCGAAGAGCAGCAGCAGCTTTCAGGGCTGGCCCCTTCGTGGCGGGAAGAGGAGCCGGACGTTTCCTGTTTCGGAAAAAGGCTCTGCCGAGAACGGGCACCATGAGACCTTGCGTCTCTGGGAAAGCACAGATCCCCAGGGCTGTTGTGCCTGAGAATAGGCTGCCCAGGGAAGGCGAAGACCAGCAGCAGCTTTCAGTGGTGGCCCCTTCCTGGCGGGAGAAGGAGCCGGACGTTTGCCGTTTCGGAAAAAGGCTCTGCCGAGAACGGGCACCATGAGACCTTGCGTCTCTGGGAAAGCACAGATCCCCAGTGCTGTTGTGCCTGTGAATAGGCTGCCCCGGGAAGGTAAGGAACAGCAAGAGCTTTCAGGGCTGGCCCCTTCCTGGCGGGAGAAGGAGCCAGACGTTTGCCGTTTTGGAAAAAGGCTCTGCCGAGAACGGGCACCATGAGACCTTGCGTCTCTGGGAAAGCACAGATCCCCAGGGCTGTTGTGCCTGTGAATAGGCTGCCCAGGGAAGGTGAAGAGCAGCAGCAGCTTTCAGGGCTGGCCCCTTCCTGGCGGGAAGAGGAGCCGGACATTTCCTGTTTCGGAAAAAGGCTCTGCCGAGAACGGGCACCATGAGACCTTGCGTCTCTGGGAAAGCACAGATCCCCAGTGCTGTTGTGCCTGAGAATAGGCTGCCCAGGGAAGGCAAAGAGCAGCAGCAGCTTTCAGGGCTGGCCCCTTCCTGGTGGGAGAAGGAGCCAGACGTTTGCCGTTTCGGAAAAAGGCTCTGCCGAGAACGGGCACCATGAGACCTTGCGTCTCTGGGAAAGCACAGATCCCCAGTGCTGTTGTGCCTGTGAATAGGCTGCCCAGGGAAGGCGAAGACCAGCAGCAGCTTTCAGTGCTGGCCCCTTCCTGGCGGGAGAAGGAGCCGGACGTTTCCCGTTTCGGAAAAAGGCTCTGCCGAGAACGGGCACCATGAGACCTTGCGTCTCTGGGAAAGCACAGATCCCCAGGGCTGTTGTGCCTGAGAATAGGCTGCCCAGGGAAGGCAAAGGGCAGCAAAAGCTTTCAGGGCTGGCCCCTTCCTGGTGGGAGAAGGAGCCAGACGTTTGCCGTTTCGGAAAAAGGCTCTGCCGAGAACGGGCACCATGAGACCTTGCGTCTCTGGGAAAGCACAGATCCCCAGTGCTGTTGTGCCTGTGAATAGGCTGCCCAGGGAAGGCGAAGAGCAGCAGCAGCTTTCAGGGCTGGCCCCTTCCTGGCGGGAAGAGGAGCCGGACGTTTCCTGTTTCGGAAAAAGGCTCTGCCGAGAAGGGGCACCATGAGACCTTGCGTCTCTGGGAAAGCACAGATCCCCAGTGCTGTTGTGCCTGAGAATAGGCTGCCCAGGGAAGGCGAAGACCAGCAGCAGCTTTCAGTGCTGGCCCCTTCCTGGCGGGAGAAGGAGCCGGACGTTTCCCGTTTCGGAAAAAGGCTCTGCCGAGAACGGGCACCATGAGACCTTGCGTCTCTGGGAAAGCACAGATCCCCAGGGCTGTTGTGCCTGTGAATACGCTGCCCCGGGAAGGTGAGGAACAGCAAGAGCTTTCAGGGCTGGCCCCTTCCTGGCGGGAGAAGGAGCCGGACGTTTGCCGTTTCGGAAAAAGGCACTGCCGAGAACGGGCACCATGAGACCTTGCGTCTCTGGGAAAGCACAGATCCCCAGTGCTGTTGTCCCTGTGAATAGGCTGCCCAGGGAAGGTGAAGACCAGCAACAGCTTTCAGTGCTGCCCCTTCCTTGTGGGAAGAGGAGCCGGACGTTTCCCGTTTTGGAAAAAGGCTCTGCCGAGAACGAGTGCCATGAGACGTTCCGCCTATGGAAAGGAAAAATATCCCCATTGCTGTTGTGCCTGTGAATAGGCTGCCAAGGGAAGGTGAAGAGTGAAGAGCAGCAACAGCTGTCAGGGCTGGCCCCTTCCTGGTGGGAGAAGTAGCCGGATGTTTGCCGTTTTGGAAAAAGGCTCTGCCGAGAACGGGCACCATGAGACCTTGCGTCTCTGGGAAAGCACAGATCCCCAGGGCTGTTGTGCCTGTGAATAGGCTGCCCAGGGAAGGTGAAGAGCAGCAGCAGCTTTCAGGGCTGGCCCCTTCCTGGCGGGAAGAGGAGCCGGACATTTCCTGTTTCGGAAAAAGGCTCTGCCGAGAACGGGCACCATGAGACCTTGCGTCTCTGGGAAAGCACAGATCCCCAGTGCTGTTGTGCCTGAGAATAGGCTGCCCAGGGAAGGCGAAGAGCAGCAGCAGCTTTCAGGGCTGGCCCCTTCCTGGTGGGAGAAGGAGCCAGACGTTTGCCGTTTCGGAAAAAGGCTCTGCCGAGAACGGGCACCATGAGACCTTGCGTCTCTGGGAAAGCACAGATCCCCAGTGCTGTTGTGCCTGTGAATAGGCTGCCCAGGGAAGGCGAAGACCAGCAGCAGCTTTCAGTGCTGGCCCCTTCCTGGCGGGAGAAGGAGCCGGACGTTTCCCGTTTTGGAAAAAGGCTCTGCCGAGAATGGGCACCATGAGACCTTGCGTCTCTGGGAAAGCACAGATCCCCAGGGCTGTTGTGCCTGAGAATAGGCTGCCCAGGGAAGGCAAAGGGCAGCAAAAGCTTTCAGGGCTGGCCCCTTCCTGGTGGGAGAAGGAGCCAGACGTTTGCCGTTTCGGAAAAAGGCTCTGCCGAGAACGGGCACCATGAGACCTTGCGTCTCTGGGAAAGCACAGATCCCCAGTGCTGTTGTGCCTGTGAATAGGCTGCCCAGGGAAGGCGAAGAGCAGCAGCAGCTTTCAGGGCTGGCCCCTTCCTGGCGGGAAGAGGAGCCGGACGTTTCCTGTTTCGGAAAAAGGCTCTGCCGAGAAGGGGCACCATGAGACCTTGCGTCTCTGGGAAAGCACAGATCCCCAGTGCTGTTGTGCCTGAGAATAGGCTGCCCAGGGAAGGCGAAGACCAGCAGCAGCTTTCAGTGCTGGCCCCTTCCTGGCGGGAGAAGGAGCCGGACGTTTCCCGTTTCGGAAAAAGGCTCTGCCGAGAACGGGCACCATGAGACCTTGCGTCTCTGGGAAAGCACAGATCCCCAGGGCTGTTGTGCCTGTGAATACGCTGCCCCGGGAAGGTGAGGAACAGCAAGAGCTTTCAGGGCTGGCCCCTTCCTGGCGGGAGAAGGAGCCGGACGTTTGCCGTTTCGGAAAAAGGCACTGCCGAGAACGGGCACCATGAGACCTTGCGTCTCTGGGAAAGCACAGATCCCCAGTGCTGTTGTCCCTGTGAATAGGCTGCCCAGGGAAGGTGAAGACCAGCAACAGCTTTCAGTGCTGGCCCCTTCCTTGTGGGAAGAGGAGCCGGACGTTTCCTGTTTGGAAAAAGGCTCTGCCGAGAACGAGTGCCATGAGACGTTCCGCCTATGGAAAGGAAAAATATCCCCATTGCTGTTGTGCCTGTGAATAGGCTGCCAAGGGAAGGTGAAGAGTGAAGAGCAGCAACAGCTGTCAGGGCTGGCCCCTTCCTGGTGGGAGAAGTAGCCGGATGTTTGCCGTTTTGGAAAAAGGCTCTGCCGAGAACGGGCACCATGAGACCTTGCGTCTCTGGGAAAGCACAGATCCCCAGGGCTGTTGTGCCTGTGAATAGGCTGCCCAGGGAAGGTGAAGAGCAGCAGCAGCTTTCAGGGCTGGCCCCTTCCTGGCGGGAAGAGGAGCCGGACATTTCCTGTTTCGGAAAAAGGCTCTGCCGAGAACGGGCACCATGAGACCTTGCGTCTCTGGGAAAGCACAGATCCCCAGTGCTGTTGTGCCTGAGAATAGGCTGCCCAGGGAAGGCAAAGAGCAGCAGCAGCTTTCAGGGCTGGCCCCTTCCTGGTGGGAGAAGGAGCCAGACGTTTGCCGTTTCGGAAAAAGGCTCTGCCGAGAACGGGCACCATGAGACCTTGCGTCTCTGGGAAAGCACAGATCCCCAGTGCTGTTGTGCCTGTGAATAGGCTGCCCAGGGAAGGTGAAGAGCAGCAGCAGCTTTCAGGGCTGGCCCCTTCCTGGCGGGAAGAGGAGCCGGACGTTTCCTGTTTCGGAAAAAGGCTCTGCCGAGAACGGGCACCATGAGACATTGCGTCTCTGGGAAAGCACAGATCCCCAGGGCTGTTGTGCCTGAGAATAGGCTGCCCAGGGAAGGCGAAGACCAGCAGCAGCTTTCAGGGCTGGCCCCTTCCTGGCGGGAGAAGGAGCCGGACGTTTGCCGTTTCGGAAAAAGGCTCTGCCGAGAACGGGCACCATGAGACCTTGTGTCTCTGGGAAAGCACAGATCCCCAGTGCTGTTGTGCCTGTGAATAGGCTGCCCCGGGAAGGTAAGGAACAGCAAGAGCTTTCAGGGCTGGCCCCTTCCTGGCGGGAGAAGGAGCCAGACGTTTGCCGTTTTGGAAAAAGGCTCTGCCGAGAACGGGCACCATGAGACCTTGCGTCTCTGGGAAAGCACAGATCCCCAGGGCTGTTGTGCCTGTGAATAGGCTGCCCAGGGAAGGTGAAGAGCAGCAGCAGCTTTCAGGGCTGGCCCCTTCCTGGCGGGAAGAGGAGCCGGACATTTCCTGTTTCGGAAAAAGGCTCTGCCGAGAACGGGCACCATGAGACCTTGCGTCTCTGGGAAAGCACAGATCCCCAGTGCTGTTGTGCCTGAGAATAGGCTGCGCAGGGAAGGCAAAGAGCAGCAGCAGCTTTCAGGGCTGGCCCCTTCCTGGTGGGAGAAGGAGCCAGACGTTTGCCGTTTCGGAAAAAGGCTCTGCCGAGAACGGGCACCATGAGACCTTGCGTCTCTGGGAAAGCACAGATCCCCAGTGCTGTTGTGCCTGTGAATAGGCTGCCCAGGGAAGGCGAAGACCAGCAGCAGCTTTCAGTGCTGGCCCCTTCCTGGCGGGAGAAGGAGCCGGACGTTTGCCGTTTCGGAAAAAGGCTCTGCCGAGAACGGGCACCATGAGACCTTGCGTCTCTGGGAAAGCACAGATCCCCAGGGCTGTTGTGCCTGAGAATAGGCTGCCCAGGGAAGGCAAAGGGCAGCAAAAGCTTTCAGGGCTGGCCCCTTCCTGGTGGGAGAAGGAGCCAGACGTTTGCCGTTTCGGAAAAAGGCTCTGCCGAGAACGGGCACCATGAGACCTTGCGTCTCTGGGAAAGCACAGATCCCCAGTGCTGTTGTGCCTGTGAATAGGCTGCCCAGGGAAGGCGAAGAGCAGCAGCAGCTTTCAGGGCTGGCCCCTTCCTGGCGGGAAGAGGAGCCGGACGTTTCCTGTTTCGGAAAAAGGCTCTGCCGAGAAGGGGCACCATGAGACCTTGCGTCTCTGGGAAAGCACAGATCCCCAGTGCTGTTGTGCCTGAGAATAGGCTGCCCAGGGAAGGCGAAGACCAGCAGCAGCTTTCAGTGCTGGCCCCTTCCTGGCGGGAGAAGGAGCCGGACGTTTCCCGTTTCGGAAAAAGGCTCTGCCGAGAACGGGCACCATGAGACCTTGCGTCTCTGGGAAAGCACAGATCCCCAGGGCTGTTGTGCCTGTGAATACGCTGCCCCGGGAAGGTGAGGAACAGCAAGAGCTTTCAGGGCTGGCCCCTTCCTGGCGGGAGAAGGAGCCGGACGTTTGCCGTTTCGGAAAAAGGCACTGCCGAGAACGGGCACCATGAGACCTTGCGTCTCTGGGAAAGCACAGATCCCCAGTGCTGTTGTCCCTGTGAATAGGCTGCCCAGGGAAGGTGAAGACCAGCAACAGCTTTCAGTGCTGGCCCCTTCCTTGTGGGAAGAGGAGCCGGACGTTTGCCGTTTTGGAAAAAGGCTCTGCCGAGAACGAGTGCCATGAGACGTTCCGCCTATGGAAAGGAAAAATATCCCCATTGCTGTTGTGCCTGTGAATAGGCTGCCAAGGGAAGGTGAAGAGTGAAGAGCAGCAACAGCTGTCAGGGCTGGCCCCTTCCTGGTGGGAGAAGTAGCCGGATGTTTGCCGTTTTGGAAAAAGGCTCTGCCGAGAACGGGCACCATGAGACCTTGCGTCTCTGGGAAAGCACAGATCCCCAGTGCTGTTGTGCCTGTGAATAGGCTGCCCAGGGAAGGTGAAGAGCAGCAGCAGCTTTCAGGGCTGGCCCCTTCCTGGCGGGAAGAGGAGCCGGACATTTCCTGTTTCGGAAAAAGGCTCTGCCGAGAACGGGCACCATGAGACCTTGCGTCTCTGGGAAAGCACAGATCCCCAGTGCTGTTGTGCCTGAGAATAGGCTGCCCAGGGAAGGCAAAGAGCAGCAGCAGCTTTCAGGGCTGGCCCCTTCCTGGTGGGAGAAGGAGCCAGACGTTTGCCGTTTCGGAAAAAGGCTCTGCCGAGAACGGGCACCATGAGACCTTGCGTCTCTGGGAAAGCACAGATCCCCAGTGCTGTTGTGCCTGTGAATAGGCTGCCCAGGGAAGGCGAAGAGCAGCAGCAGCTTTCAGGGCTGGCCCCTTCCTGGCGGGAAGAGGAGCCGGACGTTTCCTGTTTCGGAAAAAGGCTCTGCCGAGAACGGGCACCATGAGACATTGCGTCTCTGGGAAAGCACAGATCCCCAGGGCTGTTGTGCCTGAGAATAGGCTGCCCAGGGAAGGCGAAGACCAGCAGCAGCTTTCAGTGGTGGCCCCTTCCTGGCGGGAGAAGGAGCCGGACGTTTGCCGTTTCGGAAAAAGGCTCTGCCGAGAACGGGCACCATGAGACCTTGTGTCTCTGGGAAAGCACAGATCCCCAGTGCTGTTGTGCCTGTGAATAGGCTGCCCCGGGAAGGTAAGGAACAGCAAGAGCTTTCAGGGCTGGCCCCTTCCTGGCGGGAGAAGGAGCCAGACGTTTGCCGTTTTGGAAAAAGGCTCTGCCGAGAACGGGCACCATGAGACCTTGCGTCTCTGGGAAAGCACAGATCCCCAGGGCTGTTGTGCCTGTGAATAGGCTGCCCAGGGAAGGTGAAGAGCAGCAGCAGCTTTCAGGGCTGGCCCCTTCCTGGCGGGAAGAGGAGCCGGACTTTTCCTGTTTCGGAAAAAGGCTCTGCCGAGAACGGGCACCATGAGACCTTGCGTCTCTGGGAAAGCACAGATCCCCAGTGCTGTTGTGCCTGAGAATAGGCTGCCCAGGGAAGGCAAAGAGCAGCAGCAGCTTTCAGGGCTGGCCCCTTCCTGGTGGGAGAAGGAGCCAGACGTTTGCCGTTTCGGAAAAAGGCTCTGCCGAGAACGGGCACCATGAGACCTTGCGTCTCTGGGAAAGCACAGATCCCCAGTGCTGTTGTGCCTGTGAATAGGCTGCCCAGGGAAGGCGAAGACCAGCAGCAGCTTTCAGTGCTGGCCCCTTCCTGGCGGGAGAAGGAGCCGGACGTTTCCCGTTTCGGAAAAAGGCTCTGCCGAGAACGGGCACCATGAGACCTTGCGTCTCTGGGAAAGCACAGATCCCCAGGGCTGTTGTGCCTGTGAATACGCTGCCCCGGGAAGGTGAGGAACAGCAAGAGCTTTCAGGGCTGGCCCCTTCCTGGCGGGAGAAGGAGCCGGACGTTTGCCGTTTCGGAAAAAGGCACTGCCGAGAACGGGCACCATGAGACCTTGCGTCTCTGGGAAAGCACAGATCCCCAGTGCTGTTGTCCCTGTGAATAGGCTGCCCAGGGAAGGTGAAGACCAGCAACAGCTTTCAGTGCTGGCCCCTTCCTTGTGGGAAGAGGAGCCGGACGTTTCCCGTTTTGGAAAAAGGCTCTGCCGAGAACGAGTGCCATGAGACGTTCCGCCTATGGAAAGGAAAAATATCCCCATTGCTGTTGTGCCTGTGAATAGGCTGCCAAGGGAAGGTGAAGAGTGAAGAGCAGCAACAGCTGTCAGGGCTGGCCCCTTCCTGGTGGGAGAAGTAGCCGGATGTTTGCCGTTTTGGAAAAAGGCTCTGCCGAGAAGGGGCACCATGAGACCTTGCGTCTCTGGGAAAGCACAGATCCCCAGTGCTGTTGTGCCTGTGAATAGGCTGCCCAGGGAAGGCAAAGAGCAGCAGCAGCTTTCAGGGCTGGCCCCTTCCTGGCGGGAAGAGGAGCCGGACGTTTCCTGTTTCGGAAAAAGGCTCTGCCGAGAAGGGGCACCATGAGACCTTGCGTCTCTGGGAAAGCACAGATCCCCAGGGCTGTTGTGCCTGAGAATAGGCTGCCCAGGGAAGGCAAAGAGCAGCAGCAGCTTTCAGGGCTGGCCCCTTCCTGGTGGGAGAAGGAGCCAGACGTTTGCCGTTTAGGAAAAAGTCTCTGCCGAGAACGGGCACCATGAGACCTTGCGTCTCTGGGAAAGCACAGATCCCCAGTGCTGTTGTGCCTGTGAATAGGCTGCCCCGGGAAGGTGAGGAACAGCAAGAGCTTTCAGGGCTGGCCCCTTCCTGGCGGGAGAAGGAGCCAGACGTTTGCCGTTTTGGAAAAAGGCTCTGCCGAGAACGGGCACCATGAGACCTTGCGTCTCTGGGAAAGCACAGATCCCCAGGGCTGTTGTGCCTGTGAATAGGCTGCCCAGGGAAGGTGAAGAGCAGCAGCAGCTTTCAGGGCTGGCCCCTTCCTGGCGGGAAGATGAGCCGGACATTTCCTGTTTCGGAAAAAGGCTCTGCCGAGAACGGGCACCATGAGACCTTGCGTCTCTGGGAAAGCACAGATCCCCAGGGCTGTTGTGCCTGAGAATAGGCTGCACAGGGAAGGTGAAGACCAGCAGCAGCTTTCAGTGCTGGCCCCTTCCTGGCGGGAGAAGGAGCCGGACGTTTCCCGTTTCGGAAAAAGGCTCTGCCGAGAACGGGCACCATGAGACCTTGCGTCTCTGGGAAAGCACAGATCCCCAGGGCTGTTGTGCCTGTGAATACGCTGCCCCGGGAAGGTGAGGAACAGCAAGAGCTTTCAGGGCTGGCCCCTTCCTGGCGGGAGAAGGAGCCGGACGTTTGCCGTTTCGGAAAAAGGCACTGCCGAGAACGGGCACCATGAGACCTTGCGTCTCTGGGAAAGCACAGATCCCCAGTGCTGTTGTCCCTGTGAATAGGCTGCCCAGGGAAGGTGAAGACCAGCAACAGCTTTCAGTGCTGGCCCCTTCCTTGTGGGAAGAGGAGCCGGACGTTTCCCATTTTGGAAAAAGGCTCTGCCGAGAACGAGTGCCATGAGACGTTCCGCCTATGGAAAGGAAAAATATCCCCATTGCTGTTGTGCCTGTGAATAGGCTGCCAAGGGAAGGTGAAGAGTGAAGAGCAGCAACAGCTGTCAGGGCTGGCCCCTTCCTGGTGGGAGAAGTAGCCGGATGTTTGCCGTTTTGGAAAAAGGCTCTGCCGAGAACGGGCACCATGAGACCTTGCGTCTCTGGGAAAGCACAGATCCCCAGGGCTGTTGTGCCTGTGAATAGGCTGCCCAGGGAAGGCGAAGACCAGCAACAGCTTTCAGTGCTGGCCCCTTCCTGGTGGGAGAAGGAGCCAGACGTTTGCCGTTTCGGAAAAAGGCTCTGCCGAGAACGGGCACCATGAGACATTGCGTCTCTGGGAAAGCACAGATCCCCAGTGCTGTTGTGCCTGTGAATAGGCTGCCCAGGGAAGGCGAAGAGCAGCAGCAGCTTTCAGGGCTGGCCCCTTCCTGGCGGGAAGATGAGCCGGACGTTTCCTGTTTCGGAAAAAGGCTCTGCCGAGAAGGGGCACCATGAGACCTTGCGTCTCTGGGAAAGCACAGATCCCCAGTGCTGTTGTGCCTGAGAATAGGCTGCCCAGGGAAGGCGAAGACCAGCAGCAGCTTTCAGTGCTGGCCCCTTCCTGGCGGGAGAAGGAGCCGGACGTTTCCTGTTTCGGAAAAAGGCTCTGCCGAGAACGGGCACCATGAGACCTTGCGTCTCTGGGAAAGCACAGATCCCCAGTGCTGTTGTGCCTGTGAATAGGCTGCCCCGGGAAGGTGAGGAACAGGAAGAGTTTTCAGGGCTGGCCCCTTCCTGGCGGGAGAAGGAGCCAGACGTTTGCCGTTTTGGAAAAAGGCTCTGCCGAGAACGGGCACCATGAGACCTTGCGCCTCTGGGAAAGCACAGATCCCCAGGGCTGTTGTGCCTGAGAATAGGCTGCCCAGGGAAGGCAAAGAGCAGCAGCAGCTTTCAGGGCTGGCCCCTTCCTGGTGGGAGAAGGAGCCGGACGTTTGCCGTTTCGGAAAAAGGCTCTGCTGAGAACGGGCACCATGAGACATTGCGTCTCTGGGAAAGCACAAATCCCCAGTGCTGTTGTGCCTGTGAATAGGCTGCCCAGGGAAGGCGAAGACCAGCAGCAGCTTTCAGTGGTGGCCCCTTCCTGGCGGGAGAAGGAGCCGGACGTTTCCTGTTTCGGAAAAAGGCTCTGCCGAGAACGGGCACCATGAGACCTTGCGTCTCTGGGAAAGCACAGATCCCCAGTGCTGTTGTGCCTGTGAATAGACTGCCCCGGGAAGGTGAGGAACAGGAAGAGCTTTCAGGGCTGGCCCCTTCCTGGTGGGAGAAGGAGCCAGACGTTTGCCGTTTCGGAAAAAGGCTCTGCCGAGAACGGGCACCATGAGACCTTGCGTCTCTGGGAAAGCACAGATCCCCAGTGCTGTTGTGCCTGAGAATAGGCTGCCCAGGGAAGGCAAAGAGCAGCAGCAGCTTTCAGGGCTGGCCCCTTCCTGGTGGGAGAAGGAGCCGGACGTTTCCCGTTTCGGAAAAAGGCTCTGCCGAGAACGGGCACCATGAGACCTTGCGTCTCTGGGAAAGCACAGATCCCCAGTGCTGTTGTGCCTGTGAATAGGCTGCCCAGGGAAGGTGAAGAGCAGCAACAGCTTTCAGGGCTGGCCCCTTCCTGGTGGGAGAAGGAGCCAGACGTTTGCCGTTTCGGAAAAAGGCTCTGCCGAGAACGGGCACCATGAGACCTTGCGTCTCTGGGAAAGCACAGATCCCCAGTGCTGTTGTCCCTGTGAATAGGCTGCCCAGGGAAGGTGAAGACCAGCAACAGCTTTCAGTGCTGGCCCCTTCCTTGTGGGAAGAGGAGCCGGACGTTTCCCGTTTTGGAAAAAGGCTCTGCCGAGAACGAGTGCCATGAGACGTTCCGCCTATGGAAAGGAAAAATATCCCCATTGCTGTTGTGCCTGTGAATAGGCTGCCAAGGGAAGGTGAAGAGTGAAGAGCAGCAACAGCTGTCAGGGCTGGCCCCTTCCTGGTGGGAGAAGTAGCCGGATGTTTGCCGTTTTGGAAAAAGGCTCTGCCGAGAACGGGCACCATGAGACCTTGCGTCTCTGGGAAAGCACAGATCCCCAGGGCTGTTGTGCCTGTGAATAGGCTGCCCAGGGAAGGCGAAGACCAGCAACAGCTTTCAGTGCTGGCCCCTTCCTGGTGGGAGAAGGAGCCAGACGTTTGCCGTTTCGGAAAAAGGCTCTGCCGAGAACGGGCACCATGAGACATTGCGTCTCTGGGAAAGCACAGATCCCCAGTGCTGTTGTGCCTGTGAATAGGCTGCCCAGGGAAGGCGAAGAGCAGCAGCAGCTTTCAGGGCTGGCCCCTTCCTGGCGGGAAGATGAGCCGGACGTTTCCTGTTTCGGAAAAAGGCTCTGCCGAGAAGGGGCACCATGAGACCTTGCGTCTCTGGGAAAGCACAGATCCCCAGTGCTGTTGTGCCTGAGAATAGGCTGCCCAGGGAAGGCGAAGACCAGCAGCAGCTTTCAGTGCTGGCCCCTTCCTGGCGGGAGAAGGAGCCGGACGTTTCCTGTTTCGGAAAAAGGCTCTGCCGAGAACGGGCACCATGAGACCTTGCGTCTCTGGGAAAGCACAGATCCCCAGTGCTGTTGTGCCTGTGAATAGGCTGCCCCGGGAAGGTGAGGAACAGGAAGAGTTTTCAGGGCTGGCCCCTTCCTGGCGGGAGAAGGAGCCAGACGTTTGCCGTTTTGGAAAAAGGCTCTGCCGAGAACGGGCACCATGAGACCTTGCGCCTCTGGGAAAGCACAGATCCCCAGGGCTGTTGTGCCTGAGAATAGGCTGCCCAGGGAAGGCAAAGAGCAGCAGCAGCTTTCAGGGCTGGCCCCTTCCTGGTGGGAGAAGGAGCCGGACGTTTGCCGTTTCGGAAAAAGGCTCTGCTGAGAACGGGCACCATGAGACATTGCGTCTCTGGGAAAGCACAAATCCCCAGTGCTGTTGTGCCTGTGAATAGGCTGCCCAGGGAAGGCGAAGACCAGCAGCAGCTTTCAGTGGTGGCCCCTTCCTGGCGGGAGAAGGAGCCGGACGTTTCCTGTTTCGGAAAAAGGCTCTGCCGAGAACGGGCACCATGAGACCTTGCGTCTCTGGGAAAGCACAGATCCCCAGTGCTGTTGTGCCTGTGAATAGACTGCCCCGGGAAGGTGAGGAACAGGAAGAGCTTTCAGGGCTGGCCCCTTCCTGGTGGGAGAAGGAGCCAGACGTTTGCCGTTTCGGAAAAAGGCTCTGCCGAGAACGGGCACCATGAGACCTTGCGTCTCTGGGAAAGCACAGATCCCCAGTGCTGTTGTGCCTGAGAATAGGCTGCCCAGGGAAGGCAAAGAGCAGCAGCAGCTTTCAGGGCTGGCCCCTTCCTGGTGGGAGAAGGAGCCGGACGTTTCCCGTTTCGGAAAAAGGCTCTGCCGAGAACGGGCACCATGAGACCTTGCGTCTCTGGGAAAGCACAGATCCCCAGTGCTGTTGTGCCTGTGAATAGGCTGCCCAGGGAAGGTGAAGAGCAGCAACAGCTTTCAGGGCTGGCCCCTTCCTGGTGGGAGAAGGAGCCAGACGTTTGCCGTTTCGGAAAAAGGCTCTGCCGAGAACGGGCACCATGAGACCTTGCGTCTCTGGGAAAGCACAGATCCCCAGTGCTGTTGTGCCTGTGAATAGGCTGCCCAGGGAAGGAGAAGACCAGCAGCAGCTTTCAGTGCTGGCCCCTTCCTGGCGCGTAAAGGAGCCGGACGTTTCCCGTTTCGGAAAAAGGCTCTGCCGAGAACGGGCACCATGAGACCTTGCGTCTCTGGGAAAGCACAGATACCCAGGGCTGTTGTGCCTGTGAATATGCTGCCCCGGGAAGGTGAGGAACAGCAAGAGCTTTCAGGGCTGGCCCCTTCCTGGCGGGAGAAGGAGCCGGACGTTTGCCGTTTAGGAAAAAGTCTCTGCCGAGAACGGGCACCATGAGACCTTGCGTCTCTGGGAAAGCACAGATCCCCAGTGCTGTTGTGCCTGTGAATAGGCTGCCCCGCGAAGGTGAGGAACAGGAAGAGCTTTCAGGGCTGGCCCCTTCCTGGCGGGAGAAGGAGCCGGATGTTTGCCGTTTTGGAAAAAGGCTCTGCCGAGAACGGGCACCATGAGACCTTGCGTCTCTGGGAAAGCACAGATCCCCAGGGCTGTTGTGCCTGTGAATAGGCTGCCCAGGGAAGGCGAAGAGCAGCAGCAGCTTTCAGGGCTGGCCCCTTCCTGGCGGGAAGAGGAGCCGGACATTTCCTGTTTCGGAAAAAGGCTCTGCCGAGAACGGGCACCATGAGACCTTGCGTCTCTGGGAAAGCACAGATCCCCAGTGCTGTTGTGCCTGTGAATAGGCTGCCCAGGGAAGGTGAAGAGCAGCAACAGCTTTCAGGGCTGGCCCCTTCCTGGCGGGAGAAGGAGCCAGACGTTTGCCGTTTCGGAAAAAGGCTCTGCCGAGAACGGGCACCATGAGACCTTGCGTCTCTGGGAAAGCACAGATCCCCAGTGCTGTTGTGCCTGTGAATAGGCTGCCCAGGGAAGGTGAAGACCAGCAAGAGCTTTCAGGGCTGGCCCCTTCCTGGCGGGAAGAGGAGCCGGACGTTTCCTGTTTCGGAAAAAGGCTCTGCCGAGAAGGGGCACCATGAGACCTTGCGTCTCTGGGAAAGCACAGATCCCCAGTGCTGTTGTGCCTGAGAATAGGCTGCCCAGGGAAGGCAAAGAGCAGCAGCAGCTTTCAGGGCTGGCCCCTTCCTGGTGGGAGAAGGAGCCGGACGTTTCCCGTTTCGGAAAAAGGCTCTGCCGAGAACGGGCACCATGAGACCTTGCGTCTCTGGGAAAGCACAGATCCCCAGTGCTGTTGTGCCTGTGAATAGGCTGCCCAGGGAAGGTGAAGAGCAGCAACAGCTTTCAGGGCTGGCCCCTTCCTGGTGGGAGAAGGAGCCAGACGTTTGCCGTTTCGGAAAAAGGCTCTGCCGAGAACGGGCACCATGAGACCTTGCGTCTCTGGGAAAGCACAGATCCCCAGTGCTGTTGTGCCTGTGAATAGGCTGCCCAGGGAAGGAGAAGACCAGCAGCAGCTTTCAGTGCTGGCCCCTTCCTGGCGCGTAAAGGAGCCGGACGTTTCCCGTTTCGGAAAAAGGCTCTGCCGAGAACGGGCACCATGAGACCTTGCGTCTCTGGGAAAGCACAGATACCCAGGGCTGTTGTGCCTGTGAATATGCTGCCCCGGGAAGGTGAGGAACAGCAAGAGCTTTCAGGGCTGGCCCCTTCCTGGCGGGAGAAGGAGCCGGACGTTTGCCGTTTAGGAAAAAGTCTCTGCCGAGAACGGGCACCATGAGACCTTGCGTCTCTGGGAAAGCACAGATCCCCAGTGCTGTTGTGCCTGTGAATAGGCTGCCCCGCGAAGGTGAGGAACAGGAAGAGCTTTCAGGGCTGGCCCCTTCCTGGCGGGAGAAGGAGCCGGATGTTTGCCGTTTTGGAAAAAGGCTCTGCCGAGAACGGGCACCATGAGACCTTGCGTCTCTGGGAAAGCACAGATCCCCAGGGCTGTTGTGCCTGTGAATAGGCTGCCCAGGGAAGGCGAAGAGCAGCAGCAGCTTTCAGGGCTGGCCCCTTCCTGGCGGGAAGAGGAGCCGGACATTTCCTGTTTCGGAAAAAGGCTCTGCCGAGAACGGGCACCATGAGACCTTGCGTCTCTGGGAAAGCACAGATCCCCAGTGCTGTTGTGCCTGTGAATAGGCTGCCCAGGGAAGGTGAAGAGCAGCAACAGCTTTCAGGGCTGGCCCCTTCCTGGCGGGAGAAGGAGCCAGACGTTTGCCGTTTCGGAAAAAGGCTCTGCCGAGAACGGGCACCATGAGACCTTGCGTCTCTGGGAAAGCACAGATCCCCAGTGCTGTTGTGCCTGTGAATAGGCTGCCCAGGGAAGGTGAAGACCAGCAAGAGCTTTCAGGGCTGGCCCCTTCCTGGCGGGAAGAGGAGCCGGACGTTTCCTGTTTCGGAAAAAGGCTCTGCCGAGAAGGGGCACCATGAGACCTTGCGTCTCTGGGAAAGCACAGATCCCCAGTGCTGTTGTGCCTGAGAATAGGCTGCCCAGGGAAGGCAAAGAGCAGCAGCAGCTTTCAGGGCTGGCCCCTTCCTGGTGGGAGAAGGAGCCAGACGTTTGCCGTTTCGGAAAAAGGCTCTGCCGAGAACGGGCACCATGAGACCTTGCGTCTCTGGGAAAGCACAGATCCCCAGTGCTGTTGTGCCTGTGAATAGGCTGCCCAGGGAAGGTGAAGACCAGCAAGAGCTTTCAGGGCTGGCCCCTTCCTGGCGGGAGAAGGAGCCGGACGTTTCCCGTTTCGGAAAAAGGCTCTGCCGAGAAGGGGCACCATGAGACCTTGCGTCTCTGGGAAAGCACAGATCCCCAGGGCTGTTGTGCCTGTGAATAGGCTGCCCAGGGAAGGTGAAGAGCAGCAGCAGCTTTCAGGGCTGGCCCCTTCCTGGTGGGAGAAGGAGCCGGACGTTTGCCGTTTCGGAAAAAGGCTCTGCCGAGAACGGGCACCATGAGACCTTGTGTCTCTGGGAAAGCACAGATCCCCAGGGCTGTTGTGCCTGTGAATAGGCTGCCAAGGGAAGGTGAAGAGCAGCAACAGCTGTCAGAGCTGGCCACCTTCCTGGCAGGAGATGTAGCCAGACGTTTTCCGTTTTGGAGAAAGGCTCTGCCGAGAACGGGCACCATGAGACCTTGCGTCTCTGGGAAAGCACAGATCCCCAGTGCTGTTGTGCCTGTGAATAGGCTGCCCAGGAAAGGTGAAGAGCAGCAACAGCTGTCAGGGCTGGCACCTTCCTTGTGAGACAGATAGCCGGACAATTGCCCTTTCGGAAAGAGGCTCTGCCGAGAACTAGTGCCATGAGATGTCCCATCTGTGGGAAGGCAAATATCCCCATTGCTGCTGTGCCTGTGAATAGGCTGCCCAGGGAAGGCAAAGAGCAGCAGCAGCTTTCAGGGCTGGCCCCTTCCTGGCGGGAAGAGGAGCCGGACATTTCCTGTTTCGGAAAAAGGCTCTGCCGAGAACTAGTGCCATGAGATGTCCCATCTGTGGGAAGGCAAATATCCCCATTGCTGCTGTGCCTGTGAATAGGCTGCCCAGGGAAGGCAAAGAGCAGCAGCAGCTTTCAGGGCTGGCCCCTTCCTGGCGGGAAGAGGAGCCGGACATTTCCTGTTTCGGAAAAAGGCTCTGCCGAGAACGGGCACCATGAGACCTTGCGTCTCTGGGAAAGCACAGATCCCCAGGGCTGTTGTCCCTGTGAATAGGCTGCCCAGGGAAGGTGAAGACCAGCAACAGCTTTCAGTGCTGGCCCCTTCCTTGTGGGAAGAGGAGCCGGACGTTTCCCGTTTTGGAAAAAGGCTCTGCCGAGAACGAGTGCCATGAGACGTTCCGCCTATGGAAAGGAAAAATATCCCCATTGCTGTTGTGCCTGTGAATAGGCTGCCAAGGGAAGGTGAAGAGTGAAGAGCAGCAACAGCTGTCAGGGCTGGCCCCTTCCTGGTGGGAGAAGTAGCCGGATGTTTGCCGTTTCGGAAAAAGGCTCTGCCGAGAACGGGCACCATGAGACCTTGCGTCTCTGGGAAAGCACAGATCCCCAGTGCTGTTGTGCCTGTGAATAGGCTGCCCAGGGAAGGCAAAGAGCAGCAGCAGCTTTCAGGGCTGGCCCCTTCCTGGCGGGAGAAGGAGCCAGACGTTTGCCATTTCGGAAAAAGGCTCTGCCGAGAAGGGGCACCATGAGACCTTGCGTCTCTGGGAAAGCACAGATCCCCAGTGCTGTTGTGCCTGAGAATAGGCTGCCCAGGGAAGGCAAAGAGCAGCAGCAGCTTTCAGGGCTGGCCCCTTCCTGGTGGGAGAAGGAGCCAGACGTTTGCCGTTTAGGAAAAAGTCTCTGCCGAGAACGGGCACCATGAGACCTTGCGTCTCTGGGAAACACAGATCCCCAGGGCTGTTGTGCCTGTGAATAGGCTGCCCCGGGAAGGTGAGGAACAGGAAGAGCTTTCAGGGCTGGCCCCTTCCTGGCGGGAGAAGGAGCCGGACGTTTGCCGTTTTGGAAAAAGGCTCTGCCGAGAACGGGCACCATGAGACCTTGCGTCTCTGGGAAAGCACAGATCCCCAGGGCTGTTGTGCCTGTGAATAGGCTGCCCAGGGAAGGCGAAGAGCAGCAGCAGCTTTCAGGGCTGGCCCCTTCATGGCGGGAAGAGGAGCCGGACATTTCCTGTTTCGGAAAAAGGCTCTGCCGAGAACGGGCACCATGAGACCTTGCGTCTCTGGGAAAGCACAGATCCCCAGTGCTGTTGTGCCTGTGAATAGGCTGCCCAGGGAAGGCAAAGAGCAGCAGCAGCTTTCAGGGCTGGCCCCTTCCTGGTGGGAGAAGGAGCCAGACGTTTGCCGTTTCGGAAAAAGGCTCTGCCGAGAACGGGCACCATGAGACCTTGCGTCTCTGGGAAAGCACAGATCCCCAGTGCTGTTGTGCCTGTGAATAGGCTGCCCAGGGAAGGCGAAGAGCAGCAGCTTTCAGTGCTGGCCCCTTCCTGGCGGGAGAAGGAACCGGATGTTTCCCGTTTCGGAAAAAGGCTCTGCCGAGAAGGGGCACCATGAGACCTTGCGTCTCTGGGAAAGCACAGATCCCCAGTGCTGTTGTGCCTGTGAATAGGCTCGCCCAGGGAAGGCAAAGAGCAGCAGCAGCTTTCAGGGCTGGCTCCTTCCTGGCGGGAGAAGGAGCCAGACGTTTGCCGTTTCGGAAAAAGGCTCTGCCGAGAAGGGGCACCATGAGACCTTGCGTCTCTGGGAAAGCACAGATCCCCAGTGCTGTTCTGCCTGTGAATAGGCTGCTCCGGGAAGGCGAAGAGCAGCAGCAGCTTTCAGTGCTGGCCCCTTCCTGGCGGGAGAAGGAGCCGGACGTTTCCTGTTTCGGAAAAAGGCTCTGCCGAGAACGGGCACCATGAGACCTTGCGTCTCTGGGAAAGCACAGATCCCCAGGGCTGTTGTGCCTGTGAATAGGCTGCCCCGGGAAGGTGAGGAACAGGAAGAGCTTTCAGGGCTGGCCCCTTCCTGGCGGGAGAAGGAGCCAGACGTTTGCCGTTTTGGAAAAAGGCTCTGCCGAGAACGGGCACCATGAGACTTTGCGTCTCTGGGAAAGCACAGATCCCCAGGGCTGTTGTGCCTGTGAATAGGCTGCCCAGGGAAGGTGAAGAGCAGCAGCAGCTTTCAGTGCTGGCCCCTTCCTGGCGGGAAGAGGAGCCGGACATTTCCTGTTTCGGAAAAAGGCTCTGCCGAGAACGGGCACCATGAGACCTTGCGTCTCTGGGAAAGCACAGATCCCCAGGGCTGTTGTGCCTGTGAATAGGCTGCCCAGGGAAGGCAAAGAGCAGCAGCAGCTTTCAGGGCTGGCCCCTTCCTGGTGGGAGAAGGAGCCAGACGTTTGCCGTTTTGGAAAAAGGCTCTGCCGAGAACGGGCACCATGAGACCTTGCGTCTCTGGGAAAGCACAGATCCCCAGGGCTGTTGTGCCTGTGAATAGGCTGCCCAGGGAAGGTGAAGAGCAGCAACAGCTTTCAGGGCTGGCCCCTTCCTGGCGGGAGAAGGAGCCAGACGTTTGCCGTTTCGGAAAAAGGCTCTGCCGAGAACGGGCACCATGAGACCTTGCGTCTCTGGGAAAGCACAGATCCCCAGGGCTGTTGTGCCTGTGAATAGGCTGCCCAGGGAAGGCGAAGAGCAGCAGCAGCTTTCAGGGCTCGCCCCTTCCTGGTGGGAGAAGGAGCCAGACGTTTGCCGTTTCGGAAAAAGGCTCTGCCGAGAACGGGCACCATGAGACCTTGCGTCTCTGGGGAAGCACAGATCCCCAGGGCTGTTGTGCCTGTGAATAGGCTGCCCAGGGAAGGTGAAGAACAGCAACAGCTTTCAGGGTTGGCCCCTTCCTGGCGGGTGAAGGAGCCGGACGTTTGCCGTTTGGGAAAAAGGCTCTGCCGAGAACGGGCACCATGAGACCTTGCGTCTCTGGGAAAGCACAGATCCCCAGTGCTTTTGTGCCTGTGAATAGGCTGCCCAGGGAAGGTGAAGACCAGCAGCAGCTTTCAGGGCTGGCCCCTTCCTTGTGGGAAGAGGAGCCGGACGTTTCTTGTTTCGGAAAAAGGCTCTGCCGAGAAGGGGCACCATGAGACCTTGCGTCTCTGGGAAAGCACAGATCCCCAGTGCTGTTGTGCCTGTGAATAGGCTGCCCAGGGAAGGTGAAGAGCAGCAGCAGCTTTCAGGGCTGGCCCCTTCCTGGTGGGAGAAGGAGCCGGACGTTTGCCGTTTCGGAAAAAGGCTCTGCCGAGAACGGGCACCATGAGACCTTGTGTCTCTGGGAAAGCACAGATCCCCAGGGCTGTTGTGCCTGTGAATAGGCTGCCAAGGGAAGGTGAAGAGCAGCAACAGCTGTCAGAGCTGGCCACCTTCCTGGCAGGAGATGGAGCCAGACGTTTCCCGTTTTGGAGAAAGGCTCTGCCGAGAACGGGCACCATGAGACCTTGCGTCTCTGGGAAAGCACAGATCCCCAGTGCTGTTGTGCCTGTGAATAGGCTGCCCCGGGAAGGTGAGGAACAGCAAGAGCTTTCAGGGCTGGCCCCTTCCTGGCGGGAGAAGGAGCCAGACGTTTGCCGTTTCGGAAAAAGGCTCTGCCGAGAACGGGCACCATGAGACCTTGCGTCTCTGGGAAAGCACAGATCCCCAGGGCTGTTGTGCCTGTGAATAGGCTGCCCAGGGAAGGCGAAGAGCAGCAGCAGCTTTCAGGGCTGGCCCCTTCCTGGCGGGAAGAGGAGCCGGACGTTTCCTGTTTCGGAAAAAGGCTCTGCCGAGAAGGGGCACCATGAGACCTTGCGTCTCTGGGAAAGCACAGATCCCCAGTGCTGTTGTGCCTGAGAATAGGCTGCCCAGGGAAGGCAAAGAGCAGCAGCAGCTTTCAGGGCTGGCCCCTTCCTGGCGGGAGAAGGAGCCAGACGTTTGCCGTTTCGGAAAAAGGCTCTGCCGAGAACGGGCACCATGAGACCTTGCGTCTCTGGGAAAGCACAGATCCCCAGTGCTGTTGTGCCTGTGAATAGGCTGCCCAGGGAAGGCGAAGAGCAGCAGCAGCTTTCAGTGCTGGCCCCTTCCTGGCGGGAGAAGGAGCCGGACGTTTCCTGTTTCGGAAAAAGGCTCTGCCGAGAACGGGCACCATGAGACCTTGCGTCTCTGGGAAACCACAGATCCCCAGGGCTGTTGTGCCTGTGAATAGGCTGCCAAGGGAAGGTGAGGAACAGCAAGAGCTTTCAGGGCTGGCCCCTTCCTGGCGGGAGAAGGAGCCAGACGTTTGCCGTTTCGGAAAAAGGCTCTGCCGAGAACGGACACCATGAGACCTTGCGTCTCTGGGAAAGCACAGATCCCCAGGGCTGTTGTGCCTGTGAATAGGCTGCCCAGGGAAGGCGAAGAGCAGCAGCAGCTTTCAGGGCTGGCCCCTTCCTGGCGGGAAGAGGAGCCGGACGTTTCCTGTTTCGGAAAAAGGCTCTGCCGAGAAGGGGCACCATGACACCTTGCATCTCTGGGAAAGCACAGATCCCCAGTGCTGTTGTGCCTGAGAATAGGCTGCCCAGGGAAGGCAAAGAGCAGCAGCAGCTTTCAGGGCTGGCCCCTTCCTGGCGGGATAAGGAGCCAGACGTTTGCCGTTTCGGAAAAAGGCTCTGCCGAGAACGGGCACCATGAGACCTTGCGTCTCTGGGAAAGCACAGATCCCCAGTGCTGTTGTGCCTGTGAATAGGCTGCCCAGGGAAGGCGAAGAGCAGCAGCAGCTTTCAGGGCTGGCTCCTTCCTGGCGGGAGAAGGAGCCAGACGTTTGCCGTTTCGGAAAGAGGCTCTGCCGAGAAGGGGCACCATGAGACCTTGCGTCTCTGGGAAAGCACAGATCCCCAGTGCTGTTCTGCCTGTGAATAGGCTGCCCCGGGAAGGCGAAGACCAGCAGCAGCTTTCAGTGCTGGCCCCTTCCTGGCGGGAGAAGGAGCCGGACGTTTCCTGTTTCGGAAAAAGGCTCTGCCGAGAACGGGCACCATGAGACCTTGCGTCTCTGGGAAAGCACAGATCCCCAGGGCTGTTGTGCCTGTGAATAGGCTGCCCCGGGAAGGTGAGGAACAGGAAGAGCTTTCAGGGCTGGCCCCTTCCTGGCGGGAGAAGGAGCCAGACGTTTGCCGTTTTGGAAAAAGGCTCTGCCGAGAACGGGCACCATGAGACTTTGCGTCTCTGGGAAAGCACAGATCCCCAGGGCTGTTGTGCCTGTGAATAGGCTGCCCAGGGAAGGTGAAGAGCAGCAGCAGCTTTCAGTGCTGGCCCCTTCCTGGCGGGAAGAGGAGCCGGACATTTCCTGTTTCGGAAAAAGGCTCTGCCGAGAACGGGCACCATGAGACCTTGCGTCTCTGGGAAAGCACAGATCCCCAGGGCTGTTGTGCCTGTGAATAGGCTGCCCAGGTAACGTGAAGAACAGCAAGAGCTTTCAGGGCTGGCCCCTTCCTGGCGGGAGAAGGAGCCAGACGTTTGCCGTTTCGGAAAAAGGCTCTGCCGAGAACGGGCACCATGAGACCTTGCGTCTCTGGGAAAGCACAGATCCCCAGGGCTGTTGTGCCTGTGAATAGGCTGCCCAGGGAAGGCGAAGAGCAGCAGCAGCTTTCAGGGCTGGCCCCTTCCTGGCGGGAAGAGGAGCCGGACGTTTCCTGTTTCGGAAAAAGGCTCTGCCGAGAAGGGGCACCATGAGACCTTGCGTCTCTGGGAAAGCACAGATCCCCAGTGCTGTTGTGCCTGAGAATAGGCTGCCCAGGGAAGGCAAAGAGCAGCAGCAGCTTTCAGGGCTGGCCCCTTCCTGGAGGGAGAAGGAGCCAGAGGTTTGCCGTTTCGGAAAAAGGCTCTGCCCAGAACGGGCACCATGAGACCTTGCGTCTCTGGGAAAGCACAGATCCCCAGTGCTGTTGTGCCTGTGAATAGGCTGCCCAGGGAAGGCGAAGAGCAGCAGCAGCTTTCAGTGCTGGCCCCTTCCTGGCGGGAGAAGGAGCCGGACGTTTCCTGTTTCGGAAAAAGGCTCTGCCGAGAACGGGCACCATGAGACCTTGCGTCTCTGGGAAAGCACAGATCCCCAGGGCTGTTGTGCCTGTGAATAGGCTGCCAAGGGAAGGTGAGGAACAGCAAGAGCTTTCAGGGCTGGCCCCTTCCTGGCGGGAGAAGGAGCCAGACGTTTGCCGTTTCGGAAAAAGGCTCTGCCGAGAACGGGCACCATGAGACCTTGCGTCTCTGGGAAAGCACAGATCCCCAGGGCTGTTGTGCCTGTGAATAGGCTGCCCAGGGAAGGCGAAGAGCAGCAGCAGCTTTCAGGGCTGGCCCCTTCCTGGCGGGAAGAGGAGCCGGACGTTTCCTGTTTCGGAAAAAGGCTCTGCCGAGAAGGGGCACCTTGAGACCTTGCATCTCTGGGAAAGCACAGATCCCCAGGGCTGTTGTGCCTGAGAATAGGCTGCCCAGGGAAGGCAAAGAGCAGCAGCAGCTTTCAGGGCTGGCCCCTTCCTGGTGGGAGAAGGAGCCGGACGTTTCCCGTTTCGGAAAAAGGCTCTGCCGAGAAGGGGCACCATGAGACCTTGCGTCTCTGGGAAAGCACAGATCCCCAGGGCTGTTGTGCCTGTGAATAGGCTGCCCAGGGAACGTGAAGAGCAGCAACAGCTTTCAGGGCTGGCCCCTTCCTGGCGGGAGAAGGAGCCAGACGTTTGCCGTTTCGGAAAAAGGCTCTGCCGAGAACGGGCACCATGAGACCTTGCGTCTCTGGGAAAGCACAGATCCCCAGTGCTGTTGTGCCTGTGAATAGGCTGCCCAGGGAAGGCGAAGAGCAGCAGCAGCTTTCAGGGCTCGCCCCTTCCTGGTGGGAGAAGGAGCCAGACGTTTGCCGTTTCGGAAAAAGGCTCTGCCGAGAACGGGCACCATGAGACCTTGCGTCTCTGGGAAAGCACAGATCCCCAGGGCTGTTGTGCCTGTGAATAGGCTGCCCAGGTAACGTGAAGAACAGCAACAGCTTTCAGGGGTGGCCCCTTCCTGGCGGGTGAAGGAGCCGGACGTTTGCCGTTTCGGAAAAAGGCTCTGCCGAGAACGGGCACCATGAGACCTTGCGTCTCTGGGAAAGCACAGATCCCCAGTGCTGTTGTGCCTGTGAATAGGCTGCCCAGGGAAGGTGAAGACCAGCAGCAGCTTTCAGGGCTGGCCCCTTCCTTGTGGGAAGAGGAGCCGGACGTTTCTTGTTTCGGAAAAAGGCTCTGCCGAGAAGGGGCACCATGAGACCTTGCGTCTCTGGGAAAGCACAGATCCCCAGTGCTGTTGTGCCTGTGAATAGGCTGCCCAGGGAAGGTGAAGAGCAGCAGCAGCTTTCAGGGCTGGCCCCTTCCTGGTGGGAGAAGGAGCCGGACGTTTGCCGTTTCGGAAAAAGGCTCTGCCGAGAACGGGCACCATGAGACCTTGTGTCTCTGGGAAAGCACAGATCCCCAGGGCTGTTGTGCCTGTGAATAGGCTGCCAAGGGAAGGTGAAGAGCAGCAACAGCTGTCAGAGCTGGCCACCTTCCTGGCAGGAGATGGAGCCAGACGTTTCCCGTTTTGGAGAAAGGCTCTGCCGAGAACGGGCACCATGAGACCTTGCGTCTCTGGGAAAGCACAGATCCCCAGTGCTGTTGTGCCTGTGAATAGGCTGCCCCGGGAAGGTGAGGAACAGCAAGAGCTTTCAGGGCTGGCCCCTTCCTGGCGGGAGAAGGAGCCAGACGTTTGCCGTTTCGGAAAAAGGCTCTGCCGAGAACGGGCACCATGAGACCTTGCGTCTCTGGGAAAGCACAGATCCCCAGGGCTGTTGTGCCTGTGAATAGGCTGCCCAGGGAAGGCGAAGAGCAGCAGCAGCTTTCAGGGCTGGCCCCTTCCTGGCGGGAAGAGGAGCCGGACGTTTCCTGTTTCGGAAAAAGGCTCTGCCGAGAAGGGGCACCATGAGACCTTGCGTCTCTGGGAAAGCACAGATCCCCAGTGCTGTTGTGCCTGAGAATAGGCTTCCCAGGGAAGGCAAAGAGCAGCAGCAGCTTTCAGGGCTGGCCCCTTCCTGGCGGGAGAAGGAGCCAGAGGTTTGCCGTTTCGGAAAAAGGCTCTGCCGAGAACGGGCACCATGAGACCTTGCGTCTCTGGGAAAGCACAGATCCCCAGTGCTGTTGTGCCTGTGAATAGGCTGCCCAGGGAAGGCGAAGAGCAGCAGCAGCTTTCAGTGCTGGCCCCTTCCTGGCGGGAGAAGGAGCCGGACGTTTCCTGTTTCGGAAAAAGGCTCTGCCGAGAACGGGCACCATGAGACCTTGCGTCTCTGGGAAAGCACAGATCCCCAGGGCTGTTGTGCCTGTGAATAGGCTGCCAAGGGAAGGTGAGGAACAGCAAGAGCTTTCAGGGCTGGCCCCTTCCTGGCGGGAGAAGGAGCCAGACGTTTGCCGTTTCGGAAAAAGGCTCTGCCGAGAACGGGCACCATGAGACCTTGCGTCTCTGGGAAAGCACAGATCCCCAGGGCTGTTGTGCCTGTGAATAGGCTGCCCAGGGAAGGCGAAGAGCAGCAGCAGCTTTCAGGGCTGGCCCCTTCCTGGCGGGAAGAGGAGCCGGACGTTTCCTGTTTCGGAAAAAGGCTCTGCCGAGAAGGGGCACCATGAGACCTTGCGTCTCTGGGAAAGCACAGATCCCCAGTGCTGTTGTGCCTGAGAATAGGCTGCCCAGGGAAGGCAAAGAGCAGCAGCAGCTTTCAGGGCTGGCCCCTTCCTGGCAGGAGAAGGAGCCAGACGTTTGCCGTTTCGGAAAAAGGCTCTGCCGAGAAGGGGCACCATGAGACCTTGCGTCTCTGGGAAAGCACAGATCCCCAGTGCTGTTGTGCCTGTGAATAGGCTGCCCAGGGAAGGCGAAGACCAGCAGCAGCTTTCAGGGGTGGCCCCTTCCTGGCGGGAGAAGGAGCCGGACGTTTCCTGTTTCGGAAAAAGGCTCTGCCGAGAACGGGCACCATGAGACCTTGCGTCTCTGGGAAAGCACAGATCCCCAGTGCTGTTGTGCCTGTGAATAGGCTGCCCAGGGAAGGTGAAGAGCAGCAACAGCTGTCAGGGCTGGCACCTTCCTTGTGAGACAGATAGCCGGACAATTGCCCTTTCGGAAAGAGGCTCTGCCGAGAACTAGTGCCATGAGATGTCCCATCTGTGGGAAGGCAAAGATCCCCAGGGCTGTTGTGCCTGTGAATAGGCTGCCCAGGGAAGGCAAAGAGCAGCAGCAGCTTTCAGGGCTGTCCCCTTCCTGGCGGGAAGAGGAGCCGGACATTTCCTGTTTCGGAAAAAGGCTCTGCCGAGAACGGGCACCATGAGACCTTGCGTCTCTGGGAAAGCACAGATCCCCAGGGCTGTTGTCCCTGTGAATAGGCTGCCCAGGGAAGGTGAAGACCAGCAACAGCTTTCAGTGCTGGCCCCTTCCTTGTGGGAAGAGGAGCCGGACGTTTCCCGTTTTGGAAAAAGGCTCTGCCGAGAACGAGTGCCATGAGACGTTCCGCCTATGGAAAGGAAAAATATCCCCATTGCTGTTGTGCCTGTGAATAGGCTGCCAAGGTAAGGTGAAGAGTGAAGAGCAGCAACAGCTGTCAGGGCTGGCCCCTTCCTGGTGGGAGAAGTAGCCGGATGTTTGCCGTTTCGGAAAAAGGCTCTGCCGAGAACGGGCACCATGAGACCTTGCGTCTCTGGGAAAGCACAGATCCCCAGGGCTGTTGTGCCTGTGAATAGGCTGCCCAGGGAAGGCAAAGAGCAGCAGCAGCTTTCAGGGCTGGCCCCTTCCTGGCGGGAAGAGGAGCCGGACGTTTCCTGTTTCGGAAAAAGGCTCTGCCGAGACAGGGCACCATGAGACCTTGCGTCTCTGGGAAAGCACAGATCCCCAGTGCTGTTGTGCCTGAGAATAGGCTGCCCAGGGAAGGCAAAGAGCAGCAGCAGCTTTCAGGGCTGGCCCCTTCCTGGTGGGAGAAGGAGCCAGACGTTTGCCATTTAGGAAAAAGGCTCTGCCGAGAACGGGCACCATGAGACCTTGCGTCTCTGGGAAAGCACAGATCCCCAGGGCTGTTGTGCCTGTGAATAGGCTGCCAAGGGAAGGTGAGGAACAGCAAGAGCTTTCAGGGCTGGCCCCTTCCTGGCGGGAGAAGGAGCCGGACGTTTGCCGTTTTGGAAAAAGGCTCTGCCGAGAACGGGCACCATGAGACCTTGCGTCTCTGGGAGAGCACAGATCCCCAGGGCTGTTGTGCCTGTGAATAGGCTGCCCAGGGAAGGCGAAGAGCAGCAGCAGCTTTCAGGGCTGGCCCCTTCCTGGCGGGAAGAGGAGCCGGACATTTCCTGTTTCGGTAAAGGCTCTGCCGAGAACGGGCACCATGAGACCTTGCGTCTCTGGGAAAGCACAGATCCCCAGGGCTGTTGTGCCTGTGAATAGGCTGCCCAGGGAAGGCAAAGAGCAGCAGCAGCTTTCAGGGCTGGCCCCTTCCTGGTGGGAGAAGGAGCCAGACGTTTGCCATTTCGGAAAAAGGCTCTGCCGAGAACGGGCACCATGAGACCTTGCGTCTCTGGGAAAGCACAGATCCCCAGTGCTGTTGTGCCTGTGAATAGGCTGCCCAGGGAAGGCGAAGAGCAGCAGCTTTCAGTGCTGGCCCCTTCCTGGCGGGAGACGGAGCCGGACGTTTCCCGTTTCGGAAAAAGGCTCTGCCGAGAAGGGGCACCATGAGACCTTGCGTCTCTGGGAAAGCACAGATCCCCAGTGCTGTTGTGCCTGTGAATAGGCTGCCCAGGGAAGGTGAAGAGCAGCAACAGCTTTCAGGGCTGGCCTCTTCCTGGCGGGAGAAGCAGCCAGACGTTTGCCGTTTCGGAAAAAGGCTCTGCCGAGAACGGGCACCATGAGACCTTGCGTCTCTGGGAAAGCACAGATCCCCAGTGCTGTTGTGCCTGAGAATAGGCTGCCCAGGGAAGGCAAAGAGCAGCAGCAGCTTTCAGGGCTGGCTCCTTCCTGGCGGGAGAAGGAGCCAGACGTTTGCCGTTTCGGAAAAAGGCTCTGCCGAGAAGGGGCACCATGAGACCTTGCGTCTCTGGGAAAGCACAGATCCCCAGTGCTGTTGTGCCTGTGAATAGGCTGCCCCGGGAAGGTGAGGAACAGGAAGAGCTTTCAGGGCTGGCCCCTTCCTGGCGGGAGAAGGAGCCAGACGTTTGCCGTTTTGGAAAAAGGCTCTGCCGAGAACGGGCACCATGAGACCTTGCGTCTCTGGGAAAGCACAGATCCCCAGTGCTGTTGTGCCTGTGAATAGGCTGCTCAGGGAAGGTGAAGAGCAGCAGCAGCTTTCAGGGCTGGCCCCTTCCTGGCGGGAAGAGGAGCCGGACATTTCCTGTTTCGGAAAAAGGCTCTGCCGAGAACGGGCACCATGAGACCTTGCGTCTCTGGGAAAGCACAGATCCCCAGGGCTGTTGTGCCTGTGAATAGGCTGCCCAGGGAAGGCAAAGAGCAGCAGCAGCTTTCAGGGCTGGCCCCTTCCTGGTGGGAGAAGGAGCCGGATGTTTCCTGTTTCGGAAAAAGGCTCTGCCGAGAACGGGCACCATGAGACCTTGCGTCTCTGGGAAAGCACAGATCCCCAGGGCTGTTGTGCCTGTGAATAGGCTGCCCAGGGAAGGTGAAGAGCAGCAACAGCTTTCAGGGCTGGCCCCTTCCTGGCGGGAGAAGGAGCCAGACGTTTGCCGTTTCGGAAAAAGGCTCTGCCGAGAACGGGCACCATGAGACATTCCGTCTCTGGGAAAGCACAGATCCCCAGTGCTGTTGTGCCTGTGAATAGGCTGCCCAGGGAAGGCGAAGACCAGCAGCAGCTTTCAGGGCTCGCCCCTTCCTGGTGGGAGAAGGAGCCAGACGTTTGCCGTTTCGGAAAAAGGCTCTGCCGAGAACGGGCACCATGAGACCTTGCGTCTCTGGGAAAGCACAGATCCCCAGGGCTGTTGTGCCTGTGAATAGGCTGCCCAGGGAACGTGAAGAACAGCAACAGCTTTCAGGGGTGGCCCCTTCCTGGCGGGTGAAGGAGCCGGACGTTTGCCGTTTCGGAAAAAGGCTCTGCCGAGAACGGGCACCATGAGACCTTGCGTCTCTGGGAAAGCACAGATCCCCAGGGCTGTTGTGCCTGTGAATAGGCTGCCCAGGGAAGGTGAAGACCAGCAGCAGCTTTCAGGGCTGGCCCCTTCCTTGTGGGAAGAGGAGCCGGACGTTTCTTGTTTCGGAAAAAGGCTCTGCCGAGAAGGGGCACCATGAGACCTTGCGTCTCTGGGAAAGCACAGATCCCCAGTGCTGTTGTGCCTGTGAATAGGCTGCCCAGGGAAGGTGAAGAGCAGCAGCAGCTTTCAGGGCTGGCCCCTTCCTGGTGGGAGAAGGAGCCGGACGTTTGCCGTTTCGGAAAAAGGCTCTGCCGAGAACGGGCACCATGAGACCTTGTGTCTCTGGGAAAGCACAGATCCCCAGGGCTGTTGTGCCTGTGAATAGGCTGCCAAGGGAAGGTGAAGAGCAGCAACAGCTGTCAGAGCTGGCCACCTTCCTGGCAGGAGATGGAGCCAGACGTTTCCCGTTTTGGAGAAAGGCTCTGCCGAGAACGGGCACCATGAGACCTTGCGTCTCTGGGAAAGCACAGATCCCCAGTGCTGTTGTGCCTGTGAATAGGCTGCCCCGGGAAGGTGAGGAACAGCAAGAGCTTTCAGGGCTGGCCCCTTCCTGGCGGGAGAAGGAGCCAGACGTTTGCCGTTTCGGAAAAAGGCTCTGCCGAGAACGGGCACCATGAGACCTTGCGTCTCTGGGAAAGCACAGATCCCCAGGGCTGTTGTGCCTGAGAATAGGCTGCCCAGGGAAGGCGAAGAGCAGCAGCAGCTTTCAGGGCTGGCCCCTTCCTGGCGGGAAGAGGAGCCGGACGTTTCCTGTTTCGGAAAAAGGCTCTGTCGAGAAGGGGCACCATGAGACCTTGCGTCTCTGGGAAAGCACAGATCCCCAGTGCTGTTGTGCCTGAGAATAGGCTGCCCAGGGAAGGCAAAGAGCAGCAGCAGCTTTCAGGGCTGGCCCCTTCCTGGCGGGAGAAGGAGCCAGAGGTTTGCCGTTTCGGAAAAAGGCTCTGCCGAGAACGGGCACCATGAGACCTTGCGTCTCTGGGAAAGCACAGATCCCCAGTGCTGTTGTGCCTGTGAATAGGCTGCCCAGGGAAGGCGAAGACCAGCAGCAGCTTTCAGTGCTGGCCCCTTCCTGGCGGGAGAAGGAGCCGGACGTTTCCTGTTTCAGAAAAAGGCTCTGCCGAGAACGGGCACCATGAGACCTTGCGTCTCTGGGAAAGCACAGATCCCCAGGGCTGTTGTGCCTGTGAATACGCTGCCCCGGGAAGGTGAGGAACAACAAGAGCTTTCAGGGCTGGTCCCTTCCTGGCGGGAAGAGGAGCCGGACGTTTGCCGTTTCGGAAAAAGGCTCTGCCGAGAACGGGCACGATGAGACCTTGCGTCTCTGGGAAAGCACAGATCCCCAGTGCTGTTGTGCCTGTGAATAGGCTGCCCAGGGAAGGTGAAGAGCAGCAACAGCTGTCAGGGCTGGCACCTTCCTTGTGAGACAGATAGCCGGACAATTGCCCTTTCGGAAAGAGGCTCTGCCGAGAACTAGTGCCATGAGTTGTCCCATCTGTGGGAAGGCAAAGATCCCCGATGCTGTTGTGCCTGAGAATAGGCTGCCCAGGGAAGGCGAAGAGCAGCAGCAGCTTTCAGGGCTGGCCCCTTCCTGGCGGGAAGAGGAGCCGGACGTTTCCTGTTTCGGAAAAAGGCTCTGTCGAGAAGGGGCACCATGAGACCTTGCGTCTCTGGGAAAGCACAGATCCCCAGTGCTGTTGTGCCTGAGAATAGGCTGCCCAGGGAAGGCAAAGAGCAGCAGCAGCTTTCAGGGCTGGCCCCTTCCTGGCGGGAGAAGGAGCCAGAGGTTTGCCGTTTCGGAAAAAGGCTCTGCCGAGAACGGGCACCATGAGACCTTGCGTCTCTGGGAAAGCACAGATCCCCAGTGCTGTTGTGCCTGTGAATAGGCTGCCCAGGGAAGGCGAAGACCAGCAGCAGCTTTCAGTGCTGGCCCCTTCCTGGCGGGAGAAGGAGCCGGACGTTTCCTGTTTCAGAAAAAGGCTCTGCCGAGAACGGGCACCATGAGACCTTGCGTCTCTGGGAAAGCACAGATCCCCAGGGCTGTTGTGCCTGTGAATACGCTGCCCCGGGAAGGTGAGGAACAACAAGAGCTTTCAGGGCTGGTCCCTTCCTGGCGGGAAGAGGAGCCGGACGTTTGCCGTTTCGGAAAAAGGCTCTGCCGAGAACGGGCACGATGAGACCTTGCGTCTCTGGGAAAGCACAGATCCCCAGTGCTGTTGTGCCTGTGAATAGGCTGCCCAGGGAAGGTGAAGAGCAGCAACAGCTGTCAGGGCTGGCACCTTCCTTGTGAGACAGATAGCCGGACAATTGCCCTTTCGGAAAGAGGCTCTGCCGAGAACTAGTGCCATGAGTTGTCCCATCTGTTGGAAGGCAAAGATCCCCGATGCTGTTGTGCCTGTGAATAGGCTGCCCAGGGAAGGCAAAGAGCAGCAGCAGCTTTCAGGGCTGGCCCCTTCCTGGTGGGAGAAGGAGCCGGACGTTTCCCGTTTCGGAAAAAGGCTCTGCCGAGAACGGGCACCATGAGACCTTGCGTCTCTGGGAAAGCACAGATCCCCAGGGCTGTTGTGCCTGTGAATAGGCTGCCCAGGGAAGGTGAAGAGCAGCAACAGCTTTCAGGGCTGGCCCCTTCCTGGTGGGAGAAGGAGCCAGACGTTTGCCGTTTCGGAAAAAGGCTCTGCCGAGAACGGGCACCATGAGACCTTGTGTCTCTGGGAAAGCACAGATCCCCAGGGCTGTTGTGCCTGTGAATAGGCTGCCAAGGGAAGGTGAAGAGCAGCAACAGCTGTCAGAGCTGGCCACCTTCCTGGCAGGAGATGGAGCCAGACGTTTCCCGTTTTGGAGAAAGGCTCTGCCGAGAACGGGCACCATGAGACCTTGCGTCTCTGGGAAAGCACAGATCCCCAGTGCTGTTGTGCCTGAGAATAGGCTGCCCAGGGAAGGCGAAGAGCAGCAGCAGCTTTCAGGGCTGGCCCCTTCCTGGCGGGAAGAGGAGCCGGACGTTTCCTGTTTCGGAAAAAGGCTCTGTCGAGAAGGGGCACCATGAGACCTTGCGTCTCTGGGAAAGCACAGATCCCCAGTGCTGTTGTGCCTGAGAATAGGCTGCCCAGGGAAGGTGAAGAGCAGCAGCAGCTTTCAGGGCTGGCCCCTTCCTGGCGGGAGAAGGAGCCAGAGGTTTGCCGTTTCGGAAAAAGGCTCTGCCGAGAACGGGCACCATGAGACCTTGCGTCTCTGGGAAAGCACAGATCCCCAGGGCTGTTGTGCCTGTGAATACGCTGCCCCGGGAAGGTGAGGAACAACAAGAGCTTTCAGGGCTGGTCCCTTCCTGGCGGGAAGAGGAGCCGGACGTTTGCCGTTTCGGAAAAAGGCTCTGCCGAGAACGGGCACGATGAGACCTTGCGTCTCTGGGAAAGCACAGATCCCCAGTGCTGTTGTGCCTGTGAATAGGCTGCCCAGGGAAGGTGAAGAGCAGCAACAGCTGTCAGGGCTGGCACCTTCCTTGTGAGACAGATAGCCGGACAATTGCCCTTTCGGAAAGAGGCTCTGCCGAGAACTAGTGCCATGAGTTGTCCCATCTGTGGGAAGGCAAAGATCCCCGATGCTGTTGTGCCTGAGAATAGGCTGCCCAGGGAAGGCGAAGAGCAGCAGCAGCTTTCAGGGCTGGCCCCTTCCTGGCGGGAAGAGGAGCCGGACTTTTCCTGTTTCGGAAAAAGGCTCTGTCGAGAAGGGGCACCATGAGACCTTGCGTCTCTGGGAAAGCACAGATCCCCAGTGCTGTTGTGCCTGAGAATAGGCTGCCCAGGGAAGGCAAAGAGCAGCAGCAGCTTTCAGGGCTGGCCCCTTCCTGGCGGGAGAAGGAGCCAGAGGTTTGCCGTTTCGGAAAAAGGCTCTGCCGAGAACGGGCACCATGAGACCTTGCGTCTCTGGGAAAGCACAGATCCCCAGTGCTGTTGTGCCTGTGAATAGGCTGCCCAGGGAAGGCGAAGACCAGCAGCAGCTTTCAGTGCTGGCCCCTTCCTGGCGGGAGAAGGAGCCGGACGTTTCCTGTTTCAGAAAAAGGCTCTGCCGAGAACGGGCACCATGAGACCTTGCGTCTCTGGGAAAGCACAGATCCCCAGGGCTGTTGTGCCTGTGAATACGCTGCCCCGGGAAGGTGAGGAACAACAAGAGCTTTCAGGGCTGGTCCCTTCCTGGCGGGAAGAGGAGCCGGACGTTTGCCGTTTCGGAAAAAGGCTCTGCCGAGAACGGGCACGATGAGACCTTGCGTCTCTGGGAAAGCACAGATCCCCAGTGCTGTTGTGCCTGTGAATAGGCTGCCCAGGGAAGGTGAAGAGCAGCAACAGCTGTCAGGGCTGGCACCTTCCTTGTGAGACAGATAGCCGGACAATTGCCCTTTCGGAAAGAGGCTCTGCCGAGAACTAGTGCCATGAGTTGTCCCATCTGTTGGAAGGCAAAGATCCCCGATGCTGTTGTGCCTGTGAATAGGCTGCCCAGGGAAGGCAAAGAGCAGCAGCAGCTTTCAGGGCTGGCCCCTTCCTGGTGGGAGAAGGAGCCGGACGTTTCCCGTTTCGGAAAAAGGCTCTGCCGAGAACGGGCACCATGAGACCTTGCGTCTCTGGGAAAGCACAGATCCCCAGGGCTGTTGTGCCTGTGAATAGGCTGCCCAGGGAAGGTGAAGAGCAGCAACAGCTTTCAGGGCTGGCCCCTTCCTGGTGGGAGAAGGAGCCAGACGTTTGCCGTTTCGGAAAAAGGCTCTGCCGAGAACGGGCACCATGAGACCTTGTGTCTCTGGGAAAGCACAGATCCCCAGGGCTGTTGTGCCTGTGAATAGGCTGCCAAGGGAAGGTGAAGAGCAGCAACAGCTGTCAGAGCTGGCCACCTTCCTGGCAGGAGATGGAGCCAGACGTTTCCCGTTTTGGAGAAAGGCTCTGCCGAGAACGGGCACCATGAGACCTTGCGTCTCTGGGAAAGCACAGATCCCCAGTGCTGTTGTGCCTGTGAATAGGCTGCCCCGGGAAGGTGAGGAACAGCAAGAGCTTTCAGGGCTGGCCCCTTCCTGGCGGGAGAAGGAGCCAGACGTTTGCCGTTTCGGAAAAAGGCTCTGCCGAGAACGGGCACCATGAGACCTTGCGTCTCTGGGAAAGCACAGATCCCCAGGGCTGTTGTGCCTGAGAATAGGCTGCCCAGGGAAGGCGAAGAGCAGCAGCAGCTTTCAGGGCTGGCCCCTTCCTGGCGGGAAGAGGAGCCGGACGTTTCCTGTTTCGGAAAAAGGCTCTGTCGAGAAGGGGCACCATGAGACCTTGCGTCTCTGGGAAAGCACAGATCCCCAGTGCTGTTGTGCCTGAGAATAGGCTGCCCAGGGAAGGTGAAGACCAGCAGCAGCTTTCAGGGCTGGCCCCTTCCTGGCGGGAGAAGGAGCCAGAGGTTTGCCGTTTCGGAAAAAGGCTCTGCCGAGAACGGGCACCATGAGACCTTGCGTCTCTGGGAAAGCACAGATCCCCAGTGCTGTTGTGCCTGTGAATAGGCTGCCCAGGGAAGGCGAAGACCAGCAGCAGCTTTCAGTGCTGGCCCCTTCCTGGCGGGAGAAGGAGCCGGACGTTTCCTGTTTCAGAAAAAGGCTCTGCCGAGAACGGGCACCATGAGACCTTGCGTCTCTGGGAAAGCACAGATCCCCAGGGCTGTTGTGCCTGTGAATACGCTGCCCCGGGAAGGTGAGGAACAACAAGAGCTTTCAGGGCTGGTCCCTTCCTGGCGGGAAGAGGAGCCGGACGTTTGCCGTTTCGGAAAAAGGCTCTGCCGAGAACGGGCACGATGAGACCTTGCGTCTCTGGGAAAGCACAGATCCCCAGTGCTGTTGTGCCTGTGAATAGGCTGCCCAGGGAAGGTGAAGAGCAGCAACAGCTGTCAGGGCTGGCACCTTCCTTGTGAGACAGATAGCCGGACAATTGCCCTTTCGGAAAGAGGCTCTGCCGAGAACTAGTGCCATGAGTAGTCCCATCTGTGGGAAGGCAAAGATCCCCGATGCTGTTGTGCCTGAGAATAGGCTGCCCAGGGAAGGCGAAGAGCAGCAGCAGCTTTCAGGGCTGGCCCCTTCCTGGCGGGAAGAGGAGCCGGACGTTTCCTGTTTCGGAAAAAGGCTCTGTCGAGAAGGGGCACCATGAGACCTTGCGTCTCTGGGAAAGCACAGATCCCCAGTGCTGTTGTGCCTGAGAATAGGCTGCCCAGGGAAGGCAAAGAGCAGCAGCAGCTTTCAGGGCTGGCCCCTTCCTGGCGGGAGAAGGAGCCAGAGGTTTGCCGTTTCGGAAAAAGGCTCTGCCGAGAACGGGCACCATGAGACCTTGCGTCTCTGGGAAAGCACAGATCCCCAGTGCTGTTGTGCCTGTGAATAGGCTGCCCAGGGAAGGCGAAGACCAGCAGCAGCTTTCAGTGCTGGCCCCTTCCTGGCGGGAGAAGGAGCCGGACGTTTCCTGTTTCAGAAAAAGGCTCTGCCGAGAACGGGCACCATGAGACCTTGCGTCTCTGGGAAAGCACAGATCCCCAGGGCTGTTGTGCCTGTGAATACGCTGCCCCGGGAAGGTGAGGAACAACAAGAGCTTTCAGGGCTGGTCCCTTCCTGGCGGGAAGAGGAGCCGGACGTTTGCCGTTTCGGAAAAAGGCTCTGCCGAGAACGGGCACGATGAGACCTTGCGTCTCTGGGAAAGCACAGATCCCCAGTGCTGTTGTGCCTGTGAATAGGCTGCCCAGGGAAGGTGAAGAGCAGCAACAGCTGTCAGGGCTGGCACCTTCCTTGTGAGACAGATAGCCGGACAATTGCCCTTTCGGAAAGAGGCTCTGCCGAGAACTAGTGCCATGAGTTGTCCCATCTGTGGGAAGGCAAAGATCCCCGATGCTGTTGTGCCTGTGAATAGGCTGCCCAGGGAAGGCAAAGAGCAGCAGCAGCTTTCAGGGCTGGCCCCTTCCTGGTGGGAGAAGGAGCCGGACGTTTCCCGTTTCGGAAAAAGGCTCTGCCGAGAACGGGCACCATGAGACCTTGCGTCTCTGGGAAAGCACAGATCCCCAGGGCTGTTGTGCCTGTGAATAGGCTGCCCAGGGAAGGTGAAGAGCAGCAACAGCTTTCAGGGCTGGCCCCTTCCTGGTGGGAGAAGGAGCCAGACGTTTGCCGTTTCGGAAAAAGGCTCTGCCGAGAACGGGCACCATGAGACCTTGCGTCTCTGGGAAAGCACAGATCCCCAGTGCTGTTGTGCCTGTGAATAGGCTGCCCAGGGAAGGCGAAGAGCAGCAGCAGCTTTCAGGGCTCGCCCCTTCCTGGTGGGAGAAGGAGCCAGACGTTTGCCGTTTCGGAAAAAGGCTCTGCCGAGAACGGGCACCATGAGACCTTGCGTCTCTGGGAAAGCACAGATCCCCAGGGCTGTTGTGCCTGTGAATAGGCTGCCCAGGGAAGGTGAAGAGCAGCAGCAGCTTTCAGTGCTGGCCCCTTCCTGGTGGGAGAAGGAGCCGGACGTTTGCCGTTTCGGAAAAAGGCTCTGCCGAGAACGGGCACCATGAGACATTGTGTCTCTGGGAAAGCACAGATCCCCAGTGCTGTTGTGCCTGTGAATAGGCTGCCAAGGGAAGGTGAAGAGCAGCAACATCTTTCAGGGGTGGCCACCTTCCTGGCGGGAGATGGAGCCAGACGTTTCCCGTTTTGGAGAAAGGCTCTGCCGAGAACGGGCACCATGAGACCTTGTGTCTCTGGGAAAGCACAGATCCCCAGGGCTGTTGTGCCTGTGAATAGGCTGCCAAGGGAAGATGAAGAGCAGCAACAGCTGTCAGAGCTGGCCAACTTCCTGGCAGGAGATGGAGCCAGACGTTTCCCGTTTTGGAGAAAGGCTCTGCCGAGAACGGGCACCATGAGACCTTGCGTCTCTGGGAAAGCACAGATCCCCAGTGCTGTTGTGCCTGTGAATAGGCTGCCCCGGGAAGGTGAGGAACAGCAAGAGCTTTCAGGGCTGGCCCCTTCCTGGCGGGAGAAGGAGCCAGACGTTTGCCGTTTCGGAAAAAGGCTCTGCCGAGAACGGGCACCATGAGACCTTGCGTCTCTGGGAAAGCACAGATCCCCAGGGCTGTTGTGCCTGAGAATAGGCTGCCCAGGGAAGGCGAAGAGCAGCAGCAGCTTTCAGGGCTGGCCCCTTCCTGGCGGGAAGAGGAGCCGGACGTTTCCTGTTTCGGAAAAAGGCTCTGCCGAGAACGGGCACCATGAGACCTTGCGTCTCTGGGAAAGCACAGATCCCCAGTGCTGTTGTGCCTGAGAATAGGCTGCCCAGGGAAGGCAAAGAGCAGCAGCAGCTTTCAGGGGTGGCCCCTTCCTGGCGGGAGAAGGAGCCAGACGTTTGCCGTTTCGGAAAAAGGCTCTGCCGAGAACGGGCACCATGAGACCTTGCGTCTCTGGGAAAGCACAGATCCCCAGGGCTGTTGTGCCTGAGAATAGGCTGCCCAGGGAAGGCGAAGAGCAGCAGCAGCTTTCAGGGCTGGCCCCTTCCTGGCGGGAAGAGGAGCCGGACGTTTCCTGTTTCGGAAAAAGGCTCTGTCGAGAAGGGGCACCATGAGACCTTGCGTCTCTGGGAAAGCACAGATCCCCAGTGCTGTTGTGCCTGAGAATAGGCTGCCCAGGGAAGGCAAAGAGCAGCAGCAGCTTTCAGGGCTGGCCCCTTCCTGGCGGGAGAAGGAGCCAGAGGTTTGCCGTTTCGGAAAAAGGCTCTGCCGAGAACGGGCACCATGAGACCTTGCGTCTCTGGGAAAGCACAGATCCCCAGTGCTGTTGTGCCTGTGAATAGGCTGCCCAGGGAAGGCGAAGACCAGCAGCAGCTTTCAGTGCTGGCCCCTTCCTGGCGGGAGAAGGAGCCGGACGTTTCCTGTTTCAGAAAAAGGCTCTGCCGAGAACGGGCACCATGAGACCTTGCGTCTCTGGGAAAGCACAGATCCCCAGGGCTGTTGTGCCTGTGAATACGCTGCCCCGGGAAGGTGAGGAACAACAAGAGCTTTCAGGGCTGGTCCCTTCCTGGCGGGAAGAGGAGCCGGACGTTTGCCGTTTCGGAAAAAGGCTCTGCCGAGAACGGGCACGATGAGACCTTGCGTCTCTGGGAAAGCACAGATCCCCAGTGCTGTTGTGCCTGTGAATAGGCTGCCCAGGGAAGGTGAAGAGCAGCAACAGCTGTCAGGGCTGGCACCTTCCTTGTGAGACAGATAGCCGGACAATTGCCCTTTCGGAAAGAGGCTCTGCCGAGAACTAGTGCCATGAGTTGTCCCATCTGTGGGAAGGCAAAGATCCCCGATGCTGTTGTGCCTGAGAATAGGCTGCCCAGGGAAGGCGAAGAGCAGCAGCAGCTTTCAGGGCTGGCCCCTTCCTGGCGGGAAGAGGAGCCGGACGTTTCCTGTTTCGGAAAAAGGCTCTGTCGAGAAGGGGCACCATGAGACCTTGCGTCTCTGGGAAAGCACAGATCCCCAGTGCTGTTGTGCCTGAGAATAGGCTGCCCAGGGAAGGCAAAGAGCAGCAGCAGCTTTCAGGGCTGGCCCCTTCCTGGCGGGAGAAGGAGCCAGAGGTTTGCCGTTTCGGAAAAAGGCTCTGCCGAGAACGGGCACCATGAGACCTTGCGTCTCTGGGAAAGCACAGATCCCCAGTGCTGTTGTGCCTGTGAATAGGCTGCCCAGGGAAGGCGAAGACCAGCAGCAGCTTTCAGTGCTGGCCCCTTCCTGGCGGGAGAAGGAGCCGGACGTTTCCTGTTTCAGAAAAAGGCTCTGCCGAGAACGGGCACCATGAGACCTTGCGTCTCTGGGAAAGCACAGATCCCCAGGGCTGTTGTGCCTGTGAATACGCTGCCCCGGGAAGGTGAGGAACAACAAGAGCTTTCAGGGCTGGTCCCTTCCTGGCGGGAAGAGGAGCCGGACGTTTGCCGTTTCGGAAAAAGGCTCTGCCGAGAACGGGCACGATGAGACCTTGCGTCTCTGGGAAAGCACAGATCCCCAGTGCTGTTGTGCCTGTGAATAGGCTGCCCAGGGAAGGTGAAGAGCAGCAACAGCTGTCAGGGCTGGCACCTTCCTTGTGAGACAGATAGCCGGACAATTGCCCTTTCGGAAAGAGGCTCTGCCGAGAACTAGTGCCATGAGTTGTCCCATCTGTGGGAAGGCAAAGATCCCCGATGCTGTTGTGCCTGTGAATAGGCTGCCCAGGGAAGGCAAAGAGCAGCAGCAGCTTTCAGGGCTGGCCCCTTCCTGGTGGGAGAAGGAGCCGGACGTTTCCCGTTTCGGAAAAAGGCTCTGCCGAGAACGGGCACCATGAGACCTTGCGTCTCTGGGAAAGCACAGATCCCCAGGGCTGTTGTGCCTGTGAATAGGCTGCCCAGGGAAGGTGAAGAGCAGCAACAGCTTTCAGGGCTGGCCCCTTCCTGGTGGGAGAAGGAGCCAGACGTTTGCCGTTTCGGAAAAAGGCTCTGCCGAGAACGGGCACCATGAGACCTTGCGTCTCTGGGAAAGCACAGATCCCCAGTGCTGTTGTGCCTGTGAATAGGCTGCCCAGGGAAGGCGAAGAGCAGCAGCAGCTTTCAGGGCTCGCCCCTTCCTGGTGGGAGAAGGAGCCAGACGTTTGCCGTTTCGGAAAAAGGCTCTGCCGAGAACGGGCACCATGAGACCTTGCGTCTCTGGGAAAGCACAGATCCCCAGTGCTGTTGTGCCTGTGAATAGGCTGCCCAGGGAAGGTGAAGAGCAGCAGCAGCTTTCAGTGCTGGCCCCTTCCTGGTGGGAGAAGGAGCCGGACGTTTGCCGTTTCGGAAAAAGGCTCTGCCGAGAACGGGCACCATGAGACATTGTGTCTCTGGGAAAGCACAGATCCCCAGTGCTGTTGTGCCTGTGAATAGGCTGCCAAGGGAAGGTGAAGAGCAGCAACATCTTTCAGGGGTGGCCACCTTCCTGGCGGGAGATGGAGCCAGACGTTTCCCGTTTTGGAGAAAGGCTCTGCCGAGAACGGGCACCATGAGACCTTGTGTCTCTGGGAAAGCACAGATCCCCAGGGCTGTTGTGCCTGTGAATAGGCTGCCAAGGGAAGGTGAAGAGCAGCAACAGCTGTCAGAGCTGGCCACCTTCCTGGCAGGAGATGGAGCCAGACGTTTCCCGTTTTGGAGAAAGGCTCTGCCGAGAACGGGCACCATGAGACCTTGCGTCTCTGGGAAAGCACAGATCCCCAGTGCTGTTGTGCCTGTGAATAGGCTGCCCCGGGAAGGTGAGGAACAGCAAGAGCTTTCAGGGCTGGCCCCTTCCTGGCGGGAGAAGGAGCCAGACGTTTGCCGTTTCGGAAAAAGGCTCTGCCGAGAACGGGCACCATGAGACCTTGCGTCTCTGGGAAAGCACAGATCCCCAGGGCTGTTGTGCCTGAGAATAGGCTGCCCAGGGAAGGCGAAGAGCAGCAGCAGCTTTCAGGGCTGGCCCCTTCCTGGCGGGAAGAGGAGCCGGACGTTTCCTGTTTCGGAAAAAGGCTCTGTCGAGAAGGGGCACCATGAGACCTTGCGTCTCTGGGAAAGCACAGATCCCCAGTGCTGTTGTGCCTGAGAATAGGCTGCCCAGGGAAGGCAAAGAGCAGCAGCAGCTTTCAGGGCTGGCCCCTTCCTGGCGGGAGAAGGAGCCAGAGGTTTGCCGTTTCGGAAAAAGGCTCTGCCGAGAACGGGCACCATGAGACCTTGCGTCTCTGGGAAAGCACAGATCCCCAGTGCTGTTGTGCCTGTGAATAGGCTGCCCAGGGAAGGCGAAGACCAGCAGCAGCTTTCAGTGCTGGCCCCTTCCTGGCGGGAGAAGGAGCCGGACGTTTCCTGTTTCAGAAAAAGGCTCTGCCGAGAACGGGCACCATGAGACCTTGCGTCTCTGGGAAAGCACAGATCCCCAGGGCTGTTGTGCCTGTGAATACGCTGCCCCGGGAAGGTGAGGAACAACAAGAGCTTTCAGGGCTGGTCCCTTCCTGGCGGGAAGAGGAGCCGGACGTTTGCCGTTTCGGAAAAAGGCTCTGCCGAGAACGGGCACGATGAGACCTTGCGTCTCTGGGAAAGCACAGATCCCCAGTGCTGTTGTGCCTGTGAATAGGCTGCCCAGGGAAGGTGAAGAGCAGCAACAGCTGTCAGGGCTGGCACCTTCCTTGTGAGACAGATAGCCGGACAATTGCCCTTTCGGAAAGAGGCTCTGCCGAGAACTAGTGCCATGAGTTGTCCCATCTGTGGGAAGGCAAAGATCCCCGATGCTGTTGTGCCTGAGAATAGGCTGCCCAGGGAAGGCGAAGAGCAGCAGCAGCTTTCAGGGCTGGCCCCTTCCTGGCGGGAAGAGGAGCCGGACGTTTCCTGTTTCGGAAAAAGGCTCTGTCGAGAAGGGGCACCATGAGACCTTGCGTCTCTGGGAAAGCACAGATCCCCAGTGCTGTTGTGCCTGAGAATAGGCTGCCCAGGGAAGGCAAAGAGCAGCAGCAGCTTTCAGGGCTGGCCCCTTCCTGGCGGGAGAAGGAGCCAGAGGTTTGCCGTTTCGGAAAAAGGCTCTGCCGAGAACGGGCACCATGAGACCTTGCGTCTCTGGGAAAGCACAGATCCCCAGTGCTGTTGTGCCTGTGAATAGGCTGCCCAGGGAAGGCGAAGACCAGCAGCAGCTTTCAGTGCTGGCCCCTTCCTGGCGGGAGAAGGAGCCGGACGTTTCCTGTTTCAGAAAAAGGCTCTGCCGAGAACGGGCACCATGAGACCTTGCGTCTCTGGGAAAGCACAGATCCCCAGGGCTGTTGTGCCTGTGAATACGCTGCCCCGGGAAGGTGAGGAACAACAAGAGCTTTCAGGGCTGGTCCCTTCCTGGCGGGAAGAGGAGCCGGACGTTTGCCGTTTCGGAAAAAGGCTCTGCCGAGAACGGGCACGATGAGACCTTGCGTCTCTGGGAAAGCACAGATCCCCAGTGCTGTTGTGCCTGTGAATAGGCTGCCCAGGGAAGGTGAAGAGCAGCAACAGCTGTCAGGGCTGGCACCTTCCTTGTGAGACAGATAGCCGGACAATTGCCCTTTCGGAAAGAGGCTCTGCCGAGAACTAGTGCCATGAGTTGTCCCATCTGTGGGAAGGCAAAGATCCCCGATGCTGTTGTGCCTGTGAATAGGCTGCCCAGGGAAGGCAAAGAGCAGCAGCAGCTTTCAGGGCTGGCCCCTTCCTGGTGGGAGAAGGAGCCGGACGTTTCCCGTTTCGGAAAAAGGCTCTGCCGAGAACGGGCACCATGAGACCTTGCGTCTCTGGGAAAGCACAGATCCCCAGGGCTGTTGTGCCTGTGAATAGGCTGCCCAGGGAAGGTGAAGAGCAGCAACAGCTTTCAGGGCTGGCCCCTTCCTGGTGGGAGAAGGAGCCAGACGTTTGCCGTTTCGGAAAAAGGCTCTGCCGAGAACGGGCACCATGAGACCTTGCGTCTCTGGGAAAGCACAGATCCCCAGTGCTGTTGTGCCTGTGAATAGGCTGCCCAGGGAAGGCGAAGAGCAGCAGCAGCTTTCAGGGCTCGCCCCTTCCTGGTGGGAGAAGGAGCCAGACGTTTGCCGTTTCGGAAAAAGGCTCTGCCGAGAACGGGCACCATGAGACCTTGCGTCTCTGGGAAAGCACAGATCCCCAGTGCTGTTGTGCCTGTGAATAGGCTGCCCAGGGAAGGTGAAGAGCAGCAGCAGCTTTCAGTGCTGGCCCCTTCCTGGTGGGAGAAGGAGCCGGACGTTTGCCGTTTCGGAAAAAGGCTCTGCCGAGAACGGGCACCATGAGACATTGTGTCTCTGGGAAAGCACAGATCCCCAGTGCTGTTGTGCCTGTGAATAGGCTGCCAAGGGAAGGTGAAGAGCAGCAACATCTTTCAGGGGTGGCCACCTTCCTGGCGGGAGATGGAGCCAGACGTTTCCCGTTTTGGAGAAAGGCTCTGCCGAGAAGGGGCACCATGAGACCTTGCGTCTCTGGGAAAGCACAGATCCCCAGTGCTGTTGTGCCTGTGAATAGGCTGCCCCGGGAAGGTGAGGAACAGCAAGAGCTTTCAGGGCTGGCCCCTTCCTGGCGGGAGAAGGAGCCAGACGTTTGCCGTTTCGGAAAAAGGCTCTGCCGAGAACGGGCACCATGAGACCTTGCGTCTCTGGGAAAGCACAGATCCCCAGGGCTGTTGTGCCTGTGAATAGGCTGCCCAGGGAAGGCGAAGAGCAGCAGCAGCTTTCAGGGCTGGCCCCTTCCTGGCGGGAAGAGGAGCCGGACGTTTCCTGTTTCGGAAAAAGGCTCTGCCGAGAAGGGGCACCATGAGACCTTGTGTCTCTGGGAAAGCACAGATCCCCAGTGCTGTTGTGCCTGAGAATAGGCTGCCCAGGGAAGGCAAAGAGCAGCAGCAGCTTTCAGGGCTGGCCCCTTCCTGGCGGGAGAAGGAGCCAGACGTTTGCCGTTTCGGAAAAAGGCTCTGCCGAGAACGGGCACCATGAGACCTTGCGTCTCTGGGAAAGCACAGATCCCCAGTGCTGTTGTGCCTGTGAATAGGCTGCCCAGGGAAGGCGAAGAGCAGCAGCAGCTTTCAGTGCTGGCCCCTTCCTGGCGGGAGAAGGAGCCGGACGTTTCCTGTTTCGGAAAAAGGCTCTGCCGAGAACGGGCACCATGAGACCTTGCGTCTCTGGGAAAGCACAGATCCCCAGGGCTGTTGTGCCTGTGAATAGGCTGCCCCGGGAAGGTGAGGAACAGGAAGAGCTTTCAGGGCTGGCCCCTTCCTGGCGGGAGAAGGAGCCAGACGTTTGCCGTTTTGGAAAAAGGCTCTGCCGAGAACGGGCACCATGAGACCTTGCGTCTCTGGGAAAGCACAGATCCCCAGTGCTGTTGTGCCTGTGAATAGGCTGCCCAGGGAAGGCAAAGAGCAGCAGCAGCTTTCAGGGCTGGCCCCTTCCTGGTGGGAGAAGGAGCCGGACGTTTCCCGTTTCGGAAAAAGGCTCTGCCGAGAACGGGCACCATGAGACCTTGCGTCTCTGGGAAAGCACAGATCCCCAGGGCTGTTGTGCCTGTGAATAGGCTGCCCAGGGAAGGTGAAGAGCAGCAACAGCTTTCAGGGCTGGCCCCTTCCTGGTGGGAGAAGGAGCCAGACGTTTGCCGTTTCGGAAAAAGGCTCTGCCGAGAACGGGCACCATGAGACCTTGCGTCTCTGGGAAAGCACAGATCCCCAGTGCTGTTGTGCCTGTGAATAGGCTGCCCAGGGAAGGCGAAGAGCAGCAGCAGCTTTCAGGGCTCGCCCCTTCCTGGTGGGAGAAGGAGCCAGACGTTTGCCGTTTCGGAAAAAGGCTCTGCCGAGAACGGGCACCATGAGACCTTGCGTCTCTGGGAAAGCACAGATCCCCAGTGCTGTTGTGCCTGTGAATAGGCTGCCCAGGGAAGGTGAAGAGCAGCAGCAGCTTTCAGTGCTGGCCCCTTCCTGGTGGGAGAAGGAGCCGGACGTTTGCCGTTTCGGAAAAAGGCTCTGCCGAGAACGGGCACCATGAGACATTGTGTCTCTGGGAAAGCACAGATCCCCAGTGCTGTTGTGCCTGTGAATAGGCTGCCAAGGGAAGGTGAAGAGCAGCAACATCTTTCAGGGGTGGCCACCTTCCTGGCGGGAGATGGAGCCAGACGTTTCCCGTTTTGGAGAAAGGCTCTGCCGAGAACGGGCACCATGAGACCTTGCGTCTCTGGGAAAGCACAGATCCCCAGTGCTGTTGTGCCTGTGAATAGGCTGCCCCGGGAAGGTGAGGAACAGCAAGAGCTTTCAGGGCTGGCCCCTTCCTGGCGGGAGAAGGAGCCAGACGTTTGCCGTTTCGGAAAAAGGCTCTGCCGAGAACGGGCACCATGAGACCTTGCGTCTCTGGGAAAGCACAGATCCCCAGGGCTGTTGTGCCTGTGAATAGGCTGCCCAGGGAAGGCGAAGAGCAGCAGCAGCTTTCAGGGCTGGCCCCTTCCTGGCGGGAAGAGGAGCCGGACGTTTCCTGTTTCGGAAAAAGGCTCTGCCGAGAAGGGGCACCATGAGACCTTGCGTCTCTGGGAAAGCACAGATCCCCAGTGCTGTTGTGCCTGAGAATAGGCTGCCCAGGGAAGGCAAAGAGCAGCAGCAGCTTTCAGGGCTGGCCCCTTCCTGGCGGGAGAAGGAGCCAGACGTTTGCCGTTTCGGTAAAAGGCTCTGCCGAGAACGGGCACCATGAGACCTTGCGTCTCTGGGAAAGCACAGATCCCCAGTGCTGTTGTGCCTGTGAATAGGCTGCCCAGGGAAGGCGAAGATCAGCAGCAGCTTTCAGTGCTGGCCCCTTCCTGGCGGGAGAAGGAGCCGGACGTTTCCTGTTTCGGAAAAAGGCTCTGCCGAGAACGGGCACCATGAGACCTTGCGTCTCTGGGAAAGCACAGATCCCCAGGGCTGTTGTGCCTGTGAATAGGCTGCCCCGGGAAGGTGAGGAACAGGAAGAGCTTTCAGGGCTGGCCCCTTCCTGGCGGGAGAAGGAGCCAGACGTTTGCCGTTTTGGAAAAAGGCTCTGCCGAGAACGGGCACCATGAGACCTTGCGTCTCTGGGAAAGCACAGATCCCCAGTGCTGTTGTGCCTGTGAATAGGCTGCCCAGGGAAGGTGAAGAGCAGCAGCAGCTTTCAGGGCTGGCCCCTTCGTGGCGGGAAGAGGAGCCGGACGTTTGCCGTTTCGGAAAAAGGCTCTGCCGAGAACGGGCACCATGAGACCTTGCGTCTCTGGGAAAGCACAGATCCCCAGGGCTGTTGTGCCTGTGAATAGGCTGCCCAGGGAAGGTGAAGAGCAGCAACAGCTGTCAGGGCTGGCACCTTCCTTGTGAGACAGACAGCCGGACATTTGCCCTTTCGGAAAGAGGCTCTGCCGAGAACTAGTGCCATGAGATGTCCCATCTGTGGGAAGGCAAAGATCCCCGATGCTGTTGTGCCTGTGAATAGGCTGCCAAGGGAAGGTGAAGAGCAGCAACAGCTGTCAGGGCTGCCACCTTCCTTGTTGGAGAAGGAGCCGGACGTTTCCCGTTTTGGAAAAAGGCTCTGCCGAGAACGGGCACCATGAGACCTTGCATCTCTGGGAAAGCACAGATCCCCAGTGCTGTTGTGCCTGTGAATAGGCTGCCCCGGGAAGGTGAGGAACAGGAAGAGCTTTCAGGGCTGGCCCCTTCCTGGCGGGAGAAGGAGCCAGACGTTTGCCGTTTTGGAAAAAGGCTGTGCCGAGAACGGGCACCATGAGACCTTGCGTCTCTGGGAAAGCACAGATCCCCAGGGCTGTTGTGCCTGTGAATAGGCTGCCCAGGGAAGGTGAAGAGCAGCAGCAGCTTTCAGGGCTGGCCCCTTCCTGGCGGGAGAAGGAGCCGGAAATTTCCTGTTTCGGAAAAAGGCTCTGCCGAGAACGGGCACCATGAGACCTTGCGTCTCTGGGAAAGCACAGATCCCCAGGGCTGTTGTGCCTGAGAATAGGCTGCCCAGGGAAGGCGAAGACCAGCAGCAGCTTTCAGTGCTGGCCCCTTCCTGGCGGGAGAAGGAGCCGGACGTTTCCTGTTTTGGAAAAAGGCTCTGCCGAGAACGGGCACCATGAGACCTTGCGTCTCTGGGAAAGCACAGATCCCCAGGGCTGTTGTGCCTGTGAATAGGCTGCCCAGGGAAGGTGAAGAGCAGCAACAGCTTTCAGGGCTGGCCCCTTCCTGGCGGGAGAAGGAGCCAGACGTTTGCCGTTTCGGAAAAAGGCTCTGCCGAGAATGGGCACCATGAGACATTCCGTCTCTGGGAAAGCACAGATCCCCAGTGCTGTTGTGCCTCTGAATAGGCTGCCCAGGGAAGGCGAAGACCAGCAGCAGCTTTCAGGGCTCGCCCCTTCCTGGTGGGAGAAGGAGCCAGATGTTTGCCGTTTCGGAAAAAGGCTCTGCCGAGAACGGGCACCATGAGACCTTGCGTCTCTGGGAAAGCACAGATCCCCAGGGCTGTTGTGCCTGTGAATAGGCTGCCCAGGGAAGGCAAAGAGCAGCAGCAGCTTTCAGGGCTGGCCCCTTCCTGGTGGGAGAAGGAGCCGGACGTTTCTTGTTTCGGAAAAAGGCTCTGCCGAGAACGGGCACCATGAGACCTTGCGTCTCTGGGAAAGCACAGATCCCCAGTGCTGTTGTGCCTGTGAATAGGCTGCCCAGGGAAGGCGAAGAGCAGCAGCAGCTTTCAGGGCTGGCCCCTTCCTGGTGGGAGAAGGAGCCGGACGTTTCCCGTTTCGGAAAAAGGCTCTGCCGAGAACGGGCACCATGAGACCTTCTGTCTCTGGGAAAGCACAGATCCCCAGGGCTGTTGTGCCTGTGAATAGGCTGCCAAGAGAAGGTGAAGAGCAGCAACAGCTGTCAGGGGTGGCCACCTTCCTGGTGGGAGAAGGAGCCGGACGTTTCCCGTTTCGGAAAAAGGCTCTGCCGAGAACGGGCACCATGAGACCTTGCGTCTCTGGGAAAGCACAGATCCCCAGTGCTGTTGTGCCTGTGAATAGGCTGCCCAGGGAAGGCGAAGAGCAGCAGCAGCTTTCAGGGCTGGCCCCTTCCTTGTGGGAAGAGGAGCCGGACGTTTCTTGTTTCGGAAAAAGGCTCTGCCGAGAACGGGCACCATGAGACCTTGCGTCTCTGGGAAAGCACAGATCCCCAGTGCTGTTGTGCCTGTGAATAGGCTGCCCAGGGAAGGTGAAGAGCAGCAGCAGCTTTCAGGGCTGGCCCCTTCCTGGTGGGAGAAGGAGCCGGACGTTTCCCGTTTCGGAAAAAGGCTCTGCCGAGAACGGGCACCATGAGACCTTGCGTCTCTGGGAAAGCACAGATCCCCAGTGCTGTTGTGCCTGTGAATAGGCTGCCCAGGGAAGGTGAAGAGCAGCAGCAGCTTTCAGTGCTGGCCCCTTCCTGGTGGGAGAAGGAGCCGGACGTTTGCCGTTTCGGAAAAAGGCTCTGCCGAGAACGGGCACCATGAGACATTGTGTCTCTGGGAAAGCACAGATCCCCAGTGCTGTTGTGCCTGTGAATAGGCTGCCAAGGGAAGGTGAAGAGCAGCAACATCTTTCAGGGGTGGCCACCTTCCTGGCGGGAGATGGAGCCAGACGTTTCCCGTTTTGGAGAAAGGCTCTGCCGAGAACGGGCACCATGAGACCTTGCGTCTCTGGGAAAGCACAGATCCCCAGTGCTGTTGTGCCTGTGAATAGGCTGCCCCGGGAAGGTGAGGAACAGCAAGAGCTTTCAGGGCTGGCCCCTTCCTGGCGGGAGAAGGAGCCAGACGTTTGCCGTTTCGGAAAAAGGCTCTGCCGAGAACGGGCACCATGAGACCTTGCGTCTCTGGGAAAGCACAGATCCCCAGGGCTGTTGTGCCTGTGAATAGGCTGCCCAGGGAAGGCGAAGAGCAGCAGCAGCTTTCAGGGCTGGCCCCTTCCTGGCGGGAAGAGGAGCCGGACGTTTCCTGTTTCGGAAAAAGGCTCTGCCGAGAAGGGGCACCATGAGACCTTGCGTCTCTGGGAAAGCACAGATCCCCAGTGCTGTTGTGCCTGAGAATAGGCTGCCCAGGGAAGGCAAAGAGCAGCAACAGCTTTCAGGGCTGGCCCCTTCCTGGCGGGAGAAGGAGCCAGACGTTTGCCGTTTCGGAAAAAGGCTCTGCCGAGAACGGGCACCATGAGACCTTGCGTCTCTGGGAAAGCACAGATCCCCAGTGCTGTTGTGCCTGTGAATAGGCTGCCCAGGGAAGGCGAAGATCAGCAGCAGCTTTCAGTGCTGGCCCCTTCCTGGCGGGAGAAGGAGCCGGACGTTTCCTGTTTCGGAAAAAGGCTCTGCCGAGAACGGGCACCATGAGACCTTGCGTCTCTGGGAAAGCACAGATCCCCAGGGCTGTTGTGCCTGTGAATAGGCTGCCCCGGGAAGGTGAGGAACAGGAAGAGCTTTCAGGGCTGGCCCCTTCCTGGCGGGAGAAGGAGCCAGACGTTTGCCGTTTTGGAAAAAGGCTCTGCCGAGAACGGGCACCATGAGACCTTGCGTCTCTGGGAAAGCACAGATCCCCAGTGCTGTTGTGCCTGTGAATAGGCTGCCCAGGGAAGGTGAAGAGCAGCAGCAGCTTTCAGGGCTGGCCCCTTCGTGGCGGGAAGAGGAGCCGGACGTTTGCCGTTTCGGAAAAAGGCTCTGCCGAGAACGGGCACCATGAGACCTTGCGTCTCTGGGAAAGCACAGATCCCCAGGGCTGTTGTGCCTGTGAATAGGCTGCCCAGGGAAGGTGAAGAGCAGCAACAGCTGTCAGGGCTGGCACCTTCCTTGTGAGACAGACAGCCGGACATTTGCCCTTTCGGAAAGAGGCTCTGCCGAGAACTAGTGCCATGAGATGTCCCATCTGTGGGAAGGCAAAGATCCCCGATGCTGTTGTGCCTGTGAATAGGCTGCCAAGGGAAGGTGAAGAGCAGCAACAGCTGTCAGGGCTGCCACCTTCCTTGTTGGAGAAGGAGCCGGACGTTTCCCGTTTTGGAAAAAGGCTCTGCCGAGAACGGGCACCATGAGACCTTGCATCTCTGGGAAAGCACAGATCCCCAGTGCTGTTGTGCCTGTGAATAGGCTGCCCCGGGAAGGTGAGGAACAGGAAGAGCTTTCAGGGCTGGCCCCTTCCTGGCGGGAGAAGGAGCCAGACGTTTGCCGTTTTGGAAAAAGGCTGTGCCGAGAACGGGCACCATGAGACCTTGCGTCTCTGGGAAAGCACAGATCCCCAGGGCTGTTGTGCCTGTGAATAGGCTGCCCAGGGAAGGTGAAGAGCAGCAGCAGCTTTCAGGGCTGGCCCCTTCCTGGCGGGAGAAGGAGCCGGACATTTCCTGTTTCGGAAAAAGGCTCTGCCGAGAACGGGCACCATGAGACCTTGCGTCTCTGGGAAAGCACAGATCCCCAGGGCTGTTGTGCCTGAGAATAGGCTGCCCAGGGAAGGCGAAGACCAGCAGCAGCTTTCAGTGCTGGCCCCTTCCTGGCGGGAGAAGGAGCCGGACGTTTCCTGTTTTGGAAAAAGGCTCTGCCGAGAACGGGCACCATGAGACCTTGCGTCTCTGGGAAAGCACAGATCCCCAGGGCTGTTGTGCCTGTGAATAGGCTGCCCAGGGAAGGTGAAGAGCAGCAACAGCTTTCAGGGCTGGCCCCTTCCTGGCGGGAGAAGGAGCCAGACGTTTGCCGTTTCGGAAAAAGGCTCTGCCGAGAATGGGCACCATGAGACATTCCGTCTCTGGGAAAGCACAGATCCCCAGTGCTGTTGTGCCTCTGAATAGGCTGCCCAGGGAAGGCGAAGACCAGCAGCAGCTTTCAGGGCTCGCCCCTTCCTGGTGGGAGAAGGAGCCAGATGTTTGCCGTTTCGGAAAAAGGCTCTGCCGAGAACGGGCACCATGAGACCTTGCGTCTCTGGGAAAGCACAGATCCCCAGGGCTGTTGTGCCTGTGAATAGGCTGCCCAGGGAAGGCAAAGAGCAGCAGCAGCTTTCAGGGCTGGCCCCTTCCTGGTGGGAGAAGGAGCCGGACGTTTCTTGTTTCGGAAAAAGGCTCTGCCGAGAACGGGCACCATGAGACCTTGCGTCTCTGGGAAAGCACAGATCCCCAGTGCTGTTGTGCCTGTGAATAGGCTGCCCAGGGAAGGCGAAGAGCAGCAGCAGCTTTCAGGGCTGGCCCCTTCCTGGTGGGAGAAGGAGCCGGACGTTTCCCGTTTCGAAAAAAGGCTCTGCCGAGAACGAGCACCATGAGACCTTCTGTCTCTGGGAAAGCACAGATCCCCAGGGCTGTTGTGCCTGTGAATAGGCTGCCAAGAGAAGGTGAAGAGCAGCAACAGCTGTCAGGGGTGGCCACCTTCCTGGTGGGAGAAGGAGCCGGACGTTTCCCGTTTCGGAAAAAGGCTCTGCCGAGAACGGGCACCATGAGACCTTGCGTCTCTGGGAAAGCACAGATCCCCAGTGCTGTTGTGCCTGTGAATAGGCTGCCCAGGGAAGGCGAAGAGCAGCAGCAGCTTTCAGGGCTGGCCCCTTCCTTGTGGGAAGAGGAGCCGGACGTTTCTTGTTTCGGAAAAAGGCTCTGCCGAGAACGGGCACCATGAGACCTTGCGTCTCTGGGAAAGCACAGATCCCCAGTGCTGTTGTGCCTGTGAATAGGCTGCCCAGGGAAGGTGAAGAGCAGCAGCAGCTTTCAGGGCTGGCCCCTTCCTGGTGGGAGAAGGAGCCGGACGTTTCCCGTTTCGGAAAAAGGCTCTGCCGAGAACGGGCACCATGAGACCTTGCGTCTCTGGGAAAGCACAGATCCCCAGTGCTGTTGTGCCTCTGAATAGGCTGCCCAGGGAAGGCGAAGAGCAGCAGCAGCTTTCAGGGCTGGCCCCTTCCTTGTGGGAAGAGGAGCCGGACGTTTCTTGTTTCGGAAAAAGGCTCTGCCGAGAACGGGCACCATGAGACCTTGCGTCTCTGGGAAAGCACAGATCCCCAGTGCTGTTGTGCCTGTGAATAGGCTGCCCAGGGAAGGTGAAGAGCAGCAGCAGCTTTCAGGGCTGGCCCCTTCCTGGTGGGAGAAGGAGCCGGACGTTTCCCGTTTCGGAAAAAGGCTCTGCCGAGAACGGGCACCATGAGACCTTGCGTCTCTGGGAAAGCACAGATCCCCAGGGCTGTTGTGCCTGTGAATAGGCTGCCAAGGGAAGGTGAAGAGCAGCAACAGCTGTCAGGGGTGGCCACCTTCCTGGCGGGAGAAGGAGCCAGACGTTTCCCGTTTCGGAAAAAGGCTCTGCCGAGAACGGGCACCATGAGACATTCCGTCTCTGGGAAAGCACAGATCCCCAGTGCTGTTGTGCCTCTGAATAGGCTGCCCAGGGAAGGCGAAGAGCAGCAGCAGCTTTCAGGGCTCGCCCCTTCCTGGTGGGAGAAGGAGCCAGACGTTTGCCGTTTCGGAAAAAGGCTCTGCCGAGAACGGGCACCATGAGACCTTGCGTCTCTGGGAAAGCACAGATCCCCAGGGCTGTTGTGCCTGTGAATAGGCTGCCCAGGGAAGGCAAAGAGCAGCAGCAGCTTTCAGGGCTGGCCCCTTCCTGGTGGGAGAAGGAGCCGGACGTTTCCCGTTTCGGAAAAAGGCTCTGCCGAGAACGGGCACCATGAGACCTTGCGTCTCTGGGAAAGCACAGATCCCCAGTGCTGTTGTGCCTGTGAATAGGCTGCCCCGGGAAGGTTAGGAACAGCAAGAGCTTTCAGGGCTGGCCCCTTCCTAGTGGGAGAAGGAGCCGGACGTTTCCCGTTTCGGAAAAAGGCTCTGCCGAGAACGGGCACCATGAGACCTTGCGTCTCTGGGAAAGCACAGATCCCCAGTGCTGTTGTGCCTGTGAATAGGCTGCCCAGGGAAGGCGAAGAGCAGCAGCAGCTTTCAGGGCTGGCCCCTTCCTTGTGGGAAGAGGAGCCGGACGTTTCTTGTTTCGGAAAAAGGCTCTGCCGAGAACGGGCACCATGAGACCTTGCGTCTCTGGGAAAGCACAGATCCCCAGTGCTGTTGTGCCTGTGAATAGGCTGCCCAGGGAAGGTGAAGAGCAGCAGCAGCTTTCAGGGCTGGCCCCTTCCTGGTGGGAGAAGGAGCCGGACGTTTCCCGTTTCGGAAAAAGGCTCTGCCGAGAACGGGCACCATGAGACCTTGCGTCTCTGGGAAAGCACAGATCCCCAGGGCTGTTGTGCCTGTGAATAGGCTGCCAAGGGAAGGTGAAGAGCAGCAACAGCTGTCAGGGGTGGCCACCTTCCTGGCGGGAGAAGGAGCCAGACGTTTCCCGTTTCGGAAAAAGGCTCTGCCGAGAACGGGCACCATGAGACATTCCGTCTCTGGGAAAGCACAGATCCCCAGTGCTGTTGTGCCTCTGAATAGGCTGCCCAGGGAAGGCGAAGAGCAGCAGCAGCTTTCAGGGCTCGCCCCTTCCTGGTGGGAGAAGGAGCCAGACGTTTGCCGTTTCGGAAAAAGGCTCTGCCGAGAACGGGCACCATGAGACCTTGCGTCTCTGGGAAAGCACAGATCCCCAGGGCTGTTGTGCCTGTGAATAGGCTGCCCAGGGAAGGCAAAGAGCAGCAGCAGCTTTCAGGGCTGGCCCCTTCCTGGTGGGAGAAGGAGCCGGACGTTTCCCGTTTCGGAAAAAGGCTCTGCCGAGAACGGGCACCATGAGACCTTGCGTCTCTGGGAAAGCACAGATCCCCAGTGCTGTTGTGCCTGTGAATAGGCTGCCCCGGGAAGGTTAGGAACAGCAAGAGCTTTCAGGGCTGGCCCCTTCCTGGCGGGAGAAGGAGCCAGACGTTTGCCGTTTTGGAAAAAGGCTCTGCCGAGAACGGCCACCATGAGACATTGCGTCTCTGGGAAAGCACAGATCCCCAGGGCTGTTGTGCCTGTGAATAGGCTGCCCAGGGAAGGTGAAGAGCAGCAGCAGCTTTCAGGGCTGGCCCCTTCCTGGCGGGAAGAGGAGCCGGACATTTCCTGTTTCGGAAAAAGGCTCTGCCGAGAACGGGCACCATGAGACCTTGCGTCTCTGGGAAAGCACAGATCCCCAGGGCTGTTGTGCCTGTGAATAGGCTGCCCAGGGAAGATGAAGAGCAGCAGCAGCTTTCAGGGCTGGCCCCTTCCTGGCGGGAGAAGGAGCCGGACGTTTGCCGTTTTGGAAAAAGGCTGTGCGGAGAACGGGCACCATGAGACCTTGCGTCTCTGGGAAAGCACAGATCCCCAGGGCTGTTGTGCCTGTGAATAGGCTGCCCAGGGAAGGTGAAGAGCAGCAGCAGCTTTCAGGGCTGGCCCCTTCCTGGCGGGAAGAGGAGCCGGACATTTCCTGTTTCGGAAAAAGGCTCTGCCGAGAACGGGCACCATGAGACCTTGCGTCTCTGGGAAAGCACAGATCCCCAGTGCTGTTGTGCCTGAGAATAGGCTGCCCAGGGAAGGCAAAAAGCAGCAGCAGCTTTCAGGGCTGGCCCCTTCCTGGTGGGAGAAGGAGCCAGACGTTTGCCGTTTCGGAAAAAGGCTCTGCCGAGAACGGGCACCATGAGACCTTGCGTCTCTGGGAAAGCACAGATCCCCAGTGCTGTTGTGCCTGTGAATAGGCTGCCCAGGGAAGGCGAAGACCAGCAGCAGCTTTCAGTGCTGGCCCCTTCCTGGCGGGAGAAGGAGCCGGACGTTTGCCGTTTTGGAAAAAGGCTCTGCCGAGAACGGGCACAATGAGACCTTGCGTCTCTGGGAAAGCACAGATCCCCAGGGCTGTTGTGCCTGTGAATAGGCTGCCCAGGGAAGGCGAAGAGCAGCAGCAGCTTTCAGGGCTGGCCCCTTCCTTGTGGGAAGAGGAGCCGGACGTTTCTTGTTTCGGAAAAAGGCTCTGCCGAGAACGGGCACCATGAGTCCTTGCGTCTCTGGGAAAGCACAGATCCCCAGTGCTGTTGTGCCTGTGAATAGGCTGCCCAGGGAAGGTGAAGAGCAGCAGCAGCTTTCAGGGCTGGCCCCTTCCTGGTGGGAGAAGGAGCCGGACGTTTCCCGTTTCGGAAAAAGGCTCTGCCGAGAACGGGCACCATGAGACCTTGCGTCTCTGGGAAAGCACAGATCCCCAGGGCTGTTGTGCCTGTGAATAGGCTGCCAAGGGAAGGTGAAGAGCAGCAACAGCTGTCAGGGGTGGCCACCTTCCTGGCGGGAGAAGGAGCCAGACGTTTCCCGTTTCGGAAAAAGGCTCTGCCGAGAACGGGCACCATGAGACATTCCGTCTCTGGGAAAGCACAGATCCCCAGTGCTGTTGTGCCTCTGAATAGGCTGCCCAGGGAAGGCGAAGAGCAGCAGCAGCTTTCAGGGCTCGCCCCTTCCTGGTGGGAGAAGGAGCCAGACGTTTGCCGTTTCGGAAAAAGGCTCTGCCGAGAACGGGCACCATGAGACCTTGCGTCTCTGGGAAAGCACAGATCCCCAGGGCTGTTGTGCCTGTGAATAGGCTGCCCAGGGAAGGCAAAGAGCAGCAGCAGCTTTCAGGGCTGGCCCCTTCCTGGTGGGAGAAGGAGCCGGACGTTTCCCGTTTCGGAAAAAGGCTCTGCCGAGAACGGGCACCATGAGACCTTGCGTCTCTGGGAAAGCACAGATCCCCAGTGCTGTTGTGCCTGTGAATAGGCTGCCCCGGGAAGGTTAGGAACAGCAAGAGCTTTCAGGGCTGGCCCCTTCCTGGCGGGAGAAGGAGCCAGACGTTTGCCGTTTTGGAAAAAGGCTCTGCCGAGAACGGCCACCATGAGACATTGCGTCTCTGGGAAAGCACAGATCCCCAGGGCTGTTGTGCCTGTGAATAGGCTGCCCAGGGAAGGTGAAGAGCAGCAGCAGCTTTCAGGGCTGGCCCCTTCCTGGCGGGAAGAGGAGCCGGACATTTCCTGTTTCGGAAAAAGGCTCTGCCGAGAACGGGCACCATGAGACCTTGCGTCTCTGGGAAAGCACAGATCCCCAGGGCTGTTGTGCCTGTGAATAGGCTGCCCAGGGAAGATGAAGAGCAGCAGCAGCTTTCAGGGCTGGCCCCTTCCTGGCGGGAGAAGGAGCCGGACGTTTGCCGTTTTGGAAAAAGGCTGTGCGGAGAACGGGCACCATGAGACCTTGCGTCTCTGGGAAAGCACAGATCCCCAGGGCTGTTGTGCCTGTGAATAGGCTGCCCAGGGAAGGTGAAGAGCAGCAGCAGCTTTCAGGGCTGGCCCCTTCCTGGCGGGAAGAGGAGCCGGACATTTCCTGTTTCGGAAAAAGGCTCTGCCGAGAACGGGCACCATGAGACCTTGCGTCTCTGGGAAAGCACAGATCCCCAGTGCTGTTGTGCCTGAGAATAGGCTGCCCAGGGAAGGCAAAAAGCAGCAGCAGCTTTCAGGGCTGGCCCCTTCCTGGTGGGAGAAGGAGCCAGACGTTTGCCGTTTCGGAAAAAGGCTCTGCCGAGAACGGGCACCATGAGACCTTGCGTCTCTGGGAAAGCACAGATCCCCAGTGCTGTTGTGCCTGTGAATAGGCTGCCCCGGGAAGGTGAGGAACAGCAAGAGCTTTCAGGGCTGGCCCCTTCCTGGCGGGAGAAGGAGCCAGACGTTTGCCGTTTCGGAAAAAGGCTCTGCCGAGAACGGGCACCATGAGACCTTGCGTCTCTGGGAAAGCACAGATCCCCAGGGCTGTTGTGCCTGTGAATAGGCTGCCCAGGGAAGGCGAAGAGCAGCAGCAGCTTTCAGGGCTGGCCCCTTCCTGGCGGGAAGAGGAGCCGGACGTTTCCTGTTTCGGAAAAAGGCTCTGCCGAGAAGGGGCACCATGAGACCTTGTGTCTCTGGGAAAGCACAGATCCCCAGTGCTGTTGTGCCTGAGAATAGGCTGCCCAGGGAAGGCAAAGAGCAGCAGCAGCTTTCAGGGCTGGCCCCTTCCTGGCGGGAGAAGGAGCCAGACGTTTGCCGTTTCGGAAAAAGGCTCTGCCGAGAACGGGCACCATGAGACCTTGCGTCTCTGGGAAAGCACAGATCCCCAGTGCTGTTGTGCCTGTGAATAGGCTGCCCAGGGAAGGCGAAGAGCAGCAGCAGCTTTCAGTGCTGGCCCCTTCCTGGCGGGAGAAGGAGCCGGACGTTTCCTGTTTCGGAAAAAGGCTCTGCCGAGAACGGGCACCATGAGACCTTGCGTCTCTGGGAAAGCACAGATCCCCAGGGCTGTTGTGCCTGTGAATAGGCTGCCCCGGGAAGGTGAGGAACAGGAAGAGCTTTCAGGGCTGGCCCCTTCCTGGCGGGAGAAGGAGCCAGACGTTTGCCGTTTTGGAAAAAGGCTCTGCCGAGAACGGGCACCATGAGACCTTGCGTCTCTGGGAAAGCACAGATCCCCAGTGCTGTTGTGCCTGTGAATAGGCTGCCCAGGGAAGGCAAAGAGCAGCAGCAGCTTTCAGGGCTGGCCCCTTCCTGGTGGGAGAAGGAGCCGGACGTTTCCCGTTTCGGAAAAAGGCTCTGCCGAGAACGGGCACCATGAGACCTTGCGTCTCTGGGAAAGCACAGATCCCCAGGGCTGTTGTGCCTGTGAATAGGCTGCCCAGGGAAGGTGAAGAGCAGCAACAGCTTTCAGGGCTGGCCCCTTCCTGGTGGGAGAAGGAGCCAGACGTTTGCCGTTTCGGAAAAAGGCTCTGCCGAGAACGGGCACCATGAGACCTTGCGTCTCTGGGAAAGCACAGATCCCCAGTGCTGTTGTGCCTGTGAATAGGCTGCCCAGGGAAGGCGAAGAGCAGCAGCAGCTTTCAGGGCTCGCCCCTTCCTGGTGGGAGAAGGAGCCAGACGTTTGCCGTTTCGGAAAAAGGCTCTGCCGAGAACGGGCACCATGAGACCTTGCGTCTCTGGGAAAGCACAGATCCCCAGTGCTGTTGTGCCTGTGAATAGGCTGCCCAGGGAAGGTGAAGAGCAGCAGCAGCTTTCAGTGCTGGCCCCTTCCTGGTGGGAGAAGGAGCCGGACGTTTGCCGTTTCGGAAAAAGGCTCTGCCGAGAACGGGCACCATGAGACATTGTGTCTCTGGGAAAGCACAGATCCCCAGTGCTGTTGTGCCTGTGAATAGGCTGCCAAGGGAAGGTGAAGAGCAGCAACATCTTTCAGGGGTGGCCACCTTCCTGGCGGGAGATGGAGCCAGACGTTTCCCGTTTTGGAGAAAGGCTCTGCCGAGAACGGGCACCATGAGACCTTGCGTCTCTGGGAAAGCACAGATCCCCAGTGCTGTTGTGCCTGTGAATAGGCTGCCCCGGGAAGGTGAGGAACAGCAAGAGCTTTCAGGGCTGGCCCCTTCCTGGCGGGAGAAGGAGCCAGACGTTTGCCGTTTCGGAAAAAGGCTCTGCCGAGAACGGGCACCATGAGACCTTGCGTCTCTGGGAAAGCACAGATCCCCAGGGCTGTTGTGCCTGTGAATAGGCTGCCCAGGGAAGGCGAAGAGCAGCAGCAGCTTTCAGGGCTGGCCCCTTCCTGGCGGGAAGAGGAGCCGGACGTTTCCTGTTTCGGAAAAAGGCTCTGCCGAGAAGGGGCACCATGAGACCTTGCGTCTCTGGGAAAGCACAGATCCCCAGTGCTGTTGTGCCTGAGAATAGGCTGCCCAGGGAAGGCAAAGAGCAGCAGCAGCTTTCAGGGCTGGCCCCTTCCTGGCGGGAGAAGGAGCCAGACGTTTGCCGTTTCGGTAAAAGGCTCTGCCGAGAACGGGCACCATGAGACCTTGCGTCTCTGGGAAAGCACAGATCCCCAGTGCTGTTGTGCCTGTGAATAGGCTGCCCAGGGAAGGCGAAGATCAGCAGCAGCTTTCAGTGCTGGCCCCTTCCTGGCGGGAGAAGGAGCCGGACGTTTCCTGTTTCGGAAAAAGGCTCTGCCGAGAACGGGCACCATGAGACCTTGCGTCTCTGGGAAAGCACAGATCCCCAGGGCTGTTGTGCCTGTGAATAGGCTGCCCCGGGAAGGTGAGGAACAGGAAGAGCTTTCAGGGCTGGCCCCTTCCTGGCGGGAGAAGGAGCCAGACGTTTGCCGTTTTGGAAAAAGGCTCTGCCGAGAACGGGCACCATGAGACCTTGCGTCTCTGGGAAAGCACAGATCCCCAGTGCTGTTGTGCCTGTGAATAGGCTGCCCAGGGAAGGTGAAGAGCAGCAGCAGCTTTCAGGGCTGGCCCCTTCGTGGCGGGAAGAGGAGCCGGACGTTTGCCGTTTCGGAAAAAGGCTCTGCCGAGAACGGGCACCATGAGACCTTGCGTCTCTGGGAAAGCACAGATCCCCAGGGCTGTTGTGCCTGTGAATAGGCTGCCCAGGGAAGGTGAAGAGCAGCAACAGCTGTCAGGGCTGGCACCTTCCTTGTGAGACAGACAGCCGGACATTTGCCCTTTCGGAAAGAGGCTCTGCCGAGAACTAGTGCCATGAGATGTCCCATCTGTGGGAAGGCAAAGATCCCCGATGCTGTTGTGCCTGTGAATAGGCTGCCAAGGGAAGGTGAAGAGCAGCAACAGCTGTCAGGGCTGCCACCTTCCTTGTTGGAGAAGGAGCCGGACGTTTCCCGTTTTGGAAAAAGGCTCTGCCGAGAACGGGCACCATGAGACCTTGCATCTCTGGGAAAGCACAGATCCCCAGTGCTGTTGTGCCTGTGAATAGGCTGCCCCGGGAAGGTGAGGAACAGGAAGAGCTTTCAGGGCTGGCCCCTTCCTGGCGGGAGAAGGAGCCAGACGTTTGCCGTTTTGGAAAAAGGCTGTGCCGAGAACGGGCACCATGAGACCTTGCGTCTCTGGGAAAGCACAGATCCCCAGGGCTGTTGTGCCTGTGAATAGGCTGCCCAGGGAAGGTGAAGAGCAGCAGCAGCTTTCAGGGCTGGCCCCTTCCTGGCGGGAGAAGGAGCCGGAAATTTCCTGTTTCGGAAAAAGGCTCTGCCGAGAACGGGCACCATGAGACCTTGCGTCTCTGGGAAAGCACAGATCCCCAGGGCTGTTGTGCCTGAGAATAGGCTGCCCAGGGAAGGCGAAGACCAGCAGCAGCTTTCAGTGCTGGCCCCTTCCTGGCGGGAGAAGGAGCCGGACGTTTCCTGTTTTGGAAAAAGGCTCTGCCGAGAACGGGCACCATGAGACCTTGCGTCTCTGGGAAAGCACAGATCCCCAGGGCTGTTGTGCCTGTGAATAGGCTGCCCAGGGAAGGTGAAGAGCAGCAACAGCTTTCAGGGCTGGCCCCTTCCTGGCGGGAGAAGGAGCCAGACGTTTGCCGTTTCGGAAAAAGGCTCTGCCGAGAATGGGCACCATGAGACATTCCGTCTCTGGGAAAGCACAGATCCCCAGTGCTGTTGTGCCTCTGAATAGGCTGCCCAGGGAAGGCGAAGACCAGCAGCAGCTTTCAGGGCTCGCCCCTTCCTGGTGGGAGAAGGAGCCAGATGTTTGCCGTTTCGGAAAAAGGCTCTGCCGAGAACGGGCACCATGAGACCTTGCGTCTCTGGGAAAGCACAGATCCCCAGGGCTGTTGTGCCTGTGAATAGGCTGCCCAGGGAAGGCAAAGAGCAGCAGCAGCTTTCAGGGCTGGCCCCTTCCTGGTGGGAGAAGGAGCCGGACGTTTCTTGTTTCGGAAAAAGGCTCTGCCGAGAACGGGCACCATGAGACCTTGCGTCTCTGGGAAAGCACAGATCCCCAGTGCTGTTGTGCCTGTGAATAGGCTGCCCAGGGAAGGCGAAGAGCAGCAGCAGCTTTCAGGGCTGGCCCCTTCCTGGTGGGAGAAGGAGCCGGACGTTTCCCGTTTCGGAAAAAGGCTCTGCCGAGAACGGGCACCATGAGACCTTCTGTCTCTGGGAAAGCACAGATCCCCAGGGCTGTTGTGCCTGTGAATAGGCTGCCAAGAGAAGGTGAAGAGCAGCAACAGCTGTCAGGGGTGGCCACCTTCCTGGTGGGAGAAGGAGCCGGACGTTTCCCGTTTCGGAAAAAGGCTCTGCCGAGAACGGGCACCATGAGACCTTGCGTCTCTGGGAAAGCACAGATCCCCAGTGCTGTTGTGCCTGTGAATAGGCTGCCCAGGGAAGGCGAAGAGCAGCAGCAGCTTTCAGGGCTGGCCCCTTCCTTGTGGGAAGAGGAGCCGGACGTTTCTTGTTTCGGAAAAAGGCTCTGCCGAGAACGGGCACCATGAGACCTTGCGTCTCTGGGAAAGCACAGATCCCCAGTGCTGTTGTGCCTGTGAATAGGCTGCCCAGGGAAGGTGAAGAGCAGCAGCAGCTTTCAGGGCTGGCCCCTTCCTGGTGGGAGAAGGAGCCGGACGTTTCCCGTTTCGGAAAAAGGCTCTGCCGAGAACGGGCACCATGAGACCTTGCGTCTCTGGGAAAGCACAGATCCCCAGTGCTGTTGTGCCTGTGAATAGGCTGCCCAGGGAAGGTGAAGAGCAGCAGCAGCTTTCAGTGCTGGCCCCTTCCTGGTGGGAGAAGGAGCCGGACGTTTGCCGTTTCGGAAAAAGGCTCTGCCGAGAACGGGCACCATGAGACATTGTGTCTCTGGGAAAGCACAGATCCCCAGTGCTGTTGTGCCTGTGAATAGGCTGCCAAGGGAAGGTGAAGAGCAGCAACATCTTTCAGGGGTGGCCACCTTCCTGGCGGGAGATGGAGCCAGACGTTTCCCGTTTTGGAGAAAGGCTCTGCCGAGAACGGGCACCATGAGACCTTGCGTCTCTGGGAAAGCACAGATCCCCAGTGCTGTTGTGCCTGTGAATAGGCTGCCCCGGGAAGGTGAGGAACAGCAAGAGCTTTCAGGGCTGGCCCCTTCCTGGCGGGAGAAGGAGCCAGACGTTTGCCGTTTCGGAAAAAGGCTCTGCCGAGAACGGGCACCATGAGACCTTGCGTCTCTGGGAAAGCACAGATCCCCAGGGCTGTTGTGCCTGTGAATAGGCTGCCCAGGGAAGGCGAAGAGCAGCAGCAGCTTTCAGGGCTGGCCCCTTCCTGGCGGGAAGAGGAGCCGGACGTTTCCTGTTTCGGAAAAAGGCTCTGCCGAGAAGGGGCACCATGAGACCTTGCGTCTCTGGGAAAGCACAGATCCCCAGTGCTGTTGTGCCTGAGAATAGGCTGCCCAGGGAAGGCAAAGAGCAGCAACAGCTTTCAGGGCTGGCCCCTTCCTGGCGGGAGAAGGAGCCAGACGTTTGCCGTTTCGGAAAAAGGCTCTGCCGAGAACGGGCACCATGAGACCTTGCGTCTCTGGGAAAGCACAGATCCCCAGTGCTGTTGTGCCTGTGAATAGGCTGCCCAGGGAAGGCGAAGATCAGCAGCAGCTTTCAGTGCTGGCCCCTTCCTGGCGGGAGAAGGAGCCGGACGTTTCCTGTTTCGGAAAAAGGCTCTGCCGAGAACGGGCACCATGAGACCTTGCGTCTCTGGGAAAGCACAGATCCCCAGGGCTGTTGTGCCTGTGAATAGGCTGCCCCGGGAAGGTGAGGAACAGGAAGAGCTTTCAGGGCTGGCCCCTTCCTGGCGGGAGAAGGAGCCAGACGTTTGCCGTTTTGGAAAAAGGCTCTGCCGAGAACGGGCACCATGAGACCTTGCGTCTCTGGGAAAGCACAGATCCCCAGTGCTGTTGTGCCTGTGAATAGGCTGCCCAGGGAAGGTGAAGAGCAGCAGCAGCTTTCAGGGCTGGCCCCTTCGTGGCGGGAAGAGGAGCCGGACGTTTGCCGTTTCGGAAAAAGGCTCTGCCGAGAACGGGCACCATGAGACCTTGCGTCTCTGGGAAAGCACAGATCCCCAGGGCTGTTGTGCCTGTGAATAGGCTGCCCAGGGAAGGTGAAGAGCAGCAGCAGCTTTCAGGGCTGGCCCCTTCCTGGCGGGAGAAGGAGCCGGACATTTCCTGTTTCGGAAAAAGGCTCTGCCGAGAACGGGCACCATGAGACCTTGCGTCTCTGGGAAAGCACAGATCCCCAGGGCTGTTGTGCCTGAGAATAGGCTGCCCAGGGAAGGCGAAGACCAGCAGCAGCTTTCAGTGCTGGCCCCTTCCTGGCGGGAGAAGGAGCCGGACGTTTCCTGTTTTGGAAAAAGGCTCTGCCGAGAACGGGCACCATGAGACCTTGCGTCTCTGGGAAAGCACAGATCCCCAGGGCTGTTGTGCCTGTGAATAGGCTGCCCAGGGAAGGTGAAGAGCAGCAACAGCTTTCAGGGCTGGCCCCTTCCTGGCGGGAGAAGGAGCCAGACGTTTGCCGTTTCGGAAAAAGGCTCTGCCGAGAATGGGCACCATGAGACATTCCGTCTCTGGGAAAGCACAGATCCCCAGTGCTGTTGTGCCTCTGAATAGGCTGCCCAGGGAAGGCGAAGACCAGCAGCAGCTTTCAGGGCTCGCCCCTTCCTGGTGGGAGAAGGAGCCAGATGTTTGCCGTTTCGGAAAAAGGCTCTGCCGAGAACGGGCACCATGAGACCTTGCGTCTCTGGGAAAGCACAGATCCCCAGGGCTGTTGTGCCTGTGAATAGGCTGCCCAGGGAAGGCAAAGAGCAGCAGCAGCTTTCAGGGCTGGCCCCTTCCTGGTGGGAGAAGGAGCCGGACGTTTCTTGTTTCGGAAAAAGGCTCTGCCGAGAACGGGCACCATGAGACCTTGCGTCTCTGGGAAAGCACAGATCCCCAGTGCTGTTGTGCCTGTGAATAGGCTGCCCAGGGAAGGCGAAGAGCAGCAGCAGCTTTCAGGGCTGGCCCCTTCCTGGTGGGAGAAGGAGCCGGACGTTTCCCGTTTCGAAAAAAGGCTCTGCCGAGAACGAGCACCATGAGACCTTCTGTCTCTGGGAAAGCACAGATCCCCAGGGCTGTTGTGCCTGTGAATAGGCTGCCAAGAGAAGGTGAAGAGCAGCAACAGCTGTCAGGGGTGGCCACCTTCCTGGTGGGAGAAGGAGCCGGACGTTTCCCGTTTCGGAAAAAGGCTCTGCCGAGAACGGGCACCATGAGACCTTGCGTCTCTGGGAAAGCACAGATCCCCAGTGCTGTTGTGCCTGTGAATAGGCTGCCCAGGGAAGGCGAAGAGCAGCAGCAGCTTTCAGGGCTGGCCCCTTCCTTGTGGGAAGAGGAGCCGGACGTTTCTTGTTTCGGAAAAAGGCTCTGCCGAGAACGGGCACCATGAGACCTTGCGTCTCTGGGAAAGCACAGATCCCCAGTGCTGTTGTGCCTGTGAATAGGCTGCCCAGGGAAGGTGAAGAGCAGCAGCAGCTTTCAGGGCTGGCCCCTTCCTGGTGGGAGAAGGAGCCGGACGTTTCCCGTTTCGGAAAAAGGCTCTGCCGAGAACGGGCACCATGAGACCTTGCGTCTCTGGGAAAGCACAGATCCCCAGTGCTGTTGTGCCTGTGAATAGGCTGCCCAGGGAAGGCGAAGAGCAGCAGCAGCTTTCAGGGCTGGCCCCTTCCTTGTGGGAAGAGGAGCCGGACGTTTCTTGTTTCGGAAAAAGGCTCTGCCGAGAACGGGCACCATGAGACCTTGCGTCTCTGGGAAAGCACAGATCCCCAGTGCTGTTGTGCCTGTGAATAGGCTGCCCAGGGAAGGTGAAGAGCAGCAGCAGCTTTCAGGGCTGGCCCCTTCCTGGTGGGAGAAGGAGCCGGACGTTTCCCGTTTCGGAAAAAGGCTCTGCCGAGAACGGGCACCATGAGACCTTGCGTCTCTGGGAAAGCACAGATCCCCAGGGCTGTTGTGCCTGTGAATAGGCTGCCAAGGGAAGGTGAAGAGCAGCAACAGCTGTCAGGGGTGGCCACCTTCCTGGCGGGAGAAGGAGCCAGACGTTTCCCGTTTCGGAAAAAGGCTCTGCCGAGAACGGGCACCATGAGACATTCCGTCTCTGGGAAAGCACAGATCCCCAGTGCTGTTGTGCCTCTGAATAGGCTGCCCAGGGAAGGCGAAGAGCAGCAGCAGCTTTCAGGGCTCGCCCCTTCCTGGTGGGAGAAGGAGCCAGACGTTTGCCGTTTCGGAAAAAGGCTCTGCCGAGAACGGGCACCATGAGACCTTGCGTCTCTGGGAAAGCACAGATCCCCAGGGCTGTTGTGCCTGTGAATAGGCTGCCCAGGGAAGGCAAAGAGCAGCAGCAGCTTTCAGGGCTGGCCCCTTCCTGGTGGGAGAAGGAGCCGGACGTTTCCCGTTTCGGAAAAAGGCTCTGCCGAGAACGGGCACCATGAGACCTTGCGTCTCTGGGAAAGCACAGATCCCCAGTGCTGTTGTGCCTGTGAATAGGCTGCCCCGGGAAGGTTAGGAACAGCAAGAGCTTTCAGGGCTGGCCCCTTCCTAGTGGGAGAAGGAGCCGGACGTTTCCCGTTTCGGAAAAAGGCTCTGCCGAGAACGGGCACCATGAGACCTTGCGTCTCTGGGAAAGCACAGATCCCCAGTGCTGTTGTGCCTGTGAATAGGCTGCCCAGGGAAGGCGAAGAGCAGCAGCAGCTTTCAGGGCTGGCCCCTTCCTTGTGGGAAGAGGAGCCGGACGTTTCTTGTTTCGGAAAAAGGCTCTGCCGAGAACGGGCACCATGAGACCTTGCGTCTCTGGGAAAGCACAGATCCCCAGTGCTGTTGTGCCTGTGAATAGGCTGCCCAGGGAAGGTGAAGAGCAGCAGCAGCTTTCAGGGCTGGCCCCTTCCTGGTGGGAGAAGGAGCCGGACGTTTCCCGTTTCGGAAAAAGGCTCTGCCGAGAACGGGCACCATGAGACCTTGCGTCTCTGGGAAAGCACAGATCCCCAGGGCTGTTGTGCCTGTGAATAGGCTGCCAAGGGAAGGTGAAGAGCAGCAACAGCTGTCAGGGGTGGCCACCTTCCTGGCGGGAGAAGGAGCCAGACGTTTCCCGTTTCGGAAAAAGGCTCTGCCGAGAACGGGCACCATGAGACATTCCGTCTCTGGGAAAGCACAGATCCCCAGTGCTGTTGTGCCTCTGAATAGGCTGCCCAGGGAAGGCGAAGAGCAGCAGCAGCTTTCAGGGCTCGCCCCTTCCTGGTGGGAGAAGGAGCCAGACGTTTGCCGTTTCGGAAAAAGGCTCTGCCGAGAACGGGCACCATGAGACCTTGCGTCTCTGGGAAAGCACAGATCCCCAGGGCTGTTGTGCCTGTGAATAGGCTGCCCAGGGAAGGCAAAGAGCAGCAGCAGCTTTCAGGGCTGGCCCCTTCCTGGTGGGAGAAGGAGCCGGACGTTTCCCGTTTCGGAAAAAGGCTCTGCCGAGAACGGGCACCATGAGACCTTGCGTCTCTGGGGAAAGCACAGATCCCCAGTGCTGTTGTGCCTGTGAATAGGCTGCCCCGGGAAGGTTAGGAACAGCAAGAGCTTTCAGGGCTGGCCCCTTCCTGGCGGGAGAAGGAGCCAGACGTTTGCCGTTTTGGAAAAAGGCTCTGCCGAGAACGGCCACCATGAGACATTGCGTCTCTGGGAAAGCACAGATCCCCCAGGGCTGTTGTGCCTGTGAATAGGCTGCCCAGGGAAGGTGAAGAGCAGCAGCAGCTTTCAGGGCTGGCCCCTTCCTGGCGGGAAGAGGAGCCGGACATTTCCTGTTTCGGAAAAAAGGCTCTGCCGAGAACGGGCACCATGAGACCTTGCGTCTCTGGGAAAGCACAGATCCCCAGGGCTGTTGTGCCTGTGAATAGGCTGCCCAGGGAAGATGAAGAGCAGCAGCAGCTTTCAGGGCTGGCCCCTTCCTGGCGGGAGAAGGAGCCGGACGTTTGCCGTTTTGGAAAAAGGCTGTGCGGAGAACGGGCACCATGAGACCTTGCGTCTCTGGGGAAAGCACAGATCCCCAGGGCTGTTGTGCCTGTGAATAGGCTGCCCAGGGAAGGTGAAGAGCAGCAGCAGCTTTCAGGGCTGGCCCCTTCCTGGCGGGAAGAGGAGCCGGACATTTCCTGTTTCGGAAAAAGGCTCTGCCGAGAACGGGCACCATGAGACCTTGCGTCTCTGGGACAGCACAGATCCCCAGTGCTGTTGTGCCTGAGAATAGGCTGCCCAGGGAAGGCAAAAAGCAGCAGCAGCTTTCAGGGGCTGGCCCCTTCCTGGTGGAGAAGGAGCCAGACGTTTGCCGTTTCGGAAAAAGGCTCTGCCGAGAACGGGCACCATGAGACCTTGCGTCTCTGGGAAAGCACAGATCCCCAGTGCTGTTGTGCCTGTTGAATAGGCTGCCCAGGGAAGGCGAAGACCAGCAGCAGCTTTCAGTGCTGGCCCCTTCCTGGCGGGAGAAGGAGCCGGACGTTTGCCGTTTTGGAAAAAGGCTCTGCCGAGAACGGGCACAATGAGACCTTGCGTCTCTGGGAAAGCACAGATCCCCAGGGCTGTTGTGCCTAGTGAATAGTGCCCAGGGAAGGCGAAGAGCAGCAGCAGCTTTCAGGGCTGGCCCCTTCCTTGTGGGAAGAGGAGCCGGACGTTTCTTGTTTCGGAAAAAGGCTCTGCCGAGAACGGGCACCATGAGTCCTTGCGTCTCTGGGAAAGCACAGATCCCCAGTGCTGTTGTGCCTGTGAATAGGCTGCCCAGGGAAGGTGAAGAGCAGCAGCAGCTTTCAGGGCTGGCCCCTTCCTGGTGGGAGAAGGAGCCGGACGTTTCCCGTTTCGGAAAAAGGCTCTGCCGAGAACGGGCACCATGAGACCTTGCGTCTCTGGGAAAGCACAGATCCCCAGGGCTGTTGTGCCTGTGAATAGGCTGCCAAGGGAAGGTGAAGAGCAGCAACAGCTGTCAGGGGTGGCCACCTTCCTGGCGGGAGAAGGAGCCAGACGTTTCCCGTTTCGGAAAAAGGCTCTGCCGAGAACGGGCACCATGAGACATTCCGTCTCTGGGAAAGCACAGATCCCCAGTGCTGTTGTGCCTCTGAATAGGCTGCCCAGGGAAGGCGAAGAGCAGCAGCAGCTTTCAGGGCTCGCCCCTTCCTGGTGGGAGAAGGAGCCAGACGTTTGCCGTTTCGGAAAAAGGCTCTGCCGAGAACGGGCACCATGAGACCTTGCGTCTCTGGGAAAGCACAGATCCCCAGGGCTGTTGTGCCTGTGAATAGGCTGCCCAGGGAAGGCAAAGAGCAGCAGCAGCTTTCAGGGCTGGCCCCTTCCTGGTGGGAGAAGGAGCCGGACGTTTCCCGTTTCGGAAAAAGGCTCTGCCGAGAACGGGCACCATGAGACCTTGCGTCTCTGGGAAAGCACAGATCCCCAGTGCTGTTGTGCCTGTGAATAGGCTGCCCCGGGAAGGTTAGGAACAGCAAGAGCTTTCAGGGCTGGCCCCTTCCTGGCGGGAGAAGGAGCCAGACGTTTGCCGTTTTGGAAAAAGGCTCTGCCGAGAACGGCCACCATGAGACATTGCGTCTCTGGGAAAGCACAGATCCCCAGGGCTGTTGTGCCTGTGAATAGGCTGCCCAGGGAAGGTGAAGAGCAGCAGCAGCTTTCAGGGCTGGCCCCTTCCTGGCGGGAAGAGGAGCCGGACATTTCCTGTTTCGGAAAAAGGCTCTGCCGAGAACGGGCACCATGAGACCTTGCGTCTCTGGGAAAGCACAGATCCCCAGGGCTGTTGTGCCTGTGAATAGGCTGCCCAGGGAAGATGAAGAGCAGCAGCAGCTTTCAGGGCTGGCCCCTTCCTGGCGGGAGAAGGAGCCGGACGTTTGCCGTTTTGGAAAAAGGCTGTGCGGAGAACGGGCACCATGAGACCTTGCGTCTCTGGGAAAGCACAGATCCCCAGGGCTGTTGTGCCTGTGAATAGGCTGCCCAGGGAAGGTGAAGAGCAGCAGCAGCTTTCAGGGCTGGCCCCTTCCTGGCGGGAAGAGGAGCCGGACATTTCCTGTTTCGGAAAAAGGCTCTGCCGAGAACGGGCACCATGAGACCTTGCGTCTCTGGGAAAGCACAGATCCCCAGTGCTGTTGTGCCTGAGAATAGGCTGCCCAGGGAAGGCAAAAAGCAGCAGCAGCTTTCAGGGCTGGCCCCTTCCTGGTGGGAGAAGGAGCCAGACGTTTGCCGTTTCGGAAAAAGGCTCTGCCGAGAACGGGCACCATGAGACCTTGCGTCTCTGGGAAAGCACAGATCCCCAGTGCTGTTGTGCCTGTGAATAGGCTGCCCAGGGAAGGCGAAGACCAGCAGCAGCTTTCAGTGCTGGCCCCTTACTGGCGGGAGAAGGAGCCGGACGTTTGCCGTTTTGGAAAAAGGCTCTGCCGAGAACGGGCACAATGAGACCTTGCGTCTCTGGGAAAGCACAGATCCCCAGGGCTGTTGTGCCTGTGAATAGGCTGCCCAGGGAAGGCGAAGAGCAGCAGCAGCTTTCAGGGCTGGCCCCTTCCTTGTGGGAAGAGGAGCCGGACGTTTCTTGTTTCGGAAAAAGGCTCTGCCGAGAACGGGCACCATGAGTCCTTGCGTCTCTGGGAAAGCACAGATCCCCAGTGCTGTTGTGCCTGTGAATAGGCTGCCCAGGGAAGGTGAAGAGCAGCAGCAGCTTTCAGGGCTGGCCCCTTCCTGGTGGGAGAAGGAGCCGGACGTTTCCCGTTTCGGAAAAAGGCTCTGCCGAGAACGGGCACCATGAGACCTTGCGTCTCTGGGAAAGCACAGATCCCCAGGGCTGTTGTGCCTGTGAATAGGCTGCCAAGGGAAGGTGAAGAGCAGCAACAGCTGTCAGGGGTGGCCACCTTCCTGGCGGGAGAAGGAGCCAGACGTTTCCCGTTTCGGAAAAAGGCTCTGCCGAGAACGGGCACCATGAGACATTCCGTCTCTGGGAAAGCACAGATCCCCAGTGCTGTTGTGCCTCTGAATAGGCTGCCCAGGGAAGGCGAAGAGCAGCAGCAGCTTTCAGGGCTCGCCCCTTCCTGGTGGGAGAAGGAGCCAGACGTTTGCCGTTTCGGAAAAAGGCTCTGCCGAGAACGGGCACCATGAGACCTTGCGTCTCTGGGAAAGCACAGATCCCCAGGGCTGTTGTGCCTGTGAATAGGCTGCCCAGGGAAGGCAAAGAGCAGCAGCAGCTTTCAGGGCTGGCCCCTTCCTGGTGGGAGAAGGAGCCGGACGTTTCCCGTTTCGGAAAAAGGCTCTGCCGAGAACGGGCACCATGAGACCTTGCGTCTCTGGGAAAGCACAGATCCCCAGTGCTGTTGTGCCTGTGAATAGGCTGCCCCGGGAAGGTTAGGAACAGCAAGAGCTTTCAGGGCTGGCCCCTTCCTGGCGGGAGAAGGAGCCAGACGTTTGCCGTTTTGGAAAAAGGCTCTGCCGAGAACGGCCACCATGAGACATTGCGTCTCTGGGAAAGCACAGATCCCCAGGGCTGTTGTGCCTGTGAATAGGCTGCCCAGGGAAGGTGAAGAGCAGCAGCAGCTTTCAGGGCTGGCCCCTTCCTGGCGGGAAGAGGAGCCGGACATTTCCTGTTTCGGAAAAAGGCTCTGCCGAGAACGGGCACCATGAGACCTTGCGTCTCTGGGAAAGCACAGATCCCCAGGGCTGTTGTGCCTGTGAATAGGCTGCCCAGGGAAGATGAAGAGCAGCAGCAGCTTTCAGGGCTGGCCCCTTCCTGGCGGGAGAAGGAGCCGGACGTTTGCCGTTTTGGAAAAAGGCTGTGCGGAGAACGGGCACCATGAGACCTTGCGTCTCTGGGAAAGCACAGATCCCCAGGGCTGTTGTGCCTGTGAATAGGCTGCCCAGGGAAGGTGAAGAGCAGCAGCAGCTTTCAGGGCTGGCCCCTTCCTGGCGGGAAGAGGAGCCGGACATTTCCTGTTTCGGAAAAAGGCTCTGCCGAGAACGGGCACCATGAGACCTTGCGTCTCTGGGAAAGCACAGATCCCCAGTGCTGTTGTGCCTGAGAATAGGCTGCCCAGGGAAGGCAAAAAGCAGCAGCAGCTTTCAGGGCTGGCCCCTTCCTGGTGGGAGAAGGAGCCAGACGTTTGCCGTTTCGGAAAAAGGCTCTGCCGAGAACGGGCACCATGAGACCTTGCGTCTCTGGGAAAGCACAGATCCCCAGTGCTGTTGTGCCTGTGAATAGGCTGCCCAGGGAAGGCGAAGACCAGCAGTAGCTTTCAGTGCTGGCCCCTTCCTGGCGGGAGAAGGAGCCGGACGTTTGCCGTTTTGGAAAAAGGCTCTGCCGAGAACGGGCACAATGAGACCTTGCGTCTCTGGGAAAGCACAGATCCCCAGGGCTGTTGTGCCTGTGAATAGGCTGCCCAGGGAAGGCGAAGAGCAGCAGCAGCTTTCAGGGCTGGCCCCTTCCTTGTGGGAAGAGGAGCCGGACGTTTCTTGTTTCGGAAAAAGGCTCTGCCGAGAACGGGCACCATGAGACCTTGCGTCTCTGGGAAAGCACAGATCCCCAGTGCTGTTGTGCCTGTGAATAGGCTGCCCAGGGAAGGTGAAGAGCAGCAGCAGCTTTCAGGGCTGGCCCCTTCCTGGTGGGAGAAGGAGCCGGACGTTTCCCGTTTCGGAAAAAGGCTCTGCCGAGAACGGGCACCATGAGACCTTGCGTCTCTGGGAAAGCACAGATCCCCAGGGCTGTTGTGCCTGTGAATAGGCTGCCAAGGGAAGGTGAAGAGCAGCAACAGCTGTCAGGGGTGGCCACCTTCCTGGCGGGAGAAGGAGCCAGACGTTTCCCGTTTCGGAAAAAGGCTCTGCCGAGAACGGGCACCATGAGACATTCCGTCTCTGGGAAAGCACAGATCCCCAGTGCTGTTGTGCCTCTGAATAGGCTGCCCAGGGAAGGCGAAGAGCAGCAGCAGCTTTCAGGGCTCGCCCCTTCCTGGTGGGAGAAGGAGCCAGACGTTTGCCGTTTCGGAAAAAGGCTCTGCCGAGAACGGGCACCATGAGACCTTGCGTCTCTGGGAAAGCACAGATCCCCAGGGCTGTTGTGCCTGTGAATAGGCTGCCCAGGGAAGGCAAAGAGCAGCAGCAGCTTTCAGGGCTGGCCCCTTCCTGGTGGGAGAAGGAGCCGGACGTTTCCCGTTTCGGAAAAAGGCTCTGCCGAGAACGGGCACCATGAGACCTTGCGTCTCTGGGAAAGCACAGATCCCCAGTGCTGTTGTGCCTGTGAATAGGCTGCCCCGGGAAGGTTAGGAACAGCAAGAGCTTTCAGGGCTGGCCCCTTCCTGGCGGGAGAAGGAGCCAGACATTTGCCGTTTTGGAAAAAGGCTCTGCCGAGAACGGCCACCATGAGACATTGCGTCTCTGGGAAAGCACAGATCCCCAGGGCTGTTGTGCCTGTGAATAGGCTGCCCAGGGAAGGTGAAGAGCAGCAGCAGCTTTCAGGGCTGGCCCCTTCCTGGCGGGAAGAGGAGCCGGACATTTCCTGTTTCGGAAAAAGGCTCTGCCGAGAACGGGCACCATGAGACCTTGCGTCTCTGGGAAAGCACAGATCCCCAGGGCTGTTGTGCCTGTGAATAGGCTGCCCAGGGAAGATGAAGAGCAGCAGCAGCTTTCAGGGCTGGCCCCTTCCTGGCGGGAGAAGGAGCCGGACGTTTGCCGTTTTGGAAAAAGGCTGTGCGGAGAACGGGCACCATGAGACCTTGCGTCTCTGGGAAAGCACAGATCCCCAGGGCTGTTGTGCCTGTGAATAGGCTGCCCAGGGAAGGTGAAGAGCAGCAGCAGCTTTCAGGGCTGGCCCCTTCCTGGCGGGAAGAGGAGCCGGACATTTCCTGTTTCGGAAAAAGGCTCTGCCGAGAACGGGCACCATGAGACCTTGCGTCTCTGGGAAAGCACAGATCCCCAGTGCTGTTGTGCCTGAGAATAGGCTGCCCAGGGAAGGCAAAAAGCAGCAGCAGCTTTCAGGGCTGGCCCCTTCCTGGTGGGAGAAGGAGCCAGACGTTTGCCGTTTCGGAAAAAGGCTCTGCCGAGAACGGGCACCATGAGACCTTGCGTCTCTGGGAAAGCACAGATCCCCAGTGCTGTTGTGCCTGTGAATAGGCTGCCCAGGGAAGGCGAAGACCAGCAGCAGCTTTCAGTGCTGGCCCCTTCCTGGCGGGAGAAGGAGCCGGACGTTTGCCGTTTTGGAAAAAGGCTCTGCCGAGAACGGGCACAATGAGACCTTGCGTCTCTGGGAAAGCACAGATCCCCAGGGCTGTTGTGCCTGTGAATAGGCTGCCCAGGGAAGGCGAAGAGCAGCAGCAGCTTTCAGGGCTGGCCCCTTCCTTGTGGGAAGAGGAGCCGGACGTTTCTTGTTTCGGAAAAAGGCTCTGCCGAGAACGGGCACCATGAGTCCTTGCGTCTCTGGGAAAGCACAGATCCCCAGTGCTGTTGTGCCTGTGAATAGGCTGCCCAGGGAAGGTGAAGAGCAGCAGCAGCTTTCAGGGCTGGCCCCTTCCTGGTGGGAGAAGGAGCCGGACGTTTCCCGTTTCGGAAAAAGGCTCTGCCGAGAACGGGCACCATGAGACCTTGCGTCTCTGGGAAAGCACAGATCCCCAGGGCTGTTGTGCCTGTGAATAGGCTGCCAAGGGAAGGTGAAGAGCAGCAACAGCTGTCAGGGGTGGCCACCTTCCTGGCGGGAGAAGGAGCCAGACGTTTCCCGTTTCGGAAAAAGGCTCTGCCGAGAACGGGCACCATGAGACATTCCGTCTCTGGGAAAGCACAGATCCCCAGGGCTGTTGTGCCTCTGAATAGGCTGCCCAGGGAAGGCGAAGAGCAGCAGCAGCTTTCAGGGCTCGCCCCTTCCTGGTGGGAGAAGGAGCCAGACGTTTGCCGTTTCGGAAAAAGGCTCTGCCGAGAACGGGCACCATGAGACCTTGCGTCTCTGGGAAAGCACAGATCCCCAGGGCTGTTGTGCCTGTGAATAGGCTGCCCAGGGAAGGCAAAGAGCAGCAGCAGCTTTCAGGGCTGGCCCCTTCCTGGTGGGAGAAGGAGCCGGACGTTTCCCGTTTCGGAAAAAGGCTCTGCCGAGAACGGGCACCATGAGACCTTGCGTCTCTGGGAAAGCACAGATCCCCAGTGCTGTTGTGCCTGTGAATAGGCTGCCCCGGGAAGGTTAGGAACAGCAAGAGCTTTCAGGGCTGGCCCCTTCCTGGCGGGAGAAGGAGCCAGACGTTTGCCGTTTTGGAAAAAGGCTCTGCCGAGAACGGCCACCATGAGACATTGCGTCTCTGGGAAAGCACAGATCCCCAGGGCTGTTGTGCCTGTGAATAGGCTGCCCAGGGAAGGTGAAGAGCAGCAGCAGCTTTCAGGGCTGGCCCCTTCCTGGCGGGAAGAGGAGCCGGACATTTCCTGTTTCGGAAAAAGGCTCTGCCGAGAACGGGCACCATGAGACCTTGCGTCTCTGGGAAAGCACAGATCCCCAGGGCTGTTGTGCCTGTGAATAGGCTGCCCAGGGAAGATGAAGAGCAGCAGCAGCTTTCAGGGCTGGCCCCTTCCTGGCGGGAGAAGGAGCCGGACGTTTGCCGTTTTGGAAAAAGGCTGTGCGGAGAACGGGCACCATGAGACCTTGCGTCTCTGGGAAAGCACAGATCCCCAGGGCTGTTGTGCCTGTGAATAGGCTGCCCAGGGAAGGTGAAGAGCAGCAGCAGCTTTCAGGGCTGGCCCCTTCCTGGCGGGAAGAGGAGCCGGACATTTCCTGTTTCGGAAAAAGGCTCTGCCGAGAACGGGCACCATGAGACCTTGCGTCTCTGGGAAAGCACAGATCCCCAGTGCTGTTGTGCCTGAGAATAGGCTGCCCAGGGAAGGCAAAAAGCAGCAGCAGCTTTCAGGGCTGGCCCCTTCCTGGTGGGAGAAGGAGCCAGACGTTTGCCGTTTCGGAAAAAGGCTCTGCCGAGAACGGGCACCATGAGACCTTGCGTCTCTGGGAAAGCACAGATCCCCAGTGCTGTTGTGCCTGTGAATAGGCTGCCCAGGGAAGGCGAAGACCAGCAGCAGCTTTCAGTGCTGGCCCCTTCCTGGCGGGAGAAGGAGCCGGACGTTTGCCGTTTTGGAAAAAGGCTCTGCCGAGAACGGGCACAATGAGACCTTGCGTCTCTGGGAAAGCACAGATCCCCAGGGCTGTTGTGCCTGTGAATAGGCTGCCCCGGGATGGTGAGGAACAGGAAGAGCTTTCAGGGCTGGCCACTTCCTGGCGGGAGAAGGAGCCAGACGTTTGCCGTTTTGGAAAAAGGCTGTGCCGAGAACGGGCACCATGAGACCTTGCGTCTGTGGGAAAGCACAGATCCCCAGGGCTGTTGTGCCTGTGAATAGGCTGCCCAGGGAAGGTGAAGAGCAGCAGCAGCTTTCAGGGCTGGCCCCTTCCTGGCGGGAGAAGGAGCCGGACATTTCCTGTTTCGGAAAAAGGCTCTGCCGAGAACGGGCACCATGAGACCTTGCGTCTCTGGGAAAGCACAGATCCCCAGGGCTGTTGTGCCTGAGAATAGGCTGCCCAGGGAAGGCGAAGACCAGCAGCAGCTTTCAGTGCTGGCCCCTTCCTGGCGGGAGAAGGAGCCGGACGTTTCCTGTTTTGGAAAAAGGCTCTGCCGAGAACGGGCACCATGAGACCTTGCGTCTCTGGGAAAGCACAGATCCCCAGGGCTGTTGTGCCTGTGAATAGGCTGCCCAGGGAAGGTGAAGAGCAGCAACAGCTTTCAGGGCTGGCCCCTTCCTGGCGGGAGAAGGAGCCAGACGTTTGCCGTTTCAGAAAAAGGCTCTGCCGAGAACGGTCACCATGAGACCTTGCGTCTCTGGGAAAGCACAGATCCCCAGGGCTGTTGTGCCTGTGAATAGGCTGCCCAGGGAAGGCAAAGAGCAGCAGCAGCTTTCAGGGCTGGCCCCTTCCTGGTGGGAAGAGGAGCCGGACGTTTCTTGTTTCGGAAAAAGGCTCTGCCGAGAACGGGCACCATGAGACCTTGCGTCTCTGGGAAAGCACAGATCCCCAGTGCTGTTGTGCCTGTGAATAGGCTGCCCAGGGAAGGTGAAGAGCAGCAGCGGCTTTCAGGGCTGGCCCCTTCCTGGTGGGAGAAGGAGCCGGACGTTTCCCGTTTCGGAAAAAGGCTCTGCCGAGAACGGGCACCATGAGACCTTCTGTCTCTGGGAAAGCACAGATCCCCAGGGCTGTTGTGCCTGTGAATAGGCTGCCAAGAGAAGGTGAAGAGCAGCAACAGCTGTCAGGGGTGGCCACCTTCCTGGTGGGAGAAGGAGCCGGACGTTTCCCGTTTCGGAAAAAGGCTCTGCCGAGAACGGGCACCATGAGACCTTGCGTCTCTGGGAAAGCACAGATCCCCAGTGCTGTTGTGCCTGTGAATAGGCTGCCCAGGGAAGGCGAAGAGCAGCAGCAGCTTTCAGGGCTGGCCCCTTCCTGGTGGGAGAAGGAGCCGGACGTTTCTTGTTTCGGAAAAAGGCTCTGCCGAGAACGGGCACCATGAGACCTTGTGTCTCTGGGAAAGCACAGATCCCCAGGGCTGTTGTGCCTGTGAATAGGCTGCCAAGGGAAGGTGAAGAGCAGCAACAGCTGTCAGGGGTGGCCACCTTCCTGGCCGGAGAAGGAGCCAGACCTTTGCCGTTTCGGAAAAAGGCTCTGCCGAGAACGGGCACCATGAGACATTCCGTCTCTGGGAAAGCACAGATCCCCAGTGCTGTTGTGCCTGTGAATAGGCTGCCCAGGGAAGGCGAAGAGCAGCAGCAGCTTTCAGGGCTGGCCCCTTCCTGGTGGGAGAAGGAGCCAGACGTTTGCCGTTTCGGAAAAAGGCTCTGCCGAGAACGGGCACCATGAGACCTTGCGTCTCTGGGAAAGCACAGATCCCCAGGGCTGTTGTGCCTGTGAATAGGCTGCCCAGGGAAGGCAAAGAGCAGCAGCAGCTTTCAGGGCTGGCCCCTTCCTGGTGGGAGAAGGATCCGGACGTTTCCCGTTTCGGAAAAAGGCTCTGCCGAGAACGGGCACCATGAGACCTTGCGTCTCTGGGAAAGCACAGATCCCCAGTGCTGTTGTGCCTGTGAATAGGCTGCCCCGGGAAGGTGAGGAACAGGAAGAGCTTTCAGGGCTGGCCCCTTCCTGGCGGGAGAAGGAGCCAGACGTTTGCCATTTTGGAAAAAGGCTCTGCCGAGAACGGCCACCATGAGACATTGCGTCTCTGGGAAAGCACAGATCCCCAGGGCTGTTGTGCCTGTGAATAGGCTGCCCAGGGAAGGTGAAGAGCAGCAGCAGCTTTCAGGGCTGGCCCCTTCCTGGCGGGAAGAGGAGCCGGACATTTCCTGTTTAGGAAAAAGGCTCTGCCGAGAACGGGCACCATGAGACCTTGCGTCTCTGGGAAAGCACAGATCCCCAGGGCTGTTGTGCCTGTGAATAGGCTGCCCAGGGAAGGCAAAGAGCAGCAGCAGCTTTCAGGGCTGGACCCATCCTGGTGGGAGAAGGAGCCGGACGTTTGCAGTTTTGGAAAAAGGCTCTGCCGAGAACGGGCACCATGAGACCTTGCGTCTCTGGGAAAGCACAGATCCCCAGTGCTGTTGTGCCTGTGAATAGGCTGCCCCGGGAAGGTGAGGAACAGCAAGAGCTTTCAGGGCTGGCCCCTTCCTGGCGGGAGAAGGAGCCAGACGTTTGCCGTTTTGGAAAAAGGCTGTGCCGAGAACGGGCACCATGAGACCTTGCGTCTCTGGGAAAGCACAGATCCCCAGGGCTGTTGTGCCTGTGAATAGGCTGCCCAGGGAAGGTGAAGAGCAGCAGCAGCTTTCAGGGCTGGCCCCTTCCTGGCGGGAAGAGGAGCCGGACATTTCCTGTTTCGGAAAAAGGCTCTGCCGAGAACGGGCACCATGAGACCTTGCGTCTCTGGGAAAGCACAGATCCCCAGTGCTGTTGTGCCTGAGAATAGGCTGCCCAGGGAAGGCAAAGAGCAGCAGCAGCTTTCAGGGCTGGCCCCTTCCTGGTGGGAGAAGGAGCCAGACGTTTGCCGTTTCGGAAAAAGGCTCTGCCGAGAACGGGCACCATGAGACCTTGCGTCTCTGGGAAAGCACAGATCCCCAGGGCTGTTGTGCCTGTGAATAGGCTGCCCAGGGAAGGCGAAGACCAGCAGCAGCTTTCAGTGCTGGCCCCTTCCTGGCGGGAGAAGGAGCCGGACGTTTGCCGTTTTGGAAAAAGGCTCTGCCGAGAACGGGCACCATGAGACCTTGCGTCTCTGGGAAAGCACAGATCCCCAGTGCTGTTGTGCCTGTGAATAGGCTGCCAAGGGAAGGTGAAGACCAGCAGCAGCTTTCAGGGCTGGCCCCTTCCTTGTGGGAAGAGGAGCCGGACGTTTCTTGTTTCGGAAAAAGGCTCTGCCGAGAACGGGCACCATGAGACCTTGCGTCTCTGGGAAAGCACAGATCCCCAGGGCTGTTGTGCCTGTGAATAGGCTGCCCAGGGAAGGTGAAGAGCAGCAGCAGCTTTCAGGGCTGGCCCCTTCCTGGTGGGAGAAGGAGCCGGACGTTTCCCGTTTCGGAAAAAGGCTCTGCCGAGAACGGGCACCATGAGACCTTGCGTCTCTGGGAAAGCACAGATCCCCAGGGCTGTTGTGCCTGTGAATAGGCTGCCCAGAGAAGGCGAAGAGCAGCAGCAGCTTTCAGGGCTGGCCCCTTCCTTGTGGGAAGAGGAGCCGGACGTTTCTTGTTTCGGAAAAAGGCTCTGCCGAGAACGGGCACCATGAGACCTTGCGTCTCTGGGAAAGCACAGATCCCCAGTGCTGTTGTGCCTGTGAATAGGCTGCCCAGGGAAGGTGAAGAGCAGCAGCAGCTTTCAGGGCTGGCCCCTTCCTGGTGGGAGAAGGAGCCGGACGTTTGCCGTTTCGGAAAAAGGCTCTGCCGAGAACGGGCACCATGAGACCTTGTGTCTCTGGGAAAGCACAGATCCCCAGGGCTGTTGTGCCTGTGAATAGGCTGCCCAGGGAAGGTGAAGAGCAGCAACAGCTGTCAGGGGTGGCCACCTTCCTGGCGGGAGAAGGAGCCAGACGTTTCCCGTTTTGGAGAAAGGCTCTGCCGAGAACGGGCACCATGAGACCTTGCGTCTCTGGGAAAGCACAGATCCCCAGTGCTGTTGTGCCTGTGAATAGGCTGCCCCGGGAAGGTGACGAACAGCAAGAGCTTTCAGGGCTGGCCCCTTCCTGGCGGGAGAAGGAGCCGGACATTTCCTGTTTCGGAAAAAGGCTCTGCCGAGAACGGGCACCATGAGACCTTGCGTCTCTGGGAAAGCACAGATCCCCAGGGCTGTTGTGCCTGTGAATAGGCTGCCCAGGGAAGGCGAAGACCAGCAGCAGCTTTCAGTGCTGGCCCCTTCCTGGCGGGAGAAGGAGCCGGACGTTTGCCGTTTTGGAAAAAGGCTCTGCCGAGAACGGGCACCATGAGACCTTGCGTCTCTGGGAAAGCACAGATCCCCAGTGCTGTTGTGCCTGTGAATAGGCTGCCAAGGGAAGGTGAAGACCAGCAGCAGCTTTCAGGGCTGGCCCCTTCCTTGTGGGAAGAGGAGCCGGACGTTTCTTGTTTCGGAAAAAGGCTCTGCCGAGAACGGGCACCATGAGACCTTGCGTCTCTGGGAAAGCACAGATCCCCAGGGCTGTTGTGCCTGTGAATAGGCTGCCCAGGGAAGGTGAAGAGCAGCAGCAGCTTTCAGGGCTGGCCCCTTCCTGGTGGGAGAAGGAGCCGGACGTTTCCCGTTTCGGAAAAAGGCTCTGCCGAGAACGGGCACCATGAGACCTTGCGTCTCTGGGAAAGCACAGATCCCCAGGGCTGTTGTGCCTGTGAATAGGCTGCCCAGAGAAGGCGAAGAGCAGCAGCAGCTTTCAGGGCTGGCCCCTTCCTTGTGGGAAGAGGAGCCGGACGTTTCTTGTTTCGGAAAAAGGCTCTGCCGAGAACGGGCACCATGAGACCTTGCGTCTCTGGGAAAGCACAGATCCCCAGGGCTGTTGTGCCTGTGAATAGGCTGCCCAGGGAAGGTGAAGAGCAGCAGCAGCTTTCAGGGCTGGCCCCTTCCTGGTGGGAGAAGGAGCCGGACGTTTCCCGTTTCGGAAAAAGGCTCTGCCGAGAACGGGCACCATGAGACCTTGTGTCTCTGGGAAAGCACAGATCCCCAGGGCTGTTGTGCCTGTGAATAGGCTGCCCAGGGAAGGTGAAGAGCAGCAACAGCTGTCAGGGGTGGCCACCTTCCTGGCGGGAGAAGGAGCCAGACGTTTCCCGTTTTGGAGAAAGGCTCTGCCGAGAACGGGCACCATGAGACCTTGCGTCTCTGGGAAAGCACAGATCCCCAGTGCTGTTGTGCCTCTGAATAGGCTGCCCAGGGAAGGCGAAGAGCAGCAGCAGCTTTCAGGGCTCGCCCCTTCCTGGTGGGAGAAGGAGCCAGACGTTTGCCGTTTTGGAAAAAGGCTCTGCCGAGAACGGGCACCATGAGACCTTGCGTCTCTGGGAAAGCACAGATCCCCAGTGCTGTTGTGCCTGTGAATAGGCTGCCAAGGGAAGGTGAAGACCAGCAGCAGCTTTCAGGGCTGGCCCCTTCCTTGTGGGAAGAGGAGCCGGACGTTTCTTTTTTCGGAAAAAGGCTCTGCCGAGAACGGGCACCATGAGACCTTGCGTCTCTGGGAAAGCACAGATCCCCAGGGCTGTTGTGCCTGTGAATAGGCTGCCCAGGGAAGGTGAAGAGCAGCAGCAGCTTTCAGGGCTGGCCCCTTCCTGGTGGGAGAAGGAGCCGGACGTTTCCCGTTTCGGAAAAAGGCTCTGCCGAGAACGGGCACCATGAGACCTTGCGTCTCTGGGAAAGCACAGATCCCCAGGGCTGTTGTGCCTGTGAATAGGCTGCCCAGGGAAGGTGAAGAGCAGCAACAGCTGTCAGGGGTGGCCACCTTCCTGGCGGGAGAAGGAGCCAGACGTTTCCCGTTTTGGAGAAAGGCTCTGCCGAGAACGGGCACCATGAGACCTTGCGTCTCTGGGAAAGCACAGATCCCCAGTGCTGTTGTGCCTGTGAATAGGCTGCCCCGGGAAGGTGAGGAACAGCAAGAGCTTTCAGGGCTGGCCCCTTCCTGGCGGGAGAAGGAGCCGGACATTTCCTGTTTCGGAAAAAGGCTCTGCCGAGAACGGGCACCATGAGACCTTGCGTCTCTGGGAAAGCACAGATCCCCAGGGCTGTTGTGCCTGAGAATAGGCTGCCCAGGGAAGGCGAAGACCAGCAGCAGTTTTCAGTGCTGGCCCCTTCCTGGCGGGAGAAGGAGCCGGACGTTTCCTGTTTTGGAAAAAGGCTCTGCCGAGAACGGGCACCATGAGACCTTGCGTCTCTGGGAAAGCACAGATCCCCAGGGCTGTTGTGCCTGTGAATAGGCTGCCCAGGGAAGGTGAAGAGCAGCAACAGCTTTCAGGGCTGGCCCCTTCCTGGCGGGAGAAGGAGCCAGACGTTTGCCGTTTCGGAAAAAGGCTCTGCCGAGAACGGGCACCATGAGACCTTGCGTCTCTGGGAAAGCACAGATCCCCAGTGCTGTTGTGCCTCTGAATAGGCTGCCCAGGGAAGGCGAAGAGCAGCAGCAGCTTTCAGGGCTCGCCCCTTCCTGGTGGGAGAAGGAGCCAGACGTTTGCCGTTTCAGAAAAAGGCTCTGCCGAGAACGGGCACCATGAGACCTTGCGTCTCTGGGAAAGCACAGATCCCCAGGGCTGTTGTGCCTGTGAATAGGCTGCCCAGGGAAGGCAAAGAGCAGCAGCAGCTTTCAGGGCTGGCCCCTTCCTGGTGGGAGAAGGAGCCGGAAGTTTCCCGTTTCGGAAAAAGGCTCTGCCGAGAACGGGCACCATGAGACCTTGCGTCTCTGGGAAAGCACAGATCCCCAGTGCTGTTGTGCCTGTGAATAGGCTGCCCAGGGAAGGTGAAGAGCAGCAGCAGCTTTCAGGGCTGGCCCCTTCCTGGTGGGAGAAGGAGCCGGACGTTTCCCGTTTCAGAAAAAGGCTCTGCCGAGAACGGGCACCATGAGACCTTCTGTCTCTGGGAAAGCACAGATCCCCAGGGCTGTTGTGCCTGTGAATAGGCTGCCAAGAGAAGGTGAAGAGCAGCAACAGCTGTCAGGGGTGGCCACCTTCCTGGTGGGAGAAGGAGCCGGACGTTTCCCGTTTCGGAAAAAGGCTCTGCCGAGAACGGGCACCATGAGACCTTGCGTCTCTGGGAAAGCACAGATCCCCAGTGCTGTTGTGCCTGTGAATAGGCTGCCCAGGGAAGGAGAAGAGCAGCAGCAGCTTTCAGGGCTGGCCCCTTCCTTGTGGGAAGAGGAGCCGGACGTTTCTTGTTTCGGAAAAAGGCTCTGCCGAGAACGGGCACCATGAGACCTTGCGTCTCTGGGAAAGCACAGATCCCCAGTGCTGTTGTGCCTGTGAATAGGCTGCCCAGGGAAGGTGAAGAGCAGCAGCAGCTTTCAGGGCTGGCCCCTTCCTGGTGGGAGAAGGAGCCGGACGTTTCCCGTTTCGGAAAAAGGCTCTGCCGAGAACGGGCACCATGAGACCTTGTGTCTCTGGGAAAGCACAGATCCCCAGGGCTGTTGTGCCTGTGAATAGGCTGCCCAGGGAAGGTGAAGAGCAGCAACAGCTGTCAGGGGTGGCCACCTTCCTGGCGGGAGAAGGAGCCAGACGTTTCCCGTTTTGGAGAAAGGCTCTGCCGAGAACGGGCACCATGAGACCTTGCGTCTCTGGGAAAGCACAGATCCCCAGGGCTGTTGTGCCTGTGAATAGGCTGCCCCGGGAAGGTGAGGAACAGCAAGAGCTTTCAGGGCTGGCCCCTTCCTGGCGGGAGAAGGAGCCGGACATTTCCTGTTTCGGAAAAAGGCTCTGCCGAGAACGGGCACCATGAGACCTTGCGTCTCTGGGAAAGCACAGATCCCCAGGGCTGTTGTGCCTGAGAATAGGCTGCCCAGGGAAGGCGAAGACCAGCAGCAGTTTTCAGTGCTGGCCCCTTCCTGGCGGGAGAAGGAGCCGGACGTTTCCTGTTTTGGAAAAAGGCTCTGCCGAGAACGGGCACGATGAGACCTTGCGTCTCTGGGAAAGCACAGATCCCCAGGGCTGTTGTGCCTGTGAATAGGCTGCCCAGGGAAGGTGAAGAGCAGCAACAGCTTTCAGGGCTGGCCCCTTCCTGGCGGGAGAAGGAGCCAGACGTTTGCCGTTTCGGAAAAAGGCTCTGCCGAGAACGGGCACCATGAGACATTCCGTCTCTGGGAAAGCACAGATCCCCAGTGCTGTTGTGCCTCTGAATAGGCTGCCCAGGGAAGGCGAAGAGCAGCAGCAGCTTTCAGGGCTGGCCCCTTCCTGGTGGGAGAAGGAGCCAGACGTTTGCCGTTTCAGAAAAAGGCTCTGCCGAGAACGGGCACCATGAGACCTTGCGTCTCTGGGAAAGCACAGATCCCCAGGGCTGTTGTGCCTGTGAATAGGCTGCCCAGGGAAGGCAAAGAGCAGCAGCAGCTTTCAGGGCTGGCCCCTTCCTGGTGGGAGAAGGAGCCGGAAGTTTCCCGTTTCGGAAAAAGGCTCTGCCGAGAACGGGCACCATGAGACCTTGCGTCTCTGGGAAAGCACAGATCCCCAGTGCTGTTGTGCCTGTGAATAGGCTGCCAAGGGAAGGTGAAGACCAGCAGCAGCTTTCAGGGCTGGCCCCTTCCTTGTGGGAAGAGGAGCCGGACGTTTCTTGTTTCGGAAAAAGGCTCTGCCGAGAACGGGCACCATGAGACCTTGCGTCTCTGGGAAAGCACAGATCCCCAGTGCTGTTGTGCCTGTGAATAGGCTGCCCAGGGAAGGTGAAGAGCAGCAGCAGCTTTCAGGGCTGGCCCCTTCCTGGTGGGAGAAGGAGCCGGACGTTTCCCGTTTCGGAAAAAGGCTCTGCCGAGAACGGGCACCATGAGACCTTCTGTCTCTGGGAAAGCACAGATCCCCAGGGCTGTTGTGCCTGTGAATAGGCTGCCAAGAGAAGGTGAAGAGCAGCAACAGCTGTCAGGGGTGGCCACCTTCCTGGTGGGAGAAGGAGCCGGACGTTTCCCGTTTCGGAAAAAGGCTCTGCCGAGAACGGGCACCATGAGACCTTGCGTCTCTGGGAAAGCACAGATCCCCAGTGCTGTTGTGCCTGTGAATAGGCTGCCCAGGGAAGGCGAAGAGCAGCAGCAGCTTTCAGGGCTGGCCCCTTCCTTGTGGGAAGAGGAGCCGGACGTTTCTTGTTTCGGAAAAAGGCTCTGCCGAGAACGGGCACCATGAGACCTTGCGTCTCTGGGAAAGCACAGATCCCCAGGGCTGTTGTGCCTGTGAATAGGCTGCCAAGGGAAGGTGAAGAGCAGCAACAGCTGTCAGGGGTGGCCACCTTCCTGGCCGGAGAAGGAGCCAGACGTTTGCCGTTTCGGAAAAAGGCTCTGCCGAGAACGGGCACCATGAGACATTCCGTCTCTGGGAAAGCACAGATCCCCAGTGCTGTTGTGCCTGTGAATAGGCTGCCCCGGGAAGGTGAGGAACAGCAAGAGCTTTCAGGGCTGGCCCCTTCCTGGCGGGAGAAGGAGCCGGACATTTCCTGTTTCGGAAAAAGGCTCTGCCGAGAACGGGCACCATGAGACCTTGCGTCTCTGGGAAAGCACAGATCCCCAGGGCTGTTGTGCCTGTGAATAGGCTGCCCAGGGAAGGCGAAGACCAGCAGCAGTTTTCAGTGCTGGCCCCTTCCTGGCGGGAGAAGGAGCCGGACGTTTCCCGTTTCGGAAAAAGGCTCTGCCGAGAACGGGCACCATGAGACCTTGCGTCTCTGGGAAAGCACAGATCCCCAGTGCTGTTGTGCCTGTGAATAGGCTGCCCCGGGAAGGTGAGGAACAGGAAGAGCTTTCAGGGCTGGCCCCTTCCTGGCGGGAGAAGGAGCCAGACGTTTGCCGTTTTGGAAAAAGGCTCTGCCGAGAACGGGCACCATGAGACCTTGCGTCTCTGGGAAAGCACAGATCCCCAGGGCTGTTGTGCCTGTGAATAGGCTGCCCAGGGAAGGTGAAGAGCAGCAGCAGCTTTCAGGGCTGGCCCCTTCCTGGCGGGAAGAGGAGCCGGACATTTCCTGTTTCGGAAAAAGGCTCTGCCGAGAACGGGCACCATGAGACCTTGCGTCTCTGGGAAAGCACAGATCCCCAGTGCTGTTGTGCCTGAGAATAGGCTGCCCAGGGAAGGCAAAGAGCAGCAGCAGCTTTCAGGGCTGGCCCCTTCCTGGTGGGAGAAGGAGCCAGACGTTTGCCGTTTCGGAAAAAGGCTCTGCCGAGAACGGGCACCATGAGACCTTGCGTCTCTGGGAAAGCACAGATCCCCAGGGCTGTTGTGCCTGTGAATAGGCTGCCCAGGGAAGGTGAAGAGCAGCAGCAGCTTTCAGGGCTTGCCCCTTCCTGGCGGGAAGAGGAGCCGGACGTTTCCTGTTTCGGAAAGAGGCTCTGCCGAGAAGGGGCACCATGAGACCTTGCGTCTCTGGGAAAGCACAGATCCCCAGGGCTGTTGTGCCTGTGAATAGGCTGCCCAGGGAAGGCGAAGAGCAGCAGCAGCTTTCAGGGCTGGCCCCTTCCTGGCGGGAATAGGATCCGGACGTTTGCCGTTTCGTAAAAAGGCTCTGCCGAGAACGGGCACCATGAGACCTTGCGTCTCTGGGAAAGCACAGATCCCCAGGGCTGTTGTGCCTGTGAATAGGCTGCCCAGGGAAGGTGAAGAGCAGCAACAGCTGTCAGGGGTGGCCACCTTCCTGGTGGGAGAAGGAGCCGGACGTTTCCCGTTTCGGAAAAAGGCTCTGCCGAGAACGGGCACCATGAGACCTTGCGTCTCTGGGAAAGCACAGATCCCCAGTGCTGTTGTGCCTGTGAATAGGCTGCCCAGGGAAGGAGAAGAGCAGCAGCAGCTTTCAGGGCTGGCCCCTTCCTTGTGGGAAGAGGAGCCGGACGTTTCTTGTTTCGGAAAAAGGCTCTGCCGAGAACGGGCACCATGAGACCTTGCGTCTCTGGGAAAGCACAGATCCCCAGTGCTGTTGTGCCTGTGAATAGGCTGCCCAGGGAAGGTGAAGAGCAGCAGCAGCTTTCAGGGCTGGCCCCTTCCTGGTGGGAGAAGGAGCCGGACGTTTCCCGTTTCGGAAAAAGGCTCTGCCGAGAACGGGCACCATGAGACCTTGTGTCTCTGGGAAAGCACAGATCCCCAGGGCTGTTGTGCCTGTGAATAGGCTGCCCAGGGAAGGTGAAGAGCAGCAACAGCTGTCAGGGGTGGCCACCTTCCTGGCGGGAGAAGGAGCCAGACGTTTCCCGTTTTGGAGAAAGGCTCTGCTGAGAACGGGCACCATGAGACCTTGCGTCTCTGGGAAAGCACAGATCCCCAGTGCTGTTGTGCCTGTGAATAGGCTGCCCCGGGAAGGTGAGGAACAGCAAGAGCTTTCAGGGCTGGCCCCTTCCTGGCGGGAGAAGGAGCCGGACATTTCCTGTTTCGGAAAAAGGCTCTGCCGAGAACGGGCACCATGAGACCTTGCGTCTCTGGGAAAGCACAGATCCCCAGGGCTGTTGTGCCTGAGAATAGGCTGCCCAGGGAAGGCGAAGACCAGCAGCAGTTTTCAGTGCTGGCCCCTTCCTGGCGGGAGAAGGAGCCGGACGTTTCCTGTTTTGGAAAAAGGCTCTGCCGAGAACGGGCACGATGAGACCTTGCGTCTCTGGGAAAGCACAGATCCCCAGGGCTGTTGTGCCTGTGAATAGGCTGCCCAGGGAAGGTGAAGAGCAGCAACAGCTTTCAGGGCTGGCCCCTTCCTGGCGGGAGAAGGAGCCAGACGTTTGCCGTTTCGGAAAAAGGCTCTGCCGAGAACGGGCACCATGAGACATTCCGTCTCTGGGAAAGCACAGATCCCCAGTGCTGTTGTGCCTCTGAATAGGCTGCCCAGGGAAGGCGAAGAGCAGCAGCAGCTTTCAGGGCTCGCCCCTTCCTGGTGGGAGAAGGAGCCAGACGTTTGCCGTTTCAGAAAAAGGCTCTGCCGAGAACGGGCACCATGAGACCTTGCGTCTCTGGGAAAGCACAGATCCCCAGGGCTGTTGTGCCTGTGAATAGGCTGCCCAGGGAAGGAGAAGAGCAGCAGCAGCTTTCAGGGCTGGCCCCTTCCTTGTGGGAAGAGGAGCCGGACGTTTCTTGTTTCGGAAAAAGGCTCTGCCGAGAACGGGCACCATGAGACCTTGCGTCTCTGGGAAAGCACAGATCCCCAGTGCTGTTGTGCCTGTGAATAGGCTGCCCAGGGAAGGTGAAGAGCAGCAGCAGCTTTCAGGGCTGGCCCCTTCCTGGTGGGAGAAGGAGCCGGACGTTTCCCGTTTCGGAAAAAGGCTCTGCCGAGAACGGGCACCATGAGACCTTGTGTCTCTGGGAAAGCACAGATCCCCAGGGCTGTTGTGCCTGTGAATAGGCTGCCCAGGGAAGGTGAAGAGCAGCAACAGCTGTCAGGGGTGGCCACCTTCCTGGCGGGAGACGGAGCCAGACGTTTCCCGTTTTGGAGAAAGGCTCTGCCGAGAACGGGCACCATGAGACCTTGCGTCTCTGGGAAAGCACAGATCCCCAGTGCTGTTGTGCCTGTGAATAGGCTGCCCCGGGAAGGTGAGGAACAGCAAGAGCTTTCAGGGCTGGCCCCTTCCTGGCGGGAGAAGGAGCCGGACATTTCCTGTTTCGGAAAAAGGCTCTGCCGAGAACGGGCACCATGAGACCTTGCGTCTCTGGGAAAGCACAGATCCCCAGGGCTGTTGTGCCTGAGAATAGGCTGCCCAGGGAAGGCGAAGACCAGCAGCAGTTTTCAGTGCTGGCCCCTTCCTGGCGGGAGAAGGAGCCGGACGTTTCCTGTTTTGGAAAAAGGCTCTGCCGAGAACGGGCACGATGAGACCTTGCGTCTCTGGGAAAGCACAGATCCCCAGGGCTGTTGTGCCTGTGAATAGGCTGCCCAGGGAAGGTGAAGAGCAGCAACAGCTTTCAGGGCTGGCCCCTTCCTGGCGGGAGAAGGAGCCAGACGTTTGCCGTTTCGGAAAAAGGCTCTGCCGAGAACGGGCACCATGAGACATTCCGTCTCTGGGAAAGCACAGATCCCCAGTGCTGTTGTGCCTCTGAATAGGCTGCCCAGGGAAGGCGAAGAGCAGCAGCAGCTTTCAGGGCTCGCCCCTTCCTGGTGGGAGAAGGAGCCAGACGTTTGCCGTTTCAGAAAAAGGCTCTGCCGAGAACGGGCACCATGAGACCTTGCGTCTCTGGGAAAGCACAGATCCCCAGGGCTGTTGTGCCTGTGAATAGGCTGCCCAGGGAAGGCAAAGAGCAGCAGCAGCTTTCAGGGCTGGCCCCTTCCTGGTGGGAGAAGGAGCCGGAAGTTTCCCGTTTCGGAAAAAGGCTCTGCCGAGAACGGGCACCATGAGACCTTGCGTCTCTGGGAAAGCACAGATCCCCAGTGCTGTTGTGCCTGTGAATAGGCTGCCAAGGGAAGGTGAAGACCAGCAGCAGCTTTCAGGGCTGGCCCCTTCCTTGTGGGAAGAGGAGCCGGACGTTTCTTGTTTCGGAAAAAGGCTCTGCCGAGAACGGGCACCATGAGACCTTGCGTCTCTGGGAAAGCACAGATCCCCAGGGCTGTTGTGCCTGTGAATAGGCTGCCCAGGGAAGGTGAAGAGCAGCAGCAGCTTTCAGGGCTGGCCCCTTCCTGGTGGGAGAAGGAGCCGGACGTTTCCCGTTTCGGAAAAAGGCTCTGCCGAGAACGGGCACCATGAGACCTTCTGTCTCTGGGAAAGCACAGATCCCCAGGGCTGTTGTGCCTGTGAATAGGCTGCCAAGAGAAGGTGAAGAGCAGCAACAGCTGTCAGGGGTGGCCACCTTCCTGGTGGGAGAAGGAGCCGGACGTTTCCCGTTTCGGAAAAAGGCTCTGCCGAGAACGGGCACCATGAGACCTTGCGTCTCTGGGAAAGCACAGATCCCCAGTGCTGTTGTGCCTGTGAATAGGCTGCCCAGGGAAGGCGAAGAGCAGCAGCAGCTTTCAGGGCTGGCCCCTTCCTTGTGGGAAGAGGAGCCGGACGTTTCTTGTTTCGGAAAAAGGCTCTGCCGAGAACGGGCACCATGAGACCTTGCGTCTCTGGGAAAGTACAGATCCCCAGTGCTGTTGTGCCTGTGAATAGGCTGCCCAGGGAAGGTGAAGAGCAGCAGCAGCTTTCAGGGCTGGCCCCTTCCTGGTGGGAGAAGGAGCCGGACGTTTGCCGTTTCGGAAAAAGGCTCTGCCGAGAACGGGCACCATGAGACCTTGTGTCTCTGGGAAAGCACAGATCCCCAGGGCTGTTGTGCCTGTGAATAGGCTGCCAAGGGAAGGTGAAGAGCAGCAACAGCTGTCAGGGGTGGCCACCTTCCTGGCCGGAGAAGGAGCCAGACGTTTGCCGTTTCGGAAAAAGGCTCTGCCGAGAACGGGCACCATGAGACCTTGCGTCTCTGGGAAAGCACAGATCCCCAGTGCTGTTGTGCCTCTGAATAGGCTGCCCAGGGAAGGCGAAGAGCAGCAGCAGCTTTCAGGGCTCGCCCCTTCCTGGTGGGAGAAGGAGCCAGACGTTTGCCGTTTCGGAAAAAGGCTCTGCCGAGAACGGGCACCATGAGACCTTGCGTCTCTGGGAAAGCACAGATCCCCAGGGCTGTTGTGCCTGTGAATAGGCTGCCCAGGGAAGGCAAAGAGCAGCAGCAGCTTTCAGGGCTGGCCCCTTCCTAGTGGGAGAAGGATCCGGACGTTTCCCGTTTCGGAAAAAGGCTCTGCCGAGAACGGGCACCATGAGACCTTGCGTCTCTGGGAAAGCACAGATCCCCAGTGCTGTTGTGCCTGTGAATAGGCTGCCCCGGGAAGGTGAGGAACAGGAAGAGCTTTCAGGGCTGGCCCCTTCCTGGCGGGAGAAGGAGCCAGACGTTTGCCGTTTTGGAAAAAGGCTCTGCCGAGAACGGGCACCATGAGACCTTGCGTCTCTGGGAAAGCACAGATCCCCAGGGCTGTTGTGCCTGTGAATAGGCTGCCCAGGGAAGGTGAAGAGCAGCAGCAGCTTTCAGGGCTGGCCCCTTCCTGGCGGGAAGAGGAGCCGGACATTTCCTGTTTCGGAAAAAGGCTCTGCCGAGAACGGGCACCATGAGACCTTGCGTCTCTGGGAAAGCACAGATCCCCAGTGCTGTTGTGCCTGAGAATAGGCTGCCCAGGGAAGGCAAAGAGCAGCAGCAGCTTTCAGGGCTGGCCCCTTCCTGGTGGGAGAAGGAGCCAGACGTTTGCCGTTTCGGAAAAAGGCTCTGCCGAGAACGGGCACCATGAGACCTTGCGTCTCTGGGAAAGCACAGATCCCCAGGGCTGTTGTGCCTGTGAATAGGCTGCCCAGGGAAGGTGAAGAGCAGCAGCAGCTTTCAGGGCTTGCCCCTTCCTGGCGGGAAGAGGAGCCGGACATTTCCTGTTTCGGAAAAAGGCTCTGCCGAGAACGGGCACCATGAGACCTTGCGTCTCTGGGAAAGCACAGATCCCCAGGGCTGTTGTGCCTGTGAATAGGCTGCCCAGGGAAGGCGAAGAGCAGCAGCAGCTTTCAGGGCTGGCCCCTTCCTGGCGGGAATAGGATCCGGACGTTTGCCGTTTCGTAAAAAGGCTCTGCCGAGAACGGGCACCATGAGACCTTGCGTCTCTGGGAAAGCACAGATCCCCAGGGCTGTTGTGCCTGTGAATAGGCTGCCCAGGGAAGGTGAAGAGCAGCAGCAGCTTTCAGGGCTGGCCCCTTCCTGGCGGGAGAAGGAGCCAGACGTTTGCCGTTTTGGAAAAAGGCTCTGCCGAGAACGGGCACCATGAGACCTTGCGTCTCTGGGAAAGCACAGATCCCCAGGGCTGTTGTGCCTGTGAATAGGCTGCCCAGGGAAGGTGAAGAGCAGCAACAGCTTTCAGGGCTGGCCCCTTCCTGGCGGGAGAAGGAGCCAGACGTTTGCCGTTTCGGAAAAAGGCTCTGCCGAGAACGGGCACCATGAGACATTCCGTATCTGGGAAAGCACAGATCCCCAGTGCTGTTGTGCCTGTGAATAGGCTGCCCAGGGAAGGCGTAGAGCAGCAGCAGCTGTCAGGGCTGGCCCCTTCCTTGTGGGAAGAGGAGCCGGACGTTTCTTGTTTCGGAAAAAGGCTCTGCCGAGAACGGGCACCATGAGACCTTGCGTCTCTGGGAAAGCACAGATCCCCAGTGCTGTTGTGCCTGTGAATAGGCTGCCCAGGGAAGGTGAAGAGCAGCAGCAGCTTTCAGGGCTGGCCCCTTCCTGGTGGGAGAAGGAGCCGGACGTTTCCCGTTTCGGAAAAAGGCTCTGCCGAGAACGGGCACCATGAGACCTTGTGTCTCTGGGAAAGCACAGATCCCCAGGGCTGTTGTGCCTGTGAATAGGCTGCCCAGGGAAGGTGAAGAGCAGCAACAGCTGTCAGGGGTGGCCACCTTCCTGGCGGGAGAAGGAGCCAGACGTTTCCCGTTTTGGAGAAAGGCTCTGCCGAGAACGGGCACCATGAGACCTTGCGTCTCTGGGAAAGCACAGATCCCCAGGGCTGTTGTGCCTGTGAATAGGCTGCCCCGGGAAGGTGAGGAACAGCAAGAGCTTTCAGGGCTGGCCCCTTCCTGGCGGGAGAAGGAGCCGGATATTTCCTGTTTCGGAAAAAGGCTCTGCCGAGAACGGGCACCATGAGACCTTGCGTCTCTGGGAAAGCACAGATCCCCAGGGCTGTTGTGCCTGAGAATAGGCTGCCCAGGGAAGGCGAAGACCAGCAGCAGTTTTCAGTGCTGGCCCCTTCCTGGCGGGAGAAGGAGCCGGACGTTTCCTGTTTCGGAAAAAGGCTCTGCCGAGAACGGGCACCATGAGACCTTGCGTCTCTGGGAAAGCACAGATCCCCAGTGCTGTTGTGCCTGTGAATAGGCTGCCAAGAGAAGGTGAAGAGCAGCAACAGCTGTCAGGGGTGGCCACCTTCCTGGTGGGAGAAGGAGCCGGACGTTTCCCGTTTCGGAAAAAGGCTCTGCCGAGAACGGGCACCATGAGACCTTGCGTCTCTGGGAAAGCACAGATCCCCAGTGCTGTTGTGCCTGTGAATAGGCTGCCCAGGGAAGGAGAAGAGCAGCAGCAGCTTTCAGGGCTGGCCCCTTCCTTGTGGGAAGAGGAGCCGGACGTTTCTTGTTTCGGAAAAAGGCTCTGCCGAGAACGGGCACCATGAGACCTTGCGTCTCTGGGAAAGCACAGATCCCCAGTGCTGTTGTGCCTGTGAATAGGCTGCCCAGGGAAGGTGAAGAGCAGCAAGAGCTTTCAGGGCTGGCCCCTTCCTGGTGGGAGAAGGAGCCGGACGTTTCCCGTTTTGGAAAAAGGCTCTGCTGAGAACGGGCACCATGAGACCTTGCGTCTCTGGGAAAGCACAGATCCCCAGTGCTGTTGTGCCTGTGAATAGGCTGCCCCGGGAAGGTGAGGAACAGCAAGAGCTTTCAGGGCTGGCCCCTTCCTGGCGGGAGAAGGAGCCAGACGTTTGCCGTTTTGGAAAAAGGCTCTGCCGAGAACGGGCACCATGAGACCTTGCGTCTCTGGGAAAGCACAGATCCCCAGGGCTGTTGTGCCTGTGAATAGGCTGCCCAGGGAAGGTGAAGAGCAGCAGCAGCTTTCAGGGCTGGCCCCTTCCTGGCGGGAAGAGGAGCCGGACATTTCCTGTTTCGGAAAAAGGCTCTGCCGAGAACGGGCACCATGAGACCTTGCGTCTCTGGGAAAGCACAGATCCCCAGTGCTGTTGTGCCTGAGAATAGGCTGCCCAGGGAAGGCAAAGAGCAGCAGCAGCTTTCAGGGCTGGCCCCTTCCTGGTGGGAGAAGGAGCCAGACGTTTGCCGTTTCGGAAAAAGGCTCTGCCGAGAACGGGCACCATGAGACCTTGCGTCTCTGGGAAAGCACAGATCCCCAGGGCTGTTGTGCCTGTGAATAGGCTGCCCAGGGAAGGTGAAGAGCAGCAGCAGCTTTCAGGGCTTGCCCCTTCCTGGCGGGAAGAGGAGCCGGACGTTTCCTGTTTCGGAAAGAGGCTCTGCCGAGAAGGGGCACCATGAGACCTTGCGTCTCTGGGAAAGCACAGATCCCCAGGGCTGTTGTGCCTGTGAATAGGCTGCCCAGGGAAGGCGAAGAGCAGCAGCAGCTTTCAGGGCTGGCCCCTTCCTGGCGGGAATAGGATCCGGACGTTTGCCGTTTCGTAAAAAGGCTCTGCCGAGAACGGGCACCATGAGACCTTGCGTCTCTGGGAAAGCACAGATCCCCAGGGCTGTTGTGCCTGTGAATAGGCTGCCCAGGGAAGGTGAAGAGCAGCAGCAGCTTTCAGGGCTGGCCCCTTCCTGGCGGGAGAAGGAGCCAGACGTTTGCCGTTTTGGAAAAAGGCTCTGCCGAGAACGGGCACCATGAGACCTTGCGTCTCTGGGAAAGCACAGATCCCCAGGGCTGTTGTGCCTGTGAATAGGCTGCCCAGGGAAGGTGAAGAGCAGCAACAGCTTTCAGGGCTGGCCCCTTCCTGGCGGGAGAAGGAGCCAGACGTTTGCCGTTTCAGAAAAAGGCTCTGCCGAGAACGGGCACCATGAGACATTCCGTATCTGGGAAAGCACAGATCCCCAGTGCTGTTGTGCCTGTGAATAGGCTGCCCAGGGAAGGCGTAGAGCAGCAGCAGCTGTCAGGGCTGGCCCCTTCCTTGTGGGAAGAGGAGCCGGACGTTTCTTGTTTCGGAAAAAGGCTCTGCCGAGAACGGGCACCATGAGACCTTGCGTCTCTGGGAAAGCACAGATCCCCAGTGCTGTTGTGCCTGTGAATAGGCTGCCCAGGGAAGGTGAAGAGCAGCAGCAGCTTTCAGGGCTGGCCCCTTCCTGGCGGGAGAAGGAGCCGGACGTTTCCTGTTTTGGAAAAAGGCTCTGCCGAGAACGGGCACCATGAGACATTCCGTCTCTGGGAAAGCACAGATCCCCAGTGCTGTTGTGCCTCTGAATAGGCTGCCCAGGGAAGGCGAAGAGCAGCAGCAGCTTTCAGGGCTGGCCCCTTCCTGGCGGGAGAAGGAGCCAGACGTTTGCCGTTTCGGAAAAAGGCTCTGCCGAGAACGGGCACCATGAGACCTTGCGTCTCTGGGAAAGCACAGATCCCCAGTGCTGTTGTGCCTCTGAATAGGCTGCCCAGGGAAGGCGAAGAGCAGCAGCAGCTTTCAGGGCTCGCCCCTTCCTGGTGGGAGAAGGAGCCAGACGTTTGCCGTTTCAGAAAAAGGCTCTGCCGAGAACGGGCACCATGAGACCTTGCGTCTCTGGGAAAGCACAGATCCCCAGGGCTGTTGTGCCTGTGAATAGGCTGCCCAGGGAAGGCAAAGAGCAGCAGCAGCTTTCAGGGCTGGCCCCTTCCTGGTGGGAGAAGGAGCCGGAAGTTTCCCGTTTCGGAAAAAGGCTCTGCCGAGAACGGGCACCATGAGACCTTGCGTCTCTGGGAAAGCACAGATCCCCAGTGCTGTTGTGCCTGTGAATAGGCTGCGAAGGGAAGGTGAAGCCCAGCAGCAGCTTTCAGGGCTGGCCCCTTCCTTGTGGGAAGAGGAGCCGGACGTTTCTTGTTTCGGAAAAAGGCTCTGCCGAGAACGGGCACCATGAGACCTTGCGTCTCTGGGAAAGCACAGATCCCCAGTGCTGTTGTGCCTGTGAATAGGCTGCCCAGGGAAGGTGAAGAGCAGCAGCAGCTTTCAGGGCTGGCCCCTTCCTGGTGGGAGAAGGAGCCGGACGTTTCCCGTTTCGGAAAAAGGCTCTGCCGAGAACGGGCACCATGAGACCTTGTGTCTCTGGGAAAGCACAGATCCCCAGGGCTGTTGTGCCTGTGAATAGGCTGCCAAGAGAAGGTGAAGAGCAGCAACAGCTGTCAGGGGTGGCCACCTTCCTGGTGGGAGAAGGAGCCGGACGTTTCCCGTTTCGGAAAAAGGCTCTGCCGAGAACGGGCACCATGAGACCTTGCGTCTCTGGGAAAGCACAGATCCCCAGTGCTGTTGTGCCTGTGAATAGGCTGCCCAGGGAAGGAGAAGAGCAGCAGCAGCTTTCAGGGCTGGCCCCTTCCTTGTGGGAAGAGGAGCCGGACGTTTCTTGTTTCGGAAAAAGGCTCTGCCGAGAACGGGCACCATGAGACCTTGCGTCTCTGGGAAAGCACAGATCCCCAGTGCTGTTGTGCCTGTGAATAGGCTGCCCAGGGAAGGTGAAGAGCAGCAGCAGCTTTCAGGGCTGGCCCCTTCCTGGTGGGAGAAGGAGCCGGACGTTTGCCGTTTCGGAAAAAGGCTCTGCCGAGAACGGGCACCATGAGACCTTGTGTCTCTGGGAAAGCACAGATCCCCAGGGCTGTTGTGCCTGTGAATAGGCTGCCCAGGGAAGGTGAAGAGCAGCAACAGCTGTCAAGGTTGGCCACCTACCTGGCGGGAGAAGGAGCCAGACGTTTCCCGTTTTGGAGAAAGGCTCTGCCGAGAACGGGCACCATGAGACCTTGCGTCTCTGGGAAAGCACAGATCCCCAGTGCTGTTGTGCCTGTGAATAGGCTGCCCCGGGAAGGTGAGGAACAGCAAGAGCTTTCAGGGCTGGCCCCTTCCTGGCGGGAGAAGGAGCCGGACATTTCCTGTTTCGGAAAAAGGCTCTGCCGAGAACGGGCACCATGAGACATTCCGTCTCTGGGAAAGCACAGATCCCCAGTGCTGTTGTGCCTGTGAATAGGCTGCCCAGGGAAGGCGAAGAGCAGCAGCAGCTTTCAGGGCTGGCCCCTTCCTGGCGGGAGAAGGAGCCAGACGTTTGCCGTTTCGGAAAAAGGCTCTGCCGAGAACGGGCACCATGAGACCTTGCGTCTCTGGGAAAGCACAGATCCCCAGTGCTGTTGTGCCTCTGAATAGGCTGCCCAGGGAAGGCGAAGAGCAGCAGCAGCTTTCAGGGCTCGCCCCTTCCTGGTGGGAGAAGGAGCCAGACGTTTGCCGTTTCAGAAAAAGGCTCTGCCGAGAACGGGCACCATGAGACCTTGCGTCTCTGGGAAAGCACAGATCCCCAGGGCTGTTGTGCCTGTGAATAGGCTGCCCAGGGAAGGCAAAGAGCAGCAGCAGCTTTCAGGGCTGGCCCCTTCCTGGTGGGAGAAGGAGCCGGAAGTTTCCCGTTTCGGAAAAAGGCTCTGCCGAGAACGGGCACCATGAGACCTTGCGTCTCTGGGAAAGCACAGATCCCCAGTGCTGTTGTGCCTGTGAATAGGCTGCCAAGGGAAGGTGAAGCCCAGCAGCAGCTTTCAGGGCTGGCCCCTTCCTTGTGGGAAGAGGAGCCGGACGTTTCTTGTTTCGGAAAAAGGCTCTGCCGAGAACGGGCACCATGAGACCTTGCGTCTCTGGGAAAGCACAGATCCCCAGTGCTGTTGTGCCTGTGAATAGGCTGCCCAGGGAAGGTGAAGAGCAGCAGCAGCTTTCAGGGCTGGCCCCTTCCTGGTGGGAGAAGGAGCCGGACGTTTCCCGTTTCGGAAAAAGGCTCTGCCGAGAACGGGCACCATGAGACCTTGTGTCTCTGGGAAAGCACAGATCCCCAGGGCTGTTGTGCCTGTGAATAGGCTGCCAAGAGAAGGTGAAGAGCAGCAACAGCTGTCAGGGGTGGCCACCTTCCTGGTGGGAGAAGGAGCCGGACGTTTCCCGTTTCGGAAAAAGGCTCTGCCGAGAACGGGCACCATGAGACCTTGCGTCTCTGGGAAAGCACAGATCCCCAGTGCTGTTGTGCCTGTGAATAGGCTGCCCAGGGAAGGAGAAGAGCAGCAGCAGCTTTCAGGGCTGGCCCCTTCCTTGTGGGAAGAGGAGCCGGACGTTTCTTGTTTCGGAAAAAGGCTCTGCCGAGAACGGGCACCATGAGACCTTGCGTCTCTGGGAAAGCACAGATCCCCAGTGCTGTTGTGCCTGTGAATAGGCTGCCCAGGGAAGGTGAAGAGCAGCAGCAGCTTTCAGGGCTGGCCCCTTCCTGGTGGGAGAAGGAGCCGGACGTTTGCCGTTTCGGAAAAAGGCTCTGCCGAGAACGGGCACCATGAGACCTTGTGTCTCTGGGAAAGCACAGATCCCCAGGGCTGTTGTGCCTGTGAATAGGCTGCCCAGGGAAGGTGAAGAGCAGCAACAGCTGTCAAGGGTGGCCACCTACCTGGCGGGAGAAGGAGCCAGACGTTTCCCGTTTTGGAGAAAGGCTCTGCCGAGAACGGGCACCATGAGACCTTGCGTCTCTGGGAAAGCACAGATCCCCAGTGCTGTTGTGCCTGTGAATAGGCTGCCCCGGGAAGGTGAGGAACAGCAAGAGCTTTCAGGGCTGGCCCCTTCCTGGCGGGAGAAGGAGCCGGACATTTCCTGTTTCGGAAAAAGGCTCTGCCGAGAACGGGCACCATGAGACCTTGCGTCTCTGGGAAAGCACAGATCCCCAGGGCTGTTGTGCCTGAGAATAGGCTGCCCAGGGAAGGCGAAGACCAGCAGCAGTTTTCAGTGCTGGCCCCTTCCTGGCGGGAGAAGGAGCCGGACGTTTCCTGTTTTGGAAAAAGGCTCTGCCGAGAACGGGCACCATGAGACCTTGCGTCTCTGGGAAAGCACAGATCCCCAGGGCTGTTGTGCCTGTGAATAGGCTGCCCAGGGAAGGTGAAGAGCAGCAACAGCTTTCAGGGCTGGCCCCTTCCTGGCGGGAGAAGGAGCCAGACGTTTGCCGTTTCGGAAAAAGGCTCTGCCGAGAACGGGCACCATGAGACATTCCGTCTCTGGGAAAGCACAGATCCCCAGTGCTGTTGTGCCTCTGAATAGGCTGCCCAGGGAAGGCGAAGAGCAGCAGCAGCTTTCAGGGCTCGCCCCTTCCTGGTGGGAGAAGGAGCCAGACGTTTGCCGTTTCAGAAAAAGGCTCTGCCGAGAACGGGCACCATGAGACCTTGCGTCTCTGGGAAAGCACAGATCCCCAGGGCTGTTGTGCCTGTGAATAGGCTGCCCAGGGAAGGCAAAGAGCAGCAGCAGCTTTCAGGGCTGGCCCCTTCCTGGTGGGAGAAGGAGCCGGAAGTTTCCCGTTTCGGAAAAAGGCTCTGCCGAGAACGGGCACCATGAGACCTTGCGTCTCTGGGAAAGCACAGATCCCCAGTGCTGTTGTGCCTGTGAATATGCTGCCAAGGGAAGGTGAAGACCAGCAGCAGCTTTCAGGGCTGGCCCCTTCCTTGTGGGAAGAGGAGCCGGACGTTTCTTGTTTCGGAAAAAGGCTCTGCCGAGAACGGGCACCATGAGACCTTGCGTCTCTGGGAAAGCATAGATCCCCAGTGCTGTTGTGCCTGTGAATAGGCTGCCCAGGGAAGGTGAAGAGCAGCAGCAGCTTTCAGGGCTGGCCCCTTCCTGGTGGGAGAAGGAGCCGGACGTTTCCCGTTTCGGAAAAAGGCTCTGCCGAGAACGGGCACCATGAGACCTTCTGTCTCTGGGAAAGCACAGATCCCCAGGGCTGTTGTGCCTGTGAATAGGCTGCCAAGAGAAGGTGAAGAGCAGCAACAGCTGTCAGGGGTGGCCACCTTCCTGGTGGGAGAAGGAGCCGGACGTTTCCCGTTTCGGAAAAAGGCTCTGCCGAGAACGGGCACCATGAGACCTTGCGTCTCTGGGAAAGCACAGATCCCCAGTGCTGTTGTGCCTGTGAATAGGCTGCCCAGGGAAGGTGAAGCCCAGCAGCAGCTTTCAGGGCTGGCCCCTTCCTTGTGGGAAGAGGAGCCGGACGTTTCTTGTTTCGGAAAAAGGCTCTGCCGAGAACGGGCACCATGAGACCTTGCGTCTCTGGGAAAGCACAGATCCCCAGTGCTGTTGTGCCTGTGAATAGGCTGCCCAGGGAAGGTGAAGAGCAGCAGCAGCTTTCAGGGCTGGCCCCTTCCTGGTGGGAGAAGGAGCCGGACGTTTCCCGTTTCGGAAAAAGGCTCTGCCGAGAACGGGCACCATGAGACCTTCTGTCTCTGGGAAAGCACAGATCCCCAGGGCTGTTGTGCCTGTGAATAGGCTGCCAAGAGAAGGTGAAGAGCAGCAACAGCTGTCAGGGGTGGCCACCTTCCTGGTGGGAGAAGGAGCCGGACGTTTCCCGTTTCGGAAAAAGGCTCTGCCGAGAACGGGCACCATGAGACCTTGCGTCTCTGGGAAAGCACAGATCCCCAGTGCTGTTGTGCCTGTGAATAGGCTGCCCAGGGAAGGAGAAGAGCAGCAGCAGCTTTCAGGGCTGGCCCCTTCCTTGTGGGAAGAGGAGCCGGACGTTTCTTGTTTCGGAAAAAGGCTCTGCCGAGAACGGGCACCATGAGACCTTGCGTCTCTGGGAAAGCACAGATCCCCAGTGCTGTTGTGCCTGTGAATAGGCTGCCCAGGGAAGGTGAAGAGCAGCAGCAGCTTTCAGGGCTGGCCCCTTCCTGGTGGGAGAAGGAGCCGGACGTTTGCCGTTTCGGAAAAAGGCTCTGCCGAGAACGGGCACCATGAGACCTTGTGTCTCTGGGAAAGCACAGATCCCCAGGGCTGTTGTGCCTGTGAATAGGCTGCCCAGGGAAGGTGAAGAGCAGCAACAGCTGTCAAGGGTGGCCACCTACCTGGCGGGAGAAGGAGCCAGACGTTTCCCGTTTTGGAGAAAGGCTCTGCCGAGAACGGGCACCATGAGACCTTGCGTCTCTGGGAAAGCACAGATCCCCAGTGCTGTTGTGCCTGTGAATAGGCTGCCCCGGGAAGGTGAGGAACAGCAAGAGCTTTCAGGGCTGGCCCCTTCCTGGCGGGAGAAGGAGCCGGACATTTCCTGTTTCGGAAAAAGGCTCTGCCGAGAACGGGCACCATGAGACCTTGCGTCTCTGGGAAAGCACAGATCCCCAGGGCTGTTGTGCCTGAGAATAGGCTGCCCAGGGAAGGCGAAGACCAGCAGCAGTTTTCAGTGCTGGCCCCTTCCTGGCGGGAGAAGGAGCCGGACGTTTCCTGTTTTGGAAAAAGGCTCTGCCGAGAACGGGCACCATGAGACCTTGCGTCTCTGGGAAAGCACAGATCCCCAGGGCTGTTGTGCCTGTGAATAGGCTGCCCAGGGAAGGTGAAGAGCAGCAACAGCTTTCAGGGCTGGCCCCTTCCTGGCGGGAGAAGGAGCCAGACGTTTGCCGTTTCGGAAAAAGGCTCTGCCGAGAACGGGCACCATGAGACATTCCGTCTCTGGGAAAGCACAGATCCCCAGTGCTGTTGTGCCTGTGAATAGGCTGCCCAGGGAAGGCGAAGAGCAGCAGCAGCTTTCAGGGCTCGCCCCTTCCTGGTGGGAGAAGGAGCCAGACGTTTGCCGTTTCAGAAAAAGGCTCTGCCGAGAACGGGCACCATGAGACCTTGCGTCTCTGGGAAAGCACAGATCCCCAGGGCTGTTGTGCCTGTGAATAGGCTGCCCAGGGAAGGCAAAGAGCAGCAGCAGCTTTCAGGGCTGGCCCCTTCCTGGTGGGAGAAGGAGCCGGAAGTTTCCCGTTTCGGAAAAAGGCTCTGCCGAGAACGGGCACCATGAGACCTTGCGTCTCTGGGAAAGCACAGATCCCCAGTGCTGTTGTGCCTGTGAATAGGCTGCCAAGGGAAGGTGAAGACCAGCAGCAGCTTTCAGGGCTGGCCCCTTCCTTGTGGGAAGAGGAGCCGGACGTTTCTTGTTTCGGAAAAAGGCTCTGCCGAGAACGGGCACCATGAGACCTTGCGTCTCTGGGAAAGCACAGATCCCCAGTGCTGTTGTGCCTGTGAATAGGCTGCCCAGGGAAGGTGAAGAGCAGCAGCAGCTTTCAGGGCTGGCCCCTTCCTGGTGGGAGAAGGAGCCGGACGTTTGCCGTTTCGGAAAAAGGCTCTGCCGAGAACGGGCACCATGAGACCTTCTGTCTCTGGGAAAGCACAGATCCCCAGGGCTGTTGTGCCTGTGAATAGGCTGCCCAGGGAAGGTGAAGAGCAGCAACAGCTGTCAAGGGTGGCCACCTACCTGGCGGGAGAAGGAGCCAGACGTTTCCCGTTTTGGAGAAAGGCTCTGCCGAGAACGGGCACCATGAGACCTTGCGTCTCTGGGAAAGCACAGATCCCCAGTGCTCTTGTGCCTGTGAATAGGCTGCCCCGGGAAGGTGAGGAACAGCAAGAGCTTTCAGGGCTGGCCCCTTCCTGGCGGGAGAAGGAGCCGGACATTTCCTGTTTCGGAAAAAGGCTCTGCCGAGAACGGGCACCATGAGACCTTGCGTCTCTGGGAAAGCACAGATCCCCAGGGCTGTTGTGCCTGAGAATAGGCTGCCCAGGGAAGGCGAAGACCAGCAGCAGTTTTCAGTGCTGGCCCCTTCCTGGCGGGAGAAGGAGCCGGACGTTTCCTGTTTTGGAAAAAGGCTCTGCCGAGAACGGGCACCATGAGACCTTGCGTCTCTGGGAAAGCACAGATCCCCAGGGCTGTTGTGCCTGTGAATAGGCTGCCCAGGGAAGGTGAAGAGCAGCAACAGCTTTCAGGGCTGGCCCCTTCCTGGCGGGAGAAGGAGCCAGACGTTTGCCGTTTCGGAAAAAGGCTCTGCCGAGAACGGGCACCATGAGACATTCCGTCTCTGGGAAAGCACAGATCCCCAGTGCTGTTGTGCCTGTGAATAGGCTGCCCAGGGAAGGCGAAGAGCAGCAGCAGCTTTCAGGGCTCGCCCCTTCCTGGTGGGAGAAGGAGCCAGACGTTTGCCGTTTCAGAAAAAGGCTCTGCCGAGAACGGGCACCATGAGACCTTGCGTCTCTGGGAAAGCACAGATCCCCAGGGCTGTTGTGCCTGTGAATAGGCTGCCCAGGGAAGGCAAAGAGCAGCAGCAGCTTTCAGGGCTGGCCCCTTCCTGGTGGGAGAAGGAGCCGGAAGTTTCCCGTTTCGGAAAAAGGCTCTGCCGAGAACGGGCACCATGAGACCTTGCGTCTCTGGGAAAGCACAGATCCCCAGTGCTGTTGTGCCTGTGAATAGGCTGCCAAGGGAAGGTGAAGACCAGCAGCAGCTTTCAGGGCTGGCCCCTTCCTTGTGGGAAGAGGAGCCGGACGTTTCTTGTTTCGGAAAAAGGCTCTGCCGAGAACGGGCACCATGAGACCTTGCGTCTCTGGGAAAGCACAGATCCCCAGTGCTGTTGTGCCTGTGAATAGGCTGCCCAGGGAAGGTGAAGAGCAGCAGCAGCTTTCAGGGCTGGCCCCTTCCTGGTGGGAGAAGGAGCCGGACGTTTCCCGTTTCGGAAAAAGGCTCTGCCGAGAACGGGCACCATGAGACCTTCTGTCTCTGGGAAAGCACAGATCCCCAGGGCTGTTGTGCCTGTGAATAGGCTGCCAAGAGAAGGTGAAGAGCAGCAACAGCTGTCAGGGGTGGCCACCTTCCTGGTGGGAGAAGGAGCCGGACGTTTCCCGTTTCGGAAAAAGGCTCTGCCGAGAACGGGCACCATGAGACCTTGCGTCTCTGGGAAAGCACAGATCCCCAGTGCTGTTGTGCCTGTGAATAGGCTGCCCAGGGAAGGCGAAGAGCAGCAGCAGCTTTCAGGGCTGGCCCCTTCCTTGTGGGAAGAGGAGCCGGACGTTTCTTGTTTCGGAAAAAGGCTCTGCCGAGAACGGGCACCATGAGACCTTGCGTCTCTGGGAAAGCACAGATCCCCAGTGCTGTTGTGCCTGTGAATAGGCTGCCCAGGGAAGGTGAAGAGCAGCAGCAGCTTTCAGGGCTGGCCCCTTCCTGGTGGGAGAAGGAGCCGGACGTTTCCCGTTTCGGAAAAAGGCTCTGCCGAGAACGGGCACCATGAGACCTTGTGTCTCTGGGAAAGCACAGATCCCCAGGGCTGTTGTGCCTGTCAATAGGCTGCCAAGGGAAGGTGAAGAGCAGCAACAGCTGTCAGGGGTGGCCACCTTCCTGGCCGGAGAAGGAGCCAGACGTTTGCCGTTTCGGAAAAAGGCTCTGCCGAGAACGGGCACCATGAGACCTTGCGTCTCTGGGAAAGCACAGATCCCCAGTGCTGTTGTGCCTCTGAATAGGCTGCCCAGGGAAGGCGAAGAGCAGCAGCAGCTTTCAGGGCTCGCCCCTTCCTGGTGGGAGAAGGAGCCAGACGTTTGCCGTTTCGGAAAAAGGCTCTGCCGAGAACGGGCACCATGAGACCTTGCGTCTCTGGGAAAGCACAGATCCCCAGGGCTGTTGTGCCTGTGAATAGGCTGCCCAGGGAAGGCAAAGAGCAGCAGCAGCTTTCAGGGCTGGCCCCTTCCTGGTGGGAGAAGGATCCGGACGTTTCCCGTTTCGGAAAAAGGCTCTGCCGAGAACGGGCACCATGAGACCTTGCGTCTCTGGGAAAGCACAGATCCCCAGGGCTGTTGTGCCTGTGAATAGGCTGCCCCGGGAAGGTGAGGAACAGGAAGAGCTTTCAGGGCTGGCCCCTTCCTGGCGGGAGAAGGAGCCAGACGTTTGCCGTTTCGGAAAAAGGCTCTGCCGAGAACGGCCACCATGAGACCTTGCGTCTCTGGGAAAGCACAGATCCTCAGGGCTGTTGTGCCTGTGAATAGGCTGCCCAGGGAAGGTGAAGAGCAGCAGCAGCTTTCAGGGCTGGCCCCTTCCTGGCGGGAAGAGGAGCCGGACATTTCCTGTTTCGGAAAAAGGCTCTGCCGAGAACGGGCACCATGAGACCTTGCGTCTCTGGGAAAGCACAGATCCCCAGTGCTGTTGTGCCTGAGAATAGGCTGCCCAGGGAAGGCAAAGAGCAGCAGCAGCTTTCAGGGCTCGCCCCTTCCTGGCGGGAGAAGGAGCCAGACGTTTGCCGTTTCGGAAAAAGGCTGTGCCGAGAACGGGCACCATGAGACCTTGCGTCTCTGGGAAAGCACAGATCCCCAGGGCTGTTGTGCCTGTGAATAGGCTGCCCAGGGAAGGTGAAGAGCAGCAGCAGCTTTCAGGGCTTGCCCCTTCCTGGCGGGAAGAGGAGCCGGACGTTTCCTGTTTCGGAAAGAGGCTCTGCCGAGAAGGGGCACCATGAGACCTTGCGTCTCTGGGAAAGCACAGATCCCCAGGGCTGTTGTGCCTGTGAATAGGCTGCCCAGGGAAGCTGAAGACCAGCAGCAGCTTTCAGGGCTGGCCCCTTCCTTGTGGGAAGAGGAGCCGGACGTTTGCCGTTTTGGAAAAAGGCTCTGCCGAGAACGAGTGCCATGAGACATTCCGCCTGTGGAAAGGCAAATATCCCCATTGCTGTTGTGCCTGTGAATAGGCTGCCAAGGGAAGGTGAAGAGCAGCAACAGCTGTCAGGGCTGGCACCTTCCTTGTGGGACAGATAGCCGGACATTTGCCTTTTCGGAAAAAGGCTCTGCCGAGAACGGGCACCATGAGACCTTGCGTCTCTGGGAAAGCACAGATCCCCAGTGCTGTTGTGCCTCTGAATAGGCTGCCCCGGGAAGGTGAGGAACAGCAAGAGCTTTCAGGGTTGGCACCTTCCTGGCGGGAGAAGGAGCCAGACGTTTGCCGTTTCGGAAAAAGGCTCTGCCGAGAACGAGTGCCATGAGACGTTCCGCCTATGGAAAGGCAAATATCCCCATTGCTGTTCTGCCTGTGAATAGGCTGCCCCGGGAAGGTGAAGAGCAGCAACAGCTGTCAGGGCTGCCACCTTCCTTGTGGGAGAAGGAGCCGGACGTTTCCCGTTTTGGAAAAAGGCTCTGCCGAGAACGGGCACCATGAGGCCTTCCGTCTCTGGGAAAGCACACTTCCCCAGTGCTGTTGTGCCTGTGAATAGGCTGCCCAGGGAAGGTGAAGACCAGCAATATCTTTCAGGGCTGGCCGCTTCCTTGTGGGAGGAGGAGCCGGACGTTTGCCGTTTCGGAAAAAGGCTCTGCCGAGAACGAGTGCCATGAGACGTTCCGCCTATGGAAAGGCAAATATCCCCATTGCTGTTCTGCCTGTGAATAGGCTGCCCCGGGAAGGTGAAGAGCAGCAACAGCTGTCAGGGCTGGCCCCTTCCTGGTGGGAGAAGGAGCCAGACGTTTGCCGTTTCGGAAAAAGGCTCTGCCGAGAACGGGCACCATGAGACCTTGCGTCTCTGGGAAAGCACAGATCCCCAGGGCTGTTGTGCCTGTGAATAGGCTGCCCAGGGAAGGCAAAGAGCAGCAGCAGCTTTCAGGGCTGGCCCCTTCCTGGTGGGAGAAGGAGCCGGACGTTTCCCATTTCGGAAAAAGGCTCTGCCGAGAACGGGCACCATGAGACCTTGCGTCTCTGGGAAAGCACAGATCCCCAGTGCTCTTGTGCCTGTGAATAGGCTGCCCCGGGAAGGTGAGGAACAGCAAGAGCTTTCAGGGCTGGCCCCTTCCTGGCGGGAGAAGGAGCCAGACGTTTGCCGTTTTGGAAAAAGGCTCTGCCGAGAACGGCCACCATGAGACATTGCGTCTCTGGGAAAGCACAGATCCCCAGGGCTGTTGTGCCTGTGAACAGGCTGCCCAGGGAAGGTGAAGAGCAGCAGCAGCTTTCAGGGCTGGCCCCTTCCTTGTGGGAAGAGGAGCCGGACATTTCCTGTTTCGGAAAAAGGCTCTGCCGAGAACGGGCACCATGAGACCTTGCGTCTCTGGGAAAGCACAGATCCCCAGGGCTGTTGTGCCTGTGAATAGGCTGCCCAGGGAAGGCGAAGACCAGCAGCAGCTTTCAGGGCTGGCCCCTTCCTGGTGGGAGAAGGAGCCGGACGTTTCCCGTTTCGGAAAAAGGCTCTGCTGAGAACGGGCACCATGAGACCTTGCGTCTCTGGGAAAGCACAGATCCCCAGGGCTGTTGTGCCTGTGAATAGGCTGCCCAGGGAAGCTGAAGACCAGCAGCAGCTTTCAGGGCTGGCCCCTTCCTTGTGGGAAGAGGAGCCGGACGTTTGCCGTTTTGGAAAAAGGCTCTGCCGAGAACGAGTGCCATGAGACATTCCGCCTGTGGAAAGGCAAATATCCCCAGTGCTGTTGTGCCTGTGAATAGGCTGCCAAGGGAAGGTGAAGAGCAGCAACAGCTGTCAGGGCTGGCACCTTCCTTGTGGGACAGATAGCCGGACATTTGCCTTTTCGGAAAAAGGCTCTGCCGAGAACGGGCACCATGAGACCTTGCGTCTCTGGGAAAGCACAGATCCCCAGTGCTGTTGTGCCTCTGAATAGGCTGCCCCGGGAAGGTGAGGAACAGCAAGAGCTTTCAGGGTTGGCACCTTCCTGGCGGGAGAAGGAGCCAGACGTTTGCCGTTTCGGAAAAAGGCTCTGCCGAGAACGAGTGCCATGAGACGTTCCGCCTATGGAAAGGCAAATATCCCCATTGCTGTTCTGCCTGTGAATAGGCTGCCCCGGGAAGGTGAAGAGCAGCAACAGCTGTCAGGGCTGCCACCTTCCTTGTGGGAGAAGGAGCCGGACGTTTCCCGTTTTGGAAAAAGGCTCTGCCGAGAACGGGCACCATGAGGCCTTCCGTCTCTGGGAAAGCACACTTCCCCAGTGCTGTTGTGCCTGTGAATAGGCTGCCCAGGGAAGGTGAAGACCAGCAATATCTTTCAGGGCTGGCCGCTTCCTTGTGGGAGGAGGAGCCGGACGTTTGCCGTTTCTGAAAAAGGCTCTGCCGAGAACGAGTGCCATGAGACGTTCCGCCTATGGAAAGGCAAATATCCCCATTGCTGTTCTGCCTGTGAATAGGCTGCCCCGGGAAGGTGAAGAGCAGCAACAGCTGTCAGGGCTGGCCCCTTCCTGGTGGGAGAAGGAGCCAGACGTTTGCCGTTTCGGAAAAAGGCTCTGCCGAGAACGGGCACCATGAGACCTTGCGTCTCTGGGAAAGCACAGATCCCCAGTGCTGTTGTGCCTGTGAATAGGCTGCCCAGGGAAGGCGAAGAGCAGCAGCAGCTTTCAGGGCTGGCCCCTTCCTTGTGGGAAGAGGAGCCGGACGTTTCTTGTTTCGGAAAAAGGCTCTGCCGAGAACGGGCACCATGAGACCTTGCGTCTCTGGGAAAGCACAGATCCCCAGTGCTGTTGTGCCTGTGAATAGGCTGCCCAGGGAAGGTGAAGAGCAGCAGCAGCTTTCAGGGCTGGCCCCTTCCTGGTGGGAGAAGGAGCCGGACGTTTCCCGTTTCGGAAAAAGGCTCTGCCGAGAACGGGCACCATGAGACCTTGTGTCTCTGGGAAAGCACAGATCCCCAGGGCTGTTGTGCCTGTCAATAGGCTGCCAAGGGAAGGTGAAGAGCTGCAACAGCTGTCAGGGGTGGCCACCTTCCTGGCCGGAGAAGGAGCCAGACGTTTGCCGTTTCGGAAAAAGGCTCTGCCGAGAACGGGCACCATGAGACCTTGCGTCTCTGGGAAAGCACAGATCCCCAGTGCTGTTGTGCCTCTGAATAGGCTGCCCAGGGAAGGCGAAGAGCAGCAGCAGCTTTCAGGGCTCGCCCCTTCCTGGTGGGAGAAGGAGCCAGACGTTTGCCGTTTCGGAAAAAGGCTCTGCCGAGAACGGGCACCATGAGACCTTGCGTCTCTGGGAAAGCACAGATCCCCAGGGCTGTTGTGCCTGTGAATAGGCTGCCCAGGGAAGGCAAAGAGCAGCAGCAGCTTTCAGGGCTGGCCCCTTCCTGGTGGGAGAAGGATCCGGACGTTTCCCGTTTCGGAAAAAGGCTCTGCCGAGAACGGGCACCATGAGACCTTGCGTCTCTGGGAAAGCACAGATCCCCAGGGCTGTTGTGCCTGTGAATAGGCTGCCCCGGGAAGGTGAGGAACAGGAAGAGCTTTCAGGGCTGGCCCCTTCCTGGCGGGAGAAGGAGCCAGACGTTTGCCGTTTCGGAAAAAGGCTCTGCCGAGAACGGCCACCATGAGACCTTGCGTCTCTGGGAAAGCACAGATCCCCAGGGCTGTTGTGCCTGTGAATAGGCTGCCCAGGGAAGGTGAAGAGCAGCAGCAGCTTTCAGGGCTGGCCCCTTCCTGGCGGGAAGAGGAGCCGGACATTTCCTGTTTCGGAAAAAGGCTCTGCCGAGAACGGGCACCATGAGACCTTGCGTCTCTGGGAAAGCACAGATCCCCAGTGCTGTTGTGCCTGAGAATAGGCTGCCCAGGGAAGGCAAAGAGCAGCAGCAGCTTTCAGGGCTCGCCCCTTCCTGGCGGGAGAAGGAGCCAGACGTTTGCCGTTTCGGAAAAAGGCTCTGCCGAGAACGGGCACCATGAGACCTTGCGTCTCTGGGAAAGCACAGATCCCCAGGGCTGTTGTGCCTGTGAATAGGCTGCCCAGGGAAGGTGAAGAGCAGCAGCAGCTTTCAGGGCTTGCCCCTTCCTGGCGGGAAGAGGAGCCGGACGTTTCCTGTTTCGGAAAGAGGCTCTGCCGAGAAGGGGCACCATGAGACCTTGCGTCTCTGGGAAAGCACAGATCCCCAGGGCTGTTGTGCCTGTGAATAGGCTGCCCAGGGAAGCTGAAGACCAGCAGCAGCTTTCAGGGCTGGCCCCTTCCTTGTGGGAAGAGGAGCCGGACGTTTGCCGTTTTGGAAAAAGGCTCTGCCGAGAACGAGTGCCATGAGACATTCCGCCTGTGGAAAGGCAAATATCCCCATTGCTGTTGTGCCTGTGAATAGGCTGCCAAGGGAAGGTGAAGAGCAGCAACAGCTGTCAGGGCTGGCACCTTCCTTGTGGGACAGATAGCCGGACATTTGCCTTTTCGGAAAAAGGCTCTGCCGAGAACGGGCACCATGAGACCTTGCGTCTCTGGGAAAGCACAGATCCCCAGTGCTGTTGTGCCTCTGAATAGGCTGCCCCGGGAAGGTGAGGAACAGCAAGAGCTTTCAGGGTTGGCAACTTCCTGGCGGGAGAAGGAGCCAGACGTTTGCCGTTTCGGAAAAAGGCTCTGCCGAGAACGAGTGCCATGAGACGTTCCGCCTATGGAAAGGCAAATATCCCCATTGCTGTTCTGCCTGTGAATAGGCTGCCCCGGGAAGGTGAAGAGCAGCAACAGCTGTCAGGGCTGCCACCTTCCTTGTGGGAGAAGGAGCCGGACGTTTCCCGTTTTGGAAAAAGGCTCTGCCGAGAACGGGCACCATGAGGCCTTCCGTCTCTGGGAAAGCACACTTCCCCAGTGCTGTTGTGCCTGTGAATAGGCTGCCCAGGGAAGGTGAAGACCAGCAATATCTTTCAGGGCTGGCCGCTTCCTTGTGGGAGGAGGAGCCGGACGTTTGCCGTTTCTGAAAAAGGCTCTGCCGAGAACGAGTGCCATGAGACGTTCCGCCTATGGAAAGGCAAATATCCCCATTGCTGTTCTGCCTGTGAATAGGCTGCCCCGGGAAGGTGAAGAGCAGCAACAGCTGTCAGGGCTGGCCCCTTCCTGGTGGGAGAAGGAGCCAGACGTTTGCCGTTTCGGAAAAAGGCTCTGCCGAGAACGGGCACCATGAGACCTTGCGTCTCTGGGAAAGCACAGATCCCCAGTGCTGTTGTGCCTGTGAATAGGCTGCCCAGGGAAGGCGAAGAGCAGCAGCAGCTTTCAGGGCTGGCCCCTTCCTTGTGGGAAGAGGAGCCGGACGTTTCTTGTTTCGGAAAAAGGCTCTGCCGAGAACGGGCACCATGAGACCTTGCGTCTCTGGGAAAGCACAGATCCCCAGTGCTGTTGTGCCTGTGAATAGGCTGCCCAGGGAAGGTGAAGAGCAGCAGCAGCTTTCAGGGCTGGCCCCTTCCTGGTGGGAGAAGGAGCCGGACGTTTCCCGTTTCGGAAAAAGGCTCTGCCGAGAACGGGCACCATGAGACCTTGTGTCTCTGGGAAAGCACAGATCCCCAGGGCTGTTGTGCCTGTCAATAGGCTGCCAAGGGAAGGTGAAGAGCTGCAACAGCTGTCAGGGGTGGCCACCTTCCTGGCCGGAGAAGGAGCCAGACGTTTGCCGTTTCGGAAAAAGGCTCTGCCGAGAACGGGCACCATGAGACCTTGCGTCTCTGGGAAAGCACAGATCCCCAGTGCTGTTGTGCCTCTGAATAGGCTGCCCAGGGAAGGCGAAGAGCAGCAGCAGCTTTCAGGGCTCGCCCCTTCCTGGTGGGAGAAGGAGCCAGACGTTTGCCGTTTCGGAAAAAGGCTCTGCCGAGAACGGGCACCATGAGACCTTGCGTCTCTGGGAAAGCACAGATCCCCAGGGCTGTTGTGCCTGTGAATAGGCTGCCCAGGGAAGGCAAAGAGCAGCAGCAGCTTTCAGGGCTGGCCCCTTCCTGGTGGGAGAAGGATCCGGACGTTTCCCGTTTCGGAAAAAGGCTCTGCCGAGAACGGGCACCATGAGACCTTGCGTCTCTGGGAAAGCACAGATCCCCAGGGCTGTTGTGCCTGTGAATAGGCTGCCCCGGGAAGGTGAGGAACAGGAAGAGCTTTCAGGGCTGGCCCCTTCCTGGCGGGAGAAGGAGCCAGACGTTTGCCGTTTCGGAAAAAGGCTCTGCCGAGAACGGCCACCATGAGACCTTGCGTCTCTGGGAAAGCACAGATCCCCAGGGCTGTTGTGCCTGTGAATAGGCTGCCCAGGGAAGGTGAAGAGCAGCAGCAGCTTTCAGGGCTGGCCCCTTCCTGGCGGGAAGAGGAGCCGGACATTTCCTGTTTCGGAAAAAGGCTCTGCCGAGAACGGGCACCATGAGACCTTGCGTCTCTGGGAAAGCACAGATCCCCAGTGCTGTTGTGCCTGAGAATAGGCTGCCCAGGGAAGGCAAAGAGCAGCAGCAGCTTTCAGGGCTCGCCCCTTCCTGGCGGGAGAAGGAGCCAGACGTTTGCCGTTTCGGAAAAAGGCTCTGCCGAGAACGGGCACCATGAGACCTTGCGTCTCTGGGAAAGCACAGATCCCCAGGGCTGTTGTGCCTGTGAATAGGCTGCCCAGGGAAGGTGAAGAGCAGCAGCAGCTTTCAGGGCTTGCCCCTTCCTGGCGGGAAGAGGAGCCGGACGTTTCCTGTTTCGGAAAGAGGCTCTGCCGAGAAGGGGCACCATGAGACCTTGCGTCTCTGGGAAAGCACAGATCCCCAGGGCTGTTGTGCCTGTGAATAGGCTGCCCAGGGAAGCTGAAGACCAGCAGCAGCTTTCAGGGCTGGCCCCTTCCTTGTGGGAAGAGGAGCCGGACGTTTGCCGTTTTGGAAAAAGGCTCTGCCGAGAACGAGTGCCATGAGACATTCCGCCTGTGGAAAGGCAAATATCCCCATTGCTGTTGTGCCTGTGAATAGGCTGCCAAGGGAAGGTGAAGAGCAGCAACAGCTGTCAGGGCTGGCACCTTCCTTGTGGGACAGATAGCCGGACATTTGCCTTTTCGGAAAAAGGCTCTGCCGAGAACGGGCACCATGAGACCTTGCGTCTCTGGGAAAGCACAGATCCCCAGTGCTGTTGTGCCTCTGAATAGGCTGCCCCGGGAAGGTGAGGAACAGCAAGAGCTTTCAGGGTTGGCACCTTCCTGGCGGGAGAAGGAGCCAGACGTTTGCCGTTTCGGAAAAAGGCTCTGCCGAGAACGAGTGCCATGAGACGTTCCGCCTATGGAAAGGCAAATATCCCCATTGCTGTTCTGCCTGTGAATAGGCTGCCCCGGGAAGGTGAAGAGCAGCAACAGCTGTCAGGGCTGCCACCTTCCTTGTGGGAGAAGGAGCCGGACGTTTCCCGTTTTGGAAAAAGGCTCTGCCGAGAACGGGCACCATGAGGCCTTCCGTCTCTGGGAAAGCACACTTCCCCAGTGCTGTTGTGCCTGTGAATAGGCTGCCCAGGGAAGGTGAAGACCAGCAATATCTTTCAGGGCTGGCCGCTTCCTTGTGGGAGGAGGAGCCGGACGTTTGCCGTTTCGGAAAAAGGCTCTGCCGAGAACGAGTGCCATGAGACGTTCCGCCTATGGAAAGGCAAATATCCCCATTGCTGTTCTGCCTGTGAATAGGCTGCCCCGGGAAGGTGAAGAGCAGCAACAGCTGTCAGGGCTGGCCCCTTCCTGGTGGGAGAAGGAGCCAGACGTTTGCCGTTTCGGAAAAAGGCTCTGCCGAGAACGGGCACCATGAGACCTTGCGTCTCTGGGAAAGCACAGATCCCCAGGGCTGTTGTGCCTGTGAATAGGCTGCCCAGGGAAGGCAAAGAGCAGCAGCAGCTTTCAGGGCTGGCCCCTTCCTGGTGGGAGAAGGAGCCGGACGTTTCCCATTTCGGAAAAAGGCTCTGCCGAGAACGGGCACCATGAGACCTTGCGTCTCTGGGAAAGCACAGATCCCCAGTGCTCTTGTGCCTGTGAATAGGCTGCCCCGGGAAGGTGAGGAACAGCAAGAGCTTTCAGGGCTGGCCCCTTCCTGGCGGGAGAAGGAGCCAGACGTTTGCCGTTTTGGAAAAAGGCTCTGCCGAGAACGGCCACCATGAGACATTGCGTCTCTGGGAAAGCACAGATCCCCAGGGCTGTTGTGCCTGTGAACAGGCTGCCCAGGGAAGGTGAAGAGCAGCAGCAGCTTTCAGGGCTGGCCCCTTCCTTGTGGGAAGAGGAGCCGGACATTTCCTGTTTCGGAAAAAGGCTCTGCCGAGAACGGGCACCATGAGACCTTGCGTCTCTGGGAAAGCACAGATCCCCAGGGCTGTTGTGCCTGTGAATAGGCTGCCCAGGGAAGCTGAAGACCAGCAGCAGCTTTCAGGGCTGGCCCCTTCCTTGTGGGAAGAGGAGCCGGACGTTTGCCGTTTTGGAAAAAGGCTCTGCCGAGAACGAGTGCCATGAGACATTCCGCCTGTGGAAAGGCAAATATCCCCAGTGCTGTTGTGCCTGTGAATAGGCTGCCAAGGGAAGGTGAAGAGCAGCAACAGCTGTCAGGGCTGGCACCTTCCTTGTGGGACAGATAGCCGGACATTTGCCTTTTCGGAAAAAGGCTCTGCCGAGAACGGGCACCATGAGACCTTGCGTCTCTGGGAAAGCACAGATCCCCAGTGCTGTTGTGCCTCTGAATAGGCTGCCCCGGGAAGGTGAGGAACAGCAAGAGCTTTCAGGGTTGGCACCTTCCTGGCGGGAGAAGGAGCCAGACGTTTGCCGTTTCGGAAAAAGGCTCTGCCGAGAACGAGTGCCATGAGACGTTCCGCCTATGGAAAGGCAAATATCCCCATTGCTGTTCTGCCTGTGAATAGGCTGCCCCGGGAAGGTGAAGAGCAGCAACAGCTGTCAGGGCTGCCACCTTCCTTGTGGGAGAAGGAGCCGGACGTTTCCCGTTTTGGAAAAAGGCTCTGCCGAGAACGGGCACCATGAGGCCTTCCGTCTCTGGGAAAGCACACTTCCCCAGTGCTGTTGTGCCTGTGAATAGGCTGCCCAGGGAAGGTGAAGACCAGCAATATCTTTCAGGGCTGGCCGCTTCCTTGTGGGAGGAGGAGCCGGACGTTTGCCGTTTCTGAAAAAGGCTCTGCCGAGAACGAGTGCCATGAGACGTTCCGCCTATGGAAAGGCAAATATCCCCATTGCTGTTCTGCCTGTGAATAGGCTGCCCCGGGAAGGTGAAGAGCAGCAACAGCTGTCAGGGCTGGCCCCTTCCTGGTGGGAGAAGGAGCCAGACGTTTGCCGTTTCGGAAAAAGGCTCTGCCGAGAACGGGCACCATGAGACCTTGCGTCTCTGGGAAAGCACAGATCCCCAGGGCTGTTGTGCCTGTGAATAGGCTGCCCAGGGAAGGTGAAGAGCAGCAGCAGCTTTCAGGGCTGGCCCCTTCCTTGTGGGAAGAGGAGCCGGACATTTCCTGTTTCGGAAAAAGGCTCTGCCGAGAACGGGCACCATGAGACCTTGCGTCTCTGGGAAAGCACAGATCCCCAGGGCTGTTGTGCCTGTGAATAGGCTGCCCAGGGAAGGCAAAGAGCAGCAGCAGCTTTCAGGGCTGGCCCCTTCCTGGTGGGAGAAGGAGCCGGACGTTTCCCGTTTCGGAAAAAGGCTCTGCTGAGAACGGGCACCATGAGACCTTGCATCTCTGGGAAAGCACAGATCCCCAGTGCTGTTGTGCCTGTGAATAGGCTGCCCCGGGAAGGTGAGGAACAGCAAGAGCTTTCAGGGCTGGCCCCTTCCTGGCGGGAGAAGGAGCCAGACGTTTGCCGTTTTGGAAAAAGGCTGTGCCGAGAACGGGCACCATGTGACCTTGTGTCTCTGGGAAAGCACAGATCCCCAGGGCTGTTGTGCCTGTGAATAGGCTGCCCAGGGAAGGTGAAGAGCAGCAGCAGCTTTCAGGGCTGGCCCCTTCCTGGCGGGAAGAGGAGCCGGACATTTCCTGTTTCGGAAAAAGGCTCTGCCGAGAACGGGCACCATGAGACCTTGCGTCTCTGGGAAAGCACAGATCCCCAGTGCTGTTGTGCCTGAGAATAGGCTGCCCAGGGAAGGCAAAGAGCAGCAGCAGCTTTCAGGGCTGGCCCCTTCCTGGTGGGAGAAGGAGCCAGACGTTTGCCGTTTCGGAAAAAGGCTCTGCCGAGAACGGGCACCATGAGACCTTGCGTCTCTGGGAAAGCACAGATCCCCAGTGCTGTTGTGCCTGTGAATAGGCTGCCCAGGGAAGGCGAAGACCAGCAGCAGCTTTCAGTGCTGGCCCCTTCCTGGCAGGAGAAGGAGACAGACGTTTGCCGTTTCGGAAAAAGGCTCTGCCGAGAACGGGCACCATGAGACATTGCGTCTCTGGGAAAGCACAGATCCCCAGGGCTGTTGTGCCTGTGAATAGGCTGCCCAGGGAAGGTGAAGAGCAGCAACAGCTTTCAGGGCTGGCCCCTTCCTGGAGGGAGAAGGAGCCAGACGTTTGCCGTTTCGGAAAAAGGCTCTGCCGAGAACGGGCACCATGAGACCTTGCGTCTCTGGGAAAGCACAGATCCCCAGGGCTGTTGTGCCTGTGAATAGGCTGCCCAGGGAAGGCAAAGAGCAGCAGCAGCTTTCAGGGCTGGCCCCTTCCTGGTGGGAGAAGGAGCCGGACGTTTCCCGTTTCGGAAAAAGGCTCTGCTGAGAACGGGCACCATGAGACCTTGCATCTCTGGGAAAGCACAGATCCCCAGTGCTGTTGTGCCTGTGAATAGGCTGACCCGGGAAGGTGAGGAACAGCAAGAGCTTTCAGGGCTGGCCCCTTCCTGGCGGGAGAAGGAGCCAGACGTTTGCCGTTTTGGAAAAAGGCTGTGCCGAGAACGGGCACCATGTGACCTTGTGTCTCTGGGAAAGCACAGATCCCCAGGGCTGTTGTGCCTGTGAATAGGCTGCCCAGGGAAGGTGAAGAGCAGCAGCAGCTTTCAGGGCTGGCCCCTTCCTGGCGGGAAGAGGAGCCGGACGTTTGCCGTTTTGGAAAAAGGCTCTGCCGAGAACGAGTGCCATGAGACGTTCCGCCTATGGAAAGGAAAAATATCCCCATTGCTGTTGTGCCTGTGAATAGGCTGCCAAGGGAAGGTGAAGAGCAGCAACAGCTGTCAGGGCTGGCCCCTTCCTGGTGGGAGAAGGAGCCAGACGTTTGCCGTTTCGGAAAAAGGCTCTGCCGAGAACGGGCAGCATGAGACCTTGTGTCTCTGGGAAAGCACAGATCCCCAGGGCTGTTGTGCCTGTGAATAGGCTGCCCAGGGAAGGTGAAGAGCAGCAGCAGCTTTCAGGGCTGGCCCCTTCCTTGTGGGAAGAGGAGCCGGACATTTCCTGTTTCGGAAAAAGGCTCTGCCGAGAACGGGCACCATGAGACCTTGCGTCTCTGGGAAAGCACAGATCCCCAGGGCTGTTGTGCCTGTGAATAGGCTGCCCAGGGAAGGCAAAGAGCAGCAGCAGCTTTCAGGGCTGGCCCCTTCCTGGTGGGAGAAGGAGCCGGACGTTTCCCGTTTTGGAAAAAGGCTCTGCCGAGAACGGGCACCATGAGGCCTTCCGTCTCTGGGAAAGCACACTTCCCCAGTGCTGTTGTGCCTGTGAATAGGCTGCCCAGGGAAGGTGAAGACCAGCAATATCTTTCAGGGCTGGCCGCTTCCTTGTGGGAGGAGGAGCCGGACGTTTGCCGTTTCTGAAAAAGGCTCTGCCGAGAACGAGTGCCATGAGACGTTCCGCCTATGGAAAGGCAAATATCCCCATTGCTGTTCTGCCTGTGAATAGGCTGCCCCGGGAAGGTGAAGAGCAGCAACAGCTGTCAGGGCTGGCCCCTTCCTGGTGGGAGAAGGAGCCAGACGTTTGCCGTTTCGGAAAAAGGCTCTGCCGAGAACGGGCACCATGAGACCTTGCGTCTCTGGGAAAGCACAGATCCCCAGGGCTGTTGTGCCTGTGAATAGGCTGCCCAGGGAAGGTGAAGAGCAGCAGCAGCTTTCAGGGCTGGCCCCTTCCTTGTGGGAAGAGGAGCCGGACATTTCCTGTTTCGGAAAAAGGCTCTGCCGAGAACGGGCACCATGAGACCTTGCGTCTCTGGGAAAGCACAGATCCCCAGGGCTGTTGTGCCTGTGAATAGGCTGCCCAGGGAAGGCAAAGAGCAGCAGCAGCTTTCAGGGCTGGCCCCTTCCTGGTGGGAGAAGGAGCCGGACGTTTCCCGTTTCGGAAAAAGGCTCTGCTGAGAACGGGCACCATGAGACCTTGCATCTCTGGGAAAGCACAGATCCCCAGTGCTGTTGTGCCTGTGAATAGGCTGCCCCGGGAAGGTGAGGAACAGCAAGAGCTTTCAGGGCTGGCCCCTTCCTGGCGGGAGAAGGAGCCAGACGTTTGCCGTTTTGGAAAAAGGCTGTGCCGAGAACGGGCACCATGTGACCTTGTGTCTCTGGGAAAGCACAGATCCCCAGGGCTGTTGTGCCTGTGAATAGGCTGCCCAGGGAAGGTGAAGAGCAGCAGCAGCTTTCAGGGCTGGCCCCTTCCTGGCGGGAAGAGGAGCCGGACATTTCCTGTTTCGGAAAAAGGCTCTGCCGAGAACGGGCACCATGAGACCTTGCGTCTCTGGGAAAGCACAGATCCCCAGTGCTGTTGTGCCTGAGAATAGGCTGCCCAGGGAAGGCAAAGAGCAGCAGCAGCTTTCAGGGCTGGCCCCTTCCTGGTGGGAGAAGGAGCCAGACGTTTGCCGTTTCGGAAAAAGGCTCTGCCGAGAACGGGCACCATGAGACCTTGCGTCTCTGGGAAAGCACAGATCCCCAGTGCTGTTGTGCCTGTGAATAGGCTGCCCAGGGAAGGCGAAGACCAGCAGCAGCTTTCAGTGCTGGCCCCTTCCTGGCAGGAGAAGGAGACAGACGTTTGCCGTTTCGGAAAAAGGCTCTGCCGAGAACGGGCACCATGAGACATTGCGTCTCTGGGAAAGCACAGATCCCCAGGGCTGTTGTGCCTGTGAATAGGCTGCCCAGGGAAGGTGAAGAGCAGCAACAGCTTTCAGGGCTGGCCCCTTCCTGGAGGGAGAAGGAGCCAGACGTTTGCCGTTTCGGAAAAAGGCTCTGCCGAGAACGGGCACCATGAGACCTTGCGTCTCTGGGAAAGCACAGATCCCCAGGGCTGTTGTGCCTGTGAATAGGCTGCCCAGGGAAGGCAAAGAGCAGCAGCAGCTTTCAGGGCTGGCCCCTTCCTGGTGGGAGAAGGAGCCGGACGTTTCCCGTTTCGGAAAAAGGCTCTGCTGAGAACGGGCACCATGAGACCTTGCATCTCTGGGAAAGCACAGATCCCCAGTGCTGTTGTGCCTGTGAATAGGCTGCCCCGGGAAGGTGAGGAACAGCAAGAGCTTTCAGGGCTGGCCCCTTCCTGGCGGGAGAAGGAGCCAGACGTTTGCCGTTTTGGAAAAAGGCTGTGCCGAGAACGGGCACCATGTGACCTTGTGTCTCTGGGAAAGCACAGATCCCCAGGGCTGTTGTGCCTGTGAATAGGCTGCCCAGGGAAGGTGAAGAGCAGCAGCAGCTTTCAGGGCTGGCCCCTTCCTGGCGGGAAGAGGAGCCGGACGTTTGCCGTTTTGGAAAAAGGCTCTGCCGAGAACGAGTGCCATGAGACGTTCCGCCTATGGAAAGGAAAAATATCCCCATTGCTGTTGTGCCTGTGAATAGGCTGCCAAGGGAAGGTGAAGAGCAGCAACAGCTGTCAGGGCTGGCCCCTTCCTGGTGGGAGAAGGAGCCAGACGTTTGCCGTTTCGGAAAAAGGCTCTGCCGAGAACGGGCACCATGAGACCTTGCGTCTCTGGGAAAGCACAGATCCCCAGGGCTGTTGTGCCTGTGAATAGGCTGCCCAGGGAAGGTGAAGAGCAGCAGCAGCTTTCAGGGCTGGCCCCTTCCTTGTGGGAAGAGGAGCCGGACATTTCCTGTTTCGGAAAAAGGCTCTGCCGAGAACGGGCACCATGAGACCTTGCGTCTCTGGGAAAGCACAGATCCCCAGGGCTGTTGTGCCTGTGAATAGGCTGCCCAGGGAAGGCAAAGAGCAGCAGCAGCTTTCAGGGCTGGCCCCTTCCTGGTGGGAGAAGGAGCCGGACGTTTCCCGTTTCGGAAAAAGGCTCTGCTGAGAACGGGCACCATGAGACCTTGCATCTCTGGGAAAGCACAGATCCCCAGTGCTGTTGTGCCTGTGAATAGGCTGCCCCGGGAAGGTGAGGAACAGCAAGAGCTTTCAGGGCTGGCCCCTTCCTGGCGGGAGAAGGAGCCAGACGTTTGCCGTTTTGGAAAAAGGCTGTGCCGAGAACGGGCACCATGTGACCTTGTGTCTCTGGGAAAGCACAGATCCCCAGGGCTGTTGTGCCTGTGAATAGGCTGCCCAGGGAAGGTGAAGAGCAGCAGCAGCTTTCAGGGCTGGCCCCTTCCTGGCGGGAAGAGGAGCCGGACATTTCCTGTTTCGGAAAAAGGCTCTGCCGAGAACGGGCACCATGAGACCTTGCGTCTCTGGGAAAGCACAGATCCCCAGTGCTGTTGTGCCTGAGAATAGGCTGCCCAGGGAAGGCAAAGAGCAGCAGCAGCTTTCAGGGCTGGCCCCTTCCTGGTGGGAGAAGGAGCCAGACGTTTGCCGTTTCGGAAAAAGGCTCTGCCGAGAACGGGCACCATGAGACCTTGCGTCTCTGGGAAAGCACAGATCCCCAGTGCTGTTGTGCCTGTGAATAGGCTGCCCAGGGAAGGCGAAGACCAGCAGCAGCTTTCAGTGCTGGCCCCTTCCTGGCAGGAGAAGGAGACAGACGTTTGCCGTTTCGGAAAAAGGCTCTGCCGAGAACGGGCACCATGAGACCTTGCGTCTCTGGGAAAGCACAGATCCCCAGGGCTGTTGTGCCTGTGAATAGGCTGCCCAGGGAAGGTGAAGAGCAGCAACAGCTTTCAGGGCTGGCCCCTTCCTGGAGGGAGAAGGAGCCAGACGTTTGCCGTTTTGGAAAAAGGCTCTGCCGAGAACGGGCACCATGAGACCTTGCGTCTCTGGGAAAGCACAGATCCCCAGGGCTGTTGTGCCTGTGAATAGGCTGCCCAGGGAAGGCAAAGAGCAGCAGCAGCTTTCAGGGCTGGCCCCTTCCTGGTGGGAGAAGGAGCCGGACGTTTCCCGTTTCGGAAAAAGGCTCTGCTGAGAACGGGCACCATGAGACCTTGCATCTCTGGGAAAGCACAGATCCCCAGTGCTGTTGTGCCTGTGAATAGGCTGCTCCGGGAAGGTGAGGAACAGCAAGAGCTTTCAGGGCTGGCCCCTTCCTGGCGGGAGAAGGAGCCAGACGTTTGCCGTTTTGGAAAAAGGCTGTGCCGAGAACGGGCACCATGTGACCTTGTGTCTCTGGGAAAGCACAGATCCCCAGGGCTGTTGTGCCTGTGAATAGGCTGCCCAGGGAAGGTGAAGAGCAGCAGCAGCTTTCAGGGCTGGCCCCTTCCTGGCGGGAAGAGGAGCCGGACGTTTGCCGTTTTGGAAAAAGGCTCTGCCGAGAACGAGTGCCATGAGACGTTCCGCCTATGGAAAGGAAAAATATCCCCATTGCTGTTGTGCCTGTGAATAGGCTGCCAAGGGAAGGTGAAGAGCAGCAACAGCTGTCAGGGCTGGCCCCTTCCTGGTGGGAGAAGGAGCCAGACGTTTGCCGTTTCGGAAAAAGGCTCTGCCGAGAACGGGCACCATGAGACCTTGCGTCTCTGGGAAAGCACAGATCCCCAGGGCTGTTGTGCCTGTGAATAGGCTGCCCAGGGAAGGCAAAGAGCAGCAGCAGCTTTCAGGGCTGGCCCCTTCCTGGTGGGAGAAGGAGCCGGACGTTTCCCATTTCGGAAAAAGGCTCTGCCGAGAACGGGCACCATGAGACCTTGCGTCTCTGGGAAAGCACAGATCCCCAGTGCTCTTGTGCCTGTGAATAGGCTGCCCCGGGAAGGTGAGGAACAGCAAGAGCTTTCAGGGCTGGCCCCTTCCTGGCGGGAGAAGGAGCCAGACGTTTGCCGTTTTGGAAAAAGGCTCTGCCGAGAACGGGCACCATGAGACATTGCGTCTCTGGGAAAGCACAGATCCCCAGGGCTGTTGTGCCTGTGAATAGGCTGCCCAGGGAAGGTGAAGAGCAGCAGCAGCTTTCAGGGCTGGCCCCTTCCTTGTGGGAAGAGGAGCCGGACATTTCCTGTTTCGGAAAAAGGCTCTGCCGAGAACGGGCACCATGAGACCTTGCGTCTCTGGGAAAGCACAGATCCCCAGGGCTGTTGTGCCTGTGAATAGGCTGCCCAGGGAAGGCAAAGAGCAGCAGCAGCTTTCAGGGCTGGCCCCTTCCTGGTGGGAGAAGGAGCCGGACGTTTCCCGTTTCGGAAAAAGGCTCTGCTGAGAACGGGCACCATGAGACCTTGCGTCTCTGGGAAAGCACAGATCCCCAGTGCTGTTGTGCCTGTGAATAGGCTGCCCCGGGAAGGTGAGGAACAGCAAGAGCTTTCAGGGCTGGCCCCTTCCTGGTGGGAGAAGGAGCCAGACGTTTGCCGTTTTGGAAAAAGGCTCTGCTGAGAACGGGCACCATGAGACCTTGCGTCTCTGGGAAAGCACAGATCCCCAGGGCTGTTGTGCCTCTGAATAGGCTGCCCAGGGAAGGCGAAGAGCAGCAGCAGCTTTCAGGGCTGGCCCCTTCCTTGTGGGAAGAGGAGCCGGACGTTTCTTGTTTCGGAAAAAGGCTCTGCCGAGAACGGGCAACATGAGACCTTGCGTCTCTGGGAAAGCACAGATCCCCAGTGCTGTTGTGCCTGTGAATAGGCTGCCAAGGGAAGGTGAAGACCAGCAGCAGCTTTCAGGGCTGGCCCCTTCCTTGTGGGAAGAGGAGCCGGACGTTTCTTGTTTCGGAAAAAGGCTCTGCCGAGAACGGGCACCATGAGACCTTGCGTCTCTGGGAAAGCACAGATCCCCAGTGCTGTTGTGCCTGTGAATAGGCTGCCCCGGAAGGTGAGGAACAGCAAGAGCTTTCAGGGCTGGCCCCTTCCTGGTGGGAGAAGGAGCCAGACGTTTGCCGTTTTGGAAAAAGGCTCTGCTGAGAACGGGCACCATGAGACCTTGCGTCTCTGGGAAAGCACAGATCCCCAGGGCTGTTGTGCCTGTGAATAGGCTGCCCAGGGAAGCTGAAGACCAGCAGCAGCTTTCAGGGCTGGCCCCTTCCTTGTGGGAAGAGGAGCCGGACGTTTGCCGTTTTGGAAAAAGGCTCTGCCGAGAACGAGTGCCATGAGACATTCCGCCTGTGGAAAGGCAAATATCCCCATTGCTGTTGTGCCTGTGAATAGGCTGCCAAGGGAAGGTGAAGAGCAGCAACAGCTGTCAGGGCTGGCCCCTTCCTGGTGGGACAGATAGCCGGACATTTGCCTTTTCGGAAAAAGGCTCTGCCGAGAACGGGCACCATGAGACCTTGCGTCTCTGGGAAAGCACAGATCCCCAGTGCTGTTGTGCCTCTGAATAGGCTGCCCCGGGAAGGTGAGGAACAGCAAGAGCTTTCAGGGTTGGCACCTTCCTGGCGGGAGAAGGAGCCAGACGTTTGCCGTTTCGGAAAGAGGCTCTGCCGAGAACGAGTGCCATGAGACGTTCCGCCTATGGAAAGGCAAATATCCCCATTGCTGTTCTGCCTGTGAATAGGCTGCCCCGGGAAGGTGAAGAGCAGCAACAGCTGTCAGGGCTGCCACCTTCCTTGTGGGAGAAGGAGCCGGACGTTTCCCGTTTTGGAAAAAGGCTCTGCCGAGAGCGGGCACCATGAGGCCTTCCGTCTCTGGGAAAGCACACTTCCCCAGTGCTGTTGTGCCTGTGAATAGGCTGCCCAGGGAAGGTGAAGACCAGCAATATCTTTCAGGGCTGGCCGCTTCCTTGTGGGAGGAGGAGCCGGACGTTTGCCGTTTTGGAAAAAGGCTCTGCCGAGAACGGGCACCATGAGACCTTGCGTCTCTGGGAAAGCACAGATCCCCAGTGCTGTTGTGCCTGTGAATAGGCTGCCCAGGGAAGGTGAAGACCAGCAACAGCTTTCAGGTCTGGCCCCTTCCTTGTGGGAAGAGGAGCCGGACGTTTGCCGTTTTGGAAAAAGGCTCTGCCGAGAACGAGTGCCATGAGACGTTCCGCCTATGGAAAGGAAAAATATCCCCATTGCTGTTGTGCCTGTGAATAGGCTGCCAAGGGAAGGTGAAGAGCAGCAACAGCTGTCAGGGCTGGCCCCTTCCTGGTGGGAGAAGTAGCCGGATGTTTGCCGTTTCGGAAAAAGGCTCTGCCGAGAACGGGCACCATGAGACATTCCGTCTCTGGGAAAGCACAGATCCCCAGTGCTGTTGTGCCTCTGAATAGGCTGCCCAGGGAAGGCGAAGAGCAGCAGCAGCTTTCAGGGCTCGCCCCTTCCTGGTGGGAGAAGGAGCCAGACGTTTGCCGTTTCGGAAAAAGGCTCTGCCGAGAACGGGCACCATGAGACCTTGCGTCTCTGGGAAAGCACAGATCCCCAGGGCTGTTGTGCCTGTGAATAGGCTGCCCAGGGAAGGCAAAGAGCAGCAGCAGCTTTCAGGGCTGGCCCCTTCCTGGTGGGAGAAGGAGCCGGATGTTTGCCGTTTCGGAAAGAGGCTCTGCCGAGAACGGGCACCATGAGACCTTGCGTCTCTGGGAAAGCACAGATCCCCAGTGCTGTTGTGCCTGTGAATAGGCTGCCCCGGGAAGGTGAGGAACAGCAAGAGCTTTCAGGGCTGGCCCCTTCCTGGCGGGAGAAGGAGCCAGACGTTTGCCGTTTTGGAAAAAGGCTCTGCCGAGAACGGCCACCATGAGACCTTGCGTCTCTGGGAAAGCACAGATCCCCAGGGCTGTTGTGCCTGTGAATAGGCTGCCCAGGGAAGGTGAAGAGCAGCAGCAGCTTTCAGGGCTGGCCCCTTCGTGGCGGGAAGAGGAGCCGGACATTTCCTGTTTCGGAAAAAGGCTCTGCCGAGAACGGGCACCATGAGACCTTGCGTCTCTGGGAAAGCACAGATCCCCAGGGCTGTTGTGCCTGTGAATAGGCTGCCCAGGGAAGGCAAAGAGCAGCAGCAGCTTTCAGGGCTGGCCCCTTCCTGGTGGGAGAAGGAGCCGGACGTTTCCCGTTTTGGAAAAAGGCTCTGCTGAGAACGGGCACCATGAGACCTTGCATCTCTGGGAAAGCACAGATCCCCAGTGCTGTTGTGCCTGTGAATAGGCTGCCCCGGGAAGGTGAGGAACAGCAAGAGCTTTCAGGGCTGGCCCCTTCCTGGCGGGAGAAGGAGCCAGACGTTTGCCGTTTTGGAAAAAGGCTGTGCCGAGAACGGGCACCATGAGACCTTGCGTCTCTGGGAAAGCACAGATCCCCAGTGCTGTTGTGCCTGTGAATAGGCTGCCCAGGGAAGGTGAAGAGCAGCAGCAGCTTTCAGGGCTGGCCCCTTCCTGGCGGGAAGAGGAGCCGGACATTTCCTGTTTCGGAAAAAGGCTCTGCCGAGAACGGGCACCATGAGACCTTGCGTCTCTGGGAAAGCACAGATCCCCAGTGCTGTTGTGCCTGAGAATAGGCTGCCCAGGGAAGGTGAAGACCAGCAGCAGCTTTCAGGGCTGGCCCCTTCCTGGTGGGAGAAGGAGCCAGACGTTTGCCGTTTCGGAAAAAGGCTCTGCCGAGAACGGGCACCATGAGACCTTGCGTCTCTGGGAAAGCACAGATCCCCAGTGCTGTTGTGCCTGTGAATAGGCTGCCCAGGGAAGGCGAAGAGCAGCAGCAGCTTTCAGGGCTGGCCCCTTCCTTGTGGGAAGAGGAGCCGGACGTTTCCTGTTTCGGAAAAAGGCTCTGCCGAGAACGGGCACCATGAGACCTTGCGTATCTGGGAAAGCACAGATCCCCAGTGCTGTTGTGCCTGTGAATAGGCTGCCCAGGGAAGGCGTAGAGCAGCAGCAGCTGTCAGGGCTGGCCCCTTCCTGGTGGGAGAAGGAGCCGTATGTTTGCCGTTTCGGAAAGAGGCTCTGCCGAGAACGGGCACCATGAGACCTTGCGTCTCTGGGAAAGCACAGATCCCCAGTGCTGTTGTGCCTGTGAATAGGCTGCCCCGGAAGGTGAGGAACAGCAAGAGCTTTCAGGGCTGGCCCCTTCCTGGCGGGAGAAGGAGCCAGACGTTTGCCGTTTTGGAAAAAGGCTCTGCCGAGAACGGGCACCATGAGACCTTGCGTCTCTGGGAAAGCACAGATCCCCAGGGCTGTTGTGCCTGTGAATAGGCTGCCCAGGGAAGGCGAAGACCAGCAGCAGCTTTCAGGGCTGGCCCCTTCCTGGCGGGAAGAGGAGCCGGACGTTTCCTGTTTCGGAAAAAGGCTCTGCTGAGAAGGGGCACCATGAGACCTTGCGTCTCTGGGAAAGCACAGATCCCCAGTGCTGTTGTGCCTGAGAATAGGCTGCCCAGGGAAGGCAAAGAGCAGCAAGAGCTTTCAGGGCTGGCCCCTTCCTGGCGGGAGAAGGAGCCAGACGTTTGCCGTTTCGGAAAAAGGCTCTGCCGAGAACGGGCACCATGAGACCTTGCGTCTCTGGGAAAGCACAGATCCCCAGTGCTGTTGTGCCTGTGAATAGGCTGCCCAGGGAAGGCGAAGAGCAGCAGCAGCTTTCAGTGCTGGCCCCTTCGTGGCGGGAGAAGGAGCCGGACGTTTGCCGTTTTGGAAAAAGGCTCTGCCGAGAACGGGCACCATGAGACCTTGCGTCTCTGGGAAAGCACAGATCCCCAGGGCTGTTGTGCCTGTGAATACGCTGCCCCGGGAAGGTGAGGAACAGCAAGAGCTTTCAGGGCTGGCCCCTTCCTGGCAGGAGAAGGAGCCGGACATTTGCCGTTTCGGAAAAAGGCTCTGCCGAGAACGGGCACCATGAGACCTTGCGTCTCTGGGAAAGCACAGATCCCCAGTGCTGTTGTGCCTGTGAATAGGCTGCCCAGGGAAGGCGAAGAGCAGCAGCAGCTTTCAGGGCTGGCCCCTTCCTGGCGGGAAGAGGAGCCGGACGTTTCCTGTTTCGGAAAAAGGCTCTGCCGAGAAGGGGCACCATGAGACCTTGCGTCTCTGGGAAAGCACAGATCCCCAGGGCTGTTGTGCCTGAGAATAGGCTGCCCAGGGAAGGCAAAGAGCAGCAGCAGCTTTCAGGGCTGGCCCCTTCCTGGTGGGAGAAGGAGCCGGATGTTTGCCGTTTCGGAAAAAGGCTCTGCCGAGAACGGGCACCATGAGACCTTGCGTCTCTGGGAAAGCACAGATCCCCAGTGCTGTTGTGCCTGAGAATAGGCTGCCCAGGGAAGGCGAAGAGCAGCAGCAGCTTTCAATGCTGGCCCCTTCCTGGTGGGAGAAGGAGCCGGAGGTTTCCCGTTTCGGAAAAAGGCTCTGCCGAGAACGGGCACCATGAGACCTTGCGTCTCTGGGAAAGCACAGATCCCCAGTGCTGTTGTGCCTGTGAATAGGCTGCCCAGGGAAGGTGAGGAACAGCAAGAGCTTTCAGGGTTGGCCCCTTCCTGGCGGGAGAAGGAGCCGGACGTTTCCCGTTTCGGAAAAAGGCTCTGCCGAGAACGAGTGCCATGAGACGTTCCGCCTATGGAAAGGCAAATATCCCCATTGCTGTTGTGCCTGTGAATAGGCTGCCAAGGGAAGGTGAAGAGCAGCAACAGCTGTCAGGGCTGCCACCTTCCTTGTGGGAGAAGGAGCCGGACGTTTCCCGTTTTGGAAAAAGGCTCTGCCGAGAACGGGCACCATGAGGCCTTCCGTCTCTGGGAAAGCACAGATCCCCAGTGCTGTTGTGCCTGTGAATAGGCTGCCCAGTGAAGGCAAAGAGCAGCAACAGCTTTCAGGGCTGGCCGCTTCCTTGTGGGAGAAGGAGCCGGACGTTTGCCGTTTCGTAAAAAGGCTCTGCCGAGAACGGGCACCAAGAGACCTTGCGTCTCTGGGAAAGCACAGATCCCCAGGGCTGTTGTGCCTGTGAATAGGCTGCCCAGGGAAGGTGAAGAGCAGCAACAGCTGTCAGGGCTGGCCCCTTCCTGGCGGGAGAAGGAGCCAGACGTTTCCCGTTTCGGAAAAAGGCTCTGCCGAGAACGGGCAGCATGAGACCTTGCGTCTCTGGGAAAGCACAGATCCCCAGGGCTGTTGTGCCTGTGAATAGGCTGCCCAGGGAAGGCGAAGAGCAGCAGCAGCTTTCAGGGCTCGCCCCTTCCTGGTGGGAGAAGGAGCCAGACGTTTGCCGTTTTGGAAAAAGGCTCTGCCGAGAACGGGCACCATGAGACCTTGCGTCTCTGGGAAAGCACAGATCCCCAGTGCTGTTGTGCCTGTGAATAGGCTGCCCAGGGAACGTGAAGACCAGCAACAGCTTTCAGGGGTGGCCCCTTCCTGGTGGGAGAAGGAGCCAGACTTTTGCCGTTTCGAAAAAAGGCTCTGCCGAGAACGGGCACCATGAGACCTTGCGTCTCTGGGAAAGCACAGATCCCCAGGGCTGTTGTGCCTGTGAATAGGCTGCCCAGGGAAGGTGAAGACCAGCAGCAGCTTTCAGGGCTGGCCCCTTCCAGGCGGGAAGAGGAGCCGGACGTTTCCTGTTTCGGAAAAAGGCTCTGCCGAGAACGGGCACCATGAGACCTTGCGTCTCTGGGAAAGCACAGATCCCCAGGGCTGTTGTGCCTGTGAATAGGCTGCCCAGGGAAGGTGAAGAGCAGCAGCAGCTTTCAGGGCTGGCCCCTTCCTAGTGGGAGAAGGAGCCGGACGTTTGCCGTTTCGGAAAAAGGCTGTGCCGAGAACGGGCACCATGAGACCTTGCGTCTCTGGGAAAGCACAGATCCCCAGGGCTGTTGTGCCTGTGAATAGGCTGCCCAGGGAACGTGAAGAACAGCAACAGCTTTCAGGGGTAGCCCCTTCCTGGCGGGAGAAGGAGCCGGACGTTTGCCGTTTCGAAAAAAGGCTCTGCCGAGAACGGGCACCATGAGACCTTGCATCTCTGGGAAAGCACAGATCCCCAGTGCTGTTGTGCCTGTGAATAGGCTGCCCAGGGAAGGTGAAGACCAGCAGCAGCTTTCAGGGCTGGCCCCTTCCTTGTGGGAAGAGGAGCCGGACGTTTCCTGTTTCGGAAAAAGGCTCTGCCGAGAACGGGCACCATGAGACCTTGCGTCTCTGGGAAAGCACAGATCCCCAGTGCTGTTGTGCCTGTGAATAGGCTGCCCAGGGAAGGTGAAGACCAGCAGCAGCTTTCAGGGCTGGCCCCTTCCTGGTGGGAGAAGGAGCCAGACGTTTGCCGTTTCGGAAAAAGGCTCTGCCGAGAACGGGCACCATGAGACCTTGCGTCTCTGGGAAAGCACAGATCCCCAGTGCTGTTGTGCCTGTGAATAGGCTGCCCAGGGAAGGTGAAGACCAGCAGCAGCTTTCAGGGCTGGCCCCTTCCTGGTGGGAGAAGGAGCCAGACGTTTGCCGTTTCGGAAAAAGGCTCTGCCGAGAACGGGCAACATGAGACCTTGCGTCTCTGGGAAAGCACAGATCCCCAGGGCTGTTGTGCCTGTGAATAGGCTGCCCAGGGAAGGTGAAGAGCAGCAGCAGCTTTCAGGGCTGGCCCCTTCCTGGTGGGAGAAGGAGCCGGACGTTTCCCGTTTCGGAAAAAGGCACTGCCGAGAACGGGCACCATGAGACCTTGCGTCTCTGGGAAAGCACAGATCCCCAGTGCTGTTGTGCCTCTGAATAGGCTGCCCCGGGAAGGTGAGGAACAGCAAGAGCTTTCAGGGTTTGCACCTTCCTGGCGGGAGAAGGAGCCGGACGTTTGCCGTTTCGGAAAAAGGCTCTGCCGAGAACGAGTGCCATGAGACGTTCCGCCTATGGAAAGGCAAATATCCCCAGGGCTGTTGTGCCTGTGAATAGGCTGCCAAGGGAAGGTGAAGAGCAGCAACAGCTGTCAGGGCTGCCATCTTCCTTGTGGGAGAAGGAGCCGGACGTTTGCTGTTTTGGAAAAAGGCTCTGCCGAGAACGGGCACAATGAGGCCTTCCGTCTCTGGGAAAGCACAGATCCCCAGTGCTGTTGTGCCTGTGAATAGGCTGCCCAGGGAAGGTGAAGACCAGCAACATCTTTCAGGGCTGGCCGCTTCCTTGTGGGAGGAGGAGCCGGACGTTTGCCGTTTCGGAAAAAGGCTCTGCCGAGAACGGGCACCATGAGACCTTACGTCTCTGGGAAAGCATAGATCCCCACTGCTGTGTGCCTGTGAATAGGCTGCCCAGGGAAGGTGAAGACCAGCAACAGCTTTCAGGTCTGGCCCCTTCCTTGTGGGAAGAGGAGCCGGACGTTTCCCGTTTTGGAAAAAGGCTCTGCCGAGAACGAGTGCCATGAGACGTTCCGCCTATGGAAAGGAAAAATATACCCATTGCTGTTGTGCCTGTGAATAGGCTGCCAAGGGAAGGTGAAGAGCAGCAACAGCTGTCAGGGCTGGCCCCTTCCTGGTGGGAGAAGTAGCCGGATGTTTGCCGTTTCGGAAAGAGGCTCTGCCGAGAACGGGCACCATGAGACCTTGCGTCTCTGGGAAAGCACAGATCCCCAGTGCTGTTGTGCCTGCGAATAGGCTGCCCAGGGAAGGCGAAGAGCAGCAGCAGCTTTCAGGGCTGGCCCCTTCCTGGCGGGAATAGGATCCGGACGTTTGCCGTTTCGTAAAAAGGCTCTGCCGAGAACGGGCACCATGAGACCTTGCGTCTCTGGGAAAGCACAGATCCCCAGGGCTGTTGTGCCTGTGAATAGGCTGCCCAGGGAAGGTGAAGAGCAGCAACAGCTTTCAGGGCTGGCCCCTTCCTGGCGGGAGAAGGAGCCGGACATTTTCCGTTTCGTAAAAAGGCTCTGCCGAGAACGGGCACCATGAGACCTTGCGTCTCTGGGAAAGCACAGATCCCCAGGGCTGTTGTGCCTGTGAATAGGCTGCCCAGGGAAGGTGAAGAGCAGCAACAGCTTTCAGGGCTGGCCCCTTCCTGGCGGGAGAAGGAGCCAGACGTTTGCCGTTTCGGAAAAAGGCTCTGCCGAGAACGGGCACCATGAGACATTCCGTCTCTGGGAAAGCACAGATCCCCAGTGCTGTTGTGCCTGTGAATAGGCTGCCCAGGGAAGGCGAAGAGCAGCAGCAGCTTTCAGGGCTGGCCCCTTCCTGGTGGGAGAAGGAGCCGGACGTTTCCCGTTTCGGAAAAAGGCTCTGCCGAGAACGGGCACCATGAGACCTTGCGTCTCTGGGAAAGCACAGATCCCCAGGGCTGTTGTGCCTGTGAATAGGCTGCCCAGGGAACGTGAAGAACAGCAACAGCTTTCAGGCTTGGCCCCTTCCTGGCGGGAGAAGGAGCCGGACGTTTGCCGTTTCGAAAAAAGGCTCTGCCGAGAACGGGCACCATGAGACCTTGCATCTCTGGGAAAGCACAGATCCCCAGTGCTGTTGTGCCTGTGAATAGGCTGCCCAGGGAAGGTGAAGAGCAGCAGCAGCTTTCAGGGCTGGCCCCTTCCTTGTGGGAAGAGGAGCCGGACGTTTCCTGTTTCGGAAAAAGGCTCTGCCGAGAACGGGCACCATGAGACCTTGCGTCTCTGGGAAAGCACAGATCCCCAGTGCTGTTGTGCCTGTGAATAGGCTGCCCAGGGAAGGTGAAGACCAGCAGCAGCTTTCAGGGCTGGCCCCTTCCTGGTGGGAGGAGGAGGCGGACGTTTGCCGTTTCGGAAAAAGGCTCTGCCGAGAACGGGCACCATGAGACCTTGCGTCTCTGGGAAAGCACAGATCCCCAGTGCTGTTGTGCCTCTGAATAGGCTGCCCCGGGAAGGTGAGGAACAGCAAGAGCTTTCAGGGTTGGCACCTTCCTGGCGGGAGAAGGAGCCAGACGTTTGCCGTTTCGGAAAAAGGCTCTGCCGAGAACGAGTGCCATTAGACGTTCCGCCTATGGAAAGGCAAATATCCCCAGTGCTGTTGTGCCTGTGAATAGGCTGCCAAGGGAAGGTGAAGAGCAGCAACAGCTGTCAGGGCTGCCACCTTCCTTGTGGGAGAAGGAGCCGGACGTTTGCCGTTTTGGAAAAAGGCTCTGCCGAGAACGGGCACCATGAGGCCTTCCGTCTCTGGGAAAGCACAGATCCCCAGTGCTGTTGTGCCTGTGAATAGGCTGCCCAGGGAAGGTGAAGACCAGCAACATCTTTCAGGGCTGGCCGCTTCCTTGTGGGAGGAGGAGCCGGACGTTTGCCGTTTCGGAAAAAGGCTCTGCCGAGAACGGGCACCATGAGACCTTGCGTCTCTGGGAAAGCATAGATCCCCAGTGCTGTTGTGCCTGTTAATAGGCTGCCCAGGGAAGGTGAAGACCAGCAACAGCTTTCAGGTCTGGCCCCTTCCTTGTGGGAAGAGGAGCCGGACGTTTCCCGTTTTGGAAAAAGGCTCTGCCGAGAACGAGTGCCATGAGACGTTCCGCCTATGGAAAGGAAAAATATCCCCATTGCTGTTGTGCCTGTGAATAGGCTGCCAAGGGAAGGTGAAGAGCAGCAGCAGCTTTCAGGGCTGGCCCCTTCCTGGTGGGAGAAGTAGCCGGATGTTTGCCGTTTAGGAAAGAGGCTCTGCCGAGAACGGGCACCATGAGACCTTGCGTCTCTGGGAAAGCACAGATCCCCAGGGCTGTTGTGCCTGCGAATAGGCTGCCCAGGGAAGGCGAAGAGCAGCAGCAGCTTTCAGGGCTGGCCCCTTCCTGACGGGAATAGGATCCGGACGTTTGCCGTTTCGTAAAAATGCTCTGCCGAGAACGGGCACCATGAGACCTTGCGTCTCTGGGAAAGCACAGATCCCCAGGGCTGTTGTGCCTGTGAATAGGCTGCCCAGGGAAGGTGAAGAGCAGCAGCAGCTTTCAGGGCTGGCCCCTTCCTGGCGGGAGAAGGAGCCGGACGTTTCCTGTTTCGGAAAAAGGCTCTGCCGAGAACGGGCACCATGAGACCTTGCGTCTCTGGGAAAGCACAGATCCCCAGGGCTGTTGTGCCTGTGAATAGGCTGCCCAGGGAAGGTGAAGAGCAGCAACAGCTTTCAGGGCTGGCCCCTTCCTGGCGGGAGAAGGAGCCAGACGTTTGCCGTTTCGGAAAAAGGCTCTGCCGAGAACGGGCACCATGAGACATTCCGTCTCTGGGAAAGCACAGATCCCCAGTGCTGTTGTGCCTGTGAATAGGCTGCCCAGGGAAGGCGAAGAGCAGCAGCAGCTTTCAGGGCTGGCCCCTTCCTGGTGGGAGAAGGAGCCGGACGTTTCCTGTTTTGGAAAAAGGCTCTGCCGAGAACGGGCACCATGAGACCTTGCATCTCTGGGAAAGCACAGATCCCCAGTGCTGTTGTGCCTGTGAATAGGCTGCCCAGGGAAGGTGAAGACCAGCAGCAGCTTTCAGGGCTGGCCCCTTCCTTGTGGGAAGAGGAGCCGGACGTTTCCTGTTTCGGAAAAAGGCTCTGCCGAGAACGGGCACCATGAGACCTTGCGTCTCTGGGAAAGCACAGATCCCCAGTGCTGTTGTGCCTGTGAATAGGCTGCCCAGGGAAGGTGAAGACCAGCAGCAGCTTTCAGGGCTGGCCCCTTCCTGGTGGGAGGAGGAGGCGGACGTTTGCCGTTTCGGAAAAAGGCTCTGCCGAGAACGGGCACCATGAGACCTTGCGTCTCTGGGAAAGCACAGATCCCCAGGGCTGTTGTGCCTGTGAATAGGCTGCCAAGGGAAGGTGAACAGCAGCAGCAGCTTTCAGGGCTGGCCCCTTCCTGGTGGGAGAAGGAGCCGGACGTTTCCCGTTTCGGAAAAAGGCTCTGCCGAGAACGGGCACCATGAGACCTTGCGTCTCTGGGAAAGCACAGATCCCCAGTGCTGTTGTGCCTCTGAATAGGCTGCCCCGGGAAGGTGAGGAACAGCAAGAGCTTTCAGGGTTGGCACCTTCCTGGCGGGAGAAGGAGCCAGACGTTTGCCGTTTCGGAAAAAGGCTCTGCCGAGAACGAGTGCCATGAGACGTTCCGCCTATGGAAAGGCAAATATCCCCAGTGCTGTTGTGCCTGTGAATAGGCTGCCAAGGGAAGGTGAAGAGCAGCAACAGCTGTCAGGGCTGCCACCTTCCTTGTGGGAGAAGGAGCCGGACGTTTGCCGTTTTGGAAAAAGGCTCTGCCGAGAACGGGCACCATGAGGCCTTCCGTCTCTGGGAAAGCACAGATCCCCAGTGCTGTTGTGCCTGTGAATAGGCTGCCCAGGGAAGGTGAAGACCAGCAACATCTTTCAGGGCTGGCCGCTTCCTTGTGGGAGGAGGAGCCGGACGTTTGCCGTTTCGGAAAAAGGCTCTGCCGAGAACGGGCACCATGAGACCTTGCGTCTCTGGGAAAGCATAGATCCCCAGTGCTGTTGTGCCTGTGAATAGGCTGCCCAGGGAAGGTGAAGACCAGCAACAGCTTTCAGGTCTGGCCCCTTCCATGTGGGAAGAGGAGCCGGACGTTTCCCGTTTTGGAAAAAGGCTCTGCCGAGAACGAGTGCCATGAGACGTTCCGCCTATGGAAAGGAAAAATATCCCCATTGCTGTTGTGCCTGTGAATAGGCTGCCAAGGGAAGGTGAAGAGCAGCAGCAGCTTTCAGGGCTGGCCCCTTCCTGGTGGGAGAAGTAGCCGGATGTTTGCCGTTTAGGAAAGAGGCTCTGCCGAGAACGGGCACCATGAGACCTTGCGTCTCTGGGAAAGCACAGATCCCCAGGGCTGTTGTGCCTGCGAATAGGCTGCCCAGGGAAGGCGAAGAGCAGCAGCAGCTTTCAGGGCTGGCCCCTTCCTGACGGGAATAGGATCCGGACGTTTGCCGTTTCGTAAAAATGCTCTGCCGAGAACGGGCACCATGAGACCTTGCGTCTCTGGGAAAGCACAGATCCCCAGGGCTGTTGTGCCTGTGAATAGGCTGCCCAGGGAAGGTGAAGAGCAGCAAGAGCTTTCAGGGCTGGCCCCTTCCTGGCGGGAGAAGGAGCCGGACGTTTCCTGTTTCGGAAAAAGGCTCTGCCGAGAACGGGCACCATGAGACCTTGCGTCTCTGGGAAAGCACAGATCCCCAGGGCTGTTGTGCCTGTGAATAGGCTGCCCAGGGAAGGTGAAGAGCAGCAACAGCTTTCAGGGCTGGCCCCTTCCTGGCGGGAGAAGGAGCCAGACGTTTGCCGTTTCGGAAAAAGGCTCTGCCGAGAACGGGCACCATGAGACATTCCGTCTCTGGGAAAGCACAGATCCCCAGTGCTGTTGTGCCTGTGAATAGGCTGCCCAGGGAAGGCGAAGAGCAGCAGCAGCTTTCAGGGCTGGCCCCTTCCTGGTGGGAGAAGGAGCCGGACGTTTCCTGTTTCGGAAAAAGGCTCTGCCGAGAACGGGCACCATGAGACCTTGCGTCTCTGGGAAAGCACAGATCCCCAGGGCTGTTGTGCCTGTGAATAGGCTGCCCAGGGAACGTGAAGAACAGCAACAGCTTTCAGGCTTGGCCCCTTCCTGGCGGGAGAAGGAGCCGGACGTTTGCCGTTTCGAAAAAAGGCTCTGCCGAGAACGGGCACCATGAGACCTTGCATCTCTGGGAAAGCACAGATCCCCAGTGCTGTTGTGCCTGTGAATAGGCTGCCCAGGGAAGGTGAAGACCAGCAGCAGCTTTCAGGGCTGGCCCCTTCCTTGTGGGAAGAGGAGCCGGACGTTTCCTGTTTCGGAAAAAGGCTCTGCCGAGAACGGGCACCATGAGACCTTGCGTCTCTGGGAAAGCACAGATCCCCAGTGCTGTTGTGCCTGTGAATAGGCTGCCCAGGGAAGGTGAAGACCAGCAGCAGCTTTCAGGGCTGGCCCCTTCCTGGTGGGAGGAGGAGGCGGACGTTTGCCGTTTCGGAAAAAGGCTCTGCCGAGAACGGGCACCATGAGACCTTGCGTCTCTGGGAAAGCACAGATCCCCAGGGCTGTTGTGCCTGTGAATAGGCTGCCAAGGGAAGGTGAACAGCAGCAGCAGCTTTCAGGGCTGGCCCCTTCCTGGTGGGAGAAGGAGCCGGACGTTTCCCGTTTCGGAAAAAGGCTCTGCCGAGAACGGGCACCATGAGACCTTGCGTCTCTGGGAAAGCACAGATCCCCAGTGCTGTTGTGCCTCTGAATAGGCTGCCCCGGGAAGGTGAGGAACAGCAAGAGCTTTCAGGGTTGGCACCTTCCTGGCGGGAGAAGGAGCCAGACGTTTGCCGTTTCGGAAAAAGGCTCTGCCGAGAACGAGTGCCATGAGACGTTCCGCCTATGGAAAGGCAAATATCCCCAGTGCTGTTGTGCCTGTGAATAGGCTGCCAAGGGAAGGTGAAGAGCAGCAACAGCTGTCAGGGCTGCCACCTTCCTTGTGGGAGAAGGAGCCGGACGTTTGCCGTTTTGGAAAAAGGCTCTGCCGAGAACGGGCACCATGAGGCCTTCCGTCTCTGGGAAAGCACAGATCCCCAGTGCTGTTGTGCCTGTGAATAGGCTGCCCAGGGAAGGTGAAGAGCAGCAGCAGATTTCAGGGCTGGCCCCTTCCTGGTGGGAGAAGGAGCCGGACGTTTGCCGTTTCGGAAAAAGGCTCTGCCGAGAACGGGCACCATGAGACCTTGCGTCTCTGGGAAAGCATAGATCCCCAGTGCTGTTGTGCCTGTGAATAGGCTGCCCAGGGAAGGTGAAGACCAGCAACAGCTTTCAGGTCTGGCCCCTTCCTTGTGGGAAGAGGAGCCGGACGTTTCCCGTTTTGGAAAAAGGCTCTGCCGAGAACGAGTGCCATGAGACGTTCCGCCTATGGAAAGGAAAAATATCCCCATTGCTGTTGTGCCTGTGAATAGGCTGCCAAGGGAAGGTGAAGAGCAGCAGCAGCTTTCAGGGCTGGCCCCTTCCTGGTGGGAGAAGTAGCCGGATGTTTGCCGTTTAGGAAAGAGGCTCTGCCGAGAACGGGCACCATGAGACCTTGCGTCTCTGGGAAAGCACAGATCCCCAGGGCTGTTGTGCCTGCGAATAGGCTGCCCAGGGAAGGCGAAGAGCAGCAGCAGCTTTCAGGGCTGGCCCCTTCCTGACGGGAATAGGATCCGGACGTTTGCCGTTTCGTAAAAATGCTCTGCCGAGAACGGGCACCATGAGACCTTGCGTCTCTGGGAAAGCACAGATCCCCAGGGCTGTTGTGCCTGTGAATAGGCTGCCCAGGGAAGGTGAAGAGCAGCAACAGTTTTCGGGGCTGGCCCCTTCCTGGCGGGAGAAGGAGCCGGACGTTTCCTGTTTCGGAAAAAGGCTCTGCCGAGAAGGGGCACCATGAGACCTTGCGTCTCTGGGAAAGCACAGATCCCCAGGGCTGTTGTGCCTGTGAATAGGCTGCCCAGGGAAGGTGAAGAGCAGCAGCAGCTTTCAGGGCTGGCCCCTTCCTGGCGGGAGAAGGAGCCGGACGTTTCCTGTTTCGGAAAAAGGCTCTGCCGAGAACGGGCACCATGAGACCTTGCGTCTCTGGAAAAGCACAGATCCCCAGGGCTGTTGTGCCTGTGAATAGGCTGCCCCGGGAAGGTGAAGAGCAGCAACAGCTTTCAGGGCTGGCCCCTTCCTGGCGGGAGAAGGAGCCAGACGTTTGCCGTTTCGGAAAAAGGCTCTGCCGAGAACGGGCACCATGAGACATTCCATCTCTGGGAAAGCACAGATCCCCAGTGCTGTTGTGCCTGTGAATAGGCTGCCCAGGGAAGGCGAAGACCAGCAGCAGCTTTCAGGGCTGGCCCCTTCCTGGCGGGAGAAGGAGCCAGACGTTTGCCGTTTCGGAAAAAGGCTCTGCCGAGAACGGGCACCATGAGACCTTGCGTCTCTGGGAAAGCACAGATCCCCAGGGCTGTTGTGCCTGTGAATAGGCTGCCCAGGGAACGTGAAGAACAGCAACAGCTTTCAGGGGTGGCCCCTTCCTGGCGGGAGAAGGAGCCGGACGTTTGCCGTTTCGAAAAAAGGCTCTGCCGAGAACGGGCACCATGAGACCTTGCGTCTCTGGGAAAGCACAGATCCCCAGTGCTGTTGTGCCTGTGAATAGGCTGCCCAGGGAAGGTGAAGACCAGCAGCAGCTTTCAGGGCTGGCCCCTTCCTTGTGATAAGAGGAGCCGGACGTTTCCTGTTTCGGAAAATGCTCTGCCGAGAACGGGCACCATGAGACCTTGCGTCTCTGGGAAAGCACAGATCCCCAGTGCTGTTGTGCCTGTGAATAGGCTGCCCCGGGAAGGTGAGGAACAGCAAGAGCTTTCAGGGCTGGCCCCTTCCTGGCGGGAGAAGGAGCCAGACGTTTGCCGTTTCGGAAAAAGGCTCTGCCGAGAACGGGCACCATGAGACCTTGCGTCTCTGGGAAAGCACAGATCCCCAGTGCTGTTGTGCCTGTGAATAGGCTGCCCAGGGAAGGTGAAGAGCAGCAGCAGCTTTCAGGGCTGGCCCCTTCCTGGCGGGAAGAGGAGCTGGACGTTTCCTGTTTCGGAAAAAGGCTCTGCCGAGAAGGGGCACCATGAGACCTTGCGTCTCTGGGAAAGCACAGATCCCCAGGGCTGTTGTGCCTGAGAATAGGCTGCCCAGGGAAGACAAAGAGCAGCAGCAGCTTTCAGGGCTGGCCCCTTCCTGGTGGGAGAAGGAGCCAGAGGTTTCCCGTTTCGGAAAAAGGCTCTGCCGAGAACGGGCACCATGAGACCTTGCGTCTCTGGGAAAGCACAGATCCCCAGTGCTGTTGTGCCTGTGAATAGGCTGCCCAGGGAAGGCGAAGAACAGCAGCAGCTTTCAGGGCTGGCCCCTTCGTGGCGGGAAGAGGAGCCGGACTTTTGCCGTTTCGGAAAAAGGCTCTGACGAGAACGGGCACCATGAGACCTTGCGTCTCTGGGAAAGCACAGTTCCCCAGTGCTGTTGTGCCTGTGAATAGGCTGCCCAGGGAAGGTGAAGAGCAGCAACAGCTGTCAGGGCTGGCACCTTCCTTGTGGGACAGATAGCCGGACATTTGCCTATTCGGAAAGAGTCTCTGCCGAGAAATAGTGCCATGAGATGTCCCATCTGGGGGAAGGCAAAGATCCCCGATGCTGTTGTGCCTGTGAATAGGCTGCCAAGGGAAGGTGAAGAGCAGCAACAGCTGTCAGGGCTGCCACCTTCCTTGTGGGAGAAGGAGCCGGACGTTTGCCGTTTTGGAAAAAGGCTCTGCCGAGAACGGGCACCATGAGGCCTTCCGTCTCTGGGAAAGCACAGATCCCCAGTGCTGTTGTGCCTGTGAATAGGCTGCCCAGAGAAGGTGAAGACCAGCAATATCTTTCAGGGCTGGCCGCTTCCTTGTGGGAGGAGGAGCCGGACGTTTGCCGTTTCGGAAAAAGGCTCTGCCGAGAACGGGCACCATGAGACCTTGCGTCTCTGGGAAAGCATAGATCCCCAGTGCTGTTGTGCCTGTGAATAGGCTGCCCCGGGAAGGTGAAGACCAGCAACAGCTTTCAGGTCTGGCCCCTTCCTTGTGGGAAGAGGAGACGGACGTTTGCCGTTTTGGAAAAAGGCTCTGCCGAGAACGAGTGCCATGAGACGTTCCGCCTATGGAAATGAAAAATATACCCATTGCTGTTGTGCCTGTGAATAGGCTGCCAAGGGAAGGTGAAGAGCAGCAACAGCTGTCAGGGCTGGCCCCTTCCTGGCGGGAGAAGGAGCCGGACGTTTCCCGTTTCGGAAAAAGGCAGTGCCGAGAACGGGCACCATGAGACCTTGCATCTCTGGGAAAGCACAGATCCCCAGGGCTGTTGTGCCTGTGAATAGGCTGCCCCGGGAAGGTGAAGAGCAGCAACAGCTTTCAGGGCTGGCCCCTTCCTGGCGGGAGAAGGAGCCAGACGTTTGCCGTTTTGGAAAAAGGCTCTGCCGAGAACGGGCACCATGAGACATTCCGTCTCTGGGAAAGCACAGATCCCCAGTGCTGTTGTGCCTGTGAATAGGCTGCCCAGGGAAGGCGAAGACCAGCAGCAGCTTTCAGGGCTGGCCCCTTCCTGGCGGGAGAAGGAGCCAGACGTTTGCCGTTTCGGAAAAAGGCTCTGCCGAGAACGGGCACCATGAGACCTTGCGTCTCTGGGAAAGCACAGATCCCCAGGGCTGTTGTGCCTGTGAATAGGCTGCCCAGGGAACGTGAAGAACAGCAACAGCTTTCAGGGGTGGCCCCTTCCTGGCGGGAGAAGGAGCCGGACGTTTGCCGTTTCGAAAAAAGGCTCTGCCGAGAACGGGCACCATGAGACCTTGCGTCTCTGGGAAAGCACAGATCCCCAGTGCTGTTGTGCCTGTGAATAGGCTGCCCAGGGAAGGTGAAGACCAGCAGCAGCTTTCAGGGCTGGCCCCTTCCTTGTGATAAGAGGAGCCGGACGTTTCCTGTTTCGGAAAATGCTCTGCCGAGAACGGGCACCATGAGACCTTGCGTCTCTGGGAAAGCACAGATCCCCAGGGCTGTTGTGCCTGTGAATAGGCTGCCCAGGGAACGTGAAGAACAGCAACAGCTTTCAGGCTTGGCCCCTTCCTGGCGGGAGAAGGAGCCGGACGTTTGCCGTTTCGAAAAAAGGCTCTGCCGAGAACGGGCACCATGAGACCTTGCATCTCTGGGAAAGCACAGATCCCCAGTGCTGTTGTGCCTGTGAATAGGCTGCCCAGGGAAGGTGAAGACCAGCAGCAGCTTTCAGGGCTGGCCCCTTCCTTGTGGGAAGAGGAGCCGGACGTTTCCTGTTTCGGAAAAAGGCTCTGCCGAGAACGAGTGCCATGAGACGTTCCGCCTATGGAAAGGCAAATATCCCCAGTGCTGTTGTGCCTGTGAATAGGCTGCCAAGGGAAGGTGAAGAGCAGCAACAGCTGTCAGGGCTGCCACCTTCCTTGTGGGAGAAGGAGCCGGACGTTTGCCGTTTTGGAAAAAGGCTCTGCCGAGAACGGGCACCATGAGGCCTTCCGTCTCTGGGAAAGCACAGATCCCCAGTGCTGTTGTGCCTGTGAATAGGCTGCCCAGGGAAGGTGAAGACCAGCAACATCTTTCAGGGCTGGCCGCTTCCTTGTGGGAGGAGGAGACGGACGTTTGCCGTTTCGGAAAAAGGCTCTGCCGAGAACGGGCACCATGAGACCTTGCGTCTCTGGGAAAGCATAGATCCCCAGTGCTGTTGTGCCTGTGAATAGGCTGCCCAGGGAAGGTGAAGACCAGCAACAGCTTTCAGGTCTGGCCCCTTCCTTGTGGGAAGAGGAGCCGGACGTTTCCCGTTTTGGAAAAAGGCTCTGCCGAGAACGAGTGCCATGAGACGTTCCGCCTATGGAAAGGAAAAATATCCCCATTGCTGTTGTGCCTGTGAATAGGCTGCCAAGGGAAGGTGAAGAGCAGCAGCAGCTTTCAGGGCTGGCCCCTTCCTGGTGGGAGAAGTAGCCGGATGTTTGCCGTTTAGGAAAGAGGCTCTGCCGAGAACGGGCACCATGAGACCTTGCGTCTCTGGGAAAGCACAGATCCCCAGGGCTGTTGTGCCTGCGAATAGGCTGCCCAGGGAAGGCGAAGAGCAGCAGCAGCTTTCAGGGCTGGCCCCTTCCTGACGGGAATAGGATCCGGACGTTTGCCGTTTCGTAAAAATGCTCTGCCGAGAACGGGCACCATGAGACCTTGCGTCTCTGGGAAAGCACAGATCCCCAGGGCTGTTGTGCCTGTGAATAGGCTGCCCAGGGAAGGTGAAGAGCAGCAACAGTTTTCGGGGCTGGCCCCTTCCTGGCGGGAGAAGGAGCCGGACGTTTCCTGTTTCGGAAAAAGGCTCTGCCGAGAAGGGGCACCATGAGACCTTGCGTCTCTGGGAAAGCACAGATCCCCAGGGCTGTTGTGCCTGTGAATAGGCTGCCCAGGGAAGGTGAAGAGCAGCAGCAGCTTTCAGGGCTGGCCCCTTCGTGGCGGGAAGAGGAGCCGGACTTTTGCCGTTTCGGAAAAAGGCTCTGACGAGAACGGGCACCATGAGACCTTGCGTCTCTGGGAAAGCACAGATCCCCAGTGCTGTTGTGCCTGTGAATAGGCTGCCCAGGGAAGGTGAAGACCAGCAACATCTTTCAGGGCTGGCCGCTTCCTTGTGGGAGGAGGAGCCGGACGTTTGCCGTTTCGGAAAAAGGCTCTGCCGAGAACGGGCACCATGAGACCTTGCGTCTCTGGGAAAGCATAGATCCCCAGTGCTGTTGTGCCTGTGAATAGGCTGCCCCGGGAAGGTGAAGACCAGCAACAGCTTTCAGGTCTGGCCCCTTCCTTGTGGGAAGAGGAGACGGACGTTTGCCGTTTTGGAAAAAGGCTCTGCCGAGAACGAGTGCCATGAGACGTTCCGCCTATGGAAATGAAAAATATACCCATTGCTGTTGTGCCTGTGAATAGGCTGCCAAGGGAAGGTGAAGAGCAGCAACAGCTGTCAGGGCTGGCCCCTTCCTGGCGGGAGAAGGAGCCGGACGTTTCCCATTTCGGAAAAAGGCAGTGCCGAGAACGGGCACCATGAGACCTTGCGTCTCTGGGAAAGCACAGATCCCCAGGGCTGTTGTGCCTGTGAATAGGCTGCCCCGGGAAGGTGAAGAGCAGCAACAGCTTTCAGGGCTGGCCCCTTCCTGGCGGGAGAAGGAGCCAGACGTTTGCCGTTTCGGAAAAAGGCTCTGCCGAGAACGGGCACCATGAGACATTCCGTCTCTGGGAAAGCACAGATCCCCAGTGCTGTTGTGCCTGTGAATAGGCTGCCCAGGGAAGGCGAAGACCAGCAGCAGCTTTCAGGGCTGGCCCCTTCCTGGCGGGAGAAGGAGCCAGACGTTTGCCGTTTCGGAAAAAGGCTCTGCCGAGAACGGGCACCATGAGACCTTGCGTCTCTGGGAAAGCACAGATCCCCAGGGCTGTTGTGCCTGTGAATAGGCTGCCCAGGGAACGTGAAGAACAGCAACAGCTTTCAGGGGTGGCCCCTTCCTGGCGGGAGAAGGAGCCGGACGTTTGCCGTTTCGAAAAAAGGCTCTGCCGAGAACGGGCACCATGAGACCTTGAGTCTCTGGGAAAGCACAGATCCCCAGTGCTGTTGTGCCTGTGAATAGGCTGCCCAGGGAAGGTGAAGACCAGCAGCAGCTTTCAGGGCTGGCCCCTTCCTTGTGATAAGAGGAGCCGGACGTTTCCTGTTTCGGAAAATGCTCTGCCGAGAACGGGCACCATGAGACCTTGCGTCTCTGGGAAAGCACAGATCCCCAGTGCTGTTGTGCCTGTGAATAGGCTGCCCCGGGAAGGTGAGGAACAGCAAGAGCTTTCAGGGCTGGCCCCTTCCTGGCGGGAGAAGGAGCCAGACGTTTGCCGTTTTGGAAAAAGGCTCTGCCGAGAACGGGCACCATGAGACCTTGCGTCTCTGGGAAAGCACAGATCCCCAGTGCTGTTGTGCCTGTGAATAGGCTGCCCAGGGAAGGTGAAGAGCAGCAGCAGCTTTCAGGGCTGGCCCCTTCCTGGCGGGAAGAGGAGCTGGACGTTTCCTGTTTCGGAAAAAGGCTCTGCCGAGAAGGGGCACCATGAGACCTTGCGTCTCTGGGAAAGCACAGATCCCCAGGGCTGTTGTGCCTGAGAATAGGCTGCCCAGGGAAGGCAAAGAGCAGCAGCAGCTTTCAGGGCTGGCCCCTTCCTGGTGGGAGAAGGAGCCAGACGTTTGCCGTTTTGGAAAAAGGCTCTGCCGAGAACGGGCACCATGAGACCTTGCGTCTCTGGGAAAGCACAGATCCCCAGGGCTGTTGTGCCTGTGAATAGGCTGCCCAGGGAAGGCGAAGAGCAGCAGCAGCTTTCAGGGCTGGCCCCTTCGTGGCGGGAAGAGGAGCCGGACTTTTGCCGTTTCGGAAAAAGGCTCTGCCGAGAACGGGCACCATGAGACCTTGCGTCTCTGGGAAAGCACAGATCCCCATTGCTGTTGTGCCTGTGAATAGGCTGCCCAGGGAAGGTGAAGAGCAGCAACAGCTGTCAGGGCTGGCACCTTCCTTGTGGGACAGATAGCCGGACATTTGCCTATTCGGAAAGAGTCTCTGCCGAGAAATAGTGCCATGAGATGTCCCATCTGGGGGAAGGCAAAGATCCCCGATGCTGTTGTGCCTGTGAATAGGCTGCCAAGGGAAGGTGAAGAGCAGCAACAGCTGTCAGGGCTGCCACCTTCCTTGTGGGAGAAGGAGCCGGACGTTTGCCGTTTTGGAAAAAGGCTCTGCCGAGAACGGGCACCATGAGGCCTTGCGTCTCTGGGAAAGCACAGATCCCCAGTGCTGTTGTGCCTGTGAATAGGCTGCCCAGGGAAGGTGAAGACCAGCAACATCTTTCAGGGCTGGCCGCTTCCTTGTGGGAGGAGGAGCCGGACGTTTGCCGTGTCGGAAAAAGGCTCTGCCGAGAACGGGCACCATGAGACCTTGCGTCTCTGGGAAAGCATAGATCCCCAGTGCTGTTGTGCCTGTGAATAGGCTGCCCCGGGAAGGTGAAGACCAGCAACAGCTTTCAGGTCTGGCCCCTTCCTTGTGGGAAGAGGAGACGGACGTTTGCCGTTTTGGAAAAAGGCTCTGCCGAGAACGAGTGCCATGAGACGTTCCGCCTATGGAAATGAAAAATATCCCCATTGCTGTTGTGCCTGTGAATAGGCTGCCAAGGGAAGGTGAAGAGCAGCAACAGCTGTCAGGGCTGGCCCCTTCCTGGTGGGAGAATTAGCCGGATGTTTGCCGTTTCGGAAAAAGGCTCTGCCGAGAACGGGCACCATGAGACCTTGCGTCTCTGGGAAAGCACAGATCCCCAGTGCTGTTGTGCCTGTGAATAGGCTGCCCAGGGAAGGTGAAGACCAGCAGCAGCTTTCAGTGCTGGCCCCTTCCTGGCGGGAAGAGGAGCCGGACGTTTGCCGTTTTGGAAAAAGGCTCTGCCGAGAACGGGCACCATGAGACCTTGCGTCTCTGGGAAAGCACAGATCCCCAGTGCTGTTGTGCCTGTGAATAGGCTGCCCAGGGAAGGCGAAGACCAGCAGCAGCTTTCAGGGCTGGCCCCTTCCTGGCGGGAGAAGGAGCCGGACGTTTCCCGTTTCGGAAAAAGGCTCTGCCGAGAACGGGCACCATGAGACCTTGCGTCTCTGGGAAAGCACAGATCCCCAGGGCTGTTGTGCCTGTGAATAGGCTGCCCAGGGAACGTGAAGAACAGCAACAGCTTTCAGGGGTGGCCCCTTCCTGGCGGGAGAAGGAGCCGGACGTTTGCCGTTTCGAAAAAAGGCTCTGCCGAGAACGGGCACCATGAGACCTTGCGTCTCTGGGAAAGCACAGATCCCCAGTGCTGTTGTGCCTGTGAATAGGCTGCCCAGGGAAGGTGAAGACCAGCAGCAGCTTTCAGGGCTGGCCCCTTCCTTGTGATAAGAGGAGCCGGACGTTTCCTGTTTCGGAAAATGCTCTGCCGAGAACGGGCACCATGAGACCTTGCGTCTCTGGGAAAGCACAGATCCCCAGTGCTGTTGTGCCTGTGAATAGGCTGCCCCGGGAAGGTGAGGAACAGCAAGAGCTTTCAGGGCTGGCCCCTTCCTGGCGGGAGAAGGAGCCAGACGTTTGCCGTTTTGGAAAAAGGCTCTGCCGAGAACGGGCACCATGAGACCTTGCGTCTCTGGGAAAGCACAGATCCCCAGTGCTGTTGTGCCTGTGAATAGGCTGCCCAGGGAAGGTGAAGAGCAGCAGCAGCTTTCAGGGCTGGCCCCTTCGTGGCGGGAAGAGGAGCTGGACGTTTCCTGTTTCGGAAAAAGGCTCTGCCGAGAAGGGGCACCATGAGACCTTGCGTCTCTGGGAAAGCACAGATCCCCAGGGCTGTTGTGCCTGAGAATAGGCTGCCCAGGGAAGGCAAAGAGCAGCAGCAGCTTTCAGGGCTGGCCCCTTCCTGGTGGGAGAAGGAGCCAGACGTTTCCCGTTTCGGAAAAAGGCTCTGCCGAGAACGGGCACCATGAGACCTTGCGTCTCTGGGAAAGCACAGATCCCCAGGGCTGTTGTGCCTGTGAATAGGCTGCCCAGGGAAGGCGAAGAGCAGCAGCAGCTTTCAGGGCTGGCCCCTTCGTGGCGGGAAGAGGAGCCGGACTTTTGCCGTTTCGGAAAAAGGCTCTGCCGAGAACGGGCACCATGAGACCTTGCGTCTCTGGGAAAGCACAGATCCCCATTGCTGTTGTGCCTGTGAATAGGCTGCCCAGGGAAGGTGAAGAGCAGCAACAGCTGTCAGGGCTGGCACCTTCCTTGTGGGACAGATAGCCGGACATTTGCCTATTCGGAAAGAGTCTCTGCCGAGAAATAGTGCCATGAGATGTCCCATCTGGGGGAAGGCAAAGATCCCCGATGCTGTTGTGCCTGTGAATAGGCTGCCAAGGGAAGGTGAAGAGCAGCAACAGCTGTCAGGGCTGCCACCTTCCTTGTGGGAGAAGGAGCCGGACGTTTGCCGTTTTGGAAAAAGGCTCTGCCGAGAACGGGCACCATGAGGCCTTGCGTCTCTGGGAAAGCACAGATCCCCAGTGCTGTTGTGCCTGTGAATAGGCTGCCCAGGGAAGGTGAAGACCAGCAACATCTTTCAGGGCTGGCCGCTTCCTTGTGGGAGGAGGAGCCGGACGTTTGCCGTGTCGGAAAAAGGCTCTGCCGAGAACGGGCACCATGAGACCTTGCGTCTCTGGGAAAGCATAGATCCCCAGTGCTGTTGTGCCTGTGAATAGGCTGCCCCGGGAAGGTGAAGACCAGCAACAGCTTTCAGGTCTGGCCCCTTCCTTGTGGGAAGAGGAGACGGACGTTTGCCGTTTTGGAAAAAGGCTCTGCCGAGAACGAGTGCCATGAGACGTTCCGCCTATGGAAATGAAAAATATCCCCATTGCTGTTGTGCCTGTGAATAGGCTGCCAAGGGAAGGTGAAGAGCAGCAACAGCTGTCAGGGCTGGCCCCTTCCTGGTGGGAGAATTAGCCGGATGTTTGCCGTTTCGGAAAAAGGCTCTGCCGAGAACGGGCACCATGAGACCTTGCGTCTCTGGGAAAGCACAGATCCCCAGTGCTGTTGTGCCTGTGAATAGGCTGCCCAGGGAAGGTGAAGACCAGCAGCAGCTTTCAGTGCTGGCCCCTTCCTGGCGGGAAGAGGAGCCGGACGTTTGCCGTTTTGGAAAAAGGCTCTGCCGAGAACGGGCACCATGAGACCTTGCGTCTCTGGGAAAGCACAGATCCCCAGTGCTGTTGTGCCTGTGAATAGGCTGCCCAGGGAAGGCGAAGACCAGCAGCAGCTTTCAGGGCTGGCCCCTTCCTGGCGGGAGAAGGAGCCGGACGTTTCCCGTTTCGGAAAAAGGCTCTGCCGAGAACGGGCACCATGAGACCTTGCGTCTCTGGGAAAGCACAGATCCCCAGGGCTGTTGTGCCTGTGAATAGGCTGCCCAGGGAACGTGAAGAACAGCAACAGCTTTCAGGGGTGGCCCCTTCCTGGCGGGAGAAGGAGCCGGACGTTTGCCGTTTCGAAAAAAGGCTCTGCCGAGAACGGGCACCATGAGACCTTGCGTCTCTGGGAAAGCACAGATCCCCAGTGCTGTTGTGCCTGTGAATAGGCTGCCCAGGGAAGGTGAAGACCAGCAGCAGCTTTCAGGGCTGGCCCCTTCCTTGTGATAAGAGGAGCCGGACGTTTCCTGTTTCGGAAAATGCTCTGCCGAGAACGGGCACCATGAGACCTTGCGTCTCTGGGAAAGCACAGATCCCCAGTGCTGTTGTGCCTGTGAATAGGCTGCCCCGGGAAGGTGAGGAACAGCAAGAGCTTTCAGGGCTGGCCCCTTCCTGGCGGGAGAAGGAGCCAGACGTTTGCCGTTTTGGAAAAAGGCTCTGCCGAGAACGGGCACCATGAGACCTTGCGTCTCTGGGAAAGCACAGATCCCCAGTGCTGTTGTGCCTGTGAATAGGCTGCCCAGGGAAGGTGAAGAGCAGCAGCAGCTTTCAGGGCTGGCCCCTTCGTGGCGGGAAGAGGAGCTGGACGTTTCCTGTTTCGGAAAAAGGCTCTGCCGAGAACGGGCACCATGAGACCTTGCGTCTCTGGGAAAGCACAGATCCCCAGGGCTGTTGTGCCTGAGAATAGGCTGCCCAGGGAAGGCAAAGAGCAGCAGCAGCTTTCAGGGCTGGCCCCTTCCTGGTGGGAGAAGGAGCCAGACGTTTCCCGTTTCGGAAAAAGGCTCTGCCGAGAACGGGCACCATGAGACCTTGCGTCTCTGGGAAAGCACAGATCCCCAGGGCTGTTGTGCCTGTGAATAGGCTGCCCCGGGAAGGTGAGGAACAGCAAGAGCTTTCAGGGCTGGCCCCTTCCTGGCGGGAATAGGAGCCAGACGTTTGCCGTTTTGGAAAAAGGCTCTGCCGAGAACGGGCACCATGAGACCTTGCGTCTCTGGGAAAGCACAGATCCCCAGTGCTGTTGTGCCTGTGAATAGGCTGCCCAGGGAAGGTGAAGACCAGCAGCAGCTTTCAGTGCTGGCCCCTTCCTGGCGGGAAGAGGAGCCGGACGTTTGCCGTTTTGGAAAAAGGCTCTGCCGAGAACGGGCACCATGAGACCTTGCGTCTCTGGGAAAGCACAGATCCCCAGTGCTGTTGTGCCTGTGAATAGGCTGCCCACGGAAGGCGAAGACCAGCAGCAGCTTTCAGGGCTGGCCCCTTCCTGGCGGGAGAAGGAGCCGGACGTTTCCCGTTTCGGAAAAAGGCTCTGCCGAGAACGGGCACCATGAGACCTTGCGTCTCTGGGAAAGCACAGATCCCCAGGGCTGTTGTGCCTGTGAATAGGCTGCCCAGGGAACGTGAAGAGCAGCAACAGCTTTCAGGGGTGGCCCCTTCCTGGCGGGAGAAGGAGCCGGACGTTTGCCGTTTCGAAAAAAGGCTCTGCCGAGAACGGGCACCATGAGACCTTGCGTCTCTGGGAAAGCACAGATCCCCAGTGCTGTTGTGCCTGTGAATAGGCTGCCCAGGGAAGGTGAAGACCAGCAGCAGCTTTCAGGGCTGGCCCCTTCCTTGTGATACGAGGAGCCGGACGTTTCCTGTTTCGGAAAATGCTCTGCCGAGAAGGGGCACCATGAGACCTTGCGTCTCTGGGAAAGCACAGATCCCCAGGGCTGTTGTGCCTGTGAATAGGCTGCCCCGGGAAGGTGAGGAACAGCAAGAGCTTTCAGGGCTGGCCCCTTCCTGGCGGGAGAAGGAGCCAGACGTTTGCCGTTTTGGAAAAAGGCTCTGCCGATAACGAGTGCCATGAGACATTCCGCCTATGGAAAGGCAAATATCCCCAGTGCTGTTGTGCCTGTGAATAGGCTGCCAAGGGAAGGTGAAGAGCAGCAACAGCTGTCAGGGCTGGCACCTTCCTTGTGGGACAGATAGCCGGACATTTGCCGTTTTGGAAAGAGGCTCTGCCGAGAACGAGTGCCATGAGATGTCCCATCTGTGGGAAGGCAAAGATCCCCGATGCTGTTGTGCCTGTGAATAGGCTGCCCAGGGAAGGTGAAGACCAGCAACAGCTGTCAGGGCTGCCACCTTCCTTCTGGGAGAAGGAGCCGGACGTTTGCCGTTTCGGAAAAAGGCTCTGCCGAGAACGGGCACCATGAGACCTTGCGTCTCTGGGAAAGCACAGATCCCCAGTGCTGTTGTGCCTGAGAATAGGCTGCCCAGGGAAGGCGAAGACCAGCAGCAGCTTTCAGTGCTGGCCCCTTCATGGCGGGAGAAGGAGCCGGACGTTTCCTGTTTCGGAAAAAGGCTCTGCCGAGAACGGGCACCATGAGACCTTGCGTCTCTGGGAAAGCACAGATCCCCAGTGCTGTTGTGCCTGTGAATAGGCTGCCCCGGGAAGGTGAGGAACAGCAAGAGCTTTCAGGGCTGGCCCCTTCCTGGCGGGAGAAGGAGCCAGACATTTGCCGTTTTGGAAAAAGGCTCTGCCGAGAACGGGCACCATGAGACCTTGCGTCTCTGGGAAAGCACAGATCCCCAGGGCTGTTGTGCCTGTGACAAGGCTGCCCAGGGAAGGTGAAGAGCAGCAGCAGCTTTCAGGGCTGGCCCCTTTCTGGCGGGAAGAGGAGCCGGACTTTTGCCGTTTCGGAAAAAGGCTCTGCCGAGAACGGGCACCATGAGACCTTGCATCTCTGGGAAAGCACAGATCCCCAGTGCTGTTGTGCCTGAGAATAGGCTGCCCAGGGAAGGCGAAGACCAGCAGCAGCTTTCAGTGCTGGCCCCTTCCTGGCGGGAAGAGGAGCCGGACGTTTGCCGTTTTGGAAAAAGGCTCTGCCGAGAACGGGCACCATGAGACCTTGCGTCTCTGGGAAAGCACAGATCCCCAGGGCTGTTGTGCCTGTGAATAGGCTGCCCAGGGAAGGTGAAGAGCAGCAACAGCTTTCAGGGCTGGCCCCTTCCTGGTGGGACAGATAGCCAGACGTTTGCCTTTTCGGAAAGAGGCTCTGCCGACAACGAGTGCCATGAGATGTCCCATCTGTGGGAAGGCAAAGATCCCCGATGCTGTTGTTCCTGTGAATAGTCTGCCAAGGGAAGGTGAAGAGCAGCAATGCCTGTTAAGGCTGCCACCTTCCTTGTGGGAGAAGGAGCCGGACGTTTGCCATTTCGGAAAGAGGCTCTGCCGAGAAAGACTGCCATGAGATGTTCCAGCTGAGGGAAGGCAAAGATCCCCAATGCTGTTGTGCCTGTGAATAGGCTGCCAAGGGAAGGTGAAGAGCAGCAACAGCTGTCAGGGCTGCCACCTTCCTTGAGGGAGAATGAGCCGGACGTTTCCCGTTTTGGAAAAAGGCTCTGCCGAGAACGGGCACCATGAGACCTTCCGTCTCTGGGAAAGCACAGATCCCCAGTGCTGTTGTGCCTGTGAATAGGCTGCCCAGGGAAGGTGAAGACCAGCAACATCTTTCAGGGCTGGCCGCTTCCTTGTGGGAGGAGGAGCCGGACGTTTGCCGTTTCGGAAAAAGGCACTGCCGAGAACGGGCACCATGAGACCTTGTGTCTCTTGGAAAGCATAGATCCCCAGTGCTGTTGTGCCTGTGAATAGGATGCCCAGGGAAGGTGAAGACCAGCAACAGCTTTCAGGGCTGGCCCCTTCCTTGTGGGAAGAGGAGCCGGACGTTTGCCGTTTCGGAAAAAGGCTCTGCCGATAACGAGTGCCATGAGACATTCCGCCTATGGAAAGGCAAATATCCCCAGTGCTGTTGTGCCTGTGAATAGGCTGCCAAGGGAAGGTGAAGAGCAGCAACAGCTGTCAGGGCTGGCACCTTCCTTGTGGGACAGATAGCCGGACATTTGCCGTTTTGGAAAGAGGCTCTGCCGAGAACGAGTGCCATGAGATGTCCCATCTGTGGGAAGGCAAAGATCCCCGATGCTGTTGTGCCTGTGAATAGGCTGCCCAGGGAAGGTGAAGACCAGCAACAGCTGTCAGGGCTGCCACCTTCCTTCTGGGAGAAGGAGCCGGACGTTTGCCGTTTCGGAAAAAGGCTCTGCCGAGAACGGGCACCATGAGACCTTGCGTCTCTGGGAAAGCACAGATCCCCAGTGCTGTTGTGCCTGAGAATAGGCTGCCCAGGGAAGGCGAAGACCAGCAGCAGCTTTCAGTGCTGGCCCCTTCCTGGCGGGAGAAGGAGCCGGACGTTTCCTGTTTCGGAAAAAGGCTCTGCCGAGAACGGGCACCATGAGACCTTGCGTCTCTGGGAAAGCACAGATCCCCAGTGCTGTTGTGCCTGTGAATAGGCTGCCCCGGGAAGGTGAGGAACAGCAAGAGCTTTCAGGGCTGGCCCCTTCCTGGCGGGAGAAGGAGCCAGACATTTGCCGTTTTGGAAAAAGGCTCTGCCGAGAACGGGCACCATGAGACCTTGCGTCTCTGGGAAAGCACAGATCCCCAGTGCTGTTGTGCCTGTGACAAGGCTGCCCAGGGAAGGTGAAGAGCAGCAGCAGCTTTCAGGGCTGGCCCCTTCCTGGCGGGAAGAGGAGCCGGACGTTTCCTGTTTCGGAAAAAGGCTCTGCCGAGAACGGGCACCATGAGACCTTGCATCTCTGGGAAAGCACAGATCCCCAGTGCTGTTGTGCCTGAGAATAGGCTGCCCAGGGAAGGCAAAGAGCAGCAGCAGCTTTCAGGGCTGGCCCCTTCCTGGTGGGAGAAGGAGCCAGACGTTTGCCGTTTCGGAAAAAGGCTCTGCCGAGAACGGGCACCATGAGACCTTGCGTCTCTGGGAAAGCACAGATCCCCAGTGCTGTTGTGCCTGTGAATAGGCTGCCCAGAGAAGGCGAAGACCAGCAGCAGCTTTCAGTGCTGGCCCCTTCCTGGCGGGAGAAGGAGCCAGACGTTTGCCGTTTCGGAAAAAGGCTCTGCCGAGAACGGGCACCATGAGACCTTGCGTCTCTGGGAAAGCACAGATCCCCAGTGCTGTAGTGCCTGTGAATAGGCTTCCCAGGGAAGGTGAAGAGCAGCAGCAGCTTTCAGGGCTGGCCCCTTCCTGGTGGGAGAAGGAGCCAGACGTTTGCCATTTCGGAAAAAGGCTCTGCCGAGAACGGGCACCATGAGACCTTGCGTCTCTGGGAAAGCACAGATCCCCAGTGCTGTTGTGCCTGTGAATAGGCTGCCCAGGGAAGGCGAAGACCAGCAGCAGCTTTCAGTGCTGGCCCCTTCCTGGCGGGAGAAGGAGCCGGACGTTTCCTGTTTCGGAAAAAGTCTCTGCCGAGAATGGGCACCATGAGACCTTGCGTCTCTGGGAAAGCACAGATCCCCAGTGCTGTTGTGCCTGTGAATACGCTGCCCCGGGAAGGTGAGGAACAGCAAGAGCTTTCAGGGCTGGCCCCTTCCTGGTGGGAGAAGGAGCCAGACGTTTGCCGTTTTGGAAAAAGGCTCTGCCGACAACGGGCACCATGAGACCTTGCGTCTCTGGGAAAGCACAGATCCCCAGTGCTGTTGTGCCTGAGAATAGGCTGCCCAGGGAAGGCGAAGAGCAGCAGCAGCTTTCAGGGCTCGCCCCTTCCTGGTGGGAGAAGGAGACAGAAGTTTGCCGTTTCGGAAAAAGGCTCTGCCGAGAACGGGCACCATGAGACCTTGCGTCTCTGGGAAAGCACAGATCCCCAGTGCTGTTGTGCCTGTGAATAGGCTGCCCCGGGAAGGCGAAGACCAGCAGCAGCTTTCAGTGCTGGCCCCTTCCTGGCGGGAGAAGGAGCCGGACGTTTCCTGTTTCGGAAAAAGGCTCTGCCGAGAACGGGCACCATGAGACCTTGCGTCTCTGGGAAAGCACAGATCCCCAGTGCTGTTGTGCCTGTGAATAGGCTGCCCCGGGAAGGCGAAGACCAGCAGCAGCTTTCAGTGCTGGCCCCTTCGTGGCGGGAAGAGGAGCCGGACGTTTGCCGTTTTGGAAAAATGCTCTGCCGAGAACGGGCACCATGAGACCTTGCGTCTCTGGGAAAGCACAGATCCCCAGTGCTGTTGTGCCTGTGAATAGGCTGCCCAGGGAAGGCGAAGAGCAGCAACAGCTTTCAGGGCTGGCCCCTTCCTGGTGGGACAGATAGCCAGACGTTTGCCTTTTCGGAAAGAGGCTCTGCCGACAACGAGTGCCATGAGATGTCCCATCTGTGGGAAGGCAAAGATCCCCGATGCTGTTGTTCCTGTGAATAGTCTGCCAAGGGAAGTTGAAGAGCAGCAATGCCTGTTAAGGCTGCCACCTTCCTTGTGGGAGAAGGAGCCGGACGTTTGCCATTTCGGAAAGAGGCTCTGCCTAGAAAGACTGCCATGAGATGTTCCAGCTGAGGGAAGTCAAAGATCCCCGATGCTGTTGTGCCTGTGAATAGGCTGCCAAGGGAAGGTGAAGAGCAGCAACAGCTGTCAGGGCTGCCACCTTCCTTGTGGGAGAAGGAGCCGGACGTTTCCCGTTTTGGAAAAAGGCTCTGCCGAGAACGGGCACCATGAGACCTTCCGTCTCTGGGAAAGCACAGATCCCCAGTGCTGTTGTGCCTGTGAATAGGCTGCCCAGGGAAGGTGAAGAGCAGCAACATCTTTCAGGGCTGGCCGATTCCTTGTGGGAGGAGGAGCCGGACGTTTGCCGTTTCGGAAAAAGGCTCTGCCGAGAACGGGCACCATGAGACCTTGTGTCTCTTGGAAAGCATAGATCCCCAGTGCTGTTGTGCCTGTGAATAGGATGCCCAGGGAAGGTGAAGACCAGCAACAGCTTTCAGGGCTGGCCCCTTCCTTGTGGGAAGAGGAGCCGGACGTTTGCCGTTTCGGAAAAAGGCTCTGCCGATAACGAGTGCCATGAGACATTCCGCCTATGGAAAGGCAAATATCCCCATTGCTGTTGTGCCTGTGAATAGGCTGCCAAGGGAAGGTGAAGAGCAGCAACAGCTGTCAGGGCTGGCACCTTCTTTGTGGGACAGATAGCCGGATATTTGCCTTTTCGGAAAGAGGCTCTGCCGAGAACGAGTGCCATGAGATGTCCCATCTGTGGGAAGGCAATGATCCCCGATGCTGTTGTGCCTGTGAATAGGCTGCCCAGGGAAGGTGAAGACCAGCAACAGCTGTCAGGGCTGCCACCTTCCTTGTGGGAGAAGGAGCCGGACGTTTGCCGTTTCGGAAAAAGGCTCTGCCGAGAACGGGCACCATGAGACCTTGCGTCTCTGGGAAAGCACAGATCCCCAGGGCTGTTGTGCCTGAGAATAGGCTGACCAGGGCAGGCGAAGACCAGCAACAGCTGTCAGGGCTGGCCCCTTCCTGGTGGGAGAAGTAGCCGGATGTTTGCCGTTTCGGAAAGAGTCTCTGCCGAGAACGGGCACCATGAGACCTTGCGTCTCTGGGAAAGCACAGATCCCCAGTGCTGTTGTGCCTGTGAATAGGCTGCCCAGGGAAGGCGAAGAGCAGCAGCAGCTTTCAGTGCTGGCCCCTTCGTGGCGGAATTAGGAGCCAGACTTTTGCCGTTTCGGAAAAAGGCTCTGCCGAGAACGGGCACCATGAGACCTTGCATCTCTGGGAAAGCACAGATCCCCAGTGCTGTTGTGCCTGAGAATAGGCTGCCCAGGGAAGGCAAAGAGCAGCAGCAGCTTTCAGGGCTGGCCCCTTCCTGGTGGGAGAAGGAGCCAGACGTTTGCCGTTTCGGAAAAAGGCTCTGCCGAGAACGGGCACCATGAGACCTTGCGTCTCTGGGAAAGCACAGATCCCCAGTGCTGTTGTGCCTGTGAATAGGCTGCCCAGGGAAGGCGAAGAGCAGCAGCAGCTTTCAGTGCTGGCCCCTTCCTGGCGGGAAGAGGAGCCGGACGTTTGCCGTTTTGGAAAAAGGCTCTGCCGAGAACGGGCACCATGAGACCTTGTGTCTCTGGGAAAGCACAGCTCCCCAGTGCTGTAGTGCCTGTGAATAGGCTTCCCAGGGAAGGTGAAGAGCAGCAGCAGCTTTCAGGGCTGGCCCCTTCCTGGCGGGAAGAGGAGCTGGACGTTTCCTGTTTCGGAAAAAGGCTCTGCCGAGAAGGGGCACCATGAGACCTTGCGTCTCTGGGAAAGCACAGATCCCCAGGGCTGTTGTGCCTGAGAATAGGCTGCCCAGGGAAGACAAAGAGCAGCAGCAGCTTTCAGGGCTGGCCCCTTCCTGGTGGGAGAAGGAGCCAGACGTTTCCCGTTTCGGAAAAATGCTCTGCCGAGAACGGGCACCATGAGACCTTGCGTCTCTGGGAAAGCACAGATCCCCAGGGCTGTTGTGCCTGTGAATAGGCTGCCCAGGGAAGGCGAAGAACAGCAGCAGCTTTCAGGGCTGGCCCCTTCGTGGCGGGAAGAGGAGCCGGACTTTTGCCGTTTCGGAAAAAGGCTCTGACGAGAACGGGCACCATGAGACCTTGCGTCTCTGGGAAAGCACAGATCCCCAGTGCTGTTGTGCCTGTGAATAGGCTGCCCAGGGAAGGTGAAGAGCAGCAACAGCTGTCAGGGCTGGCACCTTCCTTGTGGGACAGATAGCCGGACATTTGCCTATTCGGAAAGAGTCTCTGCCGAGAAATAGTGCCATGAGATGTCCCATCTGGGGGAAGGCAAAGATCCCCGATGCTGTTGTGCCTGTGAATAGGCTGCCAAGGGAAGGTGAAGAGCAGCAACAGCTGTCAGGGCTGCCACCTTCCTTGTGGGAGAAGGAGCCGGACGTTTGCCGTTTTGGAAAAAGGCTCTGCCGAGAACGGGCACCATGAGGCCTTCCGTCTCTGGGAAAGCACAGATCCCCAGTGCTGTTGTGCCTGTGAATAGGCTGCCCAGAGAAGGTGAAGACCAGCAACATCTTTCAGGGCTGGCCGCTTCCTTGTGGGAGGAGGAGCCGGACGTTTGCCGTTTCGGAAAAAGGCTCTGCCGAGAACGGGCACCATGAGACCTTGCGTCTCTGGGAAAGCATAGATCCCCAGTGCTGTTGTGCCTGTGAATAGGCTGCCCCGGGAAGGTGAAGACCAGCAACAGCTTTCAGGTCTGGCCCCTTCCTTGTGGGAAGAGGAGACGGACGTTTGCCGTTTTGGAAAAAGGCTCTGCCGAGAACGAGTGCCATGAGACGTTCCGCCTATGGAAATGAAAAATATACCCATTGCTGTTGTGCCTGTGAATAGGCTGCCAAGGGAAGGTGAAGAGCAGCAACAGCTGTCAGGGCTGGCCCCTTCCTGGCGGGTGAAGGAGCCGGACGTTTCCCGTTTCGGAAAAAGGCAGTGCCGAGAACGGGCACCATGAGACCTTGCGTCTCTGGGAAAGCACAGATCCCCAGGGCTGTTGTGCCTGTGAATAGGCTGCCCCGGGAAGGTGAAGAGCAGCAACAGCTTTCAGGGCTGGCCCCTTCCTGGCGGGAGAAGGAGCCAGACGTTTGCCGTTTTGGAAAAAGGCTCTGCCGAGAACGGGCACCATGAGACATTCCGTCTCTGGGAAAGCACAGATCCCCAGTGCTGTTGTGCCTGTGAATAGGCTGCCCAGGGAAGGCGAAGACCAGCAGCAGCTTTCAGGGCTGGCCCCTTCCTGGCGGGAGAAGGAGCCAGACGTTTGCCGTTTCGGAAAAAGGCTCTGCCGAGAACGGGCACCATGAGACCTTGCGTCTCTGGGAAAGCACAGATCCCCAGGGCTGTTGTGCCTGTGAATAGGCTGCCCAGGGAACGTGAAGAACAGCAACAGCTTTCAGGGGTGGCCCCTTCCTGGCGGGAGAAGGAGCCGGACGTTTGCCGTTTCGAAAAAAGGCTCTGCCGAGAACGGGCACCATGAGACCTTGCGTCTCTGGGAAAGCACAGATCCCCAGTGCTGTTGTGCCTGTGAATAGGCTGCCCAGGGAAGGTGAAGACCAGCAGCAGCTTTCAGGGCTGGCCCCTTCCTTGTGATAAGAGGAGCCGGACGTTTCCTGTTTCGGAAAATGCTCTGCCGAGAACGGGCACCATGAGACCTTGCGTCTCTGGGAAAGCACAGATCCCCAGTGCTTTTGTGCCTGTGAATAGGCTGCCCCGGGAAGATGAGGAACAGCAAGAGCTTTCAGGGCTGGCCCCTTCCTGGCGGGAGAAGGAGCCAGACGTTTGCCGTTTTGGAAAAAGGCTCTGCCGAGAACGGGCACCATGAGACCTTGCGTCTCTGGGAAAGCACAGATCCCCAGTGCTGTTGTGCCTGTGAATAGGCTGCCCAGGGAAGGTGAAGAGCAGCAGCAGCTTTCAGGGCTGGCCCCTTCGTGGCGGGAAGAGGAGCTGGACGTTTCCTGTTTCGGAAAAAGGCTCTGCCGAGAAGGGGCACCATGAGACCTTGCGTCTCTGGGAAAGCACAGATCCCCAGGGCTGTTGTGCCTGAGAATAGGCTGCCCAGGGAAGGCAAAGAGCAGCAGCAGCTTTCAGGGCTGGCCCCTTCCTGGTGGGAGAAGGAGCCAGACGTTTCCCGTTTCGGAAAAAGGCTCTGCCGAGAACGGGCACCATGAGACCTTGCGTCTCTGGGAAAGCACAGATCCCCAGGGCTGTTGTGCCTGTGAATAGGCTGCCCAGGGAAGGCGAAGAACAGCAGCAGCTTTCAGGGCTGGCCCCTTCGTGGCGGGAAGAGGAGCCGGACTTTTGCCGTTTCGGAAAAAGGCTCTGCCGAGAACGGGCACCATGAGACCTTGCGTCTCTGGGAAAGCACAGATCCCCATTGCTGTTGTGCCTGTGAATAGGCTGCCCAGGGAAGGTGAAGAGCAGCAACAGCTGTCAGGGCTGGCACCTTCCTTGTGGGACAGATAGCCGGACATTTGCCTATTCGGAAAGAGTCTCTGCCGAGAAATAGTGCCATGAGATGTCCCATCTGGGGGAAGGCAAAGATCCCCGATGCTGTTGTGCCTGTGAATAGGCTGCCAAGGGAAGGTGAAGAGCAGCAACAGCTGTCAGGGCTGCCACCTTCCTTGTGGGAGAAGGAGCCGGACGTTTGCCGTTTTGGAAAAAGGCTCTGCCGAGAACGGGCACCATGAGGCCTTGCGTCTCTGGGAAAGCACAGATCCCCAGTGCTGTTGTGCCTGTGAATAGGCTGCCCAGGGAAGGTGAAGACCAGCAACATCTTTCAGGGCTGGCCGCTTCCTTGTGGGAGGAGGAGCCGGACGTTTGCCGTTTCGGAAAAAGGCTCTGCCGAGAACGGGCACCATGAGACCTTGCGTCTCTGGGAAAGCATAGATCCCCAGTGCTGTTGTGCCTGTGAATAGGCTGCCCCGGGAAGGTGAAGACCAGCAACAGCTTTCAGGTCTGGCCCCTTCCTTGTGGGAAGAGGAGACGGACGTTTGCCGTTTTGGAAAAAGGCTCTGCCGAGAACGAGTGCCATGAGACGTTCCGCCTATGGAAATGAAAAATATCCCCATTGCTGTTGTGCCTGTGAATAGGCTGCCAAGGGAAGGTGAAGAGCAGCAACAGCTGTCAGGGCTGGCCCCTTCCTGGTGGGAGAATTAGCCGGATGTTTGCCGTTTCGGAAAAAGGCTCTGCCGAGAACGGGCACCATGAGACCTTGCGTCTCTGGGAAAGCACAGATCCCCAGTGCTGTTGTGCCTGTGAATAGGCTGCCCAGGGAAGGTGAAGACCAGCAGCAGCTTTCAGTGCTGGCCCCTTCCTGGCGGGAAGAGGAGCCGGACGTTTGCCGTTTTGGAAAAAGGCTCTGCCGAGAACGGGCACCATGAGACCTTGCGTCTCTGGGAAAGCACAGATCCCCAGTGCTGTTGTGCCTGTGAATAGGCTGCCCAGGGAAGGCGAAGACCAGCAGCAGCTTTCAGGGCTGGCCCCTTCCTGGCGGGAGAAGGAGCCGGACGTTTCCCGTTTCGGAAAAAGGCTCTGCCGAGAACGGGCACCATGAGACCTTGCGTCTCTGGGAAAGCACAGATCCCCAGGGCTGTTGTGCCTGTGAATAGGCTGCCCAGGGAACGTGAAGAACAGCAACAGCTTTCAGGGGTGGCCCCTTCCTGGCGGGAGAAGGAGCCGGACGTTTGCCGTTTCGAAAAAAGGCTCTGCCGAGAACGGGCACCATGAGACCTTGCGTCTCTGGGAAAGCACAGATCCCCAGTGCTGTTGTGCCTGTGAATAGGCTGCCCAGGGAAGGTGAAGACCAGCAGCAGCTTTCAGGGCTGGCCCCTTCCTTGTGATAAGAGGAGCCGGACGTTTCCTGTTTCGGAAAATGCTCTGCCGAGAACGGGCACCATGAGACCTTGCGTCTCTGGGAAAGCACAGATCCCCAGTGCTGTTGTGCCTGTGAATAGGCTGCCCCGGGAAGGTGAGGAACAGCAAGAGCTTTCAGGGCTGGCCCCTTCCTGGCGGGAGAAGGAGCCAGACGTTTGCCGTTTTGGAAAAAGGCTCTGCCGAGAACGGGCACCATGAGACCTTGCGTCTCTGGGAAAGCACAGATCCCCAGTGCTGTTGTGCCTGTGAATAGGCTGCCCAGGGAAGGTGAAGAGCAGCAGCAGCTTTCAGGGCTGGCCCCTTCGTGGCGGGAAGAGGAGCTGGACGTTTCCTGTTTCGGAAAAAAGCTCTGCCGAGAAGGGGCACCATGAGACCTTGCGTCTCTGGGAAAGCACAGATCCCCAGGGCTGTTGTGCCTGAGAATAGGCTGCCCAGGGAAGGCAAAGAGCAGCAGCAGCTTTCAGGGCTGGCCCCTTCCTGGTGGGAGAAGGAGCCAGACGTTTCCCGTTTCGGAAAAAGGCTCTGCCGAGAACGGGCACCATGAGACCTTGCGTCTCTGGGAAAGCACAGATCCCCAGTGCTGTTGTGCCTGTGAATAGGCTGCCCCGGGAAGGTGAGGAACAGCAAGAGCTTTCAGGGCTGGCCCCTTCCTGGCGGGAATAGGAGCCAGACGTTTGCCGTTTTGGAAAAAGGCTCTGCCGAGAACGGGCACCATGAGACCTTGCGTCTCTGGGAAAGCACAGATCCCCAGTGCTGTTGTGCCTGTGAATAGGCTGCCCAGGGAAGGTGAAGACCAGCAGCAGCTTTCAGTGCTGGCCCCTTCCTGGCGGGAAGAGGAGCCGGACTTTTGCCGTTTTGGAAAAAGGCTCTGCCGAGAACGGGCACCATGAGACCTTGCGTCTCTGGGAAAGCACAGATCCCCAGTGCTGTTGTGCCTGTGAATAGGCTGCCCAGGGAAGGTGAAGAGCAGCAGCAGCTTTCAGGGCTGGCCCCTTCGTGGCGGGAAGAGGAGCTGGACGTTTCCTGTTTCGGAAAAAGGCTCTGCCGAGAAGGGGCACCATGAGACCTTGCGTCTCTGGGAAAGCACAGATCCCCAGTGCTGTTGTGCCTGAGAATAGGCTGCCCAGGGAAGGCAAAGAGCAGCAGCAGCTTTCAGGGCTGGCCCCTTCCTGGTGGGAGAAGGAGCCAGACGTTTCCCGTTTCGGAAAAAGGCTCTGCCGAGAACGGGCACCATGAGACCTTGCGTCTCTGGGAAAGCACAGATCCCCAGGGCTGTTGTGCCTGTGAATAGGCTGCCCCGGGAAGGTGAGGAACAGCAAGAGCTTTCAGGGCTGGCCCCTTCCTGGCGGGAATAGGAGCCAGACGTTTCCCGTTTTGGAAAAAGGCTCTGCCGAGAACGGGCACCATGAGACCTTGCGTCTCTGGGAAAGCACAGATCCCCAGTGCTGTTGTGCCTGTGAATAGGCTGCCCAGGGAAGGTGAAGACCAGCAGCAGCTTTCAGTGCTGGCCCCTTCCTGGCGGGAAGAGGAGCCGGACGTTTGCCGTTTTGGAAAAAGGCTCTGCCGAGAACGGGCACCATGAGACCTTGCGTCTCTGGGAAAGCACAGATCCCCAGGGCTGTTGTGCCTGTGAATAGGCTGCCCAGGGAAGGCGAAGACCAGCAGCAGCTTTCAGGGCTGGCCCCTTCCTGGCGGGAGAAGGAGCCGGACGTTTCCCGTTTCGGAAAAAGGCTCTGCCGAGAATGGGCACCATGAGACCTTGCGTCTCTGGGAAAGCACAGATCCCCAGGGCTGTTGTGCCTGTGAATAGGCTGCCCAGGGAACGTGAAGAGCAGCAACAGCTTTCAGGGGTGGCCCCTTCCTGGCGGGAGAAGGAGCCTGACGTTTGCCGTTTCGAAAAAAGGCTCTGCCGAGAACGGGCACCATGAGACCTTGCGTCTCTGGGAAAGCACAGATCCCCAGTGCTGTTGTGCCTGTGAATAGGCTGCCCAGGGAAGGTGAAGACCAGCAGCAGCTTTCAGGGCTGGCCCCTTCCTTGTGATAAGAGGAGCCGGACGTTTCCTGTTTCGGAAAATGCTCTGCCGAGAACGGGCACCATGAGACCTTGCGTCTCTGGGAAAGCACAGATCCCCAGTGCTGTTGTGCCTGTGAATAGGCTGCCCCGGGAAGGTGAGGAACAGCAAGAGCTTTCAGGGCTGGCCCCTTCCTGGCGGGAGAAGGAGCCAGACGTTTGCAGTTTTGGAAAAAGGCTCTGCCGATAACGAGTGCCATGAGACATTCCGCCTATGGAAAGGCAAATATCCCCAGTGCTGTTGTGCCTGTGAATAGGCTGCCAAGGGAAGGTGAAGAGCAGCAACAGCTGTCAGGGCTGGCACCTTCCTTGTGGGACAGATAGCCGGACATTTGCCGTTTTGGAAAGAGGCTCTGCCGAGAACGAGTGCCATGAGATGTCCCATCTGTGGGAAGGCAAAGATCCCCGATGCTGTTGTGCCTGTGAATAGGCTGCCCAGGGAAGGTGAAGACCAGCAACAGCTGTCAGGGCTGCCACCTTCCTTCTGGGAGAAGGAGCCGGACGTTTGCCGTTTCGGAAAAAGGCTCTGCCGAGAACGGGCACCATGAGACCTTGCGTCTCTGGGAAAGCACAGATCCCCAGTGCTGTTGTGCCTGTGAATAGGCTGCCCAGGGAAGGTGAAGAGCAGCAGCAGCTTTCAGGGCTGGCCCCTTCCTGGCGGGAGAAGGAGCCAGACATTTGCCGTTTTGGAAAAAGGCTCTGCCGAGAACGGGCACCATGAGACCTTGCGTCTCTGGGAAAGCACAGATCCCCAGGGCTGTTGTGCCTGTGACAAGGCTGCCCAGGGAAGGTGAAGAGCAGCAGCAGCTTTCAGGGCTGGCCCCTTCCTGGCGGGAAGAGGAGCCGGACGTTTCCTGTTTCGGAAAAAGGCTCTGCCGAGAACGGGCACCATGAGACCTTGCATCTCTGGGAAAGCACAGATCCCCAGTGCTGTTGTGCCTGAGAATAGGCTGCCCAGGGAAGGCGAAGACCAGCAGCAGCTTTCAGTGCTGGCCCCTTCCTGGCGGGAAGAGGAGCCGGACGTTTGCCGTTTTGGAAAAAGGCTCTGCCGAGAACGGGCACCATGAGACCTTGCGTCTCTGGGAAAGCACAGATCCCCAGGGCTGTTGTGCCTGTGAATAGGCTGCCCAGGGAAGGTGAAGAGCAGCAACAGCTTTCAGGGCTGGCCCCTTCCTGGTGGGACAGATAGCCAGACGTTTGCCTTTTCGGAAAGAGGCTCTGCCGACAACGAGTGCCATGAGATGTCCCATCTGTGGGAAGGCAAAGATCCCCGATGCTGTTGTTCCTGTGAATAGTCTGCCAAGGGAAGGTGAAGAGCAGCAATGCCTGTTAAGGCTGCCACCTTCCTTGTGGGAGAAGGAGCCGGACGTTTGCCATTTCGGAAAGAGGCTCTGCCGAGAAAGACTGCCATGAGATGTTCCAGCTGAGGGAAGGCAAAGATCCCCAATGCTGTTGTGCCTGTGAATAGGCTGCCAAGGGAAGGTGAAGAGCAGCAACAGCTGTCAGGGCTGCCACCTTCCTTGAGGGAGAATGAGCCGGACGTTTCCCGTTTTGGAAAAAGGCTCTGCCGAGAACGGGCACCATGAGACCTTCCGTCTCTGGGAAAGCACAGATCCCCAGTGCTGTTGTGCCTGTGAATAGGCTGCCCAGGGAAGGTGAAGACCAGCAACATCTTTCAGGGCTGGCCTCTTCCTTGTGGGAGGAGGAGCCGGACGTTTACCGTTTCGGAAAAAGGCACTGCCGAGAACGGGCACCATGAGACCTTGTGTCTCTTGGAAAGCATAGATCCCCAGTCCTGTTGTGCCTGTGAATAGGATGCCCAGGGAAGGTGAAGACCAGCAACAGCTTTCAGGGCTGGCCCCTTCCTTGTGGGAAGAGGAGCCGGACGTTTGCCGTTTCGGAAAAAGGCTCTGCCGATAACGAGTGCCATGAGACATTCCGCCTATGGAAAGGCAAATATCCCCAGTGCTGTTGTGCCTGTGAATAGGCTGCCAAGGGAAGGTGAAGAGCAGCAACAGCTGTCAGGGCTGGCACCTTCCTTGTGGGACAGATAGCCGGACATTTGCCGTTTTGGAAAGAGGCTCTGCCGAGAACGAGTGCCATGAGATGTCCCATCTGTGGGAAGGCAAAGATCCCCGATGCTGTTGTGCCTGTGAATAGGCTGCCCAGGGAAGGTGAAGACCAGCAACAGCTGTCAGGGCTGCCACCTTCCTTCTGGGAGAAGGAGCCGGACGTTTGCCGTTTCGGAAAAAGGCTCTGCCGAGAACGGGCACCATGAGACCTTGCGTCTCTGGGAAAGCACAGATCCCCAGTGCTGTTGTGCCTGAGAATAGGCTGCCCAGGGAAGGCGAAGACCAGCAGCAGCTTTCAGTGCTGGCCCCTTCATGGCGGGAGAAGGAGCCGGACGTTTCCTGTTTCGGAAAAAGGCTCTGCCGAGAACGGGCACCATGAGACCTTGCGTCTCTGGGAAAGCACAGATCCCCAGTGCTGTTGTGCCTGTGAATAGGCTGCCCCGGGAAGGTGAGGAACAGCAAGAGCTTTCAGGGCTGGCCCCTTCCTGGCGGGAGAAGGAGCCAGACATTTGCCGTTTTGGAAAAAGGCTCTGCCGAGAACGGGCACCATGAGACCTTGCGTCTCTGGGAAAGCACAGATCCCCAGGGCTGTTGTGCCTGTGACAAGGCTGCCCAGGGAAGGTGAAGAGCAGCAGCAGCTTTCAGGGCTGGCCCCTTCCTGGCGGGAAGAGGAGCCGGACGTTTCCTGTTTCGGAAAAAGGCTCTGCCGAGAACGGGCACCATGAGACCTTGCATCTCTGGGAAAGCACAGATCCCCAGTGCTGTTGTGCCTGAGAATAGGCTGCCCAGGGAAGGCAAAGAGCAGCAGCAGCTTTCAGGGCTGGCCCCTTCCTGGTGGGAGAAGGAGCCAGACGTTTGCCGTTTCGGAAAAAGGCTCTGCCGAGAACGGGCACCATGAGACCTTGCGTCTCTGGGAAAGCACAGATCCCCAGTGCTGTTGTGCCTGAGAATAGGCTGCCCAGGGAAGGTGAAGAGCAGCAACAGCTGTCAGGGCTGGCCCCTTCCTTGTGGGAAGAGGAGACGGACGTTTGCCGTTTTGGAAAAAGGCTCTGCCGAGAACGAGTGCCATGAGACGTTCCGCCTATGGAAATGAAAAATATCCCCATTGCTGTTGTGCCTGTGAATAGGCTGCCAAGGGAAGGTGAAGACCAGCAGCAGCTTTCAGGGCTGGCCCCTTCCTGGCGGGAGAAGGAGCCGGACGTTTCCCGTTTCGGAAAAAGGCTCTGCCGAGAACGGGCACCATGAGACCTTGCGTCTCTGGGAAAGCACAGATCCCCAGGGCTGTTGTGCCTGTGAATAGGCTGCCCAGGGAACGTGAAGAACAGCAACAGCTTTCAGGGGTGGCCCCTTCCTGGCGGGAGAAGGAGCCGGACGTTTGCCGTTTCGAAAAAAGGCTCTGCCGAGAACGGGCACCATGAGACATTCCGTATCTGGGAAAGCACAGATCCCCAGTGCTGTTGTGCCTGTGAATAGGCTGCCCAGGGAAGGTGAAGACCAGCAGCAGCTTTCAGGGCTGGCCCCTTCCTTGTGATAAGAGGAGCCGGACGTTTCCTGTTTCGGAAAATGCTCTGCCGAGAACGGGCACCATGAGACCTTGCGTCTCTGGGAAAGCACAGATCCCCAGTGCTGTTGTGCCTGTGAATAGGCTGCCCCGGGAAGGTGAGGAACAGCAAGAGCTTTCAGGGCTGGCCCCTTCCTGGCGGGAGAAGGAGCCAGACGTTTGCCGTTTTGGAAAAAGGCTCTGCCGAGAACGGGCACCATGAGACCTTGCGTCTCTGGGAAAGCACAGATCCCCAGTGCTGTTGTGCCTGTGAATAGGCTGCCCAGGGAAGGTGAAGAGCAGCAGCAGCTTTCAGGGCTGGCCCCTTCGTGGCGGGAAGAGGAGCTGGACGTTTCCTGTTTCGGAAAAAGGCTCTGCCGAGAAGGGGCACCATGAGACCTTGCGTCTCTGGGAAAGCACAGATCCCCAGGGCTGTTGTGCCTGAGAATAGGCTGCCCAGGGAAGGCAAAGAGCAGCAGCAGCTTTCAGGGCTGGCCCCTTCCTGGTGGGAGAAGGAGCCAGACGTTTCCCATTTCGGAAAAAGGCTCTGCCGAGAACGGGCACCATGAGACCTTGCGTCTCTGGGAAAGCACAGATCCCCAGGGCTGTTGTGCCTGTGAATAGGCTGCCCCGGGAAGGTGAGGAACAGCAAGAGCTTTCAGGGCTGGCCCCTTCCTGGCGGGAATAGGAGCCAGACGTTTGCCGTTTTGGAAAAAGGCTCTGCCGAGAACGGGCACCATGAGACCTTGCGTCTCTGGGAAAGCACAGATCCCCAGTGCTGTTGTGCCTGTGAATAGGCTGCCCAGGGAAGGTGAAGACCAGCAGCAGCTTTCAGTGCTGGCCCCTTCCTGGCGGGAAGAGGAGCCGGACGTTTGCCGTTTTGGAAAAAGGCTCTGCCGAGAACGGGCACCATGAGACCTTGCGTCTCTGGGAAAGCACAGATCCCCAGGGCTGTTGTGCCTGTGAATAGGCTGCCCAGGGAAGGCGAAGACCAGCAGCAGCTTTCAGGGCTGGCCCCTTCCTGGCGGGAGAAGGAGCCGGACGTTTCCCGTTTCGGAAAAAGGCTCTGCCGAGAACGGGCACCATGAGACCTTGCGTCTCTGGGAAAGCACAGATCCCCAGGGCTGTTGTGCCTGTGAATAGGCTGCCCAGGGAACGTGAAGAGCAGCAACAGCTTTCAGGGGTGGCCCCTTCCTGGCGGGAGAAGGAGCCGGACGTTTGCCGTTTCGAAAAAAGGCTCTGCCGAGAACGGGCACCATGAGACCTTGCGTCTCTGGGAAAGCACAGATCCCCAGTGCTGTTGTGCCTGTGAATAGGCTGCCCAGGGAAGGTGAAGACCAGCAGCAGCTTTCAGGGCTGGCCCCTTCCTTGTGATAAGAGGAGCCGGACGTTTCCTGTTTCGGAAAATGCTCTGCCGAGAACGGGCACCATGAGACCTTGCGTCTCTGGGAAAGCACAGATCCCCAGTGCTGTTGTGCCTGTGAATAGGCTGCCCCGGGAAGGTGAGGAACAGCAAGAGCTTTCAGGGCTGGCCCCTTCCTGGCGGGAGAAGGAGCCAGACGTTTGCCGTTTTGGAAAAAGGCTCTGCCGATAACGAGTGCCATGAGACATTCCGCCTATGGAAAGGCAAATATCCCCAGTGCTGTTGTGCCTGTGAATAGGCTGCCAAGGGAAGGTGAAGAGCAGCAACAGCTGTCAGGGCTGGCACCTTCCTTGTGGGACAGATAGCCGGACATTTGCCGTTTTGGAAAGAGGCTCTGCCGAGAACGAGTGCCATGAGATGTCCCATCTGTGGGAAGGCAAAGATCCCCGATGCTGTTGTGCCTGTGAATAGGCTGCCCAGGGAAGGTGAAGACCAGCAACAGCTGTCAGGGCTGCCACCTTCCTTCTGGGAGAAGGAGCCGGACGTTTGCCGTTTCGGAAAAAGGCTCTGCCGAGAACGGGCACCATGAGACCTTGCGTCTCTGGGAAAGCACAGATCCCCAGTGCTGTTGTGCCTGAGAATAGGCTGCCCAGGGAAGGCGAAGACCAGCAGCAGCTTTCGGTGCTGGCCCCTTCATGGCGGGAGAAGGAGCCGGACGTTTCCTGTTTCGTAAAAAGGCTCTGCCGAGAACGGGCACCATGAGACCTTGCGTCTCTGGGAAAGCACAGATCCCCAGTGCTGTTGTGCCTGTGAATAGGCTGCCCCGGGAAGGTGAGGAACAGCAAGAGCTTTCAGGGCTGGCCCCTTCCTGGCGGGAGAAGGAGCCAGACATTTGCCGTTTTGGAAAAAGGCTCTGCCGAGAACGGGCACCATGAGACCTTGCGTCTCTGGGAAAGCACAGATCCCCAGGGCTGTTGTGCCTGTGACAAGGCTGCCCAGGGAAGGTGAAGAGCAGCAGCAGCTTTCAGGGCTGGCCCCTTCCTGGCGGGAAGAGGAGCCGGACGTTTCCTGTTTCGGAAAAAGGCTCTGCCGAGAACGGGCACCATGAGACCTTGCATCTCTGGGAAAGCACAGATCCCCAGTGCTGTTGTGCCTGAGAATAGGCTGCCCAGGGAAGGCGAAGACCAGCAGCAGCTTTCAGTGCTGGCCCCTTCCTGGCGGGAAGAGGAGCCGGACGTTTGCCGTTTTGGAAAAAGGCTCTGCCGAGAACGGGCACCATGAGACCTTGCGTCTCTGGGAAAGCACAGATCCCCAGGGCTGTTGTGCCTGTGAATAGGCTGCCCAGGGAAGGTGAAGAGCAGCAACAGCTTTCAGGGCTGGCCCCTTCCTGGTGGGACAGATAGCCAGACGTTTGCCTTTTCGGAAAGAGGCTCTGCCGACAACGAGTGCCATGAGATGTCCCATCTGTGGGAAGGCAAAGATCCCCGATGCTGTTGTTCCTGTGAATAGTCTGCCAAGGGAAGGTGAAGAGCAGCAATGCCTGTTAAGGCTGCCACCTTCCTTGTGGGAGAAGGAGCCGGACGTTTGCCATTTCGGAAAGAGGCTCTGCCGAGAAAGACTGCCATGAGATGTTCCAGCTGAGGGAAGGCAAAGATCCCCAATGCTGTTGTGCCTGTGAATAGGCTGCCAAGGGAAGGTGAAGAGCAGCAACAGCTGTCAGGGCTGCCACCTTCCTTGAGGGAGAATGAGCCGGACGTTTCCCGTTTTGGAAAAAGGCTCTGCCGAGAACGGGCACCATGAGACCTTCCGTCTCTGGAAAGCACAGATCCCCAGTGCTGTTGTGCCTGTGAATAGGCTGCCCAGGGAAGGTGAAGACCAGCAACATCTTTCAGGGCTGGCCTCTTCCTTGTGGGAGGAGGAGCGGACGTTTGCCGTTTCGGAAAAAGGCACTGCCGAGAACGGGCACCATGAGACCTTGTGTCTCTTGGAAAGCATAGATCCCCAGTGCTGTTGTGCCTGTGAATAGGATGCCCAGGGAAGGTGAAGACCAGCAACAGCTTTCAGGGGTGGCCCCTTCCTTGTGGGAAGAGGAGCCGGACGTTTGCCGTTTCGGAAAAAGGCTCTGCCGATAACGAGTGCCATGAGACATTCCGCCTATGGAAAGGCAAATATCCCCAGTGCTGTTGTGCCTGTGAATAGGCTGCCAAGGGAAGGTGAAGAGCAGCAACAGCTGTCAGGGCTGGCACCTTCCTTGTGGGACAGATAGCCGGACATTTGCCGTTTTGGAAAGAGGCTCTGCCGAGAACGAGTGCCATGAGATGTCCCATCTGTGGGAAGGCAAAGATCCCCGATGCTGTTGTGCCTGTGAATAGGCTGCCCAGGGAAGGTGAAGACCAGCAACAGCTGTCAGGGCTGCCACCTTCCTTGTGGGAGAAGGAGCCGGACGTTTGCCGTTTCGGAAAAAGGCTCTGCCGAGAACGGGCACCATGAGACCTTGCGTCTCTGGGAAAGCACAGATCCCCAGTGCTGTTGTGCCTGAGAATAGGCTGCCCAGGGAAGGCGAAGACCAGCAGCAGCTTTCAGTGCTGGCCCCTTCATGGCGGGAGAAGGAGCCGGACGTTTCCTGTTTCGGAAAAAGGCTCTGCCGAGAACGGGCACCATGAGACCTTGCGTCTCTGGGAAAGCACAGATCCCCAGTGCTGTTGTGCCTGTGAATAGGCTGCCCCGGGAAGGTGAGGAACAGCAAGAGCTTTCAGGGCTGGCCCCTTCCTGGCGGGAGAAGGAGCCAGACATTTGCCGTTTTGGAAAAAGGCTCTGCCGAGAACGGGCACCATGAGACCTTGCGTCTCTGGGAAAGCACAGATCCCCAGGGCTGTTGTGCCTGTGACAAGGCTGCCCAGGGAAGGTGAAGAGCAGCAGCAGCTTTCAGGGCTGGCCCCTTCCTGGCGGGAAGAGGAGCCGGACGTTTCCTGTTTCGGAAAAAGGCTCTGCCGAGAACGGGCACCATGAGACCTTGCATCTCTGGGAAAGCACAGATCCCCAGTGCTGTTGTGCCTGAGAATAGGCTGCCCAGGGAAGGCAAAGAGCAGCAGCAGCTTTCAGGGCTGGCCCCTTCCTGGTGGGAGAAGGAGCCAGACGTTTGCCGTTTCGGAAAAAGGCTCTGCCGAGAACGGGCACCATGAGACCTTGCGTCTCTGGGAAAGCACAGATCCCCAGTGCTGTTGTGCCTGTGAATAGGCTGCCCAGAGAAGGCGAAGACCAGCAGCAGCTTTCAGTGCTGGCCCCTTCCTGGCGGGAAGAGGAGCCGGACGTTTGCCGTTTCGGAAAAAGGCTCTGCCGAGAACGGGCACCATGAGACCTTGCGTCTCTGGGAAAGCACAGATCCCCAGTGCTGTAGTGCCTGTGAATAGGCTTCCCAGGGAAGGTGAAGAGCAGCAGCAGCTTTCAGGGCTGGCCCCTTCCTGGTGGGAGAAGGAGCCAGACGTTTGCCATTTCGGAAAAAGGCTCTGCCGAGAACGGGCACCATGAGACCTTGCGTCTCTGGGAAAGCACAGATCCCCAGTGCTGTTGTGCCTGTGAATAGGCTGCCCAGGGAAGGCGAAGACCAGCAGCAGCTTTCAGTGCTGGCCCCTTCCTGGCGGGAGAAGGAGCCGGACGTTTCCTGTTTCGGAAAAAGTCTCTGCCGAGAATGGGCACCATGAGACCTTGCGTCTCTGGGAAAGCACAGATCCCCAGGGCTGTTGTGCCTGTGAATACGCTGCCCCGGGAAGGTGAGGAACAGCAAGAGCTTTCAGGGCTGGCCCCTTCCTGGTGGGAGAAGGAGCCAGACGTTTGCCGTTTTGGAAAAAGGCTCTGCCGACAACGGGCACCATGAGACCTTGCGTCTCTGGGAAAGCACAGATCCCCAGTGCTGTTGTGCCTGAGAATAGGCTGCCCAGGGAAGGCGAAGAGCAGCAGCAGCTTTCAGGGCTCGCCCCTTCCTGGTGGGAGAAGGAGACAGAAGTTTGCCGTTTCGGAAAAAGGCTCTGCCGAGAACGGGCACCATGAGACCTTGCGTCTCTGGGAAAGCACAGATCCCCAGTGCTGTTGTGCCTGTGAATAGGCTGCCCCGGGAAGGCGAAGACCAGCAGCAGCTTTCAGTGCTGGCCCCTTCCTGGCGGGAGAAGGAGCCGGACGTTTCCTGTTTCGGAAAAAGGCTCTGCCGAGAACGGGCACCATGAGACCTTGCGTCTCTGGGAAAGCACAGATCCCCAGTGCTGTTGTGCCTGTGAATAGGCTGTCCCGGGAAGGCGAAGACCAGCAGCAGCTTTCAGTGCTGGCCCCTTCGTGGCGGGAAGAGGAGCCGGACGTTTGCCGTTTTGGAAAAATGCTCTGCCGAGAACGGGCACCATGAGACCTTGCGTCTCTGGGAAAGCACAGATCCCCAGTGCTGTTGTGCCTGTGAATAGGCTGCCCAGGGAAGGCGAAGAGCAGCAACAGCTTTCAGGGCTGGCCCCTTCCTGGTGGGACAGATAGCCAGACGTTTGCCTTTTCGGAAAGAGGCTCTGCCGACAACGAGTGCCATGAGATGTCCCATCTGTGGGAAGGCAAAGATCCCCGATGCTGTTGTTCCTGTGAATAGTCTGCCTAGGGAAGGTGAAGAGCAGCAATGCCTGTTAAGGCTGCCACCTTCCTTGTGGGAGAAGGAGCCGGACGTTTGCCATTTCGGAAAGAGGCTCTGCCTAGAAAGACTGCCATGAGATGTTCCAGCTGAGGGAAGGCAAAGATCCCCGATGCTGTTGTGCCTGTGAATAGGCTGCCAAGGGAAGGTGAAGAGCAGCAACAGCTGTCAGGGCTGCCACCTTCCTTGTGGGAGAAGGAGCCGGACGTTTCCCGTTTTGGAAAAAGGCTCTGCCGAGAACGGGCACCATGAGACCTTCCGTCTCTGGGAAAGCACAGATCCCCAGTGCTGTTGTGCCTGTGAATAGGCTGCCCAGGGAAGGTGAAGAGCAGCAACATCTTTCAGGGCTGGCCGATTCCTTGTGGGAGGAGGAGCCGGACGTTTGCCGTTTCGGAAAAAGGCTCTGCCGAGAACGGGCACCATGAGACCTTGTGTCTCTTGGAAAGCATAGATCCCCAGTGCTGTTGTGCCTGTGAATAGGATGCCCAGGGAAGGTGAAGACCAGCAACAGCTTTCAGGGCTGGCCCCTTCCTTGTGGGAAGAGGAGCCGGAGGTTTGCCGTTTCGGAAAAAGGCTCTGCCGATAACGAGTGCCATGAGACATTCCGCCTATGGAAAGGCAAATATCCCCATTGCTGTTGTGCCTGTGAATAGGCTGCCAAGGGAAGGTGAAGAGCAGCAACAGCTGTCAGGGCTGGCACCTTCTTTGTGGGACAGATAGCCGGATATTTGCCTTTTCGGAAAGAGGCTCTGCCGAGAACGAGTGCCATGAGATGTCCCATCTGTGGGAAGGCAATGATCCCCGATGCTGTTGTGCCTGTGAATAGGCTGCCCAGGGAAGGTGAAGACCAGCAACAGCTGTCAGGGCTGCCACCTTCCTTGTGGGAGAAGGAGCCGGACGTTTGCCGTTTCGGAAAAAGGCTCTGCCGAGAACGGGCACCATGAGACCTTGCGTCTCTGGGAAAGCACAGATCCCCAGGGCTGTTGTGCCTGAGAATAGGCTGACCAGGGCAGGCGAAGACCAGCAACAGCTGTCAGGGCTGGCCCCTTCCTGGTGGGAGAAGTAGCCGGATGTTTGCCGTTTCGGAAAGAGTCTCTGCCGAGAACGGGCACCATGAGACCTTGCATCTCTGGGAAAGCACAGATCCCCAGTGCTGTTGTGCCTGAGAATAGGCTGCCCAGGGAAGGCAAAGAGCAGCAGCAGCTTTCAGGGCTGGCCCCTTCCTGGTGGGAGAAGGAGCCAGACGTTTGCCGTTTCGGAAAAAGGCTCTGCCGAGAACGGGCACCATGAGACCTTGCGTCTCTGGGAAAGCACAGATCCCCAGTGCTGTTGTGCCTGTGAATAGGCTGCCCAGGGAAGGCGAAGACCAGCAGCAGCTTTCAGTGCTGGCCCCTTCCTGGCGGGAAGAGGAGCCGGACGTTTGCCGTTTTGGAAAAAGGCTCTGCCGAGAACGGGCACCATGAGACCTTGTGTCTCTGGGAAAGCACAGATCCCCAGTGCTGTAGTGCCTGTGAATAGGCTTCCCAGGGAAGGTGAAGAGCAGCAGCAGCTTTCAGGGCTGGCCCCTTCCTGGTGGGAGAAGGAGCCAGACGTTTGCCGTTTCGGAAAAAGGCTCTGCCGAGAACGGGCACCATGAGACCTTGCGTCTCTGGGAAAGCACAGATCCCCAGTGCTGTTGTGCCTGTGAATAGGCTGCCCAGGGAAGGCGAAGACCAGCAGCAGCTTTCAGTGCTGGCCCCTTCCTGGCGGGAGAAGGAGCCGGACGTTTCCTGTTTCGGAAAAAGTCTCTGCCGAGAATGGGCACCATGAGACCTTGCGTCTCTGGGAAAGCACAGATCCCCAGTGCTGTTGTGCCTGTGAATACGCTGCCCCGGGAAGGTGAGGAACAGCAAGAGCTTTCAGGGCTGGCCCCTTCCTGGTGGGAGAAGGAGTCAGACGTTTGCCGTTTTGGAAAAAGGCTCTGCCGACAACGGGCACCATGAGACCTTGCGTCTCTGGGAAAGCACAGATCCCCAGTGCTGTTGTGCCTGAGAATAGGCAGCCCAGGGAGGGCAAAGAGCAGCAGCAGCTTTCAGGGCTCGCCCCTTCCTGGTGGGAGAAGGAGACAGAAGTTTGCCGTTTCGGAAAAAGGCTCTGCCGAGAACGGGCACCATGAGACCTTGCGTCTCTGGGAAAGCACAGATCCCCAGGGCTGTTGTGCCTGTGAATAGGCTGCCCAGGGAAGGCGAAGACCAGCAGCAGCTTTCAGTGCTGGCCCCTTCCTGGCGGGAGAAGGAGCCGGACGTTTCCTGTTTCGGAAAAAGGCTCTGCCGAGAACGGGCACCATGAGACCTTGCGTCTCTGGGAAAGCACAGATCCCCAGGGCTGTTGTGCCTGTGAATAGGCTGCCCAGGGAAGGTGAAGAGCAGCAACAGCTTTCAGGGCTGGCCCCTTCCTGGTGGGAGAAGGAGCCGGACGTTTGCCGTTTCGGAAAAAGGCTCTGCCGAGAACGGGCACCATGAGACCTTGCGTCTCTGGGAAAGCACAGATCCCCAGTGCTGTTGTGCCTGTGAATAGGCTGTCCCGGGAAGGCGAAGACCAGCAGCAGCTTTCAGTGCTGGCCCCTTCGTGGCGGGAAGAGGAGCCGGACGTTTGCCGTTTTGGAAAAATGCTCTGCCGAGAACGGGCACCATGAGACCTTGCGTCTCTGGGAAAGCACAGATCCCCAGTGCTGTTGTGCCTGTGAATAGGCTGCCCAGGGAAGGCGAAGAGCAGCAACAGCTTTCAGGGCTGGCCCCTTCCTGGTGGGACAGATAGCCAGACGTTTGCCTTTTCGGAAAGAGGCTCTGCCGACAACGAGTGCCATGAGATGTCCCATCTGTGGGAAGGCAAAGATCCCCGATGCTGTTGTTCCTGTGAATAGTCTGCCAAGGGAAGGTGAAGAGCAGCAATGCCTGTTAAGGCTGCCACCTTCCTTGTGGGAGAAGGAGCCGGACGTTTGCCATTTCGGAAAGAGGCTCTGCCTAGAAAGACTGCCATGAGATGTTCCAGCTGAGGGAAGGCAAAGATCCCCGATGCTGTTGTGCCTGTGAATAGGCTGCCCAGGGAAGGTGAAGAGCAGCAACAGCTGTCAGGGCTGCCACATTCCTTGTGGGAGAAGGAGCCGGACGTTTCCCGTTTTGGAAAAAGGCTCTGCCGAGAACGGGCACCATGAGACCTTGCGTCTCTGGGAAAGCACAGATCCCCAGTGCTGTTGTGCCTGTGAATAGGCTGCCCAGGGAAGGTGAAGAGCAGCAACATCTTTCAGGGCTGGCCGCTTCCTTGTGGGAGGAGGAGCCGGACGTTTGCCGTTTCGGAAAAAGGCACTGCCGAGAACGGGCACCATGAGACCTTGTGTCTCTGGGAAAGCATAGATCCCCAGTGCTGTTGTGCCTGTGAATAGGATGCCCAGGGAAGGTGAAGACCAGCAACAGCTTTCAGGGCTGGCCCCTTCCTTGTGGGAAGAGGAGCCGGAGGTTTGCCCTTTCGGAAAAAGGCTCTGCCGATAACGAGTGCCATGAGACATTCCGCCTATGGAAAGGCAAATATCCCCATTGCTGTTGTGCCTGTGAATAGGCTGCCAAGGGAAGGTGAAGAGCAGCAACAGCTGTCAGGGCTGGCACCTTCTTTGTGGGACAGATAGCCGGACATTCGCCTTTTCGGAAAGAGGCTCTGCCGAGAACGAGTGCCATGAGATGTCCCATCTGTGGGAAGGCAATGATCCCCGATGCTGTTGTGCCTGTGAATAGGCTGCCCAGGGAAGGTGAAGACCAGCAACAGCTGTCAGGGCTGCCACCTTCCTGGTGGGAGAAGGAGCCAGACGTTTGCCGTTTCGGAAAAAGGCTCTGCCGAGAACGGGCACCATGAGACCTTGCGTCTCTGGGAAAGCACAGATCCCCAGGGCTGTTGTGCCTGTGAATAGGCTGCCCAGGGAAGGCAAAGAGCAGCAGCAGCTTTCAGGTCTGGCCCCTTCCTTGTGGGAAGAGGAGCCGGACGTTTGCCGTTTTGGAAAAAGGCTCTGCCGAGAACAAGTGCCATGAGACGTTCCGCCTATGGATAGGCAAATATCCCCGATGCTGTTGTGCCTGTGAATAGGCTGCCCAGGGAAGGTGAAGAGCAGCAACAGCTGTCAGGGCTGGCACCTTCCTTGTGGGAGAAGGAGCCGGACGTTTGCCGTTTTGGAAAAAGGCTCTGCCGAGAACGAGTGCCATGAGACGTTCCGCCTATGGAAATGAAAAATATACCCATTGCTGTTGTGCCTGTGAATAGGCTGCCAAGGGAAGGTGAAGAGCAGCAACAGCTGTCAGGGCTGGCCCCTTCCTGGCGGGAGAAGGAGCCGGACGTTTGCCGTTTCGGAAAAAGGCTCTGCCGAGAACAGGCACCATGAGACCTTGCGTCTCTGGGAAAGCACAGATCCCCAGGGCTGTTGTGCCTGTGAATAGGCTGCCCAGGGAAGGCGAAGAGCAGCAGCAGCTTTCAGGGCTGGCCTCTTCCTGGCGGGAAGAGGAGCCGGACGTTTCCTGTTTCGGAAAAAGGCTGTGCCGAGAACGGGCACCATGAGACCTTGCGTCTCTGGGAAAGCACAGATCCCCAGTGCTGTTGTGCCTGAGAATAGGCTGCCCAGGGAAGGCAAAGAGCAGCAGCAGCTTTCAGGGCTGGCCCCTTCCTGGTGGGAGAAGGAGCCAGACGTTTGCCGTTTCGGAAAAAGGCTCTGCCGAGAACGGGCACCATGAGACCTTGTGTCTCTGGGAAAGCACAGATCCCCAGTGCTGTTGTGCCTGTGAATACGCTGCCCCGGGAAGGTGAGGAACAGCAAGAGCTTTCAGGGCTGGCCCCTTCCTGGCGGGAATAGGAGCCAGACGTTTGCCGTTTTGGAAAAAGGCTCTGCCGAGAACGGGCACCATGAGACCTTGCGTCTCTGGGAAAGCACAGATCCCCAGGGCTGTTGTGCCTGTGAATAGGCTGCCCAGGGAAGGTGAAGAGCAGCAGCAGCTTTCAGGGCTGGCCCCTTCCAGGCGGGAAGAGGAGCCGGACGTTTCCTGTTTCAGAAAAAGGCTCTGCCGAGAACGGGCACCATGAGACCTTGCGTCTCTGGGAAAGCACAGATCCCCAGTGCTGTTGTGCCTGAGAATAGGCTGCCCAGGGAAGGCAAAGAGCAGCAGCAGCTTTCAGGGCTGGCCCCTTCCTGGCGGGAGAAGGAGCCAGACGTTTGCCGTTTCGGAAAAAGGCTCTGCCGAGAACGGGCACCATGAGACCTTGCGTCTCTGGGAAAGCACAGATCCCCAGTGCTGTTGTGCCTGTGAATAGGCTGCCCCGGGAAGGTGAGGAACAGGAACAGCTTTCAGGGCTGGCCCCTTCCTGGTGGGAGAAGGAGCCAGACGTTTGCCGTTTTGGAAAAAGGCTCTGCCGAGAACGGGCACCATGAGACCTTGCGTCTCTGGGAAAGCACAGATCCCCAGTGCTGTTGTGCCTGTGAATAGGCTGCCCAGGGAAGGTGAAGAGCAGCAGCAGCTTTCAGGGCTGGCCCCTTCCAGGCGGGAAGAGGAGCCGGACGTTTGCCGTTTCGGAAAAAGGCTCTGCCGAGAACGGGCACCATGAGACCTTGCGTCTCTGGGAAAGCACAGATCCCCAGGGCTGTTGTGCCTCTGAATAGGCTGCCACGGGAAGGTGAAGAGCAGCAACAGCTGTCAGGGCTGGCACCTTCTTTGTGGGACAGATAGCCGGATATTTGCCTTTTCGGAAAGAGGCTCTGCCGAGAACGAGTGCCATGAGATGTCCCATCTGTGGGAAGGCAATGATCCCCGATGCTGTTGTGCCTGTGAATAGGCTGCCCAGGGAAGGTGAAGACCAGCAACAGCTGTCAGGGCTGCCACCTTCCTTGTGGGAGAAGGAGCCGGACGTTTGCCGTTTCGGAAAAAGGCTCTGCCGAGAACGGGCACCATGAGACCTTGCGTCTCTGGGAAAGCACAGATCCCCAGGGCTGTTGTGCCTGAGAATAGGCTGACCAGGGCAGGCGAAGACCAGCAACAGCTGTCAGGGCTGGCCCCTTCCTGGTGGGAGAAGTAGCCGGATGTTTGCCGTTTCGGAAAGAGTCTCTGCCGAGAACGGGCACCATGAGACCTTGCATCTCTGGGAAAGCACAGATCCCCAGTGCTGTTGTGCCTGAGAATAGGCTGCCCAGGGAAGGCAAAGAGCAGCAGCAGCTTTCAGGGCTGGCCCCTTCCTGGTGGGAGAAGGAGCCAGACGTTTGCCGTTTCGGAAAAAGGCTCTGCCGAGAACGGGCACCATGAGACCTTGCGTCTCTGGGAAAGCACAGATCCCCAGTGCTGTTGTGCCTGTGAATAGGCTGCCCAGGGAAGGCGAAGACCAGCAGCAGCTTTCAGTGCTGGCCCCTTCCTGGCGGGAAGAGGAGCCGGACGTTTGCCGTTTTGGAAAAAGGCTCTGCCGAGAACGGGCACCATGAGACCTTGTGTCTCTGGGAAAGCACAGATCCCCAGTGCTGTAGTGCCTGTGAATAGGCTTCCCAGGGAAGGTGAAGAGCAGCAGCAGCTTTCAGGGCTGGCCCCTTCCTGGTGGGAGAAGGAGCCAGACGTTTGCCGTTTCGGAAAAAGGCTCTGCCGAGAACGGGCACCATGAGACCTTGCGTCTCTGGGAAAGCACAGATCCCCAGTGCTGTTGTGCCTGTGAATAGGCTGCCCAGGGAAGGCGAAGACCAGCAGCAGCTTTCAGTGCTGGCCCCTTCCTGGCGGGAGAAGGAGCCGGACGTTTCCTGTTTCGGAAAAAGTCTCTGCCGAGAATGGGCACCATGAGACCTTGCGTCTCTGGGAAAGCACAGATCCCCAGTGCTGTTGTGCCTGTGAATACGCTGCCCCGGGAAGGTGAGGAACAGCAAGAGCTTTCAGGGCTGGCCCCTTCCTGGTGGGAGAAGGAGTCAGACGTTTGCCGTTTTGGAAAAAGGCTCTGCCGACAACGGGCACCATGAGACCTTGCGTCTCTGGGAAAGCACAGATCCCCAGGGCTGTTGTGCCTGTGAATAGGCTGCCCCGGGAAGGCGAAGACCAGCAGCAGCTTTCAGTGCTGGCCCCTTCGTGGCGGGAAGAGGAGCCGGACGTTTGCCGTTTTGGAAAAATGCTCTGCCGAGAACGGGCACCATGAGACCTTGCGTCTCTGGGAAAGCACAGATCCCCAGTGCTGTTGTGCCTGTGAATAGGCTGCCCAGGGAAGGCGAAGAGCAGCAACAGCTTTCAGGGCTGGCCCCTTCCTGGTGGGACAGATAGCCAGACGTTTGCCTTTTCGGAAAGAGGCTCTGCCGACAACGAGTGCCATGAGATGTCCCATCTGTGGGAAGGCAAAGATCCCCGATGCTGTTGTTCCTGTGAATAGTCTGCCAAGGGAAGGTGAAGAGCAGCAATGCCAGTTAAGGCTGCCACCTTCCTTGTGGGAGAAGGAGCCGGACGTTTGCCATTTCGGAAAGAGGCTCTGCCTAGAAAGACTGCCATGAGATGTTCCAGCTGAGGGAAGGCAAAGATCCCCGATGCTGTTGTGCCTGTGAATAGGCTGCCAAGGGAAGGTGAAGAGCAGCAACAGCTGTCAGGGCTGCCACATTCCTTGTGGGAGAAGGAGCCGGACGTTTCCCGTTTTGGAAAAAGGCTCTGCCGAGAACGGGCACCATGAGACCTTGCGTCTCTGGGAAAGCACAGATCCCCAGTGCTGTTGTGCCTGTGAATAGGCTGCCCAGGGAAGGTGAAGAGCAGCAACATCTTTCAGGGCTGGCCGCTTCCTTGTGGGAGGAGGAGCCGGACGTTTGCCGTTTCGGAAAAAGGCACTGCCGAGAACGGGCACCATGAGACCTTGTGTCTCTGGGAAAGCATAGATCCCCAGTGCTGTTGTGCCTGTGAATAGGATGCCCAGGGAAGGTGAAGACCAGCAACAGCTTTCAGGGCTGGCCCCTTCCTTGTGGGAAGAGGAGCCGGAGGTTTGCCCTTTCGGAAAAAGGCTCTGCCGATAACGAGTGCCATGAGACATTCCGCCTATGGAAAGGCAAATATCCCCATTGCTGTTGTGCCTGTGAATAGGCTGCCAAGGGAAGGTGAAGAGCAGCAACAGCTGTCAGGGCTGGCACCTTCTTTGTGGGACAGATAGCCGGACATTCGCCTTTTCGGAAAGAGGCTCTGCCGAGAACGAGTGCCATGAGATGTCCCATCTGTGGGAAGGCAATGATCCCCGATGCTGTTGTGCCTGTGAATAGGCTGCCCAGGGAAGGTGAAGACCAGCAACAGCTGTCAGGGCTGCCACCTTCCTGGTGGGAGAAGGAGCCAGACGTTTGCCGTTTCGGAAAAAGGCTCTGCCGAGAACGGGCACCATGAGACCTTGCGTCTCTGGGAAAGCACAGATCCCCAGGGCTGTTGTGCCTGTGAATAGGCTGCCCAGGGAAGGCAAAGAGCAGCAGCAGCTTTCAGGTCTGGCCCCTTCCTTGTGGGAAGAGGAGCCGGACGTTTGCCGTTTTGGAAAAAGGCTCTGCCGAGAACAAGTGCCATGAGACGTTCCGCCTATGGATAGGCAAATATCCCCGATGCTGTTGTGCCTGTGAATAGGCTGCCCAGGGAAGGTGAAGAGCAGCAACAGCTGTCAGGGCTGGCACCTTCCTTGTGGGAGAAGGAGCCGGACGTTTGCCGTTTTGGAAAAAGGCTCTGCCGAGAACGAGTGCCATGAGACGTTCCGCCTATGGAAATGAAAAATATACCCATTGCTGTTGTGCCTGTGAATAGGCTGCCAAGGGAAGGTGAAGAGCAGCAACAGCTGTCAGGGCTGGCCCCTTCCTGGCGGGAGAAGGAGCCGGACGTTTGCCGTTTCGGAAAAAGGCTCTGCCGAGAACAGGCACCATGAGACCTTGCGTCTCTGGGAAAGCACAGATCCCCAGGGCTGTTGTGCCTGTGAATAGGCTGCCCAGGGAAGGCGAAGAGCAGCAGCAGCTTTCAGGGCTGGCCTCTTCCTGGCGGGAAGAGGAGCCGGACGTTTCCTGTTTCGGAAAAAGGCTGTGCCGAGAACGGGCACCATGAGACCTTGCGTCTCTGGGAAAGCACAGATCCCCAGTGCTGTTGTGCCTGAGAATAGGCTGCCCAGGGAAGGCAAAGAGCAGCAGCAGCTTTCAGGGCTGGCCCCTTCCTGGTGGGAGAAGGAGCCAGACGTTTGCCGTTTCGGAAAAAGGCTCTGCCGAGAACGGGCACCATGAGACCTTGTGTCTCTGGGAAAGCACAGATCCCCAGTGCTGTTGTGCCTGTGAATACGCTGCCCCGGGAAGGTGAGGAACAGCAAGAGCTTTCAGGGCTGGCCCCTTCCTGGCGGGAATAGGAGCCAGACGTTTGCCGTTTTGGAAAAAGGCTCTGCCGAGAACGGGCACCATGAGACCTTGCGTCTCTGGGAAAGCACAGATCCCCAGGGCTGTTGTGCCTGTGAATAGGCTGCCCAGGGAAGGTGAAGAGCAGCAGCAGCTTTCAGGGCTGGCCCCTTCCAGGCGGGAAGAGGAGCCGGACGTTTCCTGTTTCAGAAAAAGGCTCTGCCGAGAACGGGCACCATGAGACCTTGCGTCTCTGGGAAAGCACAGATCCCCAGTGCTGTTGTGCCTGAGAATAGGCTGCCCAGGGAAGGCAAAGAGCAGCAGCAGCTTTCAGGGCTGGCCCCTTCCTGGCGGGAGAAGGAGCCAGACGTTTGCCGTTTCGGAAAAAGGCTCTGCCGAGAACGGGCACCATGAGACCTTGCGTCTCTGGGAAAGCACAGATCCCCAGTGCTGTTGTGCCTGTGAATAGGCTGCCCCGGGAAGGTGAGGAACAGGAACAGCTTTCAGGGCTGGCCCCTTCCTGGTGGGAGAAGGAGCCAGACGTTTGCCGTTTTGGAAAAAGGCTCTGCCGAGAACGGGCACCATGAGACCTTGCGTCTCTGGGAAAGCACAGATCCCCAGTGCTGTTGTGCCTGTGAATAGGCTGCCCAGGGAAGGTGAAGAGCAGCAGCAGCTTTCAGGGCTGGCCCCTTCCAGGCGGGAAGAGGAGCCGGACGTTTGCCGTTTCGGAAAAAGGCTCTGCCGAGAACGGGCACCATGAGACCTTGCGTCTCTGGGAAAGCACAGATCCCCAGGGCTGTTGTGCCTGAGAATAGGCTGACCAGGGCAGGCGAAGACCAGCAACAGCTGTCAGGGCTGGCCCCTTCCTGGTGGGAGAAGTAGCCGGATGTTTGCCGTTTCGGAAAGAGGCTCTGCCGAGAACGGGCACCATGAGACCTTGCGTCTCTGGGAAAGCAGAGATCCCCAGTCCTGTTGTGCCTGTGAATAGGCTGCCCAGGGAAGGTGAAGACCAGCAGCAGCTTTCAGGTCTGGCCCCTTCCTTGTGGGAAGAGGAGCCGGACGTTTGCCGTTTTGGAAAAAGGCTCTGCCGATAACGAGTGCCATGAGACGTTCCGCCTATGGATAGGCAAATATCCCCATTGCTGTTGTGCCTGTGAATAGGCTGCCAAGGGAAGGTGAAGAGCAGCAACAGCTGTCAGGGCTGGCACCTTCCTTGTGGGACAGATAGCCGGACATTTGCCTTTTCGGAAAGAGGCTCTGCCGAGAACTAGTACCATGAGATGTCCCATCTGAGGGAAGGCAAAGATCCCCGATGCTGTTGTGCCTGTGAATAGGCTGCCCAGGGAAGGTGAAGAGCAGCAACAGCTGTCAGGGCTGGCCCCTTCCTGGTGGGAGAAGTAGCCGGATGTTTGCCGTTTTGGAAAAAGGCTCTGCCGAGAACGGGCACCATGAGACCTTGCGTCTCTGGGAAAGCACAGATCCCCAGGGCTGTTGTGCCTGTGAAAAGGCTGCCCAGGGAAGGTGAAGAGCAGCAGCAGCTTTCAGGGCTGGCCCCTTCCTGGCGGGAATAGGAGCCAGACGTTTCCCGTTTTGGAAAAAGGCTGTGCCGAGAACGGGCACCATGAGACCTTGCGTCTCTGGGAAAGCACAGATCCCCAGGGCTGTTGTGCCTGTGAAAAGGCTGCCCAGGGAAGGTGAAGAGCAGCAGCAGCTTTCAGGGCTGGCCCCTTCCAGGCGGGAGAAGGAGCCGGACGTTTCCTGTTTCGGAAAAAGGCTCTGCCGAGAACGGGCACCATGAGACCTTGCATCTCTGGGAAAGCACAGATCCCCAGTGCTGTTGTGCCTGAGAATAGGCTGCCCAGGGAAGGCAAAGAGCAGCAGCAGCTTTCAGGGCTGGCCCCTTCCTGGTGGGAGAAGGAGCCAGACGTTTGCCGTTTCGGAAAAAGGCTCTGCCGAGAACGGGCACCATGAGACCTTGCGTCTCTGGGAAAGCACAGATCCCCAGTGCTGTTGTGCCTGTGAATAGGCTGCCCAGGGAAGGCGAAGACCAGCAGCAGCTTTCAGGGCTGGCCCCTTCCTGGTGGGACAGATAGCCAGACGTTTGCCTTTTCGGAAAGAGGCTCTGCCGACAACGAGTGCCATGAGATGTCCCATCTGTGGGAAGGCAAAGATCCCCGATGCTGTTGTTCCTGTGAATAGTCTGCCAAGGGAAGGTGAAGAGCAGCAATGCCTGTTAAGGCTGCCACCTTCCTTGTGGGAGAATGAGCCGGACGTTTGCCATTTCGGAAAGAGGCTCTGCCGAGAAAGACTGCCATGAGATGTTCCAGCTGAGGGAAGGCAAAGATCCCCAATGCTGTTGTGCCTGTGAATAGGCTGCCAAGGGAAGGTGAAGAGCAGCAACAGCTGTCAGGGCTGCCACCTTCCTTGAGGGAGAATGAGCCGGACGTTTCCCGTTTTGGAAAAAGGCTCTGCCGAGAACGGGCACCATGAGACCTTCCGTCTCTGGGAAAGCACAGATCCCCAGTGCTGTTGTGCCTGTGAATAGGCTGCCCAGGGAAGGCAAAGAGCAGCAACATCTTTCAGGGCTGGCCGCTTCCTTGTGGGAGGAGGAGCCGGACGTTTGCCGTTTCGGAAAAAGGCACTGCCGAGAACGGGCACCATGAGACCTTGTGTCTCTTGGAAAGCATAGATCCCCAGTGCTGTTGTGCCTGTGAATAGGATGCCCAGGGAAGGTGAAGACCAGCAACAGCTTTCAGGGCTGGCCCCTTCCTTGTGGGAAGAGGAGCCGGAAGTTTGCCGTTTCGGAAAAAGGCTCTGCCGATAACGAGTGCCATGAGACATTCCGCCTATGGAAAGGCAAATATCCCCAGTGCTGTTGTGCCTGTGAATAGGCTGCCAAGGGAAGGTGAAGAGCAGCAACAGCTGTCAGGGCTGGCACCTTCTTTGTGGGACAGATAGCCGGATATTTGCCTTTTCGGAAAGAGGCTCTGCTGAGAACGAGTGCCATGAGATGTCCCATCTGTGGGAAGGCAAAGATCCCCGATGCTGTTGTGCCTGTGAATAGGCTGCCCAGGGAAGGTGAAGACCAGCAACAGCTGTCAGGGCTGCCACCTTCCTTGTGGGAGAAGGAGCCGGACGTTTGCCGTTTCGGAAAAAGGCTCTGCCGAGAACGGGCACCATGAGACCTTGCGTCTCTGGGAAAGCACAGATCCCCAGTGCTGTTGTGCCTGAGAATAGGCTGCCAAGGGAAGGTGAAGAGCAGCAGCAGCTTTCAGGGCTGGCCCCTTCCTGGTGGGAGAAGGAGCCAGACGTTTGCCGTTTCGGAAAAAGGCTCTGCCGAGAACGGGCACCATGAGACCTTGTGTCTCTGGGAAAGCACAGATCCCCAGTGCTGTTGTGCCTGTGAATAGGCTGCCCAGGGAAGGCGAAGACCAGCAGCAGCTTTCAGTGCTGGCCCCTTCCTGGCGGGAGAAGGAGCCGGACGTTTCCTGTTTCGGAAAAAGTCTCTGCCGAGAACGGGCACCATGAGACCTTGCGTCTCTGGGAAAGCACAGATCCCCAGTGCTGTTGTGCCTGAGAATAGGCTGCCCAGGGAAGGCGAAGAGCAGCAGCAGCTTTCAGGGCTGGCCCCTTCCTGGCGGGAGAAGGAGCCAGACGTTTGCCGTTTCGGAAAAAGGCTGTGCCGAGAACGGGCACCATGAGACCTTGCGTCTCTGGGAAAGCACAGATCCCCAGTGCTGTTGTGCCTGTGAATAGGCTGCCCCGGGAAGGCGAAGACCAGCAGCAGCTTTCAGTGCTGGCCCCTTCCTGGCGGGAAGAGGAGCCGGACGTTTGCCGTTTTGGAAAAATGCTCTGCCGAGAACGGGCACCATGAGACCTTCCGTCTCTGGGAAAGCACAGATCCCCAGTGCTGTTGTGCCTGTGAATAGGCTGCCCAGGGAAGGCGAAGAGCAGCAACAGCTTTCAGGGCTGGCCCCTTCCTGGCGGGAGAAGTAGCCGGACGTTTCCTGTTTCGGAAAAAGTCTCTGCCGAGAATGGGCACCATGAGACCTTGTGTCTCTGGGAAAGCACAGATCCCCAGTGCTGTTGTGCCTGTGAATACGCTGCCCCGGGAAGGTGAGGAACAGCAAGAGCTTTCAGGGCTGGCCCCTTCCTGGCGGGAAGAGGAGCCGGACGTTTGCCGTTTTGGAAAAATGCTCTGCCGAGAACGGGCACCATGAGACCTTGCGTCTCTGGGAAAGCACAGATCCCCATTGCTGTTGTGCCTGTGAATAGGCTGCCCAGGGAAGGCGAAGACCAGCAGCAGCTTTCAGGGCTGGCCCCTTCGTGGCGGAATTAGGAGCCAGACGTTTGCCGTTTCGGAAAAAGGCTCTGCCGAGAACGGGCACCATGAGACCTTCCGTCTCTGGGAAAGCACAGATCCCCAGTGCTGTTGTGCCTGAGAATAGGCTGCCCAGGGAAGGCAAAGAGCAGCCGCAGCTTTCAGGGCTGGCCCCTTCCTGGTGGGAGAAGGAGCCGGACGTTTGCCATTTCGGAAAAAGGCTCTGCCGAGAACGGGCACCATGAGACCTTGCGTCTCTGGGAAAGCAGAGATCCCCAGTGCTGTTGTGCCTGTGAATAGGCTGCCCAGGGAAGGTGAAGACCAGCAGCAGCTTTCAGGTCTGGCCCCTTCCTTGTGGGAAGAGGAGCCGGACGTTTGCCGTTTTGGAAAAAGGCTCTGCCGAGAACAAGTGCCATGAGACGTTCCGCCTATGGATAGGCAAATATCCCCATTGCTGTTGTGCCTGTGAATAGGCTGCCAAGGGAAGGTGAAGAGCAGCAACAGCTGTCAGGGCTGGCACCTTCCTTGTGGGACATATAGCCGGACATTTGCCTTTTCGGAAAGAGGCTCTGCCGAGAACTAGTACCATGAGATGTCCCATCTGAGGGAAGGCAAAGATCCCCGATGCTGTTGTGCCTGTGAATAGGCTGCCCAGGGAAGGTGAAGAGCAGCAACAGCTGTCAGGGCTGGCACCTTCCTTGTGGGAGAACGAGCCGGACGTTTCCCGTTTTGGAAAAAGGATCTGCTGAGAACGGGCACCATGAGACCTTGCGTCTCTGGGAAAGCACAGATCCCCAGGGCTGTTGTGCCTGTGAATAGGCTGCCCAGGGAAGGCGAAGAGCAGCAGCAGCTTTCAGGGCTGGCCCCTTCCTGGCGGGAAGAGGAGCCGGACGTTTCCTGTTTCGGAAAAAGGCTGTGCCGAGAACGGGCACCATGAGACCTTGCGTCTCTGGGAAAGCACAGATCCCCAGGGCTGTTGTGCCTGTGAATAGGCTGCCCAGGGAAGGCAAAGAGCAGCAGCAGCTTTCAGGGCTGGCCCCTTCGTGGCGGGAATAGGAGCCGGACGTTTGCCGTTTCGGAAAAAGGCTCTGCCGAGAACGGGCACCATGAGACCTTTCGTCTCTGGGAAAGCACAGATCCCCAGTGCTCTTGTGCCTGTGAATAGGCTGCCCCGGGAAGGCGAAGACCAGCAGCAGCTTTCAGTGCTGGCCCCTTCCTGGCGGGAGAAGGAGCCGGACGTTTCCCGTTTCGGAAAAAGGCTCTGCCGAGAACGGGCACCATGAGACCTTGCGTCTCTGGGAAAGCACAGATCCCCAGGGCTGTTGTGCCTGTGAATAGGCTGCCCAGGGAAGGTGAAGAGCAGCAACAGCTGTCAGGGCTGGCACCTTCCTTGTGGGACAGATAGCCGGACATTTGCCTTTTCAGAAAGAGGCTCTGCCGAGAACTAGTGCCATGAGATGTCCCATCTGAGGGAAGGCAAAGATCCCCGATGCTGTTGTGCCTGTGAATAGGCTGCCCAGGGAAGGCGAAGAGCAGCAGCAGCTTTCAGGGCTCGCCCCTTCCTGGTGGGAGAAGGAGCCAGACGTTTGCCGTTTCGGAAAAAGGCTCTGCCGAGAACGGGCACCATGAGACCTTGCGTCTCTGGGAAAGCACAGATCCCCAGTGCTGTTGTGCCTGTGAATACGCTGCCCCGGGAAGGTGAGGAACAGCAAGAGCTTTCACGGCTGGCCCCTTCCTGGTGGGAGAAGGAGCCAGACGTTTGCCGTTTTGGAAAAAGGCTCTGCCGACAACGGGCACCATGAGACCTTGCGTCTCTGGGAAAGCACAGATCCCCAGTGCTGTTGTGCCTGAGAATAGGCTGCCCAGGGAGGGCAAAGAGCAGCAGCAGCTTTCAGGGCTCGCCCCTTCCTGGTGGGAGAAGGAGACAGACGTTTGCCGTTTCGGAAAAAGGCTCTGCCGAGAACGGGCACCATGAGACCTTGCGTCTCTGGGAAAGCACAGATCCCCAGGGCTGTTGTGCCTGTGAATAGGCTGCCCAGGGAAGGCGAAGACCAGCAGCAGCTTTCAGTGCTGGCCCCTTCCTGGCGGGAGAAGGAGCCAGAGGTTTGCTGTTCGGAAAAAGGCTCTGCCGAGAACGGGCACCATGAGACCTTGCGTCTCTGGGAAAGCACAGATCCCCAGTGCTGTTGTGCCTGTGAATAGGCTGCCCCGGGAAGGTGAGGAACAGGAAGAGCTTTCAGGGCTGGCCCCTTCCTGGTGGGAGAAGGAGCCAGACGTTTGCCGTTTTGGAAAAAGGCTCTGCCGAGAACGGGCACCATGAGACCTTGCGTCTCTGGGAAAGCACAGATCCCCAGGGCTGTTGTGTCTGTGAAAAGGCTGCCCAGGGAAGGTGAAGAGCAGCAGCAGCTTTCAGGGCTGGCCCCTTCCAGGCGGGAAGAGGAGCCGGACGTTTACTGTTTCGGAAAAAGGCTGTGCCGAGAACGGGCACCATGAGACCTTGCGTCTCTGGGAAAGCAGAGATCACCAGTGCTGTTGTGCCTGAGAATAGGCTGCCCAGGGAAGGCGAAGAGCAGCAGCAGCTTTCAGGGCTGGCCCCTTCCTGGCGGGAGAAGGAGCCAGACGTTTGCCGTTTCGGAAAAAGGCTGTGCCGAGAACGGGCACCATGAGACCTTGCGTCTCTGGGAAAGCACAGATCCCCAGTGCTGTTGTGCCTGTGAATAGGCTGCCCCGGGAAGGCGAAGACCAGCAGCAGCTTTCAGTGCTGGCCCCTTCCTGGCGGGAAGAGGAGCCGGACGTTTGCCGTTTTGGAAAAATGCTCTGCCGAGAACGGGCACCATGAGACCTTCCGTCTCTGGGAAAGCACAGATCCCCAGTGCTGTTGTGCCTGTGAATAGGCTGCCCAGGGAAGGCGAAGAGCAGCAACAGCTTTCAGGGCTGGCCCCTTCCTGGTGGGACAGATAGCCAGACGTTTGCCTTTTCGGAAAGAGGCTCTGCCGACAACGAGTGCCATGAGATGTCCCATTTGTGGGAAGGCAAAGATCCCCGATGCTGTTGTTCCTGTGAATAGTCTGCCAAGGGAAGGTGAAGAGCAGCAATGCCTGTTAAGGCTGCCACCTTCCTTGTGGGAGAAGGAGCCGGACGTTTGCCATTTCGGAAAGAGGCTCTGCCTAGAAAGACTGCCATGAGATGTTCCAGCTGAGGGAAGGCAAAGATCCCCGATGCTGTTGTGCCTGTGAATAGGCTGCCAAGGGAAGGTGAAGAGAAGCAACAGCTGTCAGGGCTGCCACCTTTCTTGTGGGAGAAGGAGCCGGACGTTTCCCGTTTTGGAAAAAGGCTCTGCCGAGAACGGGCACCATGAGACCTTCCGTCTCTGGGAAAGCACAGATCCCCATTGCTGTTGTGCCTGTGAATAGGCTGCCAAGGGAAGGTGAAGAGCAGCAACAGCTGTCAGGGCTGGCACCTTCCTTGTGGGACAGATAGCCGGACATTTGCCTTTTCGGAAAGAGGCTCTGCCGAGAACGAGTGCCATGAGATGTCCCATCTGTGGGAAGGCAATGATCCCCGATGCTGTTGTGCCTGTGAATAGGCTGCCCAGGGAAGGTGAAGACCAGCAACAGCTGTCAGGGCTGGCCCCTTCCTGGTGGGAGAAGGAGCCGGACGTTTGCCATTTCGGAAAAAGGCTCTGCCGAGAACGGGCACCATGAGACCTTGCGTCTCTGGGAAAGCAGAGATCCCCAGTGCTGTTGTGCCTGTGAATAGGCTGCCCAGGGAAGGTGAAGACCAGCAGCAGCTTTCAGGTCTGGCCCCTTCCTTGTGGGAAGAGGAGCCGGACGTTTGCCGTTTTGGAAAAAGGCTCTGCCGAGAACAAGTGCCATGAGACGTTCCGCCTATGGATAGGCAAATATCCCCATTGCTGTTGTGCCTGTGAATAGGCTGCCAAGGGAAGGTGAAGAGCAGCAACAGCTGTCAGGGCTGGCACCTTCCTTGTGGGACAGATAGCCGGACATTTGCCTTTTCGGAAAGAGGCTCTGCCGAGAACTAGTACCATGAGATGTCCCATCTGAGGGAAGGCAAAGATCCCCGATGCTGTTGTGCCTGTGAATAGGCTGCCCAGGGAAGGTGAAGAGCAGCAACAGCTGTCAGGCCTGGCACCTTCCTGGTGGGAGAAGGAGCCGGACGTTTCCCGTTTTGGAAAAAGGATCTGCTGAGAACGGGCACCATGAGACCTTGCGTCTCTGGGAAAGCACAGATCCCCAGGGCTGTTGTGCCTGTGAATAGGCTGCCCAGGGAAGGCGAAGAGCAGCAGCAGCTTTCAGGGCTGGCCCCTTCCTGGCGGGAAGAGGAGCCGGACGTTTCCTGTTTCGGAAAAAGGCTGTGCCGAGAACGGGCACCATGAGACCTTGCGTCTCTGGGAAAGCACAGATCCCCAGGGCTGTTGTGCCTGAGAATAGGCTGCCCAGGGAAGGCAAAGAGCAGCAGCAGCTTTCAGGGCTGGCCCCTTCCTGGTGGGAGAAGGAGCCGGACGTTTGCCGTTTCGGAAAAAGGCTCTGCCGAGAACGGGCACCATGAGACCTTGCGTCTCTGGGAAAGCACAGATCCCCAGTGCTGTTGTGCCTGTGAATAGGCTGCCCCGGGAAGGCGAAGACCAGCAGCAGCTTTCAGTGCTGGCCCCTTCCTGGCGGGAGAAGGAGCCGGACGTTTCCCGTTTCGGAAAAAGGCTCTGCCGAGAACGGGCACCATGAGACCTTGCGTCTCTGGGAAAGCACAGATCCCCAGGGCTGTTGTGCCTGTGAATAGGCTGCCCAGGGAAGGTGAAGAGCAGCAACAGCTGTCAGGGCTGGCACCTTCCTTGTGGGACAGATAGCCGGACATTTGCCTTTTCAGAAAGAGGCTCTGCCGAGAACTAGTGCCATGAGATGTCCCATCTGAGGGAAGGCAAAGATCCCCGATGCTGTTGTGCCTGTGAATAGGCTGCCCAGGGAAGGCGAAGAGCAGCAGCAGCTTTCAGGGCTCGCCCCTTCCTGGTGGGAGAAGGAGCCAGACGTTTGCCGTTTCGGAAAAAGGCTCTGCCGAGAACGGGCACCATGAGACCTTGCGTCCCTGGTAAAGCACAGATCCCCAGTGCTGTTGTGCCTGTGAATAGGCTGCCCAGGGAAGGCGAAGACCAGCAGCAGCTTTCAGTGCTGGCCCCTTCCTGGCGGGAGAAGGAGCCGGACGTTTCCTGTTTCGGAAAAAGTCTCTGCCGAGAATGGGCACCATGAGACCTTGCGTCTCTGGGAAAGCACAGATCCCCAGGGCTGTTGTGCCTGTGAATACGCTGCCCCGGGAAGGTGAGGAACAGCAAGAGCTTTCACGGCTGGCCCCTTCCTGGTGGGAGAAGGAGCCAGACGTTTGCCGTTTTGGAAAAAGGGCTCTGCCGAGAACGGGCACCATGAGACCTTGCGTCTCTGGGAAAGCACAGATCCCCAGGGCTGTTGTGTCTGTGAAAAGGCTGCCCAGGGAAGGTGAAGAGCAGCAGCAGCTTTCAGGGCTGGCCCCTTCCTGGCGGGAAGAGGAGCCGGACGTTTACTGTTTCGGAAAAAGGCTGTGCCGAGAACGGGCACCATGAGACCTTGCGTCTCTGGGAAAGCACAGATCCCCAGTGCTGTTGTGCCTGAGAATAGGCTGCCCAGGGAAGGCAAAGAGCAGCAGCAGCTTTCAGGGCTGGCCCCTTCCTGGCGGGAGAAGGAGCCAGACGTTTGCCGTTTCGGAAAAAGGCTCTGCCGAGAACGGGCACCATGAGACCTTGCGTCTCTGGGAAAGCACAGATCCCCAGTGCTGTTGTGCCTGTGAATAGGCTGCCCCGGGAAGGCGAAGACCAGCAGCAGCTTTCAGTGCTGGCCCCTTCCTGGCGGGAAGAGGAGCCGGACGTTTGCCGTTTTGGAAAAATGCTCTGCCGAGAACGGGCACCATGAGACCTTGCGTCTCTGGGAAAGCACAGATCCCCAGTGCTGTTGTGCCTGTGAATAGGCTGCCCAGGGAAGGCGAAGAGCAGCAACAGCTTTCAAGGGCTGGCCCCTTCCTGGTGGGACAGATAGCCAGACGTTTGCCTTTTCGGAAAGAGGCTCTGCCGACAACGGGTGCCATGAGATGTCCCATCTGTGGGAAGGCAAAGATCCCCGATGCTGTTGTGCCTGTGAATAGTCTGCCAAGGGAAGGTGAAGAGCAGCAATGCCTGTTAAGGCTGCCACCTTCCTTGTGGGAGAAGGAGCCGGACGTTTGCCTTTTCGGAAAGAGGCTCTGCCGACAACGGGTGCCATGAGATGTTCCAGCTGAGGGAAGGCAAAGATCCCCGATGCTGTTGTGTCTGTGAATAGGCTGCCCAGGGAAGGTGAGGAACAGGAAGAGCTTTCAGGGCTGGCCCCTTCCTGGCGGGAGAAGGAGCCAGACGTTTGCCGTTTCGGAAAAAGGCTCTGCCGAGAACGGGCACCATGAGACCTTGCGTCTCTGGGAAAGCACAGATCCCCAGGGCTGTTGTGCCTGTGAATAGGCTGCCCAGGGAAGGTGAAGACCAGCAGCAGCTTTCAGGGCTGGCCCCTTCGTGGCGGGAAGAGGAGCCAGACGTTTGCCGTTTCGGAAAAAGGCTCTGCCGAGAACGGGCACCATGAGACCTTGCGTCTCTGGGAAAGCACAGATCCCCAGGGCTGTTGTGCCTCTGAATAGGCTGCCCTGGGAAGGTGAAGAGCAGCAACAGCTGTCAGGGCTGCCACCTTCCTTGTGGGAGAAGGAGCCGGACGTTTGCCGTTTTGGAAAAAGGCTCTGCCGAGAACGGGCACCATGAGACCTTGCGTCTCTGGGAAAGCACAGATCCCCAGTGCTGTTGTGCCTGTGAATAGGCTGCCCAGGGAAGGTGAAGATCAGCAACATCTTTCAGGGCTGGCCCCTTCCTGGTGGGAGGAGGAGCCGGACGTTTGCAGTTTTGGAAAAAGGCACTGCCGAGAACGGGCACCATGAGACCTTGCGTCTCTGGGAAAGCATAGATCCCCAGTGCTGTTGTGCCTGTGAATAGGCTGCCCAGGGAAGGTGAAGACCAGCAACAGCTTTCAGGTCTGGCCCCTTCCTTGTGGGAAGAGGAGCCGGACGTTTCCTGTTTTGGAAAAAGGCTCTGCCGAGAACGAGTGCCATGAGACGTTCCGCTTATGGAAAGGAAAAATATCCCCATTGCTGTTGTGCCTGTGAATAGGCTGCCCAGGGAAGGCGAAGAGCAGCAGCAGCTTTCAGGGCTGGCCCCTTCCTTGTGGGAAGAGGAGCCGGACGTTTCCTGTTTCGGAAAAAGGCTCTGCCGAGAAGGGGCACCATGAGACCTTGCGTCTCTGGGAAAGCACAGATCCCCAGGGCTGTTGTGCCTGTGAATAGGCTGCCCAGGGAAGGCAAAGAGCAGCAGCAGCTTTCAGGGCTGGCCCCTTCCTGGTGGGAGAAGGAGCCAGACGTTTGCCGTTTCGGAAAAAGGCTCTGCCGAGAACGGGCACCATGAGACCTTGCGTCTCTGGGAAAGCACAGATCCCCAGTGCTGTTGTGCCTGTGAATAGGCTGCCCAGGGAAGGCGAAGACCAGCAGCAGCTTTCAGTGCTGGCCCCTTCCTGGCGGGAAGAGGAGCCGGACGTTTGCCGTTTTGGAAAAATGCTCTGCCGAGAACGGGCACCATGAGACCTTGCGTCTCTGGGAAAGCACAGATCCCCAGTGCTGTTGTGCCTGTGAATAGGCTGCCCAGGGAAGGCGAAGAGCAGCAGCAGCTTTCAGGGCTGGCCCCTTCGTGGCGGAATTAGGAGCCAGACGTTTGCCGTTTCGGAAAAAGGCTCTGCCGAGAACGGGCACCATGAGACCTTCCGTCTCTGGGAAAGCACAGATCCCCAGTGCTGTTGTGCCTGAGAATAGGCTGCCCAGGGAAGGCAAAGAGCAGCAGCAGCTTTCAGGGCTGGCCCCTTCCTGGTGGGAGAAGGAGCCGGACGTTTGCCATTTCGGAAAAAGGCTCTGCCGAGAACGGGCACCATGAGACCTTGCGTCTCTGGGAAAGCAGAGATCCCCAGTGCTGTTGTGCCTGTGAATAGGCTGCCCAGGGAAGGTGAAGACCAGCAGCAGCTTTCAGGTCTGGCCCCTTCCTTGTGGGAAGAGGAGCCGGACGTTTGCCGTTTTGGAAAAAGGCTCTGCCGAGAACAAGTGCCATGAGACGTTCCGCCTATGGATAGGCAAATATCCCCATTGCTGTTGTGCCTGTGAATAGGCTGCCAAGGGAAGGTGAAGAGCAGCAACAGCTGTCAGGGCTGGCACCTTCCTTGTGGGACAGATAGCCGGACATTTGCCTTTTCGGAAAGAGGCTCTGCCGAGAACTAGTACCATGAGATGTCCCATCTGAGGGAAGGCAAAGATCCCCGATGCTGTTGTGCCTGTGAATAGGCTGCCCAGGGAAGGTGAAGAGCAGCAACAGCTGTCAGGGCTGGCACCTTCCTTGTGGGAGAAGGAGCCGGACGTTTCCCGTTTTGGAAAAAGGATCTGCTGAGAACGGGCACCATGAGACCTTGCGTCTCTGGGAAAGCACAGATCCCCAGGGCTGTTGTGCCTGTGAATAGGCTGCCCCGGGAAGGTGAGGAACAGGAAGAGCTTTCAGGGCTGGCCCCTTCCTGGTGGGAGAAGGAGCCAGACGTTTGCCGTTTTGGAAAAAGGCTCTGCCGAGAACGGGCACCATGAGACCTTGCGTCTCTGGGAAAGCACAGATCCCCAGGGCTGTTGTGTCTGTGAAAAGGCTGCCCAGGGAAGGTGAAGAGCAGCAGCAGCTTTCAGGGCTGGCCCCTTCCAGGCGGGAAGAGGAGCCGGACGTTTACTGTTTCGGAAAAAGGCTGTGCCGAGAACGGGCACCATGAGACCTTGCGTCTCTGGGAAAGCACAGATCACCAGTGCTGTTGTGCCTGAGAATAGGCTGCCCAGGGAAGGCGAAGAGCAGCAGCAGCTTTCAGGGCTGGCCCCTTCCTGGCGGGAGAAGGAGCCAGACGTTTGCCGTTTCGGAAAAAGGCTGTGCCGAGAACGGGCACCATGAGACCTTGCGTCTCTGGGAAAGCACAGATCCCCAGTGCTGTTGTGCCTGTGAATAGGCTGCCCCGGGAAGGCGAAGACCAGCAGCAGCTTTCAGTGCTGGCCCCTTCCTGGCGGGAAGAGGAGCCGGACGTTTGCCGTTTTGGAAAAATGCTCTGCCGAGAACGGGCACCATGAGACCTTCCGTCTCTGGGAAAGCACAGATCCCCAGTGCTGTTGTGCCTGTGAATAGGCTGCCCAGGGAAGGCGAAGAGCAGCAACAGCTTTCAGGGCTGGCCCCTTCCTGGTGGGACAGATAGCCAGACGTTTGCCTTTTCGGAAAGAGGCTCTGCCGACAACGAGTGCCATGAGATGTCCCATCTGTGGGAAGGCAAAGATCCCCGATGCTGTTGTTCCTGTGAATAGTCTGCCAAGGGAAGGTGAAGAGCAGCAATGCCTGTTAAGGCTGCCACCTTCCTTGTGGGAGAAGGAGCCGGACGTTTGCCATTTCGGAAAGAGGCTCTGCCTAGAAAGACTGCCATGAGATGTTCCAGCTGAGGGAAGGCAAAGATCCCCGATGCTGTTGTGCCTGTGAATAGGCTGCCAAGGGAAGGTGAAGAGAAGCAACAGCTGTCAGGGCTGCCACCTTCCTTGTGGGAGAAGGAGCCGGACGTTTCCCGTTTTGGAAAAAGGCTCTGCCGAGAACGGGCACCATGAGACCTTCCGTCTCTGGGAAAGCACAGATCCCCATTGCTGTTGTGCCTGTGAATAGGCTGCCAAGGGAAGGTGAAGAGCAGCAACAGCTGTCAGGGCTGGCACCTTCTTTGTGGGACAGATAGCCGGACATTTGCCTTTTCGGAAAGAGGCTCTGCCGAGAACGAGTGCCATGAGATGTCCCATCTGTGGGAAGGCAATGATCCCCGATGCTGTTGTGCCTGTGAATAGGCTGCCCAGGGAAGGTGAAGACCAGCAACAGCTGTCAGGGCTGGCCCCTTCCTGGTGGGAGAAGGAGCCGGACGTTTGCCATTTCGGAAAAAGGCTCTGCCGAGAACGGGCACCATGAGACCTTGCGTCTCTGGGAAAGCAGAGATCCCCAGTGCTGTTGTGCCTGTGAATAGGCTGCCCAGGGAAGGTGAAGACCAGCAGCAGCTTTCAGGTCTGGCCCCTTCCTTGTGGGAAGAGGAGCCGGACGTTTGCCGTTTTGGAAAAAGGCTCTGCCGAGAACAAGTGCCATGAGACGTTCCGCCTATGGATAGGCAAATATCCCCATTGCTGTTGTGCCTGTGAATAGGCTGCCAAGGGAAGGTGAAGAGCAGCAACAGCTGTCAGGGCTGGCACCTTCCTTGTGGGACAGATAGCCGGACATTTGCCTTTTCGGAAAGAGGCTCTGCCGAGAACTAGTACCATGAGATGTCCCATCTGAGGGAAGGCAAAGATCCCCGATGCTGTTGTGCCTGTGAATAGGCTGCCCAGGGAAGTTGAAGAGCAGCAACAGCTGTCAGGGCTGGCACCTTCCTTGTGGGAGAAGGAGCCGGACGTTTCCCGTTTTGGAAAAAGGATCTGCTGAGAACGGGCACCATGAGACCTTGCGTCTCTGGGAAAGCACAGATCCCCAGGGCTGTTGTGCCTGTGAATAGGCTGCCCAGGGAAGACGAAGAGCAGCAGCAGCTTTCAGGGCTGGCCCCTTCCTGGCGGGAAGAGGAGCCGGACGTTTCCTGTTTCGGAAAAAGGCTGTGCCGAGAACGGGCACCATGAGACCTTGCGTCTCTGGGAAAGCACAGATCCCCAGGGCTGTTGTGCCTGAGAATAGGCTGCCCAGGGAAGGCAAAGAGCAGCAGCAGCTTTCAGTGCTGGCCCCTTCCTGGCGGGAGAAGGAGCCGGACGTTTCCCGTTTCGGAAAAAGGCTCTGCCGAGAACGGGCACCATGAGACCTTGCGTCTCTGGGAAAGCACAGATCCCCAGGGCTGTTGTGCCTGTGAATAGGCTGCCCAGGGAAGGTGAAGAGCAGCAACAGCTGTCAGGGCTGGCACCTTCCTTGTGGGACAGATAGCCGGACATTTGCCTTTTCAGAAAGAGGCTCTGCCGAGAACTAGTGCCATGAGATGTCCCATCTGAGGGAAGGCAAAGATCCCCGATGCTGTTGTGCCTGTGAATAGGCTGCCCAGGGAAGGCGAAGAGCAGCAGCAGCTTTCAGGGCTCGCCCCTTCCTGGTGGGAGAAGGAGCCAGACGTTTGCCGTTTCGGAAAAAGGCTCTGCCGAGAACGGGCACCATGAGACCTTGCGTCCCTGGGAAAGCACAGATCCCCAGTGCTGTTGTGCCTGTGAATAGGCTGCCCAGGGAAGGCGAAGACCAGCAGCAGCTTTCAGTGCTGGCCCCTTCCTGGCGGGAGAAGGAGCCGGACGTTTCCTGTTTCGGAAAAAGTCTCTGCCGAGAATGGGCACCATGAGACCTTGCGTCTCTGGGAAAGCACAGATCCCCAGTGCTGTTGTGCCTGTGAATACGCTGCCCCGGGAAGGTGAGGAACAGCAAGAGCTTTCACGGCTGGCCCCTTCCTGGTGGGAGAAGGAGCCAGACGTTTGCCGTTTTGGAAAAAGGCTCTGCCGACAACGGGCACCATGAGACCTTGCGTCTCTGGGAAAGCACAGATCCCCAGTGCTGTTGTGCCTGAGAATAGGCTGCCCAGGGAGGGCAAAGAGCAGCAGCAGCTTTCAGGGCTCGCCCCTTCCTGGTGGGAGAAGGAGACAGACGTTTGCCGTTTCGGAAAAAGGCTCTGCCGAGAACGGGCACCATGAGACCTTGCGTCTCTGGGAAAGCACAGATCCCCAGGGCTGTTGTGCCTGTGAATAGGCTGCCCAGGGAAGGCGAAGACCAGCAGCAGCTTTCAGTGCTGGCCCCTTCCTGGCGGGAGAAGGAGCCAGACGTTTGCTGTTTCGGAAAAAGGCTCTGCCGAGAACGGGCACCATGAGACCTTGCGTCTCTGGGAAAGCACAGATCCCCAGTGCTGTTGTGCCTGTGAATAGGCTGCCCCGGGAAGGTGAGGAACAGGAAGAGCTTTCAGGGCTGGCCCCTTCCTGGTGGGAGAAGGAGCCAGACGTTTGCCGTTTTGGAAAAAGGCTCTGCCGAGAACGGGCACCATGAGACCTTGCGTCTCTGGGAAAGCACAGATCCCCAGGGCTGTTGTGTCTGTGAAAAGGCTGCCCAGGGAAGGTGAAGAGCAGCAGCAGCTTTCAGGGCTGGCCCCTTCCAGGCGGGAAGAGGAGCTTGACGTTTACTGTTTCGGAAAAAGGCTGTGCCGAGAACGGGCACCATGAGACCTTGCGTCTCTGGGAAAGCACAGATCCCCAGTGCTGTTGTGCCTGAGAATAGGCTGCCCAGGGAAGGCAAAGAGCAGCAGCAGCTTTCAGGGCTGGCCCCTTCCTGGCGGGAGAAGGAGCCAGACGTTTGCCGTTTCGGAAAAAGGCTCTGCCGAGAACGGGCACCATGAGACCTTGCGTCTCTGGGAAAGCACAGATCCCCAGTGCTGTTGTGCCTGTGAATAGGCTGCCCCGGGAAGGCGAAGACCAGCAGCAGCTTTCAGTGCTGGCCCCTTCCTGGCGGGAAGAGGAGCCGGACGTTTGCCGTTTTGGAAAAATGCTCTGCCGAGAACGGGCACCATGAGACCTTGCGTCTCTGGGAAAGCACAGATCCCCAGTGCTGTTGTGCCTGTGAATAGGCTGCCCAGGGAAGGCGAAGAGCAGCAACAGCTTTCAAGGGCTGGCCCCTTCCTGGTGGGACAGATAGCCAGACGTTTGCCTTTTCGGAAAGAGGCTCTGCCGACAACGGGTGCCATGAGATGTCCCATCTGTGGGAAGGCAAAGATCCCCGATGCTGTTGTGCCTGTGAATAGTCTGCCAAGGGAAGGTGAAGAGCAGCAATGCCTGTTAAGGCTGCCACCTTCCTTGTGGGAGAAGGAGCCGGACGTTTGCCTTTTCGGAAAGAGGCTCTGCCGACAACGGGTGCCATGAGATGTTCCAGCTGAGGGAAGGCAAAGATCCCCGATGCTGTTGTGCCTGTGAATAGGCTGCCCAGGGAAGGTGAGGAACAGGAAGAGCTTTCAGGGCTGGCCCCTTCCTGGCGGGAGAAGGAGCCAGACGTTTGCCGTTTCGGAAAAAGGCTCTGCCGAGAACGGGCACCATGAGACCTTGCGTCTCTGGGAAAGCACAGATCCCCAGGGCTGTTGTGCCTGTGAATAGGCTGCCCAGGGAAGGTGAAGACCAGCAGCAGCTTTCAGGGCTGGCCCCTTCGTGGCGGGAAGAGGAGCCAGACGTTTGCCGTTTCGGAAAAAGGCTCTGCCGAGAACGGGCACCATGAGACCTTGCGTCTCTGGGAAAGCACAGATCCCCAGGGCTGTTGTGCCTGTGAATAGGCTGCCCCGGGAAGGTGAGGAACAGCAAGAGCTTTCAGGGCTGGCCCCTTCCTGGCGGGAGAAGGAGCCAGACGTTTGCCGTTTCGGAAAAAGGCTCTGCCGAGAACGGGCACCATGAGACCTTGCGTCTCTGGGAAAGCACAGATCCCCAGTGCTGTTGTGCCTGTGAATAGGCTGCCCTGGGAAGGTGAAGAGCAGCAACAGCTGTCAGGGCTGCCACCTTCCTTGTGGGAGAAGGAGCCGGACGTTTGCCATTTCGGAAAAAGGCTCTGCCGAGAACGGGCACCATGAGACCTTGTGTCTCTGGGAAAGCACAGATCCCCAGTGCTGTTGTGCCTGTGAATAGGCTGCCCAGGGAAGGTGAAGATCAGCAACAGCTGTCAGGGCTGCCACCTTCCTTGTGGGAGAAGGAGCCGGACGTTTGCCGTTTTGGAAAAAGGATCTGCTGAGAACGGGCACCATGAGACGTTGCGTCTCTGGGAAAGCACAGATCCCCAGGGCTGTTGTGCCTGTGAATAGGCTACCCAGGGAATGCGAAGAGCAGCAGCAGCTTTCAGGGCTGGCCCCTTCCTGGCGGGAAGAGGAGCCGGACGTTTCCTGTTTCGGAAAAAGTCTGTGCCGAGAACGGGCACCATGAGACCTTGCGTCTCTGGGAAAGCACAGATCCCCAGGGCTGTTGTGCCTGTGAATAGGCTGCCCCGGGAAGGTGAGGAACAGCAAGAGCTTTCAGGGCTGGCCCCTTCCTGGCGGGAGAAGGAGCCAGACGTTTGCCGTTTCGGAAAAAGGCTCTGCCGAGAACGGGCACCATGAGACCTTGCGTCTCTGGGAAAGCACAGATCCCCAGGGCTGTTGTGCCTCTGAATAGGCTGCCCTGGGAAGGTGAAGAGCAGCAACAGCTGTCAGGGCTGCCACCTTCCTTGTGGGAGAAGGAGCCGGACGTTTGCCGTTTTGGAAAAAGGCTCTGCCGAGAACGGGCACCATGAGACCTTGCGTCTCTGGGAAAGCACAGATCCCCAGTGCTGTTGTGCCTGTGAATAGGCTGCCCAGGGAAGGTGAAGAGCAGCAACATCTTTCAGGGCTGGCCCCTTCCTGGTGGGAGGAGGAGCCGGACGTTTGCAGTTTTGGAAAAAGGCACTGCCGAGAACGGGCACCATGAGACCTTGCGTCTCTGGGAAAGCAGAGATCCCCAGTGCTGTTGTGCCTGTGAATAGGCTGCCCAGGGAAGGTGAAGACCAGCAGCAGCTTTCAGGTCTGGCCCCTTCCTTGTGGGAAGAGGAGCCGGACGTTTGCCGTTTTGGAAAAAGGCTCTGCCGAGAACAAGTGCCATGAGACGTTCCGCCTATGGATAGGCAAATATCCCCATTGCTGTTGTGCCTGTGAATAGGCTGCCAAGGGAAGGTGAAGAGCAGCAACAGCTGTCAGGGCTGGCACCTTCCTTGTGGGACAGATAGCCGGACATTTGCCTTTTCGGAAAGAGGCTCTGCCGAGAACTAGTACCATGAGATGTCCCATCTGAGGGAAGGCAAAGATCCCCGATGCTGTTGTGCCTGTGAATAGGCTGCCCAGGGAAGGTGAAGAGCAGCAACAGCTGTCAGGGCTGGCACCTTCCTTGTGGGAGAAGGAGCCGGACGTTTCCCGTTTTGGAAAAAGGATCTGCTGAGAACGGGCACCATGAGACCTTGCGTCTCTGGGAAAGCACAGATCCCCAGGGCTGTTGTGCCTGTGAATAGGCTGCCCAGGGAAGACGAAGAGCAGCAGCAGCTTTCAGGGCTGGCCCCTTCCTGGCGGGAAGAGGAGCCGGACGTTTCCTGTTTCGGAAAAAGGCTGTGCCGAGAACGGGCACCATGAGACCTTGCGTCTCTGGGAAAGCACAGATCCCCAGGGCTGTTGTGCCTGAGAATAGGCTGCCCAGGGAAGGCAAAGAGCAGCAGCAGCTTTCAGTGCTGGCCCCTTCCTGGCGGGAGAAGGAGCCGGACGTTTCCCGTTTCAGAAAAAGGCTCTGCCGAGAACGGGCACCATGAGACCTTGCGTCTCTGGGAAAGCACAGATCCCCAGGGCTGTTGTGCCTGTGAATAGGCTGCCCAGGGAAGGTGAAGAGCAGCAACAGCTGTCAGGGCTGGCACCTTCCTTGTGGGACAGATAGCCGGACATTTGCCTTTTCAGAAAGAGGCTCTGCCGAGAACTAGTGCCATGAGATGTCCCATCTGAGGGAAGGCAAAGATCCCCGATGCTGTTGTGCCTGTGAATAGGCTGCCCAGGGAAGGCGAAGAGCAGCAGCAGCTTTCAGGGCTCGCCCCTTCCTGGTGGGAGAAGGAGCCAGACGTTTGCCGTTTCGGAAAAAGGCTCTGCCGAGAACGGGCACCATGAGACCTTGCGTCCCTGGGAAAGCACAGATCCCCAGTGCTGTTGTGCCTGTGAATACGCTGCCCCGGGAAGGTGAGGAACAGCAAGAGCTTTCACGGCTGGCCCCTTCCTGGTGGGAGAAGGAGCCAGACGTTTGCCGTTTTGGAAAAAGGCTCTGCCGACAACGGGCACCATGAGACCTTGCGTCTCTGGGAAAGCACAGATCCCCAGTGCTGTTGTGCCTGAGAATAGGCTGCCCAGGGAGGGCAAAGAGCAGCAGCAGCTTTCAGGGCTCGCCCCTTCCTGGTGGGAGAAGGAGACAGACGTTTGCCGTTTCGGAAAAAGGCTCTGCCGAGAACGGGCACCATGAGACCTTGCGTCTCTGGGAAAGCACAGATCCCCAGGGCTGTTGTGCCTGTGAATAGGCTGCCCAGGGAAGGCGAAGACCAGCAGCAGCTTTCAGTGCTGGCCCCTTCCTGGCGGGAGAAGGAGCCAGACGTTTGCTGTTTCGGAAAAAGGCTCTGCCGAGAACGGGCACCATGAGACCTTGCGTCTCTGGGAAAGCACAGATCCCCAGTGCTGTTGTGCCTGTGAATAGGCTGCCCCGGGAAGGTGAGGAACAGGAAGAGCTTTCAGGGCTGGCCCCTTCCTGGTGGGAGAAGGAGCCAGACGTTTGCCGTTTTGGAAAAAGGCTCTGCCGAGAACGGGCACCATGAGACCTTGCGTCTCTGGGAAAGCACAGATCCCCAGGGCTGTTGTGTCTGTGAAAAGGCTGCCCAGGGAAGGTGAAGAGCAGCAGCAGCTTTCAGGGCTGGCCCCTTCCAGGCGGGAAGAGGAGCTTGACGTTTACTGTTTCGGAAAAAGGCTGTGCCGAGAACGGGCACCATGAGACCTTGCGTCTCTGGGAAAGCACAGATCCCCAGTGCTGTTGTGCCTGAGAATAGGCTGCCCAGGGAAGGCAAAGAGCAGCAGCAGCTTTCAGGGCTGGCCCCTTCCTGGCGGGAGAAGGAGCCAGACGTTTGCCGTTTCGGAAAAAGGCTCTGCCGAGAACGGGCACCATGAGACCTTGCGTCTCTGGGAAAGCACAGATCCCCAGTGCTGTTGTGCCTGTGAATAGGCTGCCCCGGGAAGGCGAAGACCAGCAGCAGCTTTCAGTGCTGGCCCCTTCCTGGCGGGAAGAGGAGCCGGACGTTTGCCGTTTTGGAAAAATGCTCTGCCGAGAACGGGCACCATGAGACCTTGCGTCTCTGGGAAAGCACAGATCCCCAGTGCTGTTGTGCCTGTGAATAGGCTGCCCAGGGAAGGCGAAGAGCAGCAACAGCTTTCAAGGGCTGGCCCCTTCCTGGTGGGACAGATAGCCAGACGTTTGCCTTTTCGGAAAGAGGCTCTGCCGACAACGGGTGCCATGAGATGTCCCATCTGTGGGAAGGCAAAGATCCCCGATGCTGTTGTGCCTGTGAATAGTCTGCCAAGGGAAGGTGAAGAGCAGCAATGCCTGTTAAGGCTGCCACCTTCCTTGTGGGAGAAGGAGCCGGACGTTTGCCTTTTCGGAAAGAGGCTCTGCCGACAACGGGTGCCATGAGATGTTCCAGCTGAGGGAAGGCAAAGATCCCCGATGCTGTTGTGCCTGTGAATAGGCTGCCCAGGGAAGGTGAGGAACAGGAAGAGCTTTCAGGGCTGGCCCCTTCCTGGCGGGAGAAGGAGCCAGACGTTTGCCGTTTCGGAAAAAGGCTCTGCCGAGAACGGGCACCATGAGACCTTGCGTCTCTGGGAAAGCACAGATCCCCAGGGCTGTTGTGCCTGTGAATAGGCTGCCCAGGGAAGGTGAAGACCAGCAGCAGCTTTCAGGGCTGGCCCCTTCGTGGCGGGAAGAGGAGCCAGACGTTTGCCGTTTCGGAAAAAGGCTCTGCCGAGAACGGGCACCATGAGACCTTGCGTCTCTGGGAAAGCACAGATCCCCAGGGCTGTTGTGCCTGTGAATAGGCTGCCCCGGGAAGGTGAGGAACAGCAAGAGCTTTCAGGGCTGGCCCCTTCCTGGCGGGAGAAGGAGCCAGACGTTTGCCGTTTCGGAAAAAGGCTCTGCCGAGAACGGGAACCATGAGACCTTGCGTCTCTGGGAAAGCACAGATCCCCAGTGCTGTTGTGCCTGTGAATAGGCTGCCCTGGGAAGGTGAAGAGCAGCAACAGCTGTCAGGGCTGCCACCTTCCTTGTGGGAGAAGGAGCCGGACGTTTGCCGTTTCGGAAAAAGGCTCTGCCGAGAACGGGCACCATGAGACCTTGTGTCTCTGGGAAAGCACAGATCCCCAGTGCTGTTGTGCCTGTGAATAGGCTGCCCAGGGAAGGTGAAGATCAGCAACAGCTGTCAGGGCTGCCACCTTCCTTGTGGGAGAAGGAGCCGGACGTTTGCCGTTTTGGAAAAAGGATCTGCTGAGAACGGGCACCATGAGACGTTGCGTCTCTGGGAAAGCACAGATCCCCAGGGCTGTTGTGCCTGTGAATAGGCTACCCAGGGAATGCGAAGAGCAGCAGCAGCTTTCAGGGCTGGCCCCTTCCTGGCGGGAAGAGGAGCCGGACGTTTCCTGTTTCGGAAAAAGTCTGTGCCGAGAACGGGCACCATGAGACCTTGCGTCTCTGGGAAAGCACAGATCCCCAGGGCTGTTGTGCCTGTGAATAGGCTGCCCCGGGAAGGTGAGGAACAGCAAGAGCTTTCAGGGCTGGCCCCTTCCTGGCGGGAGAAGGAGCCAGACGTTTGCCGTTTCGGAAAAAGGCTCTGCCGAGAACGGGCACCATGAGACCTTGCGTCTCTGGGAAAGCACAGATCCCCAGGGCTGTTGTGCCTCTGAATAGGCTGCCCTGGGAAGGTGAAGAGCAGCAACAGCTGTCAGGGCTGCCACCTTCCTTGTGGGAGAAGGAGCCGGACGTTTGCCGTTTTGGAAAAAGGCTCTGCCGAGAACGGGCACCATGAGACCTTGCGTCTCTGGGAAAGCACAGATCCCCAGTGCTGTTGTGCCTGTGAATAGGCTGCCCAGGGAAGGTGAAGATCAGCAACATCTTTCAGGGCTGGCCCCTTCCTGGTGGGAGGAGGAGCCGGACGTTTGCAGTTTTGGAAAAAGGCACTGCCGAGAACGGGCACCATGAGACCTTGCGTCTCTGGGAAAGCATAGATCCCCAGTGCTGTTGTGCCTGTGAATAGGCTGCCCAGGGAAGGTGAAGACCAGCAACAGCTTTCAGGTCTGGCCCCTTCCTTGTGGGAAGAGGAGCCGGACGTTTCCTGTTTTGGAAAAAGGCTCTGCCGAGAACGAGTGCCATGAGACGTTCCGCTTATGGAAAGGAAGAATATCCCCATTGCTGTTGTGCCTGTGAATAGGCTGCCCAGGGAAGGCGAAGAGCAGCAGCAGCTTTCAGGGCTGGCCCCTTCCTTGTGGGAAGAGGAGCCGGACGTTTCCTGTTTCGGAAAAAGGCTCTGCCGAGAAGGGGCACCATGAGACCTTGCGTCTCTGGGAAAGCACAGATCCCCAGGGCTGTTGTGCCTGTGAATAGGCTGCCCAGGGAAGGCAAAGAGCAGCAGCAGCTTTCAGGGCTGGCCCCTTCCTGGTGGGAGAAGGAGCCAGACGTTTGCCGTTTTGGAAAAAGGCTCTGCCGAGAACGGGCACCATGAGACCTTGCGTCTCTGGGAAAGCACAGATCCCCAGTGCTGTTGTGCCTGTGAATAGGCTGCCCAGGGAAGATGAGGAACAGGAAGGGCTTTCAGGGCTGGCCCCTTCCTGGCGGGAGAAGGAGCCAGACGTTTGCCGTTTCGGAAAAAGGCTCTGCCGAGAACGGGCACCATGAGACCTTGCGTCTCTGGGAAAACACAGATCCCCAGTGCTGTTGTGCCTGTGAATAGGCTGCCCAGGGAAGGTGAGGACCAGCAGCAGCTTTCAGGGCTGGCCCCTTCGTGGCGGGAAGAGGAGCCAGACGTTTGCCGTTTCGGAAAAAGGCTCTGCCGAGAACGGGCACCATGAGACATTCCATCTCTGGGAAAGCAGAGATCCCCAGGGCTGTTGTGCCTGTGAATAGGCTGCCCAGGGAACGTGAAGAACAGCAACAGCTGTCAGGGCTCGCCCCTTCCTGGTGGGAGAAGGAGCCAGACATTTGCCGTTTTGGAAAAAGGCTCTGCCGAGAACGGGCACCATGAGACCTTGCGTCTCTGGGAAAGCACAGATCCCCAGTGCTGTTGTGCCTGTGAATAGGCTGCCCAGGGAAGGTGAAGATCAGCAACATCTTTCAGGGCTGGCCCCTTCCTGGTGGGAGGAGGAGCCGGACGTTTGCCGTTTTGGAAAAAGGCACTGCCGAGAACGGGCACCATGAGACCTTGCGTCTCTGGGAAAGCATAGATCCCCAGTGCTGTTGTGCCTGTGAATAGGCTGCCCAGGGAAGGTGAAGAGCAGCAACAGCTTTCAGTGCTGGCACCTTCCTGGCGGGAGAAAGAGCCAGACGTTTGCCGTTTCGGAAAAAGGCTCTGCCGAGAACGGGCACCATGAGACCTTGCGTCTCTGGGAAAGCACAGATCCCCAGGGCTGTTGTGCCTGTGAATAGGCTGCCCAGGGAAGGTGAAGAGCAGCAACAGCTGTCAGGGCTGGCATCTTCCTTGTGGGAGAGATAGCCGGACGTTTGCCTTTTCGGAAAAAGGCTCTGCCGAGAACGGGCACCATGAGACCTTGCGTCTCTGGGAAAGCACAGATCCCCAGGGCTGTTGTGCCTGTGAATAGGCTGCCCAGGGAAGGTGAAGAGCAGCAACAGCTTCCAGGGCTGGCTGCTTTTTGGTGGGAGGAGGAGCCGGACGTTTGCCGTTTTGGAAAAAGGCTCTGCCGAGAACGGGCACCATGAGACCTTGCGTCTCTGGGAAAGCACAGATCCCCAGTGCTGTTGTGCCTGTGAATAGGCTGCCCAGGGAACGTGAAGAACAGCAACAGCTTTCAGGGCTGGCCCCTTCCTGGCGGGAGAAGGAGCCAGACGTTTGCCCTTTCGTAAAAAGGCACTGCCGAGAACGGGCACCATGAGACCTTGCGTCTCTGGGAAAGCACAGATCCCCAGGGCTGTTGTGCCTGTGAATAGGCTACCCAGGGAAGGCGAAGACCAGCAACAGCTTTCAGGGGTGGCCTCTTCCTGGCGGGAGAAGGAGCCAGACGTTTCCTGTTTCGGAAAAAGGCTCTGCCGAGAACGGGCACCATGAGACCTTGCGTCTCTGGGAAAGCACAGATCCCCAGTGCTGTTGTGCCTGTGAATAGGCTGCCCAGGGAAGGTGAAGAGCAGCAGCAGCTTTCAGGGCTGGCCCCTTCCTTGTGGGAAGAGGTGCCGGACGTTTCCTGTTTCGGAAAAAGGCTCTGCCGAGAACGGGCACCATGAGACCTTGCGTCTCTGGGAAAGCACAGATCCCCAGTGCTGTTGTGCCTGTGAATAGGCTGCCCAGGGAAGGCGAAGAGCAGCAGCAGCTTTCAGGGCTGGCCCCTTCCTGGTGGGAGAAGGAGCCGGACGTTTCCTGTTTCGGAAAAAGGCTCTGCCGAGAACGGGCACCATGAGACCTTGCGTCTCTGGGAAAGCACAGATCCCCAGTGCTGTTGTGCCTGTGAATAGGCTGCCCCGAGAAGGTGAGGAACAGGAAGAGCTTTCAGGGCTGGCCCCTTCCTGGCGGGAGAAGGAGCCGGACGTTTCCCGTATCGGAAAAAGGCTCTGCCGAGAACGGGCACCATGAGACCTTGCGTCTCTGGGAAAGCACAGATCCCCAGGGCTGTTGTGCCTGTGAATAGGCTGCCCAGGGAAGGTGAAGACCAGCAGCAGCTTTCAGGGCTGGCCCCTTCGTGGCTGGAAGAGGAGCCGGACGTTTGCCGTTTCGGAAAAAGGCTCTGTCGAGAACGGGCACCATGAGACCTTGCGTCTCTGGGAAAGCACAGATCCCCAGGGCTGTTGTGCCTGTGAATAGGCTGCCCAGGGAAGGTGAAGAGCAGCAACAGCTGTCAGGGCTGGCGTCTTCCTTGTGGGAGAGATAGCCGGACGTTTGCCTTTTCGGAAAAAGGCTCTGCCGAGAACGGGCACCATGAGACCTTGCGTCTCTGGGAAAGCACAGATCCCCAGGGCTGTTGTGCCTGTGAATAGGCTGCCCAGGGAAGGTGAAGAGCAGCAACAGCTTCCAGGGCTGGCTGCTTTTTGGTGGGAGGAGGAGCCGGACGTTTGCCGTTTTGGAAAAAGGCTCTGCCGAGAACGGGCACCATGAGACCTTGCGTCTCTGGGAAAGCACAGATCCCAGTGCTGTTGTGCCTGTGAATAGGCTGCCCAGGGAAGGTGAGGAACAGGAAGAGCTTTCAGGGCTGGCCCCTTCCTGGCGGGAGAAGGAGCCAGACATTTGCCGTTTCGGAAAAAGGCTCTGCCGAGAACGGGCACCATGAGACCTTGCGTCTCTGGGAAAGCACAGATCCCCAGGGCTGTTGTGCCTGTGAATAGGCTGCCCAGGGAAGGTGAAGAGCAGCAGCAGCTTTCAGGGCTGGCCCCTTTGTGGCGGGAAGAGGAGCCGGACGTTTCCCGTTTCGGAAAAAGGCTCTGCCGAGAACGGGCACCATGAGACCTTGCGTATCTGGGAAAGCACAGATCCCCAGTGCTGTTGTGCCTGAGAATAGGCTGCCCAGGGAAGGCAAAGAGCAGCAGCAGCTTTCAGGGCTGGCCCCTTCCTGGTGGGAGAAGGAGCCAGACGTTTGCCGTTTCGGAAAAAGGCTCTGCGAGAACGGGCACCATGAGACCTTGCGTCTCTGGGAAAGCACAGATCCCCAGGGCTGTTGTGCCTGAGAATAGGCTGCCCAGGGAAGGCGAAGAGCAGCAGCAGCTTTCAGGGCTGGCCCCTTCCTGGTGGGAGAAGGAGCCGGACGTTTCCTGTTTCGGGAAAAGGCTCTGCCGAGAACGGGCACGATGAGACCTTGCGTCTCTGGGAAAGCACAGATCCCCAGTGCTGTTGTGCCTGTGAATAGGCTGCCCCGAGAAGGTGAGGAACAGGAAGAGCTTTCAGGGCTGGCCCCTTCCTTGCGGGAGAAGGAGCCGGACGTTTCCCGTATCGGAAAAAGGCTCTGCCGAGAACGGGCACCATGAGACCTTGCGTCTCTGGGAAAGCACAGATCCCCAGGGCTGTTGTGCCTGTGAATAGGCTGCCCAGGGAAGGTGAAGACCAGCAGCAGCTTTCAGGGCTGGCCCCTTCGTGGCGGGAAGAGGAGCCGGACGTTTGCCGTTTCGGAAAAAGGCTGTGCCGAGAACGGGCACCATGAGACATTCCATCTCTGGGAAAGCACAGATCCCCAGGGCTGTTGTGCCTGTGAATAGGCTGCCCAGGGAAGGTGAAGAGCAGCAACAGCTGTCAGGGCTGGCACCTTCCTTGTGGGACAGATAGCCGGACATTTGCCTTTTCAGAAAGAGGCTCTGCCGAGAACTAGTGCCATGAGATGTCCCATCTGAGGGAAGGCAAAGATCCCCGATGCTGTTGTGCCTGTGAATAGGCTGCCCAGGGAAGGCGAAGAGCAGCAGCAGCTTTCAGGGCTCGCCCCTTCCTGGTGGGAGAAGGAGCCAGACGTTTGCCGTTTCGGAAAGAGGCTCTGCCGAGAACGGGCACCATGAGACCTTGCGTCTCTGGGAAAGCACAGATCCCCAGGGCTGTTGTGCCTGTGAATAGGCTGCCCAGGGAAGGCGAAGAGCAGCAACAGCTTTCAGTGCTGGCACCTTCCTGGCGGGAGAAGGAGCCAGACGTTTGCCGTTTCGGAAAAAGGCTCTGCCGACAACGGGCACCATGAGACCTTGCGTCTCTGGGAAAACACAGATCCCCAGGGCTGTTGTGCCTGTGAATAGGCTGCCCAGGGAAGGTGAAGAGCAGCAACAGCTGTCAGGGCTGGCATCTTCCTTGTGGGAGAGATAGCCGGACGTTTGCCCTTTCGGAAAAAGGCTCTGCCGAGAACGGGCACCATGAGACCTTGCGTCTCTGGGAAAGCACAGATCCCCAGGGCTGTTGTGCCTGTGAATAGGCTGCCCAGGGAAGGTGAAGACCAGCAACAGCTTCCAGGGCTGGCTGCTTCCTTGTGGGAGGAGGAGCCGGACGTTTGCCGTTTCGGAAAAAGGCTCTGCCGAGAACGGGCACCATGAGACCTTGCGTCTCTGGGAAAGCACAGATCCCCAGGGCTGTTGTGCCTGTGAATAGGCTGCCCAGGGAAGGTGAAGAGCAGCAACAGCTTTCAGTGCTGGCACCTTCCTGGCGGGAGAAGGAGCCAGACGTTTGCCGTTTTGGAAAAAGGCTCTGCCGAGAACGGGCACCATGAGACCTTGCGTCTCTGGGAAAGCACAGATCCCCAGGGCTGTTGTGCCTGTGAATAGGCTGCCAAGGGAAGGTGAAGAGCAGCAACAGCTGTCAGGGCTGGCACCTTCCTTGTGGGACAGATAGCCGGACATTTGCCTTTTCGGAAAGAGGCTCTGCCGAGAACTAGTGCCATGAGATGTCCCATCTGTGGGAAGGCAAAGATCCCCGATGCTGTTGTGCCTGTGAATAGTCTGCCAAGGGAAGCGAAGACCAGCAACAGCTTTCAGGGCTGGCCCCTTCCTGGTGGGAGAAGTAGCCGGATGTTTGCCGTTTCGGAAAAAGGCTCTGCCGAGAACGGGCACCATGAGACCTTGCGTCTCTGGGAAAGCACAGATCCCCAGGGCTGTTGTGCCTGTGAATAGGCTGCCCAGGGAAGGCGAAGAGCAGCAACAGCTTTCAGTGCTGGCACCTTCCTGGCGGGAGAAGGAGCCAGACGTTTGCCGTTTCGGAAAAAGGCTCTGCCGAGAACGGGCACCATGAGACCTTGCGTCTCTGGGAAAACACAGATCCCCAGGGCTGTTGTGCCTGTGAATAGGCTGCCCAGGGAAGGTGAAGAGCAGCAGCAGCTTTCAGGGCTGGCCCCTTCGTGGCGGGAAGAGGAGCCGGACGTTTGCCGTTTCGGAAAAAGGCTCTGCCGAGAACGGGCACCATGAGACCTTGCGTCTCTGGGAAAGCACAGATCCCCAGGGCTGTTGTGCCTGTGAATAGGCTACCCAGGGAAGGCGAAGAGCAGCAACAGCTTCCAGGGCTGGCTGCTTTTTGGTGGGAGGAGGAGCCGGACGTTTGCCGTTTTGGAAAAAGGCTCTGCCGAGAACGGGCACCATGAGACCTTGCGTCTCTGGGAAAGCACAGATCCCCAGTGCTGTTGTGCCTGTGAATAGGCTGCCCAGGGAAGGTGAGGAACAGGAAGAGCTTTCAGGGCTGGCCCCTTCCTGGCGGGAGAAGGAGCCGGACGTTTCCCGTATCGGAAAAAGGCTCTGCCGAGAACGGGCACCATGAGACCTTGCGTCTCTGGGAAAGCACAGATCCCCAGGGCTGTTGTGCCTGTGAATAGGCTGCCCAGGGAAGGTGAAGACCAGCAGCAGCTTTCAGGGCTGGCCCCTTCGTGGCGGGAAGAGGAGCCGGACGTTTGCCGTTTCGGAAAAAGGCTCTGCCGAGAACGGGCACCATGAGACATTCCATCTCTGGGAAAGCACAGATCCCCAGGGCTGTTGTGCCTGTGAATAGGCTGCCCAGGGAAGGCGAAGAGCAGCAACAGCTTTCAGTGCTGGCACCTTCCTGGCGGGAGAAGGAGCCAGACGTTTGCCGTTTCGGAAAAAGGCTCTGCCGAGAACGGGCACCATGAGACCTTGCGTCTCTGGGAAAACACAGATCCCCAGGGCTGTTGTGCCTGTGAATAGGCTGCCCAGGGAAGGTGAAGAGCAGCAACAGCTGTCAGGGCTGGCATCTTCCTTGTGGGACAGATAGCCGGACATTTGCCTTTTCGGAAAGAGGCTCTGCCGAGAACTAGTGCCATGAGATGTCCCATCTGTGGGAAGGCAAAGATCCCCGATGCTGTTGTGCCTGTGAATAGTCTGCCAAGGGAAGCGAAGACCAGCAACAGCTTTCAGGGCTGGCCCCTTCCTGGTGGGAGAAGTAGCCGGATGTTTGCCGTTTCGGAAAAAGGCTCTGCCGAGAACGGGCACCATGAGACCTTGCGTCTCTGGGAAAGCACAGATCCCCAGGGCTGTTGTGCCTGTGAATAGGCTGCCCAGGGAAGGCGAAGAGCAGCAACAGCTTTCAGTGCTGGCACCTTCCTGGCGGGAGAAGGAGCCAGACGTTTGCCGTTTCGGAAAAAGGCTCTGCCGAGAACGGGCACCATGAGACCTTGCGTCTCTGGGAAAACACAGATCCCCAGGGCTGTTGTGCCTGTGAATAGGCTGCCCAGGGAAGGTGAAGAGCAGCAACAGCTGTCAGGGCTGGCATCTTCCTTGTGGGAGAGATAGCCGGACGTTTGCCCTTTCGGAAAAAGGCTCTGCCGAGAACGGGCACCATGAGACCTTGCGTCTCTGGGAAAGCACAGATCCCCAGGGCTGTTGTGCCTGTGAATAGGCTGCCCAGGGAAGGTGAAGACCAGCAACAGCTTCCAGGGCTGGCTGCTTCCTTGTGGGAGGAGGAGCCGGACGTTTGCCGTTTCGGAAAAAGGCTCTGCCGAGAACGGGCACCATGAGACCTTGCGTCTCTGGGAAAGCACAGATCCCCAGGGCTGTTGTGCCTGTGAATAGGCTGCCCAGGGAAGGTGAAGAGCAGCAACAGCTTTCAGTGCTGGCACCTTCCTGGCGGGAGAAGGAGCCAGACGTTTGCCGTTTTGGAAAAAGGCTCTGCCGAGAACGGGCACCATGAGACCTTGCGTCTCTGGGAAAGCACAGATCCCCAGGGCTGTTGTGCCTGTGAATAGGCTGCCAAGGGAAGGTGAAGAGCAGCAACAGCTGTCAGGGCTGGCACCTTCCTTGTGGGACAGATAGCCGGACATTTGCCTTTTCGGAAAGAGGCTCTGCCGAGAACTAGTGCCATGAGATGTCCCATCTGTGGGAAGGCAAAGATCCCCGATGCTGTTGTGCCTGTGAATAGTCTGCCAAGGGAAGCGAAGACCAGCAACAGCTTTCAGGGCTGGCCCCTTCCTGGTGGGAGAAGTAGCCGGATGTTTGCCGTTTCGGAAAAAGGCTCTGCCGAGAACGGGCACCATGAGACCTTGCGTCTCTGGGAAAGCACAGATCCCCAGGGCTGTTGTGCCTGTGAATAGGCTGCCCAGGGAAGGCGAAGAGCAGCAACAGCTTTCAGTGCTGGCACCTTCCTGGCGGGAGAAGGAGCCAGACGTTTGCCGTTTCGGAAAAAGGCTCTGCCGAGAACGGGCACCATGAGACCTTGCGTCTCTGGGAAAACACAGATCCCCAGGGCTGTTGTGCCTGTGAATAGGCTGCCCAGGGAAGGTGAAGAGCAGCAGCAGCTTTCAGGGCTGGCCCCTTCGTGGCGGGAAGAGGAGCCGGACGTTTGCCGTTTCGGAAAAAGGCTCTGCCGAGAACGGGCACCATGAGACCTTGCGTCTCTGGGAAAGCACAGATCCCCAGGGCTGTTGTGCCTGTGAATAGGCTACCCAGGGAAGGCGAAGAGCAGCAACAGCTTCCAGGGCTGGCTGCTTTTTGGTGGGAGGAGGAGCCGGACGTTTGCCGTTTTGGAAAAAGGCTCTGCCGAGAACGGGCACCATGAGACCTTGCGTCTCTGGGAAAGCACAGATCCCCAGTGCTGTTGTGCCTGTGAATAGGCTGCCCAGGGAAGGTGAGGAACAGGAAGAGCTTTCAGGGCTGGCCCCTTCCTGGCGGGAGAAGGAGCCGGACGTTTCCCGTATCGGAAAAAGGCTCTGCCGAGAACGGGCACCATGAGACCTTGCGTCTCTGGGAAAGCACAGATCCCCAGGGCTGTTGTGCCTGTGAATAGGCTGCCCAGGGAAGGTGAAGACCAGCAGCAGCTTTCAGGGCTGGCCCCTTCGTGGCGGGAAGAGGAGCCGGACGTTTGCCGTTTCGGAAAAAGGCTCTGCCGAGAACGGGCACCATGAGACATTCCATCTCTGGGAAAGCACAGATCCCCAGGGCTGTTGTGCCTGTGAATAGGCTGCCAAGGGAAGGTGAAGAGCAGCAACAGCTGTCAGGGCTGGCACCTTCCTTGTGGGACAGATAGCCGGACATTTGCCTTTTCGGAAAGAGGCTCTGCCGAGAACTAGTGCCATGAGATGTCCCATCTGTGGGAAGGCAAAGATCCCCGATGCTGTTGTGCCTGTGAATAGTCTGCCAAGGGAAGCGAAGACCAGCAACAGCTTTCAGGGCTGGCCCCTTCCTGGTGGGAGAAGTAGCCGGATGTTTGCCGTTTCGGAAAAAGGCTCTGCCGAGAACGGGCACCATGAGACCTTGCGTCTCTGGGAAAGCACAGATCCCCAGGGCTGTTGTGCCTGTGAATAGGCTGCCCAGGGAAGGCGAAGAGCAGCAACAGCTTTCAGTGCTGGCACCTTCCTGGCGGGAGAAGGAGCCAGACGTTTGCCGTTTCGGAAAAAGGCTCTGCCGAGAACGGGCACCATGAGACCTTGCGTCTCTGGGAAAGCACAGATCCCCAGGGCTGTTGTGCCTGTGAATAGGCTGCCCAGGGAAGGTGAAGAGCAGCAACAGCTGTCAGGGCTGGCATCTTCCTTGTGGGAGAGATAGCCGGACGTTTGCCCTTTCGGAAAAAGGCTCTGCCGAGAACGGGCACCATGAGACCTTGCGTCTCTGGGAAAGCACAGATCCCCAGGGCTGTTGTGCCTGTGAATAGGCTGCCCAGGGAAGGTGAAGACCAGCAACAGCTTCCAGGGCTGGCTGCTTCCTTGTGGGAGGAGGAGCCGGACGTTTGCCGTTTCGGAAAAAGGCTCTGCCGAGAACGGGCACCATGAGACCTTGCGTCTCTGGGAAAGCACAGATCCCCAGGGCTGTTGTGCCTGTGAATAGGCTGCCCAGGGAAGGTGAAGAGCAGCAACAGCTTTCAGTGCTGGCACCTTCCTGGCGGGAGAAGGAGCCAGACGTTTGCCGTTTTGGAAAAAGGCTCTGCCGAGAACGGGCACCATGAGACCTTGCGTCTCTGGGAAAGCACAGATCCCCAGGGCTGTTGTGCCTGTGAATAGGCTGCCCAGGGAAGGTGAAGAGCAGCAACAGCTGTCAGGGCTGGCATCTTCCTTGTGGGAGAGATAGCCGGACGTTTGCCTTTTCGGAAAAAGGCTCTGCCGAGAACGGGCACCATGAGACCTTGCGTCTCTGGGAAAGCACAGATCCCCAGGGCTGTTGTGCCTGTGAATAGGCTGCCCAGGGAAGGTGAAGACCAGCAACAGCTTCCAGGGCTGGCTGCTTCCTTGTGGGAGGAGGAGCCGGACGTTTGCCGTTTTGGAAAAAGGCTCTGCCGAGAACGGGCACCATGAGACCTTGCGTCTCTGGGAAAGCACAGATCCCCAGTGCTGTTGTGCCTGTGAATAGGCTGCCCAGGGAAGGCGAAGACCAGCAGCAGCTTTCAGGTCTGGCCCCTTCCTTGTGGGAAGAGGAGCCGGACGTTTGCCGTTTCGGAAAAAGGCTCTGCCGAGAACGGGCACCATGAGACCTTGCGTCTCTGGGAAAGCACAGATCCCCAGGGCTGTTGTGCCTGTGAATAGGCTGCCCAGGGAAGGTGAAGAGCAGCAAGAGCTTTCAGGGCTGGCCCCTTCATGGCGGGAGAAGGAGCCGGACGTTTGCCGTTTTGGAAAAAGGCTCTGCCGAGAACGGGCACCATGAGACCTTGCGTCTCTGGGAAAGCACAGATCCCCAGGGCTGTTGTGCCTGTGAATAGGCTACCCAGGGAAGGCGAAGAGCAGCAAGAGCTTTCAGGGCTGGCCCCTTCGTGGCGGGAATAGGAGCCGGACGTTTCCCGTTTTGGAAAAAGGCACTGCCGAGAACGGGCACCATGAGACCTTGCGTCTCTGGGAAAGCACAGATCCCCAGGGCTGTTGTGCCTGTGAATAGGCTGCCCAGGGAAGGTGAAGAGCAGCATCAGCTTTCAGTGCTGACCCCTTCCTGGTGGGAGAAGGAGCCGGACGTTTCCCGTTTCGGAAAAAGGCTCTGCCGAGAACGGGCACCATGAGACCTTGCGTCTCTGGGAAAGCACAGATCCCCAGTGCTGTTGTGCCTGTGAATAGGCTGCCCAGGGAAGGTGAAGAGCAGCAACAGCTTTCAGGGATGGCCCCTTCCTGGCGGGAGAAGGAGCCAGACGTTTGCCGTTTCGGAAAAAGGCTCTGCCGAGAACGGGCACCATGAGACCTTGCGTCTCTGGGAAAACACAGATCCCCAGGGCTGTTGTGCCTGTGAATAGGCTGCCCAGGGAAGGTGAAGAGCAGCAGCAGCTTTCAGGGCTGGCCCCTTCGTGGCGGGAAGAGGAGCCGGACGTTTGCCGTTTCGGAAAAAGGCTCTGCCGAGAACGGGCACCATGAGACCTTGCGTCTCTGGGAAAGCACAGATCCCCAGGGCTGTTGTGCCTGTGAATAGGCTACCCAGGGAAGGCGAAGAGCAGCAAGAGCTTTCAGGGCTGGCCCCTTCGTGGCGGGAATAGGAGCCGGACGTTTCCCGTTTTGGAAAAAGGCACTGCCGAGAACGGGCACCATGAGACCTTGCGTCTCTGGGAAAGCACAGATCCCCAGGGCTGTTGTGCCTGTGAATAGGCTGCCCAGGGAAGGTGAAGACCAGCAACAGCTTTCAGGGCTGGCCCCTTCCTGGCGGGAGAAGGAGCTGGACGTTTCCCGTTTCGGAAAAAGGCTCTGCCGAGAACGGGCACTATGAGACCTTGCGTCTCTGGGAAAGCACAGATCCCCAGGGCTGTTGTGCCTGTGAATAGGCTACCCAGGGAAGGTGAAGAGCAGCATCACCTTTCAGTGCTGACCCCTTCCTGGTGGGAGAAGGAGCCGGACGTTTCCCGTTTCGGAAAAAGGCTCTGCCGAGAACGGGCACCATGAGACCTTGCGTCTCTGGGAAAGCACAGATCCCCAGTGCTGTTGTGCCTGTGAATAGGCTGCCCAGGGAAGGTGAAGAGCAGCAACAGCTTTCAGGGCTGGCCCCTTCCTTGTGGGAGAAGGATCCGGACGTTTGCCGTTTCGGAAAAAGGCTCTGCCGAGAACGGGCACCATGAGACCTTGCGTCTCTGGGAAAGCACAGATCCCCAGTGCTGTTGTGCCTGTGAATAGGCTGCCCCGGGAAGGTGAGGAACAGCAAGAGCTTTCAGCGCTGGCCCCTTCATGGCGGGAGAAGGAGCCAGACGTTTGCCGTTTTGGAAAAAGGCTCTGCCGAGAACGGGCACCATGAGACCTTGCGTCTCTGGGAAAGCACAGATCCCCAGTGCTGTTGTGCCTGTGAATAGGCTGCCCAGGGAAGGTGAAGAGCAGCAACAGCTGTCAGGGCTGGCACCTTCCTTGTGGGACAGATAGCCGGACATTTGCCTTTTCAGAAAGAGGCTCTGCCGAGAACTAGTGCCATGAGATGTCCCATCTGAGGGAAGGCAAAGATCCCCGATGCTGTTGTGCCTGTGAATAGGCTGCCCAGGGAAGGCGAAGAGCAGCAGCAGCTTTCAGGGCTCGCCCCTTCCTGGTGGGAGAAGGAGCCAGACGTTTGCCGTTTCGGAAAGAGGCTCTGCCGAGAACGGGCACCATGAGACCTTGCGTCTCTGGGAAAGCACAGATCCCCAGTGCTGTTGTGCCTGTGAATAGGCTGCCCCGGGAAGGTGAGGAACAGCAAGAGCTTTCAGCGCTGGCCCCTTCATGGCGGGAGAAGGAGCCAGACGTTTGCCGTTTTGGAAAAAGGCTCTGCCGAGAACGGGCACCATGAGACCTTGCGTCTCTGGGAAAGCACAGATCCCCAGTGCTGTTGTGCCTGTGAATAGGCTGCCCAGGGAAGGTGAAGAGCAGCAACAGCTTTCAGGGCTGGCCCCTTCGTGGCGGGAAGAGGAGCCGGACGTTTGCCGTTTCGGAAAAAGGCTCTGCCGAGAACGGGCACTATGAGACCTTGCGTCTCTGGGAAAGCACAGATCCCCAGGGCTGTTGTGCCTGTGAATAGGCTACCCAGGGAAGGCGAAGAGCAGCAACAGCTTCCAGGGCTGGCTGCTTTTTGGTGGGAGGAGGAGCCGGACGTTTGCCGTTTTGGAAAAAGGCTCTGCCGAGAACGGGCACCATGAGACCTTGCGTCTCTGGGAAAGCACAGATCCCCAGTGCTGTTGTGCCTGTGAATAGGCTGCCCAGGGAAGGTGAGGAACAGGAAGAGCTTTCAGGGCTGGCCCCTTCCTGGCGGGAGAAGGAGCCGGACGTTTCCCGTATCGGAAAAAGGCTCTGCCGAGAACGGGCACCATGAGACCTTGCGTCTCTGGGAAAGCACAGATCCCCAGGGCTGTTGTGCCTGTGAATAGGCTGCCCAGGGAAGGTGAAGACCAGCAGCAGCTTTCAGGGCTGGCCCCTTCGTGGCGGGAAGAGGAGCCGGACGTTTGCCGTTTCGGAAAAAGGCTCTGCCGAGAACGGGCACCATGAGACATTCCATCTCTGGGAAAGCACAGATCCCCAGGGCTGTTGTGCCTGTGAATAGGCTGCCAAGGGAAGGTGAAGAGCAGCAACAGCTGTCAGGGCTGGCACCTTCCTTGTGGGACAGATAGCCGGACATTTGCCTTTTCGGAAAGAGGCTCTGCCGAGAACTAGTGCCATGAGATGTCCCATCTGTGGGAAGGCAAAGATCCCCGATGCTGTTGTGCCTGTGAATAGTCTGCCAAGGGAAGCGAAGACCAGCAACAGCTTTCAGGGCTGGCCCCTTCCTGGTGGGAGAAGTAGCCGGATGTTTGCCGTTTCGGAAAAAGGCTCTGCCGAGAACGGGCACCATGAGACCTTGCGTCTCTGGGAAAGCACAGATCCCCAGGGCTGTTGTGCCTGTGAATAGGCTGCCCAGGGAAGGCGAAGAGCAGCAACAGCTTTCAGTGCTGGCACCTTCCTGGCGGGAGAAGGAGCCAGACGTTTCACGTTTCGGAAAAAGGCTCTGCCGAGAACGGGCACCATGAGACCTTGCGTCTCTGGGAAAACACAGATCCCCAGGGCTGTTGTGCCTGTGAATAGGCTGCCCAGGGAAGGTGAAGAGCAGCAACAGCTGTCAGGGCTGGCATCTTCCTTGTGGGAGAGATAGCCGGACGTTTGCCCTTTCGGAAAAAGGCTCTGCCGAGAACGGGCACCATGAGACCTTGCGTCTCTGGGAAAGCACAGATCCCCAGGGCTGTTGTGCCTGTGAATAGGCTGCCCAGGGAAGGTGAAGACCAGCAACAGCTTCCAGGGCTGGCTGCTTCCTTGTGGGAGGAGGAGCCGGACGTTTGCCGTTTTGGAAAAAGGCTCTGCCGAGAACGGGCACCATGAGACCTTGCGTCTCTGGGAAAGCACAGATCCCCAGTGCTGTTGTGCCTGTGAATAGGCTGCCCAGGGAAGGCGAAGACCAGCAGCAGCTTTCAGGTCTGGCCCCTTCCTTGTGGGAAGAGGAGCCGGACGTTTGCCGTTTCGGAAAAAGGCTCTGCCGAGAACGGGCACCATGAGACCTTGCGTCTCTGGGAAAGCACAGATCCCCAGGGCTGTTGTGCCTGTGAATAGGCTGCCCAGGGAAGGCGAAGACCAGCAGCAGCTTTCAGTTCTGGCCCCTTCCTGGCGGGAGAAGGAGCCAGACGTTTGCCGTTTCGGAAAAAGGCTCTGCCGAGAACGGGCACCATGAGACCTTGTGTCTCTGGGAAAGCACAGATCCCCAGTGCTGTTGTGCCTGTGAATAGGCTGCCCAGGGAAGGTGAAGAGCAGCAAGAGCTTTCAGGGCTGGCCCCTTCATGGCGGGAGAAGGAGCCGGACGTTTGCCGTTTTGGAAAAAGGCTCTGCCGAGAACGGGCACCATGAGACCTTGCGTCTCTGGGAAAGCACAGATCCCCAGGGCTGTTGTGCCTGTGAATAGGCTACCCAGGGAAGGCGAAGAGCAGCAAGAGCTTTCAGGGCTGGCCCCTTCGTGGCGGGAATAGGAGCCGGACGTTTCCCGTTTTGGAAAAAGGCACTGCCGAGAACGGGCACCATGAGACCTTGCGTCTCTGGGAAAGCACAGATCCCCAGGGCTGTTGTGCCTGTGAATAGGCTGCCCAGGGAAGGTGAAGAGCAGCAACAGCTTTCAGGGCTGGCCCCTTCCTGGCGGGAGAAGGAGCTGGACGTTTCCCGTTTCGGAAAAAGGCTCTGCCGAGAACGGGCACTATGAGACCTTGCGTCTCTGGGAAAGCACAGATCCCCAGGGCTGTTGTGCCTGTGAATAGGCTACCCAGGGAAGGTGAAGAGCAGCATCACCTTTCAGTGCTGACCCCTTCCTGGTGGGAGAAGGAGCCGGACGTTTCCCGTTTCGGAAAAAGGCTCTGCCGAGAACGGGCACCATGAGACCTTGCGTCTCTGGGAAAGCACAGATCCCCAGTGCTGTTGTGCCTGTGAATAGGCTGCCCAGGGAAGGTGAAGAGCAGCAACAGCTTTCAGGGCTGGCCCCTTCCTTGTGGGAGAAGGATCCGGACGTTTGCCGTTTCGGAAAAAGGCTCTGCCGAGAACGGGCACCATGAGACCTTGCGTCTCTGGGAAAGCACAGATCCCCAGGGCTGTTGTGCCTGTGAATAGGCTGCCCAGGGAAGGCGAAGACCAGCAGCAGCTTTCAGTTCTGGCCCCTTCCTGGCGGGAGAAGGAGCCAGACGTTTGCCGTTTCGGAAAAAGGCTCTGCCGAGAACGGGCACCATGAGACCTTGTGTCTCTGGGAAAGCACAGATCCCCAGTGCTGTTGTGCCTGTGAATAGGCTGCCCAGGGAAGGTGAAGAGCAGCAAGAGCTTTCAGGGCTGGCCCCTTCATGGCGGGAGAAGGAGCCGGACGTTTGCCGTTTTGGAAAAAGGCTCTGCCGAGAACGGGCACCATGAGACCTTGCGTCTCTGGGAAAGCACAGATCCCCAGGGCTGTTGTGCCTGTGAATAGGCTACCCAGGGAAGGCGAAGAGCAGCAAGAGCTTTCAGGGCTGGCCCCTTCGTGGCGGGAATAGGAGCCGGACGTTTCCCGTTTTGGAAAAAGGCACTGCCGAGAACGGGCACCATGAGACCTTGCGTCTCTGGGAAAGCACAGATCCCCAGGGCTGTTGTGCCTGTGAATAGGCTGCCCAGGGAAGGTGAAGACCAGCAACAGCTTTCAGGGCTGGCCCCTTCCTGGCGGGAGAAGGAGCTGGACGTTTCCCGTTTCGGAAAAAGGCTCTGCCGAGAACGGGCACTATGAGACCTTGCGTCTCTGGGAAAGCACAGATCCCCAGGGCTGTTGTGCCTGTGAATAGGCTACCCAGGGAAGGTGAAGAGCAGCATCACCTTTCAGTGCTGACCCCTTCCTGGTGGGAGAAGGAGCCGGACGTTTCCCGTTTCGGAAAAAGGCTCTGCCGAGAACGGGCACCATGAGACCTTGCGTCTCTGGGAAAGCACAGATCCCCAGTGCTGTTGTGCCTGTGAATAGGCTGCCCAGGGAAGGTGAAGAGCAGCAACAGCTTTCAGGGCTGGCCCCTTCCTTGTGGGAGAAGGATCCGGACGTTTCCCGTTTCGGAAAAAGGCTCTGCCGAGAACGGGCACCATGAGACCTTGCGTCTCTGGGAAAGCACAGATCCCCAGTGCTGTTGTGCCTGTGAATAGGCTGCCCCGGGAAGGTGAGGAACAGCAAGAGCTTTCAGCGCTGGCCCCTTCCTGGCGGGAGAAGGAGCCAGACGTTTGCCGTTTTGGAAAAAGGCTCTGCCGAGAACGGGCACCATGAGACCTTGCGTCTCTGGGAAAGCACAGATCCCCAGTGCTGTTGTGCCTGTGAATAGGCTGCCCAGGGAAGGTGAAGAGCAGCAACAGCTGTCAGGGCTGGCACCTTCCTTGTGGGACAGATAGCCGGACATTTGCCTTTTCAGAAAGAGGCTCTGCCGAGAACTAGTGCCATGAGATGTCCCATCTGAGGGAAGGCAAAGATCCCCGATGCTGTTGTGCCTGTGAATAGGCTGCCCAGGGAAGGCGAAGAGCAGCAGCAGCTTTCAGGGCTCGCCCCTTCCTGGTGGGAGAAGGAGCCAGACGTTTGCCGTTTCGGAAAGAGGCTCTGCCGAGAACGGGCACCATGAGACCTTGCGTCTCTGGGAAAGCACAGATCCCCAGTGCTGTTGTGCCTGTGAATAGGCTGCCCAGGGAAGGCGAAGACCAGCAGCAGCTTTCAGTGCTGGCCCCTTCCTGGTGGGAGAAGGAGCCGGACGTTTCCTGTTTCGGAAAAAGGCTCTGCCGAGAACGGGCACCATGAGACCTTGCGTCTCTGGGAAAGCACAGATCCCCAGGGCTGTTGTGCCTGTGAATAGGCTGCCCAGGGAAGGTGAAGAGCAGCAGCAGCTTTCAGGGCTGGCCCCTTCGTGGCGGGAAGAGGAGCCGGACGTTTGCCGTTTCGGAAAAAGGCTCTGCCGAGAACGGGCACCATGAGACCTTGCGTCTCTGGGAAAGCACAGATCCCCAGGGCTGTTGTGCCTGTGAATAGGCTACCCAGGGAAGGCGAAGAGCAGCAACAGCTTCCAGGGCTGGCTGCTATTTGGTGGGAGGAGGAGCCGGACGTTTGCCGTTTTGGAAAAAGGCTCTGCCGAGAACGGGCACCATGAGACCTTGCGTCTCTGGGAAAGCACAGATCCCCAGTGCTGTTGTGCCTGTGAATAGGCTGCCCAGGGAAGGTGAGGAACAGGAAGAGCTTTCAGGGCTGGCCCCTACCTGGCGGGAGAAGGAGCCAGACATTTGCCGTTTCGGAAAAAGGCTCTGCCGAGAACGGGCACCATGAGACCTTGCGTCTCTGGGAAAGCACAGATCCCCAGGGCTGTTGTGCCTGTGAATAGGCTGCCCAGGGAAGGTGAAGAGCAGCAGCAGCTTTCAGGGCTGGCCCCTTTGTGGCGGGAAGAGGAGCCGGACGTTTGCCGTTTCGGAAAAAGGCTCTGCCGAGAACGGGCACCATGAGACCTTGCGTCTCTGGGAAAGCACAGATCCCCAGTGCTGTTGTGCCTGAGAATAGGCTGCCCAGGGAAGGCAAAGAGCAGCAGCAGCTTTCAGGGCTGGCCCCTTCCTGGTGGGAGAAGGAGCCAGACGTTTGCCGTTTCGGAAAAAGGCTCTGCCGAGAACGGGCACCATGAGACCTTGTGTCTCTGGGAAAGCACAGATCCCCAGTGCTGTTGTGCCTGTGAATAGGCTGCCCAGGGAAGGCGAAGAGCAGCAGCAGCTTTCAGGGCTGGCCCCTTCCTGGTGGGAGAAGGAGCCGGACGTTTCCTGTTTCGGAAAAAGGCTCTGCCGAGAACGGGCACGATGAGACCTTGCGTCTCTGGGAAAGCACAGATCCCCAGTGCTGTTGTGCCTGTGAATAGGCTGCCCCGAGAAGGTGAGGAACAGGAAGAGCTTTCAGGGCTGGCCCCTTCCTTGCGGGAGAAGGAGCCGGACGTTTCCCGTATCGGAAAAAGGCTCTGCCGAGAACGGGCACCATGAGACCTTGCGTCTCTGGGAAAGCACAGATCCCCAGGGCTGTTGTGCCTGTGAATAGGCTGCCCAGGGAAGGTGAAGACCAGCAGCAGCTTTCAGGGCTGGCCCCTTCGTGGCGGGAAGAGGAGCCGGACGTTTGCCGTTTCGGAAAAAGGCTCTGCCGAGAACGGGCACCATGAGACATTCCATCTCTGGGAAAGCACAGATCCCCAGGGCTGTTGTGCCTGTGAATAGGCTGCCAAGGGAAGGTGAAGAGCAGCAACAGCTGTCAGGGCTGGCACCTTCCTTGTGGGACAGATAGCCGGACATTTGCCTTTTCGGAAAGAGGCTCTGCCGAGAACTAGTGCCATGAGATGTCCCATCTGTGGGAAGGCAAAGATCCCCGATGCTGTTGTGCCTGTGAATAGTCTGCCAAGGGAAGCGAAGACCAGCAACAGCTTTCAGGGCTGGCCCCTTCCTGGTGGGAGAAGTAGCCGGATGTTTGCCGTTTCGGAAAAAGGCTCTGCCGAGAACGGGCACCATGAGACCTTGCGTCTCTGGGAAAGCACAGATCCCCAGGGCTGTTGTGCCTGTGAATAGGCTGCCCAGGGAAGGCGAAGAGCAGCAACAGCTTTCAGTGCTGGCACATTCCTGGCGGGAGAAGGAGCCAGACGTTTGCCGTTTCGGAAAAAGGCTCTGCCGAGAACGGGCACCATGAGACCTTGCGTCTCTGGGAAAACACAGATCCCCAGGGCTGTTGTGCCTGTGAATAGGCTGCCCAGGGAAGGTGAAGAGCAGCAGCAGCTTTCAGGGCTGGCCCCTTCGTGGCGGGAAGAGGAGCCGGACGTTTGCCGTTTCGGAAAAAGGCTCTGCCGAGAACGGGCACCATGAGACCTTGCGTCTCTGGGAAAGCACAGATCCCCAGGGCTGTTGTGCCTGTGAATAGGCTACCCAGGGAAGGCGAAGAGCAGCAAGAGCTTTCAGGGCTGGCCCCTTTGTGGCGGGAATAGGAGCCGGACGTTTCCCGTTTTGGAAAAAGGCACTGCCGAGAACGGGCACCATGAGACCTTGCGTCTCTGGGAAAGCACAGATCCCCAGGGCTGTTGTGCCTGTGAATAGGCTGCCCAGGGAAGGTGAAGACCAGCAACAGCTTTCAGGGCTGGCCCCTTCCTGGCGGGAGAAGGAGCTGGACGTTTCCCGTTTCGGAAAAAGGCTCTGCCGAGAACGGGCACTATGAGACCTTGCGTCTCTGGGAAAGCACAGATCCCCAGGGCTGTTGTGCCTGTGAATAGGCTACCCAGTGAAGGTGAAGAGCAGCATCAGCTTTCAGTGCTGACCCCTTCCTGGTGGGAGAAGGAGCCGGACGTTTCCCGTTTCGGAAAAAGGCTCTGCCGAGAACGGGCACCATGAGACCTTGCGTCTCTGGGAAAGCACAGATCCCCAGTGCTGTTGTGCCTGTGAATAGGCTGCCCAGGGAAGGTGAAGAGCAGCAACAGCTTTCAGGGCTGGCCCCTTCCTTGTGGGAGAAGGAGCCAGACGTTTGCCGTTTCGGAAAAAGGCTCTGCCGAGAACGGGCACCATGAGACCTTGCGTCTCTGGGAAAGCACAGATCCCCAGTGCTGTTGTGCCTGTGAATAGGCTGCCCCGGGAAGGTGAGGAACAGCAAGAGCTTTCAGGGCTGGCCCCTTCCTGGCGGGAGAAGGAGCCAGACGTTTGCCGTTTTGGAAAAAGGCTCTGCCGAGAACGGGCACCATGAGACCTTGCGTCTCTGGGAAAGCACAGATCCCCAGGGCTGTTGTGCCTGTGAATAGGCTGCCCAGGGAAGGTGAAGAGCAGCAAGAGCTTTCAGGGCTGGCACCTTCCTTGTGGGACAGACAGACGGACATTTGCCTTTTCAGAAAGAGGCTCTGCCGAGAACGAGTGCCATGAGACGTTCCGCTTATGGAAAGGAAAAATATCCCCATTGCTGTTGTGCCTGTGAATAGGCTGCCCAGGGAAGGCGAAGAGCAGCAGCAGCTTTCAGGGCTGGCCCCTTCCTGGCGGGAAGAGGAGCCAGACGTTTGCCGTTTCGGAAAAAGGCTCTGCCGAGAACGGGCACCATGAGACCTTGCGTCTCTGGGAAAGCACAGATCCCCAGTGCTGTTGTGCCTGTGAATAGGCTGCCCAGGGAAGGTGAAGAGCAGCAACAGCTTTCAGGGCTGGCCCCTTCCTGGCGGGAGAAGGAGCCAGACGTTTGCCGTTTCGGAAAAAGGCTCTGCCGAGAACGGGCACCATGAGACCTTGCGTCTCTGGGAAAGCACAGATCCCCAGGGCTGTTGTGCCTGTGAATAGGCTGCCCAGGGAAGGTGAAGAGCAGCAGCAGCTTTCAGGGCTGGCCCCTTCGTGGCGGGAAGAGGAGCCGGACGTTTGCCGTTTTGGAAAAAGGCTCTGCCGAGAACGGGCACCATGAGACCTTGCGTCTCTGGGAAAGCACAGATCCCCAGTGCTGTTGTGCCTGTGAATAGGCTGCCAAGGGAAGGTGAAGAGCAGCAACAGCTGTCAGGGCTGGCACCTTCCTTGTGCGACAGATAGCCGGACATTTGCCTTTTCGGAAAGAGGCTATGCCGAGAACTCGTGACATGAGATGTCCCATCTGTGGGAAAGCACAGATCCCCAGTGCTGTTGTGCCTGTGAATAGGCTGCCCAGGGAAGGCAAAGAGCAGCAGCAGCTGTCAGGGCTGCCACCTTCCTTGTGGGAGAAGGAGCCGATCGTTTCCCGTTTTGGAAAAAGGCTCTGCCGAGAACGGGCACCATGAGACCTTGCGTCTCTGGGAAAGCACAGATCCCCAGTGCTGTTGTGCCTGTGAATAGGCTGCCCAGGGAAGGTGAAGATCAGCAACATCTTTCAGGGCTGGCCCCTTCCTGGTGGGAGGAGGAGCCGGACGTTTGCCGTTTTGGAAAAAGGCACTGCCGAGAACGGGCACCATGAGACCTTGCGTATCTGGGAAAGCATAGATCCCCAGTGCTGTTGTGCCTGTCAATAGGCTGCCCAGGGAAGGTGAAGACCAGCAACAACTTTCAGGTCTGGCCCCTTCCTTGTGGGAAGAGGAGCCGGACGTTTGCCGTTTTGGAAAAAGGCTCTGCCGAGAACGAGTGCCATGAGACGTTCCGCTTATGGAAAGGAAAAATATCACCATTGCTGTTGTGCCTGTGAATAGGCTGCCCAGGGAAGGCGAAGAGCAGCAGCAGCTTTCAGGTCTGGCCCCTTCCTTGTGGGAAGAGGAGCCGGACGTTACCTGTTTCGGAAAAAGGCTCTGCCGAGAACGGGCACCATGAGACCTTGCGTCTCTGGGAAAGCACAGATCCCCAGTGCTGTTGTGCCTGTGAATAGGCTGCCCAGGGAAGGCAAAGAGCAGCAGCAGCTTTCAGGGCTGGCCCCTTCCTGGTGGGAGAAGGAGCCAGACGTTTGCCGTTTCGGAAAAAGGCTCTGCCGAGAACGGGCACCATGAGACCTTGCGTCTCTGGGAAAGCACAGATCCCCAGGGCTGTTGTGCCTCTGAATAGGCTGCCCTGGGAAGGTGAAGAGCAGCAACAGCTGTCAGGGCTGCCACCTTCCTTGTGGGAGAAGGAGCCGATCGTTTCCCGTTTTGGAAAAAGGCTCTGCCGAGAACGGGCACCATGAGACCTTGCGTCTCTGGGAAAGCACAGATCCCCAGTGCTGTTGTGCCTGTGAATAGGCTGCCCAGGGAAGGCAAAGAGCAGCAGCAGCTTTCAGGGCTGGCCCCTTCCTGGTGGGAGAAGGAGCCAGACGTTTGCCGTTTCGGAAAAAGGCTCTGCCGAGAACGGGCACCATGAGACCTTGCGTCTCTGGGAAAGCACAGATCCCCAGTGCTGTTGTGCCTGTGAATAGGCTGCCCAGGGAAGGCAAAGAGCAGCAGCAGCTTTCAGGGCTGGCCCCTTCCTGGTGGGAGAAGGAGCCAGACGTTTCCTGTTTCGGAAAAAGGCTCTGCCGAGAACGGGCACCATGAGACCTTGCGTCTCTGGGAAAGCACAGATCCCCAGGGCTGTTGTGCCTCTGAATAGGCTGCCCTGGGAAGGTGAAGAGCAGCAACAGCTGTCAGGGCTGCCACCTTCCTTGTGGGAGAAGGAGCCGATCGTTTCCCGTTTTGGAAAAAGGCTCTGCCGAGAACGGGCACCATGAGACCTTGCGTCTCTGGGAAAGCACAGATCCCCAGTGCTGTTGTGCCTGTGAATAGGCTGCCCAGGGAAGGTGAAGATCAGCAACATCTTTCAGGGCTGGCCCCTTCCTGGTGGGAGGAGGAGCCGGACGTTTGCCGTTTTGGAAAAAGGCACTGCCGAGAACGGGCACCATGAGACCTTGCGTATCTGGGAAAGCATAGATCCCCAGTGCTGTTGTGCCTGTCAATAGGCTGCCCAGGGAAGGTGAAGACCAGCAACAACTTTCAGGTCTGGCCCCTTCCTTGTGGGAAGAGGAGCCGGACGTTTGCCGTTTTGGAAAAAGGCTCTGCCGAGAACGAGTGCCATGAGACGTTCCGCTTATGGAAAGGAAAAATATCACCATTGCTGTTGTGCCTGTGAATAGGCTGCCCAGGGAAGGCGAAGAGCAGCAGCAGCTTTCAGGTCTGGCCCCTTCCTTGTGGGAAGAGGAGCCGGACGTTACCTGTTTCGGAAAAAGGCTCTGCCGAGAACGGGCACCATGAGACCTTGCGTCTCTGGGAAAGCACAGATCCCCAGTGCTGTTGTGCCTGTGAATAGGCTGCCCAGGGAAGGTGAAGATCAGCAACATCTTTCAGGGCTGGCCCCTTCCTGGTGGGAGGAGGAGCCGGACGTTTGCCGTTTTGGAAAAAGGCACTGCCGAGAACGGGCACCATGAGACCTTGCGTATCTGGGAAAGCATAGATCCCCAGTGCTGTTGTGCCTGTCAATAGGCTGCCCAGGGAAGGTGAAGACCAGCAACAACTTTCAGGTCTGGCCCCTTCCTTGTGGGAAGAGGAGCCGGACGTTTGCCGTTTTGGAAAAAGGCTCTGCCGAGAACGAGTGCCATGAGACGTTCCGCTTATGGAAAGGAAAAATATCACCATTGCTGTTGTGCCTGTGAATAGGCTGCCCAGGGAAGGCGAAGAGCAGCAGCAGCTTTCAGGTCTGGCCCCTTCCTTGTGGGAAGAGGAGCCGGACGTTACCTGTTTCGGAAAAAGGCTCTGCCGAGAACGGGCACCATGAGACCTTGCGTCTCTGGGAAAGCACAGATCCCCAGTGCTGTTGTGCCTGTGAATAGGCTGCCCAGGGAAGGCAAAGAGCAGCAGCAGCTTTCAGGGCTGGCCCCTTCCTGGTGGGAGAAGGAGCCAGACGTTTGCCGTTTCGGAAAAAGGCTCTGCCGAGAACGGGCACCATGAGACCTTGCGTCTCTGGGAAAGCACAGATCCCCAGGGCTGTTGTGCCTCTGAATAGGCTGCCCTGGGAAGGTGAAGAGCAGCAACAGCTGTCAGGGCTGCCACCTTCCTTGTGGGAGAAGGAGCCGATCGTTTCCCGTTTTGGAAAAAGGCTCTGCCGAGAACGGGCACCATGAGACCTTGCGTCTCTGGGAAAGCACAGATCCCCAGTGCTGTTGTGCCTGTGAATAGGCTGCCCAGGGAAGGCAAAGAGCAGCAGCAGCTTTCAGGGCTGGCCCCTTCCTGGTGGGAGAAGGAGCCAGACGTTTGCCGTTTCGGAAAAAGGCTCTGCCGAGAACGGGCACCATGAGACCTTGCGTCTCTGGGAAAGCACAGATCCCCAGTGCTGTTGTGCCTGTGAATAGGCTGCCCAGGGAAGGCAAAGAGCAGCAGCAGCTTTCAGGGCTGGCCCCTTCCTGGTGGGAGAAGGAGCCAGACGTTTCCTGTTTCGGAAAAAGGCTCTGCCGAGAACGGGCACCATGAGACCTTGCGTCTCTGGGAAAGCACAGATCCCCAGGGCTGTTGTGCCTCTGAATAGGCTGCCCTGGGAAGGTGAAGAGCAGCAACAGCTGTCAGGGCTGCCACCTTCCTTGTGGGAGAAGGAGCCGATCGTTTCCCGTTTTGGAAAAAGGCTCTGCCGAGAACGGGCACCATGAGACCTTGCGTCTCTGGGAAAGCACAGATCCCCAGTGCTGTTGTGCCTGTGAATAGGCTGCCCAGGGAAGGTGAAGATCAGCAACATCTTTCAGGGCTGGCCCCTTCCTGGTGGGAGGAGGAGCCGGACGTTTGCCGTTTTGGAAAAAGGCACTGCCGAGAACGGGCACCATGAGACCTTGCGTATCTGGGAAAGCATAGATCCCCAGTGCTGTTGTGCCTGTCAATAGGCTGCCCAGGGAAGGTGAAGACCAGCAACAACTTTCAGGTCTGGCCCCTTCCTTGTGGGAAGAGGAGCCGGACGTTTGCCGTTTTGGAAAAAGGCTCTGCCGAGAACGAGTGCCATGAGACGTTCCGCTTATGGAAAGGAAAAATATCACCATTGCTGTTGTGCCTGTGAATAGGCTGCCCAGGGAAGGCGAAGAGCAGCAGCAGCTTTCAGGTCTGGCCCCTTCCTTGTGGGAAGAGGAGCCGGACGTTACCTGTTTCGGAAAAAGGCTCTGCCGAGAACGGGCACCATGAGACCTTGCGTCTCTGGGAAAGCACAGATCCCCAGTGCTGTTGTGCCTGTGAATAGGCTGCCCAGGGAAGGCAAAGAGCAGCAGCAGCTTTCAGGGCTGGCCCCTTCCTGGTGGGAGAAGGAGCCAGACGTTTGCCGTTTCGGAAAAAGGCTCTGCCGAGAACGGGCACCATGAGACCTTGCGTCTCTGGGAAAGCACAGATCCCCAGTGCTGTTGTGCCTGTGAATAGGCTGCCCAGGGAAGGCGAAGACCAGCAGCAGCTTTCAGTGCTGGCCCCTTCCTGGCGGGAGAAGGAGCCGGATGTTTTCTGTTTCGGAAAAAGGCTCTGCCGAGAACGGGCACCATGAGACCTTGTGTCTCTGGGAAAGCACAGATCCCCAGTGCTGTTGTGCCTGTGAATAGGCTGCCCAGGGAAGGTGAGGAACAGCAACAGCTTTCAGGGCTGGCCCCTTCCTGGCGGGAGAAGGAGCCAGACGTTTGCCGTTTTGGAAAAAGGCTCTGCCGAGAACAGGCACCATGAGACCTTGCGTCTCTGGGAAAGCACAGATCCCCAGGGCTGTTGTGCCTGTGAATAGGCTGCCCAGGGAAGGTGAAGAGCAGCAGCAGCTTTCAGGGCTGGCCCCATCCTGGCGGGAAGAGGAGCCGGACGTTTGCCGTTTCGGAAAAAGGCTCTGCCGAGAACGGGCACCATGAGACCTTGCGTCTCTGGGAAAGCACAGATCCCCAGGGCTGTTGTGCCTGTGAATAGGCTGCCAAGGGAAGGTGAAGAGCAGCAACAGCTGTCAGGGCTGGCACCTTCCTTGTGCGACAGATAGCCGGACATTTGCCTTTTCGGAAAGAGGCTCTGCCGAGAACTCGTGACATGAGATGTCCCATCTGTGGGAAGGCAAAGATCCCCGATGCTGTTGTGCCTGTGAATAGTCTGCCAAGGGAAGCGAAGACCAGCAACAGCTTTCAGGGCTGGCCCCTTCCTGGTGGGAGAAGTAGCCGGATGTTTGCCGTTTCGGAAAGAGGCTCTGCCGAGAACGGGCACCATGAGACCTTGCATCTCTGGGAAAGCACAGATCCCCAGGGCTGTTGTGCCTGTGAATAGGCTGCCCAGGGAAGGTGAAGAGCAGCAACAGCTTTCAGGGCTGGCCCCTTCATGGCGGGAATACGAGCCGGACGTTTGCCGTTTCGGAAAAAGGCTCTGCCGAGAACGCGCACCATGAGACCTTGCGTCTCTGGGAAAGCACAGATCCCCAGTGCTGTTGTGCCTCTGAATAGGCTGCCCAGGGAAGGCGAAGAGCAGCAGCAGCTTTCAGGGCTGGCCCCTTCATGGCGGGAAGAGGAGCCAGACGTTTCCTGTTTCGGAAAAAGGCTCTGCCGAGAATGGGCACCATGAGACCTTGCGTCTCTGGGAAAGCACAGATCCCCAGTGCTGTTGTGCCTGTGAATAGGCTGCCCAGGGAAGGTGAAGAGCAGCAGCAGCTTTCAGGTCTGGCCCCTTCCTTGTGGGAAGAGGAGCCGGACGTTTGCCGTTTCGGAAAAAGGCTCTGCCGAGAACGGGCACCATGAGACCTTGCGTCTCTGGGAAAGCACAGATCCCCAGGGCTGTTGTGCCTGTGAATAGGCTGCCCAGGGAAGGCGAAGACCAGCAGCAGCTTTCAGTTCTGGCCCCTTCCTGGCGGGAGAAGGAGCCAGACGTTTGCCGTTTCGGAAAAAGGCTCTGCCGAGAACGGGCACCATGAGACCTTGCGTCTCTGGGAAAGCACAGATCCCCAGTGCTGTTGTGCCTGTGAATAGGCTGCCCAGGGAAGGTGAAGAGCAGCAGCAGCTTGCAGTGCTGGCCCCTTCCTGGCGGGAAGAGGAGCCGGACATTTCCCGTTTTGGAAAAAGGATCTGCCGAGAACGGGCACCATGAGACCTTGCGTCTCTGGGAAAGCACAGATCCCCAGGGCTGTTGTGCCTGTGAATAGGCTGCCCAGGGAAGGCGAAGAGCAGCAGCAGCTTTCAGGGCTGGCCCCTTCATGGCGGGAAGAGGAGCCGGACGTTTCCTGTTTCGGAAAAAGGCTCTGCCGAGAATGGGCACCATGAGACCTTGCGTCTCTGGGAAAGCACAGATCCCCAGTGCTGTTGTGCCTGTGAATAGGCTGCCCAGGGAAGGTGAAGAGCAGCAGCAGCTTTCAGGTCTGGCCCCTTCCTTGTGGGAAGAGGAGCCGGACGTTTGCCGTTTCGGAAAAAGGCTCTGCCGAGAACGGGCACCATGAGACCTTGCGTCTCTGGGAAAGCACAGATCCCCAGGGCTGTTGTGCCTGTGAATAGGCTGCCCAGGGAAGGCGAAGACCAGCAGCAGCTTTCAGTTCTGGCCCCTTCCTGGCGGGAGAAGGAGCCAGACGTTTGCCGTTTCGGAAAAAGGCTCTGCCGAGAACGGGCACCATGAGACCTTGTGTCTCTGGGAAAGCACAGATCCCCAGTGCTGTTGTGCCTGTGAATAGGCTGCCCAGGGAAGGTGAAGAGCAGCAACAGCTTTCAGGGCTGGCCCCTTCATGGCGGGAGAAGGAGCCGGACGTTTGCCGTTTTGGAAAAAGGCTCTGCCGAGAACGGGCACCATGAGACCTTGCGTCTCTGGGAAAGCACAGATCCCCAGGGCTGTTGTGCCTGTGAATAGGCTACCCAGGGAAGGCGAAGAGCAGCAAGAGCTTTCAGGGCTGGCCCCTTCGTGGCGGGAATAGGAGGCGGACGTTTCCCGTTTTGGAAAAAGGCACTGCCGAGAACGGGCACCATGAGACCTTGCGTCTCTGGGAAAGCACAGATCCCCAGTGCTGTTGTGCCTGTGAATAGGCTGCCCAGGGAAGGTGAAGACCAGCAACAGCTTTCAGGGCTGGCCCCTTCCTGGCGGGAGAAGGAGCCGGACGTTTCCCGTTTCGGAAAAAGGCTCTGCCGAGAACGGGCACCATGAGACCTTGCGTCTCTGGGAAAGCACAGATCCCCAGTGCTGTTGTGCCTGTGAATAGGCTACCCAGGGAAGGTGAAGAGCAGCATCAGCTTTCAGTGCTGACCCCTTCCTGGTGGGAGAAGGAGCCGGACGTTTCCCGTTTCGGAAAAAGGCTCTGCCGAGAACGGGCACCATGAGACCTTGCGTCTCTGGGAAAGCACAGATCCCCAGTGCTGTTGTGCCTGTGAATAGGCTGCCCAGGGAAGGTGAAGACCAGCAACAGCTTTCAGGGCTGGCCCCTTCCTGGCGGGAGAAGGAGCCAGACGTTTCCCGTTTTGGAAAAAGGCACTGCCGAGAACGGGCACCATGAGACCTTGCGTCTCTGGGAAGGCACAGATCCCCAGGGCTGTTGTGCCTGTGAATAGGCTGCCCAGGGAAGGCGAAGAGCAGCAACAGCTTTCAGGGCTGGCCCCTTCCTGGCGGGAATACGAGCCGGAGGTTTGCCGTTTCGGAAAAAGGCTCTGCCGAGAACGGGCACCATGAGACCTTGCGTCTCTGGGAAAGCACAGATCCCCAGTGCTGTTGTGCCTGTGAATAGGCTGCCCAGGGAAGGTGAAGAGCAGCAGCAGATTTCAGGGCTGGCCCCTTCCTGGCGGGAGAAGGAGCTGGACGTTTGCCGTTTCGGAAAAAGGCTCTGCCGAGAACGGGCACCATGAGACCTTGCGTCTCTGGGAAAGCACAGATCCCCAGGGCTGTTGTGCCTGTGAATAGGCTGCCCAGGGAAGGTGAAGAGCAGCAACAGCTTTCAGGGCTGGCCCCTCCGGGTGGGAGAAGGAGCCGGACGTTTGCCGTTTCGGAAAAAGGCTCTGCCGAGAACGGGCACCATGAGACCTTGCGTCTCTGGGAAAGCACAGATCCCCAGTGCTGTTGTGCCTGTGAATAGGCTGCCCAGGGAAGGCGAAGAGCAGCAACAGATTTCAGGGCTGGCCCCTTCATGGCGGGAATACGAGCCGGACGTTTGCCGTTTCGGAAAAAGGCTCTGCCGAGAACGGGCACCATGAGACCTTGTGTCTCTGGGAAAGCACAGATCCCCAGTGCTGTTGTGCCTGTGAATAGGCTGCCCAGGGAAGGTGAAGACCAGCAGCAGCTTTCAGGTCTGGCCCCTTCCTGGTGGGAAGAGGAGCCGGACGTTTGCCGTTTTGGAAAAAGGCTCTGCCGAGAACGGGCACCATGAGACCTTTCGTCTCTGGGAAAGCACAGATCCCCAGTGCTGTTGTGCCTGTGAATAGGCTGCCCAGGGAAGGTGAAGAGCAGCAGCAGCTTGCAGTGCTGGCCCCTTCCTGGCGGGAAGAGGAGCCGGACATTTCCCGTTTTGGAAAAAGGATCTGCCGAGAACGGGCACCATGAGACCTTGCGTCTCTGGGAAAGCACAGATCCCCAGGGCTGTTGTGCCTGTGAATAGGCTGCCCAGGGAAGGCGAAGAGCAGCAGCAGCTTTCAGGGCTGGCCCCTTCATGGCGGGAAGAGGAGCCGGACGTTTCCCGTTTCGGAAAAAGGCTCTGCCGAGAATGGGCACCATGAGACCTTGCGTCTCTGGGAAAGCACAGATCCCCAGTGCTGTTGTGCCTGTGAATAGGCTGCCCAGGGAAGGTGAAGACCAGCAGCAGCTTTCAGGTCTGGCCCCTTCCTTGTGGGAAGAGGAGCCGGACGTTTGCCGTTTTGGAAAAAGGCTCTGCCGAGAACGGGCACCATGAGACCTTGCGTCTCTGGGAAAGCACAGATCCCCAGGGCTGTTGTGCCTGTGAATAGGCTGCCCAGGGAAGGCGAAGAGCAGCAAGAGCTTTCAGTTCTGGCCCCTTCCTGGCGGGAGAAGGAGCCAGACGTTTGCCGTTTCGGAAAAAGGCTCTGCCGAGAACGGGCACCATGAGACCTTGTGTCTCTGGGAAAGCACAGATCCCCAGTGCTGTTGTGCCTGTGAATAGGCTGCCCAGGGAAGGTGAAGAGCAGCAACAGCTTTCAGGGCTGGCCCCTTCATGGCGGGAGAATGAGCCAGACGTTTGCCGTTTTGGAAAAAGGCTCTGCCGAGTACGGGCACCATGAGACCTTGCGTCTCTGGGAAAGCACAGATCCCCAGGGCTGTTGTGCCTGTGAATAGGCTACCCAGGGAAGGCGAAGAGCAGCAAGAGCTTTCAGGACTGGCCCCTTCGTGGCGGGAATAGGAGGCGGACGTTTCCCGTTTTGGAAAAAGGCACTGCCGAGAACGGGCAACATGAGACCTTGCGTCTCTGGGAAAGCACAGATCCCCAGTGCTGTTGTGCCTGTGAATAGGCTGCCCAGGGAAGGTGAAGACCAGCAACAGCTTTCAGGGCTGGCCCCTTCCTGGCGGGAGAAGGAGCTGGACGTTTCCCGTTTCGGAAAAAGGCTCTGCCGAGAACGGGCACCATGAGACCTTGCGTCTCTGGGAAAGCACAGATCCCCAGTGCTGTTGTGCCTGTGAATAGGCTACCCAGGGAAGGTGAAGAGCAGCATCAGCTTTCAGTGCTGACCCCTTCCTGGTGGGAGAAGGAGCCGGACGTTTCCCGTTTCGGAAAAAGGCTCTGCCGAGAACGGGCACCATGAGACCTTGCGTCTCTGGGAAAGCACAGATCCCCAGTGCTGTTGTGCCTGTGAATAGGCTGCCCAGGGAAGGTGAAGAGCAGCAACAGCTTTCAGGGCTGGCCCCTTCCTGGCGGGAGAAGGAGCCAGACGTTTCCCGTTTTGGAAAAAGGCACTGCCGAGAACGGGCACCATGAGACCTTGCGTCTCTGGGAAGGCACAGATCCCCAGGGCTGTTGTGCCTGTGAATAGGCTGCCCAGGGAAGGCGAAGAGCAGCAACAGCTTTCAGGGCTGGCCCCTTCCTGGCTGGAATACGAGCCGGAGGTTTGCCGTTTCGGAAAAAGGCTCTGCCGAGAACGGGCACCATGAGACCTTGTGTCTCTGGGAAAGCACAGATCCCCAGTGCTGTTGTGCCTGTGAATAGGCTGCCCAGGGAAGGTGAAGACCAGCAGCAGCTTTCAGGTCTGGCCCCTTCCAGGCGGGAAGAGGAGCCGGACGTTTGCCGTTTTGGAAAAAGGCTCTGCCGAGAACGGGCACCATGAGACCTTGCGTCTCTGGGAAAGCACAGATCCCCAGTGCTGTTGTGCCTGTGAATAGGCTGCCCAGGGAAGGTGAAGAGCAGCAGCAGATTTCAGGGCTGGCCCCTTCCTGGCGGGAGAAGGAGCTGGACGTTTGCCGTTTCGGAAAAAGGCTCTGCCGAGAACGGGCACCATGAGACCTTGCGTCTCTGGGAAAGCACAGATCCCCAGTGCTGTTGTGCCTGTGAATAGGCTGCCCAGGGAAGGTGAAGAGCAGCAACAGCTTTCAGGGCTGGCCCCTTCATGGCGGGAGAAGGAGCCGGACGTTTGCCGTTTTGGAAAAAGGCTCTGCCGAGAACGGGCACCATGAGACCTTGCGTCTCTGGGAAAGCACAGATCCCCAGGGCTGTTGTGCCTGTGAATAGGCTACCCAGGGAAGGCGAAGAGCAGCAGCAGCTTTCAGGGCTGGCCCCTTCATGGCGGGAAGAGGAGCCGGACGTTTCCTGTTTCGGAAAAAGGCTCTGCCGAGAATGGGCACCATGAGACCTTGCGTCTCTGGGAAAGCACAGATCCCCAGTGCTGTTGTGCCTGTGAATAGGCTGCCCAGGGAAGGTGAAGACCAGCAACAGCTTTCAGGTCTGGCCCCTTCCTTGTGGGAAGAGGAGCCGGACGTTTGCCGTTTTGGAAAAAGGCTCTGCCGAGAACGGGCACCATGAGACCTTGCGTCTCTGGGAAAGCACAGATCCCCAGTGCTGTTGTGCCTCTGAATAGGCTGCCCAGGGAAGGCGAAGACCAGCAGCAGCTTTCAGTTCTGGCCCCTTCCTGGCGGGAGAAGGAGCCAGACGTTTGCCGTTTCGGAAAAAGGCTCTGCCGAGAACGGGCACCATGAGACCTTGTGTCTCTGGGAAAGCACAGATCCCCAGTGCTGTTGTGCCTGTGAATAGGCTGCCCAGGGAAGGTGAAGAGCAGCAACAGCTTTCAGGGCTGGCCCCTTCATGGCGGGAGAAGGAGCCGGACGTTTGCCGTTTTGGAAAAAGGCTCTGCCGAGAACGGGCACCATGAGACCTTGCGTCTCTGGGAAAGCACAGATCCCCAGTGCTGTTGTGCCTGTGAATAGGCTGCCCAGGGAAGGTGAAGACCAGCAGCAGCTTTCAGGTCTGGCCCCTTCCTGGTGGGAAGAGGAGCCGGACGTTTGCCGTTTTGGAAAAAGGCTCTGCCGAGAACGGGCACCATGAGACCTTGCGTCTCTGGGAAAGCACAGATCCCCAGTGCTGTTGTGCCTGTGAATAGGCTGCCCAGGGAAGGTGAAGAGCAGCAGCAGATTTCAGGGCTGGCCCCTTCCTGGCGGGAGAAGGAGCTGGACGTTTGCCGTTTCGGAAAAAGGCTCTGCCGAGAACGGGCACCATGAGACCTTGCGTCTCTGGGAAAGCACAGATCCCCAGGGCTGTTGTGCCTGTGAATAGGCTGCCCAGGGAAGGTGAAGAGCAGCAACAGCTTTCAGGGCTGGCCCTTCCGGGTGGGAGAAGGAGCCGGACGTTTGCCGTTTCGGAAAATGGCTCTGCCGAGAACGGGCACCATGAGACCTTGCGTCTCTGGGAAAGCACAGATCCCCAGGGCTGTTGTGCCTGTGAATAGGCTGCCCAGGGAAGGTGAAGAGCAGCAACAGCTTTCAGGGCTGGCCCCTTCCTGGCGGGAGAATGAGCCAGACGTTTGCCGTTTCGGAAAAAGGCACTGCCGAGAACGGGCACCATGAGACCTTGCGTCTCTGGGAAAGCACAGATCCCCAGGGCTGTTGTGCCTGTGAATAGGCTGCCCAGGGAAGGCGAAGAGCAGCAACAGATTTCAGGGCTGGCCCCTTCATGGCGGGAATACGAGCCGGACGTTTGCCGTTTCGGAAAAAGGCTCTGCCGAGAACGGGCACCATGAGACCTTGTGTCTCTGGGAAAGCACAGATCCCCAGTGCTGTTGTGCCTGTGAATAGGCTGCCCAGGGAAGGTGAAGACCAGCAGCAGCTTTCAGGTCTGGCCCCTTCCTGGTGGGAGAAGGAGCCGGACGTTTGCCGTTTTGGAAAAAGGCTCTGCCGAGAACGGGCACCATGAGACCTTTCGTCTCTGGGAAAGCACAGATCCCCAGTGCTGTTGTGCCTGTGAATAGGCTGCCCAGGGAAGGTGAAGAGCAGCAGCAGCTTGCAGTGCTGGCCCCTTCCTGGCGGGAAGAGGAGCCGGACATTTCCCGTTTTGGAAAAAGGATCTGCCGAGAACGGGCACCATGAGACCTTGCGTCTCTGGGAAAGCACAGATCCCCAGGGCTGTTGTGCCTGTGAATAGGCTGCCCAGGGAAGGCGAAGAGCAGCAGCAGCTTTCAGGGCTGGCCCCTTCATGGCGGGAAGAGGAGCCGGACGTTTCCCGTTTCGGAAAAAGGCTCTGCCGAGAACGGGCACCATGAGACCTTGCGTCTCTGGGAAAGCACAGATCCCCAGTGCTGTTGTGCCTGTGAATAGGCTGCCCAGGGAAGGTGAAGAGCAGCAACAGCTTTCAGGGCTGGCCCCTTCCTGGCGGGAGAAGGAGCCAGACGTTTCCCGTTTTGGAAAAAGGCACTGCCGAGAACGGGCACCATGAGACCTTGCGTCTCTGGGAAGGCACAGATCCCCAGGGCTGTTGTGCCTGTGAATAGGCTGCCCAGGGAAGGCGAAGAGCAGCAACAGCTTTCAGGGCTGGCCCCTTCCTGGCTGGAATACGAGCCGGAGGTTTGCCGTTTCGGAAAAAGGCTCTGCCGAGAACGGGCACCATGAGACCTTGTGTCTCTGGGAAAGCACAGATCCCCAGTGCTGTTGTGCCTGTGAATAGGCTGCCCAGGGAAGGTGAAGACCAGCAGCAGCTTTCAGGTCTGGCCCCTTCCAGGCGGGAAGAGGAGCCGGACGTTTGCCGTTTTGGAAAAAGGCTCTGCCGAGAACGGGCACCATGAGACCTTGCGTCTCTGGGAAAGCACAGATCCCCAGTGCTGTTGTGCCTGTGAATAGGCTGCCCAGGGAAGGTGAAGAGCAGCAGCAGATTTCAGGGCTGGCCCCTTCCTGGCGGGAGAAGGAGCTGGACGTTTGCCGTTTCGGAAAAAGGCTCTGCCGAGAACGGGCACCATGAGACCTTGCGTCTCTGGGAAAGCACAGATCCCCAGTGCTGTTGTGCCTGTGAATAGGCTGCCCAGGGAAGGTGAAGAGCAGCAGCAGCTTTCAGTTCTGGCCCCTTCCTGGCGGGAGAAGGAGCTGGACGTTTGCCGTTTCGGAAAAAGGCTCTGCCGAGAACGGGCACCATGAGACCTTGCGTCTCTGGGAAAGCACAGATCCCCAGGGCTGTTGTGCCTGTGAATAGGCTACCCAGGGAAGGCGAAGAGCAGCAGCAGCTTTCAGGGCTGGCCCCTTCATGGCGGGAAGAGGAGCCGGACGTTTCCTGTTTCGGAAAAAGGCTCTGCCGAGAATGGGCACCATGAGACCTTGCGTCTCTGGGAAAGCACAGATCCCCAGTGCTGTTGTGCCTGTGAATAGGCTGCCCAGGGAAGGTGAAGACCAGCAACAGCTTTCAGGTCTGGCCCCTTCCTTGTGGGAAGAGGAGCCGGACGTTTGCCGTTTTGGAAAAAGGCACTGCCGAGAACGGGCACCATGAGACCTTGCGTCTCTGGGAAAGCACAGATCCCCAGTGCTGTTGTGCCTCTGAATAGGCTGCCCAGGGAAGGCGAAGACCAGCAGCAGCTTTCAGTTCTGGCCCCTTCCTGGCGGGAGAAGGAGCCAGACGTTTGCCGTTTCGGAAAAAGGCTCTGCCGAGAACGGGCACCATGAGACCTTGTGTCTCTGGGAAAGCACAGATCCCCAGTGCTGTTGTGCCTGTGAATAGGCTGCCCAGGGAAGGTGAAGAGCAGCAACAGCTTTCAGGGCTGGCCCCTTCATGGCGGGAGAAGGAGCCGGACGTTTGCCGTTTTGGAAAAAGGCTCTGCCGAGAACGGGCACCATGAGACCTTGCGTCTCTGGGAAAGCACAGATCCCCAGGGCTGTTGTGCCTGTGAATAGGCTACCCAGGGAAGGCGAAGAGCAGCAAGAGCTTTCAGGGCTGGCCCCTTCGTGGCGGGAATAGGAGGCGGACGTTTCCCGTTTTGGAAAAAGGCACTGCCGAGAACGGGCACCATGAGACCTTGCGTCTCTGGGAAAGCACAGATCCCCAGTGCTGTTGTGCCTGTGAATAGGCTGCCCAGGGAAGGTGAAGACCAGCAACAGCTTTCAGGGCTGGCCCCTTCCTGGCGGGAGAAGGAGCTGGACGTTTCCCGTTTCGGAAAAAGGCTCTGCCGAGAACGGGCACCATGAGACCTTGCGTCTCTGGGAAAGCACAGATCCCCAGTGCTGTTGTGCCTGTGAATAGGCTACCCAGGGAAGGTGAAGAGCAGCATCAGCTTTCAGTGCTGACCCCTTCCTGGTGGGAGAAGGAGCCGGACGTTTGCCGTTTCGGAAAAAGGCTCTGCCGAGAACGGGCACCATGAGACCTTGCGTCTCTGGGAAAGCACAGATCCCCAGTGCTGTTGTGCCTGTGAATAGGCTGCCCAGGCAAGGTGAAGAGCAGCAAGAGCTTTCAGGGCTGGCCCCTTCCTGGCGGGAGAAGGAGCCAGACGTTTCCCGTTTTGGAAAAAGGCACTGCCGAGAACGGGCACCATGAGACCTTGCGTCTCTGGGAAGGCACAGATCCCCAGGGCTGTTGTGCCTGTGAATAGGCTGCCCAGGGAAGGCGAAGAGCAGACACAGCTTTCAGGGCTGGCCCCTTCCTGGCAGGAATACGAGCCGGAGGTTTGCCGTTTCGGAAAAAGTCTCTGCCGAGAACGGGCACCATGAGACCTTGCGTCTCTGGGAAAGCACAGATCCCCAGTGCTGTTGTGCCTGTGAATAGGCTGCCCAGGGAAGGTGAAGACCAGCAACAGCTTTCAGGTCTGGCCCCTTCCTTGTGGGAAGAGGAGCCGGACGTTTGCCGTTTCGGAAAAAGGCTCTGCCGAGAACGGGCACCATGAGACCTTGCGTCTCTGGGAAAGCACAGATCCCCAGTGCTGTTGTGCCTCTGAATAGGCTGCCCAGGGAAGGCGAAGACCAGCAGCAGCTTTCAGTTCTGGCCCCTTCCTGGCGGGAGAAGGAGCCAGACGTTTGCCGTTTCGGAAAAAGGCTCTGCCGAGAACGGGCACCATGAGACCTTGTGTCTCTGGGAAAGCACAGATCCCCAGTGCTGTTGTGCCTGTGAATAGGCTGCCCAGGGAAGGTGAAGAGCAGCAACAGCTTTCAGGGCTGGCCCCTTCATGGCGGGAGAAGGAGCCGGACGTTTGCCGTTTTGGAAAAAGGCTCTGCCGAGAACGGGCACCATGAGACCTTGCGTCTCTGGGAAAGCACAGATCCCCAGTGCTGTTGTGCCTGTGAATAGGCTGCCCAGGGAAGGTGAAGACCAGCAGCAGCTTTCAGGTCTGGCCCCTTCCTGGTGGGAAGAGGAGCCGGACGTTTGCCGTTTTGGAAAAAGGCTCTGCCGAGAACGGGCACCATGAGACCTTGCGTCTCTGGGAAAGCACAGATCCCCAGTGCTGTTGTGCCTGTGAATAGGCTGCCCAGGGAAGGTGAAGAGCAGCAGCAGATTTCAGGGCTGGCCCCTTCCTGGCAGGAGAAGGAGCTGGACGTTTGCCGTTTCGGAAAAAGGCTCTGCCGAGAACGGGCACCATGAGACCTTGCGTCTCTGGGAAAGCACAGATCCCCAGGGCTGTTGTGCCTGTGAATAGGCTGCCCAGGGAAGGTGAAGAGCAGCAACAGCTTTCAGGGCTGGCCCTTCCGGGTGGGAGAAGGAGCCGGACGTTTGCCGTTTCGGAAAAAGGCTCTGCCGAGAACGGGCACCATGAGACCTTGCGTCTCTGGGAAAGCACAGATCCCCAGTGCTGTTGTGCCTGTGAATAGGCTGCCCAGGGAAGGTGAAGAGCAGCAACAGCTTTCAGGGCTGGCCCCTTCCTGGCGGGAGAATGAGCCAGACGTTTGCCGTTTCGGAAAAAGGCACTGCCGAGAACGGGCACCATGAGACCTTGCGTCTCTGGGAAAGCACAGATCCCCAGGGCTGTTGTGCCTGTGAATAGGCTGCCCAGGGAAGGCGAAGAGCAGCAACAGATTTCAGGGCTGGCCCCTTCATGGCGGGAATACGAGCCGGACGTTTGCCGTTTCGGAAAAAGGCTCTGCCGAGAACGGGCACCATGAGACCTTGTGTCTCTGGGAAAGCACAGATCCCCAGTGCTGTTGTGCCTGTGAATAGGCTGCCCAGGGAAGGTGAAGACCAGCAGCAGCTTTCAGGTCTGGCCCCTTCCTGGTGGGAAGAGGAGCCGGACGTTTGCCGTTTTGGAAAAAGGCTCTGCCGAGAACGGGCACCATGAGACCTTTCGTCTCTGGGAAAGCACAGATCCCCAGTGCTGTTGTGCCTGTGAATAGGCTGCCCAGGGAAGGTGAAGAGCAGCAGCAGCTTGCAGTGCTGGCCCCTTCCTGGCGGGAAGAGGAGCCGGACATTTCCCGTTTTGGAAAAAGGATCTGCCGAGAACGGGCACCATGAGACCTTGCGTCTCTGGGAAAGCACAGATCCCCAGGGCTGTTGTGCCTGTGAATAGGCTGCCCAGGGAAGGCGAAGAGCAGCAGCAGCTTTCAGGGCTGGCCCCTTCATGGCGGGAAGAGGAGCCGGACGTTTCCTGTTTCGGAAAAAGGCTCTGCCGAGAATGGGCACCATGAGACCTTGCGTCTCTGGGAAAGCACAGATCCCCAGTGCTGTTGTGCCTGTGAATAGGCTGCCCAGGGAAGGTGAAGACCAGCAGCAGCTTTCAGGGCTGGCCCCTTCCTTGTGGGAAGAGGAGCCGGACGTTTGCCGTTTTGGAAAAAGGCTCTGCCGAGAACGGGCACCATGAGACCTTGCGTCTCTGGGAAAGCACAGATCCCCAGTGCTGTTGTGCCTGTGAATAGGCTACCCAGGGAAGGTGAAGAGCAGCATCAGCTTTCAGTGCTGACCCCTTCCTGGTGGGAGAAGGAGCCGGACGTTTCCCGTTTCGGAAAAAGGCTCTGCCGAGAACGGGCACCATGAGACCTTGCGTCTCTGGGAAAGCACAGATCCCCAGTGCTGTTGTGCCTGTGAATAGGCTGCCCAGGGAAGGTGAAGAGCAGCAACAGCTTTCAGGGCTGGCCCCTTCCTGGCGGGAGAAGGAGCCAGACGTTTCCCGTTTTGGAAAAAGGCACTGCCGAGAACGGGCACCATGAGACCTTGCGTCTCTGGGAAGGCACAGATCCCCAGGGCTGTTGTGCCTGTGAATAGGCTGCCCAGGGAAGGCGAAGAGCAGCAACAGCTTTCAGGGCTGGCCCCTTCCTGGCTGGAATACGAGCCGGAGGTTTGCCGTTTCGGAAAAAGGCTCTGCCGAGAACGGGCACCATGAGACCTTGTGTCTCTGGGAAAGCACAGATCCCCAGTGCTGTTGTGCCTGTGAATAGGCTGCCCAGGGAAGGTGAAGACCAGCAGCAGCTTTCAGGTCTGGCCCCTTCCAGGCGGGAAGAGGAGCCGGACGTTTGCCGTTTTGGAAAAAGGCTCTGCCGAGAACGGGCACCATGAGACCTTGCGTCTCTGGGAAAGCACAGATCCCCAGTGCTGTTGTGCCTGTGAATAGGCTGCCCAGGGAAGGTGAAGAGCAGCAGCAGATTTCAGGGCTGGCCCCTTCCTGGCGGGAGAAGGAGCTGGACGTTTGCCGTTTCGGAAAAAGGCTCTGCCGAGAACGGGCACCATGAGACCTTGCGTCTCTGGGAAAGCACAGATCCCCAGTGCTGTTGTGCCTGTGAATAGGCTGCCCAGGGAAGGTGAAGAGCAGCAGCAGATTTCAGGGCTGGCCCCTTCCTGGCGGGAGAAGGAGCTGGACGTTTGCCGTTTCGGAAAAAGGCTCTGCCGAGAACGGGCACCATGAGACCTTGCGTCTCTGGGAAAGCACAGATCCCCAGGGCTGTTGTGCCTGTGAATAGGCTACCCAGGGAAGGCGAAGAGCAGCAGCAGCTTTCAGGGCTGGCCCCTTCATGGCGGGAAGAGGAGCCGGACGTTTCCTGTTTCGGAAAAAGGCTCTGCCGAGAATGGGCACCATGAGACCTTGCGTCTCTGGGAAAGCACAGATCCCCAGTGCTGTTGTGCCTGTGAATAGGCTGCCCAGGGAAGGTGAAGACCAGCAACAGCTTTCAGGTCTGGCCCCTTCCTTGTGGGAAGAGGAGCCGGACGTTTGCCGTTTTGGAAAAAGGCACTGCCGAGAACGGGCACCATGAGACCTTGCGTCTCTGGGAAAGCACAGATCCCCAGTGCTGTTGTGCCTCTGAATAGGCTGCCCAGGGAAGGCGAAGACCAGCAGCAGCTTTCAGTTCTGGCCCCTTCCTGGCGGGAGAAGGAGCCAGACGTTTGCCGTTTCGGAAAAAGGCTCTGCCGAGAACGGGCACCATGAGACCTTGTGTCTCTGGGAAAGCACAGATCCCCAGTGCTGTTGTGCCTGTGAATAGGCTGCCCAGGGAAGGTGAAGAGCAGCAACAGCTTTCAGGGCTGGCCCCTTCATGGCGGGAGAAGGAGCCGGACGTTTGCCGTTTTGGAAAAAGGCTCTGCCGAGAACGGGCACCATGAGACCTTGCGTCTCTGGGAAAGCACAGATCCCCAGGGCTGTTGTGCCTGTGAATAGGCTACCCAGGGAAGGCGAAGAGCAGCAAGAGCTTTCAGGGCTGGCCCCTTCGTGGCGGGAATAGGAGGCGGACGTTTCCCGTTTTGGAAAAAGGCACTGCCGAGAACGGGCACCATGAGACCTTGCGTCTCTGGGAAAGCACAGATCCCCAGTGCTGTTGTGCCTGTGAATAGGCTGCCCAGGGAAGGTGAAGACCAGCAACAGCTTTCAGGGCTGGCCCCTTCCTGGCGGGAGAAGGAGCTGGACGTTTCCCGTTTCGGAAAAAGGCTCTGCCGAGAACGGGCACCATGAGACCTTGCGTCTCTGGGAAAGCACAGATCCCCAGTGCTGTTGTGCCTGTGAATAGGCTACCCAGGGAAGGTGAAGAGCAGCATCAGCTTTCAGTGCTGACCCCTTCCTGGTGGGAGAAGGAGCCGGACGTTTGCCGTTTCGGAAAAAGGCTCTGCCGAGAACGGGCACCATGAGACCTTGCGTCTCTGGGAAAGCACAGATCCCCAGTGCTGTTGTGCCTGTGAATAGGCTGCCCAGGCAAGGTGAAGAGCAGCAAGAGCTTTCAGGGCTGGCCCCTTCCTGGCGGGAGAAGGAGCCAGACGTTTCCCGTTTTGGAAAAAGGCACTGCCGAGAACGGGCACCATGAGACCTTGCGTCTCTGGGAAGGCACAGATCCCCAGGGCTGTTGTGCCTGTGAATAGGCTGCCCAGGGAAGGCGAAGAGCAGACACAGCTTTCAGGGCTGGCCCCTTCCTGGCAGGAATACGAGCCGGAGGTTTGCCGTTTCGGAAAAAGTCTCTGCCGAGAACGGGCACCATGAGACCTTGTGTCTCTGGGAAAGCACAGATCCCCAGTGCTGTTGTGCCTGTGAATAGGCTGCCCAGGGAAGGTGAAGACCAGCAGCAGCTTTCAGGTCTGGCCCCTTCCTGGTGGGAAGAGGAGCCGGACGTTTGCCGTTTTGGAAAAAGGCTCTGCCGAGAACGGGCACCATGAGATCTTGCGTCTCTGGGAAAGCACAGATCCCCAGTGCTGTTGTGCCTGTGAATAGGCTGCCCAGGGAAGGTGAAGAGCAGCAGCAGATTTCAGGGCTGGCCCCTTCCTGGCGGGAGAAGGAGCTGGACGTTTGCCGTTTCGGAAAAAGGCTCTGCCGAGAACGGGCACCATGAGACCTTGCGTCTCTAGGAAAGCACAGATCCCCAGTGCTCTTGTGCCTGTGAATAGGCTGCCCAGGGAAGGTGAAGAGCAGCAACAGCTTTCAGGGCTGGCCCCTTCATGGCGGGAGAAGGAGCCGGACGTTTGCCGTTTTGGAAAAAGGCTCTGCCGAGAACGGGCACCATGAGACCTTGCGTCTCTGGGAAAGCACAGATCCCCAGGGCTGTTGTGCCTGTGAATAGGCTACCCAGGGAAGGCGAAGAGCAGCAAGAGCTTTCAGGGCTGGCCCCTTCGTGGCGGGAATAGGAGGCGGACGTTTCCCGTTTTGGAAAAAGGCACTGCCGAGAACGGGCACCATGAGACCTTGCGTCTCTGGGAAAGCACAGATCCCCAGTGCTGTTGTGCCTGTGAATAGGCTGCCCAGGGAAGGTGAAGACCAGCAACAGCTTTCAGGGCTGGCCCCTTCCTGGCGGGAGAAGGAGCTGGACGTTTGCCGTTTCGGAAAAAGGCTCTGCCGAGAACGGGCACCATGAGACCTTGCGTCTCTGGGAAAGCACAGATCCCCAGTGCTGTTGTGCCTGTGAATAGGCTACCCAGGGAAGGTGAAGAGCAGCATCAGCTTTCAGTGCTGACCCCTTCCTGGTGGGAGAAGGAGCCGGACGTTTCCCGTTTCGGAAAAAGGCTCTGCCGAGAACGGGCACCATGAGACCTTGCGTCTCTGGGAAAGCACAGATCCCCAGTGCTGTTGTGCCTGTGAATAGGCTGCCCAGGGAAGGTGAAGAGCAGCAACAGCTTTCAGGGCTGGCCCCTTCCTGGCGGGAAGAGGAGCCAGACGTTTCCCGTTTTGGAAAAAGGCACTGCCGAGAACGGGCACCATGAGACCTTGCGTCTCTGGGAAGGCACAGATCCCCAGGGCTGTTGTGCCTGTGAATAGGCTGCCCAGGGAAGGCGAAGAGCAGCAACAGCTTTCAGGGCTGGCCCCTTCCTGGCGGGAATACGAGCCGGAGGTTTGCCGTTTCGGAAAAAGGCTCTGCCGAGAACGGGCACCATGAGACCTTGTGTCTCTGGGAAAGCACAGATCCCCAGGGCTGTTGTGCCTGTGAATAGGCTGCCCAGGGAAGGTGAAGACCAGCAGCAGCTTTCAGGTCTGGCCCCTTCCTGGTGGGAAGAGGAGCCGGACGTTTGCCGTTTCGGAAAAAGGCTCTGCCGAGAACGGGCACCATGAGACCTTGCGTCTCTGGGAAAGCACAGATCCCCAGTGCTGTTGTGCCTGTGAATAGGCTGCCCAGGGAAGGTGAAGAGCAGCAGCAGATTTCAGGGCTGGCCCCTTCCTGGCGGGAGAAGGAGCTGGACGTTTGCCGTTTCGGAAAAAGGCTCTGCCGAGAACGGGCACCATGAGACCTTGCGTCTCTGGGAAAGCACAGATCCCCAGTGCTGTTGTGCCTGTGAATAGGCTGCCCAGGGAAGGTGAAGAGCAGCAACAGCTTTCAGGGCTGGCCCCTTCATGGCGGGAGAAGGAGCCGGACGTTTGCCGTTTTGGAAAAAGGCTCTGCCGAGAACGGGCACCATGAGACCTTGCGTCTCTGGGAAAGCACAGATCCCCAGGGCTGTTGTGCCTGTGAATAGGCTACCCAGGGAAGGCGAAGAGCAGCAGCAGCTTTCAGGGCTGGCCCCTTCATGGCGGGAAGAGGAGCCGGACGTTTCCTGTTTCGGAAAAAGGCTCTGCCGAGAATGGGCACCATGAGACCTTGCGTCTCTGGGAAAGCACAGATCCCCAGTGCTGTTGTGCCTGTGAATAGGCTGCCCAGGGAAGGTGAAGACCAGCAACAGCTTTCAGGTCTGGCCCCTTCCTTGTGGGAAGAGGAGCCGGACGTTTGCCGTTTCGGAAAAAGGCTCTGCCGAGAACGGGCACCATGAGACCTTGCGTCTCTGGGAAAGCACAGATCCCCAGGGCTGTTGTGCCTGTGAATAGGCTGCCCAGGGAAGGCGAAGACCAGCAGCAGCTTTCAGTTCTGGCCCCTTCCTGGCGGGAGAAGGAGCCAGACGTTTGCCGTTTCGGAAAAAGGCTCTGCCGAGAACGGGCACCATGAGACCTTGTGTCTCTGGGAAAGCACAGATCCCCAGTGCTGTTGTGCCTGTGAATAGGCTGCCCAGGGAAGGTGAAGAGCAGCAACAGCTTTCAGGGCTGGCCCCTTCATGGCGGGAGAAGGAGCCGGACGTTTGCCGTTTTGGAAAAAGGCTCTGCCGAGAACGGGCACCATGAGACCTTGCGTCTCTGGGAAAGCACAGATCCCCAGGGCTGTTGTGCCTGTGAATAGGCTACCCAGGGAAGGCGAAGAGCAGCAAGAGCTTTCAGGGCTGGCCCCTTCGTGGCGGGAATAGGAGGCGGACGTTTCCCGTTTTGGAAAAAGGCACTGCCGAGAACGGGCACCATGAGACCTTGCGTCTCTGGGAAAGCACAGATCCCCAGTGCTGTTGTGCCTGTGAATAGGCTGCCCAGGGAAGGTGAAGACCAGCAACAGCTTTCAGGGCTGGCCCCTTCCTGGCGGGAGAAGGAGCTGGACGTTTCCCGTTTCGGAAAAAGGCTCTGCCGAGAACGGGCACCATGAGACCTTGCGTCTCTGGGAAAGCACAGATCCCCAGGGCTGTTGTGCCTGTGAATAGGCTACCCAGGGAAGGTGAAGAGCAGCATCAGCTTTCAGTGCTGACCCCTTCCTGGTGGGAGAAGGAGCCGGACGTTTGCCGTTTCGGAAAAAGGCTCTGCCGAGAACGGGCACCATGAGACCTTGCGTCTCTGGGAAAGCACAGATCCCCAGTGCTGTTGTGCCTGTGAATAGGCTGCCCAGGCAAGGTGAAGAGCAGCAAGAGCTTTCAGGGCTGGCCCCTTCCTGGCGGGAGAAGGAGCCAGACGTTTCCCGTTTTGGAAAAAGGCACTGCCGAGAACGGGCACCATGAGACCTTGCGTCTCTGGGAAGGCACAGATCCCCAGGGCTGTTGTGCCTGTGAATAGGCTGCCCAGGGAAGGCGAAGAGCAGACACAGCTTTCAGGGCTGGCCCCTTCCTGGCGGGAATACGAGCCGGAGGTTTGCCGTTTCGGAAAAAGTCTCTGCCGAGAACGGGCACCATGAGACCTTGTGTCTCTGGGAAAGCACAGATCCCCAGTGCTGTTGTGCCTGTGAATAGGCTGCCCAGGGAAGGTGAAGACCAGCAGCAGCTTTCAGGTCTGGCCCCTTCCTGGTGGGAAGAGGAGCCGGACGTTTGCCGTTTTGGAAAAAGGCTCTGCCGAGAACGGGCACCATGAGACCTTCCGTCTCTGGGAAAGCACAGATCCCCAGTGCTGTTGTGCCTGTGAATAGGCTGCCCAGGGAAGGTGAAGAGCAGCAGCAGATTTCAGGGCTGGCCCCTTCCTGGTGGGAGAAGGAGCCGGACGTTTGCCGTTTCGGAAAAAGGCTCTGCCGAGAACGGGCACCATGAGACCTTGCGTCTCTGGGAAAGCACAGATCCCCAGTGCTGTTGTGCCTGTGAATAGGCTGCCCAGGGAAGGTGAAGAGCAGCAACAGCTTTCAGGGCTGGCCCCTTCATGGCGGGAGAAGGAGCCGGACGTTTGCCGTTTTGGAAAAAGGCTCTGCCGAGAACGGGCACCATGAGACCTTGCGTCTCTGGGAAAGCACAGATCCCCAGGGCTGTTGTGCCTGTGAATAGGCTACCCAGGGAAGGCGAAGAGCAGCAAGAGCTTTCAGGGCTGGCCCCTTCGTGGCGGGAATAGGAGGCGGACGTTTCCCGTTTTGGAAAAAGGCACTGCCGAGAACGGGCACCATGAGACCTTGCGTCTCTGGGAAAGCACAGATCCCCAGTGCTGTTGTGCCTGTGAATAGGCTGCCCAGGGAAGGTGAAGACCAGCAACAGCTTTCAGGGCTGGCCCCTTCATGGCAGGAGAAGGAGCCGGACGTTTGCCGTTTTGGAAAAAGGCTCTGCCGAGAACGGGCACCATGAGACCTTGCGTCTCTGGGAAAGCACAGATCCCCAGGGCTGTTGTGCCTGTGAATAGGCTACCCAGGGAAGGCGAAGAGCAGCAGCAGCTTTCAGGGCTGGCCCCTTCATGGCGGGAAGAGGAGCCGGACGTTTCCTGTTTCGGAAAAAGGCTCTGCCGAGAATGGGCACCATGAGACCTTGCGTCTCTGGGAAAGCACAGATCCCCAGTGCTGTTGTGCCTGTGAATAGGCTGCCCAGGGAAGGTGAAGACCAGCAACAGCTTTCAGGTCTGGCCCCTTCCTTGTGGGAAGAGGAGCCGGACGTTTGCCGTTTCGGAAAAAGGCTCTGCCGAGAACGGGCACCATGAGACCTTGCGTCTCTGGGAAAGCACAGATCCCCAGGGCTGTTGTGCCTGTGAATAGGCTGCCCAGGGAAGGCGAAGACCAGCAGCAGCTTTCAGTTCTGGCCCCTTCCTGGCGGGAGAAGGAGCCAGACGTTTGCCGTTTCGGAAAAAGGCTCTGCCGAGAACGGGCACCATGAGACCTTGTGTCTCTGGGAAAGCACAGATCCCCAGTGCTGTTGTGCCTGTGAATAGGCTGCCCAGGGAAGGTGAAGAGCAGCAACAGCTTTCAGGGCTGGCCCCTTCATGGCGGGAGAAGGAGCCGGACGTTTGCCGTTTTGGAAAAAGGCTCTGCCGAGAACGGGCACCATGAGACCTTGCGTCTCTGGGAAAGCACAGATCCCCAGGGCTGTTGTGCCTGTGAATAGGCTACCCAGGGAAGGCGAAGAGCAGCAAGAGCTTTCAGGGCTGGCCCCTTCGTGGCGGGAATAGGAGGCGGACGTTTCCCATTTTGGAAAAAGGCACTGCCGAGAACGGGCACCATGAGACCTTGCGTCTCTGGGAAAGCACAGATCCCCAGTGCTGTTGTGCCTGTGAATAGGCTGCCCAGGGAAGGTGAAGACCAGCAACAGCTTTCAGGGCTGGCCCCTTCCTGGCGGGAGAAGGAGCTGGACGTTTCCCGTTTCGGAAAAAGGCTCTGCCGAGAACGGGCACCATGAGACCTTGCGTCTCTGGGAAAGCACAGATCCCCAGGGCTGTTGTGCCTGTGAATAGGCTACCCAGGGAAGGTGAAGAGCAGCATCAGCTTTCAGTGCTGACCCCTTCCTGGTGGGAGAAGGAGCCGGACGTTTGCCGTTTCGGAAAAAGGCTCTGCCGAGAACGGGCACCATGAGACCTTGCGTCTCTGGGAAAGCACAGATCCCCAGTGCTGTTGTGCCTGTGAATAGGCTGCCCAGGCAAGGTGAAGAGCAGCAAGAGCTTTCAGGGCTGGCCCCTTCATGGCGGGAGAAGGAGCCGGACGTTTGCCGTTTTGGAAAAAGGCTCTGCCGAGAACGGGCACCATGAGACCTTGCGTCTCTGGGAAAGCACAGATCCCCAGGGCTGTTGTGCCTGTGAATAGGCTGCCCAGGGAAGGCGAAGAGCAGACACAGCTTTCAGGGCTGGCCCCTTCCTGGCGGGAATACGAGCCGGAGGTTTGCCGTTTCGGAAAAAGTCTCTGCCGAGAACGGGCACCATGAGACCTTGTGTCTCTGGGAAAGCACAGATCCCCAGTGCTGTTGTGCCTGTGAATAGGCTGCCCAGGGAAGGTGAAGACCAGCAGCAGCTTTCAGGTCTGGCCCCTTCCTGGTGGGAAGAGGAGCCGGACGTTTGCCGTTTTGGAAAAAGGCTCTGCCGAGAACGGGCACCATGAGACCTTCCGTCTCTGGGAAAGCACAGATCCCCAGTGCTGTTGTGCCTGTGAATAGGCTGCCCAGGGAAGGTGAAGAGCAGCAGCAGATTTCAGGGCTGGCCCCTTCCTGGTGGGAGAAGGAGCCGGACGTTTGCCGTTTCGGAAAAAGGCTCTGCCGAGAACGGGCACCATGAGACCTTGCGTCTCTGGGAAAGCACAGATCCCCAGTGCTGTTGTGCCTGTGAATAGGCTGCCCAGGGAAGGTGAAGAGCAGCAACAGCTTTCAGGGCTGGCCCCTTCATGGCGGGAGAAGGAGCCGGACGTTTGCCGTTTTGGAAAAAGGCTCTGCCGAGAACGGGCACCATGAGACCTTGCGTCTCTGGGAAAGCACAGATCCCCAGGGCTGTTGTGCCTGTGAATAGGCTACCCAGGGAAGGCGAAGAGCAGCAAGAGCTTTCAGGGCTGGCCCCTTCGTGGCGGGAATAGGAGGCGGACGTTTCCCGTTTTGGAAAAAGGCACTGCCGAGAACGGGCACCATGAGACCTTGCGTCTCTGGGAAAGCACAGATCCCCAGTGCTGTTGTGCCTGTGAATAGGCTGCCCAGGGAAGGTGAAGACCAGCAACAGCTTTCAGGGCTGGCCCCTTCCTGGCGGGAGAAGGAGCTGGACGTTTCCCGTTTCGGAAAAAGGCTCTGCCGAGAACGGGCACCATGAGACCTTGCGTCTCTGGGAAAGCACAGATCCCCAGGGCTGTTGTGCCTGTGAATAGGCTACCCAGGGAAGGTGAAGAGCAGCATCAGCTTTCAGTGCTGACCCCTTCCTGGTGGGAGAAGGAGCCGGACGTTTCCCGTTTTGGAAAAAGGCTCTGCCGAGAACGGGCACCATGAGACCTTGCGTCTCTGGGAAAGCACAGATCCCCAGGGCTGTTGTGCCTGTGAATAGGCTGCCCAGGGAAGGTGAAGAGCAGCAGCAGCTTTCAGGGCTGGCCCCTTCCTGGCGGGAGAATGAGCCAGACGTTTCCCGTTTTGGAAAAAGGCACTGCCGAGAACGGGCACCATGAGACCTTGCGTCTCTGGGAAGGCACAGATCCCCAGGGCTGTTGTGCCTGTGAATAGGCTGCCCAGGGAAGGCGAAGAGCAGCAACAGCTTTCAGGGCTGGCCCCTTCCTGGCGGGAATACGAGCCGGAGGTTTGCCGTTTCGGAAAAAGGCTCTGCCGAGAACGGGCACCATGAGACCTTGTGTCTCTGGGAAAGCACAGATCCCCAGTGCTGTTGTGCCTGTGAATAGGCTGCCCAGGGAAGGTGAAGAGCAGCAGCAGCTTTCAGGGCTGGCCCCATCCTGGCGGGAATAGGAGCCGGACGTTTGCCGTTTTGGAAAAAGGCTCTGCCGAGAACGAGTGCCATGAGACGTTCCGCCTATGGAAAGGCAAATATCCCCATTGCTGTTGTGCCTGTGAATAGGCTGCCAAGGGAAGGTGAAGAGCAGCAACAGCTGACAGGGCTGGCACCTTCCTGGTGGGAGAGATAGCCGGACGTTTGCCTTTTCGGAAAGAGGCTCTGCCGAGAATGAGTGCCATGAGATGTCCCGTCTGTGGGAAGGCAAAGATCCCGCGATGCTGTTGTGCCTGTGAATAGGCTGCCCAGGGAAGGTGAAGAGCAGCAACAGCTGTCAGGGCTGGCCACCTTCCTTGTGGGAGAGATAGGCGGACGTTTGCCGTTTCGGAAAAAGGCTCTGCCGAGAACGGGCACCATGAGACCTTGCGTCTCTGGGAAAGCACAGATCCCCAGGGCTGTTGTGCCTGTGAATAGGCTACCCAGGGAAGGCGAAGAGCAGCAAGAGCTTTCAGGGCTGGCCCCTTCGTGGCGGGAATAGGAGGCGGACGTTTACCGTTTTGGAAAAAGGCACTGCCGAGAACGGGCACCATGAGACCTTGCGTCTCTGGGAAAGCACAGATCCCCAGTGCTGTTGTGCCTGTGAATAGGCTGCCCAGGGAAGGTGAAGACCAGCAACAGCTTTCAGGGCTGGCCCCTTCCTGGCGGGAGAAGGAGCTGGACGTTTCCCGTTTCGGAAAAAGGCTCTGCCGAGAACGGGCACCATGAGACCTTGTGTCTCTGGGAAAGCACAGATCCCCAGTGCTGTTGTGCCTGTGAATAGGCTGCCCAGGGAAGGTGAAGAGCAGCAGCAGCTTTCAGGGCTGGCCCCATCCTGGCGGGAATAGGAGCCGGACGTTTGCCGTTTTGGAAAAAGGCTCTGCCGAGAACGAGTGCCATGAGACGTTCCGCCTATGGAAAGGCAAATATCCCCATTGCTGTTGTGCCTGTGAATAGGCTGCCAAGGGAAGGTGAAGAGCAGCAACAGCTGACAGGGCTGGCACCTTCCTGGTGGGAGAGATAGCCGGACGTTTGCCTTTTCGGAAAGAGGCTCTGCCGAGAATGAGTGCCATGAGATGTCCCGTCTGTGGGAAGGCAAAGATCCCGCGATGCTGTTGTGCCTGTGAATAGGCTGCCCAGGGAAGGTGAAGAGCAGCAACAGCTGTCAGGGCTGGCCACCTTCCTTGTGGGAGAGATAGGCGGACGTTTGCCGTTTCGGAAAAAGGCTCTGCCGAGAACGGGCACCATGAGACCTTGCGTCTCTGGGAAAGCACAGATCCCCAGTGCTGTTGTGCCTGTGAATAGGCTGTCCCGGGAAGGCGAAGAGCAGCAACAGCTTTCAGGGCTGGCCCCTTCATGGCGGGAGAAGGAGCCGGACGTTTGCCGTTTTGGAAAAAGGCTCTGCCGAGAACGGGCACCATGAGACCTTGCGTCTCTGGGAAAGCACAGATCCCCAGGGCTGTTGTGCCTGTGAATAGGCTACCCAGGGAAGGCGAAGAGCAGCAAGAGCTTTCAGGGCTGGCCCCTTCGTGGCGGGAATAGGAGGCGGACGTTTACCGTTTTGGAAAAAGGCACTGCCGAGAACGGGCACCATGAGACCTTGCGTCTCTGGGAAAGCACAGATCCCCAGTGCTGTTGTGCCTGTGAATAGGCTGCCCAGGGAAGGTGAAGACCAGCAACAGCTTTCAGGGCTGGCCCCTTCCTGGCGGGAGAAGGAGCTGGACGTTTCCCGTTTCGGAAAAAGGCTCTGCCGAGAACGGGCACCATGAGACCTTGCGTCTCTGGGAAAGCACAGATCCCCAGTGCTGTTGTGCCTGTGAATAGGCTACCCAGGGAAGGTGAAGAGCAGCATCAGCTTTCAGTGCTGACCCCTTCCTGGTGGGAGAAGGAGCCGGACGTTTCCCGTTTCGGAAAAAGGCTCTGCCGAGAACGGGCACCATGAGACCTTGCGTCTCTGGGAAAGCACAGATCCCCAGTGCTGTTGTGCCTGTGAATAGGCTGCCCAGGGAAGGTGAAGAGCAGCAACAGCTTTCAGGGCTGGCCCCTTCCTGGCGGGAGAAGGAGCCAGACGTTTCCCGTTTTGGAAAAAGGCACTGCCGAGAACGGGCACCATGAGACCTTGCGTCTCTGGGAAGGCACAGATCCCCAGGGCTGTTGTGCCTGTGAATAGGCTGCCCAGGGAAGGCGAAGAGCAGCAACTGCTTTCAGGGCTGGCCCCTTCCTTGTGGGAATAGGAGCCGGACGTTTGCCGTTTTGGAAAAAGGCTCTGCCGAGAACGAGTGCCATGAGACGTTCCGCCTATGGAAAGGCAAATATCCCCATTGCTGTTGTGCCTGTGAATAGGCTGCCAAGGGAAGGTGAAGAGCAGCAACAGCTGACAGGGCTGGCACCTTCCTGGTGGGAGAGATAGCCGGACGTTTGCCTTTTCAGAAAGAGGCTCTGCCGAGAATGAGTGCCATGAGATATCCCGTCTGTGGGAAGGCAAAGATCCCGCGATGCTGTTGTGCCTGTGAATAGGCTGCCCAGGGAAGGCGAAGAGCAGCAACAGCTTTCAGGGCTGGCCCCTTCCTGGCGGGAATACGAGCCGGAGGTTTGCCGTTTCGGAAAAAGGCTCTGCCGAGAACGGGCACCATGAGACCTTGCGTCTCTGGGAAAGCACAGATCCCCAGTGCTGTTGTGCCTGTGAATAGGCTGCCCAGGGAAGGTGAAGACCAGCAGCAGCTTTCAGGTCTGGCCCCTTCCTGGTGGGAAGAGGAGCCGGACGTTTGCCGTTTTGGAAAAAGGCTCTGCCGAGAACGGGCACCATGAGACCTTGCGTCTCTGGGAAAGCACAGATCCCCAGTGCTGTTGTGCCTGTGAATAGGCCGCCCAGGGAAGGTGAAGAGCAGCAGCAGATTTCAGGGCTGGCCCCTTCCTGGCGGGAGAAGGAGCTGGACGTTTCCCGTTTCGGAAAAAGGCTCTGCCGAGAACGGGCACCATGAGACCTTGCGTCTCTGGGAAAGCACAGATCCCCAGTGCTGTTGTGCCTGTGAATAGGCTGCCCAGGGAAGGTGAAGAGCAGCAGCAGCTTTCAGGTCTGGCCCCTTCCTGGTGGGAGAAGGAGCCGGATGTTTGCCGTTTTGGAAAAAGGCTCTGCCGAGAACGAGTGCCATGAGACGTTCCGCCTATGGAAAGGCAAATATCCCCATTGCTGTTGTGCCTGTGAATAGGCTGCCAAGGGAAGGTGAAGAGCAGCAACAGCTGACAGGGCTGGCACCTTCCTGGTGGGAGAGATAGCCGGACGTTTGCCTTTTCGGAAAGAGGCTCTGCCGAGAATGAGTGCCATGAGATGTCCCGTCTGTGGGAAGGCAAAGATCCCGCGATGCTGTTGTGCCTGTGAATAGGCTGCCCAGGGAAGGTGAAGAGCAGCAACAGCTGTCAGGGCTGGCCACCTTCCTTGTGGGAGAGATAGGCGGACGTTTGCCGTTTCGGAAAAAGGCTCTGCCGAGAACGGGCACCATGAGACCTTGCGTCTCTGGGAAAGCACAGATCCCCAGTGCTGTTGTGCCTGTGAATAGGCTGCCCAGGGAAGGTGAAGAGCAGCAACAGCTTTCAGGGCTGGCCCCTTCATGGCGGGAGAAGGAGCCGGACGTTTGCCGTTTTGGAAAAAGGCTCTGCCGAGAACGGGCACCATGAGACCTTGCGTCTCTGGGAAAGCACAGATCCCCAGGGCTGTTGTGCCTGTGAATAGGCTACCCAGGGAAGGCGAAGAGCAGCAAGAGCTTTCAGGGCTGGCCCCTTCGTGGCGGGAATAGGAGGCGGACGTTTACCGTTTTGGAAAAAGGCACTGCCGAGAACGGGCACCATGAGACCTTGCGTCTCTGGGAAAGCACAGATCCCCAGTGCTGTTGTGCCTGTGAATAGGCTGCCCAGGGAAGGTGAAGACCAGCAACAGCTTTCAGGGCTGGCCCCTTCCTGGCGGGAGAAGGAGCTGGACGTTTCCCGTTTCGGAAAAAGGCTCTGCCGAGAACGGGCACCATGAGACCTTGCGTCTCTGGGAAAGCACAGATCCCCAGTGCTGTTGTGCCTGTGAATAGGCTACCCAGGGAAGGTGAAGAGCAGCATCAGCTTTCAGTGCTGACCCCTTCCTGGTGGGAGAAGGAGCCGGACGTTTCCCGTTTCGGAAAAAGGCTCTGCCGAGAACGGGCACCATGAGACCTTGCGTCTCTGGGAAAGCACAGATCCCCAGTGCTGTTGTGCCTGTGAATAGGCTGCCCAGGGAAGGTGAAGAGCAGCAACAGCTTTCAGGGCTGGCCCCTTCCTGGCGGGAGAAGGAGCCAGACGTTTCCCGTTTTGGAAAAAGGCACTGCCGAGAACGGGCACCATGAGACCTTGCGTCTCTGGGAAGGCACAGATCCCCAGGGCTGTTGTGCCTGTGAATAGGCTGCCCAGGGAAGGCGAAGAGCAGCAACTGCTTTCAGGGCTGGCCCCTTCCTTGTGGGAATAGGAGCCGGACGTTTGCCGTTTTGGAAAAAGGCTCTGCCGAGAACGAGTGCCATGAGACGTTCCGCCTATGGAAAGGCAAATATCCCCATTGCTGTTGTGCCTGTGAATAGGCTGCCAAGGGAAGGTGAAGAGCAGCAACAGCTGACAGGGCTGGCACCTTCCTGGTGGGAGAGATAGCCGGACGTTTGCCTTTTCGGAAAGAGGCTCTGCCGAGAATGAGTGCCATGAGATATCCCGTCTGTGGGAAGGCAAAGATCCCGCGATGCTGTTGTGCCTGTGAATAGGCTGCCCAGGGAAGGCGAAGAGCAGCAACAGCTTTCAGGGCTGGCCCCTTCCTGGCGGGAATACGAGCCGGAGGTTTGCCGTTTCGGAAAAAGGCTCTGCCGAGAACGGGCACCATGAGACCTTGCGTCTCTGGGAAAGCACAGATCCCCAGTGCTGTTGTGCCTGTGAATAGGCTGCCCAGGGAAGGTGAAGACCAGCAGCAGCTTTCAGGTCTGGCCCCTTCCTGGTGGGAAGAGGAGCCGGACGTTTGCCGTTTTGGAAAAAGGCTCTGCCGAGAACGGGCACCATGAGACCTTGCGTCTCTGGGAAAGCACAGATCCCCAGTGCTGTTGTGCCTGTGAATAGGCCGCCCAGGGAAGGTGAAGAGCAGCAGCAGATTTCAGGGCTGGCCCCTTCCTGGCGGGAGAAGGAGCTGGACGTTTCCCGTTTCGGAAAAAGGCTCTGCCGAGAACGGGCACCATGAGACCTTGCGTCTCTGGGAAAGCACAGATCCCCAGTGCTGTTGTGCCTGTGAATAGGCTGCCCAGGGAAGGTGAAGAGCAGCAGCAGCTTTCAGGTCTGGCCCCTTCCTGGTGGGAGAAGGAGCCGGATGTTTGCCGTTTTGGAAAAAGGCTCTGTCGAGAACGAGTGCCATGAGACGTTCCGCCTATGGAAAGGCAAATATCCCCATTGCTGTTGTGCCTGTGAATAGGCTGCCAAGGGAAGGTGAAGAGCAGCAACAGCTGACAGGGCTGGCACCTTCCTGGTGGGAGAGATAGCCGGACGTTTGCCTTTTCGGAAAGAGGCTGTGCCGAGAACGACTGCCATGAGATGTCCCATCTGTGGGAAGGCAAAGATCCCCGATGCTGTTGTGCCTGTGAATAGGCTGCCCAGGGAAGGCGAAGAGCAGCAACAGCTTTCAGGGCTGGCCCCTTCCTGGCGGGAATACGAGCCGGAGGTTTGCCGTTTCGGAAAAAGGCTCTGCCGAGAACGGGCACCATGAGACCTTGTGTCTCTGGGAAAGCACAGATCCCCAGTGCTGTTGTGCCTGTGAATAGGCTGCCCAGGGAAGGTGAAGACCAGCAGCAGCTTTCAGGTCTGGCCCCTTCCTGGTGGGAAGAGGAGCCGGACGTTTGCCGTTTTGGAAAAAGGCTCTGCCGAGAACGGGCACCATGAGACCTTCCGTCTCTGGGAAAGCACAGATCCCCAGTGCTGTTGTGCCTGTGAATAGGCTGCCCAGGGAAGGTGAAGAGCAGCAGCAGATTTCAGGGCTGGCCCCTTCCTGGTGGGAGAAGGAGCCGGACGTTTGCCGTTTCGGAAAAAGGCTCTGCCGAGAACGGGCACCATGAGACCTTGCGTCTCTGGGAAAGCACAGATCCCCAGTGCTGTTGTGCCTGTGAATAGGCTGCCCAGGGAAGGTGAAGAGCAGCAGCAGCTTTCAGGTCTGGCCCCTTCCTGGTGGGAGAAGGAGCCGGACGTTTGCCATTTTGGAAAAAGGCTCTGCCGAGAACGAGTGCCATGAGACGTTCCGCCTATGGAAAGGCAAATATCCCCAGGGCTGTTGTGCCTGTGAATAGTCTGCCAAGGGAAGGTGAAGAGCAGCAACAGCTGACAGGGCTGGCACCTTCCTGGTGGGAGAGATAGCCGGACGTTTGCCGTTTCGGAAAAAGGCTCTGCCGAGAACGGGCACCATGAGACCTTGTGTCTCTGGGAAAGCACAGATCCCCAGTGCTGTTGTGCCTGTGAATAGGCTGCCCAGGGAAGGTGAAGAGCAGCAACAGCTTTCAGGGCTAGCCCCTTCATGGCGAGAGAAGGAGCCGGACTTTTGCCGTATTGGAAAAAGGCTCTGCCAAGAACGGGCACCATGAGACCTTGCGTCTCTGGGAAAGCACAGATCCCCAGGGCTGTTGTGCCTGTGAATAGGCTACCCAGGGAAGGCGAAGAGCAGCAAGAGCTTTCAGGGCTGGCCCCTTCGTGGCGGGAATAGGAGGCGGACGTTTCCCGTTTTGGAAAAAGGCACTGCCGAGAACGGGCACCATGAGACCTTGCGTCTCTGGGAAAGCACAGATCCCCAGTGCTGTTGTGCCTGTGAATAGGCTGCCCAGGGAAGGTGAAGACCAGCAACAGCTTTCAGGGCTGGCCCCTTCCTGGCGGGAGAAGGAGCTGGACGTTTCCCGTTTCGGAAAAAGGCTCTGCCGAGAACGGGCACCATGAGACCTTGCGTCTCTGGGAAAGCACAGATCCCCAGTGCTGTTGTGCCTGTGAATAGGCTGCCCAGGGAAGGTGAAGACCAGCAACAGCTTTCAGGGCTGGCCCCTTCCTGGCGGGAGAAGGAGCTGGACGTTTCCCGTTTCGGAAAAAGGCTCTGCCGAGAACGGGCACCATGAGACCTTGCGTCTCTGGGAAAGCACAGATCCCCAGTGCTGTTGTGCCTGTGAATAGGCTACCCAGGGAAGGTGAAGAGCAGCATCAGCTTTCAGTGCTGACCCCTTCCTGGTGGGAGAAGGAGCCGGACGTTTCCCGTTTCGGAAAAAGGCTCTGCCGAGAACGGGCACCATGAGACCTTGCGTCTCTGGGAAGGCACAGATCCCCAGGGCTGTTGTGCCTGTGAATAGGCTGCCCAGGGAAGGTGAAGAGCAGCAACAGCTTTCAGGGCTGGCCCCTTCCTGGCGGGAATACGAGCCGGAGGTTTGCCGTTTCGGAAAAAGGCTCTGCCGAGAACGGGCACCATGAGACCTTGTGTCTCTGGGAAAGCACAGATCCCCAGTGCTGTTGTGCCTGTGAATAGGCTGCCCAGGGAAGGTGAAGACCAGCAGCAGATTTCAGGGCTGGCCCCTTCCTGGCGGGAGAAGGAGCTGGACGTTTGCCGTTTTGGAAAAAGGCTCTGCCGAGAACGGGCACCATGAGACCTTGCGTCTCTGGGAAAGCACAGATCCCCAGGGCTGTTGTGCCTGTGAATAGGCTGCCCAGGGAAGGTGAAGAGCAGCAACAGCTTTCAGGGCTGGCCCCTTCCTTGTGTGAATAGGAGCCGGACGTTTGCCGTTTTGGAAAAAGGCTCTGCCGAGAACGAGTGCCATGAGACGTTCCGCCTATGGAAAGGCAAATATCCCCATTGCTGTTGTGTCTGTGAATAGGCTGCCAAGGGAAGGTGAAGAGCAGCAACAGCTGACAGGGCTGGCACCTTCCTGGTGGGAGAGATAGCCGGACGTTTGCCTTTTCGGAAAGAGGCTCTGCCGAGAATGAGTGCCATGAGATATCCCGTCTGTGGGAAGGCAAAGATCCCGCGATGCTGTTGTGCCTGTGAATAGGCTGCCCAGGGAAGGCGAAGAGCAGCAACAGATTTCAGGGCTGGCCCCTTCCTGGCGGGAATACGAGCCGGAGGTTTGCCGTTTCGGAAAAAGGCTCTGCCGAGAACGGGCACCATGAGACCTTGCGTCTCTGGGAAAGCACAGATCCCCAGTGCTGTTGTGCCTGTGAATAGGCTGCCCAGGGAAGGTGAAGACCAGCAGCAGCTTTCAGGTCTGGCCCCTTCCTGGTGGGAAGAGGAGCCGGACGTTTGCCGTTTTGGAAAAAGGCTCTGCCGAGAACGGGCACCATGAGACCTTGCGTCTCTGGGAAAGCACAGATCCCCAGTGCTGTTGTGCCTGTGAATAGGCTGCCCAGTGAAGGGGAAGACCAGCAGCAGATTTCAGGGCTGGCCCCTTCCTGGCGGGAGAAGGAGCTGGACGTTTCCCGTTTCGGAAAAAGGCTCTGCCGAGAACGGGCACCATGAGACCTTGCGTCTCTGGGAAAGCACAGATCCCCAGTGCTGTTGTGCCTGTGAATAGGCTGCCCAGGGAAGGTGAAGAGCAGCAGCAGCTTTCAGGTCTGGCCCCTTCCTGGTGGGAGAAGGAGCCGGACGTTTGCCGTTTTGGAAAAAGGCTCTGCCGAGAACGAGTGCCATGAGACGTTCCGCCTATGGAAAGGCAAATATCCCCATTGCTGTTGTGCCTGTGAATAGGCTGCCAAGGGAAGGTGAAGAGCAGCAACAGCTGACAGGGCTGGCACCTTCCTGGTGGGAGAGATAGCCGGACGTTTGCCTTTTCGGAAAGAGGCTGTGCCGAGAACGACTGCCATGAGATGTCCCATCTGTGGGAAGGCAAAGATCCCCGATGCTGTTGTGCCTGTGAATAGGCTGCCCAGGGAAGGCGAAGAGCAGCAACAGCTTTCAGGGCTGGCCCCTTCCTGGCGGGAATACGAGCCGGAGGTTTGCCGTTTCGGAAAAAGGCTCTGCCGAGAACGGGCACCATGAGACCTTGTGTCTCTGGGAAAGCACAGATCCCCAGTGCTGTTGTGCCTGTGAATAGGCTGCCCAGGGAAGGCGAAGAGCAGCAGCAGCTTTCAGGGCTGGCCCCTTCCTTTTGGGAAGAGGAGCCGGACGTTTGCCGTTTCGGAAAAAGGCTCTGCCGAGAACGGGTACCATGAGACCTTGCGTCTCTGGGAAAGCACAGATCCCCAGTGCTGTTGTGCCTGTGAATAGGCTGCCCAGGGAAGGCGAAGACCAGCAGCAGCTTTCAGGGCTGGCCCCTTCCTGGCGGGAGAAGGAGCTGGACGTTTGCCGTTTCGGAAAAAGGCTCTGCCGAGAACGGGCACCATGAGACCTTGCGTCTCTGGGAAAGCATAGATCCCCAGTGCTGTTGTGCCTGTGAATAGGCAGCCCAGGGAAGGTGAAGACCAGCAACAGCTTTCAGGTCTGGCCCCTTCCTTGTGGGAAGAGGAGCCGGACGTTTGCCTTTTTGGAAAAAGGCTCTGCCGAGACGAGTGCCATGAGACGTTCCGCTTATGGAAAGGAAAAATATCCCCATTGCTGTTGTGCCTGTGAATAGGCTGCCCAGGGAAGGTGAGAAGCAGCAACAGCTGTCAGGGCTGGCCCCTTCCTGCTGGGAGAAGTAGCCGTTTGTTTGCTGTTTCGGAAAAAGGCTCTGCCGAGAACGGGCACCATGAGACCTTGCGTCTCTGGGAAAGCACAGATCCCCAGTGCTGTTGTGCCTGTGAATAGGCTGCCCAGGGAAGGTGAAGAGCAGCAGCAGCTTTCAGGGCTGGCCCCTTCCTGGCGGGAAGAGGAGCCGGACGTTTCCTGTTTCGGAAAAAGGCTCTGCCGAGAACGGGCACCATGAGACCTTGCGTCTCTGGGAAAGCACAGATCCCCAGGGCTGTTGTGCCTGAGAATAGGCTGCCCAGGGAAGGCAAAGAGCAGCAGCAGCTTTCAGGGCTGGCCCCTTCCTGGTGGGAGAAGGAGCCAGACGTTTGCCGTTTCGGAAAAAGGCTCTGCCGAGAACGGGCACCATGAGACCTTGCGTCTCTGGGAAAGCACAGATCCCCAGTGCTGTTGTGCCTGTGAATAGGCTGCCCAGGGAAGGCGAAGACCAGCAGCAGCTTTCAGGGCTGGCCCCTTCCTGGTGGGAGAAGGAGCCGGACGTTTCCTGTTTCGGAAAAAGGCTCTGCCGAGAACGGGCACCATGAGACCTTGCGTCTCTGGGAAAGCACAGATCCCCAGGGCTGTTGTGCCTGTGAATAGGCTGCCCCGGGAAGGTGAGGAACAGCAAGAGCTTTCAGGTCTGGCCCCTTCCTTTTGGGAAGAGGAGCCGGACGTTTGCCGTTTTGGAAAAAGGCTCTGCCGAGAACGGGCACCATGAGACCTTGCGTCTCTGGGAAAGCACAGATCCCCAGTGCTGTTGTGCCTGTGAATAGGCTACCCAGGGAAGGCGAAGAGCAGCAACAGCTTTCAGTGCTGGCACCTTCCTGGCGGGAGAATGAGCCAGACGTTTGCCGTTTCGGAAAAAGGCTCTGCCGAGAACGGGCACCATGAGACCTTGCGTCTCTGGGAAGGCACAGATCCCCAGTGCTGTTGTGCCTGTGAATAGGCTGCCAAGGGAAGGTGAAGAGCAGCAACAGCTGTCAGGGCTGGCACCTTCCTTGTGGGACAGATAGCCGGACATTTGCCTTTTCGGAAAGAGGCTCTGCCGAGAACGAGTGCCATGAGATGTCCCATCTGTGGGAAAGCAAAGATCCCCGATGCTGTTGTGCCTGTGAATAGTCTGCCCAGGGAAGGTGAAGACCAGCAGCAGCTTTCAGGGCTGGCCCCTTCATGGCGGGAATACGAGCCGGACGTTTGCCGTTTCGGAAAAAGGCTCTGCCGAGAACGGGCACCATGAGACCTTGCGTCTCTGGGAAAGCACAGATCCCCAGTGCTGTTGTGCCTGTGAATAGGCTGCCCAGGGAAGGTGAAGACCAGCAGCAGCTTTCAGGTCTGGCCCCTTCCTGGTGGGAAGAGGAGCCGGACGTTTGCCGTTTTGGAAAAAGGCTCTGCCGAGAACGGGCACCATGAGACCTTGCGTCTCTGGGAAAGCACAGATCCCCAGTGCTGTTGTGCCTGTGAATAGGCTGTCCAGGGAAGGTGAAGAGCAGCAGCAGCTTTCAGTGCTGGCCCCTTCCTGGCGGGAAGAGGAGCCGGACGTTTCCCGTTTTGGAAAAAGGCTCTGCCGAGAACGGGCACCATGAGACCTTGCGTCTCTGGGAAAGCACAGATCCCCAGTGCTGTTGTGCCTGTGAATAGGCTGCCCAGGGAAGGTGAAGAGCAGCAACAGCTTTCACGGCTGGCCCCTTCATGGCGGGAATACGAGCCGGACGTTTGCCGTTTCGGAAAAAGGCTCTGCCGAGAACGGGCACCATGAGACCTTGTGTCTCTGGGAAAGCACAGATCCCCAGGGCTGTTGTGCCTGTGAATAGGCTGCCCAGGGAAGGTGAAGAGCAGCAGCAGCTTTCAGGTCTGGCCCCTTCCTGGTGGGAAGAAGAGCCGGACGTTTGCCGTTTTGGAAAAAGGCTCTGCCGAGAACGGGCACCATGAGACCTTGCGTCTCTGGGAAAGCACAGATCCCCAGTGCTGTTGTGCCTGTGAATAGGCTGCCCAGGGAAGGTGAAGAGCAGCAGCAGCTTTCAGTGCTGGCCCCTTCCTGGCGGGAAGAGGAGCCGGATGTTTCCCGTTTTGGAAAAAGGCTCTGCCGAGAACGGGCACCATGAGACCTTGCGTCTCTGGGAAAGCACAGATCCCCAGTGCTGTTGTGCCTGTGAATAGGCTGCCCAGGGAAGGCGAAGAGCAGCAGCAGCTTTCAGGGCTGGGCCCTTCATGGCGGGAAGAGGAGCCGGACGTTTCCTGTTTCGGAAAAAGGCTCTGCCGAGAACGGGCACCATGAGACCTTGCGTCTCTGGGAAAGCACAGATCCCCATTGCTGTTGTGCCTGTGAATAGGCTGCCCAGGGAAGGTGAAGACCAGCAGCAGCTTTCAGGTCTGGCCCCTTCCTTGTGGGAAGAGGAGCCAGACGTTTGCCGTTTTGGAAAAAGGCTCTGCCGAGAACGGGCACCATGAGACCTTGCGTCTCTGGGAAAGCACAGATCCCCAGGGCTGTTGTGCCTGTGAATAGGCTGCCCAGGGAAGGCGAAGACCAGCAGCAGCTTTCAGTGCTGGCCCCTTCCTGGCGGGAGAAGGAGCCAGACGTTTCCCGTTTCGGAAAAAGGCTCTGCCGAGAACGGGCACCATGAGACCTTGCGTCTCTGGGAAAGCACAGATCCCCAGTGCTGTTGTGCCTGTGAATAGGCTGCCCAGGGAAGGTGAAGAGCAGCAGCAGCTTTCAGGGCTGGCCCCTTCCTGGTGGGAGAAGGAGCCGGACGTTTCCCGTTTCGGAAAAAGGCTCTGCCGAGAACGGGCACCATGAGACCTTGCGTCTCTGGGAAAGCACAGATCCCCAGGGCTGTTGTGCCTGTGAATAGGCTGCCCAGGGAAGGCGAAGACCAGCAACAGCTTTCAGGGCTGGCCCCTTCCTGGCGGGAGAAGGAGCCAGACGTTTCCCGTTTTGGAAAAAGGCTCTGCCGAGAACGGGCACCATGAGACCTTGCGTCTCTGGGAAAGCACAGATCCCCAGTGCTGTTGTGCCTGTGAATAGGCTAACCAGGGAAGGTGAAGAGCAGCAGCAGCTTTCAGGGCTGGCCCCTTCCTGGTGGGAGAAGGAGCCGGACGTTTCCCGTTTCGGAAAAAGGCTCTGCCGAGAACGGGCACCATGAGACCTTGCGTCTCTGGGAAAGCACAGATCCCCAGTGCTGTTGTGCCTGTGAATAGGCTGCCCAGGGAAGGTGAAGAGCAGCAACAGCTTTCAGGGCTGGCCCCTTCCTGGCGGGAGAAGGAGCCAGACGTTTCCCGTTTTGGAAAAAGTCTCTGCCGAGAACGGGCACCATGAGACCTTGCGTCTCTGGGAAAGCACAGATCCCCAGTGCTGTTGTGCCTGTGAATAGGCTGCCCAGGGAAGGTGAAGAGCAGCAAGAGCTTCCAGGGCTGGCTGCTTCCTGGTGGGAGGAGGAGCCGGACGTTTGCCGTTTTGGAAAAAGGCTCTGCCGAGAACGGGCACCATGAGACCTTGCGTCTCTGGGAAAGCACAGATCCCCAGTGCTGTTGTGCCTGTGAATAGGCTGCCCAGGGAAGGTGAGGAACAGCAAGAGCTTTCAGGTCTGGCCCCTTCCTTTTGGGAAGAGGAGCCGGACGTTTGCCGTCTTGGAAAAAGGCTCTGCCGAGAACGGGCACCATGAGACCTTGCGTCTCTGGGAAAGCACAGATCCCCAGTGCTGTTGTGCCTGTGAATAGGCTGCCCAGGGAAGGTGAAGAGCAGCAGCAGCTTTCAGGGCTGGCACCTTCCTTGTGGGACAGATAGCCGGACATTTGCCTTTTCGGAAAGAGGCTCTGCCGAGAACGAGTGCCATGAGATGTCCCATCTGTGGGAAAGCAAAGATCCCCGATGCTATTGTGCCTGTGAATAGTCTGCAAAGGGAAGCGAAGACCAGCAACAGCTTTCAGGGCTGCCCCCTTCCTGGTGGGAGAAGTAGCCGGATGTTTGCCGTTTCGGAAAGAGGCTCTGCCGAGAACGGGCACCATGAGACCTTGCGTCTCTGGGAAAGCACAGATCCCCAGTGCTGTTGTGCCTGTGAATAGGCTGCCCAGGGAAGGCGAAGAGCAGCAACAGCTTTCAGTGCTGGCACCTTCCTGGCGGGAGAAAGAGCCAGACGTTTGCCGTTTCGGAAAAAGGCTCTGCCGAGAACGGGCACCATGAGACCTTGCGTCTCTGGGAAAGCACAGATCCCCAGGGCTGTTGTGCCTGTGAATAGGCTGCCCAGGGAAGGTGAAGAGCAGCAACAGCTTTCAGGGCTGGCCCCTTCATGGCGGGAATACGAGCCGGACGTTTGCCGTTTCGGAAAAAGGCTCTGCCGAGAACGGGCACCATGAGACCTTGTGTCTCTGGGAAAGCACAGATCCCCAGTGCTGTTGTGCCTGTGAATAGGCTGCCCAGGGAAGGTGAAGACCAGCAGCAGCTTTCAGGTCTGGCCCCTTCCTGGTGGGAAGAGGAGCCGGACGTTTGCCGTTTTGGAAAAAGGCTCTGCCGAGAACGGGCACCATGAGACCTTCCGTCTCTGGGAAAGCACAGATCCCCAGTGCTGTTGTGCCTGTGAATAGGCTGCCCAGGGAAGGTGAAGAGCAGCAGCAGCTTTCAGTGCTGGCCCCTTCCTGGCGGGAAGAGGAGCCGGACGTTTCCCATTTTGGAAAAAGGCTCTGCCGAGAACGGGCACCATGAGACCTTGCGTCTCTGGGAAAGCACAGATCCCCAGTGCTGTTGTGCCTGTGAATAGGCTGCCCAGGGAAGGTGAAGAGCAGCAGCAGCTTTCAGGGCTGGCCCCTTCCTGGTGGGAAGAGGAGCCGGACGTTTCCCGTTTTGGAAAAAGGCTCTGCCGAGAACGGGCACCATGAGACCTTGCGTCTCTGGGAAAGCACAGATCCCCAGTGCTGTTGTGCCTGTGAATAGGCTGCCCAGGGAAGGCGAAGAGCAGCAGCAGCTTTCAGGGCTGGGCCCTTCATGGCGGGAAGAGGAGCCGGACGTTTCCTGTTTCGGAAAAAGGCTCTGCCGAGAATGGGCACCATGAGACCTTGCGTCTCTGGGAAAGCACAGATCCCCAGTGCTGTTGTGCCTGTGAATAGGCTGCCCAGGGAAGGTGAAGACCAGCAGCAGCTTTCAGGTCTGGCCCCTTCCTTGTGGGAAGAGGAGCCAGACGTTTGCCGTTTTGGAAAAAGGCTGTGCCGAGAACGGGCACCATGAGACCTTGCGTCTCTGGGAAAGCACAGATCCCCAGGGCTGTTGTGCCTTTGAATAGGCTGCCCAGGGAAGGCGAAGACCAGCAGCAGCTTTCAGGGCTGGCCCCTTCCTGGCGGGAGAAGGAGCCAGACGTTTCCCGTTTCGGAAAAAGGCTCTGCCGAGAACGGGCACCATGAGACCTTGCGTCTCTGGGAAAGCACAGATCCCCAGTGCTGTTGTGCCTGTGAATAGGCTAACCAGGGAAGGTGAAGAGCAGCAGCAGCTTTCAGGGCTGGCCCCTTCCTGGTGGGAGAAGGAGCCGGACGTTTCCCGTTTCGGAAAAAGGCTCTGCCGAGAACGGGCACCATGAGACCTTGCGTCTCTGGGAAAGCACAGATCCCCAGGGCTGTTGTGCCTGTGAATAGGCTGCCCAGGGAAGGTGAAGAGCAGCAAGAGCTTTCAGGGCTGGCCCCTTCCTGGCGGGAGAAGGAGCCAGACGTTTGCCGTTTCGGAAAAAGGCTCTGCCGAGAACGGGCACCATGAGACCTTGCGTCTCTGGGAAAGCACAGATCCCCAGTGCTGTTGTGCCTGTGAATAGGCTGCCCAGGGAAGGTGAAGAGCAGCAAGAGCTTCCAGGGCTGGCTGCTTCCTGGTGGGAGGAGGAGCCGGACGTTTGCCGTTTTGGAAAAAGGCTCTGCCGAGAACGGGCACCATGAGACCTTGCGTCTCTGGGAAAGCACAGATCCCCAGTGCTGTTGTGCCTGTGAATAGGCTGCCCAGGGAAGGCGAAGACCAGCAGCAGCTTTCAGGTCTGGCCCCTTCCTTGTGGGAAGAGGAGCCGGACGTTTGCCGTTTCGGAAAAAGGCTCTGCCGAGAACGGGCACCATGAGACCTTGCGTCTCTGGGAAAACACAGATCCCCAGGGCTGTTGTGCCTGTGAATAGGCTGCCCAGGGAAGGCGAAGAGCAGCAACAGCTTTCAGGGCTGGCCCCTTCCTGGCGGGAGAAGGAGCCAGACGTTTGCCGTTTCGGAAAAAGGCTCTGCCGAGAACGGGCACCATGAGACCTTGCGTCTCTGGGAAAGCACAGATCCCCAGTGCTGTTGTGCCTGTGAATAGGCTGCCCAGGGAAGGCGAAGAGCAGCAGCAGCTTTCAGGGCTGGCCCCTTCCTGGCGGGAGAAGGAGCCGGACGTTTCCTGTTTCGGAAAAAGGCTCTGCCGAGAACGGGCACCATGAGACCTTGCGTCTCTGGGAAAGCACAGATCCCCAGTGCTGTTGTGCCTGTGAATAGGCTGCCCTGAGAAGGTGAGGAACAGGAAGAGCTTTCAGGGCTGGCCCCTTCCTTTTGGGAAGAGGAGCCGGACGTTTCCCGTATCAGAAAAAGGCTCTGCCGAGAACGGGCACCATGAGACCTTGCGTCTCTGGGAAAGCACAGATCCCCAGTGCTGTTGTGCCTGTGAATAGGCTGCCCAGGGAAGGTGAAGACCAGCAGCAGCTTTCAGGGCTGGCCCCTTCGTGGCGGGAAGAGGAGCCGGACGTTTGCCGTTTCGGAAAAAGGCTCTGCCAAGAACGGGCACCATGAGACATTCCATCTCTGGGAAAGCACAGATCCCCAGGGCTGTTGTGCCTGTGAATAGGCTGCCAAGGGAAGGTGAAGAGCAGCAACAGCTGTCAGGGCTGGCACCTTCCTTGTGGGACAGATAGCCGGACATTTGCCTTTTCGGAAAGAGGCTCTGCCGAGAACGAGTGCCATGAGATGTCCCATCTGTGGGAAGGCAAAGATCCCCGATGCTGTTGTGCCTGTGAATAATCTGCCAAGGGAAGCGAAGACCAGCAACAGCTTTCAGGGCTGGCCCCTTCCTGGTGGGAGAAGTAGCCGGATGTTTGCCGTTTCGGAAAGAGGCTCTGCCGAGAACGGGCACCATGAGACCTTGCGTCTCTGGGAAAGCACAGATCCCCAGTGCTGTTGTGCCTGTGAATAGGCTGCCCAGGGAAGGCGAAGAGCAGCAACAGCTTTCAGTGCTGGCACCTTCCTGGCGGGAGAAAGAGCCAGACGTTTGCCGTTTCGGAAAAAGGCTCTGCCGAGAACGGGCACCATGAGACCTTGCGTCTCTGGGAAAGCACAGATCCCCAGGGCTGTTGTGCCTGTGAATAGGCTGCCCAGGGAAGGTGAAGAGCAGCAACAGCTTTCAGGGCTGGCCCCTTCATGGCGGGAATACGAGCCGGACGTTTGCCGTTTCGGAAAAAGGCTCTGCCGAGAACGGGCACCATGAGACCTTGTGTCTCTGGGAAAGCACAGATCCCCAGTGCTGTTGTGCCTGTGAATAGGCTGCCCAGGGAAGGTGAAGACCAGCAGCAGCTTTCAGGTCTGGCCCCTTCCTGGTGGGAAGAGGAGCCGGACGTTTGCCGTTTTGGAAAAAGGCTCTGCCGAGAACGGGCACCATGAGACCTTGCGTCTCTGGGAAAGCACAGATCCCCAGTGCTGTTGTGCCTGTGAATAGGCTGCCCAGGGAAGGTGAAGAGCAGCAACAGCTTTCACGGCTGGCCCCTTCATGGCGGGAATACGAGCCGGACGTTTGCCGTTTCGGAAAAAGGCTCTGCCGAGAACGGGCACCATGAGACCTTGTGTCTCTGGGAAAGCACAGATCCCCAGGGCTGTTGTGCCTGTGAATAGGCTGCCCAGGGAAGGTGAAGAGCAGCAGCAGCTTTCAGGTCTGGCCCCTTCCTGGTGGGAAGAAGAGCCGGACGTTTGCCGTTTTGGAAAAAGGCTCTGCCGAGAACGGGCACCATGAGACCTTGCGTCTCTGGGAAAGCACAGATCCCCAGGGCTGTTGTGCCTGTGAATAGGCTGCCCAGGGAAGGTGAAGAGCAGCAGCAGCTTTCAGTGCTGGCCCCTTCCTGGCGGGAAGAGGAGCCGGATGTTTCCCGTTTTGGAAAAAGGCTCTGCCGAGAACGGGCACCATGAGACCTTGCGTCTCTGGGAAAGCACAGATCCCCAGTGCTGTTGTGCCTGTGAATAGGCTGCCCAGGGAAGGCGAAGAGCAGCAGCAGCTTTCAGGGCTGGGCCCTTCATGGCGGGAAGAGGAGCCGGACGTTTCCTGTTTCGGAAAAAGGCTCTGCCGAGAACGGGCACCATGAGACCTTGCGTCTCTGGGAAAGCACAGATCCCCATTGCTGTTGTGCCTGTGAATAGGCTGCCCAGGGAAGGTGAAGACCAGCAGCAGCTTTCAGGTCTGGCCCCTTCCTTGTGGGAAGAGGAGCCAGACGTTTGCCGTTTTGGAAAAAGGCTCTGCCGAGAACGGGCACCATGAGACCTTGCGTCTCTGGGAAAGCACAGATCCCCAGGGCTGTTGTGCCTGTGAATAGGCTGCCCAGGGAAGGCGAAGACCAGCAGCAGCTTTCAGTGCTGGCCCCTTCCTGGCGGGAGAAGGAGCCAGACGTTTGCCGTTTTGGAAAAAGGCTCTGCCGAGAATGGGCACCATGAGACCTTGCGTCTCTGGGAAAGCACAGATCCCCAGTGCTGTTGTGCCTGTGAATAGGCTGCCCAGGGAAGGTGAAGAGCAGCAGCAGCTTTCAGGGCTGGCCCCTTCCTGGTGGGAGAAGGAGCCGGACGTTTCCCGTTTCGGAAAAAGGCTCTGCCGAGAACGGGCACCATGAGACCTTGCGTCTCTGGGAAAGCACAGATCCCCAGGGCTGTTGTGCCTGTGAATAGGCTGCCCAGGGAAGGCGAAGACCAGCAACAGCTTTCAGGGCTGGCCCCTTCCTGGCGGGAGAAGGAGCCAGACGTTTCCCGTTTTGGAAAAAGGCTCTGCCGAGAACGGGCACCATGAGACCTTGCGTCTCTGGGAAAGCACAGATCCCCAGTGCTGTTGTGCCTGTGAATAGGCTAACCAGGGAAGGTGAAGAGCAGCAGCAGCTTTCAGGGCTGGCCCCTTCCTGGTGGGAGAAGGAGCCGGACGTTTCCCGTTTCGGAAAAAGGCTCTGCCGAGAACGGGCACCATGAGACCTTGCGTCTCTGGGAAAGCACAGATCCCCAGTGCTGTTGTGCCTGTGAATAGGCTGCCCAGGGAAGGTGAAGAGCAGCAACAGCTTTCAGGGCTGGCCCCTTCCTGGCGGGAGAAGGAGCCAGACGTTTCCCGTTTTGGAAAAAGTCTCTGCCGAGAACGGGCACCATGAGACCTTGCGTCTCTGGGAAAGCACAGATCCCCAGTGCTGTTGTGCCTGTGAATAGGCTGCCCAGGGAAGGTGAAGAGCAGCAAGAGCTTCCAGGGCTGGCTGCTTCCTGGTGGGAGGAGGAGCCGGACGTTTGCCGTTTTGGAAAAAGGCTCTGCCGAGAACGGGCACCATGAGACCTTGCGTCTCTGGGAAAGCACAGATCCCCAGTGCTGTTGTGCCTGTGAATAGGCTGCCCAGGGAAGGTGAGGAACAGCAAGAGCTTTCAGGTCTGGCCCCTTCCTTTTGGGAAGAGGAGCCGGACGTTTGCCGTTTTGGAAAAAGGCTCTGCCGAGAACGGGCACCATGAGACCTTGCGTCTCTGGGAAAGCACAGATCCCCAGTGCTGTTGTGCCTGTGAATAGGCTGCCCAGGGAAGGTGAAGAGCAGCAGCAGCTTTCAGGGCTGGCACCTTCCTTGTGGGACAGATAGCCGGACATTTGCCTTTTCGGAAAGAGGCTCTGCCGAGAACGAGTGCCATGAGATGTCCCATCTGTGGGAAAGCAAAGATCCCCGATGCTATTGTGCCTGTGAATAGTCTGCAAAGGGAAGCGAAGACCAGCAACAGCTTTCAGGGCTGGCCCCTTCCTGGTGGGAGAAGTAGCCGGATGTTTGCCGTTTCGGAAAGAGGCTCTGCCGAGAACGGGCACCATGAGACCTTGCGTCTCTGGGAAAGCACAGATCCCCAGTGCTGTTGTGCCTGTGAATAGGCTGCCCAGGGAAGGCGAAGAGCAGCAACAGCTTTCAGTGCTGGCACCTTCCTGGCGGGAGAAAGAGCCAGACGTTTGCCGTTTCGGAAAAAGGCTCTGCCGAGAACGGGCACCATGAGACCTTGCGTCTCTGGGAAAGCACAGATCCCCAGGGCTGTTGTGCCTGTGAATAGGCTGCCCAGGGAAGGTGAAGAGCAGCAACAGCTTTCAGGGCTGGCCCCTTCATGGCGGGAATACGAGCCGGACGTTTGCCGTTTCGGAAAAAGGCTCTGCCGAGAACGGGCACCATGAGACCTTGTGTCTCTGGGAAAGCACAGATCCCCAGTGCTGTTGTGCCTGTGAATAGGCTGCCCAGGGAAGGTGAAGACCAGCAGCAGCTTTCAGGTCTGGCCCCTTCCTGGTGGGAAGAGGAGCCGGACGTTTGCCGTTTTGGAAAAAGGCTCTGCCGAGAACGGGCACCATGAGACCTTCCGTCTCTGGGAAAGCACAGATCCCCAGTGCTGTTGTGCCTGTGAATAGGCTGCCCAGGGAAGGTGAAGAGCAGCAGCAGCTTTCAGTGCTGGCCCCTTCCTGGCGGGAAGAGGAGCCGGACGTTTCCCATTTTGGAAAAAGGCTCTGCCGAGAACGGGCACCATGAGACCTTGCGTCTCTGGGAAAGCACAGATCCCCAGTGCTGTTGTGCCTGTGAATAGGCTGCCCAGGGAAGGTGAAGAGCAGCAGCAGCTTTCAGGGCTGGCCCCTTCCTGGTGGGAAGAGGAGCCGGACGTTTCCCGTTTTGGAAAAAGGCTCTGCCGAGAACGGGCACCATGAGACCTTGCGTCTCTGGGAAAGCACAGATCCCCAGTGCTGTTGTGCCTGTGAATAGGCTGCCCAGGGAAGGCGAAGAGCAGCAGCAGCTTTCAGGGCTGGGCCCTTCATGGCGGGAAGAGGAGCCGGACGTTTCCTGTTTCGGAAAAAGGCTCTGCCGAGAATGGGCACCATGAGACCTTGCGTCTCTGGGAAAGCACAGATCCCCAGTGCTGTTGTGCCTGTGAATAGGCTGCCCAGGGAAGGTGAAGACCAGCAGCAGCTTTCAGGTCTGGCCCCTTCCTTGTGGGAAGAGGAGCCAGACGTTTGCCGTTTTGGAAAAAGGCTGTGCCGAGAACGGGCACCATGAGACCTTGCGTCTCTGGGAAAGCACAGATCCCCAGGGCTGTTGTGCCTTTGAATAGGCTGCCCAGGGAAGGCGAAGACCAGCAGCAGCTTTCAGGGCTGGCCCCTTCCTGGCGGGAGAAGGAGCCAGACGTTTCCCGTTTCGGAAAAAGGCTCTGCCGAGAACGGGCACCATGAGACCTTGCGTCTCTGGGAAAGCACAGATCCCCAGTGCTGTTGTGCCTGTGAATAGGCTAACCAGGGAAGGTGAAGAGCAGCAGCAGCTTTCAGGGCTGGCCCCTTCCTGGTGGGAGAAGGAGCCGGACGTTTCCCGTTTCGGAAAAAGGCTCTGCCGAGAACGGGCACCATGAGACCTTGCGTCTCTGGGAAAGCACAGATCCCCAGGGCTGTTGTGCCTGTGAATAGGCTGCCCAGGGAAGGTGAAGAGCAGCAAGAGCTTTCAGGGCTGGCCCCTTCCTGGCGGGAGAAGGAGCCAGACGTTTGCCGTTTCGGAAAAAGGCTCTGCCGAGAACGGGCACCATGAGACCTTGCGTCTCTGGGAAAGCACAGATCCCCAGTGCTGTTGTGCCTGTGAATAGGCTGCCCAGGGAAGGTGAAGAGCAGCAAGAGCTTCCAGGGCTGGCTGCTTCCTGGTGGGAGGAGGAGCCGGACGTTTGCCGTTTTGGAAAAAGGCTCTGCCGAGAACGGGCACCATGAGACCTTGCGTCTCTGGGAAAGCACAGATCCCCAGTGCTGTTGTGCCTGTGAATAGGCTGCCCAGGGAAGGCGAAGACCAGCAGCAGCTTTCAGGTCTGGCCCCTTCCTTGTGGGAAGAGGAGCCGGACGTTTGCCGTTTCGGAAAAAGGCTCTGCCGAGAACGGGCACCATGAGACCTTGCGTCTCTGGGAAAACACAGATCCCCAGGGCTGTTGTGCCTGTGAATAGGCTGCCCAGGGAAGGCGAAGAGCAGCAGCAGCTTTCAGGGCTGGCCCCTTCCTGGCGGGAGAAGGAGCCAGACGTTTGCCGTTTCGGAAAAAGGCTCTGCCGAGAACGGGCACCATGAGACCTTGCGTCTCTGGGAAAGCACAGATCCCCAGTGCTGTTGTGCCTGTGAATAGGCTGCCCAGGGAAGGCGAAGAGCAGCAGCAGCTTTCAGGGCTGGCCCCTTCCTGGCGGGAGAAGGAGCCGGACGTTTCCTGTTTCGGAAAAAGGCTCTGCCGAGAACGGGCACCATGAGACCTTGCGTCTCTGGGAAAGCACAGATCCCCAGTGCTGTTGTGCCTGTGAATAGGCTGCCCTGAGAAGGTGAGGAACAGGAAGAGCTTTCAGGGCTGGCCCCTTCCTTTTGGGAAGAGGAGCCGGACGTTTCCCGTATCGGAAAAAGGCTCTGCCGAGAACGGGCACCATGAGACCTTGCGTCTCTGGGAAAGCACAGATCCCCAGTGCTGTTGTGCCTGTGAATAGGCTGCCCAGGGAAGGTGAAGACCAGCAGCAGCTTTCAGGGCTGGCCCCTTCGTGGCGGGAAGAGGAGCCGGACGTTTGCCGTTTCGGAAAAAGGCTCTGCCAAGAACGGGCACCATGAGACATTCCATCTCTGGGAAAGCACAGATCCCCAGGGCTGTTGTGCCTGTGAATAGGCTGCCAAGGGAAGGTGAAGAGCAGCAACAGCTGTCAGGGCTGGCACCTTCCTTGTGGGACAGATAGCCGGACATTTGCCTTTTCGGAAAGAGGCTCTGCCGAGAACGAGTGCCATGAGATGTCCCATCTGTGGGAAGGCAAAGATCCCCGATGCTGTTGTGCCTGTGAATAGTCTGCCAAGGGAAGCGAAGACCAGCAACAGCTTTCAGGGCTGGCCCCTTCCTGGTGGGAGAAGTAGCCGGATGTTTGCCGTTTCGGAAAGAGGCTCTGCCGAGAACGGGCACCATGAGACCTTGCGTCTCTGGGAAAGCACAGATCCCCAGTGCTGTTGTGCCTGTGAATAGGCTGCCCAGGGAAGGCGAAGAGCAGCAACAGCTTTCAGTGCTGGCACCTTCCTGGCGGGAGAAAGAGCCAGACGTTTGCCGTTTCGGAAAAAGGCTCTGCCGAGAACGGGCACCATGAGACCTTGCGTCTCTGGGAAAGCACAGATCCCCAGGGCTGTTGTGCCTGTGAATAGGCTGCCCAGGGAAGGTGAAGAGCAGCAACAGCTTTCAGGGCTGGCCCCTTCATGGCGGGAATACGAGCCGGACGTTTGCCGTTTCGGAAAAAGGCTCTGCCGAGAACGGGCACCATGAGACCTTGTGTCTCTGGGAAAGCACAGATCCCCAGTGCTGTTGTGCCTGTGAATAGGCTGCCCAGGGAAGGTGAAGACCAGCAGCAGCTTTCAGGTCTGGCCCCTTCCTGGTGGGAAGAGGAGCCGGACGTTTGCCGTTTTGGAAAAAGGCTCTGCCGAGAACGGGCACCATGAGACCTTCCGTCTCTGGGAAAGCACAGATCCCCAGTGCTGTTGTGCCTGTGAATAGGCTGCCCAGGGAAGGTGAAGAGCAGCAGCAGCTTTCAGTGCTGGCCCCTTCCTGGCGGGAAGAGGAGCCGGACGTTTCCCATTTTGGAAAAAGGCTCTGCCGAGAACGGGCACCATGAGACCTTGCGTCTCTGGGAAAGCACAGATCCCCAGTGCTGTTGTGCCTGTGAATAGGCTGCCCAGGGAAGGTGAAGAGCAGCAGCAGCTTTCAGGGCTGGCCCCTTCCTGGTGGGAAGAGGAGCCGGACGTTTCCCGTTTTGGAAAAAGGCTCTGCCGAGAACGGGCACCATGAGACCTTGCGTCTCTGGGAAAGCACAGATCCCCAGTGCTGTTGTGCCTGTGAATAGGCTGCCCAGGGAAGGCGAAGAGCAGCAGCAGCTTTCAGGGCTGGGCCCTTCATGGCGGGAAGAGGAGCCGGACGTTTCCTGTTTCGGAAAAAGGCTCTGCCGAGAATGGGCACCATGAGACCTTGCGTCTCTGGGAAAGCACAGATCCCCAGTGCTGTTGTGCCTGTGAATAGGCTGCCCAGGGAAGGTGAAGACCAGCAGCAGCTTTCAGGTCTGGCCCCTTCCTTGTGGGAAGAGGAGCCAGACGTTTGCCGTTTTGGAAAAAGGCTGTGCCGAGAACGGGCACCATGAGACCTTGCGTCTCTGGGAAAGCACAGATCCCCAGGGCTGTTGTGCCTTTGAATAGGCTGCCCAGGGAAGGCGAAGACCAGCAGCAGCTTTCAGGGCTGGCCCCTTCCTGGCGGGAGAAGGAGCCAGACGTTTCCCGTTTCGGAAAAAGGCTCTGCCGAGAACGGGCACCATGAGACCTTGCGTCTCTGGGAAAGCACAGATCCCCAGTGCTGTTGTGCCTGTGAATAGGCTGCCCAGGGAAGGTGAAGAGCAGCAGCAGCTTTCAGGGCTGGCCCCTTCCTGGTGGGAGAAGGAGCCGGACGTTTCCCGTTTCGGAAAAAGGCTCTGCCGAGAACGGGCACCATGAGACCTTGCGTCTCTGGGAAAGCACAGATCCCCAGGGCTGTTGTGCCTGTGAATAGGCTGCCCAGGGAAGGTGAAGAGCAGCAAGAGCTTTCAGGGCTGGCCCCTTCCTGGCGGGAGAAGGAGCCAGACGTTTGCCGTTTCGGAAAAAGGCTCTGCCGAGAACGGGCACCATGAGACCTTGCGTCTCTGGGAAAGCACAGATCCCCAGTGCTGTTGTGCCTGTGAATAGGCTGCCCAGGGAAGGTGAAGAGCAGCAAGAGCTTCCAGGGCTGGCTGCTTCCTGGTGGGAGGAGGAGCCGGACGTTTGCCGTTTTGGAAAAAGGCTCTGCCGAGAACGGGCACCATGAGACCTTGCGTCTCTGGGAAAGCACAGATCCCCAGTGCTGTTGTGCCTGTGAATAGGCTGCCCAGGGAAGGCGAAGACCAGCAGCAGCTTTCAGGTCTGGCCCCTTCCTTGTGGGAAGAGGAGCCGGACGTTTGCCGTTTCGGAAAAAGGCTCTGCCGAGAACGGGCACCATGAGACCTTGCGTCTCTGGGAAAACACAGATCCCCAGGGCTGTTGTGCCTGTGAATAGGCTGCCCAGGGAAGGCGAAGAGCAGCAGCAGCTTTCAGGGCTGGCCCCTTCCTGGCGGGAGAAGGAGCCAGACGTTTGCCGTTTCGGAAAAAGGCTCTGCCGAGAACGGGCACCATGAGACCTTGCGTCTCTGGGAAAGCACAGATCCCCAGTGCTGTTGTGCCTGTGAATAGGCTGCCCAGGGAAGGCGAAGAGCAGCAGCAGCTTTCAGGGCTGGCCCCTTCCTGGCGGGAGAAGGAGCCGGACGTTTCCTGTTTCGGAAAAAGGCTCTGCCGAGAACGGGCACCATGAGACCTTGCGTCTCTGGGAAAGCACAGATCCCCAGTGCTGTTGTGCCTGTGAATAGGCTGCCCTGAGAAGGTGAGGAACAGGAAGAGCTTTCAGGGCTGGCCCCTTCCTTTTGGGAAGAGGAGCCGGACGTTTCCCGTATCGGAAAAAGGCTCTGCCGAGAACGGGCACCATGAGACCTTGCGTCTCTGGGAAAGCACAGATCCCCAGTGCTGTTGTGCCTGTGAATAGGCTGCCCAGGGAAGGTGAAGACCAGCAGCAGCTTTCAGGGCTGGCCCCTTCGTGGCGGGAAGAGGAGCCGGACGTTTGCCGTTTCGGAAAAAGGCTCTGCCAAGAACGGGCACCATGAGACATTCCATCTCTGGGAAAGCACAGATCCCCAGGGCTGTTGTGCCTGTGAATAGGCTGCCAAGGGAAGGTGAAGAGCAGCAACAGCTGTCAGGGCTGGCACCTTCCTTGTGGGACAGATAGCCGGACATTTGCCTTTTCGGAAAGAGGCTCTGCCGAGAACGAGTGCCATGAGATGTCCCATCTGTGGGAAGGCAAAGATCCCCGATGCTGTTGTGCCTGTGAATAGTCTGCCAAGGGAAGCGAAGACCAGCAACAGCTTTCAGGGCTGGCCCCTTCCTGGTGGGAGAAGTAGCCGGATGTTTGCCGTTTCGGAAAGAGGCTCTGCCGAGAACGGGCACCATGAGACCTTGCGTCTCTGGGAAAGCACAGATCCCCAGTGCTGTTGTGCCTGTGAATAGGCTGCCCAGGGAAGGCGAAGAGCAGCAACAGCTTTCAGTGCTGGCACCTTCCTGGCGGGAGAAAGAGCCAGACGTTTGCCGTTTCGGAAAAAGGCTCTGCCGAGAACGGGCACCATGAGACCTTGCGTCTCTGGGAAAGCACAGATCCCCAGGGCTGTTGTGCCTGTGAATAGGCTGCCCAGGGAAGGTGAAGAGCAGCAACAGCTTTCAGGGCTGGCCCCTTCATGGCGGGAATACGAGCCGGACGTTTGCCGTTTCGGAAAAAGGCTCTGCCGAGAACGGGCACCATGAGACCTTGTGTCTCTGGGAAAGCACAGATCCCCAGTGCTGTTGTGCCTGTGAATAGGCTGCCCAGGGAAGGTGAAGACCAGCAGCAGCTTTCAGGTCTGGCCCCTTCCTGGTGGGAAGAGGAGCCGGACGTTTGCCGTTTTGGAAAAAGGCTCTGCCGAGAACGGGCACCATGAGACCTTGCGTCTCTGGGAAAGCACAGATCCCCAGTGCTGTTGTGCCTGTGAATAGGCTGCCCAGGGAAGGTGAAGAGCAGCAACAGCTTTCACGGCTGGCCCCTTCATGGCGGGAATACGAGCCGGACGTTTGCCGTTTCGGAAAAAGGCTCTGCCGAGAACGGGCACCATGAGACCTTGTGTCTCTGGGAAAGCACAGATCCCCAGGGCTGTTGTGCCTGTGAATAGGCTGCCCAGGGAAGGTGAAGAGCAGCAGCAGCTTTCAGGTCTGGCCCCTTCCTGGTGGGAAGAAGAGCCGGACGTTTGCCGTTTTGGAAAAAGGCTCTGCCGAGAACGGGCACCATGAGACCTTGCGTCTCTGGGAAAGCACAGATCCCCAGTGCTGTTGTGCCTGTGAATAGGCTGCCCAGGGAAGGTGAAGAGCAGCAGCAGCTTTCAGTGCTGGCCCCTTCCTGGCGGGAAGAGGAGACGGATGTTTCCCGTTTTGGAAAAAGGCTCTGCCGAGAACGGGCACCATGAGACCTTGCGTCTCTGGGAAAGCACAGATCCCCAGTGCTGTTGTGCCTGTGAATAGGCTGCCAAGGGAAGGCGAAGAGCAGCAGCAGCTTTCAGGGCTGGGCCCTTCATGGCGGGAAGAGGAGCCGGACGTTTCCTGTTTCGGAAAAAGGCTCTGCCGAGAACGGGCACCATGAGACCTTGCGTCTCTGGGAAAGCACAGATCCCCATTGCTGTTGTGCCTGTGAATAGGCTGCCCAGGGAAGGTGAAGACCAGCAGCAGCTTTCAGGTCTGGCCCCTTCCTTGTGGGAAGAGGAGCCAGACGTTTGCCGTTTTGGAAAAAGGCTCTGCCGAGAACGGGCACCATGAGACCTTGCGTCTCTGGGAAAGCACAGATCCCCAGGGCTGTTGTGCCTGTGAATAGGCTGCCCAGGGAAGGCGAAGACCAGCAGCAGCTTTCAGTGCTGGCCCCTTCCTGGCGGGAGAAGGAGCCAGACGTTTCCCGTTTCGGAAAAAGGCTCTGCCGAGAACGGGCACCATGAGACCTTGCGTCTCTGGGAAAGCACAGATCCCCAGTGCTGTTGTGCCTGTGAATAGGCTGCCCAGGGAAGGTGAAGAGCAGCAGCAGCTTTCAGGGCTGGCCCCTTCCTGGTGGGAGAAGGAGCCGGACGTTTCCCGTTTCGGAAAAAGGCTCTGCCGAGAACGGGCACCATGAGACCTTGCGTCTCTGGGAAAGCACAGATCCCCAGGGCTGTTGTGCCTGTGAATAGGCTGCCCAGGGAAGGCGAAGACCAGCAACAGCTTTCAGGGCTGGCCCCTTCCTGGCGGGAGAAGGAGCCAGACGTTTCCCGTTTTGGAAAAAGGCTCTGCCGAGAACGGGCACCATGAGACCTTGCGTCTCTGGGAAAGCACAGATCCCCAGTGCTGTTGTGCCTGTGAATAGGCTAACCAGGGAAGGTGAAGAGCAGCAGCAGCTTTCAGGGCTGGCCCCTTCCTGGTGGGAGAAGGAGCCGGACGTTTCCCGTTTCGGAAAAAGGCTCTGCCGAGAATGGGCACCATGAGACCTTGCGTCTCTGGGAAAGCACAGATCCCCAGTGCTGTTGTGCCTGTGAATAGGCTGCCCAGGGAAGGTGAAGAGCAGCAACAGCTTTCAGGGCTGGCCCCTTCCTTTTGGGAAGAGGAGCCGGACGTTTGCCGTTTTGGAAAAAGGCTCTGCCGAGAACGGGCACCATGAGACCTTGCGTCTCTGGGAAAGCACAGATCCCCAGTGCTGTTGTGCCTGTGAATAGGCTGCCCAGGGAAGGTGAGGAACAGCAAGAGCTTTCAGGTCTGGCCCCTTCCTTTTGGGAAGAGGAGCCGGACGTTTGCCGTTTCGGAAAAAGGCTCTGCCGAGAACGGGCACCATGAGACCTTGCGTCTCTGGGAAAGCACAGATCCCCAGTGCTGTTGTGCCTGTGAATAGGCTGCCCAGGGAAGGTGAAGAGCAGCAGCAGCTTTCAGGGCTGGCACCTTCCTTGTGGGACAGATAGCCGGACATTTGCCTTTTCGGAAAGAGGCTCTGCCGAGAACGAGTGCCATGAGATGTCCCATCTGTGGGAAAGCAAAGATCCCCGATGCTATTGTGCCTGTGAATAGTCTGCAAAGGGAAGCGAAGACCAGCAACAGCTTTCAGGGCTGCCCCCTTCCTGGTGGGAGAAGTAGCCGGATGTTTGCCGTTTCGGAAAGAGGCTCTGCCGAGAACGGGCACCATGAGACCTTGCGTCTCTGGGAAAGCACAGATCCCCAGTGCTGTTGTGCCTGTGAATAGGCTGCCCAGGGAAGGCGAAGAGCAGCAACAGCTTTCAGTGCTGGCCCCTTCCTGGCGGGAAGAGGAGCCGGACGTTTGCCGTTTCGGAAAAAGGCTCTGCCGAGAACGGGCACCATGAGACCTTGCGTCTCTGGGAAAGCACAGATCCCCAGTGCTGTTGTGCCTGTGAATAGGCTGCCCAGGGAAGGTGAAGAGCAGCAACAGCTTTCAGGGCTGGCCCCTTCATGGCGGGAATACGAGCCGGACGTTTGCCGTTTCGGAAAAAGGCTCTGCCGAGAACGGGCACCATGAGACCTTGTGTCTCTGGGAAAGCACAGATCCCCAGTGCTGTTGTGCCTGTGAATAGGCTGCCCAGGGAAGGTGAAGACCAGCAGCAGCTTTCAGGTCTGGCCCCTTCCTGGTGGGAAGAGGAGCCGGACGTTTGCCGTTTTGGAAAAAGGCTCTGCCGAGAACGGGCACCATGAGACCTTCCGTCTCTGGGAAAGCACAGATCCCCAGTGCTGTTGTGCCTGTGAATAGGCTGCCCAGGGAAGGTGAAGAGCAGCAGCAGCTTTCAGTGCTGGCCCCTTCCTGGCGGGAAGAGGAGCCGGACGTTTCCCATTTTGGAAAAAGGCTCTGCCGAGAACGGGCACCATGAGACCTTGCGTCTCTGGGAAAGCACAGATCCCCAGTGCTGTTGTGCCTGTGAATAGGCTGCCCAGGGAAGGTGAAGAGCAGCAGCAGCTTTCAGGGCTGGCCCCTTCCTGGTGGGAAGAGGAGCCGGACGTTTCCCGTTTTGGAAAAAGGCTCTGCCGAGAACGGGCACCATGAGACCTTGCGTCTCTGGGAAAGCACAGATCCCCAGTGCTGTTGTGCCTGTGAATAGGCTGCCCAGGGAAGGCGAAGAGCAGCAGCAGCTTTCAGGGCTGGGCCCTTCATGGCTGGAAGAGGAGCCGGACGTTTCCTGTTTCGGAAAAAGGCTCTGCCGAGAATGGGCACCATGAGACCTTGCGTCTCTGGGAAAGCACAGATCCCCAGTGCTGTTGTGCCTGTGAATAGGCTGCCCAGGGAAGGTGAAGACCAGCAGCAGCTTTCAGGTCTGGCCCCTTCCTTGTGGGAAGAGGAGCCAGACGTTTGCCGTTTTGGAAAAAGGCTGTGCCGAGAACGGGCACCATGAGACCTTGCGTCTCTGGGAAAGCACAGATCCCCAGGGCTGTTGTGCCTTTGAATAGGCTGCCCAGGGAAGGCGAAGACCAGCAGCAGCTTTCAGGGCTGGCCCCTTCCTGGCGGGAGAAGGAGCCAGACGTTTCCCGTTTCGGAAAAAGGCTCTGCCGAGAACGGGCACCATGAGACCTTGCGTCTCTGGGAAAGCACAGATCCCCAGTGCTGTTGTGCCTGTGAATAGGCTGCCCAGGGAAGGTGAAGAGCAGCAAGAGCTTCCAGGGCTGGCTGCTTCCTGGTGGGAGGAGGAGCCGGACGTTTGCCGTTTTGGAAAAAGGCTCTGCCGAGAACGGGCACCATGAGACCTTGCGTCTCTGGGAAAGCACAGATCCCCAGTGCTGTTGTGCCTGTGAATAGGCTGCCCAGGGAAGGCGAAGACCAGCAGCAGCTTTCAGGTCTGGCCCCTTCCTTGTGGGAAGAGGAGCCGGACGTTTGCCGTTTCGGAAAAAGGCTCTGCCGAGAACGGGCACCATGAGACCTTGCGTCTCTGGGAAAACACAGATCCCCAGGGCTGTTGTGCCTGTGAATAGGCTGCCCAGGGAAGGCGAAGAGCAGCAGCAGCTTTCAGGGCTGGCCCCTTCCTGGTGGGAGAAGGAGCCGGACGTTTCCCGTTTTGGAAAAAGGCTCTGCCGAGAACGGGCACCATGAGACCTTGCGTCTCTGGGAAAGCACAGATCCCCAGTGCTGTTGTGCCTGTGAATAGGCTGCCCAGGGAAGGCGAAGAGCAGCAGCAGCTTTCAGGGCTGGCCCCTTCCTGGCGGGAGAAGGAGCCGGACGTTTCCTGTTTCGGAAAAAGGCTCTGCCGAGAACGGGCACCATGAGACCTTGCGTCTCTGGGAAAGCACAGATCCCCAGTGCTGTTGTGCCTGTGAATAGGCTGCCCTGAGAAGGTGAGGAACAGGAAGAGCTTTCAGGGCTGGCCCCTTCCTTTTGGGAAGAGGAGCCGGACGTTTCCCGTATCGGAAAAAGGCTCTGCCGAGAACGGGCACCATGAGACCTTGCGTCTCTGGGAAAGCACAGATCCCCAGTGCTGTTGTGCCTGTGAATAGGCTGCCCAGGGAAGGTGAAGACCAGCAGCAGCTTTCAGGGCTGGCCCCTTCGTGGCGGGAAGAGGAGCCGGACGTTTCCTGTTTCGGAAAAAGGCTCTGCCGAGAACGGGCACCATGAGACATTCCATCTCTGGGAAAGCACAGATCCCCAGGGCTGTTGTGCCTGTGAATAGGCTGCCAAGGGAAGGTGAAGAGCAGCAACAGCTGTCAGGGCTGGCACCTTCCTTGTGGGACAGATAGTCGGACATTTGCCTTTTCGGAAAGAGGCTCTGCCGAGAACGAGTGCCATGAGATGTCCCATCTGTGGGAAGGCAAAGATCCCCGATGCTGTTGTGCCTGTGAATAGTCTGCCAAGGGAAGCGAAGACCAGCAACAGCTTTCAGGGCTGGCCCCTTCCTGGTGGGAGAAGTAGCCGGATGTTTGCCGTTTCGGAAAGAGGCTCTGCCGAGAACGGGCACCATGAGACCTTGCGTCTCTGGGAAAGCACAGATCCCCAGTGCTGTTGTGCCTGTGAATAGGCTGCCCAGGGAAGGCGAAGAGCAGCAACAGCTTTCAGTGCTGGCACCTTCCTGGCGGGAGAAAGAGCCAGACGTTTGCCGTTTCGGAAAAAGGCTCTGCCGAGAACGGGCACCATGAGACCTTGCGTCTCTGGGAAAGCACAGATCCCCAGGGCTGTTGTGCCTGTGAATAGGCTGCCCAGGGAAGGTGAAGAGCAGCAACAGCTTTCAGGGCTGGCCCCTTCATGGCGGGAATACGAGCCGGACGTTTGCCGTTTCGGAAAAAGGCTCTGCCGAGAACGGGCACCATGAGACCTTGTGTCTCTGGGAAAGCACAGATCCCCAGTGCTGTTGTGCCTGTGAATAGGCTGCCCAGGGAAGGTGAAGACCAGCAGCAGCTTTCAGGTCTGGCCCCTTCCTGGTGGGAAGAGGAGCCGGACGTTTGCCGTTTTGGAAAAAGGCTCTGCCGAGAACGGGCACCATGAGACCTTCCGTCTCTGGGAAAGCACAGATCCCCAGTGCTGTTGTGCCTGTGAATAGGCTGCCCAGGGAAGGTGAAGAGCAGCAGCAGCTTTCAGTGCTGGCCCCTTCCTGGCGGGAAGAGGAGCCGGACGTTTCCCATTTTGGAAAAAGGCTCTGCCGAGAACGGGCACCATGAGACCTTGCGTCTCTGGGAAAGCACAGATCCCCAGTGCTGTTGTGCCTGTGAATAGGCTGCCCAGGGAAGGTGAAGAGCAGCAGCAGCTTTCAGGGCTGGCCCCTTCCTGGTGGGAAGAGGAGCCGGACGTTTCCCGTTTTGGAAAAAGGCTCTGCCGAGAACGGGCACCATGAGACCTTGCGTCTCTGGGAAAGCACAGATCCCCAGTGCTGTTGTGCCTGTGAATAGGCTGCCCAGGGAAGGCGAAGAGCAGCAGCAGCTTTCAGGGCTGGGCCCTTCATGGCGGGAAGAGGAGCCAGACGTTTGCCATTTCGGAAAAAGGCTCTGCCGAGAATGGGCACCATGAGACCTTGCGTCTCTGGGAAAGCACAGATCCCCAGTGCTGTTGTGCCTGTGAATAGGCTGCCCAGGGAAGGTGAAGAGCAGCAACAGCTTTCAGGGCTGGCCCCTTCCTTGTGGGAAGAGGAGCCAGACGTTTGCCGTTTTGGAAAAAGGCTGTGCCGAGAACGGGCACCATGAGACCTTGCGTCTCTGGGAAAGCACAGATCCCCAGGGCTGTTGTGCCTTTGAATAGGCTGCCCAGGGAAGGCGAAGACCAGCAGCAGCTTTCAGGGCTGGCCCCTTCCTGGCGGGAGAAGGAGCCAGACGTTTCCCGTTTCGGAAAAAGGCTCTGCCGAGAACGGGCACCATGAGACCTTGCGTCTCTGGGAAAGCACAGATCCCCAGTGCTGTTGTGCCTGTGAATAGGCTAACCAGGGAAGGTGAAGAGCAGCAGCAGCTTTCAGGGCTGGCCCCTTCCTGGTGGGAGAAGGAGCCGGACGTTTCCCGTTTCGGAAAAAGGCTCTGCCGAGAACGGGCACCATGAGACCTTGCGTCTCTGGGAAAGCACAGATCCCCAGGGCTGTTGTGCCTGTGAATAGGCTGCCCAGGGAAGGTGAAGAGCAGCAACAGCTTTCAGGGCTGGCCCCTTCCTGGCGGGAGAAGGAGCCAGACGTTTGCCGTTTCGGAAAAAGGCTCTGCCGAGAACGGGCACCATGAGACCTTGCGTCTCTGGGAAAGCACAGATCCCCAGTGCTGTTGTGCCTGTGAATAGGCTGCCCAGGGAAGGTGAAGAGCAGCAAGAGCTTCCAGGGCTGGCTGCTTCCTGGTGGGAGGAGGAGCCGGACGTTTGCCGTTTTGGAAAAAGGCTCTGCCGACAACGGGCACCATGAGACCTTGCGTCTCTGGGAAAGCACAGATCCCCAGTGCTGTTGTGCCTGTGAATAGGCTGCCCAGGGAAGGCGAAGACCAGCAGCAGCTTTCAGGTCTGGCCCCTTCCTGGTGGGAAGAGGAGCCGGACGTTTGCCGTTTCGGAAAAAGGCTCTGCCGAGAACGGGCACCATGAGACCTTGCGTCTCTGGGAAAACACAGATCCCCAGGGCTGTTGTGCCTGTGAATAGGCTGCCCAGGGAAGGCGAAGAGCAGCAGCAGCTTTCAGGGCTGGCCCCTTCCTGGTGGGAGAAGGAGCCGGACGTTTGCCGTTTCGGAAAAAGGCTCTGCCGAGAACGGGCACCATGAGACCTTGCGTCTCTGGGAAAGCACAGATCCCCAGGGCTGTTGTGCCTGTGAATAGGCTGCCCAGGGAAGGCGAAGACCAGCAGCAGCTTTCAGGGCTGGCCCCTTCCTGGCGGGAGAAGGAGCCGGACGTTTCCTGTTTCGGAAAAAGGCTCTGCCGAGAACGGGCACCATGAGACCTTGCGTCTCTGGGAAAGCACAGATCCCCAGTGCTGTTGTGCCTGTGAATAGGCTGCCCTGAGAAGGTGAGGAACAGGAAGAGCTTTCAGGGCTGGCCCCTTCCTTTTGGGAAGAGGAGCCGGACGTTTCCCGTATCGGAAAAAGGCTCTGCCGAGAACGGGCACCATGAGACCTTGCGTCTCTGGGAAAGCACAGATCCCCAGTGCTGTTGTGCCTGTGAATAGGCTGCCCAGGGAAGGTGAAGACCAGCAGCAGCTTTCAGGGCTGGCCCCTTCGTGGCGGGAAGAGGAGCCGGACGTTTGCCGTTTCGGAAAAAGGCTCTGCCAAGAACGGGCACCATGAGACATTCCATCTCTGGGAAAGCACAGATCCCCAGGGCTGTTGTGCCTGTGAATAGGCTGCCAAGGGAAGGTGAAGAGCAGCAACAGCTGTCAGGGCTGGCACCTTCCTTGTGGGACAGATAGCCGGACATTTGCCTTTTCGGAAAGAGGCTCTGCCGAGAACGAGTGCCATGAGATGTCCCATCTGTGGGAAGGCAAAGATCCCCGATGCTGTTGTGCCTGTGAATAGTCTGCCAAGGGAAGCGAAGACCAGCAACAGCTTTCAGGGCTGGCCCCTTCCTGGTGGGAGAAGTAGCCGGATGTTTGCCGTTTCGGAAAGAGGCTCTGCCGAGAACGGGCACCATGAGACCTTGCGTCTCTGGGAAAGCACAGATCCCCAGTGCTGTTGTGCCTGTGAATAGGCTGCCCAGGGAAGGCGAAGAGCAGCAACAGCTTTCAGTGCTGGCACCTTCCTGGCGGGAGAAAGAGCCAGACGTTTGCCGTTTCGGAAAAAGGCTCTGCCGAGAACGGGCACCATGAGACCTTGCGTCTCTGGGAAAGCACAGATCCCCAGTGCTGTTGTGCCTGTGAATAGGCTGCCCAGGGAAGGTGAAGAGCAGCAGCAGCTTTCAGGGCTGGCCCTTCCGGGTGGGAGAAGGAGCCGGACGTTTCCTGTTTTGGAAAAAGGCAGTGCCGAGAACGGGCACCATGAGACCTTGCGTCTCTGGGAAAGCACAGATCCCCAGTGCTGTTGTGCCTGTGAATAGGCTGCCCAGGGAAGGTGAAGAGCAGCAACAGCTTTCAGGGCTGGCCCCTACCTGGCGGGAGAATGAGCCAGACGTTTCCCGTTTCGGAAAAAGGCACTGCCGAGAACAGGCACCATGAGACCTTGCATCTCTGGGAAAGCACAGATCCCCAGGGCTGTTGTGCCTGTGAATAGGCTGCCCAGGGAAGGTGAAGAGCAGCAACAGCTTTCAGGTCTGGCCCCTTCCTTGTGGGAAGAGGAGCCAGACGTTTGCCGTTTTGGAAAAAGGCTCTGCCGAGAACGGGCACCATGAGACCTTGCGTCTCTGGGAAAGCACAGATCCCCAGGGCTGTTGTGCCTGTGAATAGGCTGCCCAGGGAAGGCGAAGACCAGCAGCAGCTTTCAGGGCTGGCCCCTTCCTGGCGGGAGAAGGAGCCAGACGTTTCCCGTTTCGGAAAAAGGCTCTGCCGAGAACGGGCACCATGAGACCTTGCGTCTCTGGGAAAGCACAGATCCCCAGTGCTGTTGTGCCTGTGAATAGTCTAACCAGGGAAGGTGAAGAGCAGCAGCAGCTTTCAGGGCTGGCCCCTTCCTGGTGGGAGAAGGAGCCGGACGTTTCCCGTTTCGGAAAAAGGCTCTGCCGAGAACGGGCACCATGAGACCTTGCGTCTCTGGGAAAGCACAGATCCCCAGTGCTGTTGTGCCTGTGAATAGGCTGCCCAGGGAAGGTGAAGAGCAGCAACAGCTTTCAGGGCTGGCCCCTTCCTGGCGGGAGAAGGAGCCAGACGTTTCCCGTTTTGGAAAAAGTCTCTGCCGAGAACAGGCACCATGAGACCTTGCGTCTCTGGGAAATCACAGATCCCCAGGGCTGTTGTGCCTGTGAATAGGCTGCCCAGGGAAGGTGAAGAGCAGCAAGAGCTTCCAGGGCTGGCTGCTTCCTGGTGGGAGGAGGAGCCGGACGTTTGCCGTTTTGGAAAAAGGTTCTGCCGAGAACGGGCACCATGAGACCTTGCGTCTCTGGGAAAGCACAGATCCCCAGTGCTGTTGTGCCTGTGAATAGGCTGCCCAGGGAAGGCGAAGACCAGCAGCAGCTTTCAGGTCTGGCCCCTTCCTTGTGTGAAGAGGAGCCGGACGTTTGCCATTTCGGAAAAAGGCTCTGCCGAGAACGGGCACCATGAGACCTTGCGTCTCTGGGAAAGCACAGATCCCCAGGGCTGTTGTGCCTGTGAATAGGCTGCCCAGGGAAGGTGAAGAGCAGCAGCAGCTTTCAGGGCTGGCCCTTCCGGGTGGGAGAAGGAGCCGGACGTTTCCTGTTTTGGAAAAAGGCAGTGCCGAGAACGGGCACCATGAGACCTTGCGTCTCTGGGAAAGCACAGATCCCCAGTGCTGTTGTGCCTGTGAATAGGCTGCCCAGGGAAGGTGAAGAGCAGCAACAGCTTTCAGGGCTGGCCCCTACCTGGCGGGAGAATGAGCCAGACGTTTCCCGTTTCGGAAAAAGGCACTGCCGAGAACAGGCACCATGAGACCTTGCATCTCTGGGAAAGCACAGATCCCCAGGGCTGTTGTGCCTGTGAATAGGCTGCCCAGGGAAGGTGAAGAGCAGCAACAGCTTTCAGGTCTGGCCCCTTCCTTGTGGGAAGAGGAGCCAGACGTTTGCCGTTTTGGAAAAAGGCTCTGCCGAGAACGGGCACCATGAGACCTTGCGTCTCTGGGAAAGCACAGATCCCCAGGGCTGTTGTGCCTGTGAATAGGCTGCCCAGGGAAGGCGAAGACCAGCAGCAGCTTTCAGTGCTGGCCCCTTCCTGGCGGGAGAAGGAGCCAGACGTTTCCCGTTTCGGAAAAAGGCTCTGCCGAGAACGGGCACCATGAGACCTTGCGTCTCTGGGAAAGCACAGATCCCCAGTGCTGTTGTGCCTGTGAATAGTCTAACCAGGGAAGGTGAAGAGCAGCAGCAGCTTTCAGGGCTGGCCCCTTCCTGGTGGGAGAAGGAGCCGGACGTTTCCCGTTTCGGAAAAAGGCTCTGCCGAGAACGGGCACCATGAGACCTTGCGTCTCTGGGAAAGCACAGATCCCCAGTGCTGTTGTGCCTGTGAATAGGCTGCCCAGGGAAGGTGAAGAGCAGCAACAGCTTTCAGGGCTGGCCCCTTCCTGGCGGGAGAAGGAGCCAGACGTTTCCCGTTTTGGAAAAAGTCTCTGCCGAGAACAGGCACCATGAGACCTTGCGTCTCTGGGAAATCACAGATCCCCAGGGCTGTTGTGCCTGTGAATAGGCTGCCCAGGGAAGGTGAAGAGCAGCAAGAGCTTCCAGGGCTGGCTGCTTCCTGGTGGGAGGAGGAGCCGGACGTTTGCCGTTTTGGAAAAAGGTTCTGCCGAGAACGGGCACCATGAGACCTTGCGTCTCTGGGAAAGCACAGATCCCCAGTGCTGTTGTGCCTGTGAATAGGCTGCCCAGGGAAGGCGAAGACCAGCAGCAGCTTTCAGGTCTGGCCCCTTCCTTGTGTGAAGAGGAGCCGGACGTTTGCCATTTCGGAAAAAGGCTCTGCCGAGAACGGGCACCATGAGACCTTGCGTCTCTGGGAAAGCACAGATCCCCAGGGCTGTTGTGCCTGTGAATAGGCTGCCCAGGGAAGGTGAAGAGCAGCAGCAGCTTTCAGGGCTGGCCCCTTCCTGGCGGGAGAAGGAGCCGGACGTTTGCCGTTTTGGAAAAAGGCTCTGCCGAGAACGGGCACCATGAGACCTTGCGTCTCTGGGAAAGCACAGATCCCCAGTGCTGTTGTGCCTGTGAATAGGCTGCCCAGGGAAGGCGAAGAGCAGCAGCAGCTTTCAGGGCTGGCCCCTTCCTGGCGGGAGAAGGAGCCGGACGTTTCCTGTTTCGGAAAAAGGCTCTGCCGAGAACGGGCACCATGAGACCTTGCGTCTCTGGGAAAGCACAGATCCCCAGTGCTGTTGTGCCTGTGAATAGGCTGCCCCGAGAAGGTGAGGAACAGGAAGAGCTTTCAGGGCTGGCCCCTTCCTGGCGGGAGAAGGAGCCGGACGTTTCCCGTATCGGAAAAAGGCTCTGCCGAGAACGGGCACCATGAGACCTTGCGTCTCTGGGAAAGCACAGATCCCCAGTGCTGTTGTGCCTGTGAATAGGCTGCCCAGGGAAGGTGAAGACCAGCAGCAGCTTTCAGGTCTGGCCCCTTCGTGGCGGGAAGAGGAGCCGGACGTTTGCCGTTTCGGAAAAAGGCTCTGCCGAGAACGGGCACCATGAGACATTCCATCTCTGGGAAAGCACAGATCCCCAGGGCTGTTGTGCCTGTGAATAGGCTGCCAAGGGAAGGTGAAGAGCAGCAACAGCTGTCAGGGCTGGCACCTTCCTTGTGGGACAGATAGCCGGACATTTGCCTTTTCGGAAAGAGTCTCTGCCGAGAACGAGTGCCATGAGATGTCCCATCTGTGGGAAGGCAAAGATCCCCGATGCTGTTGTGCCTGTGAATAGTCTGCCAAGGGAAGCGAAGACCAGCAGCAGCTTTCAGGGCTGGCCCCTTCCTGGTGGGAGAAGGAGCCGGATGTTTGCCGTTTCGGAAAGACGCTCTGCCGAGAACGGGCACCATGAGACCTTGCGTCTCTGGGAAAGCACAGATCCCCAGTGCTGTTGTGCCTGTGAATAGGCTGCCCAGGGAAGGCGAAGAGCAGCAACAGCTTTCAGTGCTGGCACCTTCCTGGCGGGAGAAAGAGCCAGACGTTTGCCGTTTCGGAAAAAGGCTCTGCCGAGAACGGGCACCATGAGACCTTGCGTCTCTGGGAAAGCACAGATCCCCAGTGCTGTTGTGCCTGTGAATAGGCTGCCCAGGGAAGGTGAAGAGCAGCAACAGCTTTCAGGGCTGGCCCCTACCTGGCGGGAGAATGAGCCAGACGTTTCCCGTTTCGGAAAAAGGCACTGCCGAGAACAGGCACCATGAGACCTTGCATCTCTGGGAAAGCACAGATCCCCAGTGCTGTTGTGCCTGTGAATAGGCTGCCCAGGGAAGGTGAAGAGCAGCAACAGCTTTCAGGGCTGGCCCCTTCATGTCGGGAATACGAGCCGGACGTTTGCCGTTTCGGAAAAAGGCTCTGCCGAGAACGGGCACCATGAGACCTTGTGTCTCTGGGAAAGCACAGATCCCCAGGGCTGTTGTGCCTGTGAATAGGCTGCCCAGGGAAGGTGAAGAGCAGCAGCAGCTTTCAGTGCTGGCCCCTTCCTGGCGGGAAGAGGAGCCGGATGTTTCCCGTTTTGGAAAAAGGCTCTGCCGAGAACGGGCACCATGAGACCTTGCGTCTCTGGGAAAGCACAGATCCCCAGGGCTGTTGTGCCTGTGAATAGGCTGCCCAGGGAAGCTGAAGAGCAGCAACAGCTGTCAGGGCTGGCACCTTCCTTGTGGGAGAGATAGCCGGACATTTGCCTTTTCGGAAAGAGGCTCTGCCGAGAACGAGTGCCCTGAGATGTCCCATCTGTGGGAAAGCAAAGATCCCCGATGCTGTTGTGCCTGTGAATAGTCTGCCAAGGGAAGCGAAGACCAGCAACAGCTTTCAGGGCTGGCCCCTTCCTGGTGGGAGAAGTAGCCGGATGTTTGCCGTTTCGGAAAGACGCTCTGCCGAGAACGGGCACCATGAGACCTTGCGTCTCTGGGAAAGCACAGATCCCCAGTGCTGTTGTGCCTGTGAATAGGCTGCCCAGGGAAGGCGAAGAGCAGCAGCAGCTTTCAGTGCTGGCACCTTCCTGGCGGGAGAAAGAGCCAGACGTTTGCCGTTTCGGAAAAAGGCTCTGCCGAGAACGGGCACCATGAGACCTTGCGTCTCTGGGAAAGCACAGATCCCCAGGGCTGTTGTGCCTGTGAATAGGCTGCCCAGGGAAGGTGAAGAGCAGCAGCAGCTTTCAGGGCTGGCCCTTCCGGGTGGGAGAAGGAGCCGGACGTTTCCTGTTTCGGAAAAAGGCTCTGCCGAGAACGGGCACCATGAGACCTTGCGTCTCTGGGAAAGCACAGATCCCCAGTGCTGTTGTGCCTGTGAATAGGCTGCCCAGGGAAGGTGAAGACCAGAAACACCTTTCAGGGCTGGCCCCTACCTGGCGGGAGAATGAGCCAGACGTTTGCCGTTTCGGAAAAAGGCACTGCTGAGAACAGGCACCATGAGACCTTGCATCTCTGGGAAAGCACAGATCCCCAGGGCTGTTGTGCCTGTGAATAGGCTGCCCAGGGAAGGTGAAGAGTAGCAACAGCTTTCAGGGCTGGCCCCTTCATGGCGGGAATACGAGCCGGACGTTTGCCGTTTCGGAAAAAGGCTCTGCCGAGAACGGGCACCATGAGACCTTGTGTCTCTGGGAAAGCACAGATCCCCAGTGCTGTTGTGCCTGTGAATAGGCTGCCCAGGGAAGAAGAAGACCAGCAGCAGCTTTCAGGGCTGGCCCCTTCCTGGTGGGAAGAGGAGCCGGACGTTTGCCGTTTTGGAAAAAGGCTCTGCCGAGAACGGGCACCATGAGACCTTGCGTCTCTGGGAAAGCACAGATCCCCAGTGCTGTTGTGCCTGTGAATAGGCTGCCCAGGGAAGGTGAAGAGCAGCAGCAGCTTGCAGTGCTGGCCCCTTCCTGGCGGGAAGAGGAGCCGGACATTTCCCGTTTTGGAAAAAGGCTCTGCCGAGAACGGGCACCATGAGACCTTGCGTCTCTGGGAAAGCACAGATCCCCAGTGCTGTTGTGCCTGTGAATAGGCTGCCCAGGGAAGGCGAAGAGCAGCAGCAGCTTTCAGGGCTGGCCCCTTCATGGCGGGAAGAGGAGCCGGACGTTTCCTGTTTCGGAAAAAGGCTCTGCCGAGAATGGGCACCATGAGACCTTGCGTCTCTGGGAAAGCACAGATCCCCAGTGCTGTTGTGCCTGTGAATAGGCTGCCCAGGGAAGGTGAAGAGCAGCAGCAGCTTTCAGGTCTGGCCCCTTCCTTGTGGGAAGAGGAGCCGGACGTTTGCCGTTTCGGAAAAAGGCTCTGCCGAGAACGGGCACCATGAGACCTTGTGTCTCTGGGAAAGCACAGATCCCCAGTGCTGTTGTGCCTGTGAATAGGCTGCCCAGGGAAGGTGAAGAGCAGCAACAGCTTTCAGGGCTGGCCCCTTCATGGCGGGAGAAGGAGCCGGACGTTTGCCGTTTTGGAAAAAGGCTCTGCCGAGAACGGGCACCATGAGACCTTGCGTCTCTGGGAAAGCACAGATCCCCAGGGCTGTTGTGCCTGTGAATAGGCTACCCAGGGAAGGCGAAGAGCAGCAAGAGCTTTCAGGGCTGGCCCCTTCGTGGCGGGAATAGGAGGCGGACGTTTCCCGTTTTGGAAAAAGGCACTGCCGAGAACGGGCACCATGAGACCTTGCGTCTCTGGGAAAGCACAGATCCCCAGTGCTGTTGTGCCTGTGAATAGGCTGCCCAGGGAAGGTGAAGACCAGCAACAGCTTTCAGGGCTGGCCCCTTCCTGGTGGGAGAAGGAGCCGGACGTTTCCCGTTTCGGAAAAAGGCTCTGCCGAGAACGGGCACCATGAGACCTTGCGTCTCTGGGAAAGCACAGATCCCCAGTGCTGTTGTGCCTGTGAATAGGCTACCCAGGGAAGGCGAAGACCAGCAGCAGCTTTCAGGTCTGGCCCCTTCCTGGTGGGAGAAGGAGCCGGATGTTTCCCGTTTCGGAAAAAGGCTCTGCCGAGAACGGGCACCATGAGACCTTGCGTCTCTGGGAAAGCACAGATCCCCAGTGCTGTTGTGCCTGTGAATAGGCTGCCCAGGGAAGGTGAAGACCAGCAACACCTTTCAGGGCTGGCCCCTACCTGGCGGGAGAATGAGCCAGACGTTTGCCGTTTCGGAAAAAGGCACTGCTGAGAACAGGCACCATGAGACCTTGCATCTCTGGGAAAGCACAGATCCCCAGGGCTGTTGTGCCTGTGAATAGGCTGCCCAGGGAAGGTGAAGAGTAGCAACAGCTTTCAGGGCTGGCCCCTTCATGGCGGGAATACGAGCCGGACGTTTGCCGTTTCGGAAAAAGGCTCTGCCGAGAACGGGCACCATGAGACCTTGTGTCTCTGGGAAAGCACAGATCCCCAGTGCTGTTGTGCCTGTGAATAGGCTGCCCAGGGAAGAAGAAGACCAGCAGCAGCTTTCAGGGCTGGCCCCTTCCTGGTGGGAAGAGGAGCCGGACGTTTGCCGTTTTGGAAAAAGGCTCTGCCGAGAACGGGCACCATGAGACCTTGCGTCTCTGGGAAAGCACAGATCCCCAGTGCTGTTGTGCCTGTGAATAGGCTGCCCAGGGAAGGTGAAGAGCAGCAGCAGCTTGCAGTGCTGGCCCCTTCCTGGCGGGAAGAGGAGCCGGACATTTCCCGTTTTGGAAAAAGGCTCTGCCGAGAACGGGCACCATGAGACCTTGCGTCTCTGGGAAAGCACAGATCCCCAGTGCTGTTGTGCCTGTGAATAGGCTGCCCAGGGAAGGCGAAGAGCAGCAGCAGCTTTCAGGGCTGGCCCCTTCATGGCGGGAAGAGGAGCCGGACGTTTCCTGTTTCGGAAAAAGGCTCTGCCGAGAATGGGCACCATGAGACCTTGCGTCTCTGGGAAAGCACAGATCCCCAGTGCTGTTGTGCCTGTGAATAGGCTGCCCAGGGAAGGTGAAGAGCAGCAGCAGCTTTCAGGTCTGGCCCCTTCCTTGTGGGAAGAGGAGCCGGACGTTTGCCGTTTCGGAAAAAGGCTCTGCCGAGAACGGGCACCATGAGACCTTGTGTCTCTGGGAAAGCACAGATCCCCAGTGCTGTTGTGCCTGTGAATAGGCTGCCCAGGGAAGGTGAAGAGCAGCAACAGCTTTCAGGGCTGGCCCCTTCATGGCGGGAGAAGGAGCCGGACGTTTGCCGTTTTGGAAAAAGGCTCTGCCGAGAACGGGCACCATGAGACCTTGCGTCTCTGGGAAAGCACAGATCCCCAGGGCTGTTGTGCCTGTGAATAGGCTACCCAGGGAAGGCGAAGAGCAGCAAGAGCTTTCAGGGCTGGCCCCTTCGTGGCGGGAATAGGAGGCGGACGTTTCCCGTTTTGGAAAAAGGCACTGCCGAGAACGGGCACCATGAGACCTTGCGTCTCTGGGAAAGCACAGATCCCCAGTGCTGTTGTGCCTGTGAATAGGCTGCCCAGGGAAGGTGAAGACCAGCAACAGCTTTCAGGGCTGGCCCCTTCCTGGTGGGAGAAGGAGCCGGACGTTTCCCGTTTCGGAAAAAGGCTCTGCCGAGAACGGGCACCATGAGACCTTGCGTCTCTGGGAAAGCACAGATCCCCAGTGCTGTTGTGCCTGTGAATAGGCTACCCAGGGAAGGTGAAGAGCAGCATCAGCTTTCAGTGCTGACCCCTTCCTGGTGGGAGAAGGAGCCGGATGTTTCCCGTTTCGGAAAAAGGCTCTGCCGAGAACGGGCACCATGAGACCTTGCGTCTCTGGGAAAGCACAGATCCCCAGTGCTGTTGTGCCTGTGAATAGGCTGCCCAGGGAAGGTGAAGAGCAGCAACAGCTTTCAGGGCTGGCCCCTTCCTGGCGGGAGAAGGAGCCAGACGTTTCCCGTTTTGGAAAAAGGCACTGCCGAGAACGGGCACCATGAGACCTTGCGTCTCTGGGAAGGCACAGATCCCCAGGGCTGTTGTGCCTGTGAATAGGCTGCCCAGGGAAGGCGAAGAGCAGCAACAGCTTTCAGGGCTGGCCCCTTCCTGGCGGGAATACGAGCCGGAGGTTTGCCGTTTCGTAAAAAGGCTCTGCCGAGAACGGGCACCATGAGACCTTGTGTCTCTGGGAAAGCACAGATCCCCAGGGCTGTTGTGCCTGTGAATAGGCTGCCCAGGGAAGGTGAAGACCAGCAACAGCTTTCAGGGCTGGCCCCTTCCTGGCGGGAGAAGGAGCCGGACGTTTCCCGTTTCGGAAAAAGGCTCTGCCGAGAACGGGCACCATGAGACCTTGCGTCTCTGGGAAAGCACAGATCCCCAGTGCTGTTGTGCCTGTGAATAGGCTACCCAGGGAAGGTGAAGAGCAGCATCAGCTTTCAGTGCTGACCCCTTCCTGGTGGGAGAAGGAGCCGGACGTTTGCCGTTTCGGAAAAAGGCTCTGCCGAGAACGGGCACCATGAGACCTTGCGTCTCTGGGAAAGCACAGATCCCCAGTGCTGTTGTGCCTGTGAATAGGCTGCCCAGGGAAGGTGAAGAGCAGCAACAGCTTTCAGGGCTGGCCCCTTCCTGGCGGGAGAAGGAGCCAGACGTTTCCCGTTTTGGAAAAAGGCACTGCCGAGAACGGGCACCATGAGACCTTGCGTCTCTGGGAAGGCACAGATCCCCAGGGCTGTTGTGCCTGTGAATAGGCTGCCCAGGGAAGGCGAAGAGCAGCAACAGCTTTCAGGGCTGGCCCCTTCCTGGCGGGAATACGAGCCGGAGGTTTGCCATTTCGGAAAAAGGCTCTGCCGAGAACGGGCACCATGAGACCTTGCGTCTCTGGGAAAGCACAGATCCCCAGGGCTGTTGTGCCTGTGAATAGGCTGCCCAGGGAAGGTGAAGAGCAGCAACAGCTTTCAGGGCTGGCCCTTCCGGGTGGGAGAAGGAGCCGGACGTTTGCCGTTTCGGAAAAAGGCTCTGCCGAGAACGGGCACCATGAGACCTTGCGTCTCTGGGAAAGCACAGATCCCCAGTGCTGTTGTGCCTGTGAATAGGCTGCCCAGGGAAGGTGAAGAGCAGCAACAGCTTTCAGGGCTGGCCCCTTCCTGGCGGGAGAAGGAGCCAGACGTTTCCCGTTTTGGAAAAAGTCTCTGCCGAGAACAGGCACCATGAGACCTTGCGTCTCTGGGAAATCACAGATCCCCAGGGCTGTTGTGCCTGTGAATAGGCTGCCCAGGGAAGGTGAAGAGCAGCAAGAGCTTCCAGGGCTGGCTGCTTCCTGGTGGGAGGAGGAGCCGGACGTTTGCCGTTTTGGAAAAAGGTTCTGCCGAGAACGGGCACCATGAGACCTTGCGTCTCTGGGAAAGCACAGATCCCCAGTGCTGTTGTGCCTGTGAATAGGCTGCCCAGGGAAGGCGAAGACCAGCAGCAGCTTTCAGGTCTGGCCCCTTCCTTGTGTGAAGAGGAGCCGGACGTTTGCCATTTCGGAAAAAGGCTCTGCCGAGAACGGGCACCATGAGACCTTGCGTCTCTGGGAAAGCACAGATCCCCAGGGCTGTTGTGCCTGTGAATAGGCTGCCCAGGGAAGGTGAAGAGCAGCAGCAGCTTTCAGGGCTGGCCCCTTCCTGGCGGAAGAAGGAGCCGGACGTTTGCCGTTTTGGAAAAAGGCTCTGCCGAGAACGGGCACCATGAGACCTTGCGTCTCTGGGAAAGCACAGATCCCCAGTGCTGTTGTGCCTGTGAATAGGCTGCCCAGGGAAGGCGAAGAGCAGCAGCAGCTTTCAGGGCTGGCCCCTTCCTGGCGGGAGAAGGAGCCGGACGTTTCCTGTTTCGGAAAAAGGCTCTGCCGAGAACGGGCACCATGAGACCTTGCGTCTCTGGGAAAGCACAGATCCCCAGTGCTGTTGTGCCTGTGAATAGGCTGCCCAGGGAAGGTGAGGAACAGGAAGAGCTTTCAGGGCTGGCCCCTTCCTGGCGGGAGAAGGAGCCGGACGTTTCCCGTATCGGAAAAAGGCTCTGCCGAGAACGGGCACCATGAGACCTTGCGTCTCTGGGAAAGCACAGATCCCCAGGGCTGTTGTGCCTCTGAATAGGCTGCCCAGGGAAGGTGAAGACCAGCAGCAGCTTTCAGGTCTGGCCCCTTCGTGGCGGGAAGAGGAGCCGGACGTTTGCCGTTTCGGAAAAAGGCTCTGCCGAGAACGGGCACCATGAGACATTCCATCTCTGGGAAAGCACAGATCCCCAGGGCTGTTGTGCCTGTGAATAGGCTGCCAAGGGAAGGTGAAGAGCAGCAACAGCTGTCAGGGCTGGCACCTTCCTTGTGGGACAGATAGCCGGACATTTGCCTTTTCGGAAAGAGTCTCTGCCGAGAACGAGTGCCATGAGATGTCCCATCTGTGGGAAGGCAAAGATCCCCGATGCTGTTGTGCCTGTGAATAGTCTGCCAAGGGAAGCGAAGACCAGCAACAGCTTTCAGGGCTGGCCCCTTCCTGGTGGGAGAAGTAGCCGGATGTTTGCCGTTTCGGAAAGACGCTCTGCCGAGAACGGGCACCATGAGACCTTGCGTCTCTGGGAAAGCACAGATCCCCAGTGCTGTTGTGCCTGTGAATAGGCTGCCCAGGGAAGGCGAAGAGCAGCAACAGCTTTCAGTGCTGGCACCTTCCTGGCGGGAGAAAGAGCCAGACGTTTGCCGTTTCGGAAAAAGGCTCTGCCGAGAACGGGCACCATGAGACCTTGCGTCTCTGGGAAAGCACAGATCCCCAGTGCTGTTGTGCCTGTGAATAGGCTGCCCAGGGAAGGTGAAGAGCAGCAACAGCTTTCAGGGCTGGCCCCTACCTGGCGGGAGAATGAGCCAGACGTTTCCCGTTTCGGAAAAAGGCACTGCCGAGAACAGGCACCATGAGACCTTGCATCTCTGGGAAAGCACAGATCCCCAGTGCTGTTGTGCCTGTGAATAGGCTGCCCAGGGAAGGTGAAGAGCAGCAACAGCTTTCAGGGCTGGCCCCTTCATGTCGGGAATACGAGCCGGACGTTTGCCGTTTCGGAAAAAGGCTCTGCCGAGAACGGGCACCATGAGACCTTGTGTCTCTGGGAAAGCACAGATCCCCAGGGCTGTTGTGCCTGTGAATAGGCTGCCCAGGGAAGGTGAAGAGCAGCAGCAGCTTTCAGTGCTGGCCCCTTCCTGGCGGGAAGAGGAGCCGGATGTTTCCCGTTTTGGAAAAAGGCTCTGCCGAGAACGGGCACCATGAGACCTTGCGTCTCTGGGAAAGCACAGATCCCCAGGGCTGTTGTGCCTGTGAATAGGCTGCCCAGGGAAGCTGAAGAGCAGCAACAGCTGTCAGGGCTGGCACCTTCCTTGTGGGAGAGATAGCAGGACATTTGCCTTTTCGGAAAGAGGCTCTGCCGAGAACGAGTGCCCTGAGATGTCCCATCTGTGGGAAAGCAAAGATCCCCGATGCTGTTGTGCCTGTGAATAGTCTGCCAAGGGAAGCGAAGACCAGCAACAGCTTTCAGGGCTGGCCCCTTCCTGGTGGGAGAAGTAGCCGGATGTTTGCCGTTTCGGAAAGACGCTCTGCCGAGAACGGGCACCATGAGACCTTGCGTCTCTGGGAAAGCACAGATCCCCAGTGCTGTTGTGCCTGTGAATAGGCTGCCCAGGGAAGGCGAAGAGCAGCAGCAGCTTTCAGTGCTGGCACCTTCCTGGCGGGAGAAAGAGCCAGACGTTTGCCGTTTCGGAAAAAGGCTCTGCCGAGAACGGGCACCATGAGACCTTGCGTCTCTGGGAAAGCACAGATCCCCAGGGCTGTTGTGCCTGTGAATAGGCTGCCCAGGGAAGGTGAAGAGCAGCAGCAGCTTTCAGGGCTGGCCCCTTCCTGGCGGGAGAAGGAGCCGGACGTTTCCTGTTTCGGAAAAAGGCTCTGCCGAGAACGGGCACCATGAGACCTTGCGTCTCTGGGAAAGCACAGATCCCCAGTGCTGTTGTGCCTGTGAATAGGCTGCCCAGGGAAGGTGAAGACCAGCAACACCTTTCAGGGCTGGCCCCTACCTGGCGGGAGAATGAGCCAGACGTTTGCCGTTTCGGAAAAAGGCACTGCTGAGAACAGGCACCATGAGACCTTGCATCTCTGGGAAAGCACAGATCCCCAGGGCTGTTGTGCCTGTGAATAGGCTGCCCAGGGAAGGTGAAGAGTAGCAACAGCTTTCAGGGCTGGCCCCTTCATGGCGGGAATACGAGCCGGACGTTTGCCGTTTCGGAAAAAGGCTCTGCCGAGAACGGGCACCATGAGACCTTGTGTCTCTGGGAAAGCACAGATCCCCAGTGCTGTTGTGCCTGTGAATAGGCTGCCCAGGGAAGAAGAAGACCAGCAGCAGCTTTCAGGGCTGGCCCCTTCCTGGTGGGAAGAGGAGCCGGACGTTTGCCGTTTTGGAAAAAGGCTCTGCCGAGAACGGGCACCATGAGACCTTGCGTCTCTGGGAAAGCACAGATCCCCAGTGCTGTTGTGCCTGTGAATAGGCTGCCCAGGGAAGGTGAAGAGCAGCAGCAGCTTGCAGTGCTGGCCCCTTCCTGGCGGGAAGAGGAGCCGGACATTTCCCGTTTTGGAAAAAGGCTCTGCCGAGAACGGGCACCATGAGACCTTGCGTCTCTGGGAAAGCACAGATCCCCAGTGCTGTTGTGCCTGTGAATAGGCTGCCCAGGGAAGGCGAAGAGCAGCAGCAGCTTTCAGGGCTGGCCCCTTCCTGGCGGGAAGAGGAGCCGGACGTTTCCTGTTTCGGAAAAAGGCTCTGCCGAGAATGGGCACCATGAGACCTTGCGTCTCTGGGAAAGCACAGATCCCCAGTGCTGTTGTGCCTGTGAATAGGCTGCCCAGGGAAGGTGAAGACCAGCAGCAGCTTTCAGGTCTGGCCCCTTCCTTGTGGGAAGAGGAGCCGGACGTTTGCCGTTTCGGAAAAAGGCTCTGCCGAGAACGGGCACCATGAGACCTTGTGTCTCTGGGAAAGCACAGATCCCCAGTGCTGTTGTGCCTGTGAATAGGCTGCCCAGGGAAGGTGAAGAGCAGCAACAGCTTTCAGGGCTGGCCCCTTCATGGCGGGAGAAGGAGCCGGACGTTTGCCGTTTTGGAAAAAGGCTCTGCCGAGAACGGGCACCATGAGACCTTGCGTCTCTGGGAAAGCACAGATCCCCAGGGCTGTTGTGCCTGTGAATAGGCTACCCAGGGAAGGCGAAGAGCAGCAAGAGCTTTCAGGGCTGGCCCCTTCGTGGCGGGAATAGGAGGCGGACGTTTCCCGTTTTGGAAAAAGGCACTGCCGAGAACGGGCACCATGAGACCTTGCGTCTCTGGGAAAGCACAGATCCCCAGTGCTGTTGTGCCTGTGAATAGGCTGCCCAGGGAAGGCGAAGAGCAGCAACAGCTTTCAGTGCTGGCACCTTCCTGGCGGGAGAAAGAGCCAGACGTTTGCCGTTTCGGAAAAAGGCTCTGCCGAGAACGGGCACCATGAGACCTTGCGTCTCTGGGAAAGCACAGATCCCCAGTGCTGTTGTGCCTGTGAATAGGCTGCCCAGGGAAGGTGAAGAGCAGCAACAGCTTTCAGGGCTGGCCCCTACCTGGCGGGAGAATGAGCCAGACGTTTCCCGTTTCGGAAAAAGGCACTGCCGAGAACAGGCACCATGAGACCTTGCATCTCTGGGAAAGCACAGATCCCCAGTGCTGTTGTGCCTGTGAATAGGCTGCCCAGGGAAGGTGAAGAGCAGCAACAGCTTTCAGGGCTGGCCCCTTCATGTCGGGAATACGAGCCGGACGTTTGCCGTTTCGGAAAAAGGCTCTGCCGAGAACGGGCACCATGAGACCTTGTGTCTCTGGGAAAGCACAGATCCCCAGGGCTGTTGTGCCTGTGAATAGGCTGCCCAGGGAAGGTGAAGAGCAGCAGCAGCTTTCAGTGCTGGCCCCTTCCTGGCGGGAAGAGGAGCCGGATGTTTCCCGTTTTGGAAAAAGGCTCTGCCGAGAACGGGCACCATGAGACCTTGCGTCTCTGGGAAAGCACAGATCCCCAGGGCTGTTGTGCCTGTGAATAGGCTAACCAGGGAAGCTGAAGAGCAGCAACAGCTGTCAGGGCTGGCACCTTCCTTGTGGGAGAGATAGCAGGACATTTGCCTTTTCGGAAAGAGGCTCTGCCGAGAACGAGTGCCCTGAGATGTCCCATCTGTGGGAAAGCAAAGATCCCCGATGCTGTTGTGCCTGTGAATAGTCTGCCAAGGGAAGCGAAGACCAGCAACAGCTTTCAGGGCTGGCCCCTTCCTGGTGGGAGAAGTAGCCGGATGTTTGCCGTTTCGGAAAGACGCTCTGCCGAGAACGGGCACCATGAGACCTTGCGTCTCTGGGAAAGCACAGATCCCCAGTGCTGTTGTGCCTGTGAATAGGCTGCCCAGGGAAGGCGAAGAGCAGCAGCAGCTTTCAGTGCTGGCACCTTCCTGGCGGGAGAAAGAGCCAGACGTTTGCCGTTTCGGAAAAAGGCTCTGCCGAGAACGGGCACCATGAGACCTTGCGTCTCTGGGAAAGCACAGATCCCCAGGGCTGTTGTGCCTGTGAATAGGCTGCCCAGGGAAGGTGAAGAGCAGCAGCAGCTTTCAGGGCTGGCCCCTTCCTGGCGGGAGAAGGAGCCGGACGTTTCCTGTTTCGGAAAAAGGCTCTGCCGAGAACGGGCACCATGAGACCTTGCGTCTCTGGGAAAGCACAGATCCCCAGTGCTGTTGTGCCTGTGAATAGGCTGCCCAGGGAAGGTGAAGACCAGCAACACCTTTCAGGGCTGGCCCCTACCTGGCGGGAGAATGAGCCAGACGTTTGCCGTTTCGGAAAAAGGCACTGCTGAGAACAGGCACCATGAGACCTTGCATCTCTGGGAAAGCACAGATCCCCAGGGCTGTTGTGCCTGTGAATAGGCTGCCCAGGGAAGGTGAGGAACAGGAACAGCTTTCAGGGCTGGCCCCTTCATGGCGGGAATACGAGCCGGACGTTTGCCGTTTCGGAAAAAGGCTCTGCCGAGAACGGGCACCATGAGACCTTGTGTCTCTGGGAAAGCACAGATCCCCAGTGCTGTTGTGCCTGTGAATAGGCTGCCCAGGGAAGAAGAAGACCAGCAGCAGCTTTCAGGGCTGGCCCCTTCCTGGTGGGAAGAGGAGCCGGACGTTTGCCGTTTTGGAAAAAGGCTCTGCCGAGAACGGGCACCATGAGACCTTGCGTCTCTGGGAAAGCACAGATCCCCAGTGCTGTTGTGCCTGTGAATAGGCTGCCCAGGGAAGGTGAAGAGCAGCAGCAGCTTGCAGTGCTGGCCCCTTCCTGGCGGGAAGAGGAGCCGGACATTTCCCGTTTTGGAAAAAGGCTCTGCCGAGAACGGGCACCATGAGACCTTGCGTCTCTGGGAAAGCACAGATCCCCAGTGCTGTTGTGCCTGTGAATAGGCTGCCCAGGGAAGGCGAAGAGCAGCAGCAGCTTTCAGGGCTGGCCCCTTCCTGGCGGGAAGAGGAGCCGGACGTTTCCTGTTTCGGAAAAAGGCTCTGCCGAGAATGGGCACCATGAGACCTTGCGTCTCTGGGAAAGCACAGATCCCCAGTGCTGTTGTGCCTGTGAATAGGCTGCCCAGGGAAGGTGAAGACCAGCAGCAGCTTTCAGGTCTGGCCCCTTCCTTGTGGGAAGAGGAGCCGGACGTTTGCCGTTTCGGAAAAAGGCTCTGCCGAGAACGGGCACCATGAGACCTTGTGTCTCTGGGAAAGCACAGATCCCCAGTGCTGTTGTGCCTGTGAATAGGCTGCCCAGGGAAGGTGAAGAGCAGCAACAGCTTTCAGGGCTGGCCCCTTCATGGCGGGAGAAGGAGCCGGACGTTTGCCGTTTTGGAAAAAGGCTCTGCCGAGAACGGGCACCATGAGACCTTGCGTCTCTGGGAAAGCACAGATCCCCAGGGCTGTTGTGCCTGTGAATAGGCTACCCAGGGAAGGCGAAGAGCAGCAAGAGCTTTCAGGGCTGGCCCCTTCGTGGCGGGAATAGGAGGCGGACGTTTCCCGTTTTGGAAAAAGGCACTGCCGAGAACGGGCACCATGAGACCTTGCGTCTCTGGGAAAGCACAGATCCCCAGTGCTGTTGTGCCTGTGAATAGGCTGCCCAGGGAAGGTGAAGACCAGCAACAGCTTTCAGGGCTGGCCCCTTCCTGGCGGGAGAAGGAGCCGGACGTTTCCCGTTTCGGAAAAAGGCTCTGCCGAGAACGGGCACCATGAGACCTTGCGTCTCTGGGAAAGCACAGATCCCCAGTGCTGTTGTGCCTGTGAATAGGCTACCCAGGGAAGGTGAAGAGCAGCATCAGCTTTCAGTGCTGACCCCTTCCTGGTGGGAGAAGGAGCCGGATGTTTCCCGTTTCGGAAAAAGGCTCTGCCGAGAACGGGCACCATGAGACCTTGCGTCTCTGGGAAAGCACAGATCCCCAGTGCTGTTGTGCCTGTGAATAGGCTGCCCAGGGAAGGTGAAGAGCAGCAACAGCTTTCAGGGCTGGCCCCTTCCTGGCGGGAGAAGGAGCCAGACGTTTCCCGTTTTGGAAAAAGGCACTGCCGAGAACGGGCAACATGAGACCTTGCGTCTCTGGGAAGGCACAGATCCCCAGGGCTGTTGTGCCTGTGAATAGGCTGCCCAGGGAAGGCGAAGAGCAGCAACAGCTTTCAGGGCTGGCCCCTACCTGGCGGGAATACGAGCCGGAGGTTTGCCGTTTCGTAAAAAGGCTCTGCCGAGAACGGGCACCATGAGACCTTGTGTCTCTGGGAAGGCACAGATCCCCAGGGCTGTTGTGCCTGTGAATAGGCTGCCCAGGGAAGGTGAAGACCAGCAACAGCTTTCAGGGCTGGCCCCTTCCTGGCGGGAGAAGGAGCCGGACGTTTCCCGTTTCGGAAAAAGGCTCTGCCGAGAACGGGCACCATGAGACCTTGCGTCTCTGGGAAAGCACAGATCCCCAGTGCTGTTGTGCCTGTGAATAGGCTACCCAGGGAAGGTGAAGAGCAGCATCAGCTTTCAGTGCTGACCCCTTCCTGGTGGGAGAAGGAGCCGGACGTTTCCCGTTTCGGAAAAAGGCTCTGCCGAGAACGGGCACCATGAGACCTTGCGTCTCTGGGAAAGCACAGATCCCCAGTGCTGTTGTGCCTGTGAATAGGCTGCCCAGGGAAGGTGAAGAGCAGCAACAGCTTTCAGGGCTGGCCCCTTCCTGGCGGGAGAAGGAGCCAGACGTTTCCCGTTTTGGAAAAAGGCACTGCCGAGAACGGGCACCATGAGACCTTGCGTCTCTGGGAAGGCACAGATCCCCAGGGCTGTTGTGCCTGTGAATAGGCTGCCCAGGGAAGGCGAAGAGCAGCAACAGCTTTCAGGGCTGGCCCCTTCCTGGCGGGAATACGAGCCGGAGGTTTGCCATTTCGGAAAAAGGCTCTGCCGAGAACGGGCACCATGAGACCTTGCGTCTCTGGGAAAGCACAGATCCCCAGGGCTGTTGTGCCTGTGAATAGGCTGCCCAGGGAAGGTGAAGAGCAGCAACAGCTTTCAGGGCTGGCCCTTCCGGGTGGGAGAAGGAGCCGGACGTTTGCCGTTTCGGAAAAAGGCTCTGCCGAGAACGGGCACCATGAGACCTTGCGTCTCTGGGAAAGCACAGATCCCCAGTGCTGTTGTGCCTGTGAATAGGCTGCCCAGGGAAGGTGAAGAGCAGCAACAGCTTTCAGGGCTGGCCCCTTCCTGGCGGGAGAATGAGCCAGACGTTTGCCGTTTCGGAAAAAGGCACTGCCGAGAACGGGCACCATGAGACCTTGCGTCTCTGGGAAAGCACAGATCCCCAGGGCTGTTGTGCCTGTGAATAGGCTGCCCAGGGAAGGCGAAGAGCAGCAACAGATTTCAGGGCTGGCCCCTTCATGGCGGGAATACGAGCCGGACGTTTGCCGTTTCGGAAAAAGGCTCTGCCGAGAACGGGCACCATGAGACCTTGTGTCTCTGGGAAAGCACAGATCCCCAGTGCTGTTGTGCCTGTGAATAGGCTGCCCAGGGAAGGTGAAGACCAGCAGCAGCTTTCAGGTCTGGCCCCTTCCTGGTGGGAAGAGGAGCCGGACGTTTGCCGTTTTGGAAAAAGGCTCTGCCGAGAACGGGCACCATGAGACCTTGCGTCTCTGGGAAAGCACAGATCCCCAGTGCTGTTGTGCCTGTGAATAGGCTGCCCAGGGAAGGTGAAGAGCAGCAGCAGCTTGCAGTGCTGGCCCCTTCCTGGCGGGAAGAGGAGCCGGACATTTCCCGTTTTGGAAAAAGGATCTGCCGAGAACGGGCACCATGAGACCTTGCGTCTCTGGGAAAGCACAGATCCCCAGGGCTGTTGTTCCTGTGAATAGGCTGCCCAGGGAAGGCGAAGAGCAGCAGCAGCTTTCAGGGCTGGCCCCTTCATGGCGGGAAGAGGAGCCGGATGTTTCCTGTTTCGGAAAAAGGCTCTGCCGAGAATGGGCACCATGAGACCTTGCGTCTCTGGGAAAGCACAGATCCCCAGTGCTGTTGTGCCTGTGAATAGGCTGCCCAGGGAAGGTGAAGACCAGCAGCAGCTTTCAGGTCTGGCCCCTTCCTTGTGGGAAGAGGAGCCGGACGTTTGCCGTTTTGGAAAAAGGCTCTGCCGAGAACGGGCACCATGAGACCTTGCGTCTCTGGGAAAGCACAGATCCCCAGGGCTGTTGTGCCTGTGAATAGGCTGCCCAGGGAAGGTGAAGAGCAGCAGCAGATTTCAGGGCTGGCCCCTTCCTGGCGGGAGAAGGAGCTGGACGTTTGCCATTTCGGAAAAAGGCTCTGCCGAGAACGGGCACCATGAGACCTTGCGTCTCTGGGAAAGCACAGATCCCCAGTGCTGTTGTGCCTGTGAATAGGCTGCCCAGGGAAGGTGAAGAGCAGCAACAGCTTTCAGGGCTGGCCCCTTCATGGCGGGAGAAGGAGCCAGACGTTTGCCGTTTCGGAAAAAGGCTCTGCCGAGAACGGGCACCATGAGACCTTGCGTCTCTGGGAAAGCACAGATCCCCAGGGCTGTTGTGCCTGTGAATAGGCTACCCAGGGAAGGCGAAGAGCAGCAGCAGCTTTCAGGGATGGGCCCCTTCATGGCGGGAAGAGGAGCCGGACGTTTCCTGTTTCGGAAAAAGGCTCTGCCGAGAATGGGCACCATGAGACCTTGTGTCTCTGGGAAAGCACAGATCCCCAGTGCTGTTGTGCCTGTGAATAGGCTGCCCAGGGAAGGTGAAGACCAGCAACAGCTTTCAGGTCTGGCCCCTTCCTTGTGGGAAGAGGAGCCGGACGTTTGCCGTTTCGGAAAAAGGCTCTGCCGAGAACGGGCACCATGAGACCTTGCGTCTCTGGGAAAGCACAGATCCCCAGGGCTGTTGTGCCTGTGAATAGGCTGCCCAGGGAAGGCGAAGACCAGCAGCAGCTTTCAGTTCTGGCCCCTTCCTGGCGGGAGAAGGAGCCAGACGTTTGCCGTTTCGGAAAAAGGCTCTGCCGAGAACGGGCACCATGAGACCTTGTGTCTCTGGGAAAGCACAGATCCCCAGTGCTGTTGTGCCTGTGAATAGGCTGCCCAGGGAAGGTGAAGAGCAGCAACAGCTTTCAGGGCTGGCCCCTTCCTGGTGGGAGAGATAGCCGGACGTTTGCCTTTTCGGAAAGAGGCTCTGCCGAGAATGAGTGCCATGAGATGTCCCGTCTGTGGGAAGGCAAAGATCCCGCGATGCTGTTGTGCCTGTGAATAGGCTGCCCAGGGAAGGCGAAGAGCAGCAACAGCTTTCAGGGCTGGCCCCTTCCTGGCGGGAATACGAGCCGGAGGTTTGCCGTTTCGGAAAAAGGCTCTGCCGAGAACGGGCACCATGAGACCTTGTGTCTCTGGGAAAGCACAGATCCCCAGTGCTGTTGTGCCTGTGAATAGGCTGCCCAGGGAAGGTGAAGACCAGCAGCAGCTTTCAGGTCTGGCCCCTTCCTGGTGGGAAGAGGAGCCGGACGTTTGCCGTTTTGGAAAAAGGCTCTGCCGAGAACGGGCACCATGAGACCTTCCGTCTCTGGGAAAGCACAGATCCCCAGTGCTGTTGTGCCTGTGAATAGGCTGCCCAGGGAAGGTGAAGAGCAGCAGCAGATTTCAGGGCTGGCCCCTTCCTGGTGGGAGAAGGAGCCGGACGTTTGCCGTTTCGGAAAAAGGCTCTGCCGAGAACGGGCACCATGAGACCTTGCGTCTCTGGGAAAGCACAGATCCCCAGTGCTGTTGTGCCTGTGAATAGGCTGCCCAGGGAAGGTGAAGAGCAGCAGCAGCTTTCAGGTCTGGCCCCTTCCTGGTGGGAGAAGGAGCCGGACGTTTGCCGTTTTGGAAAAAGGCTCTGCCGAGAACGAGTGCCATGAGACGTTCCGCCTATGGAAAGGCAAATATCCCCAGGGCTGTTGTGCCTGTGAATAGGCTGCCAAGGGAAGGTGAAGAGCAGCAGCAGCTGACAGGGCTGGCACCTTCCTGGTGGGAGAGATAGCCGGACGTTTGCCTTTTCGGAAAGAGGCTGTGCCGAGAACGAGTGCCATGAGATGTCCCATCTGTGGGAAGGCAAAGATCCCCGATGCTGTTGTGCCTGTGAATAGGCTGCCCAGGGAAGGTGAAGAGCAGCAACAGCTGTCAGGGCTGGCCACCTTCCTTGTGGGAGAGATAGCCGGACGTTTGCCTTTTCGGAAAAAGGCTCTGCCGAGAACGGGCACCATGAGACCTTGCGTCTCTGGGAAAGCACAGATCCCCAGGGCTGTTGTGCCTGTGAATAGGCTGCCCAGGGAAGGTGAAGAGCAGCAGCAGATTTCAGGGCTGGCCCCTTCCTGGCGGGAGAAAGAGCTGGACGTTTGCCGTTTCGGAAAAAGCCTCTGCCGAGAACGGGCACCATGAGACCTTGTGTCTCTGGGAAAGCACAGATCCCCAGGGCTGTTGTGCCTGTGAATAGGCTGCCCAGGGAAGGTGAAGAGCAGCAACAGCTTTCAGGGCTGGCCCCTTCATGGCGGGAGAAGGAGCCGGACGTTTGCCGTTTTGGAAAAAGGCTCTGCCGAGAACGGGCACCATGAGACCTTGCGTCTCTGGGAAAGCACAGATCCCCAGGGCTGTTGTGCCTGTGAATAGGCTACCCAGGGAAGGCGAAGAGCAGCAAGAGCTTTCAGGGCTGGCCCCTTCGTGGCGGGAATAGGAGGCGGACGTTTCCCGTTTTGGAAAAAGGCACTGCCGAGAACGGGCACCATGAGACCTTGCGTCTCTGGGAAAGCACAGATCCCCAGTGCTGTTGTGCCTGTGAATAGGCTGCCCAGGGAAGGTGAAGACCAGCAACAGCTTTCAGGGCTGGCCCCTTCCTGGCGGGAGAAGGAGCTGTACGTTTGCCGTTTCGGAAAAAGGCTCTGCCGAGAACGGGCACCATGAGACCTTGCGTCTCTGGGAAAGCACAGATCCCCAGTGCTGTTGTGCCTGTGAATAGGCTACCCAGGGAAGGTGAAGAGCAGCATCAGCTTTCAGTGCTGACCCCTTCCTGGTGGGAGAAGGAGCCGGACGTTTCACGTTTCGGAAAAAGGCTCTGCCGAGAACGGGCACCATGAGACCTTGCGTCTCTGGGAAAGCACAGATCCCCAGTGCTGTTGTGCCTGTGAATAGGCTGCCCAGGGAAGGTGAAGAGCAGCAACAGCTTTCAGGGCTGGCCCCTTCCTGGCGGGAGAAGGAGCCAGACGTTTCCCGTTTTGGAAAAAGGCACTGCCGAGAACGGGCACCATGAGACCTTGCGTCTCTGGGAAGGCACAGATCCCCAGGGCTGTTGTGCCTGTGAATAGGCTGCCCAGGGAAGGCGAAGAGCAGCAACAGCTTTCAGGGCTGGCCCCTTCCTGGCGGGAATTCGAGCCGGAGGTTTGCCGTTTCGGAAAAAGGCTCTGCCGAGAACGGGCACCATGAGACCTTGTGTCTCTGGGAAAGCACAGATCCCCAGTGCTGTTGTGCCTGTGAATAGGCTGCCCAGGGAAGGTGAAGACCAGCAGCAGATTTCAGGGCTGGCCCCTTCCTGGCGGGAGAAGGAGCTGGACGTTTGCCGTTTTGGAAAAAGGCTCTGCCGAGAACGGGCACCATGAGACCTTGCGTCTCTGGGAAAGCACAGATCCCCAGTGCTGTTGTGCCTGTGAATAGGCTGCCCAGGGAAGGTGAAGAGCAGCAACAGCTTTCAGGGCTGGCCCCTTCCTTGTGGGAATAGGAGCCGGACGTTTGCCGTTTTGGAAAAAGGCTCTGCCGAGAACGAGTGCCATGAGACGTTCCGCCTATGGAAAGGCAAATATCCGCATTGCTGTTGTGCCTGTGAATAGGCTGCCAAGGGAAGGTGAAGAGCAGCAACAGCTGACAGGGCTGGCACCTTCCTGGTGGGAGAGATAGCCGGACGTTTGCCTTTTCGGAAAGAGGCTCTGCCGAGAATGAGTGCCATGAGATATCCCGTCTGTGGGAAGGCAAAGATCCCGCGATGCTGTTGTGCCTGTGAATAGGCTGCCCAGGGAAGGCGAAGAGCAGCAACAGCTTTCAGGGCTGGCCCCTTCCTGGCGGGAATACGAGCCGGAGGTTTGCCGTTTCGGAAAAAGGCTCTGCCGAGAACGGGCACCATGAGACCTTGCGTCTCTGGGAAAGCACAGATCCCCAGTGCTGTTGTGCCTGTGAATAGGCTGCCCAGGGAAGGTGAAGACCAGCAGCAGCTTTCAGGTCTGGCCCCTTCCTGGTGGGAAGAGGAGCCGGACGTTTGCCGTTTTGGAAAAAGGCTCTGCCGAGAACGGGCACCATGAGACCTTGCGTCTCTGGGAAAGCACAGATCCCCAGTGCTGTTGTGCCTGTGAATAGGCTGCCCAGGGAAGGTGAAGAGCAGCAGCAGATTTCAGGGCTGGCCCCTTCCTGGCGGGAGAAGGAGCTGGACGTTTCCCGTTTCGGAAAAAGGCTCTGCCGAGAACGGGCACCATGAGACCTTGCGTCTCTGGGAAAGCACAGATCCCCAGTGCTGTTGTGCCTGTGAATAGGCTGCCCAGGGAAGGTGAAGAGCAGCAGCAGCTTTCAGGTCTGGCCCCTTCCTGGTGGGAGAAGGAGCCGGACGTTTGCCGTTTTGGAAAAAGGCTCTGCCGAGAACGAGTGCCATGAGACGTTCCGCCTATGGAAAGGCAAATATCCCCATTGCTGTTGTGCCTGTGAATAGGCTGCCAAGGGAAGGTGAAGAGCAGCAACAGCTGACAGGGCTGGCACCTTCCTGGTGGGAGAGATAGCCGGACGTTTGCCTTTTCGGAAAGAGGCTGTGCCGAGAACGACTGCCATGAGATGTCCCATCTGTGGGAAGGCAAAGATCCCCGATGCTGTTGTGCCTGTGAATAGGCTGCCCAGGGAAGGCGAAGAGCAGCAACAGCTTTCAGGGCTGGCCCCTTCCTGGCGGGAATACGAGCCGGAGGTTTGCCGTTTCGGAAAAAGGCTCTGCCGAGAACGGGCACCATGAGACCTTGTGTCTCTGGGAAAGCACAGATCCCCAGTGCTGTTGTGCCTGTGAATAGGCTGCCCAGGGAAGGCGAAGAGCAGCAGCAGCTTTCAGGGCTGGCCCCTTCCTTTTGGGAAGAGGAGCCGGACGTTTGCCGTTTCGGAAAAAGGCTCTGCCGAGAACGGGTACCATGAGACCTTGCGTCTCTGGGAAAGCACAGATCCCCAGTGCTGTTGTGCCTGTGAATAGGCTGCCCAGGGAAGGCGAAGACCAGCAGCAGCTTTCAGGGCTGGCCCCTTCCTGGCGGGAGAAGGAGCTGGACGTTTGCCGTTTCGGAAAAAGGCTCTGCCGAGAACGGGCACCATGAGACCTTGCGTCTCTGGGAAAGCATAGATCCCCAGTGCTGTTGTGCCTGTGAATAGGCAGCCCAGGGAAGGTGAAGACCAGCAACAGCTTTCAGGTCTGGCCCCTTCCTTGTGGGAAGAGGAGCCGGACGTTTGCCTTTTTGGAAAAAGGCTCTGCCGAGACGAGTGCCATGAGACGTTCCGCTTATGGAAAGGAAAAATATCCCCATTGCTGTTGTGCCTGTGAATAGGCTGCCCAGGGAAGGTGAGAACCAGCAACAGCTGTCAGGGCTGGCCCATTCCTGCTGGGAGAAGTAGCCGTTTGTTTGCTGTTTCGGAAAAAGGCTCTGCCGAGAACGGGCACCATGAGACCTTGCGTCTCTGGGAAAGCACAGATCCCCAGTGCTGTTGTGCCTGTGAATAGGCTGCCCAGGGAAGGCGAAGAGCAGCAGCAGCTTTCAGGGCTGGCCCCTTCCTGGCGGGAAGAGGAGCCGGACGTTTCCCGTTTCGGAAAAAGGCTCTGCCGAGAACGGGCACCATGAGACCTTGCGTCTCTGGGAAAGCACAGATCCCCAGGGCTGTTGTGCCTGTGAATAGGCTGCCCAGGGAAGGCAAAGAGCAGCAGCAGCTTTCAGGGCTGGCCCCTTCCTGGTGGGAGAAGGAGCCAGACGTTTGCCGTTTCGGAAAAAGGCTCTGCCGAGAACGGGCACCATGAGACCTTGCGTCTCTGGGAAAGCACAGATCCCCAGTGCTGTTGTGCCTGTGAATAGGCTGCCCAGGGAAGGCGAAGACCAGCAGCAGCTTTCAGGGCTGGCCCCTTCCTGGTGGGAGAAGGAGCCGGACGTTTCCTGTTTCGGAAAAAGGCTCTGCCGAGAACGGGCACCATGAGACCTTGCGTCTCTGGGAAAGCACAGATCCCCAGTGCTGTTGTGTCTGTGAATAGGCTGCCCCGGGAAGGTGAGGAACAGCAAGAGCTTTCAGGTCTGGCCCCTTCCTTTTGGGAAGAGGAGCCGGACGTTTGCCGTTTTGGAAAAAGGCTCTGCCGAGAACGGGCACCATGAGACCTTGCGTCTCTGGGAAAGCACAGATCCCCAGTGCTGTTGTGCCTGTGAATAGGCTACCCAGGGAAGGCGAAGAGCAGCAACAGCTTTCAGTGCTGGCACCTTCCTGGCGGGAGAATGAGCCAGACGTTTGCCCTTTCGGAAAAAGGCTCTGCCGGGAACGGGCACCATGAGACCTTGCGTCTCTGGGAAAGCACAGATCCCCAGTGCTGTTGTGCCTGTGAATAGGCTGCCAAGGGAAGGTGAAGAGCAGCAACAGCTGTCAGGGCTGGCACCTTCCTTGTGGGACAGATAGCCGGACATTTGCCTTTTCGGAAAGAGGCTCTGCCGAGAACGAGTGCCATGAGATGTCCCATCTGTGGGAAAGCAAAGATCCCCGATGCTGTTGTGCCTGTGAATAGTCTGCCCAGGGAAGGTGAAGACCAGCAGCAGCTTTCAGGGCTGCCCCCTTCCTGGTGGGAGAAGTAGCCGGATGTTTGCCGTTTCGGAAAGAGGCTCTGCCGAGAACGGGCACCATGAGACCTTGCGTCTCTGGGAAAGCACAGATCCCCAGTGCTGTTGTGCCTGTGAATAGGCTGCCCAGGGAAGGCAAAGAGCAGCAACAGCTTTCAGGGCTGGCCCCTTCATGGCGGGAATACGAGCCGGACGTTTGCCGTTTCGGAAAAAGGCTCTGCCGAGAACGGGCACCATGAGACCTTGTGTCTCTGGGAAAGCACAGATCCCCAGTGCTGTTGTGCCTGTGAATAGGCTGCCCAGGGAAGGTGAAGACCAGCAGCAGCTTTCAGGTCTGGCCCCTTCCTGGTGGGAAGAGGAGCCGGACGTTTGCCGTTTTGGAAAAAGGCTCTGCCGAGAACGGGCACCATGAGACCTTGCGTCTCTGGGAAAGCACAGATCCCCAGTGCTGTTGTGCCTGTGAATAGGCTGCCCAGGGAAGGTGAAGAGCAGCAGCAGCTTTCAGTGCTGGCCCCTTCCTGGCGGGAAGAGGAGCCGGACGTTTCCCATTTTGGAAAAAGGCTCTGCCGAGAACGGGCACCATGAGACCTTGCGTCTCTGGGAAAGCACAGATCCCCAGTGCTGTTGTGCCTGTGAATAGGCTGCCCAGGGAAGGTGAAGAGCAGCAACAGCTTTCAGGGCTGGCCCCTACCTGGCGGGAGAATGAGCCAGACGTTTCCCATTTCGGAAAAAGGCACTGCCGAGAACAGGCACCATGAGACCTTGCATCTCTGGGAAAGCACAGATCCCCAGGGCTGTTGTGCCTGTGAATAGGCTGCCCAGGGAAGGTGAAGAGCAGCAACAGCTTTCACGGCTGGCCCCTTCATGGCGGGAATACGAGCCGGACGTTTGCCGTTTCGGAAAAAGGCTCTGCCGAGAACGGGCACCATGAGACCTTGTGTCTCTGGGAAAGCACAGATCCCCAGGGCTGTTGTGCCTGTGAATAGGCTGCCCAGGGAAGGTGAAGAGCAGCAGCAGCTTTCAGGGCTGGCCCCTTCCTGGCGGGAGAAGGAGCTGGACGTTTCCCGTTTCGGAAAAAGGCTCTGCCGAGAACGGGCACCATGAGACCTTGCGTCTCTGGGAAAGCACAGATCCCCAGTGCTGTTGTGCCTGTGAATAGGCTGCCCAGGGAAGGTGAAGAGCAGCAGCAGCTTTCAGGTCTGGCCCCTTCCTGGTGGGAGAAGGAGCCGGACGTTTGCCGTTTTGGAAAAAGGCTCTGCCGAGAACGAGTGCCATGAGACGTTCCGCCTATGGAAAGGCAAATATCCCCATTGCTGTTGTGCCTGTGAATAGGCTGCCAAGGGAAGGTGAAGAGCAGCAACAGCTGACAGGGCTGGCACCTTCCTGGTGGGAGAGATAGCCGGACGTTTGCCTTTTCGGAAAGAGGCTGTGCCGAGAACGACTGCCATGAGATGTCCCATCTGTGGGAAGGCAAAGATCCCCGATGCTGTTGTGCCTGTGAATAGGCTGCCCAGGGAAGGCGAAGAGCAGCAACAGCTTTCAGGGCTGGCCCCTTCCTGGCGGGAATACGAGCCGGAGGTTTGCCGTTTCGGAAAAAGGCTCTGCCGAGAACGGGCACCATGAGACCTTGTGTCTCTGGGAAAGCACAGATCCCCAGTGCTGTTGTGCCTGTGAATAGGCTGCCCAGGGAAGGCGAAGAGCAGCAGCAGCTTTCAGGGCTGGCCCCTTCCTTTTGGGAAGAGGAGCCGGACGTTTGCCGTTTCGGAAAAAGGCTCTGCCGAGAACGGGTACCATGAGACCTTGCGTCTCTGGGAAAGCACAGATCCCCAGTGCTGTTGTGCCTGTGAATAGGCTGCCCAGGGAAGGCGAAGACCAGCAGCAGCTTTCAGGGCTGGCCCCTTCCTGGCGGGAGAAGGAGCTGGACGTTTGCCGTTTCGGAAAAAGGCTCTGCCGAGAACGGGCACCATGAGACCTTGCGTCTCTGGGAAAGCATAGATCCCCAGTGCTGTTGTGCCTGTGAATAGGCAGCCCACGGAAGGTGAAGACCAGCAACAGCTTTCAGGTCTGGCCCCTTCCTTGTGGGAAGAGGAGCCGGACGTTTGCCTTTTTGGAAAAAGGCTCTGCCGAGACGAGTGCCATGAGACGTTCCGCTTATGGAAAGGAAAAATATCCCCATTGCTGTTGTGCCTGTGAATAGGCTGCCCAGGGAAGGTGAGAAGCAGCAACAGCTGTCAGGGCTGGCCCATTCCTGCTGGGAGAAGTAGCCGTTTGTTTGCTGTTTCGGAAAAAGGCTCTGCCGAGAACGGGCACCATGAGACCTTGCGTCTCTGGGAAAGCACAGATCCCCAGTGCTGTTGTGCCTGTGAATAGGCTGCCCAGGGAAGGCGAAGAGCAGCAGCAGCTTTCAGGGCTGGCCCCTTCCTGGCGGGAAGAGGAGCCGGACGTTTCCCGTTTCGGAAAAAGGCTCTGCCGAGAACGGGCACCATGAGACCTTGCGTCTCTGGGAAAGCACAGATCCCCAGGGCTGTTGTGCCTGTGAATAGGCTGCCCAGGGAAGGCAAAGAGCAGCAGCAGCTTTCAGGGCTGGCCCCTTCCTGGTGGGAGAAGGAGCCAGACGTTTGCCGTTTCGGAAAAAGGCTCTGCCGAGAACGGGCACCATGAGACCTTGCGTCTCTGGGAAAGCACAGATCCCCAGTGCTGTTGTGCCTGTGAATAGGCTGCCCAGGGAAGGCGAAGACCAGCAGCAGCTTTCAGGGCTGGCCCCTTCCTGGTGGGAGAAGGAGCCGGACGTTTCCTGTTTCGGAAAAAGGCTCTGCCGAGAACGGGCACCATGAGACCTTGCGTCTCTGGGAAAGCACAGATCCCCAGTGCTGTTGTGTCTGTGAATAGGCTGCCCCGGGAAGGTGAGGAACAGCAAGAGCTTTCAGGTCTGGCCCCTTCCTTTTGGGAAGAGGAGCCGGACGTTTGCCGTTTTGGAAAAAGGCTCTGCCGAGAACGGGCACCATGAGACCTTGCGTCTCTGGGAAAGCACAGATCCCCAGTGCTGTTGTGCCTGTGAATAGGCTACCCAGGGAAGGCGAAGAGCAGCAACAGCTTTCAGTGCTGGCACCTTCCTGGCGGGAGAATGAGCCAGACGTTTGCCCTTTCGGAAAAAGGCTCTGCCGGGAACGGGCACCATGAGACCTTGCGTCTCTGGGAAAGCACAGATCCCCAGTGCTGTTGTGCCTGTGAATAGGCTGCCAAGGGAAGGTGAAGAGCAGCAACAGCTGTCAGGGCTGGCACCTTCCTTGTGGGACAGATAGCCGGACATTTGCCTTTTCGGAAAGAGGCTCTGCCGAGAACGAGTGCCATGAGATGTCCCATCTGTGGGAAAGCAAAGATCCCCGATGCTGTTGTGCCTGTGAATAGTCTGCCCAGGGAAGGTGAAGACCAGCAGCAGCTTTCAGGGCTGCCCCCTTCCTGGTGGGAGAAGTAGCCGGATGTTTGCCGTTTCGGAAAGAGGCTCTGCCGAGAACGGGCACCATGAGACCTTGCGTCTCTGGGAAAGCACAGATCCCCAGTGCTGTTGTGCCTGTGAATAGGCTGCCCAGGGAAGGCAAAGAGCAGCAACAGCTTTCAGGGCTGGCCCCTTCATGGCGGGAATACGAGCCGGACGTTTGCCGTTTCGGAAAAAGGCTCTGCCGAGAACGGGCACCATGAGACCTTGTGTCTCTGGGAAAGCACAGATCCCCAGTGCTGTTGTGCCTGTGAATAGGCTGCCCAGGGAAGGTGAAGACCAGCAGCAGCTTTCAGGTCTGGCCCCTTCCTGGTGGGAAGAGGAGCCGGACGTTTGCCGTTTTGGAAAAAGGCTCTGCCGAGAACGGGCACCATGAGACCTTGCGTCTCTGGGAAAGCACAGATCCCCAGTGCTGTTGTGCCTGTGAATAGGCTGCCCAGGGAAGGTGAAGAGCAGCAGCAGCTTTCAGTGCTGGCCCCTTCCTGGCGGGAAGAGGAGCCGGACGTTTCCCATTTTGGAAAAAGGCTCTGCCGAGAACGGGCACCATGAGACCTTGCGTCTCTGGGAAAGCACAGATCCCCAGTGCTGTTGTGCCTGTGAATAGGCTGCCCAGGGAAGGTGAAGAGCAGCAACAGCTTTCAGGGCTGGCCCCTACCTGGCGGGAGAATGAGCCAGACGTTTCCCATTTCGGAAAAAGGCACTGCCGAGAACAGGCACCATGAGACCTTGCATCTCTGGGAAAGCACAGATCCCCAGGGCTGTTGTGCCTGTGAATAGGCTGCCCAGGGAAGGTGAAGAGCAGCAACAGCTTTCACGGCTGGCCCCTTCATGGCGGGAATACGAGCCGGACGTATGCCGTTTCGGAAAAAGGCTCTGCCGAGAACGGGCACCATGAGACCTTGTGTCTCTGGGAAAGCACAGATCCCCAGGGCTGTTGTGCCTGTGAATAGGCTGCCCAGGGAAGGTGAAGAGCAGCAGCAGCTTTCAGGTCTGGCCCCTTCCTGGTGGGAAGAAGAGCCGGACGTTTGCCGTTTTGGAAAAAGGCTCTGCCGAGAACGGGCACCATGAGACCTTGCGTCTCTGGGAAAGCACAGATCCCCAGGGCTGTTGTGCCTGTGAATAGGCTGCCCAGGGAAGGTGAAGAGCAGCAGCAGCTTTCAGTGCTGGCCCCTTCCTGGCGGGAAGAGTAGCCGGATGTTTCCCGTTTTGGAAAAAGGCTCTGCCGAGAACGGGCACCATGAGACCTTGCGTCTCTGGGAAAGCACAGATCCCCAGTGCTGTTGTGCCTGTGAATAGGCTGCCCAGGGAAGGCGAAGAGCAGCAGCAGCTTTCAGGGCTGGGCCCTTCATGGCGGGAAGAGGAGCCGGACGTTTCCTGTTTCGGAAAAAGGCTCTGCCGAGAACGGGCACCATGAGACCTTGCGTCTCTGGGAAAGCACAGATCCCCATTGCTGTTGTGCCTGTGAATAGGCTGCCCAGGGAAGGTGAAGACCATCAGCAGCTTTCAGGTCTGGCCCCTTCCTGGTGGGAGAAGGAGCCAGACTTTTGCCGTTTCGGAAAAAGGCTCTGCCGAGAACGGGCACCATGAGACCTTGCGTCTCTGGGAAAGCACAGATCCCCAGGGCTGTTGTGCCTGTGAATAGGCTGCCCAGGGAAGGCGAAGACCAGCAGCAGCTTTCAGTGCTGGCCCCTTCCTGGCGGGAGAAGGAGCCAGACGTTTCCCGTTTCGGAAAAAGGCTCTGCCGAGAACGGGCACCATGAGACCTTGCGTCTCTGGGAAAGCACAGATCCCCAGTGCTGTTGTGCCTGTGAATAGGCTAACCAGGGAAGGTGAAGAGCAGCAGCAGCTTTCAGGGCTGGCCCCTTCCTGGTGGGAGAAGGAGCCGGACGTTTCCCGTTTCGGAAAAAGGCTCTGCCGAGAACGGGCACCATGAGACCTTGCGTCTCTGGGAAAGCACAGATCCCCAGGGCTGTTGTGCCTGTGAATAGGCTGCCCAGGGAAGGCGAAGAGCAGCAGCAGCTTTCAGGGCTGGCCCCTTCCTGGCGGGAGAAGGAGCCAGACGTTTCCCGTTTCGGAAAAAGGCTCTGCCGAGAACGGGCACCATGAGACCTTGCGTCTCTGGGAAAGCACAGATCCCCAGTGCTGTTGTGCCTGTGAATAGGCTAACCAGGGAAGGTGAAGAGCAGCAGCAGCTTTCAGGGCTGGCCCCTTCCTGGTGGGAGAAGGAGCCGGACGTTTCCCGTTTCGGAAAAAGGCTCTGCCGAGAACGGGCACCATGAGACCTTGCGTCTCTGGGAAAGCACAGATCCCCAGTGCTGTTGTGCCTGTGAATAGGCTGCCCAGGGAAGGTGAAGAGCAGCAAGAGCTTCCAGGGCTGGCTGCTTCCTGGTGGGAGGAGGAGCCGGACGTTTGCCGTTTCGGAAAAAGGCTCTGCCGAGAACGGGCACCATGAGACCTTGCGTCTCTGGGAAAGCATAGATCCCCAGTGCTGTTGTGCCTGTGAATAGGCAGCCCAGGGAAGGTGAAGACCAGCAACAGCTTTCAGGTCTGGCCCCTTCCTTGTGGGAAGAGGAGCCGGACGTTTGCCTTTTTGGAAAAAGGCTCTGCCGAGACGAGTGCCATGAGACGTTCCGCTTATGGAAAGGAAAAATATCCCCATTGCTGTTGTGCCTGTGAATAGGCTGCCCAGGGAAGGTGAGAAGCAGCAACAGCTGTCAGGGCTGGCCCATTCCTGCTGGGAGAATTAGCCGTTTGTTTGCTGTTTCGGAAAAAGGCTCTGCCGAGAACGGGCACCATGAGACCTTGCGTCTCTGGGAAAGCACAGATCCCCAGTGCTGTTGTGCCTGTGAATAGGCTGCCCAGGGAAGGCGAAGAGCAGCAGCAGCTTTCAGGGCTGGCCCCTTCCTGGCGGGAAGAAGAGCCGGACGTTTCCTGTTTCGGAAAAAGGCTCTGCCGAGAACGGGCACCATGAGACCTTGCGTCTCTGGGAAAGCACAGATCCCCAGGGCTGTTGTGCCTGTGAATAGGCTGCCCAGGGAAGGCAAAGAGCAGCAGCAGCTTTCAGGGCTGGCCCCTTCCTGGTGGGAGAAGGAGCCAGACGTTTGCCGTTTCGGAAAAAGGCTCTGCCGAGAACGGGCACCATGAGACCTTGCGTCTCTGGGAAAGCACAGATCCCCAGTGCTGTTGTGCCTGTGAATAGGCTGCCCAGGGAAGGCGAAGACCAGCAGCAGCTTTCAGGGCTGGCCCCTTCCTGGTGGGAGAAGGAGCCGGACGTTTCCTGTTTCGGAAAAAGGCTCTGCCGAGAACGGGCACCATGAGACCTTGCGTCTCTGGGAAAGCACAGATCCCCAGTGCTGTTGTGTCTGTGAATAGGCTGCCCCGGGAAGGTGAGGAACAGCAAGAGCTTTCAGGTCTGGCCCCTTCCTTTTGGGAAGAGGAGCCGGACGTTTGCCGTTTTGGAAAAAGGCTCTGCCGAGAACGGGCACCATGAGACCTTGCGTCTCTGGGAAAGCACAGATCCCCAGTGCTGTTGTGCCTGTGAATAGGCTACCCAGGGAAGGCGAAGAGCAGCAACAGCTTTCAGTGCTGGCACCTTCCTGGCGGGAGAATGAGCCAGACGTTTGCCGTTTCGGAAAAAGGCTCTGCCGGGAACGGGCACCATGAGACCTTGCGTCTCTGGGAAAGCACAGATCCCCAGTGCTGTTGTGCCTGTGAATAGGCTGCCAAGGGAAGGTGAAGAGCAGCAACAGCTGTCAGGGCTGGCACCTTCCTTGTGGGACAGATAGCCGGACATTTGCCTTTTCGGAAAGAGGCTCTGCCGAGAACGAGTGCCATGAGATGTCCCATCTGTGGGAAAGCAAAGATCCCCGATGCTGTTGTGCCTGTGAATAGTCTGCCCAGGGAAGGTGAAGACCAGCAGCAGCTTTCAGGGCTGCCCCCTTCCTGGTGGGAGAAGTAGCCGGATGTTTGCCGTTTCGGAAAGAGGCTCTGCCGAGAACGGGCACCATGAGACCTTGCGTCTCTGGGAAAGCACAGATCCCCAGTGCTGTTGTGCCTGTGAATAGGCTGCCCAGGGAAGGCAAAGAGCAGCAACAGCTTTCAGGGCTGGCCCCTTCATGGCGGGAATACGAGCCGGACGTTTGCCGTTTCGGAAAAAGGCTCTGCCGAGAACGGGCACCATGAGACCTTGTGTCTCTGGGAAAGCACAGATCCCCAGTGCTGTTGTGCCTGTGAATAGGCTGCCCAGGGAAGGTGAAGACCAGCAGCAGCTTTCAGGTCTGGCCCCTTCCTGGTGGGAAGAGGAGCCGGACGTTTGCCGTTTTGGAAAAAGGCTCTGCCGAGAACGGGCACCATGAGACCTTGCGTCTCTGGGAAAGCACAGATCCCCAGTGCTGTTGTGCCTGTGAATAGGCTAACCAGGGAAGGTGAAGAGCAGCAGCAGCTTTCAGTGCTGGCCCCTTCCTGGCGGGAAGAGGAGCCGGACGTTTCCCGTTTTGGAAAAAGGCTCTGCCGAGAACGGGCACCATGAGACCTTGCGTCTCTGGGAAAGCACAGATCCCCAGTGCTGTTGTGCCTGTGAATAGGCTGCCCAGGGAAGGTGAAGAGCAGCAACAGCTTTCAGGGCTGGCCCCTACCTGGCGGGAGAATGAGCCAGACGTTTCCCATTTCGGAAAAAGGCACTGCCGAGAACAGGCACCATGAGACCTTGCATCTCTGGGAAAGCACAGATCCCCAGGGCTGTTGTGCCTGTGAATAGGCTGCCCAGGGAAGGTGAAGAGCAGCAACAGCTTTCACGGCTGGCCCCTTCATGGCGGGAATACGAGCCGGACGTTTGCCGTTTCGGAAAAAGGCTCTGCCGAGAACGGGCACCATGAGACCTTGTGTCTCTGGGAAAGCACAGATCCCCAGGGCTGTTGTGCCTGTGAATAGGCTGCCCAGGGAAGGTGAAGAGCAGCAGCAGCTTTCAGGTCTGGCCCCTTCCTGGTGGGAAGAAGAGCCGGACGTTTGCCGTTTTGGAAAAAGGCTCTGCCGAGAACGGGCACCATGAGACCTTGCGTCTCTGGGAAAGCACAGATCCCCAGTGCTGTTGTGCCTGTGAATAGGCTGCCCAGGGAAGGTGAAGAGCAGCAGCAGCTTTCAGTGCTGGCCCCTTCCTGGCGGGAAGAGTAGCCGGATGTTTCCCGTTTTGGAAAAAGGCTCTGCCGAGAACGGGCACCATGAGACCTTGCGTCTCTGGGAAAGCACAGATCCCCAGTGCTGTTGTGCCTGTGAATAGGCTGCCCAGGGAAGGCGAAGAGCAGCAGCAGCTTTCAGGGCTGGGCCCTTCATGGCGGGAAGAGGAGCCGGACGTTTCCTGTTTCGGAAAAAGGCTCTGCCGAGAACGGGCACCATGAGACCTTGCGTCTCTGGGAAAGCACAGATCCCCAGTGCTGTTGTGCCTGTGAATAGGCTGCCCAGGGAAGGTGAAGACCATCAGCAGCTTTCAGGTCTGGCCCCTTCCTGGTGGGAGAAGGAGCCAGACTTTTGCCGTTTCGGAAAAAGGCTCTGCCGAGAACGGGCACCATGAGACCTTGCGTCTCTGGGAAAGCACAGATCCCCAGGGCTGTTGTGCCTGTGAATAGGCTGCCCAGGGAAGGCGAAGACCAGCAGCAGCTTTCAGTGCTGGCCCCTTCCTGGCGGGAGAAGGAGCCAGACGTTTCCCGTTTCGGAAAAAGGCTCTGCCGAGAACGGGCACCATGAGACCTTGCGTCTCTGGGAAAGCACAGATCCCCAGTGCTGTTGTGCCTGTGAATAGGCTAACCAGGGAAGGTGAAGAGCAGCAGCAGCTTTCAGGGCTGGCCCCTTCCTGGTGGGAGAAGGAGCCGGACGTTTCCCGTTTCGGAAAAAGGCTCTGCCGAGAACGGGCACCATGAGACCTTGCGTCTCTGGGAAAGCACAGATCCCCAGGGCTGTTGTGCCTGTGAATAGGCTGCCCAGGGAAGGCGAAGAGCAGCAGCAGCTTTCAGGGCTGGCCCCTTCCTGGCGGGAGAAGGAGCCAGACGTTTCCCGTTTCGGAAAAAGGCTCTGCCGAGAACGGGCACCATGAGACCTTGCGTCTCTGGGAAAGCACAGATCCCCAGTGCTGTTGTGCCTGTGAATAGGCTAACCAGGGAAGGTGAAGAGCAGCAGCAGCTTTCAGGGCTGGCCCCTTCCTGGTGGGAGAAGGAGCCGGACGTTTCCCGTTTCGGAAAAAGGCTCTGCCGAGAACGGGCACCATGAGACCTTGCGTCTCTGGGAAAGCACAGATCCCCAGTGCTGTTGTGCCTGTGAATAGGCTGCCCAGGGAAGGTGAAGAGCAGCAACAGCTTTCAGGGCTGGCCCCTTCCTGGCGGGAGAAGGAGCCAGACGTTTCCCGTTTTGGAAAAAGTCTCTGCCGAGAACGGGCACCATGAGACCTTGCGTCTCTGGGAAAGCACAGATCCCCAGTGCTGTTGTGCCTGTGAATAGGCTGCCCAGGGAAGGTGAAGAGCAGCAAGAGCTTCCAGGGCTGGCTGCTTCCTGGTGGGAGGAGGAGCCGGACGTTTGCCGTTTTGGAAAAAGGCTCTGCCGAGAACGGGCACCATGAGACCTTGCGTCTCTGGGAAAGCACAGATCCCCAGGGCTGTTGTGCCTGTGAATAGGCTGCCCAGGGAAGGTGAGGAACAGCAAGAGCTTTCAGGTCTGGCCCCTTCCTTTTGGGAAGAGGAGCCGGACGTTTGCCGTTTTGGAAAAAGGCTCTGCCGAGAACGGGCACCATGAGACCTTGCGTCTCTGGGAAAGCACAGATCCCCAGTGCTGTTGTGCCTGTGAATAGGCTACCCAGGGAAGGCGAAGAGCAGCAACAGCTTTCAGTGCTGGCACCTTCCTGGCGGGAGAAAGAGCCAGACGTTTGCCGTTTTGGAAAAAGGCTCTGCCGAGAACGGGCACCATGAGACCTTGCGTCTCTGGGAAAGCACAGATCCCCAGTGCTGTTGTGCCTGTGAATAGGCTGCCCAGGGAAGATGAAGAGCAGCAACAGCTTTCAGGGCTGGCCCCTTCATGGCGGGAATACGAGCCGGACGTTTGCCGTTTCGGAAAAAGGCTCTGCCGAGAACGGGCACCATGAGACCTTGCGTCTCTGGGAAAGCACAGATCCCCAGTGCTGTTGTGCCTGTGAATAGGCTGCCCAGGGAAGGTGAAGACCAGCAGCAGCTTTCAGGGCTGGCCCCTTCCTGGTGGGAGAAGGAGCCGGACGTTTGCCGTTTTGGAAAAAGGCTCTGCCGAGAACGGGCACCATGAGACCTTGCGTCTCTGGGAAAGCACAGATCCCCAGGGCTGTTGTGCCTGTGAATAGGCTGCCCAGGGAAGGTGAAGAGCAGCAGCAGCTTTCAGTGCTGGCCCCTTCCTGGCGGGAAGAGGAGCCGGACGTTTCCCGTTTTGGAAAAAGGCTCTGCCGAGAACGGGCACCATGAGACCTTGCGTCTCTGGGAAAGCACAGATCCCCAGTGCTGTTGTGCCTGTGAATAGGCTGCCCAGGGAAGGTGAAGAGCAGCAAGAGCTTCCAGGGCTGGCTGCTTCCTTGTGGGAGGAGGAGCCGGACGTTTGCCGTTTTGGAAAAAGGCTCTGCCGAGAACGGGCACCATGAGACCTTGCGTCTCTGGGAAAGCACAGATCCCCAGTGCTGTTGTGCCTGTGAATAGGCTGCCCAGGGAAGGTGAGGAACAGCAAGAGCTTTCAGGTCTGGCCCCTTCCTTTTGGGAAGAGGAGCCGGACGTTTGCCGTTTCGGAAAAAGGCTCTGCCGAGAACGGGCACCATGAGACCTTGCGTCTCTGGGAAAGCACAGATCCCCAGTGCTGTTGTGCCTGTGAATAGGCTACCCAGGGAAGGCGAAGAGCAGCAACAGCTTTCAGTGCTGGCACCTTCCTGGCGGGAGAATGAGCCAGACGTTTGCCGTTTCGGAAAAAGGCTCTGCCGAGAACGGGCACCATGAGACCTTGCGTCTCTGGGAAAGCACAGATCCCCAGTGCTGTTGTGCCTGTGAATAGGCTGCCAAGGGAAGGTGAAGAGCAGCAACAGCTGTCAGGGCTGGCACCTTCCTTGTGGGACAGATAGCCGGACATTTGCCTTTTCGGAAAGAGGCTCTGCCGAGAACGAGTGCCATGAGATGTCCCATCTGTGGGAAAGCAAAGATCCCCGATGCTGTTGTGCCTGTGAATAGTCTGCAAAGGGAAGCGAAGACCAGCAACAGCTTTCAGGGCTGCCCCCTTCCTGGTGGGAGAAGTAGCCGGATGTTTGCCGTTTCGGAAAGAGGCTCTGCCGAGAACGGGCACCATGAGACCTTGCGTCTCTGGGAAAGCACAGATCCCCAGTGCTGTTGTGCCTGTGAATAGGCTGCCCAGGGAAGGTGAAGAGCAGCAACAGCTTTCAGGGCTGGCCCCTACCTGGCGGGAGAATGAGCCAGACGTTTCCCATTTCGGAAAAAGGCACTGCCGAGAACAGGCACCATGAGACCTTGCATCTCTGGGAAAGCACAGATCCCCAGGGCTGTTGTGCCTGTGAATAGGCTGCCCAGGGAAGGCGAAGAGCAGCAACAGCTTTCAGGGCTGGCCCCTTCCTGGCGGGAATTCGAGCCGGACGTTTGCCGTTTCGGAAAAAGGCTCTGCCGAGAACGGGCACCATGAGACCTTGTGTCTCTGGGAAAGCACAGATCCCCAGGGCTGTTGTGCCTGTGAATAGGCTGCCCAGGGAAGGTGAAGAGCAGCAGCAGCTTTCAGGTCTGGCCCCTTCCTGGTGGGAAGAAGAGCCGGACGTTTGCCGTTTTGGAAAAAGGCTCTGCCGAGAACGGGCACCATGAGACCTTGTGTCTCTGGGAAAGCACAGATCCCCAGTGCTGTTGTGCCTGTGAATAGGCTGCCCAGGGAAGGTGAAGAGCAGCAGCAGCTTTCAGTGCTGGCCCCTTCCTGGCGGGAAGAGTAGCCGGATGTTTCCCGTTTTGGAAAAAGGCTCTGCCGAGAACGGGCACCATGAGACCTTGCGTCTCTGGGAAAGCACAGATCCCCAGGGCTGTTGTGCCTGTGAATAGGCTGCCCAGGGAAGGCGAAGAGCAGCAGCAGCTTTCAGGGCTGGGCCCTTCATGGCGGGAAGAGGAGCCGGACGTTTCCTGTTTCGGAAAAAGGCTCTGCCGAGAACGGGCACCATGAGACCTTGCGTCTCTGGGAAAGCACAGATCCCCATTGCTGTTGTGCCTGTGAATAGGCTGCCCAGGGAAGGTGAAGACCATCAGCAGCTTTCAGGTCTGGCCCCTTCCTGGTGGGAGAAGGAGCCAGACTTTTGCCGTTTCGGAAAAAGGCTCTGCCGAGAACGGGCACCATGAGACCTTGCGTCTCTGGGAAAGCACAGATCCCCAGGGCTGTTGTGCCTGTGAATAGGCTGCCCAGGGAAGGCGAAGACCAGCAGCAGCTTTCAGTGCTGGCCCCTTCCTGGCGGGAGAAGGAGCCAGACGTTTCCCGTTTCGGAAAAAGGCTCTGCCGAGAACGGGCACCATGAGACCTTGCGTCTCTGGGAAAGCACAGATCCCCAGTGCTGTTGTGCCTGTGAATAGGCTAACCAGGGAAGGTGAAGAGCAGCAGCAGCTTTCAGGGCTGGCCCCTTCCTGGTGGGAGAAGGAGCCGGACGTTTCCCGTTTCGGAAAAAGGCTCTGCCGAGAACGGGCACCATGAGACCTTGCGTCTCTGGGAAAGCACAGATCCCCAGGGCTGTTGTGCCTGTGAATAGGCTGCCCAGGGAAGGCGAAGAGCAGCAGCAGCTTTCAGGGCTGGCCCCTTCCTGGCGGGAGAAGGAGCCAGACGTTTCCCGTTTCGGAAAAAGGCTCTGCCGAGAACGGGCACCATGAGACCTTGCGTCTCTGGGAAAGCACAGATCCCCAGTGCTGTTGTGCCTGTGAATAGGCTAACCAGGGAAGGCGAAGAGCAGCAACAGCTTTCAGTGCTGGCACCTTCCTGGCGGGAGAAAGAGCCAGACGTTTGCCGTTTCGGAAAAAGGCTCTGCCGAGAACGGGCACCATGAGACCTTGCGTCTCTGGGAAAGCACAGATCCCCAGGGCTGTTGTGCCTGTGAATAGGCTGCCCAGGGAAGGTGAAGAGCAGCAACAGCTTTCAGGGCTGGCCCCTTCCTGGCGGGAATACGAGCCGGACGTTTGCCGTTTCGGAAAAAGGCTCTGCCGAGAACGGGCACCATGAGACCTTGTGTCTCTGGGAAAGCACAGATCCCCCGTGCTGTTGTGCCTGTGAATAGGCTGCCCAGGGAAGGTGAAGACCAGCAGCAGCTTTCAGGTCTGGCCCCTTCCTGGCGGGAATACGAGCCGGAGGTTTGCCGTTTTGGAAAAAGGCTCTGCCGAGAACGGGCACCATGAGACCTTCCGTCTCTGGGAAAGCACAGATCCCCAGTGCTGTTGTGCCTGTGAATAGGCTGCCCAGGGAAGGTGAAGAGCAGCAGCAGCTTTCAGTGCTGGCCCCTTCCTGGCGGGAAGAGGAGCCGGACGTTTGCCGTTTTGGAAAAAGGCTCTGCCGAGAACGGGCACCATGAGACCTTGCGTCTCTGGGAAAGCACAGATCCCCAGTGCTGTTGTGCCTGTGAATAGGCTGCCCAGGGAAGGTGAAGAGCAGCAGCAGCTTTCAGGGCTGGCCCCTTCCTGGTGGGAAGAGGAGCCGGACGTTTCCCGTTTTGGAAAAAGGCTCTGCCGAGAACGGGCACCATGAGACCTTGCGTCTCTGGGAAAGCACAGATCCCCAGTGCTGTTGTGCCTGTGAATAGGCTGCCCAGGGAAGGCGAAGAGCAGCAGCAGCTTTCAGGTCTGGCCCCTTCCTTGTGGGAAGAGGAGCCAGACGTTTGCCGTTTTGGAAAAAGGCTCTGCCGAGAACGGGCACCATGAGACCTTGCGTCTCTGGGAAAGCACAGATCCCCAGGGCTGTTGTGCCTGTGAATAGGCTGCCCAGGGAAGGTGAGGAACAGCAAGAGCTTTCAGGTCTGGCCCCTTCCTTTTGGGAAGAGGAGCCGGACGTTTGCCGTTTTGGAAAAAGGCTCTGCCGAGAACGGGCACCATGAGACCTTGCGTCTCTGGGAAAGCACAGATCCCCAGTGCTGTTGTGCCTGTGAATAGGCTACCCAGGGAAGGCGAAGAGCAGCAACAGCTTTCAGTGCTGGCACCTTCCTGGCGGGAGAAAGAGCCAGACGTTTGCCGTTTTGGAAAAAGGCTCTGCCGAGAACGGGCACCATGAGACCTTGCGTCTCTGGGAAAGCACAGATCCCCAGTGCTGTTGTGCCTGTGAATAGGCTGCCCAGGGAAGATGAAGAGCAGCAACAGCTTTCAGGGCTGGCCCCTTCATGGCGGGAATACGAGCCGGACGTTTGCCGTTTCGGAAAAAGGCTCTGCCGAGAACGGGCACCATGAGACCTTGCGTCTCTGGGAAAGCACAGATCCCCAGTGCTGTTGTGCCTGTGAATAGGCTGCCCAGGGAAGGTGAAGACCAGCAGCAGCTTTCAGGGCTGGCCCCTTCCTGGTGGGAGAAGGAGCCGGACGTTTGCCGTTTTGGAAAAAGGCTCTGCCGAGAACGGGCACCATGAGACCTTGCGTCTCTGGGAAAGCACAGATCCCCAGGGCTGTTGTGCCTGTGAATAGGCTGCCCAGGGAAGGTGAAGAGCAGCAGCAGCTTTCAGTGCTGGCCCCTTCCTGGCGGGAAGAGGAGCCGGACGTTTCCCGTTTTGGAAAAAGGCTCTGCCGAGAACGGGCACCATGAGACCTTGCGTCTCTGGGAAAGCACAGATCCCCAGTGCTGTTGTGCCTGTGAATAGGCTGCCCAGGGAAGGTGAAGAGCAGCAAGAGCTTCCAGGGCTGGCTGCTTCCTTGTGGGAGGAGGAGCCGGACGTTTGCCGTTTTGGAAAAAGGCTCTGCCGAGAACGGGCACCATGAGACCTTGCGTCTCTGGGAAAGCACAGATCCCCAGTGCTGTTGTGCCTGTGAATAGGCTGCCCAGGGAAGGTGAGGAACAGCAAGAGCTTTCAGGTCTGGCCCCTTCCTTTTGGGAAGAGGAGCCGGACGTTTGCCGTTTCGGAAAAAGGCTCTGCCGAGAACGGGCACCATGAGACCTTGCGTCTCTGGGAAAGCACAGATCCCCAGTGCTGTTGTGCCTGTGAATAGGCTACCCAGGGAAGGCGAAGAGCAGCAACAGCTTTCAGTGCTGGCACCTTCCTGGCGGGAGAATGAGCCAGACGTTTGCCGTTTCGGAAAAAGGCTCTGCCGAGAACGGGCACCATGAGACCTTGCGTCTCTGGGAAAGCACAGATCCCCAGTGCTGTTGTGCCTGTGAATAGGCTGCCAAGGGAAGGTGAAGAGCAGCAACAGCTGTCAGGGCTGGCACCTTCCTTGTGGGACAGATAGCCGGACATTTGCCTTTTCGGAAAGAGGCTCTGCCGAGAACGAGTGCCATGAGATGTCCCATCTGTGGGAAAGCAAAGATCCCCGATGCTGTGGTGCCTGTGAATAGTCTGCAAAGGGAAGCGAAGACCAGCAACAGCTTTCAGGGCTGCCCCCTTCCTGGTGGGAGAAGTAGCCGGATGTTTGCCGTTTCGGAAAGAGGCTCTGCCGAGAACGGGCACCATGAGACCTTGCGTCTCTGGGAAAGCACAGATCCCCAGTGCTGTTGTGCCTGTGAATAGGCTGCCCAGGGAAGGCGAAGAGCAGCAACAGCTTTCAGTGCTGGCACCTTCCTGGCGGGAGAAAGAGCCAGACGTTTGCCGTTTCGGAAAAAGGCTCTGCCGAGAACGGGCACCATGAGACCTTGCGTCTCTGGGAAAGCACAGATCCCCAGGGCTGTTGTGCCTGTGAATAGGCTGCCCAGGGAAGGTGAAGAGCAGCAACAGCTTTCAGGGCTGGCCCCTTCCTGGCGGGAATACGAGCCGGACGTTTGCCGTTTCGGAAAAAGGCTCTGCCGAGAACGGGCACCATGAGACCTTGTGTCTCTGGGAAAGCACAGATCCCCCGTGCTGTTGTGCCTGTGAATAGGCTGCCCAGGGAAGGTGAAGACCAGCAGCAGCTTTCAGGTCTGGCCCCTTCCTGGCGGGAATACGAGCCGGAGGTTTGCCGTTTTGGAAAAAGGCTCTGCCGAGAACGGGCACCATGAGACCTTCCGTCTCTGGGAAAGCACAGATCCCCAGTGCTGTTGTGCCTGTGAATAGGCTGCCCAGGGAAGGTGAAGAGCAGCAGCAGCTTTCAGTGCTGGCCCCTTCCTGGCGGGAAGAGGAGCCGGACGTTTGCCGTTTTGGAAAAAGGCTCTGCCGAGAACGGGCACCATGAGACCTTGCGTCTCTGGGAAAGCACAGATCCCCAGTGCTGTTGTGCCTGTGAATAGGCTGCCCAGGGAAGGTGAAGAGCAGCAGCAGCTTTCAGGGCTGGCCCCTTCCTGGTGGGAAGAGGAGCCGGACGTTTCCCGTTTTGGAAAAAGGCTCTGCCGAGAACGGGCACCATGAGACCTTGCGTCTCTGGGAAAGCACAGATCCCCAGTGCTGTTGTGCCTGTGAATAGGCTGCCCAGGGAAGGCGAAGAGCAGCAGCAGCTTTCAGGCCTGGGCCCTTCATGGCTGGAAGAGGAGCCGGACGTTTCCTGTTTCGGAAAAAGGCTCTGCCGAGAATGGGCACCATGAGACCTTGCGTCTCTGGGAAAGCACAGATCCCCAGTGCTGTTGTGCCTGTGAATAGGCTGCCCAGGGATGGTGAAGACCAGCAGCAGCTTTCAGGTCTGGCCCCTTCCTTGTGGGAAGAGGAGCCAGACGTTTGCCGTTTTGGAAAAAGGCTGTGCCGAGAACGGGCACCATGAGACCTTGCGTCTCTGGGAAAGCACAGATCCCCAGGGCTGTTGTGCCTTTGAATAGGCTGCCCAGGGAAGGCGAAGACCAGCAGCAGCTTTCAGTGCTGGCCCCTTCCTGGCGGGAGAAGGAGCCAGACGTTTCCCGTTTCGGAAAAAGGCTCTGCCGAGAACGGGCACCATGAGACCTTGCGTCTCTGGGAAAGCACAGATCCCCAGTGCTGTTGTGCCTGTGAATAGGCTACCCAGGGAAGGTGAAGAGCAGCAGCAGCTTTCAGTGCTGGCCCCTTCCTGGTGGGAGAAGGAGCCGGACGTTTCCCGTTTCGGAAAAAGGCTCTGCCGAGAACGGGCACCATGAGACCTTGCGTCTCTGGGAAAGCACAGATCCCCAGTGCTGTTGTGCCTGTGAATAGGCTGCCCAGGGAAGGTGAAGAGCAGCAACAGCTTTCAGGGCTGGCCCCTTCCTGGCGGGAGAAGGAGCCAGACGTTTGCCGTTTCGGAAAAAGGCTCTGCCGAGAACGGGCACCATGAGACCTTGCGTCTCTGGGAAAGCACAGATCCCCAGTGCTGTTGTGCCTGTGAATAGGCTGCCCAGGGAAGGTGAAGAGCAGCAAGAGCTTCCAGGGCTGGCTGCTTCCTGGTGGGAGGAGGAGCCGGACGTTTGCCGTTTTGGAAAAAGGCTCTGCCGAGAACGGGCACCATGAGACCTTGCGTCTCTGGGAAAGCACAGATCCCCAGTGCTGTTGTGCCTGTGAATAGGCTGCCCAGGGAAGGCGAAGAGCAGCAGCAGCTTTCAGGGCTGGCCCCTTCCTGGCGGGAGAAGGAGCCGGACGTTTCCTGTTTCGGAAAAAGGCTCTGCCGAGAACGGGCACCATGAGACCTTGCGTCTCTGGGAAAGCACAGATCCCCAGTGCTGTTGTGCCTGTGAATAGGCTGCCCCGAGAAGGTGAGGAACAGGAAGAGCTTTCAGGGCTGGCCCCTTACTGGCGGGAGAAGGAGCCGGACGTTTCCCGTATCGGAAAAAGGCTCTGCCGAGAACGGGCACCATGAGACCTTGCGTCTCTGGGAAAGCACAGATCCCCAGGGCTGTTGTGCCTGTGAATAGGCTGCCCAGGGAAGGTGAAGACCAGCAGCAGCTTTCAGGGCTGGCCCCTTCGTGGCGGGAAGAGGAGCCGGACGTTTGCCGTTTCGGAAAAAGGCTCTGCCAAGAACGGGCACCATGAGACATTCCATCTCTGGGAAAGCACAGATCCCCAGGGCTGTTGTGCCTGTGAATAGGCTGCCAAGGGAAGGTGAAGAGCAGCAACAGCTGTCAGGGCTGGCACCTTCCTTGTGGGACAGACAGCCGGACATTTGCCTTTTCGGAAAGAGGCTCTGCCGAGAACGAGTGCCATGAGATGTCCCATCTGTGGGAAGGCAAAGATCCCCGATGCTGTTGTGCCTGTGAATAGTCTGCCAAGGGAAGCGAAGACCAGCAACAGCTTTCAGGGCTGTCCCCTTCCTGGTGGGAGAAAGAGCCAGACGTTTGCCGTTTCGGAAAAAGGCTCTGTCGAGAACGGGCACCATGAGACCTTGCGTCTCTGGGAAAGCACAGATCCCCAGTGCTGTTGTGCCTGTGAATAGGCTGCCCAGGGAAGGTGAAGAGCAGCAGCAGCTTTCAGGGCTGGCCCTTCCGGGTGGGAGAAGGAGCCGGACGTTTCCTGTTTTGGAAAAAGGCAGTGCCGAGAACGGGCACCATGAGACCTTGCGTCTCTGGGAAAGCACAGATCCCCAGTGCTGTTGTGCCTGTGAATAGGCTGCCCAGGGAAGGTGAAGAGCAGCAACAGCTTTCAGGGCTGGCCCCTACCTGGCGGGAGAATGAGCCAGACGTTTCCCGTTTCGGAAAAAGGCACTGCCGAGAACAGGCACCATGAGACCTTGCATCTCTGGGAAAGCACAGATCCCCAGGGCTGTTGTGCCTGTGAATAGGCTGCCCAGGGAAGGTGAAGACCAGCAACAGCTGTCAGGGCTGGCCCCTTCATGGCGGGAATACGAGCCGGACGTTTGCCGTTTCGGAAAAAGGCTCTGCCGAGAACGGGCACCATGAGACCTTGTGTCTCTGGGAAAGCACAGATCCCCAGTGCTGTTGTGCCTGTGAATAGGCTGCCCAGGGAAGGTGAAGAGCAGCAGCAGCTTTCAGTGCTGGCCCCTTCCTGGTGGGAAGAGGAGCCGGACGTTTGCCGTTTTGGAAAAAGGCACTGCCGAGAACGGGCACCATGAGACCTTGCGTCTCTGGGAAAGCACAGATCCCCAGTGCTGTTGTGCCTGTGAATAGGCTGCCCAGGGAAGGTGAAGAGCAGCAGCAGCTTTCAGTGCTGGCCCCTTCCTGGTGGGAAGAGGAGCCGGATGTTTCCCGTTTTGGAAAAAGGCTCTGCCGAGAACGGGCACCATGAGACCTTGCGTCTCTGGGAAAGCACAGATCCCCAGTGCTGTTGTGCCTGTGAATAGGCTGCCCAGGGAAGGTGAAGAGCAGCAGCAGCTTTCAGGGCTGGCCCCTTCATGGCGGGAAGAGGAGCCGGACGTTTCCTGTTTCGGAAAAAGGCTCTGCCGAGAATGGGCACCATGAGACCTTGCGTCTCTGGGAAAGCACAGATCCCCAGTGCTGTTGTGCCTGTGAATAGGCTGCCCAGGGAAGGTGAAGACCAGCAGCAGCTTTCAGGTCTGGCCCCTTCCTTGTGGGAAGAGGAGCCAGACGTTTGCCGTTTTGGAAAAAGGCTCTGCCGAGAACGGGCACCATGAGACCTTGCGTCTCTGGGAAAGCACAGATCCCCAGGGCTGTTGTGCCTGTGAATAGGCTGCCCAGGGAAGGCGAAGACCAGCAGCAGCTTTCAGTGCTGGCCCCTTCCTGGCGGGAGAAGGAGCCAGACGTTTCCCGTTTCGGAAAAAGGCTCTGCCGAGAACGGGCACCATGAGACCTTGCGTCTCTGGGAAAGCACAGATCCCCAGTGCTGTTGTGCCTGTGAATAGGCTAACCAGGGAAGGTGAAGAGCAGCAGCAGCTTTCAGGGCTGGCCCCTTCCTGGTGGGAGAAGGAGCCGGACGTTTCCCGTTTCGGAAAAAGGCTCTGCCGAGAACGGGCACCATGAGACCTTGCGTCTCTGGGAAAGCACAGATCCCCAGTGCTGTTGTGCCTGTGAATAGGCTGCCCAGGGAAGGTGAAGAGCAGCAACAGCTTTCAGGGCTGGCCCCTTCCTGGCGGGAGAAGGAGCCAGACGTTTCCCGTTTTGGAAAAAGTCTCTGCCGAGAACAGGCACCATGAGACCTTGCGTCTCTGGGAAAGCACAGATCCCCAGTGCTGTTGTGCCTGTGAATAGGCTGCCCAGGGAAGGTGAAGAGCAGCAAGAGCTTCCAGGGCTGGCTGCTTCCTGGTGGGAGGAGGAGCCGGACGTTTGCCGTTTTGGAAAAAGGTTCTGCCGAGAACGGGCACCATGAGACCTTGCGTCTCTGGGAAAGCACAGATCCCCAGTGCTGTTGTGCCTGTGAATAGGCTGCCCAGGGAAGGTGAAGAGCAGCAACAGCTTTCAGGGCTGGCCCCTTCCTGGCGGGAGAAGGAGCCAGACGTTTCCCGTTTTGGAAAAAGGCTCTGCCGAGAACAGGCACCATGAGACCTTGCGTCTCTGGGAAAGCACAGATCCCCAGGGCTGTTGTGCCTGTGAATAGGCTGCCCAGGGAAGGTGAAGAGCAGCAAGAGCTTCCAGGGCTGGCTGCTTCCTGGTGGGAGGAGGAGCCGGACGTTTGCCGTTTTGGAAAAAGGTTCTGCCGAGAACGGGCACCATGAGACCTTGCGTCTCTGGGAAAGCACAGATCCCCAGGGCTGTTGTGCCTGTGAATAGGCTGCCCAGGGAAGGCGAAGACCAGCAGCAGCTTTCAGGTCTGGCCCCTTCCTTGTGTGAAGAGGAGCCGGACGTTTGCCATTTCGGAAAAAGGCTCTGCCGAGAACGGGCACCATGAGACCTTGCGTCTCTGGGAAAGCACAGATCCCCAGGGCTGTTGTGCCTGTGAATAGGCTGCCCAGGGAAGGTGAAGAGCAGCAGCAGCTTTCAGGGCTGGCCCCTTCCTGGCGGGAGAAGGAGCCGGACGTTTGCCGTTTTGGAAAAAGGCTCTGCCGAGAACGGGCACCATGAGACCTTGCGTCTCTGGGAAAGCACAGATCCCCAGTGCTGTTGTGCCTGTGAATAGGCTGCCCAGGGAAGGCGAAGAGCAGCAGCAGCTTTCAGGGCTGGCCCCTTCCTGGCGGGAGAAGGAGCCGGACGTTTCCTGTTTCGGAAAAAGGCTCTGCCGAGACCGGGCACCATGAGACCTTGCGTCTCTGGGAAAGCACAGATCCCCAGTGCTGTTGTGCCTGTGAATAGGCTGCCCCGAGAAGGTGAGGAACAGGAAGAGCTTTCAGGGCTGGCCCCTTCCTGGCGGGAGAAGGAGCCGGACGTTTGCCTTTTCGGAAAGAGGCTCTGCCGAGAACGAGTGCCATGAGATGTCCCATCTGTGGGAAGGCAAAGATCCCCGATGCTGTTGTGCCTGTGAATAGTCTGCCAAGGGAAGCGAAGACCAGCAACAGCTTTCAGGGCTGGCCCCTTCCTGGTGGGAGAAGTAGCCGGATGTTTGCCGTTTCGGAAAGACGCTCTGCCGAGAACGGGCACCATGAGACATTCCGTCTCTGGGAAAGCACAGATCCCCAGGGCTGTTGTGCCTGTGAATAGGCTGCCCAGGGAAGGCGAAGAGCAGCAACAGATTTCAGGGCTGGACCCTTCATGGCGGGAATACGAGCCGGACGTTTGCCGTTTCGGAAAAAGGCTCTGCCGAGAACGGGCACCATGAGACCTTGTGTCTCTGGGAAAGCACAGATCCCCAGTGCTGTTGTGCCTGTGAATAGGCTGCCCAGGGAAGGTGAAGACCAGCAGCAGCTTTCAGGTCTGGCCCCTTCCTGGTGGGAAGAGGAGCCGGAGGTTTGCCGTTTTGGAAAAAGGCTCTGCCGAGAACGGGCACCATGAGACCTTGCGTCTCTGGGAAAGCACAGATCCCCAGTGCTGTTGTGCCTGTGAATAGGCTGCCCAGGGAAGGTGAAGAGCAGCAACAGCTTTCAGGGCTGGCCCCTACCTGGCGGGAGAATGAGCCAGACGTTTCCCGTTTCGGAAAAAGGCACTGCCGAGAACAGGCACCATGAGACCTTGCATCTCTGGGAAAGCACAGATCCCCAGGGCTGTTGTGCCTGTGAATAGGCTGCCCAGGGAAGGCGAAGAGCAGCAACAGCTTTCAGGGCTGGCCCCTTCATGGCGGGAATACGAGCCGGACGTTTGCCGTTTCGGAAAAAGGCTCTGCCGAGAACGGGCACCATGAGACCTTGCGTCTCTGGGAAAGCACAGATCCCCAGTGCTGTTGTGCCTGTGAATAGGCTGCCCAGGGAAGGTGAAGAGCAGCAGCAGCTTTCAGGGCTGGCCCCTACCTGGCGGGAGAATGAGCCAGACGTTTCCCGTTTCGGAAAAAGGCACTGCCGAGAACAGGCACCATGAGACCTTGCATCTCTGGGAAAGCACAGATCCCCAGGGCTGTTGTGCCTGTGAATAGGCTGCCCAGGGAAGGCGAAGAGCAGCAACAGCTTTCAGGGCTGGCCCCTTCATGGCGGGAAGAGGAGCCGGACGTTTCCTGTTTCGGAAAAAGGCTCTGCCGAGAATGGGCACCATGAGACCTTGCGTCTCTGGGAAAGCACAGATCCCCAGTGCTGTTGTGCCTGTGAATAGGCTACCCAGGCAAGGTGAAGAGCAGCAGCAGCTTTCAGGGCTGACCCCTTCCTGGTGGGAGAAGGAGCCGGACGTTTCCCGTTTCGGAAAAAGGCTCTGCCGAGAACGGGCACCATGAGACCTTGCGTCTCTGGGAAAGCACAGATCCCCAGTGCTGTTGTGCCTGTGAATAGGCTGCCCAGGGAAGGTGAAGAGCAGCAACAGCTTTCAGGGCTGGCCCCTTCCTGGCGGGAGAAGGAGCCAGACGTTTCCCGTTTTGGAAAAAGTCTCTGCCGAGAACGGGCACCATGAGACCTTGCGTCTCTGGGAAAGCACAGATCCCCAGGGCTGTTGTGCCTGTGAATAGGCTGCCCAGGGAAGGTGAAGAGCAGCAAGAGCTTCCAGGGCTGGCTGCTTCCTGGTGGGAGGAGGAGCCGGACGTTTGCCGTTTTGGAAAAAGGCTCTGCCGAGAATGGGCACCATGAGACCTTGCGTCTCTGGGAAAGCACAGATACCCAGTGCTGTTGTGCCTGTGAATAGGCTGCCCAGGGAAGGTGAGGAACAGCAAGAGCTTTCAGGTCTGGCCCCTTCCTGGTGGGAATACGAGCCGGACGTTTGCCGTTTCGGAAAAAGGCTCTGCTGAGAAGGGGCACCATGAGACCTTGCGTCTCTGGGAAAGCACAGATCCCCAGGGCTGTTGTGCCTGTGAATAGGCTGCCCAGGGAAGGCGAAGAGCAGCAACAGATTTCAGGGCTGGACCCTTCATGGCGGGAATACGAGCCGGACGTTTGCCGTTTCGGAAAAAGGCTCTGCCGAGAACGGGCACCATGAGACCTTGTGTCTCTGGGAAAGCACAGATCCCCAGTGCTGTTGTGCCTGTGAATAGGCTGCCCAGGGAAGGTGAAGAGCAGCAGCAGCTTTCAGGGCTGGCCCCTACCTGGCGGGAGAATGAGCCAGACGTTTCCCGTTTCGGAAAAAGGCACTGCCGAGAACAGGCACCATGAGACCTTGCATCTCTGGGAAAGCACAGATCCCCAGGGCTGTTGTGCCTGTGAATAGGCTGCCCAGGGAAGGCGAAGAGCAGCAACAGCTTTCAGGGCTGGCCCCTTCATGGCGGGAAGAGGAGCCGGACGTTTCCTGTTTCGGAAAAAGGCTCTGCCGAGAATGGGCACCATGAGACCTTGCGTCTCTGGGAAAGCACAGATCCCCAGTGCTGTTGTGCCTGTGAATAGGCTACCCAGGGAATGTGAAGACCAGCAGCAGCTTTCAGGGCTGACCCCTTCCTGGTGGGAGAAGGAGCCGGACGTTTCCCGTTTCGGAAAAAGGCTCTGCCGAGAACGGGCACCATGAGACCTTGCGTCTCTGGGAAAGCACAGATCCCCAGTGCTGTTGTGCCTGTGAATAGGCTGCCCAGGGAAGGTGAAGAGCAGCAACAGCTTTCAGGGCTGGCCCCTTCCTGGCGGGAGAAGGAGCCAGACGTTTGCCGTTTCGGAAAATGTCTCTGCCGAGAACGGGCACCATGAGACCTTGCGTCTCTGGGAAAGCACAGATCCCCAGTGCTGTTGTGCCTGTGAATAGGCTGCCCAGGGAAGGTGAAGAGCAGCAGCAGCTTTCAGTGCTGGCCCCTTCCTGGCGGGAAGAGGAGCCGGACTTTTCCCGTTTTGGAAAAAGGCTCTGCCGAGAACGGGCACCATGAGACCTTGCGTCTCTGGGAAAGCACAGATCCCCAGTGCTGTTGTGCCTGTGAATAAGCTGCCCAGGGAAGGTGAAGAGCAGCAGCAGCTTTCAGGGCTGGCCCCTTCCTGGCGGGAAGAGGAGCCGGACGTTTCCTGTTTCGGAAAAAGGCTCTGCCGAGAATGGGCACCATGAGACCTTGCGTCTCTGGGAAAGCACAGATCCCCAGTGCTGTTGTGCCTGTGAATAGGCTGCCCAGGGAAGGTGAAGAGCAGCAGCAGCTTTCAGGTCTGGCCCCTTCCTTGTGGGAAGAGGAGCCGGACGTTTGCCGTTTTGGAAAAAGGCTCTGCCGAGAACGGGCACCATGAGACCTTGCGTCTCTGGGAAAGCACAGATCCCCAGGGCTGTTGTGCCTGTGAATAGGCTGCCCAGGGAAGGCGAAGACCAGCAGCAGCTTTCAGTTCTGGCCCCTTCCTGGCGGGAGAAGGAGCCAGACGTTTGCCGTTTCGGAAAAAGGCTCTGCCGAGAACGGGCACCATGAGACCTTGCGTCTCTGGGAAAGCACAGATCCCCAGGGCTGTTGTGCCTGTGAATAGGCTGCCCAGGGAAGGCGAAGACCAGCAGCAGTTTTCAGTTCTGGCCCCTTCCTGGCGGGAGAAGGAGCCAGACGTTTGCCGTTTCGGAAAAAGGCTCTGCCGAGAACGGGCACCATGAGACCTTGCGTCTCTGGGAAAGCACAGATCCCCAGGGCTGTTGTGCCTGTGAATAGGCTACCCAGGGAAGGCGAAGAGCAGCAAGAGCTTTCAGGGCTGGCCCCTTCGTGGCGGGAATAGGAGGCGGACGTTTCCCGTTTTGGAAAAAGGCACTGCCGAGAACGGGCACCATGAGACCTTGCGTCTCTGGGAAAGCACAGATCCCCAGTGCTGTTGTGCCTGTGAATAGGCTGCCCAGGGAAGGCAAAGAGCAGCAGCAGCTTTCAGGGCTGGCCCCTTCCTGGCGGGAGAAGGAGCTGGACGTTTCCCGTTTTGGAAAAAGGCTCTGCCGAGAACGGGCACCATGAGACCTTGCGTCTCTGGGAAAGCACAGATCCCCAGTGCTGTTGTGCCTGTGAATAGGCTACCCAGGGAAGGTGAAGAGCAGCATCAGCTTTCAGTGCTGACCCCTTCCTGGTGGGAGAAGGAGCCGGACGTTTCCCGTTTCGGAAAAAGGCTCTGCCGAGAACGGGCACCATGAGACCTTGCGTCTCTGGGAAAGCACAGATCCCCAGGGCTGTTGTGCCTGTGAATAGGCTGCCCAGGGAAGGTGAAGAGCAGCAACAGCTTTCAGGGCTGGCCCCTTCCTGGCGGGAGAAGGAGCCAGACCTTTCCCGTTTTGGAAAAAGGCACTGCCGAGAACGGGCACCATGAGACCTTGCGTCTCTGGGAAAGCACAGATCCCCAGGGCTGTTGTGCCTGTGAATAGGCTGCCCAGGGAAGGTGAAGAGCAGCAGCAGCTTTCAGGGCTGGCCGCTTCCTGGCGGGAATACGAGCCGGAGGTTTGCCGTTTCGGAAAAAGGCTCTGCCGAGAACGGGCACCATGAGACCTTGTGTCTCTGGGAAAGCACAGATCCCCAGTGCTGTTGTGCCTGTGAATAGGCTGCCCAGGGAAGGTGAAGACCAGCAGCAGCTTTCAGGGCTGGCCCCTTCGTGGCGGGAAGAGGAGCCGGACGTTTGCCGTTTCGGAAAAAGGCTCTGCCAAGAACGGGCACCATGAGACATTCCATCTCTGGGAAAGCACAGATCCCCAGGGCTGTTGTGCCTGTGAATAGGCTGCCAAGGGAAGGTGAAGAGCAGCAACAGCTGTCAGGGCTGGCACCTTCCTTGTGGGACAGATAGCCGGACATTTGCCTTTTCGGAAAGAGGCTCTGCCGAGAACGAGTGCCATGAGATGTCCCATCTGTGGGAAGGCAAAGATCCCCGATGCTGTTGTGCCTGTGAATAGTCTGCCAAGGGAAGCGAAGACCAGCAACAGCTTTCAGGGCTGTCCCCTTCCTGGTGGGAGAAGTAGCCGGATGTTTGCCGTTTCGGAAAGACGCTCTGCCGAGAACGGGCACCATGAGACCTTGCGTCTCTGGGAAAGCACAGATCCCCAGTGCTGTTGTGCCTGTGAATAGGCTGCCCAGGGAAGGTGAAGAGCAGCAGCAGCTTTCAGGGCTGGCCCTTCCGGGTGGGAGAAGGAGCCGGACGTTTCCTGTTTTGGAAAAAGGCAGTGCCGAGAACGGGCACCATGAGACCTTGCGTCTCTGGGAAAGCACAGATCCCCAGTGCTGTTGTGCCTGTGAATAGGCTGCCCAGGGAAGGTGAAGAGCAGCAACAGCTTTCAGGGCTGGCCCCTACCTGGCGGGAGAATGAGCCAGACGTTTCCCGTTTCGGAAAAAGGCACTGCCGAGAACAGGCACCATGAGACCTTGCATCTCTGGGAAAGCACAGATCCCCAGGGCTGTTGTGCCTGTGAATAGGCTGCCCAGGGAAGGTGAAGACCAGCAACAGCTGTCAGGGCTGGCCCCTTCATGGCGGGAATACGAGCCGGACGTTTGCCGTTTCGGAAAAAGGCTCTGCCGAGAACGGGCACCATGAGACCTTGTGTCTCTGGGAAAGCACAGATCCCCAGTGCTGTTGTGCCTGTGAATAGGCTGCCCAGGGAAGGTGAAGACCAGCAGCAGCTTTCAGTGCTGGCCCCTTCCTGGTGGGAAGAGGAGCCGGACGTTTGCCGTTTTGGAAAAAGGCACTGCCGAGAACGGGCACCATGAGACCTTGCGTCTCTGGGAAAGCACAGATCCCCAGTGCTGTTGTGCCTGTGAATAGGCTGCCCAGGGAAGGTGAAGAGCAGCAGCAGCTTTCAGTGCTGGCCCCTTCCTGGTGGGAAGAGGAGCCGGATGTTTCCCGTTTTGGAAAAAGGCTCTGCCGAGAACGGGCACCATGAGACCTTGCGTCTCTGGGAAAGCACAGATCCCCAGTGCTGTTGTGCCTGTGAATAGGCTGCCCAGGGAAGGCGAAGAGCAGCAGCAGCTTTCAGGGCTGGCCCCTTCATGGCGGGAAGAGGAGCCGGACGTTTCCTGTTTCGGAAAAAGGCTCTGCCGAGAATGGGCACCATGAGACCTTGCGTCTCTGGGAAAGCACAGATCCCCAGGGCTGTTGTGCCTGTGAATAGGCTGCCCAGGGAAGGTGAAGACCAGCAGCAGCTTTCAGGTCTGGCCCCTTCCTTGTGGGAAGAGGAGCCAGACGTTTGCCGTTTTGGAAAAAGGCTCTGCCGAGAACGGGCACCATGAGACCTTGCGTCTCTGGGAAAGCACAGATCCCCAGGGCTGTTGTGCCTGTGAATAGGCTGCCCAGGGAAGGCGAAGACCAGCAGCAGCTTTCAGTGCTGGCCCCTTCCTGGCGGGAGAAGGAGCCAGACGTTTCCCGTTTCGGAAAAAGGCTCTGCCGAGAACGGGCACCATGAGACCTTGCGTCTCTGGGAAAACACAGATCCCCAGTGCTGTTGTGCCTGTGAATAGGCTAACCAGGGAAGGTGAAGAGCAGCAGCAGCTTTCAGGGCTGGCCCCTTCCTGGTGGGAGAAGGAGCCGGACGTTTCCCGTTTCGGAAAAAGGCTCTGCCGAGAACGGGCACCATGAGACCTTGCGTCTCTGGGAAAGCACAGATCCCCAGTGCTGTTGTGCCTGTGAATAGGCTGCCCAGGGAAGGTGAAGAGCAGCAACAGCTTTCAGGGCTCGCCCCTTCCTGGCGGGAGAAGGAGCCAGACGTTTCCCGTTTTGGAAAAAGTCTCTGCCGAGAACAGGCACCATGAGACCTTGCATCTCTGGGAAAGCACAGATCCCCAGTGCTGTTGTGCCTGTGAATAGGCTGCCCAGGGAAGGTGAAGAGCAGCAAGAGCTTCCAGGGCTGGCTGCTTCCTGGTGGGAGGAGGAGCCGGACGTTTGCCGTTTTGGAAAAAGGTTCTGCCGAGAACGGGCACCATGAGACCTTGCGTCTCTGGGAAAGCACAGATCCCCAGTGCTGTTGTGCCTGTGAATAGGCTGCCCAGGGAAGGTGAAGAGCAGCAACAGCTTTCAGGGCTGGCCCCTTCCTGGCGGGAGAAGGAGCTGGACGTTTCCCGTTTTGGAAAAAGTCTCTGCCGAGAACAGGGACCATGAGACCTTGCGTCTCTGGGAAAGCACAGATCCCCAGTGCTGTTGTGCCTGTGAATAGGCTGCCCAGGGAAGGTGAAGAGCAGCAAGAGCTTCCAGGGCTGGCTGCTTCCTGGTGGGAGGAGGAGCCGGACGTTTGCCGTTTTGGAAAAAGGTTCTGCCGAGAACGGGCACCATGAGACCTTGCGTCTCTGGGAAAGCACAGATCCCCAGGGCTGTTGTGCCTGTGAATAGGCTGCCCAGGGAAGGCGAAGACCAGCAGCAGCTTTCAGGTCTGGCCCCTTCCTTGTGTGAAGAGGAGCCGGACGTTTGCCATTTCGGAAAAAGGCTCTGCCGAGAACGGGCACCATGAGACCTTGCGTCTCTGGGAAAGCACAGATCCCCAGGGCTGTTGTGCCTGTGAATAGGCTGCCCAGGGAAGGTGAAGAGCAGCAGCAGCTTTCAGGGCTGGCCCCTTCCTGGCGGGAGAAGGAGCCGGACGTTTGCCGTTTTGGAAAAAGGCTCTGCCGAGAACGGGCACCATGAGACCTTGCGTCTCTGGGAAAGCACAGATCCCCAGGGCTGTTGTGCCTGTGAATAGGCTGCCCAGGGAAGGCGAAGAGCAGCAGCAGCTTTCAGGGCTGGCCCCTTCCTGGCGGGAGAAGGAGCCGGACGTTTGCCGTTTTGGAAAAAGGCTCTGCCGAGACCGGGCACCATGAGACCTTGCGTCTCTGGGAAAGCACAGATCCCCAGTGCTGTTGTGCCTGTGAATAGGCTGCCCCGAGAAGGTGAGGAACAGGAAGAGCTTTCAGGGCTGGCCCCTTCCTGGCGGGAGAAGGAGCCGGACGTTTCCCGTATCGGAAAAAGGCTCTGCCGAGAACGGGCACCATGAGACCTTGCGTCTCTGGGAAAGCACAGATCCCCAGTGCTGTTGTGCCTGTGAATAGGCTGCCCAGGGAAGGTGAAGAGCAGCAACAGCTGTCAGGGCTGGCACCTTCCTTGTGGGACAGATAGCCGGACATTTGCCTTTTCGGAAAGAGGCTCTGCCGAGAACGAGTGCCATGAGATGTCCCATCTGTGGGAAGGCAAAGATCCCCGATGCTGTTGTGCCTGTGAATAGTCTGCCAAGGGAAGCGAAGACCAGCAACAGCTTTCAGGGCTGGCCCCTTCCTGGCGGGAGAAGTAGCCGGATGTTTGCCGTTTCGGAAAGACACTCTGCCGAGAACGGGCACCATGAGACCTTGCGTCTCTGGGAAAGCACAGATCCCCAGTGCTGTTGTGCCTGTGAATAGGCTGCCCAGGGAAGGCGAAGAGCAGCAACAGCTTTCAGTGCTGGCACCTTCCTGGCGGGAGAAAGAGCCAGACGTTTGCCGTTTCGGAAAAAGGCTCTGCCGAGAACGGGCACCATGAGACCTTGCGTCTCTGGGAAAGCACAGATCCCCAGTGCTGTTGTGCCTGTGAATAGGCTGCCCAGGGAAGGTGAAGAGCAGCAGCAGCTTTCAGGGCTGGCCCTTCCGGGTGGGAGAAGGAGCCGGACGTTTCCTGTTTTGGAAAAAGGCTCTGCCGAGAACGGGCACCATGAGACCTTGCGTCTCTGGGAAAGCACAGATCCCCAGTGCTGTTGTGCCTGTGAATAGGCTGCCCAGGGAAGGTGAAGAGCAGCAACACCTTTCAGGGCTGGCCCCTACCTGGCGGGAGAATGAGCCAGACGTTTCCCGTTTCGGAAAAAGGCACTGCCGAGAACAGGCACCATGAGACCTTGCATCTCTGGGAAAGCACAGATCCCCAGGGCTGTTGTGCCTGTGAATAGGCTGCCCAGGGAAGGCGAAGAGCAGCAACAGCTTTCAGGGCTGGCCCCTTCATGGCGGGAATACGAGCCGGACGTTTGCCGTTTCGGAAAAAGGCTCTGCCGAGAACGGGCACCATGAGACCTTGCGTCTCTGGGAAAGCACAGATCCCCAGTGCTGTTGTGCCTGTGAATAGGCTGCCCAGGGAAGGTGAAGAGCAGCAGCAGCTTTCAGTGCTGGCCCCTTCCTGGCGGGAAGAGGAGCCGGACGTTTCCCGTTTTGGAAAAAGTCTCTGCCGAGAACGGGCACCATGAGACCTTGCGTCTCTGGGAAAGCACAGATCCCCAGTGCTGTTGTGCCTGTGAATAGGCTGCCCAGGGAAGGCGAAGAGCAGCAGCAGCTTTCAGGGCTGGCCCCTTCATGGCGGGAAGAGGAGCCGGACGTTTCCTGTTTCGGAAAAAGGCTCTGCCGAGAATGGGCACCATGAGACCTTGCGTCTCTGGGAAAGCACAGATCCCCAGTGCTGTTGTGCCTGTGAATAGGCTACCCAGGCAAGGTGAAGAGCAGCAGCAGCTTTCAGGGCTGACCCCTTCCTGGCGGGAGAAGGAGCCAGACGTTTCCCGTTTTGGAAAAAGTCTCTGCCGAGAACGGGCACCATGAGACCTTGCGTCTCTGGGAAAGCACAGATCCCCAGGGCTGTTGTGCCTGTGAATAGGCTGCCCAGGGAAGGTGAAGAGCAGCAAGAGCTTCCAGGGCTGGCTGCTTCCTGGTGGGAGGAGGAGCCGGACGTTTGCCGTTTTGGAAAAAGGCTCTGCCGAGAACGGGCACCATGAGACCTTCCGTCTCTGGGAAAGCACAGATCCCCAGGGCTGTTGTGCCTGTGAATAGGCTGCCCAGGGAAGGCGAAGAGCAGCAGCAGCTTTCAGGGCTGGCCCCTTCCTGGCGGGAAGAGGAGCCGGACGTTTCCTGTTTCGGAAAAAGGCTCTGCCGAGAATGGGCACCATGAGACCTTGCGTCTCTGGGAAAGCACAGATCCCCAGTGCTGTTGTGCCTGTGAATAGGCTGCCCAGGGAAGGTGAGGAACAGCAAGAGCTTTCAGGTCTGGCCCCTTCCTGGTGGGAATACGAGCCGGACGTTTGCCGTTTCGGAAAAAGGCTCTGCTGAGAAGGGGCACCATGAGACCTTGCGTCTCTGGGAAAGCACAGATCCCCAGGGCTGTTGTGCCTGTGAATAGGCTGCCCAGGGAAGGCGAAGAGCAGCAACAGATTTCAGGGCTGGACCCTTCATGGCGGGAATACGAGCCGGACGTTTGCCGTTTCGGAAAAAGGCTCTGCCGAGAACGGGCACCATGAGACCTTGTGTCTCTGGGAAAGCACAGATCCCCAGTGCTGTTGTGCCTGTGAATAGGCTGCCCAGGGAAGGTGAAGACCAGCAGCAGCTTTCAGGTCTGGCCCCTTCCTGGTGGGAAGAGGAGCCGGAGGTTTGCCGTTTTGGAAAAAGGCTCTGCCGAGAACGGGCACCATGAGACCTTGCGTCTCTGGGAAAGCACAGATCCCCAGTGCTGTTGTGCCTGTGAATAGGCTGCCCAGGGAAGGTGAAGAGCAGCAGCAGCTTTCAGTGCTGGCCCCTTCCTGGCGGGAAGAGGAGCCGGACTTTTCCCGTTTCGGAAAAAGGATCTGCCGAGAACGGGCACCATGAGACCTTGCGTCTCTGGGAAAGCACAGATCCCCAGTGCTGTTGTGCCTGTGAATAAGCTGCCCAGGGAAGGTGAAGAGCAGCAGCAGCTTTCAGGGCTGGCCCCTTCATGGCGGGAAGAGGAGCCGGACGTTTCCTGTTTCGGAAAAAGGCTCTGCCGAGAATGGGCACCATGAGACCTTGCGTCTCTGGGAAAGCACAGATCCCCAGTGCTGTTGTGCCTGTGAATAGGCTGCCCAGGGAAGGTGAAGAGCAGCATCAGCTTTCAGGGCTGGCCCCTTCCTGGCGGGAGAAGGAGCCAGACGTTTGCCGTTTCGGAAAAAGGCTCTGCCGAGAACGGGCACCATGAGACCTTGCGTCTCTGGGAAAGCACAGATCCCCAGTGCTGTTGTGCCTGTGAATAGGCTACCCAGGGAAGGTGAAGAGCAGCATTAGCTTTCAGTGCTGACCCCTTCCTGGTGGGAGAAGGAGCCGGACGTTTCCCGTTTCGGAAAAAGGCTCTGCCGAGAACGGGCACCATGAGACCTTGCGTCTCTGGGAAAGCACAGATCCCCAGGGCTGTTGTGCCTGTGAATAGGCTGCCCAGGGAAGGTGAAGAGCAGCAACAGCTTTCAGGGCTGGCCCCTTCCTGGCGGGAGAAGGAGCCAGACCTTTCCCGTTTTGGAAAAAGGCACTGCCGAGAACGGGCACCATGAGACCTTGCGTCTCTGGGAAAGCACAGATCCCCAGGGCTGTTGTGCCTGTGAATAGGCTGCCCAGGGAAGGCGAAGAGCAGCAACAGCTTTCAGGGCTGGCCCCTTCCTGGCGGGAATACGAGCCGGAGGTTTGCCGTTTCGGAAAAAGGCTCTGCCGAGAACGGGCACCATGAGACCTTGCGTCTCTGGGAAAGCACAGATCCCCAGGGCTGTTGTGCCTGTGAATAGGCTGCCCAGGGAAGGCGAAGACCAGCAGCAGCTTTCAGTTCTGGCCCCTTCCTGGCGGGAGAAGGAGCCAGACGTTTGCCGTTTCGGAAAAAGGCTCTGCCGAGAACGGGCACCATGAGACCTTGCGTCTCTGGGAAAGCACAGATCCCCAGGGCTGTTGTGCCTGTGAATAGGCTACCCAGGGAAGGCGAAGAGCAGCAAGAGCTTTCAGGGCTGGCCCCTTCGTGGCGGGAATAGGAGGCGGACGTTTCCCGTTTTGGAAAAAGGCACTGCCGAGAACGGGCACCATGAGACCTTGCGTCTCTGGGAAAGCACAGATCCCCAGTGCTGTTGTGCCTGTGAATAGGCTGCCCAGGGAAGGTGAAGAGCAGCAGCAGCTTTCAGGGCTGGCCCCTTCCTGGCGGGAGAAGGAGCTGGACGTTTCCCGTTTTGGAAAAAGGCTCTGCCGAGAACGGGCACCATGAGACCTTGCGTCTCTGGGAAAGCACAGATCCCCAGTGCTGTTGTGCCTGTGAATAGGCTACCCAGGGAAGGTGAAGAGCAGCATCAGCTTTCAGTGCTGACCCCTTCCTGGTGGGAGAAGGAGCCGGACGTTTCCCGTTTCGGAAAAAGGCTCTGCCGAGAACGGGCACCATGAGACCTTGCGTCTCTGGGAAAGCACAGATCCCCAGGGCTGTTGTGCCTGTGAATAGGCTGCCCAGGGAAGGTGAAGAGCAGCAACAGCTTTCAGGGCTGGCCCCTTCCTGGCGGGAGAAGGAGCCAGACCTTTCCCGTTTTGGAAAAAGGCACTGCCGAGAACGGGCACCATGAGACCTTGCGTCTCTGGGAAAGCACAGATCCCCAGGGCTGTTGTGCCTGTGAATAGGCTGCCCAGGGAAGGCGAAGAGCAGCAACAGCTTTCAGGGCTGGCCCCTTCCTGGCGGGAATACGAGCCGGAGGTTTGCCGTTTCGGAAAAAGGCTCTGCCGAGAACGGGCACCATGAGACCTTGTGTCTCTGGGAAAGCACAGATCCCCAGTGCTGTTGTGCCTGTGAATAGGCTGCCCAGGGAAGGTGAAGACCAGCAGCAGCTTTCAGGTCTGGCCCCTTCCTGGTGGGAAGAGGAGCCGGACGTTTGCCGTTTTGGAAAAAGGCTCTGCCGAGAACGGGCACCATGAGACCTTCCGTCTCTGGGAAAGCACAGATCCCCAGGGCTGTTGTGCCTGTGAATAGGCTGCCCAGGGAAGGTGAAGAGCAGCAGCAGATTTCAGGGCTGGCCCCTTCCTGGCGGGAGAAGGAGCTGGACGTTTGCCGTTTTGGAAAAAGGCTCTGCCGAGAACGGGCACCATGAGACCTTGCGTCTCTGGGAAAGCACAGATCCCCAGTGCTGTTGTGCCTGTGAATAGGCTGCCCAGGGAAGGTGAAGAGCAGCAGCAGCTTTCAGGGCTGGCCCCTTCCTTGTGGGAAGAGGAGCCGGACGTTTGCCGTTTTGGAAAAAGGCTCTGCCGAGAACGAGTGCCATGAGACGTTCCGCCTATGGAAAGGCAAATATCCCCATTGCTGTTGTGCCTGTGAATAGGCTGCCAAGGGAAGGTGAAGAGCAGCAACAGCTGACAGGGCTGGCACCTTCCTGGTGGGAGAGATAGCCGGACGTTTGCCTTTTCGGAAAGAGGCTGTGCCGAGAACGGGCACCATGAGACCTTGCGTCTCTGGGAAAGCACAGATCCCCAGTGCTGTTGTGCCTGTGAATAGGCTGCCCAGGGAAGGTGAAGAGCAGCAGCAGCTTTCAGTGCTGGCCCCTTCCTGGCGGGAAGAGGAGCCGGACTTTTCCCGTTTCGGAAAAAGGATCTGCCGAGAACGGGCACCATGAGACCTTGCGTCTCTGGGAAAGCACAGATCCCCAGTGCTGTTGTGCCTGTGAATAAGCTGCCCAGGGAAGGTGAAGAGCAGCAGCAGCTTTCAGGGCTGGCCCCTTCATGGCGGGAAGAGGAGCCGGACGTTTCCTGTTTCGGAAAAAGGCTCTGCCGAGAATGGGCACCATGAGACCTTGCGTCTCTGGGAAAGCACAGATCCCCAGTGCTGTTGTGCCTGTGAATAGGCTGCCCAGGGAAGGTGAAGAGCAGCAGCAGCTTTCAGGTCTGGCCCCTTCCTTGTGGGAAGAGGAGCCGGACGTTTGCCGTTTCGGAAAAAGGCTCTGCCGAGAACGGGCACCATGAGACCTTGCGTCTCTGGGAAAGCACAGATCCCCAGGGCTGTTGTGCCTGTGAATAGGCTGCCCAGGGAAGGCGAAGACCAGCAGCAGCTTTCAGTTCTGGCCCCTTCCTGGCGGGAGAAGGAGCCAGACGTTTGCCGTTTCGGAAAAAGGCTCTGCCGAGAACGGGCACCATGAGACCTTGCGTCTCTGGGAAAGCACAGATCCCCAGGGCTGTTGTGCCTGTGAATAGGCTACCCAGGGAAGGCGAAGAGCAGCAAGAGCTTTCAGGGCTGGCCCCTTCGTGGCGGGAATAGGAGGCGGACGTTTCCCGTTTTGGAAAAAGGCACTGCCGAGAACGGGCACCATGAGACCTTGCGTCTCTGGGAAAGCACAGATCCCCAGTGCTGTTGTGCCTGTGAATAGGCTGCCCAGGGAAGGTGAGGAACAGCAAGAGCTTTCAGGTCTGGCCCCTTCCTGGTGGGAATACGAGCCGGACGTTTGCCGTTTCGGAAAAAGGCTCTGCTGAGAACGGGCACCATGAGACCTTGCGTCTCTGGGAAAGCACAGATCCCCAGGGCTGTTGTGCCTGTGAATAGGCTGCCCAGGGAAGGCGAAGAGCAGCAACAGATTTCAGGGCTGGACCCTTCATGGCGGGAATACGAGCCGGACGTTTGCCGTTTCGGAAAAAGGCTCTGCCGAGAACGGGCACCATGAGACCTTGTGTCTCTGGGAAAGCACAGATCCCCAGTGCTGTTGTGCCTGTGAATAGGCTGCCCAGGGAAGGTGAAGACCAGCAGCAGCTTTCAGGTCTGGCCCCTTCCTGGTGGGAAGAGGAGCCGGAGGTTTGCCGTTTTGGAAAAAGGCTCTGCCGAGAACGGGCACCATGAGACCTTGCGTCTCTGGGAAAGCACAGATCCCCAGTGCTGTTGTGCCTGTGAATAGGCTGCCCAGGGAAGGTGAAGAGCAGCAGCAGCTTTCAGTGCTGGCCCCTTCCTGGCGGGAAGAGGAGCCGGACTTTTCCCGTTTCGGAAAAAGGATCTGCCGAGAACGGGCACCATGAGACCTTGCGTCTCTGGGAAAGCACAGATCCCCAGTGCTGTTGTGCCTGTGAATAAGCTGCCCAGGGAAGGTGAAGAGCAGCAGCAGCTTTCAGGGCTGGCCCCTTCATGGCGGGAAGAGGAGCCGGACGTTTCCTGTTTCGGAAAAAGGCTCTGCCGAGAATGGGCACCATGAGACCTTGCGTCTCTGGGAAAGCACAGATCCCCAGTGCTGTTGTGCCTGTGAATAGGCTGCCCAGGGAAGGTGAAGAGCAGCATCAGCTTTCAGGGCTGGCCCCTTCCTGGCGGGAGAAGGAGCCAGACGTTTGCCGTTTCGGAAAAAGGCTCTGCCGAGAACGGGCACCATGAGACCTTGCGTCTCTGGGAAAGCACAGATCCCCAGTGCTGTTGTGCCTGTGAATAGGCTACCCAGGGAAGGTGAAGAGCAGCATCAGCTTTCAGTGCTGACCCCTTCCTGGTGGGAGAAGGAGCCGGACGTTTCCCGTTTCGGAAAAAGGCTCTGCCGAGAACGGGCACCATGAGACCTTGCGTCTCTGGGAAAGCACAGATCCCCAGGGCTGTTGTGCCTGTGAATAGGCTGCCCAGGGAAGGTGAAGAGCAGCAACAGCTTTCAGGGCTGGCCCCTTCCTGGCGGGAGAAGGAGCCAGACCTTTCCCGTTTTGGAAAAAGGCACTGCCGAGAACGGGCACCATGAGACCTTGCGTCTCTGGGAAAGCACAGATCCCCAGGGCTGTTGTGCCTGTGAATAGGCTGCCCAGGGAAGGCGAAGAGCAGCAACAGCTTTCAGGGCTGGCCCCTTCCTGGCGGGAATACGAGCCGGAGGTTTGCCGTTTCGGAAAAAGGCTCTGCCGAGAACGGGCACCATGAGACCTTGCGTCTCTGGGAAAGCACAGATCCCCAGGGCTGTTGTGCCTGTGAATAGGCTGCCCAGGGAAGGCGAAGACCAGCAGCAGCTTTCAGTTCTGGCCCCTTCCTGGCGGGAGAAGGAGCCAGACGTTTGCCGTTTCGGAAAAAGGCTCTGCCGAGAACGGGCACCATGAGACCTTGCGTCTCTGGGAAAGCACAGATCCCCAGGGCTGTTGTGCCTGTGAATAGGCTACCCAGGGAAGGCGAAGAGCAGCAAGAGCTTTCAGGGCTGGCCCCTTCGTGGCGGGAATAGGAGGCGGACGTTTCCCGTTTTGGAAAAAGGCACTGCCGAGAACGGGCACCATGAGACCTTGCGTCTCTGGGAAAGCACAGATCCCCAGTGCTGTTGTGCCTGTGAATAGGCTGCCCAGGGAAGGTGAAGAGCAGCAGCAGCTTTCAGGGCTGGCCCCTTCCTGGCGGGAGAAGGAGCTGGACGTTTCCCGTTTTGGAAAAAGGCTCTGCCGAGAACGGGCACCATGAGACCTTGCGTCTCTGGGAAAGCACAGATCCCCAGTGCTGTTGTGCCTGTGAATAGGCTACCCAGGGAAGGTGAAGAGCAGCATCAGCTTTCAGTGCTGACCCCTTCCTGGTGGGAGAAGGAGCCGGACGTTTCCCGTTTCGGAAAAAGGCTCTGCCGAGAACGGGCACCATGAGACCTTGCGTCTCTGGGAAAGCACAGATCCCCAGGGCTGTTGTGCCTGTGAATAGGCTGCCCAGGGAAGGTGAAGAGCAGCAACAGCTTTCAGGGCTGGCCCCTTCCTGGCGGGAGAAGGAGCCAGACCTTTCCCGTTTTGGAAAAAGGCACTGCCGAGAACGGGCACCATGAGACCTTGCGTCTCTGGGAAAGCACAGATCCCCAGGGCTGTTGTGCCTGTGAATAGGCTGCCCAGGGAAGGCGAAGAGCAGCAACAGCTTTCAGGGCTGGCCCCTTCCTGGCGGGAATACGAGCCGGAGGTTTGCCGTTTCGGAAAAAGGCTCTGCCGAGAACGGGCACCATGAGACCTTGTGTCTCTGGGAAAGCACAGATCCCCAGTGCTGTTGTGCCTGTGAATAGGCTGCCCAGGGAAGGTGAAGACCAGCAGCAGCTTTCAGGTCTGGCCCCTTCCTGGTGGGAAGAGGAGCCGGACGTTTGCCGTTTTGGAAAAAGGCTCTGCCGAGAACGGGCACCATGAGACCTTCCGTCTCTGGGAAAGCACAGATCCCCAGGGCTGTTGTGCCTGTGAATAGGCTGCCCAGGGAAGGTGAAGAGCAGCAGCAGATTTCAGGGCTGGCCCCTTCCTGGCGGGAGAAGGAGCTGGACGTTTGCCGTTTTGGAAAAAGGCTCTGCCGAGAACGGGCACCATGAGACCTTGCGTCTCTGGGAAAGCACAGATCCCCAGTGCTGTTGTGCCTGTGAATAGGCTGCCCAGGGAAGGTGAAGAGCAGCAGCAGCTTTCAGGGCTGGCCCCTTCCTTGTGGGAAGAGGAGCCGGACGTTTGCCGTTTTGGAAAAAGGCTCTGCCGAGAACGAGTGCCATGAGACGTTCCGCCTATGGAAAGGCAAATATCCCCATTGCTGTTGTGCCTGTGAATAGGCTGCCAAGGGAAGGTGAAGACCAGCAACAGCTGACAGGGCTGGCACCTTCCTGGTGGGAGAGATAGCCGGACGTTTGCCTTTTCGGAAAGAGGCTGTGCCGAGAACGGGCACCATGAGACCTTGCGTCTCTGGGAAAGCACAGATCCCCAGTGCTGTTGTGCCTGTGAATAGGCTGCCCAGGGAAGGTGAAGAGCAGCAGCAGCTTTCAGTGCTGGCCCCTTCCTGGCGGGAAGAGGAGCCGGACTTTTCCCGTTTCGGAAAAAGGATCTGCCGAGAACGGGCACCATGAGACCTTGCGTCTCTGGGAAAGCACAGATCCCCAGTGCTGTTGTGCCTGTGAATAAGCTGCCCAGGGAAGGTGAAGAGCAGCAGCAGCTTTCAGGGCTGGCCCCTTCATGGCGGGAAGAGGAGCCGGACGTTTCCTGTTTCGGAAAAAGGCTCTGCCGAGAATGGGCACCATGAGACCTTGCGTCTCTGGGAAAGCACAGATCCCCAGTGCTGTTGTGCCTGTGAATAGGCTGCCCAGGGAAGGTGAAGAGCAGCAGCAGCTTTCAGGTCTGGCCCCTTCCTTGTGGGAAGAGGAGCCGGACGTTTGCCGTTTCGGAAAAAGGCTCTGCCGAGAACGGGCACCATGAGACCTTGCGTCTCTGGGAAAGCACAGATCCCCAGGGCTGTTGTGCCTGTGAATAGGCTGCCCAGGGAAGGCGAAGACCAGCAGCAGCTTTCAGTTCTGGCCCCTTCCTGGCGGGAGAAGGAGCCAGACGTTTGCCGTTTCGGAAAAAGGCTCTGCCGAGAACGGGCACCATGAGACCTTGCGTCTCTGGGAAAGCACAGATCCCCAGGGCTGTTGTGCCTGTGAATAGGCTACCCAGGGAAGGCGAAGAGCAGCAAGAGCTTTCAGGGCTGGCCCCTTCGTGGCGGGAATAGGAGGCGGACGTTTCCCGTTTTGGAAAAAGGCACTGCCGAGAACGGGCACCATGAGACCTTGCGTCTCTGGGAAAGCACAGATCCCCAGTGCTGTTGTGCCTGTGAATAGGCTGCCCAGGGAAGGTGAAGAGCAGCAGCAGCTTTCAGGGCTGGCCCCTTCCTGGCGGGAGAAGGAGCTGGACGTTTCCCGTTTTGGAAAAAGGCTCTGCCGAGAACGGGCACCATGAGACCTTGCGTCTCTGGGAAAGCACAGATCCCCAGTGCTGTTGTGCCTGTGAATAGGCTACCCAGGGAAGGTGAAGAGCAGCATCAGCTTTCAGTGCTGACCCCTTCCTGGTGGGAGAAGGAGCCGGACGTTTCCCGTTTCGGAAAAAGGCTCTGCCGAGAACGGGCACCATGAGACCTTGCGTCTCTGGGAAAGCACAGATCCCCAGGGCTGTTGTGCCTGTGAATAGGCTGCCCAGGGAAGGTGAAGAGCAGCAACAGCTTTCAGGGCTGGCCCCTTCCTGGCGGGAGAAGGAGCCAGACCTTTCCCGTTTTGGAAAAAGGCACTGCCGAGAACGGGCACCATGAGACCTTGCGTCTCTGGGAAAGCACAGATCCCCAGGGCTGTTGTGCCTGTGAATAGGCTGCCCAGGGAAGGCGAAGAGCAGCAACAGCTTTCAGGGCTGGCCCCTTCCTGGCGGGAATACGAGCCGGAGGTTTGCCGTTTCGGAAAAAGGATCTGCCGAGAACGGGCACCATGAGACCTTGCGTCTCTGGGAAAGCACAGATCCCCAGTGCTGTTGTGCCTGTGAATAAGCTGCCCAGGGAAGGTGAAGAGCAGCAGCAGCTTTCAGGGCTGGCCCCTTCATGGCGGGAAGAGGGGCCGGACGTTTCCTGTTTCGGAAAAAGGCTCTGCCGAGAATGGGCACCATGAGACCTTGCGTCTCTGGGAAAGCACAGATCCCCAGTGCTGTTGTGCCTGTGAATAGGCTGCCCAGGGAAGGTGAAGAGCAGCAGCAGCTTTCAGGTCTGGCCCCTTCCTTGTGGGAAGAGGAGCCGGACGTTTGCCGTTTCGGAAAAAGGCTCTGCCGAGAACGGGCACCATGAGACCTTGCGTCTCTGGGAAAGCACAGATCCCCAGGGCTGTTGTGCCTGTGAATAGGCTGCCCAGGGAAGGCGAAGACCAGCAGCAGCTTTCAGTTCTGGCCCCTTCCTGGCGGGAGAAGGAGCCAGACGTTTGCCGTTTCGGAAAAAGGCTCTGCCGAGAACGGGCACCATGAGACCTTGCGTCTCTGGGAAAGCACAGATCCCCAGGGCTGTTGTGCCTGTGAATAGGCTACCCAGGGAAGGCGAAGAGCAGCAAGAGCTTTCAGGGCTGGCCCCTTCGTGGCGGGAATAGGAGCCGGACGTTTGCCGTTTTGGAAAAAGGCACTGCCGAGAACGGGCACCATGAGACCTTGCGTCTCTGGGAAAGCACAGATCCCCAGTGCTGTTGTGCCTGTGAATAGGCTGCCCAGGGAAGGTGAAGAGCAGCAGCAGCTTTCAGGGCTGGCCCCTTCCTGGCGGGAGAAGGAGCTGGACGTTTCCCGTTTTGGAAAAAGGCTCTGCCGAGAACGGGCACCATGAGACCTTGCGTCTCTGGGAAAGCACAGATCCCCAGGGCTGTTGTGCCTGTGAATAGGCTACCCAGGGAAGGTGAAGAGCAGCATCAGCTTTCAGTGCTGACCCCTTCCTGGTGGGAGAAGGAGCCGGACGTTTCCCGTTTCGGAAAAAGGCTCTGCCGAGAACGGGCACCATGAGACCTTGCGTCTCTGGGAAAGCACAGATCCCCAGGGCTGTTGTGCCTGTGAATAGGCTGCCCAGGGAAGGTGAAGAGCAGCAACAGCTTTCAGGGCTGGCCCCTTCCTGGCGGGAGAAGGAGCCAGACCTTTCCCGTTTTGGAAAAAGGCACTGCCGAGAACGGGCACCATGAGACCTTGCGTCTCTGGGAAAGCACAGATCCCCAGGGCTGTTGTGCCTGTGAATAGGCTGCCCAGGGAAGGCGAAGAGCAGCAACAGCTTTCAGGGCTGGCCCCTTCCTGGCGGGAATACGAGCCGGAGGTTTGCCGTTTCGGAAAAAGGCTCTGCCGAGAACGGGCACCATGAGACCTTGCGTCTCTGGGAAAGCACAGATCCCCAGGGCTGTTGTGCCTGTGAATAGGCTGCCCAGGGAAGGCGAAGACCAGCAGCAGCTTTCAGTTCTGGCCCCTTCCTGGCGGGAGAAGGAGCCAGACGTTTGCCGTTTCGGAAAAAGGCTCTGCCGAGAACGGGCACCATGAGACCTTGCGTCTCTGGGAAAGCACAGATCCCCAGGGCTGTTGTGCCTGTGAATAGGCTACCCAGGGAAGGCGAAGAGCAGCAAGAGCTTTCAGGGCTGGCCCCTTCGTGGCGGGAATAGGAGGCGGACGTTTCCCGTTTTGGAAAAAGGCACTGCCGAGAACGGGCACCATGAGACCTTGCGTCTCTGGGAAAGCACAGATCCCCAGTGCTGTTGTGCCTGTGAATAGGCTGCCCAGGGAAGGTGAAGAGCAGCAGCAGCTTTCAGGGCTGGCCCCTTCCTGGCAGGAGAAGGAGCTGGACGTTTCCCGTTTTGGAAAAAGGCTCTGCCGAGAACGGGCACCATGAGACCTTGCGTCTCTGGGAAAGCACAGATCCCCAGTGCTGTTGTGCCTGTGAATAGGCTACCCAGGGAAGGTGAAGAGCAGCATCAGCTTTCAGTGCTGACCCCTTCCTGGTGGGAGAAGGAGCCGGACGTTTCCCGTTTCGGAAAAAGGCTCTGCCGAGAACGGGCACCATGAGACCTTGCGTCTCTGGGAAAGCACAGATCCCCAGGGCTGTTGTGCCTGTGAATAGGCTGCCCAGGGAAGGTGAAGAGCAGCAACAGCTTTCAGGGCTGGCCCCTTCCTGGCGGGAGAAGGAGCCAGACCTTTCCCGTTTTGGAAAAAGGCACTGCCGAGAACGGGCACCATGAGACCTTGCGTCTCTGGGAAAGCACAGATCCCCAGGGCTGTTGTGCCTGTGAATAGGCTGCCCAGGGAAGGCGAAGAGCAGCAACAGCTTTCAGGGCTGGCCCCTTCCTGGCGGGAATACGAGCCGGAGGTTTGCCGTTTCGGAAAAAGGCTCTGCCGAGAACGGGCACCATGAGACCTTGTGTCTCTGGGAAAGCACAGATCCCCAGTGCTGTTGTGCCTGTGAATAGGCTGCCCAGGGAAGGTGAAGACCAGCAGCAGCTTTCAGGTCTGGCCCCTTCCTGGTGGGAAGAGGAGCCGGACGTTTGCCGTTTTGGAAAAAGGCTCTGCCGAGAACGGGCACCATGAGACCTTCCGTCTCTGGGAAAGCACAGATCCCCAGGGCTGTTGTGCCTGTGAATAGGCTGCCCAGGGAAGGTGAAGAGCAGCAGCAGATTTCAGGGCTGGCCCCTTCCTGGCGGGAGAAGGAGCTGGACGTTTGCCGTTTTGGAAAAAGGCTCTGCCGAGAACGGGCACCATGAGACCTTGCGTCTCTGGGAAAGCACAGATCCCCAGTGCTGTTGTGCCTGTGAATAGGCTGCCCAGGGAAGGTGAAGAGCAGCAACAGCTGTCAGGGCTGGCACCTTCCTTGTGGGAAGAGGAGCCGGACGTTTGCCGTTTTGGAAAAAGGCTCTGCCGAGAACGAGTGCCATGAGACGTTCCGCCTATGGAAAGGCAAATATCCCCATTGCTGTTGTGCCTGTGAATAGGCTGCCAAGGGAAGGTGAAGACCAGCAACAGCTTTCAGGGCTGGCACCTTCCTGGTGGGAGAGATAGCCGGACGTTTGCCTTTTCGGAAAGAGGCTGTGCCGAGAACGGGCACCATGAGACCTTGCGTCTCTGGGAAAGCACAGATCCCCAGTGCTGTTGTGCCTGTGAATAGGCTGCCCAGGGAAGGTGAAGAGCAGCAGCAGCTTTCAGTGCTGGCCCCTTCCTGGCGGGAAGAGGAGCCGGACTTTTCCCGTTTCGGAAAAAGGATCTGCCGAGAACGGGCACCATGAGACCTTGCGTCTCTGGGAAAGCACAGATCCCCAGTGCTGTTGTGCCTGTGAATAAGCTGCCCAGGGAAGGTGAAGAGCAGCAGCAGCTTTCAGGGCTGGCCCCTTCATGGCGGGAAGAGGAGCCGGACGTTTCCTGTTTCGGAAAAAGGCTCTGCCGAGAATGGGCACCATGAGACCTTGCGTCTCTGGGAAAGCACAGATCCCCAGTGCTGTTGTGCCTGTGAATAGGCTGCCCAGGGAAGGTGAAGAGCAGCAGCAGCTTTCAGGTCTGGCCCCTTCCTTGTGGGAAGAGGAGCCGGACGTTTGCCGTTTCGGAAAAAGGCTCTGCCGAGAACGGGCACCATGAGACCTTGCGTCTCTGGGAAAGCACAGATCCCCAGGGCTGTTGTGCCTGTGAATAGGCTGCCCAGGGAAGGCGAAGACCAGCAGCAGCTTTCAGTTCTGGCCCCTTCCTGGCGGGAGAAGGAGCCAGACGTTTGCCGTTTCGGAAAAAGGCTCTGCCGAGAACGGGCACCATGAGACCTTGCGTCTCTGGGAAAGCACAGATCCCCAGGGCTGTTGTGCCTGTGAATAGGCTACCCAGGGAAGGCGAAGAGCAGCAAGAGCTTTCAGGGCTGGCCCCTTCGTGGCGGGAATAGGAGGCGGACGTTTCCCGTTTTGGAAAAAGGCACTGCCGAGAACGGGCACCATGAGACCTTGCGTCTCTGGGAAAGCACAGATCCCCAGTGCTGTTGTGCCTGTGAATAGGCTGCCCAGGGAAGGTGAAGAGCAGCAGCAGCTTTCAGGGCTGGCCCCTTCCTGGCGGGAGAAGGAGCTGGACGTTTCCCGTTTTGGAAAAAGGCTCTGCCGAGAACGGGCACCATGAGACCTTGCGTCTCTGGGAAAGCACAGATCCCCAGTGCTGTTGTGCCTGTGAATAGGCTACCCAGGGAAGGTGAAGAGCAGCATCAGCTTTCAGTGCTGACCCCTTCCTGGTGGGAGAAGGAGCCGGACGTTTCCCGTTTCGGAAAAAGGCTCTGCCGAGAACGGGCACCATGAGACCTTGCGTCTCTGGGAAAGCACAGATCCCCAGGGCTGTTGTGCCTGTGAATAGGCTGCCCAGGGAAGGTGAAGAGCAGCAACAGCTTTCAGGGCTGGCCCCTTCCTGGCGGGAGAAGGAGCCAGACCTTTCCCGTTTTGGAAAAAGGCACTGCCGAGAACGGGCACCATGAGACCTTGCGTCTCTGGGAAAGCACAGATCCCCAGGGCTGTTGTGCCTGTGAATAGGCTGCCCAGGGAAGGCGAAGAGCAGCAACAGCTTTCAGGGCTGGCCCCTTCCTGGCGGGAATACGAGCCGGAGGTTTGCCGTTTCGGAAGAAGGCTCTGCCGAGAACGGGCACCATGAGACCTTGTGTCTCTGGGAAAGCACAGATCCCCAGTGCTGTTGTGCCTGTGAATAGGCTGCCCAGGGAAGGTGAAGACCAGCAGCAGCTTTCAGGTCTGGCCCCTTCCTGGTGGGAAGAGGAGCCGGACGTTTGCCGTTTTGGAAAAAGGCTCTGCCGAGAACGGGCACCATGAGACCTTCCGTCTCTGGGAAAGCACAGATCCCCAGTGCTGTTGTGCCTGTGAATAGGCTGCCCAGGGAAGGTGAAGAGCAGCAGCAGATTTCAGGGCTGGCCCCTTCCTGGCGGGAGAAGGAGCTGGACGTTTGCCGTTTCGGAAAAAGGCTCTGCCGAGAACGGGCACCATGAGACCTTGCGTCTCTGGGAAAGCACAGATCCCCAGTGCTGTTGTGCCTGTGAATAGGCTGCCCAGGGAAGGTGAAGAGCAGCAGCAGCTTTCAGGGCTGGCCCCTTCCTTGTGGGAAGAGGAGCCGGACGTTTGCCGTTTTGGAAAAAGGCTCTGCCGAGAACGAGTGCCATGAGACGTTCCACCTATGGAAAGGCAAATATCCCCATTGCTGTTGTGCCTGTGAATAGGCTGCCAAGGGAAGGTGAAGAGCAGCAACAGCTGACAGGCCTGGCACCTTCCTGGTGGGAGAGATAGCCGGACGTTTGCCTTTTCGGAAAGAGGCTGTGCCGAGAACGAGTGCCATGAGATGTCCCATCTGTGGGAAGGCAAAGATCCCCGATGCTGTTGTGCCTGTGAATAGGCTGCCCAGGGAAGGCGAAGAGCAGCAGCAGCTTTCAGGGCTGGCCCCTTCCTGGTGGGAGAAGGAGCCGGATGTTTGCCGTTTCGGAAAGAGGCTGTGCCGAGAACGGGCAACATGAGACCTTGCGTCTCTGGGAAAGCACAGATCCCCAGTGCTGTTGTGCCTGTGAATAGGCTGCCCAGGGAAGGCAAAGAGCAGCAACAGCTTTCAGGGCTGGCACCTTCCTGGCGGGAGAAAGAGCCAGACGTTTGCCGTTTCGGAAAAAGGCTCTGCGGAGAACGGGCACCATGAGACCTTGTGTCTCTGGGAAAGCACAGATCCCCAGGGCTGTTGTGCCTGTGAATAGGCTGGCCAGGGAAGGTGAAACGCAGCAAAAGCTGTCAGGGCTGGCCCCTTCCTGGCGGGAGAAGGAGCCGGACATTTGCCGTTTCGGAAAAAGCCTCTGCCGAGAACGGGCACCATGAGACCTTGCGTCTCTGGGAAAGCACAGATCCCCAGTGCTGTTGTGCCTGTGAATAGGCTGCCCAGGGAAGGCGAAGAGCAGCAGCATCTTTCAGGTCTGGCCCCTTCCTTGTGGGAAGAGGAGCCGGACATTTCCCGTTTTGGAAAAAGGCTCTGCCGAGAACGGGCACCATGAGACCTTCCGTCTCTGGGAAAGCACAGATCCCCAGTGCTGTTGTGCCTGTGAATAGGCTGCCCAGGGAAGGTGAAGAGCAGCAACAGCTTTCAGGGCTGGCCCCTTCCTGGCGGGAGAAGGAGCCAGACGTTTGCCGTTTCGGAAAAAGGCTCTGCCGAGAACGGGCATCATGAGACCTTGCGTCTCTGGGAAAGCACAGATCCCCAGTGCTGTTGTGCCTGTGAATAGGCTGCCCAGGCAAGGTGAAGAGCAGCAGCATCTTTCAGGGCTGGCCCTTCCGGGTGGGAGAAGGAGCCGGACGTTTGCCGTTTTGGAAAAAGGCTCTGCCGAGAACGGGCACCATGAGACCTTGCGTCTCTGGGAAAGCACAGATCCCCAGTGCTGTTGTGCCTGTGAATAGGCTGCCCAGGGAAGGTGAAGAGCAGCAACAGCTTTCAGGGCTGGCCCCTTCCTGGCGGTAGAATGAGCCAGACGTTTGCCGTTTCGGAAAAAGGCACTGCCGAGAACGGGCACCATGAGACCTTGCGTCTCTGGGAAAGCACAGATGCCCAGGGCTGTTGTGCCTGTGAATAGGCTGCCCAGGGAAGGTGAAGAGCAGCAACAGCTTTCAGGGCTGGCCCCTTCATGGCGGGAAGACGAGCCGGACGTTTGCCGTTTCGGAAAAAGGCTCTGCCGAGAACGGGCACCATGAGACCTTGCGTCTCTGGGAAAGCACAGATCCCCAGGGCTGTTGTGCCTGTGAATAGGCTGCCCAGGGAAGGTGAAGACCAGCAGCAGCTTTCAGGTCTGGCCCCTTCCTAGTGGGAAGAGGATCCGGACGTTTGCCGTTTTGGAAAAGGCTCTGCCGAGAACGGGCACCATGAGACCTTGCGTCTCTGGGAAAGCACAGATCCCCAGTGCTGTTGTGCCTGTGAATAGGCTGCCCAGGGAAGGTGAAGAGCAGCAACAGCTTTCAGGGCTGGCCCCTTCCTGGCGGTAGAATGAGCCAGACGTTTGCTGTTTCGGAAAAAGGCACTGCCGAGAACGGGCACCATGAGACCTTGCGTCTCTGGGAAAGCACAGATCCCCAGGGCTGTTGTGCCTGTGAATAGGCTGCCCAGGGAAGGTGAAGAGCAGCAACAGCTTTCAGGGCTGGCCCCTTCATGGCGGGAAGACGAGCCGGACGTTTGCCGTTTCGGAAAAAGGCTCTGCCGAGAACGGGCACCATGAGACCTTGTGTCTCTGGGAAAGCAAAGATCCCCAGGGCTGTTGTGCCTGTGAATAGGCTGCCCAGGGAAGGTGAAGACCAGCAGCAAGAGCTTTCAGGGCTGGCCCCTTCGTGGCGGGAATAGGATCCGGACGTTTGCCGTTTTGGAAAAGGCTCTGCCGAGAACGGGCACCATGAGACCTTGCGTCTCTGGGAAAGCACAGATCCCCAGGGCTGTTGTGCCTGTGAATAGGCTGCCCAGGGAAGGTGAAGAGCAGCAGCAGCTTTCAGGGCTGGCCCCTTCCTGGCGGGAGAATGAGCTGGACGTTTGCCGTTTTGGAAAAAGGCTCTGCCGAGAACGGGCACCATGAGACCTTGCGTCTCTGGGAAAGCACAGATCCCCAGTGCTGTTGTGCCTGTGAATAGGCTGCCCAGGGAAGGTGAAGAGCAGCAGCAGCTTTCAGGGCTGGCCCCTTCCTGGCGGGAAGAGGAGCCGGACGTTTCCCGTTTTGGAAAAAGGCTCTGCCGAGAACGGGCACCATGAGACCTTGCGTCTCTGGGAAAGCACAGATCCCCAGGGCTGTTGTGCCTGTGAATAGGCTGCCCAGGGAAGGCGAAGAGCAGCAGCAGCTTTCAGGGCTGGCCCCTTCCTGGCGGGAGAATGAGCTGGACGTTTGCCGTTTCGGAAAAAGGCTCTGCCGAGAACGGGCACCATGAGACCTTGCATCTCTGGGAAAGCACAGATCCCCAGTGCTGTTGTGCCTGTGAATAGGCTGCCCAGGGAAGGTGAAGAGCAGCAGCAGCTTTCAGGGCTGGCCCCTTCCTGGCGGGAAGAGGAGCCGGACGTTTCCCGTTTTGGAAAAAGGCTCTGCCGAGAACGGGCACCATGAGACCTTGCGTCTCTGGGAAAGCACAGATCCCCAGGGCTGTTGTGCCTGTGAATAGGCTGCCCAGGGAAGGCGAAGAGCAGCAGCAGCTTTCAGGGCTGGCCCCTTCATGGAGGGAAGAGGAGCCGGACGTTTCCTGTTTCGGAAAAAGGCTCTGCCGAGAATGGGCACCATGAGACCTTGCGTCTCTGGGAAAGCACAGATCCCCAGGGCTGTTGTGCCTGTGAATAGGCTGCCCAGGGAAGGTGAAGACCAGCAGCAGCTTTCAGGGCTGGCCCCTTCATGGCGGGAATACGAGCCGGACGTTTGCCGTTTTGGAAAAAGGCTCTGCCGAGAACGAGTGCCATGAGACGTTCCGCCTATGGAAAGGCAAATATCCCCATTGCTGTTGTGCCTGTGAATAGGCTGCCAAGGGAAGGTGAAGAGCAGCAACAGCTGACAGGGCTGGCACCTTCCTTGTGGGACAGATAGCCGGACGTTTGCCTTTTCGGAAAGAGGCTCTGCCGAGAACGAGTGCCATGAGATGTCCCATCTGTGGGAAGGCAAAGATCCCCGATGCTGTTGTGCCTGTGAATAGGCTGCCCAGGGAAGGTGAAGAGCAGCAACAGCTGTCAGGGCTGGCACCTTCCTTGTGGGAAAAGGAGCCGGACGTTTCCCGTTTTGGAAAAAGGCTCTGCCGAGAACGGGCACCATGAGACCTTGCGTCTCTGGGAAAGCACAGATCCCCAGGGCTGTTGTGCCTGTGAATAGGCTGCCCAGGGAAGGTGAAGAGCAGCAACAGCTTTCAGGGCTGGCCCCTTCCTGGCGGTAGAATGAGCCAGACGTTTGCCGTTTCGGAAAAAGGCACTGCCGAGAACGGGCACCATGAGACCTTGCGTCTCTGGGAAAGCACAGATGCCCAGGGCTGTTGTGCCTGTGAATAGGCTGCCCAGGGAAGGTGAAGAGCAGCAACAGCTTTCAGGGCTGGCCCCTTCATGGCGGGAAGACGAGCCGGACGTTTGCCGTTTCGGAAAAAGGCTCTGCCGAGAACGGGCACCATGAGACCTTGCGTCTCTGGGAAAGCACAGATCCCCAGGGCTGTTGTGCCTGTGAATAGGCTGCCCAGGGAAGGTGAAGACCAGCAGCAGCTTTCAGGTCTGGCCCCTTCCTAGTGGGAAGAGGATCCGGACGTTTGCCGTTTTGGAAAAGGCTCTGCCGAGAACGGGCACCATGAGACCTTGCGTCTCTGGGAAAGCACAGATCCCCAGTGCTGTTGTGCCTGTGAATAGGCTGCCCAGGGAAGGTGAAGAGCAGCAACAGCTTTCAGGGCTGGCCCCTTCCTGGCGGTAGAATGAGCCAGACGTTTGCTGTTTCGGAAAAAGGCACTGCCGAGAACGGGCACCATGAGACCTTGCGTCTCTGGGAAAGCACAGATCCCCAGGGCTGTTGTGCCTGTGAATAGGCTGCCCAGGGAAGGTGAAGAGCAGCAACAGCTTTCAGGGCTGGCCCCTTCATGGCGGGAAGACGAGCCGGACGTTTGCCGTTTCGGAAAAAGGCTCTGCCGAGAACGGGCACCATGAGACCTTGTGTCTCTGGGAAAGCACAGATCCCCAGGGCTGTTGTGCCTGTGAATAGGCTGCCCAGGGAAGGTGAAGACCAGCAGCAAGAGCTTTCAGGGCTGGCCCCTTCGTGGCGGGAATAGGATCCGGACGTTTGCCGTTTTGGAAAAGGCTCTGCCGAGAACGGGCACCATGAGACCTTGCGTCTCTGGGAAAGCACAGATCCCCAGGGCTGTTGTGCCTGTGAATAGGCTGCCCAGGGAAGGTGAAGAGCAGCAGCAGCTTTCAGGGCTGGCCCCTTCCTGGCGGGAGAATGAGCTGGACGTTTGCCGTTTTGGAAAAAGGCTCTGCCGAGAACGGGCACCATGAGACCTTGCGTCTCTGGGAAAGCACAGATCCCCAGTGCTGTTGTGCCTGTGAATAGGCTGCCCAGGGAAGGTGAAGAGCAGCAGCAGCTTTCAGGGCTGGCCCCTTCCTGGCGGGAAGAGGAGCCGGACGTTTCCCGTTTTGGAAAAAGGCTCTGCCGAGAACGGGCACCATGAGACCTTGCGTCTCTGGGAAAGCACAGATCCCCAGGGCTGTTGTGCCTGTGAATAGGCTGCCCAGGGAAGGCGAAGAGCAGCAGCAGCTTTCAGGGCTGGCCCCTTCCTGGCGGGAGAATGAGCTGGACGTTTGCCGTTTCGGAAAAAGGCTCTGCCGAGAACGGGCACCATGAGACCTTGCATCTCTGGGAAAGCACAGATCCCCAGTGCTGTTGTGCCTGTGAATAGGCTGCCCAGGGAAGGTGAAGAGCAGCAGCAGCTTTCAGGGCTGGCCCTTTCCTGGCGGGAAGAGGAGCCGGACGTTTCCCGTTTTGGAAAAAGGCTCTGCCGAGAACGGGCACCATGAGACCTTGCGTCTCTGGGAAAGCACAGATCCCCAGGGCTGTTGTGCCTGTGAATAGGCTGCCCAGGGAAGGCGAAGAGCAGCAGCAGCTTTCAGGGCTGGCCCCTTCATGGAGGGAAGAGGAGCCGGACGTTTCCTGTTTCGGAAAAAGGCTCTGCCGAGAATGGGCACCATGAGACCTTGCGTCTCTGGGAAAGCACAGATCCCCAGGGCTGTTGTGCCTGTGAATAGGCTGCCCAGGGAAGGTGAAGACCAGCAGCAGCTTTCAGGGCTGGCCCCTTCATGGCGGGAATACGAGCCGGACGTTTGCCGTTTTGGAAAAAGGCTCTGCCGAGAACGAGTGCCATGAGACGTTCCGCCTATGGAAAGGCAAATATCCCCATTGCTGTTGTGCCTGTGAATAGGCTGCCAAGGGAAGGTGAAGAGCAGCAACAGCTGACAGGGCTGGCACCTTCCTTGTGGGACAGATAGCCGGACGTTTGCCTTTTCGGAAAGAGGCTCTGCCGAGAACGAGTGCCATGAGATGTCCCATCTGTGGGAAGGCAAAGATCCCCGATGCTGTTGTGCCTGTGAATAGGCTGCCCAGGGAAGGTGAAGAGCAGCAACAGCTGTCAGGGCTGGCACCTTCCTTGTGGGAAAAGGAGCCGGACGTTTCCCGTTTTGGAAAAAGGCTCTGCCGAGAACGGGCACCATGAGACCTTGCGTCTCTGGGAAAGCACAGATCCCCAGGGCTGTTGTGCCTGTGAATAGGCTGCCCAGGGAAGGCAAAGAGCAGCAGCAGCTTTCAGGGCTGGCCCCTTCCTGGTGGGAGAAGGAGCCGGACGTTTGCCGTTTCGGAAAAAGGCTCTGCCGAGAATGGGCACCATGAGACCTTGCGTCTCTGGGAAAGCACAGATCCCCAGTGCTGTTGTGCCTGTGAATAGGCTACCCAGGGAAGGCGAAGAGCAGCAACAGCTTTCAGGGCTGGCCCCTTCATGGCGGGAATACGAGCCAGACGTTTGCCGTTTCGTAAAAAGGCTCTGCCGAGAACGGGCACCATGAGACCTTGCGTCTCTGGGAAAGCACAGATCCCCAGTGCTGTTGTGCCTGTGAATAGGCTGCCCAGTGAAGGCAAAGAGCAGCAACAGCTTTCAGGGCTGGCCCCTTCCTGGCGGGAGAAGGAGCCGGACGTTTGCCGTTTCGTAAAAAGGCTCTGTCGAGAACGGGCACCATGAGACCTTGCGTCTCTGGGAAAGCACAGATCCCCAGGGCTGTTGTGCCTGTGAATAGGCTGCCCAGGGAAGGTGAAGACCAGGAGCAGCTTTCAGGTCTGGCCCCTTCCTTGTGGGAAGAGGAGCCAGACGTTTGCCGTTTTGGAAAAAGGCTCTGCCGAGAACGAGTGCCATGAGACGTTCCGCCTATGGAAAGGCAAATATCCCCATTGCCGTTGTGCCTGTGAATAGGCTGCCCAGGCAAGGCAAAGATCAGCAGCAGCTTTCAGGGCTGGCCCCTTCCTTGTGGGAAGAGGAGCCGGACGTTTGCCGTTTTGGAAAAGGCTCTGCCGAGAACGGGCACCATGAGACCTTGCGTCTCTGGGAAAGCACAGATCCCCAGGGCTGTTGTGCCTGTGAATAGGCTGCCCAGGGAAGGCAAAGAGCAGCAGCAGCTTTCAGGGTTGGCCCCTTCCTGGCGGGAGAAGGAGCCAGACGTTTGCCGTTTCGGAAAAAGGCACTGCCGAGAACGGGCACCATGAGACCTTGCGTCTCTGGGAAAGCACAGATCCCCAGGGCTGTTGTGCCTGTGAATAGGCTACCCAGGGAAGGCGAAGAGCAGCAGCAGCTTTCAGGGCTGGCCCCTTCCTGGCGGGAACAGGAGCCGGACGTTTGCCGTTTTGGAAAAAGGCTCTGCCGAGAACGGGCACCATGATACCTTGTGTCTCTGGGAAAGCACAGATCCCCAGTGCTGTTGTGCCTGTGAATAGGCTGCCCAGGGAAGGTGAAGAGCAGCAACAGCTTTCAGGGCTGGCCCCTTCCTGGCGGGAGAAGAAGCTGGACGTTTGCCGTTTCGGAAAAAGGCTCTGCTGAGAACGGGCACCATGAGACCTTGCGTCTCTGGGAAAGCACAGATCCCCAGGGCTGTTGTGCCTGTGAATAGGCTGCCCAGGGAAGGTGAAGACCAGCAGCAGCTTTCAGGTCTGGCCCCTTCCTTGTGGGAAGAGGAGCCGGACGTTTGCCCTTTTGGAAAAAGGCTCTGCCGAGAACGAGTGCCATGAGACGTTCCGCCTATGGAAAGGCAAATATCCCCAGGGCTGTTGTGCCTGTGAATAGGCTGCCAAGGGAAGGTGAAGAGCAGCAGCAGCTTTCAGGGCTGGCACCTTCCTTGTGGGACAGATAGCCACACGTTTGCCTTTTCGGAAAGAGGCTCTGCCGAGAACGGGCACCATGAGACCTTGCGTCTCTGGGAAAGCACAGATCCCCAGGGCTGTTGTGCCTGTGAATAGGCTGCCCAGGGAAGGTGAAGAGCAGCAGCAGCTTTCAGTGCTGGCTCCTTCCTTGTGGGAAGAGGAGCCGGACGTTTCTCATTTTGGAAAAAGGCTCTGCCGAGAACGAGTGCCATGAGACCTTGCGTCTCTGGGAAAGCACAGATCCCCAGTGCTGTTGTGCCTGTGAATAGGCTGCCCAGGGAAGGCGAAGAGCAGCAGCAGCTTTCAGGGCTGGCCCCTTCCTGGCGGGAAGAGGAGCCAGACGTTTCCTGTTTCGTAAAAAGGCTCTGCCGAGAACGGGCACCATGAGACCTTGCGTCTCTGGGAAAGCACAGATCCCCAGTGCTGTTGTGCCTGTGAATAGGCTGCCCAGGGAAGGTGAAGACCAGCAGCAGCTTTCAGGTCTAGCCCCTTCCTTGTGGGAAGAGGAGCCGGACGTTTGCCGTTTCGGAAAAAGGCTCTGCCGAGAATGGGCACCATGAGACCTTGCGTCTCTGGGAAAGCACAGATCCCCAGTGCTGTTGTGCCTGTGAATAGGCTGCCCAGGGAAGGTGAAGAGCAGCAGCAGCTTTCAGTGCTGGCCCCTTCCTGGCGGGAGAAGGAGCCGGACGTTTGCCGTTTCGGAAAGAGGCTCTGCCGAGAACGGGCACCATGAGACCTTGCGTCTCTGGGAAAGCACGGATCCCCAGGGCTGTTGTGCCTGTGAATAGGCTGCCCAGGGAAGGTGAAGAGCAGCAGCAGCTTTCAGGGCTGGCCCCTTCCTGGCGGGAAGAGGAGCCGGACGTTTCCCGTTTTGGAAAAAGGCTCTGCCGAGAACGGGCACCATGAGACCTTGCGTCTCTGGGAAAGCACAGATCCCCAGGGCTGTTGTGCCTGTGAATAGGCTGCCCAGGGAAGGCGAAGAGCAGCAGCAGCTTTCAGGGCTGGCCCCTTCATGGCGGGAAGAGGAGCCGGACGTTAGCCGTTTCGGAAAAAGGCTCTGCCGAGAATGGGCACCATGAGACCTTGCGTCTCTGGGAAAGCACAGATCCCCAGTGCTGTTGTGCCTGTGAATAGGCTGCCCAGGGAAGGTGAAGAGCAGCAGCAGCTTTCAGGGCTGGCCCCTTCCTGGTGTGAAGAGGAGCCGGACGTTAGCCGTTTCGGAAAAAGGCTCTGCCGAGAATGGGCACCATGAGACCTTGCGTCTCTGGGAAAGCACAGATCCCCAGGGCTGTTGTGCCTGTGAATAGGCTGCCCAGGGAAGGCGAAGACCAGCAGCAGCTTTCAGGGCTGGCCCCTTCCTGGCGGGAGAAGGAGCCGGACGTTTCCCGTTTCGGAAAAAGGCTCTGCCGAGAACGGGCACCATGAGACCTTGCGTCTCTGGGAAAGCACAGATCCCCAGTGCTGTTGTGCCTGTGAATAGGCTGCCCAGGGAAGGTGAAGAGTAGCAGCAGCTTTCAGGGCTGACCCCTTCCTGGTGGGAGAAGGAGCCGGACGTTTGCCGTTTCGGAAAAAGGCTCTGCCGAGAACGGGCACCATGAGACCTTGCGTCTCTGGGAAAGCACAGATCCCCAGTGCTGTTGAGCCTGTGAATAGGCTGCCCAGTGAAGGCAAAGAGCAGCAACAGCTTTCAGGGCTGGCCCCTTCCTGGCGGGAGAAGGAGCCGGACGTTTGCCGTTTCAGAAAAAGGCTCTGCCGAGAATGGGCACCATGAGACCTTGCGTCTCTGGGAAAGCACAGATCCCCAGGGCTGTTGTGCCTGTGAATAGGCTGCCCAGGGAAGGTGAAGAGCAGCAACAGCTGTCAGGGCTGGCACCTTCCTTGTGGGAAGAGGAGCCGGACGTTTGCCCTTTTGGAAAAAGGCTCTGCCGAGAACGAGTGCCATGAGACGTTCCGCCTATGGAAAGGCAAATATCCCCAGGGCTGTTGTGCCTGTGAATAGGCTGCCAAGGGAAGGTGAAGAGCAGCAGCAGCTTTCAGGGCTGGCACCTTCCTTGTGGGACAGATAGCCGGACGTTTGCCGTTTCGGAAAAAGGCTCTGCCGAGAATGGGCACCATGAGACCTTGCGTCTCTGGGAAAGCACAGATCCCCAGTGCTGTTGTGCCTGTGAATAGGCTGCCCAGGGAAGGTGAAGAGCAGCAGCAGCTTTCAGTGCTGGCCCCTTCCTGGCGGGAGAAGGAGCCGGACGTTTGCCGTTTCGGAAAGAGGCTCTGCCGAGAACGGGCACCATGAGACCTTGCGTCTCTGGGAAAGCACGGATCCCCAGGGCTGTTGTGCCTGTGAATAGGCTGCCCAGGGAAGGTGAAGAGCAGCAGCAGCTTTCAGGGCTGGCCCCTTCCTGGCGGGAAGAGGAGCCGGACGTTTCCCGTTTTGGAAAAAGGCTCTGCCGAGAACGGGCACCATGAGACCTTGCGTCTCTGGGAAAGCACAGATCCCCAGGGCTGTTGTGCCTGTGAATAGGCTGCCCAGGGAAGGTGAAGAGCAGCAGCAGCTTTCAGGGCTGGCCCCTTCATGGCGGGAAGAGGAGCCGGACGTTAGCCGTTTCGGAAAAAGGCTCTGCCGAGAATGGGCACCATGAGACCTTGCGTCTCTGGGAAAGCACAGATCCCCAGGGCTGTTGTGCCTGTGAATAGGCTGCCCAGGGAAGGCGAAGACCAGCAGCAGCTTTCAGGGCTGGCCCCTTCCTGGCGGGAGAAGGAGCCGGACGTTTCCCGTTTCGGAAAAAGGCTCTGCCGAGAACGGGCACCATGAGACCTTGCGTCTCTGGGAAAGCACAGATCCCCAGTGCTGTTGTGCCTGTGAATAGGCTGCCCAGGGAAGGTGAAGAGTAGCAGCAGCTTTCAGGGCTGACCCCTTCCTGGTGGGAGAAGGAGCCGGACGTTTGCCGTTTCGGAAAAAGGCTCTGCCGAGAACGGGCACCATGAGACCTTGCGTCTCTGGGAAAGCACAGATCCCCAGTGCTGTTGAGCCTGTGAATAGGCTGCCCAGTGAAGGCAAAGAGCAGCAACAGCTTTCAGGGCTGGCCCCTTCCTGGCGGGAGAAGGAACCGGACGTTTGCCGTTTCAGAAAAAGGCTCTGCCGAGAATGGGCACCATGAGACCTTGCGTCTCTGGGAAAGCACAGATCCCCAGGGCTGTTGTGCCTGTGAATAGGCTGCCCAGGGAAGGTGAAGAGCAGCAACAGCTTTCAGGTCTGGCCGCTTCCTTGTGGGAAGAGGAGCCGGACGTTTGCCGTTTTGGAAAAAGGCTCTGCCGAGAACGAGTGCCATGAGATGTCCGATCTGTGGGAAGGCAAATATCCCCATTGCTGTTGTGCCTGTGAATAGGCTGCCCAGGGAAGGTGAAGAGCAGCAACAGCTGTCAGGGCTGGCACCTTCCTGGTGGGAGAAGGAGCCGGACGTTTCCCGTTTTGGAAAAAGGCTCTGCCGAGAACGGGCACCATGAGACCTTGCGTCTCTGGGAAAGCACAGATCCCCAGGGCTGTTGTGCCTGTGAATAGGCTGCCCAGGGAAGGCAAAGAGCAGCAGCAGCTTTCAGGGCTGGCCCCTTCCTGGTGGGAGAAGGAGCCGGACGTTTGCCGTTTCGGAAAAAGGCTCTGCCGAGAATGGGCACCATGAGACCTTGCGTCTCTGCGAAAGCACAGATCCCCAGTGCTGTTGTGCCTGTGAATAGGCTACCCAGGGAAGGCGAAGAGCAGCAACAGCTTTCAGGGCTGGCCCCTTCATGGCGGGAATACGAGCCAGACGTTTGCCGTTTCGTAAAAAGGCTCTGCCGAGAACGGGCACCATGATACCTTGTGTCTCTGGGAAAGCACAGATCCCCAGTGCTGTTGTGCCTGTGAATAGGCTGCCCAGGGAAGGTGAAGACCAGCAGCAGCTTTCAGGTCTGGCCCCTTCCTGGTGGGAAGAGGAGCCGGACGTTTGCCGTTTTGGAAAAAGGCTCTGCCGACAACGGGCACCATGAGACCTTGCGTCTCTGGGAAAGCACAGATCCCCAGGGCTGTTGTGCCTGTGAATAGGCTGCCCAGGGAAGGTGAAGAGCAGCAGCAGCTTTCAGTGCTGGCCCCTTCCTGGCGGGAGAAGGAGCCGGACGTTTGCCGTTTCGGAAAAAGGCTCTGCCGAGAACGGGCACCATGAGACCTTGCGTCTCTGGGAAAGCACAGATCCCCAGTGCTGTTGTGCCTGTGAATAGTCTGCCCAGTGAAGGCAAAGAGCAGCAACAGCTTTCAGGGTTGGCCCCTTCCTGGCGGGAGTAGGAGCCGGACGTTTGCCGTTTCGGAAAAAGGCTCTGTCGAGAACGGGCACCATGAGACCTTGCGTCTCTGGGAAAGCACAGATCCCCAGGGCTGTTGTGCCTGTGAATAGGGCAGCCCAGGGAAGGCGAAGAGCAGCAGCAGCTTTCAGGGCTGGCCCCTTCCTGGCGGGAACAGGAGCCGGACGTTTGCCGTTTTGGAAAAAGGGCTCTGCCGAGAACGGGCACCATGATACCTTGCGTCTCTGGGAAAGCACAGATCCCCAGTGCTGTTGTGCCTGTGAATAGGCTGCCCAGGGAAGGTGAAGAGCAGCAACAGCTTTCAGGGCTGGCCCCTTCCTGGCGGGAGAAGGAGCCGGACGTTTGCCGTTTCGGAAAAAGGCTCTGCTGAGAACGGGCACCATGAGACTTGCGTCTCTGGGAAAGCACAGATCCCCAGGGCTGTTGTGCCTGTGAATAGGCTGCCCAGGGAAGGTGAAGACCAGCAGCAGCTTTCAGGTCTGGCCCCTTCCTTGTGGGAAGAGGAGCCGGACGTTTGCCCCTTTTGGAAAAAGGCTCTGCCGAGAACGAGTGCCATGAGACGTTCCGCCTATGGAAAGGCAAATATCCCCAGGGCTGTTGTGCCTGTGAATAGGCTGCCAAGGGAAGGTGAAGAGCAGCAGCAGCTTTCAGGGCTGGCACCTTCCTTGTGGGACAGATAGCCGGACGTTTGCCTTTTCGGAAAGAGGCTCTGCCGAGAACGGGCACCATGAGACCTTGCGTCTCTGGGAAAGCACAGATCCCCAGGGCTGTCGTGCCTGTGAATAGGCTGCCCAGGGAAGGTGAAGAGCAGCAGCAGCTTTCAGTGCTGGCTCCTTCCTTGTGGGAAGAGGAGCCGGACGTTTCCCGTTTTTGGAAAAAGGCTCTGCCGAGAACGGGCACCATGAGACCTTGCGTCTCTGGGAAAGCACAGATCCCCAGGGCTGCTGTGCCTGTGAATAGGCTGCCCAGGGAAGGTGAAGAGCAGCGAGCAGCTTTCAGGGCTGGCCCCTTCCTGGCGGGAAGAGGAGCCAGACGTTTCCTGTTTCGTAAAAAGGCTCTGCCGAGAACGGGCACCATGAGACCTTGCGTCTCTGGGAAAGCACAGATCCCCAGGGCTGTTGTGCCTGTGAATAGGCTGCCCAGGGAAGGTGAAGACCAGCAGCAGCTTTCAGGTCTGGCCCCTTCCTTGTGGGAAGAGGAGCCGGACGTTTGCCGTTTCGGAAAAAGGCTCTGCCGAGAATGGGCACCATGAGACCTTGCGTCTCTGGGAAAGCACAGATCCCCAGTGCTGTTGTGCCTGTGAATAGGCTGCCCAGGGAAGGTGAAGAGCAGCAGCAGCTTTCAGTGCTGGCCCCTTCCTGGCGGGAGAAGGAGCCGGACGTTGGCCGTTTCGGAAAAAGGCTCTGCCGAGAACGGGCACCATGAGACCTTCCGTCCCTGGGAAAGCACAGATCCCCAGTGCTGTTGTGCCTGTGAATAGGCTGCCCAGGGAAGGTGAAGAGCAGCAGCAGCTTTCAGTGCTGGCCCCTTCCTGGCGGGAGAAGGAGCCAGACGTTTGCCGTTTCGGAAAAAGGCTGTGCCGAGAACGGGCACCATGAGACCTTGCGTCTCTGGGAAAGCACAGATCCCCAGTGCTGTTGTGCCTGTGAATAGGCTGCCCAGGGAAGGCGAAGAGCAGCAACAGCTTTCAGGGCTGGCCCCTTCCTGGCGGGGAGAAGGAGCCGGACGTTTGCCGTTTCGGAAAAAGGCACTGCCGAGAACGGGCACCATGAGACCTTGCGTCTCTGGGAAAGCACAGATTCCCCAGGGGCTGTTGTGCCTGTGAATAGGCTGCCCAGGGAAGGCGAAGAACAGCAACAGCTTTCAGGGCTGGCCCCTTCCTGGCGGGAGAAGGAGCCGGACGTTTGCCGTTTCGGAAAAAGGCACTGCCGAGAACGGGCACCATGAGACCTTGCGTCTCTGGGAAAGCACAGATCCCCAGGGCTGTTGTGCCTGTGAATAGGCTGCCCAGGGAAGGTGAAGAGCAGCAGCAGCTTTCAGGGCTGGCCCCTTCCTGGCGGGAGAAGGAGCCAGACGTTTGCCGTTTCGGAAAAAGGCTCTGCCGAGAACGGGCACCATGAGACCTTGCGTCTCTGGGAAAGCACAGATCCCCAGTGCTGTTGTGCCTGTGAATAGGCTGCCCAGGGAAGGTGAAGAGCAGCAGCAGCTTTCAGGTCTGGCCCCTTCCTGGCGGGAATAGGAGCCGGACGTTTGCCGTTTCGGAAAAAGGCTCTGCCGAGAACGGGCACCATGAGACCTTGCGTCTCTGGGAAAGCACAGATCCCCAGTGCTGTTGTGCCTGTGAATAGGCTGCCCAGTGAAGGCAAAGAGCAGCAACAGCTTTCAGGGGCTGGGCCCCTTCCTGGTGGGAGAAGGAGCCGGACGTTTGCCGTTTCGGAAAAAGGCTCTGTCGAGAACGGGCACCATGAGACCTTGCGTCTCTGGGAAAGCACAGATCCCCAGGGCTGTTGTGCCTGTGAATAGGCTGCCCGGGAAGGTGAAGACCAGCAGCAGCTTTCAGGTCTGGCCCCTTCCTTGTGGGAAGAGGAGCCGGACGTTTGCCGTTTTGGAAAAAGGCTCTGCCGAGAACGAGTGCCATGAGACGTTCCGCCTATGGAAAGGCAAATATCCCCATTGCTGTTGTGCCTGTGAATAGGCTGCCCAGGGAAGGTGAAGAGCAGCAGCAGCTTTCAGGGCTGGCCCCTTCCTGGCGGGAGAAGGAGCCGGACGTTTGCCGTTTTGGAAAAAGGCTCTGCCGAGAACGAGTGCCATGAGATGTCCCATCTGTGGGAAGGCAAAGATCCCCGATGCTGTTGTGCCTGTGAATAGGCTGCCCAGGGAAGGTGAAGAGCAGCAACAGCTGTCAGGGCTGGCCCCTTCCTGGCGGGAGAAGGAGCCAGACGTTTGCCGTTTCGGAAAAAGGCTCTGCCGAGAACGGGCACCATGAGACCTTGCGTCTCTGGGAAAGCACAGATCCCCAGTGCTGTTGTGCCTGTGAATAGGCTGCCCAGGGAAGGTGAAGAGCAGCAGCAGCTTTCAGGTCTGGCCCCTTCCTGGCGGGAGAAGGAGCCGGACGTTTCCCGTTTCGGAAAAAGGCTCTGCCGAGAACGGGCACCATGAGACCTTGCGTCTCTGGGAAAGCACAGATCCCCAGTGCTGTTGTGCCTGTGAATAGGCTGCCCAGGGAAGGTGAAGAGCAGCAGCAGCTTTCAGTGCTGGCCCCTTCCTGGCGGGAGAAAGAGCCAGACGTTTGCCGTTTCGGAAAAAGGCACTGCCGAGAACGGGCACCATGAGACCTTGCGTCTCTGGGAAAGCACAGATCCCCAGTGCTGTTGTGCCTGTGAATAGGCTGCCCAGGGAAGGCGAAGAGCAGCAACAGGTTTCAGGGCTGGCCCCTTCATGGCGGGAATACGAGCCGGACGTTTGCCGTTTTGGAAAAAGGCTCTGCCGAGAACGGGCACCATGAGACCTTGCGTCTCTGGGAAAGCACAGATCCCCAGGGCTGTTGTGCCTGTGAATAGGCTGCCCAGGGAAGGTGAAGACCAGCAGCAGCTTTCAGGTCTGGCCCCTTCCTGGTGGGAAGAGGAGCCGGACGTTTGCCCTTTTGGAAAAAGGCACTGCCGAGAACGGGCACAATGAGACCTCGCGTCTCTGGGAAAGCACAGATCCCCAGTGCTGTTGTGCCTGTGAATAGGCTGCCCAGGGAAGGTGAAGAGCAGCAACAGCTTTCAGGGCTGGCCCCTTCCTGGCGGGAGAAGGAGCCAGACGTTTTCCGTTTCGGAAAAAGGCTCTGCCGAGAACGGGCACCATGAGACCTTGCGTCTCTGGGAAAGCACAGATCCCCAGTGCTGTTGTGCCTGTGAATAGGCTGCCCAGGGAAGGTGAAGAGCAGCAGCAGCTTTCAGGGCTGGCCCCTTCCTGGCGGGAGAAGGAGCCGGACTTTTGCCGTTTCGGAAAAAGGCTCTGCCGAGAACGGTCACCATGAGACCTTGCGTCTCTGGGAAAGCAGAGATCCCCAGTGCTGTTGTGCCTGTGAATAGGCTGCCCAGGGAAGGCGAAGAGCAGCAACAGCTTTCAGGGCTGGCCCCTTCATGGCGGGAATACGAGCCAGACGTTTTCCGTTTCGGAAAAAGGCTCTGCCGAGAACGGGCACCATGAGACCTTGCGTCTCTGGAAAGCACAGATCCCCAGGGCTGTTGTGCCTGTGAATAGGCTGCCCAGGGAAGGTGAAGACCAGCAGCAGCTTTCAGGTCTGGCCTCTTCCTGGTGGGAAGAGGAGCCGGACGTTTGCCCTTTTGGAAAAAGGCTCTGCCGAGAACGGGCACCATGAGACCTTGCGTCTCTGGGAAAGCACAGATCCCCAGTGCTGTTGTGCCTGTGAATAGGCTGCCCAGGGAAGGTGAAGAGCAGCAACAGCTTTCAGGGCTGGCCCCTTCGTGGCGGGAATAGGAGCCGGACGTTTGCCGTTTCGGAAAAAGGCTCTGCCGATAACGGGCACCATGAGACATTCCGTCTCTGGGAAAGCACAGATCCCCAGGGCTGTTGTGCCTGTGAATAGGCTGCCCAGTGAAGGCAAAGAGCAGCAACAGCTTTCAGTTCTGGCCCCTTCCTGGCGGGAGAAGGAGCCAGACGTTTGCCGTTTCGGAAAAAGGCTCTGTCGAGAACGGGCACCATGAGACCTTGCGTCTCTGGGAAAGCACAGATCCCCAGGGCTGTTGTGCCTGTGAATAGGCTGCCCAGGGAAGGTGAAGACCAGCAGCAGCTTTCAGGTCTGGCCCCTTCCTTGTGGGAAGAGGAGCCGGACGTTTGCCGTTTCGGAAAAAGGCTCTGCCGAGAACGGGCACCATGAGACCTTGCGTCTCTGGGAAAGCACAGATCCCCAGTGCTGTTGTGCCTGTGAATACGCTGCCCAGGGAAGGTGAAGAACAGCAACAGCTTTCAGGGCTGGCACCTTCCTGGCGGGAGAAGGAGCCGGACGTTTGCCCTTTTGGAAAAAGGCTCTGCCGAGAACGAGTGCCATGAGATGTCCCATCTGTGGGAAGGCAAAGATCCCCGATGCTGTTGTGCCTGTGAATAGGCTGCCCAGGGAAGGTGAAGAGCAGCAACAGCTGTCAGGGCTGGCACCTTCCTGGTGGGAAGAGGAGCCGGACGTTTGCCGTTTCGGAAAAAGGCTCTGCCGAGAACGGGCACCATGAGACCTTGCGTCTCTGGGAAAACACAGATCCTCAGGGCTGTTGTGCCTGTGAATAGGCTGCCCAGGGAAGGCAAAGAGCAGCAGCAGCTTTCAGGGCTGGCCCCTTCCTGGTGGGAGAATGAGCCGGACGTTTGCCGTTTCGGAAAAAGGCTCTGCCGAGAACGGGCACCATGAGACCTTGCGTCTCTGGGAAAGCACAGATCCCCAGGGCTGTTGTGCCTGTGAATAGGCTGCCCAGGGAAGGTGAAGAGCAGCAGCAGCTTTCAGGGCTGGCCCCTTCCTGGCGGGAAGAGGAGCCGGACGTTTGCCGTTTCGGAAAAAGGCTGTGCCGAGAACGGGCACCATGAGACCTTGTGTCTCTGGGAAAGCACAGATCCCCAGTGCTGTTGTGCCTGTGAATAGGCTGCCCAGGGAAGGTGAAGACCAGCAGCAGCTTTCAGGTCTGGCCCCTTCCTGGTGGGAAGAGGAGCCGGACGTTTGCCGTTTTGGAAAAAGGCTCTGCCGATAATGGGCACCATGAGACCTTCCGTCTCTGCGAAAGCACAGATCCCCAGGGCTGTTGTGCCTGTGAATAGGCTGCCCAGGGAAGGCGAAGAGCAGCAGCAGCTTTCAGTGCTGGCCCCTTCCTGGCGGGAGAAGGAGCCAGACGTTTGCCGTTTCGGAAAAAGGCTCTGCCGAGAACGGGCACCATGAGACCTTGCGTCTCTGGGAAAGCACAGATCCCCAGTGCTGTTGTGCCTGTGAATAGGCTGCCCAGGGAAGGTGAAGACCAGCAGCAGCTTTCAGGTCTGGCCCCTTCCTTGTGGGAAGAGGAGCCGGACGTTTGCCCTTTTGGAAAAAGGCTCTGCCGAGAACGAGTGCCATGAGACGTTCCGCCTATGGAAAGGCAAATATCCCCAGGGCTGTTGTGCCTGTGAATAGGCTGCCAAGGGAAGGTGAAGAGCAGCAGCAGCTTTCAGGGCTGGCATCTTCCTTGTCGGACAGATAGCCGGACGTTTGCCTTTTCGGAAAGAGGCTCTGCCGAGAACGGGCACCATGAGACCTTGCGTCTCTGGGAAAGCACAGATCCCCAGGGCTGTTGTGCCTGTGAATAGGCTGCCCAGGGAAGGTGAAGAGCAGCAGCAGCTTTCAGTGCTGGCTCCTTCCTTGTGGGAAGAGGAGCCGGACGTTTGCCGTTTTGGAAAAAGGCTCTGCCGAGAACGGGCACCATGAGACCTTGCGTCTCTGGGAAAGCACAGATCCCCAGTGCTGTTGTGCTGTGAATAGGCTACCCAGGGGAAGGCGAAGAGCAGCAACAGCTTTCAGGGCTGGCCCCTTCATGGCGGGAATACGAGCCAGACGTTTGCCGTTTCGTAAAAAGGCTCTGCCGAGAACGGGCACCATGATACCTTGTGTCTCTGGGAAAGCACAGATCCCCAGTGCTGTTGTGCCTGTGAATAGGCTGCCCAGGAAGGTGAAGACCAGGCAGCAGCTTTCAGGTCTGGCCCCTTCCTGGTGGGAAGAGGAGCCGGACGTTTGCCGTTTTGGAAAAAAGGCTCTGCCGACAACGGGCACCATGAGACCTTGCGTCTCTGGGAAAGCACAGATCCCCAGGGCTGTTGTGCCTGTGAATAGGCTGCCCAGGGAAGGTGAAGAGCAGCAGCAGCTTTCAGTGCTGGCCCCTTCCTGGCGGGAGAAGGAGCCGGACGTTTGCCGTTTCGGAAAAAGGCTCTGCCGAGAACGGGCACCATGAGACCTTGCGTCTCTGGGAAAGCACAGATCCCCAGTGCTGTTGTGCCTGTGAATAGTCTGCCCAGTGAAGGCAAAGAGCAGCAACAGCTTCAGGGTTGGCCCCTTCCTGGCGGGAGTAGGAGCCGGACGTTTGCCGTTTCGGAAAAAGGCTCTGTCGAGAACGGGCACCATGAGACCTTGCGTCTCTGGGAAAGCACAGATCCCCAGGGCTGTTGTGCCTGTGAATAGGCAGCCCAGGGAAGGCGAAGAGCAGCAGCAGCTTTCGAGGGCTGGCCCCTTCCTGGCGGGAACAGGAGCCGGACGTTTGCCGTTTTGGAAAAAGGCTCTGCTGAGAACGGGCACATGAGACCTTGCGTCTCTGGGAAAGCACAGATCCCCAGGGCTGTTGTGCCTGTGAATAGGCTGCCCAGGGAAGGTGAAGACCAGCAGCAGCTTTCAGGTCTGGCCCCTTCCTTGTGGTGAAGAGGAGCCGGACGTTTGCCCTTTTGGAAAAAGGCTCTGCCGAGAACGAGTGCCATGAGACGTTCCGCCTATGGAAAGGCAAATATCCCCAGGGCTGTTGTGCCTGTGAATAGGCTGCCAAGGGAAGGTGAAGAGCAGCAGCAGCTTTCAGGGCTGGCACCTTCCTTGTGGGACAGATTAGCCGGACGTTTGCCTTTTCGGAAAGAGGGCTCTGCCGAGAACGGGCTACCATGAGACCTTGCGTCTCTGGGAAAGCACAGATCCCAGGGCTGTCGTGCCTGTGAATAGGCTGCCCAGGGAAGGTGAAGAGCAGCAGCAGCTTTCAGTGCTGGCTCCTTCCTTGTGGGAAGAGGAGCCGGACGTTTCCCGTTTTGGAAAAAGGCTCTGCCGAGAACGGGCACCATGAGACCTTGCGTCTCTGGGAAAGCACAGATCCCCAGGGCTGCTGTGCCTGTGAATATGCCCAGGGAAGGTGAAGAGCAGCAGCAGCTTTCAGGGCTGGCCCCTTCCTGGCGGGAAGAGGAGCCAGACGTTTCCTGTTTCGTAAAAAGGCTCTGCCGAGAACGGGCACCATGAGACCTTGCGTCTCTGGGAAAGCACAGATCCCCAGGGCTGTTGTGCCTGTGAATAGGCTGCCCAGGGAAGGTGAAGACCAGCAGCAGCTTTCAGGTCTGGCCCCTTCCTTGTGGGAAGAGGAGCCGGACGTTTGCCGTTTCGGAAAAAGGCTCTGCCGAGAATGGGCACCATGAGACCTTGCGTCTCTGGGAAAGCACAGATCCCCAGTGCTGTTGTGCCTGTGAATAGGCTGCCCAGGGAAGGTGAAGAGCAGCAGCAGCTTTCAGTGCTGGCCCCTTCCTGGCGGGAGAAGGAGCCGGACGTTGGCCGTTTCGGAAAAAGGCTCTGCCGAGAACGGGCACCATGAGACCTTCCGTCCCTGGGAAAGCACAGATCCCCAGTGCTGTTGTGCCTGTGAATAGGCTGCCCAGGGAAGGTGAAGAGCAGCAGCAGCTTTCAGTGCTGGCCCCTTCCTGGCGGGAGAAGGAGCCAGACGTTTGCCGTTTCGGAAAAAGGCTGTGCCGAGAACGGGCACCATGAGACCTTGCGTCTCTGGGAAAGCACAGATCCCCAGTGCTGTTGTGCCTGTGAATAGGCTGCCCAGGGAAGGCGAAGAGCAGCAACAGCTTTCAGGGCTGGCCCCTTCCTGGCGGGAGAAGGAGCCGGACGTTTGCCGTTTCGGAAAAAGGCACTGCCGAGAACGGGCACCATGAGACCTTGCGTCTCTGGGAAAGCACAGATCCCCAGGGCTGTTGTGCCTGTGAATAGGCTGCCCAGGGAAGGCGAAGAACAGCAACAGCTTTCAGGGCTGGCCCCTTCCTGGCGGGAGAAGGAGCCGGACGTTTGCCGTTTCGGAAAAAGGCACTGCCGAGAACGGGCACCATGAGACCTTGCGTCTCTGGGAAAGCACAGATCCCCAGGGCTGTTGTGCCTGTGAATAGGCTGCCCAGGGAAGGTGAAGAGCAGCAGCAGCTTTCAGGGCTGGCCCCTTCCTGGCGGGAGAAGGAGCCAGACGTTTGCCGTTTCGGAAAAAGGCTCTGCCGAGAACGGGCACCATGAGACCTTGCGTCTCTGGGAAAGCACAGATCCCCAGTGCTGTTGTGCCTGTGAATAGGCTGCCCAGGGAAGGTGAAGAGCAGCAGCAGCTTTCAGGTCTGGCCCCTTCCTGGCGGGAATAGGAGCCGGACGTTTGCCGTTTCGGAAAAAGGCTCTGCCGAGAACGGGCACCATGAGACCTTGCGTCTCTGGGAAAGCACAGATCCCCAGTGCTGTTGTGCCTGTGAATAGGCTGCCCAGTGAAGGCAAAGAGCAGCAACAGCTTTCAGGGCTGGCCCCTTCCTGGTGGGAGAAGGAGCCGGACGTTTGCCGTTTCGGAAAAAGGCTCTGTCGAGAACGGGCACCATGAGACCTTGCGTCTCTGGGAAAGCACAGATCCCCAGGGCTGTTGTGCCTGTGAATAGGCTGCCCGGGAAGGTGAAGACCAGCAGCAGCTTTCAGGTCTGGCCCCTTCCTTGTGGGAAGAGGAGCCGGACGTTTGCCGTTTTGGAAAAAGGCTCTGCCGAGAACGAGTGCCATGAGACGTTCCGCCTATGGAAAGGCAAATATCCCCATTGCTGTTGTGCCTGTGAATAGGCTGCCCAGGGAAGGTGAAGAGCAGCAGCAGCTTTCAGGGCTGGCCCCTTCCTGGCGGGAGAAGGAGCCGGACGTTTGCCGTTTTGGAAAAAGGCTCTGCCGAGAACGAGTGCCATGAGATGTCCCATCTGTGGGAAGGCAAAGATCCCCGATGCTGTTGTGCCTGTGAATAGGCTGCCCAGGGAAGGTGAAGAGCAGCAACAGCTGTCAGGGCTGGCCCCTTCCTGGCGGGAGAAGGAGCCAGACGTTTGCCGTTTCGGAAAAAGGCTCTGCCGAGAACGGGCACCATGAGACCTTGCGTCTCTGGGAAAGCACAGATCCCCAGTGCTGTTGTGCCTGTGAATAGGCTGCCCAGGGAAGGTGAAGAGCAGCAGCAGCTTTCAGGTCTGGCCCCTTCCTGGCGGGAGAAGGAGCCGGACGTTTCCCGTTTCGGAAAAAGGCTCTGCCGAGAACGGGCACCATGAGACCTTGCGTCTCTGGGAAAGCACAGATCCCCAGTGCTGTTGTGCCTGTGAATAGGCTGCCCAGGGAAGGTGAAGAGCAGCAGCAGCTTTCAGTGCTGGCCCCTTCCTGGCGGGAGAAAGAGCCAGACGTTTGCCGTTTCGGAAAAAGGCACTGCCGAGAACGGGCACCATGAGACCTTGCGTCTCTGGGAAAGCACAGATCCCCAGTGCTGTTGTGCCTGTGAATAGGCTGCCCAGGGAAGGCGAAGAGCAGCAACAGGTTTCAGGGCTGGCCCCTTCATGGCGGGAATACGAGCCGGACGTTTGCCGTTTTGGAAAAAGGCTCTGCCGAGAACGGGCACCATGAGACCTTGCGTCTCTGGGAAAGCACAGATCCCCAGGGCTGTTGTGCCTGTGAATAGGCTGCCCAGGGAAGGTGAAGACCAGCAGCAGCTTTCAGGTCTGGCCCCTTCCTGGTGGGAAGAGGAGCCGGACGTTTGCCCTTTTGGAAAAAGGCACTGCCGAGAACGGGCACAATGAGACCTCGCGTCTCTGGGAAAGCACAGATCCCCAGTGCTGTTGTGCCTGTGAATAGGCTGCCCAGGGAAGGTGAAGAGCAGCAACAGCTTTCAGGGCTGGCCCCTTCCTGGCGGGAGAAGGAGCCAGACGTTTTCCGTTTCGGAAAAAGGCTCTGCCGAGAACGGGCACCATGAGACCTTGCATCTCTGGGAAAGCACAGATCCCCAGTGCTGTTGTGCCTGTGAATAGGCTGCCCAGGGAAGGTGAAGAGCAGCAGCAGCTTTCAGGGCTGGCCCCTTCCTGGCGGGAGAAGGAGCCGGACTTTTGCCGTTTCGGAAAAAGGCTCTGCCGAGAACGGGCACCATGAGACCTTGCGTCTCTGGGAAAGCAGAGATCCCCAGTGCTGTTGTGCCTGTGAATAGGCTGCCCAGGGAAGGCGAAGAGCAGCAACAGCTTTCAGGGCTGGCCCCTTCATGGCGGGAATACGAGCCAGACGTTTTCCGTTTCGGAAAAAGGCTCTGCCGAGAACGGGCACCATGAGACCTTGCGTCTCTGGGAAAGCACAGATCCCCAGGGCTGTTGTGCCTGTGAATAGGCTGCCCAGGGAAGGTGAAGACCAGCAGCAGCTTTCAGGTCTGGCCTCTTCCTGGTGGGAAGAGGAGCCGGACGTTTGCCCTTTTGGAAAAAGGCTCTGCCGAGAACGGGCACCATGAGACCTTGCGTCTCTGGGAAAGCACAGATCCCCAGTGCTGTTGTGCCTGTGAATAGGCTGCCCAGGGAAGGTGAAGAGCAGCAACAGCTTTCAGGGCTGGCCCCTTCGTGGCGGGAATAGGAGCCGGACGTTTGCCGTTTCGGAAAAAGGCTCTGCCGATAACGGGCACCATGAGACATTCCGTCTCTGGGAAAGCACAGATCCCCAGGGCTGTTGTGCCTGTGAATAGGCTGCCCAGTGAAGGCAAAGAGCAGCAACAGCTTTCAGTTCTGGCCCCTTCCTGGCGGGAGAAGGAGCCAGACGTTTGCCGTTTCGGAAAAAGGCTCTGTCGAGAACGGGCACCATGAGACCTTGCGTCTCTGGGAAAGCACAGATCCCCAGGGCTGTTGTGCCTGTGAATAGGCTGCCCAGGGAAGGTGAAGACCAGCAGCAGCTTTCAGGTCTGGCCCCTTCCTTGTGGGAAGAGGAGCCGGACGTTTGCCGTTTCGGAAAAAGGCTCTGCCGAGAACGGGCACCATGAGACCTTGCGTCTCTGGGAAAGCACAGATCCCCAGTGCTGTTGTGCCTGTGAATACGCTGCCCAGGGAAGGTGAAGAACAGCAACAGCTTTCAGGGCTGGCACCTTCCTGGCGGGAGAAGGAGCCGGACGTTTGCCCTTTTGGAAAAAGGCTCTGCCGAGAACGAGTGCCATGAGATGTCCCATCTGTGGGAAGGCAAAGATCCCCGATGCTGTTGTGCCTGTGAATAGGCTGCCCAGGGAAGGTGAAGAGCAGCAACAGCTGTCAGGGCTGGCACCTTCCTGGTGGGAAGAGGAGCCGGACGTTTGCCGTTTCGGAAAAAGGCTCTGCCGAGAACGGGCACCATGAGACCTTGCGTCTCTGGGAAAACACAGATCCTCAGGGCTGTTGTGCCTGTGAATAGGCTGCCCAGGGAAGGCAAAGAGCAGCAGCAGCTTTCAGGGCTGGCCCCTTCCTGGTGGGAGAATGAGCCGGACGTTTGCCGTTTCGGAAAAAGGCTCTGCCGAGAACGGGCACCATGAGACCTTGCGTCTCTGGGAAAGCACAGATCCCCAGGGCTGTTGTGCCTGTGAATAGGCTGCCCAGGGAAGGTGAAGAGCAGCAGCAGCTTTCAGGGCTGGCCCCTTCCTGGCGGGAAGAGGAGCCGGACGTTTGCCGTTTCGGAAAAAGGCTGTGCCGAGAACGGGCACCATGAGACCTTGTGTCTCTGGGAAAGCACAGATCCCCAGTGCTGTTGTGCCTGTGAATAGGCTGCCCAGGGAAGGTGAAGACCAGCAGCAGCTTTCAGGTCTGGCCCCTTCCTGGTGGGAAGAGGAGCCGGACGTTTGCCGTTTTGGAAAAAGGCTCTGCCGATAATGGGCACCATGAGACCTTCCGTCTCTGCGAAAGCACAGATCCCCAGGGCTGTTGTGCCTGTGAATAGGCTGCCCAGGGAAGGCGAAGAGCAGCAGCAGCTTTCAGTGCTGGCCCCTTCCTGGCGGGAGAAGGAGCCAGACGTTTGCCGTTTCGGAAAAAGGCTCTGCCGAGAACGGGCACCATGAGACCTTGCGTCTCTGGGAAAGCACAGATCCCCAGTGCTGTTGTGCCTGTGAATAGGCTGCCCAGGGAAGGTGAAGACCAGCAGCAGCTTTCAGGTCTGGCCCCTTCCTTGTGGGAAGAGGAGCCGGACGTTTGCCCTTTTGGAAAAAGGCTCTGCCGAGAACGAGTGCCATGAGACGTTCCGCCTATGGAAAGGCAAATATCCCCAGGGCTGTTGTGCCTGTGAATAGGCTGCCAAGGGAAGGTGAAGAGCAGCAGCAGCTTTCAGGGCTGGCATCTTCCTTGTCGGACAGATAGCCGGACGTTTGCCTTTTCGGAAAGAGGCTCTGCCGAGAACGGGCACCATGAGACCTTGCGTCTCTGGGAAAGCACAGATCCCCAGGGCTGTTGTGCCTGTGAATAGGCTGCCCAGGGAAGGTGAAGAGCAGCAGCAGCTTTCAGTGCTGGCTCCTTCCTTGTGGGAAGAGGAGCCGGACGTTTGCCGTTTTGGAAAAAGGCTCTGCCGAGAACGGGCACCATGAGACCTTGCGTCTCTGGGAAAGCACAGATCCCCAGTGCTGTTGTGCCTGTGAATAGGCTAACCAGGGAATGTGAAGAGCAGCAGCAGCTTTCAGTGCTGGCCCCTTCCTGGCGGGAGAAGGAGCCGGACGTTTGCCGTTTTGGAAAAAGGCTCTGCCGAGAACGGGCACCATGAGACCTTCCGTCTCTGGGAAAGCACAGATCCCCAGTGCTCTTGTGCCTGTGAATAGGCTGCCCAGGGAAGGTGAAGAGCAGCAACAGCTTTCAGGGCTGGCCCCTTCCTGGCGGGAGAAGGAGCCGGACGTTTGCCGTTTTGGAAAAAGGCTCTGCCGAGAACGGGCACCATGAGACCTTGCGTCTCTGGGAAAGCACAGATCCCCAGCGCTGTTGTGCCTGTGAATAGGCTGCCCAGAGAAGGCGAAGAACAACAACAGCTTTCAGGGCTGGCCCCTTCCTGGCGGGAGAAGGAGCCGGACGTTTGCCGTTTCGGAAAAAGGCACTGCCGAGAACGGGCACCATGAGACCTTGCGTCTCTGGGAAAGCACAGATCCCCAGGGCTGTTCTGCCTGTGAATAGGCTGCCCAGGGAAGGTGAAGAGCAGCAGCAGCTTTCAGGGCTGGCCCCTTCCTGGCGGGAGAAGGAGCCAGACGTTTGCCGTTTCGGAAAAAGGCTCTGCCGAGAACGGGCACCATGAGACCTTGCGTCTCTGGGAAAGCACAGATCCCCAGTGCTGTTGTGCCTGTGAATAGGCTGCCCAGGGAAGGTGAAGAGCAGCAGCAGCTTTCAGGTCTGGCCCCTTCGTGGCGGGAATAGGAGCCGGACGTTTGCCGTTTCGGAAAAAGGCTCTGCCGAGAACGGGCACCATGAGACCTTGCGTCTCTGGGAAAGCACAGATCCCCAGTGCTGTTGTGCCTGTGAATAGGCTGCCCAGGGAAGGTGAAGACCAGCAGCAGCTTTCAGGTCTGGCCTCTTCCTGGTGGGAAGAGGAGCCGGACGTTTGCCCTTTCGGAAAAAGGCTCTGCCGAGAACGGGCACCATGAGACCTTGCGTCTCTGGGAAAGCACAGATCCCCAGTGCTGTTGTGCCTGTGAATAGGCTGCCCAGGGAAGGCGAAGAGCAGCAAGAGCTTTCAGGGCTGGCCCCTTCGTGGCGGGAATAGGAGCCGGACGTTTGCCGTTTCGGAAAAAGGCTCTGCCGATAACGGGCACCATGAGACATTCCGTCTCTGGGAAAGCACAGATCCCCAGGGCTGTTGTGCCTGTGAATAGGCTGCCCAGTGAAGGCAAAGAGCAGCAACAGCTTTCAGTTCTGGCCCCTTCCTGGCGGGAGAAGGAGCCGGACGTTTGCCGTTTCGGAAAAAGGCTCTGCGGAGAACGAGTGCCATGAGACCTTGCGTCTCTGGGAAAGCACAGATCCTCAGTGCTGTTGTGCCTGTGAATAGGCTGCCCAGGGAAGGTGAAGAGCAGCAGCAGCTTTCAGGGCTGGCCCCTTCCTGGCGGGAGAAGGAGCCGGACGTTTGCCGTTTTGGAAAAAGGCTCTGCCGAGAACGAGTGCCATGAGATGTCCCATCTGTGGGAAGGCAAAGATCCCCGATGCTGTTGTGCCTGTGAATAGGCTGCCCAGGGAAGGTGAAGAGCAGCAACAGCATTCAGGGCTGGCACCTTCCTGGTGGGAAGAGGAGCCGGACGTTTGCCGTTTTGGAAAAAGGCTCTGCCGAGAACGGGCACCATGAGACCTTGCGTCTCTGGGAAAACACAGATCCTCAGTGCTGTTGTGCCTGTGAATAGGCTGCCCAGGGAAGGCAAAGAGCAGCAGCAGATTTCAGGGCTGGCCCCTTCCTGGTGGGAGAAGGAGCCGGACGTTTGCCGTTTCGGAAAAAGGCTCTGCCGAGAACGGGCACCATGAGACCTTGCGTCTCTGGGAAAGCACAGATCCCCAGGGCTGTTGTGCCTGTGAATAGGCTGCCCAGGGAAGGTGAAGAGCAGCAGCAGCTTTCAGTGCTGGCTCCTTCCTGGCGGGAAGAGGAGCCGGACGTTTCCCGTTTTGGAAAAAGGCTCTGCCGAGAACGAGTGCCATGAGACCTTGCGTCTCTGGGAAAGCACAGATCCCCAGTGCTGTTGTGCCTGTGAATAGGCTGCCCAGGGAAGGCGAAGAGCAGCAGCAGCTTTCAGGGCTGGCCCCTTCCTGGCGGGAAGAGGAGCCAGACGTTTCCTGTTTCGTAAAAAGGCTCTGCCGAGAACGGGCACCATGAGACCTTGCGTCTCTGGGAAAGCACAGATCCCCAGTGCTGTTGTGCCTGTGAATAGGCTGCCCAGGGAAGGTGAAGACCAGCAGCAGCTTTCAGGTCTGGCCCCTTCCTTGTGGGAAGAGGAGCCGGACGTTTGCCGTTTCGGAAAAAGGCTGTGCCGAGAATGGGCACCATGATACCTTGCGTCTCTGGGAAAGCACAGATCCCCAGTGCTGTTGTGCCTGTGAATAGGCTGCCCAGGGAAGGTGAAGAGCAGCAGCAGCTTTCAGTGCTGGCCCCTTCCTGGCGGGAGAAGGAGCCGGACGTTTGCCGTTTCGGAAAAAGGCTCTGCCGAGAACGGGCACCATGAGACCTTGTGTCTCTGGGAAAGCACAGATCCCCAGGGCTGTTGTGCCTGTGAATAGGCTGCCCAGGGAAGGTGAAGAGCAGCAACAGCTTTCAGGGCTGGCCCCTTCCTGGCGGGAGAAGGAGCCGGACGTTTGCCGTTTTGGAAAAAGGCTCTGCCGAGAACGGGCACCATGAGACCTTGCGTCTCTGGGAAAGCACAGATCCCCAGGGCTGTTGTGCCTGTGAATAGGCTGCCCAGGGAAGGCGAAGAACAGCAACAGCTTTCAGGGCTGGCCCCTTCCTGGCGGGAGAAGGAGCCAGACGTTTGCCGTTTCGGAAAAAGGCACTGCCGAGAACGGGCACCATGAGACCTTGCGTCTCTGGGAAAGCACAGATCCCCAGGGCTGTTGTGCCTGTGAATAGGCTGCCCAGGGAAGGTGAAGAGCAGCAGCAGCTTTCAGTGCTGGCCCCTTCCTGGCGGGAGAAGGAGCCAGACGTTTGCCGTTTCGGAAAAAGGCTGTGCCGAGAACGGGCACCATGAGACCTTGCGTCTCTGGGAAAGCACAGATCCCCAGTGCTGTTGTGCCTGTGAATAGGCTGCCCAGGGAAGGCGAAGAGCAGCAACAGCTTTCAGGGCTGGCCCCTTCCTGGCGGGAATACGAGCTGGACGTTTGCCGTTTCGGAAAAAGGCTCTGCCGAGAACGGGCACCATGAGACCTTCCGTCTCTGGGAAAGCACAGAACCCCAGTGCTGTTGTGCCTGTGAATAGGCTGCCCAGGGAAGGCAAAGAGCAGCAGCAGCTTTCAGGGCTGGCCCCTTCGTGGCGGGAATAGGAGCCGTACGTTTGCCGTTTCGGAAAAAGGCTCTGCCGATAACGGGCACCATGAGACCTTGCGTCTCTGGGAAAGCACAGATCCCCAGTGCTGTTGTGCCTGTGAATAGGCTGCCCAGTGAAGGCAAAGAGCAGCAACAGCTTTCAGGGCTGGCCCCTTCCTGGCGGGAGAAGGAGCCGGACGTTTGCCGTTTCGGAAAAAGGCTCTGTCGAGAACGGGCACCATGAGACCTTGCGTCTCTGGGAAAGCACAGATCCCCAGGGCTGTTGTGCCTGTGAATAGGCTGCCCCGGGAAGGTGAAGACCAGCAGCAGCTTTCAGGTCTGGCCCCTTCCTTGTGGGAAGAGGAGCCGGACGTTTGCCGTTTCGGAAAAAGGCTCTGCCGAGAACGGGCACCATGAGACGTTCCGCCTATGGAAAGGCAAATATCCCCATTGCTGTTGTGCCTGTGAATAGGCTGCCCAGGGAAGGTGAAGAGCAGCAACAGCTTTCAGGGCTGGCCCCTTCCTGGCGGGAGAAGGAGCCGGACGTTTGCCGTTTTGGAAAAAGGCTCTGCCGAGAACGAGTGCCATGAGATGTCCCATCTGTGGGAAGGCAAAGATCCCCGATGCTGTTGTGCCTGTGAATAGGCTGCCCAGGGAAGGTGAAGAGCAGCAACAGCTGTCAGGGCTGGCACCTTCCTGGTGGGAAGAGGAGCCGGACGTTTGCCGTTTTGGAAAAAGGCTCTGCCGAGAACGGGCACCATGAGACCTTGCGTCTCTGGGAAAACACAGATCCTCAGTGCTGTTGTGCCTGTGAATAGGCTGCCCAGGGAAGGCAAAGAGCAGCAGCAGATTTCAGGGCTGGCCCCTTCCTGGTGGGAGAAGGAGCCGGACGTTTGCCGTTTCGGAAAAAGGCTCTGCCGAGAACGGGCACCATGAGACCTTGCGTCTCTGGGAAAGCACAGATCCCCAGGGCTGTTGTGCCTGTGAATAGGCTGCCCAGGGAAGGTGAAGAGCAGCAGCAGCTTTCAGGGCTGGCACCTTCCTTGTGGGAAGAGGAGCCGGACGTTTGCCGTTTCGGAAAAAGGCTGTGCCGAGAATGGGCACCATGAGACCTTGCGTCTCTGGGAAAGCACAGATCCCCAGTGCTGTTGTGCCTGTGAATAGGCTGCCCAGGGAAGGTGAAGAGCAGCAGCAGCTTTCAGTGCTGGCCCCTTCCTGGCGGGAGAAGGAGCCGGACGTTTGCCGTTTCGGAAAAAGGCTCTGCCGAGAACGGGCACCATGAGACCTTGTGTCTCTGGGAAAGCACAGATCCCCAGGGCTGTTGTGCCTGTGAATAGGCTGCCCAGGGAAGGTGAAGAGCAGCAACAGCTTTCAGGGCTGGCCCCTTCCTGGCGGGAGAAGGAGCCGGACGTTTGCCGTTTTGGAAAAAGGCTCTGCCGAGAACGGGCACCATGAGACCTTGCGTCTCTGGGAAAGCACAGATCCCCAGGGCTGTTGTGCCTGTGAATAGGCTGCCCAGGGAAGGCGAAGACCAGCAACAGCTTTCAGGGCTGGCCCCTTCCTGGCGGGAGAAGGAGCCAGACGTTTGCCGTTTCGGAAAAAGGCACTGCCGAGAACGGGCACCATGAGACCTTGCGTCTCTGGGAAAGCACAGATCCCCAGGGCTGTTGTGCCTGTGAATAGGCTACCCAGGGAAGGTGAAGAGCAGCAAGAGCTTTCAGGGCTGGCCCCTTCGTGGCGGGAGAAGGAGCCGGACGTTTGCCGTTTTGGAAAAAGGCTCTGCCGAGAACGGGCACCATGAGACCTTGCGTCTCTGGGAAAGCACAGATCCCCAGTGCTGTTGTGCCTGTGAATAGGCTGCCCAGAGAAGGCGAAGAACAACAACAGCTTTCAGGGCTGGCCCCTTCCTGGCGGGAGAAGGAGCCAGACGTTTGCCGTTTCGGAAAAAGGCACTGCTGAGAACGGGCACCATGAGACCTTGCGTCTCTGGGAAAGCACAGATCCCCAGGGCTGTTGTGCCTGTGAATAGGCTGCCCAGGGAAGGTGAAGACCAGCAGCAGCTGTCAGGTCTGGCCCCTTCCTTGTGGGAAGAGGAGCCGGACGTTTGCCATTTTGAAAAAAGGCTCTGCCGAGAACGAGTGCCATGAGACGTTCCGCCTATTAAAAGGCAAATATCCCCATTGCTGTTGTGCCTGTGAATAGGCTGCCAAGGGAAGGTGAAGAGCAGCAACAGCTGACAGGGCTGGCCCCGTCCTTGTGGGACAGATAGCCGGACGTTTGCCTTTTAGGAAAGAGGCTCTGCCGGGAACGAGTTCCATGAGATGTCCCATCTGTGGGAAGGCAAAGATCCCCGATGCTGTTGTGCCTGTGAATAGGCTGCCCAGGGAAGGTGAAGAGCAGCAACAGCTTTCAGGGCTGACCCCTTCCTGGTGGGAGAAGGAGCCAGACGTTTCCCGTTTCGGAAAAAGGCTCTGCCGAGAACGGGCTCCATGAGACCTTCCGTCTCTGGGAAAGCACAGATCCCCAGGGCTGTTGTGCCTGTGAATAGGCTGCCCAGGGAAGGCGTAGAGCAGCAACAGCTTTCAGGGCTCGCCCCTTCCTGGCGGGAGAAGGAGCCGGACGTTTCCTGTTTCGGAAAAAGGCTCTGCCGAGAACGGGCACCATGAGACCTTGCGTCTCTGGGAAAGCACAGATCCCCAGGGCTGTTGTGCCTGTGAATAGCCTGCCCAGGGAAGGCGAAGAACAGCAACAGCTTTCAGGGCTGGCCCCTTCCTGGCGGGAGAAGGAGCCAGACGTTTGCCGTTTCGGAAAAAGGCTCTGCCGAGAACGGCACCATGAGACCTTGCGTCTCTGGGAAAGCACAGATCCCCAGGGCTGTTGTGCCTGTGAATAGGCTGCCCAGGGAAGGCGAAGAGCAGCAACAGCTTTCAGGGCTGGCCCCTTCCTGGCTGGAGAAGGAGCCAGACGTTTGCCGTTTCGGAAAAAGGCTCTGCCGAGAACGGGCACCATGAGACCTTGCGTCTCTGGGAAAGCACAGATCCCCAGTGCTGTTGTGCCTGTGAATAGGCTGCCCAGGGAAGGTGAAGACCAGCAGCAGCTTTCAGGTCTGGCCCCTTCCTTGTGGGAAGAGGAGCCGGACGTTTGCCGTTTTGGAAAAAGGCTCTGCCGAGAACGAGTGCCATGAGACGTTCCGCCTATGGGAAGGCAAATATCCCCATTGCTGTTGTGCCTGTGAATAGGCTGCCCAGGGAAGGTGAAGAGCAGCAACAGCTTTCAGGGCTGACCCCTTCCTGGTGGGAGAAGGAGCCAGACGTTTCCCGTCTCGGAAAAAGGCTCTGCCGAGAACGGGCACCATGAGACCTTGCGTCTCTGGGAAAGCACAGATCCCCAGTGCTTTTGTGCCTGTGAATAGGCTGCCCAGGGAAGGCGTAGAACAGCAACAGCTTTCAGGGCTCGCCCCTTCCTGGCGGGAGAAGGAGCCGGACGTTTGCCGTTTCGGAAAAAGGCTCTGCCGAGAACGGGCACCATGAGACCTTGCGTCTCTGGGAAAGCACAGATCCCCAGTGCTGTTGTGCCTGTGAATAGGCTGCCCAGGGAAGGCGAAGACCAGCAACAGCTTTCAGGGCTGGCCCCTTCCTGGCGGGAGAAGGAGCCAGACGTTTGCCGTTTCGGAAAAAGTCTGTGCCGAGAACGGGCACCATGAGACCTTGCGTCTCTGGGAAAGCACAGATCCCCAGTGCTGTTGTGCCTGTGAATAGGCTGCCCAGGGAAGGTGAAGACCAGCAGCAGCTTTCAGGGCTGGCCCCTTCCTGGCGGGAATAGAAGCCGGATGTTTGCCGTTTCGGAAAAAGGCTCTGCCGAGAACGGGCACCATGAGACCTTGCGTCTCTGGGAAAGCACAGATCCCCAGTGCTGTTGTGCCTGTGAATAGGCTGCCCAGGGAAGGCGAAGAACAGCAACAGCTTTCAGGGCTGGCCCCTTCCTGGCGGGAGAAGGAGCCAGACGTTTGCCGTTTCGGAAAAAGGCTCTGCCGAGAACGAGTGCCATGAGACGTTCCGCCTATGGAAAGGCAAATATCCGCATTGCTGTTGTGCCTGTGAATAGGCTGCCCAGGGAAGGTGAAGAGCAGCAACAGCTTTCAGGGCTGGCCCCTTCCTGGCGGGAGAAGGAGCCAGACGTTTCCAGTTTTGGAAAAAGGCTCTGCCGAGAACGGGCACCATGAGACCTTGCGTCTCTGGGAAAGCACAGATCCCCAGGGCTGTTGTGCCTGTGAATAGGCTGCCCAGGGAAGGTGAAGAGCAGCAGCAGCTTTCAGGGCTGGCACCTTCCTAGCGGGAGAAGGAGCCGGACGTTTGCCGTTTTGGAAAAAGGCTCTGCTGAGAACGGGCACCATGAGACCTTGCGTCTCTGGGAAAGCACAGATCCCCAGGGCTGTTGTGCCTGTGAATAGGCTGCCCAGGGTAGGTGAAGACCAGCAGCAGCTGTCAGGTCTGGCCCCTTCCTTGTGGGAAGAGGAGCCGGACGTTTGCCATTTTGAAAAAAGGCTCTGCCGAGAACGAGTGCCATGAGACGTTCCGCCTATTAAAAGGCAAATATCCCCATTGCTGTTGTGCCTGTGAATAGGCTGCCAAGGGAAGGTGAAGAGCAGCAACAGCTGACAGGGCTGGCCCCGTCCTTGTGGGACAGATAGCCGGACGTTTGCCTTTTAGGAAAGAGGCTCTGCCGGGAACGAGTTCCATGAGATGTCCCATCTGTGGGAAGGCAAAGATCCCCGATGCTGTTGTGCCTGTGAATAGGCTGCCCAGGGAAGGTGAAGAGCAGCAACAGCTTTCAGGGCTGACCCCTTCCTGGTGGGAGAAGGAGCCAGACGTTTCCCGTTTCGGAAAAAGGCTCTGCCGAGAACGGGCACCATGAGACCTTCCGTCTCTGGGAAAGCACAGATCCCCAGGGCTGTTGTGCCTGTGAATAGGCTGCCCAGGGAAGGCGTAGAGCAGCAACAGCTTTCAGGGCTCGCCCCTTCCTGGCGGGAGAAGGAGCCGGACGTTTCCTGTTTCGGAAAAAGGCTCTGCCGAGAACGGGCACCATGAGACCTTGCGTCTCTGGGAAAGCACAGATCCCCAGGGCTGTTGTGCCTGTGAATAGGCTGCCCAGGGAAGGCGAAGAACAGCAACAGCTTTCAGGGCTGGCCCCTTCCTGGCGGGAGAAGGAGCCAGACGTTTGCCGTTTCGGAAAAAGGCTCTGCCGAGAACGGCACCATGAGACCTTGCGTCTCTGGGAAAGCACAGATCCCCAGGGCTGTTGTGCCTGTGAATAGGCTGCCCAGGGAAGGCGAAGAGCAGCAACAGCTTTCAGGGCTGGCCCCTTCCTGGCTGGAGAAGGAGCCAGACGTTTGCCGTTTCGGAAAAAGGCTCTGCCGAGAACGGGCACCATGAGACCTTGCGTCTCTGGGAAAGCACAGATCCCCAGTGCTGTTGTGCCTGTGAATAGGCTGCCCAGGGAAGGTGAAGACCAGCAGCAGCTTTCAGGTCTGGCCCCTTCCTTGTGGGAAGAGGAGCCGGACGTTTGCCGTTTTGGAAAAAGGCTCTGCCGAGAACGAGTGCCATGAGACGTTCCGCCTATGGGAAGGCAAATATCCCCATTGCTGTTGTGCCTGTGAATAGGCTGCCCAGGGAAGGTGAAGAGCAGCAACAGCTTTCAGGGCTGACCCCTTCCTGGTGGGAGAAGGAGCCAGACGTTTCCCGTCTCGGAAAAAGGCTCTGCCGAGAACGGGCACCATGAGACCTTGCGTCTCTGGGAAAGCACAGATCCCCAGTGCTTTTGTGCCTGTGAATAGGCTGCCCAGGGAAGGCGTAGAGCAGCAACAGCTTTCAGGGCTCGCCCCTTCCTGGCGGGAGAAGGAGCCGGACGTTTGCCGTTTCGGAAAAAGGCTCTGCCGAGAACGGGCACCATGAGACCTTGCGTCTCTGGGAAAGCACAGATCCCCAGTGCTGTTGTGCCTGTGAATAGGCTGCCCAGGGAAGGCGAAGACCAGCAACAGCTTTCAGGGCTGGCCCCTTCCTGGCGGGAGAAGGAGCCAGACGTTTGCCGTTTCGGAAAAAGGCTCTGCCGAGAACGGGCACCATGAGACCTTGCGTCTCTGGGAAAGCACAGATCCCCAGTGCTGTTGTGCCTGTGAATAGGCTGCCCAGGGAAGGTGAAGACCAGCAGCAGCTTTCAGGGCTGGCCCCTTCCTGGCGGGAATAGAAGCCGGATGTTTGCCGTTTCGGAAAAAGGCTCTGCCGAGAACGGGCACCATGAGACCTTGCGTCTCTGGGAAAGCACAGATCCCCAGTGCTGTTGTGCCTGTGAATAGGCTGCCCAGGGAAGGCGAAGAACAGCAACAGCTTTCAGGGCTGGCCCCTTCCTGGCGGGAGAAGGAGCCAGACGTTTGCCGTTTTGGAAAAAGGCTCTGCCGAGAACGAGTGCCATGAGACGTTCCGCCTATGGAAAGGCAAATATCCGCATTGCTGTTGTGCCTGTGAATAGGCTGCCCAGGGAAGGTGAAGAGCAGCAACAGCTTTCAGGGCTGGCCCCTTCCTGGCGGGAGAAGGAGCCAGACGTTTCCAGTTTCGGAAAAAGGCTCTGCCGAGAACGGGCACCATGAGACCTTGCTTCTCTGGGAAAGCACAGATCCCCAGGGCTGTTGTGCCTGTGAATAGGCTGCCAAGGGAAGGTGAAGAGCAGCAACAGCTTTCAGGGCTGGCCCCTTCCTGGCGGGAGAAGGAGCCAGACGTTTGCCGTTTCGGAAAAAGGCACTACCGAGAACGGGCACCATGAGACCTTGCGTCTCTGGGAAAGCACAGATCCCCAGTGCTGTTGTGCCTGTGAATAGGCTACCCAGGGAAGGCGAAGAGCAGCAGCAGCTTTCAGTGCTGGCCCCTTCGTGGCGGGAAGAGGAGCCGGACTTTTGCCGTTTCGGAAAAAGGCTCTGCCGAGAACGGGCACCATGAGACCTTGCGTCTCTGGGAAAGCACAGATCCCCAGGGCTGTTGTGCCTGTGAATAGGCTGCCCAGGGAAGGCGAAGAGCAGCAAGAGCTTTCAGGGCTGGCCCCTTCCTTGTGGGAAGAGGAGCCGGACGTTTGCCGTTTCGGAAAAAGGCTCTGCCGAGAACGGGCACCATGAGACCTTGCGTCTCTGGGAAAGCACAGATCCCCAGGGCTGTTGTGCCTGTGAATAGGCTGCCCAGGGAAGGTGAAGAGCAGCAGCAGCTTTCAGGGCTGGCCCCTTCCTGGCGGGAGAAGGAGCCAGACGTTTGCCATTTCGGAAAAAGGCTCTGCCGAGAACGGGCACCATGAGACATTCCGTCTCTGGGAAAGCACAGATCCCCAGTGCTGTTGTGCCTGTGAATAGGCTGCCCAGGGAAGGCGAAGAGCAGCAGCAGCTTTCAGGGCTGGCCCCTTCCTGGTGGGAGAAGGAGCCAGACGTTTGCCGTTTCGAAAAAGGCTCTGCCGAGAATGGGCACCATGAGACCTTGCGTCTCTGGGAAAGCACAGATCCCCAGTGCTGTTGTGCCTGTGAATAGGCTGCCCAGGGAAGGCGAAGAGCAGCAGCAGCTTTCAGGGCTGGCCCCTTCCTGGCTGGAGAAGGAGCCAGACGTTTGCCGTTTCGGAAAAAGGCTCTGCCGAGAACGGGCACCATGAGACCTTGCGTCTCTGGGAAAGCACAGATCCCCAGGGCTGTTGTGCCTGTGAATAGGCTGCCCAGGGAAGGTGAAGAGCAGCAGCAGCTTTCAGGGCTGGCCCCTTCCTGGCGGGAGAAGGAGCCGGACGTTTGCCATTTCGGAAAAAGGCTCTGCCGAGAACGGGCACCATGAGACCTTGCGTCTCTGGGAAAGCACAGATCCCCAGGGCTGTTGTGCCTGTGAATAGGCTGCCCAGGGAAGGCGAAGAGCAGCAACAGCTTTCAGGGCTGGCCCCTTCCTGGCTGGAGAAGGAGCCAGACGTTTGCCGTTTCGGAAAAAGGCTCTGCCGATAACGGGCACCATGAGACCTTGCGTCTCTGGGAAAGCACAGATCCCCAGTGCTGTTGTGCCTGTGAATAGGCTGCCCAGGGAAGGTGAAGACCAGCAGCAGCTTTCAGGTCTGGCCCCTTCCTTGTGGGAAGAGGAGACGGACGTTTGCCGTTTTGGAAAAAGGCTCTGCCGAGAACGAGTGCCATGAGACGTTCCGCCTATAGAAAGGCAAATATCCCCATTGCTGTTGTGCCTGTGAATAGGCTGCCCAGGGAAGGTGAAGAGCAGCAACAGCTTTCAGGGCTGACCCCTTCCTGGTGGGAGAAGGAGCCAGACGTTTCCCGTCTCGGAAAAACGCTCTGCCGAGAACGGGCACCATGAGACCTTGCGTCTCTGGGAAAGCACAGATCCCCAGTGCTTTTGTGCCTGTGAATAGGCTGCCCAGGGAAGGCGTAGAGCAGCAACAGCTTTCAGGGCTCGCCCCTTCCTGGCGGGAGAAGGAGCCGGACGTTTGCCGTTTCGGAAAAAGGCTCTGCCGAGAACGGGCACCATGAGACCTTGCGTCTCTGGGAAAGCACAGATCCCCAGTGCTGTTGTGCCTGTGAATAGGCTGCCCAGGGAAGGCGAAGAACAGCAACAGCTTTCAGGGCTGGCCCCTTCCTGGCGGGAGAAGGAGCTGGACGTTTCCCGTTTTGGAAAAAGGCTCTGCCGAGAACGAGTGCCATGAGACGTTCCGCCTATGGAGAGGCAAATATCCGCATTGCTGTTGTGCCTGTGAATAGGCTGCCCAGGGAAGGTGAAGAGCAGCAACAGCTTTCAGGGCTGACCCCTTCCTGGTGGGAGAAGGAGCCGGACGTTTGCCGTTTTGGAAAAAGGCTCTGCCGAGAACGGGCACCATGAGACCTTCCGTCTCTGGGAAAGCACAGATCCCCAGGGCTGTTGTGCCTGTGAATAGGCTGCCAAGGGAAGGTGAAGAGCAGCAACAGCTTTCAGGGCTGGCCCCTTCCTGGCGGGAGAAGGAGCCAGACGTTTGCCGTTTCGGAAACAGGCACTACCGAGAACGGGCACCATGAGACCTTGCGTCTCTGGGAAAGCACAGATCCCCAGTGCTGTTGTGCCTGTGAATAGGCTACCCAGGGAAGGCGAAGACGAGCAACAGCTTTCAGGGCTGGCCCCTTCGTGGCGGGAAGAGGAGCCGGACGTTTGCCGTTTCGGAAAAAGGCTCTGCCGAGAACGGGCACCATGAGACCTTGCGTCTCTGGGAAAGCACAGATCCCCAGGGCTGTTGTGCCTGTGAATAGGCTGCCCAGGGAAGGCGAAGAGCAGCAAGAGCTTTCAGGGCTGGCCCCTTCCTTGTGGGAAGAGGAGCCGGACGTTTGCCGTTTCGGAAAAAGGCTCTGCCGAGAACGGGCACCATGAGACCTTGCGTCTCTGGGAAAGCACAGATCCCCAGGGCTGTTGTGCCTGTGAATAGGCTGCCCAGGGAAGGTGAAGAGCAGCAAGAGCTTTCAGGGCTGGCCAATTCGTGGCGGGAATAGAAGCCGGACGTTTGCCGTTTCGGAAAAAGCCTCTGCCGAGAACGGGCACCATGAGACCTTGCGTCTCTGGGAAAGCACAGATCCCCAGTGCTGTTGTGCCTGTGAATAGGCTGCCCAGGGAAGGCGAAGAACAGCAACAGCTTTCAGGGCTGGCCCCTTCCTGGCGGGAGAATGAGCCAGACGTTTCCCGTTTTGGAAAAAGGCTCTGCCGAGAACGAGTGCCATGAGACGTTCCGCCTATGGAGAGGCAAATATCCGCATTGCTGTTGTGCCTGTGAATAGGCTGCCCAGGGAAGGTGAAGAGCAGCAACAGCTTTCAGGGCTGACCCCTTCCTGGTGGGAGAAGGAGCCGGACGTTTGCCGTTTTGGAAAAAGGCTCTGCCGAGAACGGGCACCATGAGACCTTCCGTCTCTGGGAAAGCACAGATCCCCAGGGCTGTTGTGCCTGTGAATAGGCTGCCAAGGGAAGGTGAAGAGCAGCAACAGCTTTCAGGGCTGGCCCCTTCCTGGCGGGAGAAGGAGCCAGACGTTTGCCGTTTCGGAAACAGGCACTACCGAGAACGGGCACCATGAGACCTTGCGTCTCTGGGAAAGCACAGATCCCCAGTGCTGTTGTGCCTGTGAATAGGCTACCCAGGGAAGGCGAAGACGAGCAACAGCTTTCAGGGCTGGCCCCTTCGTGGCGGGAAGAGGAGCCGGACGTTTGCCGTTTCGGAAAAAGGCTCTGCCGAGAACGGGCACCATGAGACCTTGCGTCTCTGGGAAAGCACAGATCCCCAGGGCTGTTGTGCCTGTGAATAGGCTGCCCAGGGAAGGCGAAGAGCAGCAAGAGCTTTCAGGGCTGGCCCCTTCCTTGTGGGAAGAGGAGCCGGACGTTTGCCGTTTCGGAAAAAGGCTCTGCCGAGAACGGGCACCATGAGACCTTGCGTCTCTGGGAAAGCACAGATCCCCAGGGCTGTTGTGCCTGTGAATAGGCTGCCCAGGGAAGGTGAAGAGCAGCAAGAGCTTTCAGGGCTGGCCAATTCGTGGCGGGAATAGAAGCCGGACGTTTGCCGTTTCGGAAAAAGCCTCTGCCGAGAACGGGCACCATGAGACCTTGCGTCTCTGGGAAAGCACAGATCCCCAGTGCTGTTGTGCCTGTGAATAGGCTGCCCAGGGAAGGCGAAGAACAGCAACAGCTTTCAGGGCTGGCCCCTTCCTGGCGGGAGAATGAGCCAGACGTTTGCCGTTTTGGAAAAAGGCTCTGCCGAGAACGAGTGCCATGAGACGTTCCGCCTATGGAGAGGCAAATATCCGCATTGCTGTTGTGCCTGTGAATAGGCTGCCCAGGGAAGGTGAAGAGCAGCAACAGCTTTCAGGGCTGACCCCTTCCTGGTGGGAGAAGGAGCCGGACGTTTGCCGTTTTGGAAAAAGGCTCTGCCGAGAACGGGCACCATGAGACCTTGCGTCTCTGGGAAAGCACAGATCCCCAGGGCTGTTGTGCCTGTGAATAGGCTGCCAAGGGAAGGTGAAGAGCAGCAACAGCTTTCAGGGCTGGCCCCTTCCTGGCGGGAAGAGGAGCCAGACGTTTGCCGTTTCGGAAAAAGGCACTACCGAGAACGGGCACCATGAGACCTTGCGTCTCTGGGAAAGCACAGATCCCCAGTGCTGTTGTGCCTGTGAATAGGCTACCCAGGGAAGGCGAAGACGAGCAACAGCTTTCAGGGCTGGCCCCTTCGTGGCGGGAAGAGGAGCCGGACGTTTGCCGTTTCGGAAAAAGGCTCTGCCGAGAACGGGCACCATGAGACCTTGCGTCTCTGGGAAAGCACAGATCCCCAGGGCTGTTGTGCCTGTGAATAGGCTGCCCAGGGAAGGCGAAGAGCAGCAAGAGCTTTCAGGGCTGGCCCCTTCCTTGTGGGAAGAGGAGCCGGACGTTTGCCGTTTCGGAAAAAGGCTCTGCCGAGAACGGGCACCATGAGACCTTGCGTCTCTGGGAAAGCACAGATCCCCAGGGCTGTTGTGCCTGTGAATAGGCTGCCAAGGGAAGGTGAAGACCAGCAGCAGCTTTCAGGTCTGACCCCTTCCTTGTGGGAAGAGGAGCCAGACGTTTGCCGTTTTGGAAAAAGGCTCTGCCGAGAACGAGTGCCATGAGACGTTCCGCCTATGGAAAGGCAAATATCCCCATTGCTGTTGTGCCTGTGAATAGGCTGCCCAGGGAATGTGAAGACCAGCAGCAGCTTTCAGGGCTGACCCCTTCCTGGTGGGAGAAGGAGCTGGACGTTTCCCGTTTCGGAAAAAGGCTCTGCCGAGAACGGGCACCATGAGACCTTGCGTCTCTGGGAAAGCACAGATCCCCAGGGCTGTTGTGCCTGTGAATAGGCTGCCCAGGGAAGGTGAAGAGCAGCAGCAGCTTTCAGGGCTGGCCCCTTCCTGGCGGGAGAAGGAGCCGGACGTTTGCCATTTCGGAAAAAGGCTCTGCCGAGAACGGGCACCATGAGACCTTGCGTCTCTGGGAAAGCACAGATCCCCAGTGCTGTTGTGCCTGTGAATAGGCTGCCCAGGGAAGGTGAAGAGCAGCAACAGCTTTCAGGTCTGGCCCCTTCCTGGCGGGAGAAGTAGCTGGACGTTTGCCGTTTCGGAAAGACGCTCTGCTGAGAACGGGCACCATGAGACCTTGCGTCTCTGGGAAAGCACAGATCCCCAGGGCTGTTGTGCCTGTGAATAGGCTGCCCAGGGAAGGCGAAGACCAGCAGCAGCTTTCAGGTCGGGCCCCTTCCTTGTGGGAAGAGGAGCCGGACGTTTGCCCTTTTGGAAAAAGGCTCTGCCGAGAACGAGTGCCATGAGACGTTCCGCCTATGGAAAGGCAAATATCCCCAGGGCTGTTGTGCCTGTGAATAGGCTGCCAAGGGAAGGTGAAGAGCAGCAGCAGCTTTCAGGGCTGGCACCTTCCTTGTGGGACAGATAGCCGGACGTTTGCCTTTTCGGAAAGAGGCTCTGCCGAGAACGGGCACCATGAGACCTTGCGTCTCTGGGAAAGCACAGATCCCCAGGGCTGTTGTGCCTGTGAATAGGCTGCCCAGGGAAGGTGAAGAGCAGCAGCAGCTTTCAGTGCTGGCTCCTTCCAGGCGGGAAGAGGAGCCGGACATTTCCCGTTTTGGAAAAAGGCTCTGCCGAGAACGAGTGCCATGAGACCTTGCGTCTCTGGGAAAGCACAGATCCCCAGTGCTGTTGTGCCTGTGAATAGGCTGCCCAGGGAAGGCGAAGAGCAGCAGCAGCTTTCAGGGCTGGCCCCTTCCTGGCGGGAAGAGGAGCCGGACGTTTGCCGTTTTGGAAAAAGGCTCTGCCGAGAACGAGTGCCATGAGACGTTCCGCCTATGGAAAGGCAAATATCCCCATTGCTGTTGTGCCTGTGAATAGGCTGCCCAGGGAAGGTGAAGAGCAGCAACAGCTTTCAGGGCTGACCCCTTCCTGGTGGGAGAAGGAGCCGGACGTTTGCCGTTTTGGAAAAAGGCTCTGCCGAGAACGGGCACCATGAGACCTTGCGTCTCTGGGAAAGCACAGATCACCAGGGCTGTTGTGCCTGTGAATAGGCTGCCAAGGGAAGGTGAAGAGCCGCAACAGCTTTCAGGGCTGGCCCCTTCGTGGCGGGAGAAGGAGCCAGACGTTTGCCGTTTCGGAAAAAGGCACTGCCGAGAACGGGCACCATGAGACCTTGCGTCTCTGGGAAAGCACAGATCCCCAGTGCTGTTGTGCCTGTGAATAGGCTACCCAGGGAAGGCGAAGACGAGCAACAGCTTTCAGGGCTGGCCCCTTCGTGGCGGGAAGAGGAGCCAGACGTTTGCCGTTTCGGAAAAAAGGCTCTGCCGAGAACGGGCACCATGAGACCTTGCGTCTCTGGGAAAGCACAGATCCCCAGGGCTGTTGTGCCTGTGAATAGGCTGCCCAGGGAAGGTGAAGAGCAGCAGCAGCTTTCAGGGCTGGCCCCTTCCTGGCGGGAGAAGGAGCCAGACGTTTGCCATTTCGGAAAAAGGCTCTGCCGAGAACGGGCACCATGAGACCTTGCGTCTCTGGGAAAGCACAGATCCCCAGTGCTGTTGTGCCTGTGAATAGGCTACCCAGGGAAGGCGAAGACGAGCAACAGCTTTCAGGGCTGGCCCCTTCGTGGCGGGAAGAGGAGCCGGACGTTTGCCGTTTCGGAAAAAGGCTCTGCCGAGAACGGGCACCATGAGACCTTGCGTCTCTGGGAAAGCACAGATCCCCAGGGCTGTTGTGCCTGTGAATAGGCTGCCCAGGGAAGGTGAAGAGCAGCAGCAGCTTTCAGGGCTGGCCCCTTCCTGGCGGGAGAAGGAGCCAGACGTTTGCCATTTCGGAAAAAGGCTCTGCCGAGAACGGGCACCATGAGACATTCCGTCTCTGGGAAAGCACAGATCCCCAGTGCTGTTGTGCCTGTGAATAGGCTGCCCAGGGAAGGCGAAGAGCAGCAGCAGCTTTCAGGGCTGGCCCCTTCCTGGTGGGAGAAGGAGCCAGACGTTTGCCGTTTCGAAAAAGGCTCTGCCGAGAATGGGCACCATGAGACCTTGCGTCTCTGGGAAAGCACAGATCCCCAGTGCTGTTGTGCCTGTGAATAGGCTGCCCAGGGAAGGCGAAGAGCAGCAGCAGCTTTCAGGGCTGGCCCCTTCCTGGCTGGAGAAGGAGCCAGACGTTTGCCGTTTCGGAAAAAGGCTCTGCCGAGAACGGGCACCATGAGACCTTGCGTCTCTGGGAAAGCACAGATCCCCAGGGCTGTTGTGCCTGTGAATAGGCTGCCCAGGGAAGGTGAAGACCAGCAGCAGCTTTCAGGTCTGACCCCTTCCTTGTGGGAAGAGGAGCCAGACGTTTGCCGTTTTGGAAAAAGGCTCTGCCGAGAACGAGTGCCATGAGACGTTCCGCCTATGGAAAGGCAAATATCCCCATTGCTGTTGTGCCTGTGAATAGGCTGCCCAGGGAATGTGAAGACCAGCAGCAGCTTTCAGGGCTGACCCCTTCCTGGTGGGAGAAGGAGCTGGACGTTTCCCGTTTCGGAAAAAGGCTCTGCCGAGAACGGGCACCATGAGACCTTGCGTCTCTGGGAAAGCACAGATCCCCAGGGCTGTTGTGCCTGTGAATAGGCTGCCCAGGGAAGGTGAAGAGCAGCAGCAGCTTTCAGGTCTGGCCCCTTCCTGGCGGGAGAAGGAGCCGGACGTTTGCCATTTCGGAAAAAGGCTCTGCCGAGAACGGGCACCATGAGACCTTGCGTCTCTGGGAAAGCACAGATCCCCAGGGCTGTTGTGCCTGTGAATAGGCTGCCCAGGGAAGGTGAAGACCAGCAGCAGCTTTCAGGTCTGACCCCTTCCTTGTGGGAAGAGGAGCCAGACGTTTGCCGTTTTGGAAAAAGGCTCTGCCGAGAACGAGTGCCATGAGACGTTCCGCCTATGGAAAGGCAAATATCCCCATTGCTGTTGTGCCTGTGAATAGGCTGCCCAGGGAATGTGAAGACCAGCAGCAGCTTTCAGGGCTGACCCCTTCCTGGTGGGAGAAGGAGCTGGACGTTTCCCGTTTCGGAAAAAGGCTCTGCCGAGAACGGGCACCATGAGACCTTGCGTCTCTGGGAAAGCACAGATCCCCAGGGCTGTTGTGCCTGTGAATAGGCTGCCCAGGGAAGGTGAAGAGCAGCAGCAGCTTTCAGGGCTGGCCCCTTCCTGGCGGGAGAAGGAGCCGGACGTTTGCCATTTCGGAAAAAGGCTCTGCCGAGAACGGGCACCATGAGACCTTGCGTCTCTGGGAAAGCACAGATCCCCAGGGCTGTTGTGCCTGTGAATAGGCTGCCCAGGGAAGGTGAAGACCAGCAGCAGCTTTCAGGCCTGGCCCCTTCCTTGTGGGAAGAGGAGCCGGACGTTTGCCGTTTTGGAAAAAGGCTCTGCCGAGAACGAGTGCCATGAGACGTTCCGCCTATGGAAAGGCAAATATCCCCAGGGCTGTTGTGCCTGTGAATAGGCTGCCAAGGGAAGGTGAAGAGCAGCAGCAGCTTTCAGGGCTGGCACCTTCCTTGTGGGACAGATAGCCGGACGTTTGCCTTTTCGGAAAGAGGCTCTGCCGAGAACGGGCACCATGAGACCTTGCGTCTCTGGGAAAGCACAGATCCCCAGGGCTGTTGTGCCTGTGAATAGGCTGCCCAGGGAAGGTGAAGAGCAGCAGCAGCTTTCAGTGCTGGCTCCTTCCTGGCGGGAAGAGGAGCCGGACGTTTCCCGTTTTGGAAAAAGGCTCTGCCGAGAACGAGTGCCATGAGACCTTGCGTCTCTGGGAAAGCACAGATCCCCAGTGCTGTTGTGCCTGTGAATAGGCTGCCCAGGGAAGGCGAAGAGCAGCAGCAGCTTTCAGGGCTGGCCCCTTCCTGGCGGGAAGAGGAGCCAGACGTTTCCTGTTTCGTAAAAAGGCTCTGCCGAGAACGGGCACCATGAGACCTTGCGTCTCTGGGAAAGCACAGATCCCCAGTGCTGTTGTGCCTGTGAATAGGCTGCCCAGGGAAGGTGAAGACCAGCAGCAGCTTTCAGGTCTGGCCCCTTCCTTGTGGGAAGAGGAGCCGGACATTTGCCTTTTCGGAAAAAGGCTCTGCCGAGAATGGGCACCATGAGACCTTCCGTCTCTGGGAAAGCACAGATCCCCAGGGCTGTTGTGCCTGTGAATAGGCTGCCCAGGGAAGGCGAAGAACAGCAACAGCTTTCAGGGCTGGCCCCTTCCTGGCGGGAGAAGGAGCCAGACGTTTGCCGTTTTGGAAAAAGGCTCTGCCGAGAACGGGCACCATGAGACCTTGCGTCTCTGGGAAAGCACAGATCCCCAGGGCTGTTGTGCCTGTGAATAGGCTGCCCAGGGAAGTTGAAGACCAGCAGCAGCTTTCAGGTCTGGCCCCTTCCTGGTGGGAAGAGGAGCCGGACGTTAGCCGTTTTGGAAAAAGGCACTGCCGAGAACGGGCACCATGAGACCTTGCGTCTCTGGGAAAGCACAGATCCCCAGGGCTGTTGTGCCTGTGAATAGGCTGCCCAGGGAAGGCGAAGAGCAGCAACAGCTTTCAGGGCTGGCCCCTTCCTGGCGGGAGAAGGAGCTGGACGTTTGCCGTTTCGGAAAAAGGCTCTGCCGAGAACGGGCACCATGAGACCTTGCATCTCTGGGAAAGCACAGATCCCCAGGGCTGTTGTGCCTGTGAATAGGCTGCCCAGGGAAGGTGAAGAGCAGCAGCAGCTTTCAGGGCTGGCCCATTCCTGGTGGGAGAAGGAGCCAGACTTTTCCCGTTTCGGAAAAAGGCTCTGCCGAGAACGGGCACCATGAGACCTTGCGTCTCTGGGAAAGCACAGATCCCCAGTGCTGTTGTGCCTGTGAATAGGCTGCCCAGGGAAGGCGAAGAGCAGCAACAGCTTTCAGGGCTGGACCCTTCATGGCGGGAATACGAGCTGGACGTTGGCAGTTTCGGAAAAAGTCTCTGCCGAGAACGGGCACCATGAGACCTTGCGTCTCTGGGAAAGCACAGATCCCCAGGGCTGTTGTGCCTGTGAATAGGCTGCCCAGGGAAGGTGAAGACCAGCAGCAGCTTTCAGGTCTGGCCCCTTCCTTGTGGGAAGAGGAGCCGGACGTTTGCCGTTTTGGAAAAAGGCACTGCCGAGAACGGGCACCATGAGACCTTGCGTCTCTGGGAAAGCACAGATCCCCAGTGCTGTTGTGCCTGTGAATAGGCTGCCCAGGGAAGGCGAAGAGCAGCAACAGCTTTCAGGGCTGGCCCCTTCGTGGCGGGAATAGGAGCCGGACGTTTGCCGTTTCGGAAAAAGGCTCTGTCGAGAACGGGCACCATGAGACCTTGCGTCTCTGGGAAAGCACAGATCCCCAGTGCTGTTGTGCCTGTGAATAGGCTGCCCCGGGAAGGTGAAGACCAGCAGCAGCTTTCAGGTCTGGCCCCTTCCTGGTGGGAAGAGGAGCCGGACGTTTGCCGTTTTGGAAAAAGGCTCTGCGGAGAACGAGTGCCATGAGACGTTCCGCCTATGGAAAGGCAAATATCCCCATTGCTGTTGTGCCTGTGAATAGGCTGCCCAGGGAAGGTGAAGAGCAGCAACAGCTTTCAGGGCTGGCCCCTTCCTGGCGGGAGAAGGAGCCGGACGTTTCCCGTTTTGGAAAAAGGCTCTGCCGAGAACGAGTGCCATGAGATGTCCCATCTGTGGGAAGGCAAAGATCCCCGATGCTGTTGTGCCTGTGAATAGGCTGCCCAGGGAAGGTGAAGAGCAGCAACAGCTGTCAGGGCTGGCACCTTCCTGGTGGGAAGAGGAGCCGGACGTTTGCCGTTTTGGAAAAAGGCTCTGCCGAGAACGGGCACCATGAGACCTTGCGTCTCTGGGAAAACACAGATCCTCAGTGCTGTTGTGCCTGTGAATAGGCTGCCCAGGGAAGGCAAAGAGCAGCAAGAGCTTTCAGGGCTGGCCCCTTCCTGGTGGGAGAAGGAGCCGGACGTTTGCCGTTTCGGAAAAAGGCTCTGCCGAGAACGGGCACCATGAGACCTTGCGTCTCTGGGAAAGCACAGATCCCCAGGGCTGTTGTGCCTGTGAATAGGCTGCCCAGGGAAGGCGAAGAGCAGCAGCAGCTTTCAGGGCTGGCCCCTTCCTGGCGGGAGAAGGAGCCGGACGTTTGCCGTTTTGGAAAAAGGCTCTGCCGAGAACGGGCACCATGAGACCTTGCGTCTCTGGGAAAGCACAGATCCCCAGTGCTGTTGTGCCTGTGAATAGGCTGCCCAGAGAAGGCGAAGAACAACAACAGCTTTCAGGGCTGGCCCCTTCCTGGCGGGAGAAGGAGCCAGACGTTTGCCGTTTCGGAAAAAGGCACTGCCGAGAACGGGCACCATGAGACCTTGCGTCTCTGGGAAAGCACAGATCCCCAGGGCTGTTGTGCCTGTGAATAGGCTGCCCAGGGAAGGCGAAGAGCAGCAACAGCTTTCAGGTCTGACCCCTTCCTTGTGGGAAGAGGAGCCAGACGTTTGCCGTTTTGGAAAAAGGCTCTGCCGAGAACGAGTGCCATGAGACGTTCCGCCTATGGAAAGGCAAATATCCCCATTGCTGTTGTGCCTGTGAATAGGCTGCCCAGGGAATGTGAAGACCAGCAGCAGCTTTCAGGGCTGACCCCTTCCTGGTGGGAGAAGGAGCTGGACGTTTCCCGTTTCGGAAAAAGGCTCTGCCGAGAACGGGCACCATGAGACCTTGCGTCTCTGGGAAAGCACAGATCCCCAGGGCTGTTGTGCCTGTGAATAGGCTGCCCAGGGAAGGCGAAGAGCAGCAGCAGCTTTCAGGGCTGGCCCCTTCCTGGCGGGAGAAGGAGCCGGACGTTTGCCATTTCGGAAAAAGGCTCTGCCGAGAACGGGCACCATGAGACCTTGCGTCTCTGGGAAAGCACAGATCCCCAGGGCTGTTGTGCCTGTGAATAGGCTGCCCAGGGAAGGTGAAGACCAGCAGCAGCTTTCAGGTCTGACCCCTTCCTTGTGGGAAGAGGAGCCAGACGTTTGCCGTTTTGGAAAAAGGCTCTGCCGAGAACGAGTGCCATGAGACGTTCCGCCTATGGAAAGGCAAATATCCCCATTGCTGTTGTGCCTGTGAATAGGCTGCCCAGGGAATGTGAAGACCAGCAGCAGCTTTCAGGGCTGACCCCTTCCTGGTGGGAGAAGGAGATGGACGTTTCCCGTTTCGGAAAAAGGCTCTGCCGAGAACGGGCACCATGAGACCTTGCGTCTCTGGGAAAGCACAGATCCCCAGGGCTGTTGTGCCTGTGAATAGGCTGCCCAGGGAAGGTGAAGAGCAGCAGCAGCTTTCAGGGCTGGCCCCTTCCTGGCGGGAGAAGGAGCCGGACGTTTGCCATTTCGGAAAAAGGCTCTGCCGAGAACGGGCACCATGAGACCTTGCGTCTCTGGGAAAGCACAGATCCCCAGGGCTGTTGTGCCTGTGAATAGGCTGCCCAGGGAAGGTGAAGACCAGCAGCAGCTTTCAGGTCTGGCCCCTTCCTTGTGGGAAGAGGAGCCGGACGTTTGCCGTTTTGGAAAAAGGCTCTGCCGAGAACGAGTGCCATGAGACGTTCCGCCTATGGAAAGGCAAATATCCCCAGGGCTGTTGTGCCTGTGAATAGGCTGCCAAGGGAAGGTGAAGAGCAGCAGCAGCTTTCAGGGCTGGCACCTTCCTTGTGGGACAGATAGCCGGACGTTTGCCTTTTCGGAAAGAGGCTCTGCCGAGAACGGGCACCATGAGACCTTGCGTCTCTGGGAAAGCACAGATCCCCAGGGCTGTTGTGCCTGTGAATAGGCTGCCCAGGGAAGGTGAAGAGCAGCAGCAGCTTTCAGGGCTGGCCCCTTCCTGGCGGGAAGAGGAGCCAGACGTTTCCTGTTTCGTAAAAAGGCTCTGCCGAGAACGGGCACCATGAGACCTTGCGTCTCTGGGAAAGCACAGATCCCCAGTGCTGTTGTGCCTGTGAATAGGCTGCCCAGGGAAGGCGAAGAGCAGCAGCAGCTTTCAGGGCTGGCCCCTTCCTGGTGGGAGAAGGAGCCAGACGTTTGCCGTTTCGAAAAAGGCTCTGCCGAGAATGGGCACCATGAGACCTTGCGTCTCTGGGAAAGCACAGATCCCCAGTGCTGTTGTGCCTGTGAATAGGCTGCCCAGGGAAGGCGAAGAGCAGCAACAGCTTTCAGGGCTGGCCCCTTCCTGGCTGGAGAAGGAGCCAGACGTTTGCCGTTTCGGAAAAAGGCTCTGCCGAGAACGGGCACCATGAGACCTTGCGTCTCTGGGAAAGCACAGATCCCCAGGGCTGTTGTGCCTGTGAATAGGCTGCCAAGGGAAGGTGAAGACCAGCAGCAGCTTTCAGGTCTGACCCCTTCCTTGTGGGAAGAGGAGCCAGACGTTTGCCGTTTTGGAAAAAGGCTCTGCCGAGAACGAGTGCCATGAGACGTTCCGCCTATGGAAAGGCAAATATCCCCATTGCTGTTGTGCCTGTGAATAGGCTGCCCAGGGAATGTGAAGACCAGCAGCAGCTTTCAGGGCTGACCCCTTCCTGGTGGGAGAAGGAGCTGGACGTTTCCCGTTTCGGAAAAAGGCTCTGCCGAGAACGGGCACCATGAGACCTTGCGTCTCTGGGAAAGCACAGATCCCCAGGGCTGTTGTGCCTGTGAATAGGCTGCCCAGGGAAGGCGAAGAGCAGCAGCAGCTTTCAGGGCTGGCCCCTTCCTGGCGGGAGAAGGAGCCGGACGTTTGCCATTTCGGAAAAAGGCTCTGCCGAGAACGGGCACCATGAGACCTTGCGTCTCTGGGAAAGCACAGATCCCCAGGGCTGTTGTGCCTGTGAATAGGCTGCCCAGGGAAGGTGAAGACCAGCAGCAGCTTTCAGGTCTGACCCCTTCCTTGTGGGAAGAGGAGCCAGACGTTTGCCGTTTTGGAAAAAGGCTCTGCCGAGAACGAGTGCCATGAGACGTTCCGCCTATGGAAAGGCAAATATCCCCATTGCTGTTGTGCCTGTGAATAGGCTGCCCAGGGAATGTGAAGACCAGCAGCAGCTTTCAGGGCTGACCCCTTCCTGGTGGGAGAAGGAGCTGGACGTTTCCCGTTTCGGAAAAAGGCTCTGCCGAGAACGGGCACCATGAGACCTTGCGTCTCTGGGAAAGCACAGATCCCCAGGGCTGTTGTGCCTGTGAATAGGCTGCCCAGGGAAGGTGAAGAGCAGCAGCAGCTTTCAGGGCTGGCCCCTTCCTGGCGGGAGAAGGAGCCGGACGTTTGCCATTTCGGAAAAAGGCTCTGCCGAGAACGGGCACCATGAGACCTTGCGTCTCTGGGAAAGCACAGATCCCCAGGGCTGTTGTGCCTGTGAATAGGCTGCCCAGGGAAGGTGAAGACCAGCAGCAGCTTTCAGGTCTGGCCCCTTCCTTGTGGGAAGAGGAGCCGGACGTTTGCCGTTTTGGAAAAAGGCTCTGCCGAGAACGAGTGCCATGAGACGTTCCGCCTATGGAAAGGCAAATATCCCCAGGGCTGTTGTGCCTGTGAATAGGCTGCCAAGGGAAGGTGAAGAGCAGCAGCAGCTTTCAGGGCTGGCACCTTCCTTGTGGGACAGATAGCCGGACGTTTGCCTTTTCGGAAAGAGGCTCTGCCGAGAACGGGCACCATGAGACCTTGCGTCTCTGGGAAAGCACAGATCCCCAGGGCTGTTGTGCCTGTGAATAGGCTGCCCAGGGAAGGTGAAGAGCAGCAGCAGCTTTCAGTGCTGGCTCCTTCCTGGCGGGAAGAGGAGCCGGACGTTTCCCGTTTTGGAAAAAGGCTCTGCCGAGAACGAGTGCCATGAGACCTTGCGTCTCTGGGAAAGCACAGATCCCCAGTGCTGTTGTGCCTGTGAATAGGCTGCCCAGGGAAGGCGAAGAGCAGCAGCAGCTTTCAGGGCTGGCCCCTTCCTGGCGGGAAGAGGAGCCAGACGTTTCCTGTTTCGTAAAAAGGCTCTGCCGAGAACGGGCACCATGAGACCTTGCGTCTCTGGGAAAGCACAGATCCCCAGTGCTGTTGTGCCTGTGAATAGGCTGCCCAGGGAAGGTGAAGACCAGCAGCAGCTTTCAGGTCTGGCCCCTTCCTTGTGTGAAGAGGAGCCAGACTTTTGCCGTTTCGGAAAAAGGCTGTGCCGAGAACGGGCACCATGAGACCTTGCGTCTCTGGGAAAGCACAGATCCCCAGGGCTGTTGTGCCTGTGAATAGGCTGCCCAGGGAAGGTGAAGACCAGCAGCAGCTTTCAGTGCTGGCCCCTTCCTGGTGGGAAGAGGAGCCGGACGTTTGCCGTTTTGGAAAAAGGCACTGCCGAGAACGGGCACCATGAGACCTTGCGTCTCTGGGAAAGCACAGATCCCCAGTGCTGTTGTGCCTGTGAATAGGCTGCCCAGGGAAGGCGAAGAGCAGCAACAGCTTTCAGGGCTGGCCCCTTCGTGGCGGGAATAGGAGCCGGACGTTTGCCGTTTCGGAAAAAGGCTCTGTCGAGAACGGGCACCATGAGACCTTGCGTCTCTGGGAAAGCACAGATCCCCAGGGCTGTTGTGCCTGTGAATAGGCTGCCCCGGGAAGGTGAAGACCAGCAGCAGCTTTCAGGTCTGGCCCCTTCCTTGTGGGAAGAGGAGCCGGACGTTTGCCGTTTTGGAAAAAGGCTCTGCGGAGAACGAGTGCCATGAGACGTTCCGCCTATGGAAAGGCAAATATCCCCATTGCTGTTGTGCCTGTGAATAGGCTGCCCAGGGAAGGTGAAGAGCAGCAACAGCTTTCAGGGCTGGCCCCTTCCTGGCGGGAGAAGGAGCCGGACGTTTGCCGTTTTGGAAAAAGGCTCTGCCGAGAACGAGTGCCATGAGATGTCCCATCTGTGGGAAGGCAAAGATCCCCGATGCTGTTGTGCCTGTGAATAGGCTGCCCAGGGAAGGTGAAGAGCAGCAACAGCTGTCAGGGCTGGCACCTTCCTGGTGGGAAGAGGAGCCGGACGTTTGCCGTTTTGGAAAAAGGCTCTGCCGAGAACGGGCACCATGAGACCTTGCGTCTCTGGGAAAACACAGATCCTCAGTGCTGTTGTGCCTGTGAATAGGCTGCCCAGGGAAGGCAAGGAGCAGCAGCAGCTTTCAGGGCTGGCCCCTTCCTGGTGGGAGAAGGAGCCGGACGTTTGCCGTTTCGGAAAAAGGCTCTGCCGAGAACGGGCACCATGAGACCTTGCGTCTCTGGGAAAGCACAGATCCCCAGGGCTGTTGTGCCTGTGAATAGGCTGCCCAGGGAAGGTGAAGAGCAGCAACAGCTTTCAGGGCTGGCCCCTTCCTGGCGGGAGAAGGAGCCGGACGTTTGCCGTTTTGGAAAAAGGCTCTGCCGAGAACGGGCACCATGAGACCTTGCGTCTCTGGGAAAGCACAGATCCCCAGTGCTGTTGTGCCTGTGAATAGGCTGCCCAGAGAAGGCGAAGAACAACAACAGCTTTCAGGGCTGGCCCCTTCCTGGCGGGAGAAGGAGCCAGACGTTTGCCGTTTCGGAAAAAGGCACTGCCGAGAACGGGCACCATGAGACCTTGCGTCTCTGGGAAAGCACAGATCCCCAGTGCTGTTGTGCCTGTGAATAGGCTGCCCAGGGAAGGCGAAGAGCAGCAACAGCTTTCAGGGCTGGCCCCTTCATGGCGGGAATACGAGCCAGACTTTTGCCGTTTCGGAAAAAGGCTGTGCCGAGAACGGGCACCATGAGACCTTGTGTCTCTGGGAAAGCACTGATCCCCAGGGCTGTTGTGCCTGTGAATAGGCTGCCCAGGGAAGGTGAAGACCAGCAGCACCTTTCAGGTCTGGCCCCTTCCTGGTGGGAAGAGGAGCCGGACGTTTGCCGTTTTGGAAAAAGGCTCTGCCGAGAATGGGCACCATGAGACCTTCCGTCTCTGGGAAAGAACAGATCCCCAGTGCTGTTGTGCCTGTGAATAGGCTGCCCCGGGAAGGTGAAGACCAGCAGCAGCTTTCAGGTCTGGCCCCTTCCTTGTGGGAAGAGGAGCCGGACGTTTGCCGTTTTGGAAAAAGGCTCTGCGGAGAACGAGTGCCATGAGACGTTCCGCCTATGGAAAGGCAAATATCCCCATTGCTGTTGTGCCTGTGAATAGGCTGCCCAGGGAAGGTGAAGAGCAGCAACAGCTTTCAGGGCTGGCCCCTTCCTGGCGGGAGAAGGAGCCGGACGTTTGCCGTTTTGGAAAAAGGCTCTGCCGAGAACGAGTGCCATGAGATGTCCCATCTGTGGGAAGGCAAAGATCCCCGATGCTGTTGTGCCTGTGAATAGGCTGCCCAGGGAAGGTGAAGAGCAGCAACAGCTGTCAGGGCTGGCACCTTCCTGGTGGGAAGAGGAGCCGGACGTTTGCCGTTTTGGAAAAAGGCTCTGCCGAGAACGGGCACCATGAGACCTTGCGTCTCTGGGAAAACACAGATCCTCAGTGCTGTTGTGCCTGTGAATAGGCTGCCCAGGGAAGGCAAGGAGCAGCAGCAGCTTTCAGGGCTGGCCCCTTCCTGGTGGGAGAAGGAGCCGGACGTTTGCCGTTTCGGAAAAAGGCTCTGCCGAGAACGGGCACCATGAGACCTTGCGTCTCTGGGAAAGCACAGATCCCCAGGGCTGTTGTGCCTGTGAATAGGCTGCCCAGGGAAGGTGAAGAGCAGCAACAGCTTTCAGGGCTGGCCCCTTCCTGGCGGGAGAAGGAGCCGGACGTTTGCCGTTTTGGAAAAAGGCTCTGCCGAGAACGGGCACCATGAGACCTTGCGTCTCTGGGAAAGCACAGATCCCCAGTGCTGTTGTGCCTGTGAATAGGCTGCCCAGAGAAGGCGAAGAACAACAACAGCTTTCAGGGCTGGCCCCTTCCTGGCGGGAGAAGGAGCCAGACGTTTGCCGTTTCGGAAAAAGGCACTGCCGAGAACGGGCACCATGAGACCTTGCGTCTCTGGGAAAGCACAGATCCCCAGTGCTGTTGTGCCTGTGAATAGGCTGCCCAGGGAAGGCGAAGAGCAGCAACAGCTTTCAGGGCTGGCCCCTTCATGGCGGGAATACGAGCCAGACTTTTGCCGTTTCGGAAAAAGGCTGTGCCGAGAACGGGCACCATGAGACCTTGTGTCTCTGGGAAAGCACTGATCCCCAGGGCTGTTGTGCCTGTGAATAGGCTGCCCAGGGAAGGTGAAGACCAGCAGCACCTTTCAGGTCTGGCCCCTTCCTGGTGGGAAGAGGAGCCGGACGTTTGCCGTTTTGGAAAAAGGCTCTGCCGAGAATGGGCACCATGAGACCTTCCGTCTCTGGGAAAGAACAGATCCCCAGTGCTGTTGTGCCTGTGAATAGGCTGCCCAGGGAAGGTGAAGAGCAGCAGCAGCTTTCAGGTCTGGCCCCTTCGTGGCGGGAGAAGGAGCCAGACGTTTGCCGTTTCGGAAAAAGGCACTACCGAGAACGGGCACCATGAGACCTTGCGTCTCTGGGAAAGCACAGATCCCCAGTGCTGTTGTGCCTGTGAATAGGCTGCCAAGGGAAGGTGAAGAGCAGCAACAGCTTTCAGGGCTGGCCCCTTCCTGGCGGGAGAAGGAGCCAGACGTTTGCCGTTTCGGAAAAAGGCACTACCGAGAACGGGCACCATGAGACCTTGCGTCTCTGGGAAAGCACAGATCCCCAGGGCTGTTGTGCCTGTGAATAGGCTACCCAGGGAAGGCGAAGAGCAGCAAGAGCTTTCAGGGCTGGCCCCTTCCTTGTGGGAAGAGGAGCCGGACGTTTGCCGTTTCGGAAAAAGTCTCTGCCGAGAACGGGCACCATGAGACCTTGCGTCTCTGGGAAAGCACAGATCCCCAGGGCTGTTGTGCCTGTGAATAGGCTGCCCAGGGAAGGTGAAGAGCAGCAGCAGCTTTCAGGGCTGGCCCCTTCCTGGTGGGAGAAGGAGCCAGACGTTTGCCGTTTCGAAAAAGGCTCTGCCGAGAATGGGCACCATGAGACCTTGCGTCTCTGGGAAAGCACAGATCCCCAGTGCTGTTGTGCCTGTGAATAGGCTGCCCAGGGAAGGCGAAGACCAGCAGCAGCTTTCAGGGCTGGCCCCTTCCTGGCTGGAGAAGGAGCCGGACGTTTCCCGTTTTGGAAAAAGTCTCTGCCGAGAACGAGTGCCATGAGACCTTGCGTCTCTGGGAAAGCACAGATCCCCAGTGCTGTTGTGCCTGTGAATAGGCTGCCCAGGGAAGGCGAAGAGCAGCAGCAGCTTTCAGGGCTGGCCCCTTCCTGGCGGGAAGAGGAGCCGGACGTTTGCCGTTTCGGAAAAAGGCTCTGCCGAGAACGGGCACCATGAGACCTTGCGTCTCTGGGAAAGCACAGATCCCCAGTGCTGTTGTGCCTGTGAATAGGCTGCCCAGGGAAGGTGAAGACCAGCAGCAGCTTTCAGGTCTGGCCCCTTCCTTGTGGGAAGAGGAGCCGGACGTTTGCCGTTTCGGAAAAAGGCTCTGCCGAGAATGGGCACCATGAGACCTTCCGTCTCTGGGAAAGCACAGATCCCCAGGGCTGTTGTGCCTGTGAATAGGCTGCCCAGGGAAGGCGAAGAACAGCAACAGCTTTCAGGGCTGGCCCCTTCCTGGCGGGAGAAGGAGCCAGACGTTTGCCGTTTCGGAAAAAGGCTCTGCCGAGAACGGGCACCATGAGACCTTGCGTCTCTGGGAAAGCACAGATCCCCAGGGCTGTTGTGCCTGTGAATAGGCTGCCCAGGGAAGGTGAAGACCAGCAGCAGCTTTCAGGTCTGGCCCCTTCCTGGTGGGAAGAGGAGCCGGACGTTAGCCGTTTTGGAAAAAGGCACTGCCGAGAACGGGCACCATGAGACCTTGCGTCTCTGGGAAAGCACAGATCCCCAGTGCTGTTGTGCCTGTGAATAGGCTGCCCAGGGAAGGCGAAGAGCAGCAAGAGCTTTCAGGGCTGGCCCCTTCCTGGCGGGAGAAGGAGCTGGACGTTTGCCGTTTCGGAAAAAGGCTCTGCCGAGAACGGGCACCATGAGACCTTGCATCTCTGGGAAAGCACAGATCCCCAGTGCTGTTGTGCCTGTGAATAGGCTGCCCAGGGAAGGTGAAGAGCAGCAGCAGCTTTCAGGGCTGGCCCATTCCTGGTGGGAGAAGGAGCCAGACGTTTCCCGTTTCGGAAAAAGGCTCTGCCGAGAACGGGCACCATGAGACCTTGCGTCTCTGGGAAAGCACAGATCCCCAGTGCTGTTGTGCCTGTGAATAGGCTGCCCAGGGAAGGCGAAGAGCAGCAACAGCTTTCAGGGCTGGACCCTACATGGCGGGAATACGAGCTGGACGTTTGCCGTTTCGGAAAAAGGCTCTGCCGAGAACGGGCACCATGAGACCTTGCGTCTCTGGGAAAGCACAGATCCCCAGGGCTGTTGTGCCTGTGAATAGGCTGCCCAGGGAAGGTGAAGACCAGCAGCAGCTTTCAGTGCTGGCCCCTTCCTGGTGGGAAGAGGAGCCGGACGTTTGCCGTTTTGGAAAAAGGCACTGCCGAGAACGGGCACCATGAGACCTTGCGTCTCTGGGAAAGCACAGATCCCCAGTGCTGTTGTGCCTGTGAATAGGCTGCCAAGGGAAGGTGAAGAGCAGCAACAGCTTTCAGGGCTGGCCCCTTCCTGGCGGGAGAAGGAGCCAGACGTTTGCCGTTTCGGAAAAAGGCACTACCGAGAACGGGCACCATGAGACCTTGCGTCTCTGGGAAAGCACAGATCCCCAGTGCTGTTGTGCCTGTGAATAGGCTACCCAGGGAAGGCGAAGAGCAGCAAGAGCTTTCAGGGCTGGCCCCTTCCTTGTGGGAAGAGGAGCCGGACGTTTGCCGTTTCGGAAAAAGTCTCTGCCGAGAACGGGCACCATGAGACCTTGCGTCTCTGGGAAAGCACAGATCCCCAGGGCTGTTGTGCCTGTGAATAGGCTGCCCAGGGAAGGTGAAGAGCAGCAGCAGCTTTCAGGGCTGGCCCCTTCCTGGTGGGAGAAGGAGCCAGACGTTTGCCGTTTCGAAAAAGGCTCTGCCGAGAATGGGCACCATGAGACCTTGCGTCTCTGGGAAAGCACAGATCCCCAGTGCTGTTGTGCCTGTGAATAGGCTGCCCAGGGAAGGCGAAGACCAGCAGCAGCTTTCAGGGCTGGCCCCTTCCTGGCTGGAGAAGGAGCCGGACGTTTCCCGTTTTGGAAAAAGGCTCTGCCGAGAACGAGTGCCATGAGACCTTGCGTCTCTGGGAAAGCACAGATCCCCAGTGCTGTTGTGCCTGTGAATAGGCTGCCCAGGGAAGGCGAAGAGCAGCAGCAGCTTTCAGGGCTGGCCCCTTCCTGGCGGGAAGAGGAGCCGGACGTTTGCCGTTTCGGAAAAAGGCTCTGCCGAGAACGGGCACCATGAGACCTTGCGTCTCTGGGAAAGCACAGATCCCCAGTGCTGTTGTGCCTGTGAATAGGCTGCCCAGGGAAGGTGAAGACCAGCAGCAGCTTTCAGGTCTGGCCCCTTCCTTGTGGGAAGAGGAGCCGGACGTTTGCCGTTTCGGAAAAAGGCTCTGCCGAGAATGGGCACCATGAGACCTTCCGTCTCTGGGAAAGCACAGATCCCCAGGGCTGTTGTGCCTGTGAATAGGCTGCCCAGGGAAGGCGAAGAACAGCAACAGCTTTCAGGGCTGGCCCCTTCCTGGCGGGAGAAGGAGCCAGACGTTTGCCGTTTCGGAAAAAGGCTCTGCCGAGAACGGGCACCATGAGACCTTGCGTCTCTGGGAAAGCACAGATCCCCAGGGCTGTTGTGCCTGTGAATAGGCTGCCCAGGGAAGGTGAAGACCAGCAGCAGCTTTCAGGTCTGGCCCCTTCCTGGTGGGAAGAGGAGCCGGACGTTAGCCGTTTTGGAAAAAGGCACTGCCGAGAACGGGCACCATGAGACCTTGCGTCTCTGGGAAAGCACAGATCCCCAGTGCTGTTGTGCCTGTGAATAGGCTGCCCAGGGAAGGCGAAGAGCAGCAAGAGCTTTCAGGGCTGGCCCCTTCCTGGCGGGAGAAGGAGCTGGACGTTTGCCGTTTCGGAAAAAGGCTCTGCCGAGAACGGGCACCATGAGACCTTGCATCTCTGGGAAAGCACAGATCCCCAGTGCTGTTGTGCCTGTGAATAGGCTGCCCAGGGAAGGTGAAGAGCAGCAGCAGCTTTCAGGGCTGGCCCATTCCTGGTGGGAGAAGGAGCCAGACGTTTCCCGTTTCGGAAAAAGGCTCTGCCGAGAACGGGCACCATGAGACCTTGCGTCTCTGGGAAAGCACAGATCCCCAGTGCTGTTGTGCCTGTGAATAGGCTGCCCAGGGAAGGCGAAGAGCAGCAACAGCTTTCAGGGCTGGACCCTACATGGCGGGAATACGAGCTGGACGTTTGCCGTTTCGGAAAAAGGCTCTGCCGAGAACGGGCACCATGAGACCTTGCGTCTCTGGGAAAGCACAGATCCCCAGGGCTGTTGTGCCTGTGAATAGGCTGCCCAGGGAAGGTGAAGACCAGCAGCAGCTTTCAGTGCTGGCCCCTTCCTGGTGGGAAGAGGAGCCGGACGTTTGCCGTTTTGGAAAAAGGCACTGCCGAGAACGGGCACCATGAGACCTTGCGTCTCTGGGAAAGCACAGATCCCCAGTGCTGTTGTGCCTGTGAATAGGCTGCCCAGGGAAGGCGAAGAGCAGCAACAGCTTTCAGGGCTGGCCCCTTCGTGGCGGGAATAGGAGCCGGACGTTTGCCGTTTCGGAAAAAGGCTCTGTCGAGAACGGGCACCATGAGACCTTGCGTCTCTGGGAAAGCACAGATCCCCAGGGCTGTTGTGCCTGTGAATAGGCTGCCCCGGGAAGGTGAAGACCAGCAGCAGCTTTCAGGTCTGGCCCCTTCCTGGCGGGAGAAGGAGCCGGACGTTTGCCGTTTTGGAAAAAGGCTCTGCCGAGAACGAGTGCCATGAGATGTCCCATCTGTGGGAAGGCAAAGATCCCCGATGCTGTTGTGCCTGTGAATAGGCTGCCCAGGGAAGGTGAAGAGCAGCAACAGCTGTCAGGGCTGGCACCTTCCTGGTGGGAAGAGGAGCCGGACGTTTGCCGTTTTGGAAAAAGGCTCTGCCGAGAACGGGCACCATGAGACCTTGCGTCTCTGGGAAAACACAGATCCTCAGTGCTGTTGTGCCTGTGAATAGGCTGCCCAGGGAAGGCAAAGAGCAGCAGCAGCTTTCAGGGCTGGCCCCTTCCTGGTGGGAGAAGGAGCCGGACGTTTGCCGTTTCGGAAAAAGGCTCTGCCGAGAACGGGCACCATGAGACCTTGCGTCTCTGGGAAAGCACAGATCCCCAGGGCTGTTGTGCCTGTGAATAGGCTGCCCAGGGAAGGTGAAGAGCAGCAACAGCTTTCAGGGCTGGCCCCTTCCTGGCGGGAGAAGGAGCCGGACGTTTGCCGTTTTGGAAAAAGGCTCTGCCGAGAACGGGCACCATGAGACCTTGCGTCTCTGGGAAAGCACAGATCCCCAGTGCTGTTGTGCCTGTGAATAGGCTGCCCAGAGAAGGCGAAGAACAACAACAGCTTTCAGGGCTGGCCCCTTCCTGGCGGGAGAAGGAGCCAGACGTTTGCCGTTTCGGAAAAAGGCACTGCCGAGAACGGGCACCATGAGACCTTGCGTCTCTGGGAAAGCACAGATCCCCAGTGCTGTTGTGCCTGTGAATAGGCTGCCCAGGGAAGGCGAAGAGCAGCAACAGCTTTCAGGGCTGGCCCCTTCATGGCGGGAATACGAGCCAGACTTTTGCCGTTTCGGAAAAAGGCTGTGCCGAGAACGGGCACCATGAGACCTTGTGTCTCTGGGAAAGCACTGATCCCCAGGGCTGTTGTGCCTGTGAATAGGCTGCCCAGGGAAGGTGAAGACCAGCAGCACCTTTCAGGTCTGGCCCCTTCCTGGTGGGAAGAGGAGCCGGACGTTTGCCGTTTTGGAAAAAGGCTCTGCCGAGAATGGGCACCATGAGACCTTCCGTCTCTGGGAAAGAACAGATCCCCAGTGCTGTTGTGCCTGTGAATAGGCTGCCCAGGGAAGGTGAAGAGCAGCAGCAGCTTTCAGGGCTGGCCCCTTCCTGGCGGGAGAAGGAGCCAGACGTTTGCCGTTTCGGAAAAAGGCTCTGCCGAGAACGGGCACCATGAGACCTTGCGTCTCTGGGAAAGCACAGATCCCCAGTGCTGTTGTGCCTGTGAATAGGCTGCCCAGGGAAGGTGAAGAGCAGCAGCAGCTTTCAGGTCTGGCCCCTTCGTGGCGGGAGAAGGAGCCAGACGTTTGCCGTTTCGGAAAAAGGCACTACCGAGAACGGGCACCATGAGACCTTGCGTCTCTGGGAAAGCACAGATCCCCAGTGCTGTTGTGCCTGTGAATAGGCTGCCAAGGGAAGGTGAAGAGCAGCAAGAGCTTTCAGGGCTGGCCAATTCGTGGCGGGAATAGAAGCCGGACGTTTGCCGTTTCGGAAAAAGGCACTACCGAGAACGGGCACCATGAGACCTTGCGTCTCTGGGAAAGCACACATCCCCAGGGCTGTTGTGCCTGTGAATAGGCTGCCCAGGGAAGGCGAAGAGCAGCAAGAGCTTTCAGGGCTGGCCCCTTCCTGGTGGGAGAAGGAGCTGGACGTTTGCCGTTTCGAAAAAGGCTCTGCCGAGAATGGGCACCATGAGACCTTGCGTCTCTGGGAAAGCACAGATCCCCAGTGCTGTTGTGCCTGTGAATAGGCTGCCCAGGGAAGGCGAAGACCAGCAGCAGCTTTCAGGGCTGGCCCCTTCCTGGCTGGAGAAGGAGCCAGACGTTTGCCGTTTCGGAAAAAGGCTCTGCCGAGAACGGGCACCATGAGACCTTGCGTCTCTGGGAAAGCACAGATCCCCAGGGCTGTTGTGCCTGTGAATAGGCTGCCAAGGGAAGGTGAAGACCAGCAGCAGCTTTCAGGTCTGACCCCTTCCTTGTGGGAAGAGGAGCCAGACGTTTGCCGTTTTGGAAAAAGGCTCTGCCGAGAACGAGTGCCATGAGACGTTCCGCCTATGGAAAGGCAAATATCCCCATTGCTGTTGTGCCTGTGAATAGGCTGCCCAGGGAATGTGAAGACCAGCAGCAGCTTTCAGGGCTGACCCTTCCTGGTGGGAGAAGGAGCCAGACGTTTCCCGTTTCGGAAAAAGGCTCTGCCGAGAACGGGCACCATGAGACCTTGCGTCTCTGGGAAAGCACAGATCCCCAGGGCTGTTGTGCCTGTGAATAGGCTGCCCAGGGAAGGCGAAGAGCAGCAGCAGCTTTCAGGGCTCGCCCCTTCCTTGTGGGAAGAGGAGCCGGACGTTTGCCGTTTTGGAAAAAGGCTCTGCCGAGAACGAGTGCCATGAGACGTTCCGCCTATGGAAAGGCAAATATCCCCAGGGCTGTTGTGCCTGTGAATAGGCTGCCAAGGGAAGGTGAAGAGCAGCAGCAGCTTTCAGGGCTGGCACCTTCCTTGTGGGACAGATAGCCGGACGTTTGCCTTTTCGGAAAGAGGCTCTGCCGAGAACGGGCACCATGAGACCTTGCGTCTCTGGGAAAGCACAGATCCCCAGGGCTGTTGTGCCTGTGAATAGGCTGCCCAGGGAAGGTGAAGAGCAGCAGCAGCTTTCAGTGCTGGCTCCTTCCTGGCGGGAAGAGGAGCCGGACGTTTCCCGTTTTGGAAAAAGGCTCTGCCGAGAACGAGTGCCATGAGACCTTGCGTCTCTGGGAAAGCACAGATCCCCAGTGCTGTTGTGCCTGTGAATAGGCTGCCCAGGGAAGGCGAAGAGCAGCAGCAGCTTTCAGGGCTGGCCCCTTCCTGGCGGGAAGAGGAGCCAGACGTTTCCTGTTTCGTAAAAAGGCTCTGCCGAGAACGGGCACCATGAGACCTTGCGTCTCTGGGAAAGCACAGATCCCCAGTGCTGTTGTGCCTGTGAATAGGCTGCCCAGGGAAGGTGAAGACCAGCAGCAGCTTTCAGGTCTGGCCCCTTCCTTGTGTGAAGAGGAGCCGGACGTTTGCCGTTTCGGAAAAAGGCTCTGCCGAGAATGGGCACCATGAGACCTTCCGTCTCTGGGAAAGCACAGATCCCCAGGGCTGTTGTGCCTGTGAATAGGCTGCCCAGGGAAGGCGAAGAACAGCAACAGCTTTCAGGGCTGGCCCCTTCCTGGCGGGAGAAGGAGCCAGACGTTTGCCGTTTCGGAAAAAGGCTCTGCCGAGAACGGGCACCATGAGACCTTGCGTCTCTGGGAAAGCACAGATCCCCAGGGCTGTTGTGCCTGTGAATAGGCTGCCCAGGGAAGGTGAAGACCAGCAGCAGCTTTCAGGTCTGGCCCCTTCCTGGTGGGAAGAGGAGCCGGACGTTAGCCGTTTTGGAAAAAGGCACTGCCGAGAACGGGCACCATGAGACCTTGCGTCTCTGGGAAAGCACAGATCCCCAGTGCTGTTGTGCCTGTGAATAGGCTGCCCAGGGAAGGCGAAGAGCAGCAAGAGCTTTCAGGGCTGGCCCCTTCCTGGCGGGAGAAGGAGCTGGACGTTTGCCGTTTCGGAAAAAGGCTCTGCCGAGAACGGGCACCATGAGACCTTGCATCTCTGGGAAAGCACAGATCCCCAGTGCTGTTGTGCCTGTGAATAGGCTGCCCAGGGAAGGTGAAGAGCAGCAGCAGCTTTCAGGGCTGGCCCATTCCTGGTGGGAGAAGGAGCCAGACGTTTGCCGTTTCGGAAAAAGGCTCTGCCGAGAACGGGCACCATGAGACCTTGCGTCTCTGGGAAAGCACAGATCCCCAGTGCTGTTGTGCCTGTGAATAGGCTGCCCAGGGAAGGCGAAGAGCAGCAACAGCTTTCAGGGCTGGACCCTACATGGCGGGAATACGAGCTGGACGTTTGCCGTTTCGGAAAAAGGCTCTGCCGAGAACGGGCACCATGAGACCTTGCGTCTCTGGGAAAGCACAGATCCCCAGGGCTGTTGTGCCTGTGAATAGGCTGCCCAGGGAAGGTGAAGACCAGCAGCAGCTTTCAGTGCTGGCCCCTTCCTGGTGGGAAGAGGAGCCGGACGTTTGCCGTTTTGGAAAAAGGCACTGCCGAGAACGGGCACCATGAGACCTTGCGTCTCTGGGAAAGCACAGATCCCCAGTGCTGTTGTGCCTGTGAATAGGCTGCCCAGGGAAGGCGAAGAGCAGCAACAGCTTTCAGGGCTGGCCCCTTCGTGGCGGGAATAGGAGCCGGACGTTTGCCGTTTCGGAAAAAGGCTCTGTCGAGAACGGGCACCATGAGACCTTGCGTCTCTGGGAAAGCACAGATCCCCAGGGCTGTTGTGCCTGTGAATAGGCTGCCCCGGGAAGGTGAAGAGCAGCAGCAGCTTTCAGGTCTGGCCCCTTCCTTGTGGGAAGAGGAGCCGGACGTTTGCCGTTTTGGAAAAAGGCTCTGCGGAGAACGAGTGCCATGAGACGTTCCGCCTATGGAAAGGCAAATATCCCCATTGCTGTTGTGCCTGTGAATAGGCTGCCCAGGGAAGGTGAAGAGCAGCAACAGCTTTCAGGGCTGGCCCCTTCCTGGCGGGAGAAGGAGCCGGACGTTTGCCGTTTTGGAAAAAGGCTCTGCCGAGAACGAGTGCCATGAGATGTCCCATCTGTGGGAAGGCAAAGATCCCCGATGCTGTTGTGCCTGTGAATAGGCTGCCCAGGGAAGGTGAAGAGCAGCAACAGCTGTCAGGGCTGGCACCTTCCTGGTGGGAAGAGGAGCCGGACGTTTGCCGTTTTGGAAAAAGGCTCTGCCGAGAACGGGCACCATGAGACCTTGCGTCTCTGGGAAAACACAGATCCTCAGTGCTGTTGTGCCTGTGAATAGGCTGCCCAGGGAAGGCAAAGAGCAGCAGCAGCTTTCAGGGCTGGCCCCTTCCTGGTGGGAGAAGGAGCCGGACGTTTGCCGTTTCGGAAAAAGGCTCTGCCGAGAACGGGCACCATGAGACCTTGCGTCTCTGGGAAAGCACAGATCCCCAGGGCTGTTGTGCCTGTGAATAGGCTGCCCAGGGAAGGTGAAGAGCAGCAACAGCTTTCAGGGCTGGCCCCTTCCTGGCGGGAGAAGGAGCCGGACGTTTGCCGTTTCGGAAAAAGGCTCTGCCGAGAACGGGCACCATGAGACCTTGCGTCTCTGGGAAAGCACAGATCCCCAGTGCTGTTGTGCCTGTGAATAGGCTGCCCAGAGAAGGCGAAGAACAACAACAGCTTTCAGGGCTGGCCCCTTCCTGGCGGGAGAAGGAGCCAGACGTTTGCCGTTTCGGAAAAAGGCACTGCCGAGAACGGGCACCATGAGACCTTGCGTCTCTGGGAAAGCACAGATCCCCAGTGCTGTTGTGCCTGTGAATAGGCTGCCCAGGGAAGGCGAAGAGCAGCAACAGCTTTCAGGGCTGGCCCCTTCATGGCGGGAATACGAGCCAGACTTTTGCCGTTTCGGAAAAAGGCTGTGCCGAGAACGGGCACCATGAGACCTTGTGTCTCTGGGAAAGCACTGATCCCCAGGGCTGTTGTGCCTGTGAATAGGCTGCCCAGGGAAGGTGAAGACCAGCAGCACCTTTCAGGTCTGGCCCCTTCCTGGTGGGAAGAGGAGCCGGACGTTTGCCGTTTTGGAAAAAGGCTCTGCCGAGAATGGGCACCATGAGACCTTCCGTCTCTGGGAAAGAACAGATCCCCAGTGCTGTTGTGCCTGTGAATAGGCTGCCCAGGGAAGGTGAAGAGCAGCAGCAGCTTTCAGGGCTGGCCCCTTCCTGGCGGGAGAAGGAGCCAGACGTTTGCCGTTTCGGAAAAAGGCTCTGCCGAGAACGGGCACCATGAGACCTTGCGTCTCTGGGAAAGCACAGATCCCCAGTGCTGTTGTGCCTGTGAATAGGCTGCCCAGGGAAGGTGAAGAGCAGCAGCAGCTTTCAGGTCTGGCCCCTTCGTGGCGGGAGAAGGAGCCAGACGTTTGCCGTTTCGGAAAAAGGCACTACCGAGAACGGGCACCATGAGACCTTGCGTCTCTGGGAAAGCACAGATCCCCAGTGCTGTTGTGCCTGTGAATAGGCTGCCAAGGGAAGGTGAAGAGCAGCAACAGCTTTCAGGGCTGGCCCCTTCCTGGCGGGAGAAGGAGCCAGACGTTTGCCGTTTCGGAAAAAGGCACTACCGAGAACGGGCACCATGAGACCTTGCGTCTCTGGGAAAGCACAGATCCCCAGTGCTGTTGTGCCTGTGAATAGGCTACCCAGGGAAGGCGAAGAGCAGCAAGAGCTTTCAGGGCTGGCCCCTTCCTTGTGGGAAGAGGAGCCGGACGTTTGCCGTTTCGGAAAAAGTCTCTGCCGAGAACGGGCACCATGAGACCTTGCGTCTCTGGGAAAGCACAGATCCCCAGGGCTGTTGTGCCTGTGAATAGGCTGCCCAGGGAAGGTGAAGAGCAGCAGCAGCTTTCAGGGCTGGCCCCTTCCTGGTGGGAAGAGGAGCCGGACGTTAGCCGTTTTGGAAAAAGGCACTGCCGAGAACGGGCACCATGAGACCTTGCGTCTCTGGGAAAGCACAGATCCCCAGTGCTGTTGTGCCTGTGAATAGGCTGCCCAGGGAAGGCGAAGAGCAGCAAGAGCTTTCAGGGCTGGCCCCTTCCTGGCGGGAGAAGGAGCTGGACGTTTCCCGTTTCGGAAAAAGGCTCTGCCGAGAACGGGCACCATGAGACCTTGCGTCTCTGGGAAAGCACAGATCCCCAGTGCTGTTGTGCCTGTGAATAGGCTGCCCAGGGAAGGTGAAGACCAGCAGCAGCTTTCAGGTCTGGCCCCTTCCTTGTGTGAAGAGGAGCCGGACGTTTGCCGTTTCGGAAAAAGGCTCTGCCGAGAATGGGCACCATGAGACCTTCCGTCTCTGGGAAAGCACAGATCCCCAGGGCTGTTGTGCCTGTGAATAGGCTGCCCAGGGAAGGCGAAGAACAGCAACAGCTTTCAGGGCTGGCCCCTTCCTGGCGGGAGAAGGAGCCAGACGTTTGCCGTTTCGGAAAAAGGCTCTGCCGAGAACGGGCACCATGAGACCTTGCGTCTCTGGGAAAGCACAGATCCCCAGGGCTGTTGTGCCTGTGAATAGGCTGCCCAGGGAAGGTGAAGACCAGCAGCAGCTTTCAGGTCTGGCCCCTTCCTGGTGGGAAGAGGAGCCGGACGTTAGCCGTTTTGGAAAAAGGCACTGCCGAGAACGGGCACCATGAGACCTTGCGTCTCTGGGAAAGCACAGATCCCCAGTGCTGTTGTGCCTGTGAATAGGCTGCCCAGGGAAGGCGAAGAGCAGCAAGAGCTTTCAGGGCTGGCCCCTTCCTGGCGGGAGAAGGAGCTGGACGTTTGCCGTTTCGGAAAAAGGCTCTGCCGAGAACGGGCACCATGAGACCTTGCATCTCTGGGAAAGCACAGATCCCCAGTGCTGTTGTGCCTGTGAATAGGCTGCCCAGGGAAGGTGAAGAGCAGCAGCAGCTTTCAGGGCTGGCCCATTCCTGGTGGGAGAAGGAGCCAGACGTTTGCCGTTTCGGAAAAAGGCTCTGCCGAGAACGGGCACCATGAGACCTTGCGTCTCTGGGAAAGCACAGATCCCCAGTGCTGTTGTGCCTGTGAATAGGCTGCCCAGGGAAGGCGAAGAGCAGCAACAGCTTTCAGGGCTGGACCCTACATGGCGGGAATACGAGCTGGACGTTTGCCGTTTCGGAAAAAGGCTCTGCCGAGAACGGGCACCATGAGACCTTGCGTCTCTGGGAAAGCACAGATCCCCAGGGCTGTTGTGCCTGTGAATAGGCTGCCCAGGGAAGGTGAAGACCAGCAGCAGCTTTCAGTGCTGGCCCCTTCCTGGTGGGAAGAGGAGCCGGACGTTTGCCGTTTTGGAAAAAGGCACTGCCGAGAACGGGCACCATGAGACCTTGCGTCTCTGGGAAAGCACAGATCCCCAGTGCTGTTGTGCCTGTGAATAGGCTGCCCAGGGAAGGCGAAGAGCAGCAACAGCTTTCAGGGCTGGCCCCTTCGTGGCGGGAATAGGAGCCGGACGTTTGCCGTTTCGGAAAAAGGCTCTGTCGAGAACGGGCACCATGAGACCTTGCGTCTCTGGGAAAGCACAGATCCCCAGGGCTGTTGTGCCTGTGAATAGGCTGCCCCGGGAAGGTGAAGAGCAGCAGCAGCTTTCAGGTCTGGCCCCTTCCTTGTGGGAAGAGGAGCCGGACGTTTGCCGTTTTGGAAAAAGGCTCTGCGGAGAACGAGTGCCATGAGACGTTCCGCCTATGGAAAGGCAAATATCCCCATTGCTGTTGTGCCTGTGAATAGGCTGCCCAGGGAAGGTGAAGAGCAGCAACAGCTTTCAGGGCTGGCCCCTTCCTGGCGGGAGAAGGAGCCGGACGTTTGCCGTTTTGGAAAAAGGCTCTGCCGAGAACGAGTGCCATGAGATGTCCCATCTGTGGGAAGGCAAAGATCCCCGATGCTGTTGTGCCTGTGAATAGGCTGCCCAGGGAAGGTGAAGAGCAGCAACAGCTGTCAGGGCTGGCACCTTCCTGGTGGGAAGAGGAGCCGGACGTTTGCCGTTTTGGAAAAAGGCTCTGCCGAGAACGGGCACCATGAGACCTTGCGTCTCTGGGAAAACACAGATCCTCAGTGCTGTTGTGCCTGTGAATAGGCTGCCCAGGGAAGGCAAAGAGCAGCAGCAGCTTTCAGGGCTGGCCCCTTCCTGGTGGGAGAAGGAGCCGGACGTTTGCCGTTTCGGAAAAAGGCTCTGCCGAGAACGGGCACCATGAGACCTTGCGTCTCTGGGAAAGCACAGATCCCCAGGGCTGTTGTGCCTGTGAATAGGCTGCCCAGGGAAGGTGAAGAGCAGCAACAGCTTTCAGGGCTGGCCCCTTCCTGGCGGGAGAAGGAGCCGGACGTTTGCCGTTTCGGAAAAAGGCTCTGCCGAGAACGGGCACCATGAGACCTTGCGTCTCTGGGAAAGCACAGATCCCCAGTGCTGTTGTGCCTGTGAATAGGCTGCCCAGAGAAGGCGAAGAACAACAACAGCTTTCAGGGCTGGCCCCTTCCTGGCGGGAGAAGGAGCCAGACGTTTGCCGTTTCGGAAAAAGGCACTGCCGAGAACGGGCACCATGAGACCTTGCGTCTCTGGGAAAGCACAGATCCCCAGTGCTGTTGTGCCTGTGAATAGGCTGCCCAGGGAAGGCGAAGAGCAGCAACAGCTTTCAGGGCTGGCCCCTTCATGGCGGGAATACGAGCCAGACTTTTGCCGTTTCGGAAAAAGGCTGTGCCGAGAACGGGCACCATGAGACCTTGTGTCTCTGGGAAAGCACTGATCCCCAGGGCTGTTGTGCCTGTGAATAGGCTGCCCAGGGAAGGTGAAGACCAGCAGCACCTTTCAGGTCTGGCCCCTTCCTGGTGGGAAGAGGAGCCGGACGTTTGCCGTTTTGGAAAAAGGCTCTGCCGAGAATGGGCACCATGAGACCTTCCGTCTCTGGGAAAGAACAGATCCCCAGTGCTGTTGTGCCTGTGAATAGGCTGCCCAGGGAAGGTGAAGAGCAGCAGCAGCTTTCAGGGCTGGCCCCTTCCTGGCGGGAGAAGGAGCCAGACGTTTGCCGTTTCGGAAAAAGGCTCTGCCGAGAACGGGCACCATGAGACCTTGCGTCTCTGGGAAAGCACAGATCCCCAGTGCTGTTGTGCCTGTGAATAGGCTGCCCAGGGAAGGTGAAGAGCAGCAGCAGCTTTCAGGTCTGGCCCCTTCGTGGCGGGAGAAGGAGCCAGACGTTTGCCGTTTCGGAAAAAGGCACTACCGAGAACGGGCACCATGAGACCTTGCGTCTCTGGGAAAGCACAGATCCCCAGTGCTGTTGTGCCTGTGAATAGGCTGCCAAGGGAAGGTGAAGAGCAGCAACAGCTTTCAGGGCTGGCCCCTTCCTGGCGGGAGAAGGAGCCAGACGTTTGCCGTTTCGGAAAAAGGCACTACCGAGAACGGGCACCATGAGACCTTGCGTCTCTGGGAAAGCACAGATCCCCAGTGCTGTTGTGCCTGTGAATAGGCTACCCAGGGAAGGCGAAGAGCAGCAAGAGCTTTCAGGGCTGGCCCCTTCCTTGTGGGAAGAGGAGCCGGACGTTTGCCGTTTCGGAAAAAGTCTCTGCCGAGAACGGGCACCATGAGACCTTGCGTCTCTGGGAAAGCACAGATCCCCAGGGCTGTTGTGCCTGTGAATAGGCTGCCCAGGGAAGGTGAAGAGCAGCAGCAGCTTTCAGGGCTGGCCCCTTCCTGGTGGGAAGAGGAGCCGGACGTTAGCCGTTTTGGAAAAAGGCACTGCCGAGAACGGGCACCATGAGACCTTGCGTCTCTGGGAAAGCACAGATCCCCAGTGCTGTTGTGCCTGTGAATAGGCTGCCCAGGGAAGGCGAAGAGCAGCAAGAGCTTTCAGGGCTGGCCCCTTCCTGGCGGGAGAAGGAGCTGGACGTTTCCCGTTTCGGAAAAAGGCTCTGCCGAGAACGGGCACCATGAGACCTTGCATCTCTGGGAAAGCACAGATCCCCAGTGCTGTTGTGCCTGTGAATAGGCTGCCCAGGGAAGGTGAAGAGCAGCAGCAGCTTTCAGGGCTGGCCCATTCCTGGTGGGAGAAGGAGCCAGACGTTTCCCGTTTCGGAAAAAGGCTCTGCCGAGAACGGGCACCATGAGACCTTGCGTCTCTGGGAAAGCACAGATCCCCAGTGCTGTTGTGCCTGTGAATAGGCTGCCCAGGGAAGGCGAAGAGCAGCAACAGCTTTCAGGGCTGGACCCTACATGGCGGGAATACGAGCTGGACGTTTGCCGTTTCGGAAAAAGGCTCTGCCGAGAACGGGCACCATGAGACCTTGCGTCTCTGGGAAAGCACAGATCCCCAGGGCTGTTGTGCCTGTGAATAGGCTGCCCAGGGAAGGTGAAGACCAGCAGCAGCTTTCAGTGCTGGCCCCTTCCTGGTGGGAAGAGGAGCCGGACGTTTGCCGTTTTGGAAAAAGGCACTGCCGAGAACGGGCACCATGAGACCTTGCGTCTCTGGGAAAGCACAGATCCCCAGTGCTGTTGTGCCTGTGAATAGGCTGCCAAGGGAAGGTGAAGAGCAGCAACAGCTTTCAGGGCTGGCCCCTTCCTGGCGGGAGAAGGAGCCAGACGTTTGCCGTTTCGGAAAAAGGCACTACCGAGAACGGGCACCATGAGACCTTGCGTCTCTGGGAAAGCACAGATCCCCAGTGCTGTTGTGCCTGTGAATAGGCTACCCAGGGAAGGCGAAGAGCAGCAAGAGCTTTCAGGGCTGGCCCCTTCCTTGTGGGAAGAGGAGCCGGACGTTTGCCGTTTCGGAAAAAGTCTCTGCCGAGAACGGGCACCATGAGACCTTGCGTCTCTGGGAAAGCACAGATCCCCAGGGCTGTTGTGCCTGTGAATAGGCTGCCCAGGGAAGGTGAAGAGCAGCAGCAGCTTTCAGGGCTGGCCCCTTCCTGGTGGGAGAAGGAGCCAGACGTTTGCCGTTTCGAAAAAGGCTCTGCCGAGAATGGGCACCATGAGACCTTGCGTCTCTGGGAAAGCACAGATCCCCAGTGCTGTTGTGCCTGTGAATAGGCTGCCCAGGGAAGGCGAAGACCAGCAGCAGCTTTCAGGGCTGGCCCCTTCCTGGCTGGAGAAGGAGCCGGACGTTTCCCGTTTTGGAAAAAGGCTCTGCCGAGAACGAGTGCCATGAGACCTTGCGTCTCTGGGAAAGCACAGATCCCCAGTGCTGTTGTGCCTGTGAATAGGCTGCCCAGGGAAGGCGAAGACCAGCAGCAGCTTTCAGGGCTGGCCCCTTCCTGGCGGGAAGAGGAGCCGGACGTTTGCCGTTTCGGAAAAAGGCTCTGCCGAGAACGGGCACCATGAGACCTTGCGTCTCTGGGAAAGCACAGATCCCCAGTGCTGTTGTGCCTGTGAATAGGCTGCCCAGGGAAGGTGAAGACCAGCAGCAGCTTTCAGGTCTGGCCCCTTCCTTGTGGGAAGAGGAGCCGGACGTTTGCCGTTTCGGAAAAAGGCTCTGCCGAGAATGGGCACCATGAGACCTTCCGTCTCTGGGAAAGCACAGATCCCCAGGGCTGTTGTGCCTGTGAATAGGCTGCCCAGGGAAGGCGAAGAACAGCAACAGCTTTCAGGGCTGGCCCCTTCCTGGCGGGAGAAGGAGCCAGACGTTTGCCGTTTCGGAAAAAGGCTCTGCCGAGAACGGGCACCATGAGACCTTGCGTCTCTGGGAAAGCACAGATCCCCAGGGCTGTTGTGCCTGTGAATAGGCTGCCCAGGGAAGGTGAAGACCAGCAGCAGCTTTCAGGTCTGGCCCCTTCCTGGTGGGAAGAGGAGCCGGACGTTAGCCGTTTTGGAAAAAGGCACTGCCGAGAACGGGCACCATGAGACCTTGCGTCTCTGGGAAAGCACAGATCCCCAGTGCTGTTGTGCCTGTGAATAGGCTGCCCAGGGAAGGCGAAGAGCAGCAAGAGCTTTCAGGGCTGGCCCCTTCCTGGCGGGAGAAGGAGCTGGACGTTTGCCGTTTCGGAAAAAGGCTCTGCCGAGAACGGGCACCATGAGACCTTGCATCTCTGGGAAAGCACAGATCCCCAGTGCTGTTGTGCCTGTGAATAGGCTGCCCAGGGAAGGTGAAGAGCAGCAGCAGCTTTCAGGGCTGGCCCATTCCTGGTGGGAGAAGGAGCCAGACGTTTGCCGTTTCGGAAAAAGGCTCTGCCGAGAACGGGCACCATGAGACCTTGCGTCTCTGGGAAAGCACAGATCCCCAGTGCTGTTGTGCCTGTGAATAGGCTGCCCAGGGAAGGCGAAGAGCAGCAAGAGCTTTCAGGGCTGGACCCTACATGGCGGGAATACGAGCTGGACGTTTGCCGTTTCGGAAAAAGGCTCTGCCGAGAACGGGCACCATGAGACCTTGCGTCTCTGGGAAAGCACAGATCCCCAGGGCTGTTGTGCCTGTGAATAGGCTGCCCAGGGAAGGTGAAGACCAGCAGCAGCTTTCAGTGCTGGCCCCTTCCTGGTGGGAAGAGGAGCCGGACGTTTGCCGTTTTGGAAAAAGGCACTGCCGAGAACGGGCACCATGAGACCTTGCGTCTCTGGGAAAGCACAGATCCCCAGTGCTGTTGTGCCTGTGAATAGGCTGCCCAGGGAAGGCGAAGAGCAGCAACAGCTTTCAGGGCTGGCCCCTTCGTGGCGGGAATAGGAGCCGGACGTTTGCCGTTTCGGAAAAAGGCTCTGTCGAGAACGGGCACCATGAGACCTTGCGTCTCTGGGAAAGCACAGATCCCCAGGGCTGTTGTGCCTGTGAATAGGCTGCCCCGGGAAGGTGAAGACCAGCAGCAGCTTTCAGGTCTGGCCCCTTCCTGGCGGGAGAAGGAGCCGGACGTTTGCCGTTTTGGAAAAAGGCTCTGCCGAGAACGAGTGCCATGAGATGTCCCATCTGTGGGAAGGCAAAGATCCCCGATGCTGTTGTGCCTGTGAATAGGCTGCCCAGGGAAGGTGAAGAGCAGCAACAGCTGTCAGGGCTGGCACCTTCCTGGTGGGAAGAGGAGCCGGACGTTTGCCGTTTTGGAAAAAGGCTCTGCCGAGAACGGGCACCATGAGACCTTGCGTCTCTGGGAAAACACAGATCCTCAGTGCTGTTGTGCCTGTGAATAGGCTGCCCAGGGAAGGCAAAGAGCAGCAGCAGCTTTCAGGGCTGGCCCCTTCCTGGTGGGAGAAGGAGCCGGACGTTTGCCGTTTCGGAAAAAGGCTCTGCCGAGAACGGGCACCATGAGACCTTGCGTCTCTGGGAAAGCACAGATCCCCAGGGCTGTTGTGCCTGTGAATAGGCTGCCCAGGGAAGGTGAAGAGCAGCAACAGCTTTCAGGGCTGGCCCCTTCCTGGCGGGAGAAGGAGCCGGACGTTTGCCGTTTTGGAAAAAGGCTCTGCCGAGAACGGGCACCATGAGACCTTGCGTCTCTGGGAAAGCACAGATCCCCAGTGCTGTTGTGCCTGTGAATAGGCTGCCCAGAGAAGGCGAAGAACAACAACAGCTTTCAGGGCTGGCCCCTTCCTGGCGGGAGAAGGAGCCAGACGTTTGCCGTTTCGGAAAAAGGCACTGCCGAGAACGGGCACCATGAGACCTTGCGTCTCTGGGAAAGCACAGATCCCCAGTGCTGTTGTGCCTGTGAATAGGCTGCCCAGGGAAGGCGAAGAGCAGCAACAGCTTTCAGGGCTGGCCCCTTCATGGCGGGAATACGAGCCAGACTTTTGCCGTTTCGGAAAAAGGCTGTGCCGAGAACGGGCACCATGAGACCTTGTGTCTCTGGGAAAGCACTGATCCCCAGGGCTGTTGTGCCTGTGAATAGGCTGCCCAGGGAAGGTGAAGACCAGAAGCACCTTTCAGGTCTGGCCCCTTCCTGGTGGGAAGAGGAGCCGGACGTTTGCCGTTTTGGAAAAAGGCTCTGCCGAGAATGGGCACCATGAGACCTTCCGTCTCTGGGAAAGAACAGATCCCCAGTGCTGTTGTGCCTGTGAATAGGCTGCCCAGGGAAGGTGAAGAGCAGCAGCAGCTTTCAGGGCTGGCCCCTTCCTGGCGGGAGAAGGAGCCAGACGTTTGCCGTTTCGGAAAAAGGCTCTGCCGAGAACGGGCACCATGAGACCTTGCGTCTCTGGGAAAGCACAGATCCCCAGTGCTGTTGTGCCTGTGAATAGGCTGCCCAGGGAAGGTGAAGAGCAGCAGCAGCTTTCAGGTCTGGCCCCTTCGTGGCGGGAGAAGGAGCCAGACGTTTGCCGTTTCGGAAAAAGGCACTACCGAGAACGGGCACCATGAGACCTTGCGTCTCTGGGAAAGCACAGATCCCCAGTGCTGTTGTGCCTGTGAATAGGCTGCCAAGGGAAGGTGAAGAGCAGCAACAGCTTTCAGGGCTGGCCCCTTCCTGGCGGGAGAAGGAGCCAGACGTTTGCCGTTTCGGAAAAAGGCACTACCGAGAACGGGCACCATGAGACCTTGCGTCTCTGGGAAAGCACAGATCCCCAGTGCTGTTGTGCCTGTGAATAGGCTACCCAGGGAAGGCGAAGAGCAGCAAGAGCTTTCAGGGCTGGCCCCTTCCTTGTGGGAAGAGGAGCCGGACGTTTGCCGTTTCGGAAAAAGTCTCTGCCGAGAACGGGCACCATGAGACCTTGCGTCTCTGGGAAAGCACAGATCCCCAGGGCTGTTGTGCCTGTGAATAGGCTGCCCAGGGAAGGTGAAGAGCAGCAGCAGCTTTCAGGGCTGGCCCCTTCCTGGTGGGAGAAGGAGCTGGACGTTTGCCGTTTCGAAAAAGGCTCTGCCGAGAATGGGCACCATGAGACCTTGCGTCTCTGGGAAAGCACAGATCCCCAGTGCTGTTGTGCCTGTGAATAGGCTGCCCAGGGAAGGCGAAGACCAGCAGCAGCTTTCAGGGCTGGCCCCTTCCTGGCTGGAGAAGGAGCCAGACGTTTGCCGTTTCGGAAAAAGGCTCTGCCGAGAACGGGCACCATGAGACCTTGCGTCTCTGGGAAAGCACAGATCCCCAGGGCTGTTGTGCCTGTGAATAGGCTGCCAAGGGAAGGTGAAGACCAGCAGCAGCTTTCAGGTCTGACCCCTTCCTTGTGGGAAGAGGAGCCAGACGTTTGCCGTTTTGGAAAAAGGCTCTGCCGAGAACGAGTGCCATGAGACGTTCCGCCTATGGAAAGGCAAATATCCCCATTGCTGTTGTGCCTGTGAATAGGCTGCCCAGGGAATGTGAAGACCAGCAGCAGCTTTCAGGGCTGACCCTTCCTGGTGGGAGAAGGAGCCAGACGTTTCCCGTTTCGGAAAAAGGCTCTGCCGAGAACGGGCACCATGAGACCTTCCGTCTCTGGGAAAGCACAGATCCCCAGGGCTGTTGTGCCTGTGAATAGGCTGCCCAGGGAAGGTGAAGAGCAGCAACAGCTTTCAGGGCTGGCCCCTTCCTGGCGGGAGAAGGAGCCGGACGTTTGCCGTTTCGGAAAAAGGCTCTGCCGAGAACGGGCACCATGAGACCTTGCGTCTCTGGGAAAGCACAGATCCCCAGGGCTGTTGTGCCTGTGAATAGGCTGCCCAGGGAAGGCGAAGAGCAGCAACAGCTTTCAGGGCTGGCCCCTTCCTGGCTGGAGAAGGAGCCAGACGTTTGCCGTTTCGGAAAAAGGCTCTGCCGAGAACGGGCACCATGAGACCTTGCGTCTCTGGGAAAGCACAGATCCCCAGGGCTGTTGTGCCTGTGAATAGGCTGCCCAGGGAAGGTGAAGAGCAGCAACAGCTTTCAGGGCTGGCCCCTTCCTGGCGGGAGAAGGAGCTGGACGTTTGCCGTTTCGGAAAAAGGCTCTGCCGAGAACGGGCACCATGAGACCTTGCGTCTCTGGGAAAGCACAGATCCCCAGGGCTGTTGTGCCTGTGAATAGGCTGCCCAGGGAAGGTGAAGACCAGCAACAGCTTTCAGGTCTGGCCCCTTCCTTGTGGGAAGAGGAGCCGGACGTTTGCCCTTTTGGAAAAAGGCTCTGCCGAGAACGAGTGCCATGAGACGTTCCGCCTATGGAAAGGCAAATATCGCCAGGGCTGTTGTGCCTGTGAATAGGCTGCCAAGGGAAGGTGAAGAGCAGCAGCAGCTTTCAGGGCTGGCACCTTCCTTGTGGGACAGATAGCCGGACGTTTGCCTTTTCGGAAAGAGGCTCTGCCGAGAACGGGCACCATGAGACCTTGCGTCTCTGGGAAAGCACAGATCCCCAGTGCTGTTGTGCCTGTGAATAGGCTGCCCAGGGAAGGCGAAGAGCAGCAGCAGCTTTCAGGGCTGGCCCCTTCCTGGCGGGAAGAGGAGCCAGACGTTTCCTGTTTCGTAAAAAGGCTCTGCCGAGAACGGGCACCATGAGACCTTGCGTCTCTGGGAAAGCACAGATCCCCAGTGCTGTTGTGCCTGTGAATAGGCTGCCCAGGGAAGGTGAAGACCAGCAGCAGCTTTCAGGTCTGGCCCCTTCCTTGTGGGAAGAGGAGCCGGACGTTTGCCGTTTCGGAAAAAGGCTCTGCCGAGAATGGGCACCATGAGACCTTGCGTCTCTGGGAAAGCACAGATCCCCAGGGCTGTTGTGCCTGTGAATAGGCTGCCCAGGGAAGGTGAAGAGCAGCAGCAGCTTTCAGTGCTGGCCCCTTCCTGGCGGGAGAAGAGCCGGACGTTTGCCGTTTCGGAAAAAGGCTCTGCCGAGAACGGGCACCATGAGACCTTCCGTCTCTGGGAAAGCACAGATCCCCAGTGCTGTTGTGCCTGTGAATAGGCTGCCCAGGGAAGGTGAAGAGCAGCAAGAGCTTTCAGGGCTGGCCCCTTCCTGGCGGGAGAAGGAGCCGGACGTTTGCCGTTTTGGAAAAAGGCTCTGCCGAGAACGGGCACCATGAGACCTTGCGTCTCTGGGAAAGCACAGATCCCCAGGGCTGTTGTGCCTGTGAATAGGCTGCCCAGGGAAGGCGAAGAACAGCAACAGCTTTCAGGGCTGGCCCCTTCATGGCGGGAGAAGGAGCTGGACGTTTGCCGTTTCGGAAAAAGGCACTGCCGAGAACGGGCACCATGAGACCTTGCGTCTCTGGGAAAGCACAGATCCCCAGGGCTGTTGTGCCTGTGAATAGGCTGCCCAGGGAAGGCGAAGAGCAGCAACAGATTTCAGGGCTGGCCCCTTCATGGCGGGAATACGAGCCGGACATTTGCCGTTTCGGAAAAAGGCTCTGCCGAGAACGGGCACCATGAGACCTTGCGTCTCTGGGAAAGCACAGATCCCCAGTGCTGTTGTGCCTGTGAATAGGCTGCCCAGGGAAGGTGAAGAGCAGCAACAGCTTTCAGGGCTGGCCCCTTCCTGGTGGGAGGAGGAGCCAGACGTTTGCCGTTTCGGAAAAAGGCTCTGCCGAGAACGGGCACCATGAGACCTTGCATCTCTGGGAAAGCACAGATCCCCAGTGCTGTTGTGCCTGTGAATAGGCTGCCCAGTGAAGGTGAAGAGCAGCAGCAGCTTTCAGGGCTGGCCCATTCCTGGTGGGAGAAGGAGCCGGACTTTTGCCGTTTCGGAAAAAGGCTCTGCCGAGAACGGGCACCATGAGACCTTGCGTCTCTGGGAAAGCACAGATCCCCAGTGCTGTTGTGCCTGTGAATAGGCTGCCCAGGGAAGGCGAAGAGCAGCAACAGCTTTCAGGGCTGGACCCTTCATGGCGGGAATACGAGCTGGACGTTTCCCGTTTTGGAAAAAGGCTCTGCCGAGAACGGGCACCATGAGACCTTGCGTCTCTGGGAAAGCACAGATCCCCAGGGCTGTTGTGCCTGTGAATAGGCTGCCCTGGGAAGGTGAAGACCAGCAACAGCTTTCAGGTCTGGCCCCTTCCTGGTGGGAAGAGGAGCCGGACGTTTGCCGTTTTGGAAAAAGGCTCTGCTGAGAACGGGCACCATGAGACCTTCCGTCTCTGGGAAAGCACAGATCCCCAGTGCTGTTGTGCCTGTGAATAGGCTGCCCAGTGAAGGCAAAGAGCAGCAACAGCTTTCAGGGCTGGCCCCTTCCTGGCGGGAGAAGGAGCCGGACGTTTGCCGTTTCGGAAAAAGGCTCTGTCGAGAACGGGCACCATGAGACCTTGCGTCTCTGGGAAAGCACAGATCCCCAGGGCTGTTGTGCCTGTGAATAGGCTGCCCCGGGAAGGTGAAGACCAGCAGCAGCTTTCAGGTCTGGCCCCTTCCTTGTGGGAAGAGGAGCCGGACGTTTCCCGTTTTGGAAAAAGGATCTGCGGAGAACGAGTGCCATGAGACGTTCCACCTATGGAAAGGCAAATATCCCCATTGCTGTTGTGCCTGTGAATAGGCTGCCCAGGGAAGGTGAAGAGCAGCAACAGCTTTCAGGGCTGGCCCCTTCCTGGCGGGAGAAGGAGCCGGACGTTTGCCGTTTTGGAAAAAGGCTCTGCCGAGAACGAGTGCCATGAGATGTCCCATCTGTGGGAAGGCCAAGATCCCCGATGCTGTTGTGCCTGTGAATAGGCTGCCCAGGGAAGGTGAAGAGCAGCAACAGCTTTCAGGGCTGGCCCCTTCCTGGCGGGAGAAGGAGCCGGACGTTTGCCGTTTTGGAAAAAGGCTCTGCCGAGAACGGGCACCATGAGACCTTGCGTCTCTGGGAAAGCACAGATCCCCAGTGCTGTTGTGCCTGTGAATAGGCTGCCCAGAGAAGGCGAAGAACAACAACAGCTTTCAGGGCTGGCCCCTTCCTGGCGGGAGAAGGAGCCGGACGTTTGCCGTTTCGGAAAAAGGCACTGCCGAGAACGGGCACCATGAGACCTTGCGTCTCTGGGAAAGCACAGATCCCCAGGGCTGTTGTGCCTGTGAATAGGCTACCCAGGGAAGGCGAAGAGCAGCAAGAGCTTTCAGGGCTGGCCCCTTCCTTGTGGGAAGAGGAGACGGACGTTTGCCGTTTCGGAAAAAGGCTCTGCCGAGAACGGGCACCATGAGACCTTGCGTCTCTGGGAAAGCACAGATCCCCAGGGCTGTTGTGCCTGTGAATAGGCTGCCCAGGGAAGGTGAAGAGCAGCAGCAGCTTTCAGGGCTGGCCCCTTCCTGGTGGGAGAAGGAGCCAGACGTTTGCCGTTTCGAAAAAGGCTCTGCCGAGAATGGGCACCATGAGACCTTGCGTCTCTGGGAAAGCACAGATCCCCAGTGCTGTTGTGCCTGTGAATAGGCTGCCCAGGGAAGGCGAAGACCAGCAGCAGCTTTCAGGGCTGGCCCCTTCCTGTGAGAGAAGGAGCCGGACGTTTGCCGTTTCGGAAAAAGGCTCTGCCGAGAACGGGCACCATGAGACCTTGCGTCTCTGGGAAAGCACAGATCCCCAGGGCTGTTGTGCCTGTGAATAGGCTGCCAAGGGAAGGTGAAGACCAGCAGCAGCTTTCAGGTCTGACCCCTTCCTTGTGGGAAGAGGAGCCAGACGTTTGCCGTTTTGGAAAAAGGCTCTGCCGAGAACGAGTGCCATGAGACGTTCCGCCTATGGAAAGGCAAATATCCCCATTGCTGTTGTGCCTGTGAATAGGCTGCCCAGGGAATGTGAAGACCAGCAGCAGCTTTCAGGGCTGACCCTTCCTGGTGGGAGAAGGAGCCAGACGTTTCCCGTTTCGGAAAAAGGCTCTGCCGAGAACGGGCACCATGAGACCTTCCGTCTCTGGGAAAGCACAGATCCCCAGGGCTGTTGTGCCTGTGAATAGGCTGCCCAGGGAAGGTGAAGAGCAGCAACAGCTTTCAGGGCTGGCCCCTTCCTGGCGGGAGAAGGAGCCGGACGTTTGCCGTTTCGGAAAAAGGCTCTGCCGAGAACGGGCACCATGAGACCTTGCGTCTCTGGGAAAGCACAGATCCCCAGGGCTGTTGTGCCTGTGAATAGGCTGCCCAGGGAAGGTGAAGAGCAGCAGCAGCTTTCAGGTCTGGCCCCTTCATGGCGGGAGAAGGAGCCAGACGTTTGCCGTTTCGGAAAAAGGCACTACCGAGAACGGGCATCATGAGACCTTGCGTCTCTGGGAAAGCACAGATCCCCAGGGCTGTTGTGCCTGTGAATAGGCTGCCAAGGGAAGGTGAAGAGCAGCAACAGCTTTCAGGTCTGGCCCCTTCCTGGCGGGAGAAGGAGCCAGACGTTTGCCGTTTCGGAAAAAGGCACTACCGAGAACGGGCATCATGAGACCTTGCGTCTCTGGGAAAGCACAGATCCCCAGGGCTGTTGTGCCTGTGAATAGGCTGCCAAGGGAAGGTGAAGAGCAGCAACAGCTTTCAGGGCTGGCCCCTTCCTGGCGGGAGAAGGAGCCAGACGTTTGCCGTTTCGGAAAAAGGCACTACCGAGAACGGGCACCATGAGACCTTGCGTCTCTGGGAAAGCACAGATCCCCAGTGCTGTTGTGCCTGTGAATAGGCTACCCAGGGAAGGCGAAGAGCAGCAAGAGCTTTCAGGGCTGGCCCCTTCCTTGTGGGAAGAGGAGCCGGACGTTTGCCGTTTCGGAAAAAGGCTCTGCCGAGAACGGGCACCATGAGACCTTGCGTCTCTGGGAAAGCACAGATCCCCAGGGCTGTTGTGCCTGTGAATAGGCTGCCCAGGGAAGGTGAAGAGCAGCAGCAGCTTTCAGGGCTGGCCCCTTCCTGGTGGGAGAAGGAGCCAGACGTTTGCCGTTTCGAAAAAGGCTCTGCCGAGAATGGGCACCATGAGACCTTGCGTCTCTGGGAAAGCACAGATCCCCAGTGCTGTTGTGCCTGTGAATAGGCTGCCCAGGGAAGGCGAAGACCAGCAGCAGCTTTCAGGGCTGGCCCCTTCCTGTGAGAGAAGGAGCCGGACGTTTGCCGTTTCGGAAAAAGGCTCTGCCGAGAACGGGCACCATGAGACCTTGCGTCTCTGGGAAAGCACAGATCCCCAGGGCTGTTGTGCCTGTGAATAGGCTGCCAAGGGAAGGTGAAGACCAGCAGCAGCTTTCAGGTCTGACCCCTTCCTTGTGGGAAGAGGAGCCAGACGTTTGCCGATTTGGAAAAAGGCTCTGCCGAGAACGAGTGCCATGAGACGTTCCGCCTATGGAAAGGCAAATATCCCCATTGCTGTTGTGCCTGTGAATAGGCTGCCCAGGGAATGTGAAGACCAGCAGCATCTTTCAGGGCTGACCCTTCCTGGTGGGAGAAGGAGCCAGACGTTTCCCGTTTCGGAAAAAGGCTCTTCCGAGAACGGGCACCATGAGACCTTCCGTCTCTGGGAAAGCACAGATCCCCAGGGCTGTTGTGCCTGTGAATAGGCTGCCCAGGGAAGGTGAAGAGCAGCAACAGCTTTCAGGGCTGGCCCCTTCCTGGCGGGAGAAGGAGCCGGACGTTTGCCTTTTCGGAAAAAGGCTCTGCCGAGAACGGGCACCATGAGACCTTGCGTCTCTGGGAAAGCACAGATCCCCAGGGCTGTTGTGCCTGTGAATAGGCTGCCCAGGGAAGGTGAAGAGCAGCAACAGCTTTCAGGGCTGGCCCCTTCCTGGTGGGAGAAGGAGCTGGACGTTTGCCGTTTCAGAAAAAGGCTCTGCCGAGAACGGGCACCATGAGACCTTGCGTCTCTGGGAAAGCACAGATCCCCAGGGCTGTTGTGCCTGTGAATAGGCTGCCCAGGGAAGGTGAAGACCAGCAACAGCTTTCAGGTCTGGCCCCTTCCTTGTGGGAAGAGGAGCCGGACGTTTGCCCTTTTGGAAAAAGGCTCTGCCGAGAACGAGTGCCATGAGACGTTCCGCCTATGGAAAGGCAAATATCCCCAGGGCTGTTGTGCCTGTGAATAGGCTGCCAAGGGAAGGTGAAGAGCAGCAGCAGCTTTCAGGGCTGGCACCTTCCTTGTGGGACAGATAGCCGGACGTTTGCCTTTTCGGAAAGAGGCTCTGCCGAGAACGGGCACCATGAGACCTTGCGTCTCTGGGAAAGCACAGATCCCCAGTGCTGTTGTGCCTGTGAATAGGCTGCCCAGGGAAGGTGAAGAGCAGCAGCAGCTTTCAGTGCTGGCTCCTTCCAGGCGGGAAGAGGAGCCGGACATTTCCCGTTTTGGAAAAAGGCTCTGCCGAGAACGAGTGCCATGAGACCTTGCGTCTCTGGGAAAGCACAGATCCCCAGTGCTGTTGTGCCTGTGAATAGGCTGCCCAGGGAAGGCGAAGAGCAGCAGCAGCTTTCAGGGCTGGCCCCTTCCTGGCGGGAAGAGGAGCCAGACGTTTCCTGTTTCGTAAAAAGGCTCTGCCGAGAACGGGCACCATGAGACCTTGCGTCTCTGGGAAAGCACAGATCCCCAGTGCTGTTGTGCCTGTGAATAGGCTGCCCAGGGAAGGTGAAGACCAGCAGCAGCTTTCAGGTCTGGCCCCTTCCTTGTGGGAAGAGGAGCCGGACGTTTGCCGTTTCGGAAAAAGGCTCTGCCGAGAATGGGCACCATGAGACCTTGCGTCTCTGGGAAAGCACAGATCCCCAGTGCTGTTGTGCCTGTGAATAGGCTGCCCAGGGAAGGTGAAGAGCAGCAGCAGCTTTCAGTGCTGGCCCCTTCCTGGCGGGAGAAGGAGCCGGACGTTTGCCGTTTCGGAAAAAGGCTCTGCCGAGAACGGGCACCATGAGACCTTCCGTCTCTGGGAAAGCACAGATCCCCAGGGCTGTTGTGCCTGTGAATAGGCTGCCCAGGGAAGGTGAAGAGCAGCAAGAGCTTTCAGGGCTGGCTCCTTCCTGGCGGGAGAAGGAGCCGGACGTTTGCCGTTTTGGAAAAAGGCTCTGCCGAGAACGGGCACCATGAGACCTTGCGTCTCTGGGAAAGCACAGATCCCCAGGGCTGTTGTGCCTGTGAATAGGCTGCCCAGGGAAGGCGAAGAACAGCAACAGCTTTCAGGGCTGGCCCCTTCCTGGCGGGAGAAGGAGCCAGACGTTTGCCGTTTCGGAAAAAGGCACTGCCGAGAACGGGCACCATGAGACCTTGCGTCTCTGGGAAAGCACAGATCCCCAGGGCTGTTGTGCCTGTGAATAGGCTACCCAGGGAAGGCGAAGAGCAGCAAGAGCTTTCAGGGCTGGCCCCTTCGTGGCGGGAATAGGAGCCGGACGTTTCCCGTTTCGGAAAAAGGCTCTGCCGAGAACGGGCACCATGAGACCTTGCGTCTCTGGGAAAGCACAGATCCCCAGTGCTGTTGTGCCTGTGAATAGGCTGCCCAGGGAAGGCGAAGAGCAGCAGCAGCTTTCAGGGCTGGCCCCTTCCTGGCGGGAGAAGGAGCCAGACGTTTGCCGTTTCGGAAAAAGGCACTGCCGAGAACGGGCACCATGAGACCTTGCGTCTCTGGGAAAGCACAGATCCCCAGTGCTGTTGTGCCTGTGAATAGGCTGCCCAGGGAAGGCGAAGAGCAGCAACAGCTTTCAGGGCTTGCCCCTTCATGGCGGGAATACGAGCCGGACGTTTGCCGTTTCGGAAAAAGGCTCTGCCGAGAACGGGCACCATGAGACCTTGCGTCTCTGGGAAAGCACAGATCCCCAGGGTTGTTGTGCCTGTGAATAGGCTGCCCAGGGAAGGTGAAGACCAGCAGCAGCTTTCAGGTCTGGCCCCTTCCTGGTGGGAATAGGAGCTGGACGTTTGCCGTTTCGGAAAAAGGCTCTGCCGAGAACGGGCACCATGAGACCTTGCATCTCTGGGAAAGCACAGATCCCCAGTGCTGTTGTGCCTGTGAATAGGCTGCCCAGGGAAGGTGAAGAGCAGCAACAGCTTTCAGGGCTGGCCCCTTCCTGGCGGGAGAAGGAGCCGGACGTTTGCCCTTTTGGAAAAAGGCTCTGCCGAGAACGAGTGCCATGAGATGTCCCATCTGTGGGAAAGCACAGATCCCCAGTGCTGTTGTGCCTGTGAATAGGCTGCCCAGGGAAGGTGAAGAGCAGCAAGAGCTTTCAGGGCTGGCCCCTTCCTGGCGGGAGAAGGAGCCGGACGTTTGCCGTTTTGGAAAAAGGCTCTGCCGAGAACGGGCACCATGAGACCTTGCGTCTCTGGGAAAGCACAGATCCCCAGGGCTGTTGTGCCTGTGAATAGGCTGCCCAGGGAAGGCGAAGAACAGCAACAGCTTTCAGGGCTGGCCCCTTCCTGGCGGGAGAAGGAGCCAGACGTTTGCCGTTTCGGAAAAAGGCACTGCCGAGAACAGGCACCATGAGACCTTGCGTCTCTGGGAAAGCACAGATCCCCAGGGCTGTTGTGCCTGTGAATAGGCTACCCAGGGAAGGCGAAGAGCAGCAAGAGCTTTCAGGGCTGGCCCCTTCGTGGCGGGAATAGGAGCCGGACGTTTCCCGTTTCGGAAAAAGGCTCTGCCGAGAACGGGCACCATGAGACCTTGCGTCTCTGGGAAAGCACAGATCCCCAGTGCTGTTGTGCCTGTGAATAGGCTGCCCAGGGAAGGCGAAGAGCAGCAGCAGCTTTCAGGGCTGGCCCCTTCCTGGCGGGAGAAGGAGCCAGACGTTTGCCGTTTCGGAAAAAGGCTCTGCCGAGAACGGGCACCATGAGACCTTGCGTCTCTGGGAAAGCACAGATCCCCAGTGCTGTTGTGCCTGTGAATAGGCTGCCCAGGGAAGGCGAAGAGCAGCAACAGCTTTCAGGGCTTGCCCCTTCATGGCGGGAATACGAGCCGGACGTTTGCCGTTTCGGAAAAAGGCTCTGCCGAGAACGGGCACCATGAGACCTTGCGTCTCTGGGAAAGCACACATCCCCAGGGCTGTTGTGCCTGTGAATAGGCTGCCCAGGGAAGGTGAAGACCAGCAGCAGCTTTCAGGTCTGGCCCCTTCCTGGTGGGAATAGGAGCTGGACGTTTGCCGTTTCGGAAAAAGGCTCTGCCGAGAACGGGCACCATGAGACCTTGCATCTCTGGGAAAGCACAGATCCCCAGTGCTGTTGTGCCTGTGAATAGGCTGCCCAGGGAAGGTGAAGAGCAGCAGCAGCTTTCAGTGCTGGCCCCTTCCTGGCGGGAGAAGGAGCCGGACGTTTGCCCTTTTGGAAAAAGGCTCTGCCGAGAACGAGTGCCATGAGATGTCCCATCTGTGGGAAGGCAAAGATCCCCGATGCTGTTGTGCCTGTGAATAGGCTGCCCAGGGAAGGTGAAGAGCAGCAACAGCTGTCAGGGCTGGCACCTTCCTGGTGGGAAGAGGAGCCGGACGTTTGCCGTTTTGGAAAAAGGCTCTGCCGAGAACGGGCACCATGAGACCTTGCGTCTCTGGGAAAACACAGATCCTCAGTGCTGTTGTGCCTGTGAATAGGCTGCCCAGGGAAGGCAAAGAGCAGCAGCAGCTTTCAGGGCTGGCCCCTTCCTGGTGGGAGAAGGAGCCGGACGTTTGCCGTTTCGGAAAAAGGCTCTGCCGAGAACGGGCACCATGAGACCTTGCGTCTCTGGGAAAGCACAGATCCCCAGGGCTGTTGTGCCTGTGAATAGGCTGCCCAGGGAAGGTGAAGAGCAGCAAGAGCTTTCAGGGCTGGCCCCTTCCTGGCGGGAGAAGGAGCCGGACGTTTGCCGTTTTGGAAAAAGGCTCTGCCGAGAACGGGCACCATGAGACCTTGCGTCTCTGGGAAAGCACAGATCCCCAGTGCTGTTGTGCCTGTGAATAGGCTGCCCAGAGAAGGCGAAGAACAACAACAGCTTTCAGGGCTGGCCCCTTCCTGGCGGGAGAAGGAGCCGGACGTTTGCCGTTTCGGAAAAAGGCACTGCCGAGAACGGGCACCATGAGACCTTGCGTCTCTGGGAAAGCACAGATCCCCAGGGCTGTTGTGCCTGTGAATAGGCTGCCCAGGGAAGGTGAAGAGCAGCAGCAGCTTTCAGGGCTGGCCCCTTCATGGCGGGAATACGAGCCAGACTTTGGCCGTTTCGGAAAAAGGCTGTGCCGAGAACGGGCACCATGAGACCTTGCGTCTCTGGGAAAGCACAGATCCCCAGGGCTGTTGTGCCTGTGAATAGGCTGCCCAGGGAAGGTGAAGACCAGCAGCAGCTTTCAGGTCTGGCCCCTTCCTGGTGGGAAGAGGAGCCGGACGTTTGCCGTTTTGGAAAAAGGCTCTGCCGAGAATGGGCACCATGAGACCTTCCGTCTCTGGGAAAGCACAGATCCCCAGTGCTGTTGTGCCTGTGAATAGGCTGCCCAGGGAAGGTGAAGAGCAGCAGCAGCTTTCAGGGCTGGCCCCTTCCTGGTGGGAGAAGGAGCCGGACGTTTGCCGTTTTGGAAAAAGGCTCTGCCGAGAACGAGTGCCATGAGATGTCCCATCTGTGGGAAGGCAAAGATCCCCGATGCTCTTGTGCCTGTGAATAGGCTGCCCAGGGAAGGTGAAGAGCAGCAACAGCTGTCAGGGCTGGCACCTTCCTGGTGGGAAGAGGAGCCGGACGTTTGCCGTTTTGGAAAAAGGCTCTGCCGAGAACGGGCACCATGAGACCTTGCGTCTCTGGGAAAACACAGATCCTCAGTGCTGTTGTGCCTGTGAATAGGCTGCCCAGGGAAGGCAAAGAGCAGCAGCAGCTTTCAGTGCTGGCCCCTTCCTGGTGGGAGAAGGAGCCGGACGTTTGCCGTTTTGGAAAAAGGCTCTGCCGAGAACGAGTGCCATGAGATGTCCCATCTGTGGGAAGGCAAAGATCCCCGATGCTCTTGTGCCTGTGAATAGGCTGCCCAGAGAAGGCGAAGAACAACAACAGCTTTCAGGGCTGGCCCCTTCCTGGCGGGAGAAGGAGCCGGACGTTTGCCGTTTCGGAAAAAGGCACTGCCGAGAACGGGCACCATGAGACCTTGCATCTCTGGGAAAGCACAGATCCCCAGGGCTGTTCTGCCTGTGAATAGGCTGCCCAGGGAAGGTGAAGAGCAGCAGCAGCTTTCAGGGCTGGCCCCTTCATGGCGGGAATACGAGCCAGACTTTTGCCGTTTCGGAAAAAGGCTGTGCCGAGAACGGGCACCATGAGACCTTGTGTCTCTGGGAAAGCACAGATCCCCAGGGCTGTTGTGCCTGTGAATAGGCTGCCCAGGGAAGGTGAAGACCAGCAGCAGCTTTCAGGTCTGGCCCCTTCCTGGTGGGAAGAGGAGCCGGACGTTTGCCGTTTTGGAAAAAGGCTCTGCCGAGAATGGGCACCATGAGACCTTCCGTCTCTGGGAAAGCACAGATCCCCAGTGCTGTTGTGCCTGTGAATAGGCTGCCCAGGGAAGGTGAAGAGCAGCAGCAGCTTTCAGGGCTGGCCCCTTCCTGGCGGGAGAAGGAGCCAGACGTTTGCCGTTTCGGAAAAAGGCTCTGCCGAGAACGGGCACCATGAGACCTTCCGTCTCTGGGAAAGCACAGATCCCCAGTGCTGTTGTGCCTGTGAATAGGCTGCCCAGGGAAGGTGAAGAGCAGCAGCAGCTTTCAGTGCTGGCCCCTTCCTGGCGGGAGAAGGAGCCGGACGTTTGCCCTTTTGGAAAAAGGCTCTGCCGAGAACGAGTGCCATGAGATGTCCCATCTGTGGGAAGGCAAAGATCCCCGATGCTGTTGTGCCTGTGAATAGGCTGCCCAGGGAAGGTGAAGACCAGCAGCAGCTTTCAGGTCTGGCCCCTTCCTGGTGGGAAGAGGAGCCGGACGTTTGCCGTTTTGGAAAAAGGCTCTGCCGAGAACGGGCACCATGAGACCTTGCGTCTCTGGGAAAACACAGATCCTCAGGGCTGTTGTGCCTGTGAATAGGCTGCCCAGGGAAGGCAAAGAGCAGCAGCAGCTTTCAGGGCTGGCCCCTTCCTGGTGGGAGAAGGAGCCGGACGTTTGCCATTTCGGAAAAAGGCTCTGCCGAGAACGGGCACCATGAGACCTTGCGTCTCTGGGAAAGCACAGATCCCCAGGGCTGTTGTGCCTGTGAATAGGCTGCCCAGGGAAGGTGAAGAGCAGCAACAGCTTTCAGGGCTGGCCCCTTCCTGGCGGGAGAAGGAGCCGGACGTTTGCCGTTTTGGAAAAAGGCTCTGCCGAGAACGGGCACCATGAGACCTTGCGTCTCTGGGAAAGCACAGATCCCCAGTGCTGTTGTGCCTGTGAATAGGCTGCCCAGAGAAGGCGAAGAACAACAACAGCTTTCAGGGCTGGCCCCTTCCTGGCGGGAGAAGGAGCCGGACGTTTGCCGTTTCGGAAAAAGGCACTGCCGAGAACGGGCACCATGAGACCTTGCATCTCTGGGAAAGCACAGATCCCCAGGGCTGTTCTGCCTGTGAATAGGCTGCCCAGGGAAGGTGAAGAGCAGCAGCAGCTTTCAGGGCTGGCCCCTTCATGGCGGGAATACGAGCCAGACTTTGGCCGTTTCGGAAAAAGGCTGTGCCGAGAACGGGCACCATGAGACCTTGTGTCTCTGGGAAAGCACAGATCCCCAGGGCTGTTGTGCCTGTGAATAGGCTGCCCAGGGAAGGTGAAGACCAGCAGCAGCTTTCAGGTCTGGCCCCTTCCTGGTGGGAAGAGGAGCCGGACGTTTGCCGTTTTGGAAAAAGGCTCTGCCGAGAATGGGCACCATGAGACCTTGCGTCTCTGGGAAAGCACAGATCCCCAGTGCTGTTGTGCCTGTGAATAGGCTGCCCAGGGAAGGTGAAGAGCAGCAGCAGCTTTCAGGGCTGGCCCCTTCCTGGTGGGAGAAGGAGCCGGACGTTTGCCGTTTTGGAAAAAGGCTCTGCCGAGAACGAGTGCCATGAGATGTCCCATCTGTGGGAAGGCAAAGATCCCCGATGCTCTTGTGCCTGTGAATAGGCTGCCCAGGGAAGGTGAAGAGCAGCAACAGCTTTCAGGGCTGACCCCTTCCTGGTGGGAGAAGGAGCCAGACGTTTCCCGTCTCGGAAAAAGGCTCTGCCGAGAACGGGCACCATGAGACCTTGCGTCTCTGGGAAAGCACAGATCCCCAGTGCTTTTGTGCCTGTGAATAGGCTGCCCAGGGAAGGCGAAGAGCAGCAACAGCTTTCAGGGCTGGCCCCTTCCTGGCGGGAGAAGGAGCCGGACGTTTGCCGTTTCGGAAAAAGGCTCTGCCGAGAACGGGCACCATGAGACCTTGCGTCTCTGGGAAAGCACAGATCCCCAGTGCTGTTGTGCCTGTGAATAGGCTGCCCAGGGAAGGCGAAGACCAGCAACAGCTTTCAGGGCTGGACCCTTCCTGGCGGGAGAAGGAGCCAGACGTTTGCCGTTTCGGAAAAAGGCACTGCCGAGAACGGGCACCATGAGACCTTGCGTCTCTGGGAAAGCACAGATCCCCAGGGCTGTTGTGCCTGTGAATAGGCTGCCCAGGGAAGGTGAAGAGCAGCAAGAGCTTTCAGGGCTGGCCCCTTCCTGGCGGGAGAAGGAGCCGGACGTTTGCCGTTTTGGAAAAAGGCTCTGCCGAGAACGGGCACCATGAGACCTTGCGTCTCTGGGAAAGCACAGATCCCCAGGGCTGTTGTGCCTGTGAATAGGCTGCCCAGGGAAGGCGAAGAACAGCAACAGCTTTCAGGGCTGGCCCCTTCCTGGTGGGAGAAGGAGCCAGACGTTTGCCGTTTCGGAAAAAGGCACTGCCGAGAACGGGCACCATGAGACCTTGCGTCTCTGGGAAAGCACAGATCCCCAGGGCTGTTGTGCCTGTGAATAGGCTACCCAGGGAAGGCGAAGAGCAGCAACAGTTTTCGGGGCTGGCCCCTTCCTGGCGGGAATAGGAGCCGGACGTTTCCCGTTTCGGAAAAAGGCTCTGCCGAGAACGGGCACCATGAGACCTTGCGTCTCTGGGAAAGCACAGATCCCCAGTGCTGTTGTGCCTGTGAATAGGCTGCCCAGGGAAGGCGAAGAGCAGCAGCAGCTTTCAGGGCTGGCCCCTTCCTGGCGGGAGAAGGAGCCAGACGTTTGCCGTTTCGGAAAAAGGCTGTGCCGAGAACGGGCACCATGAGACCTTGCGTCTCTGGGAAAGCACAGATCCCCAGTGCTGTTGTGCCTGTGAATAGGCTGCCCAGGGAAGGCGAAGAGCAGCAACAGCTTTCAGGGCTTGCCCCTTCATGGCGGGAATACGAGCCGGACGTTTGCCGTTTCGGAAAAAGGCTCTGCCGAGAACGGGCACCATGAGACCTTGCGTCTCTGGGAAAGCACAGATCCCCAGGGCTGTTGTGCCTGTGAATAGGCTGCCCAGGGAAGGTGAAGACCAGCAGCAGCTTTCAGGTCTGGCCCCTTCCTGGCGGGAATAGGAGCTGGACGTTTGCCGTTTCGGAAAAAGGCTCTGCCGAGAACGGGCACCATGAGACCTTGCATCTCTGGGAAAGCACAGATCCCCAGGGCTGTTGTGCCTGTGAATAGGCTGCCCAGGGAAGGTGAAGAGCAGCAACAGCTTTCAGGGCTGGCCCCTTCCTGGCGGGAGAAGGAGCCGGACATTTGCCGTTTCGGAAAAAGGCTCTGCCGAGAACGAGTGCCATGAGATGTCCCATCTGTGGGAAGGCAAAGATCCCCGATGCTGTTGTGCCTGTGAATAGGCTGCCCAGGGAAGGCGTAGAGCAGCAACAGCTTTCAGGGCTGGCCCCTTCCTGGCGGGAGAAGGAGCCGGACGTTTGCCGTTTCGGAAAAAGGCTCTGCCGAGAACGGGCACCATGAGACCTTGCGTCTCTGGGAAAGCACAGATCCCCAGGGCTGTTGTGCCTGTGAATAGGCTGCCCAGGGAAGGTGAAGAGCAGCAAGAGCTTTCAGGGCTGGCCCCTTCCTGGCGGGAGAAGGAGCCGGACGTTTGCCGTTTTGGAAAAAGGCTCTGCCGAGAACGGGCACCATGAGACCTTGCGTCTCTGGGAAAGCACAGATCCCCAGGGCTGTTGTGCCTGTGAATAGGCTGCCCAGGGAAGGCGAAGAACAGCAACAGCTTTCAGGGCTGGCCCCTTCCTGGTGGGAGAAGGAGCCAGACGTTTGCCGTTTCGGAAAAAGGCACTGCCGAGAACGGGCACCATGAGACCTTGCGTCTCTGGGAAAGCACAGATCCCCAGGGCTGTTGTGCCTGTGAATAGGCTACCCAGGGAAGGCGAAGAGCAGCAACAGTTTTCGGGGCTGGCCCCTTCCTGGCGGGAATAGGAGCCGGACGTTTCCCGTTTCGGAAAAAGGCTCTGCCGAGAACGGGCACCATGAGACCTTGCGTCTCTGGGAAAGCACAGATCCCCAGTGCTGTTGTGCCTGTGAATAGGCTGCCCAGGGAAGGCGAAGAGCAGCAGCAGCTTTCAGGGCTGGCCCCTTCCTGGCGGGAGAAGGAGCCAGACGTTTGCCGTTTCGGAAAAAGGCTGTGCCGAGAACGGGCACCATGAGACCTTGCGTCTCTGGGAAAGCACAGATCCCCAGTGCTGTTGTGCCTGTGAATAGGCTGCCCAGGGAAGGTGAAGAGCAGCAACAGCTTTCAGGGCTTGCCCCTTCATGGCGGGAATACGAGCCGGACGTTTGCCGTTTCGGAAAAAGGCTCTGCCGAGAACGGGCACCATGAGACCTTGCGTCTCTGGGAAAGCACAGATCCCCAGGGCTGTTGTGCCTGTGAATAGGCTGCCCAGGGAAGGTGAAGACCAGCAGCAGCTTTCAGGTCTGGCCCCTTCCTGGTGGGAGATGGAGCCAGACGTTTCCCGTCTCGGAAAAAGGCTCTGCCGAGAACGGGCACCATGAGACCTTGCATCTCTGGGAAAGCACAGATCCCCAGTGCTGTTGTGCCTGTGAATAGGCTGCCCAGGGAAGGTGAAGAGCAGCAACAGCTTTCAGGGCTGGCCCCTTCCTGGTGGGAGAAGGAGCCGGACGTTTGCCGTTTTGGAAAAAGGCTCTGCCGAGAACGAGTGCCATGAGATGTCCCATCTGTGGGAAGGCAAAGATCCCCGATGCTGTTGTGCCTGTGAATAGGCTGCCCAGGGAAGGTGAAGAGCAGCAACAGCTGTCAGGGCTGGCACCTTCCTGGTGGGAAGAGGAGCCGGACGTTTGCCGTTTTGGAAAAAGGCTCTGCCGAGAACGGGCACCATGAGACCTTGCGTCTCTGGGAAAACACAGATCCTCAGTGCTGTTGTGCCTGTGAATAGGCTGCCCAGGGAAGGCAAAGAGCAGCAGCAGCTTTCAGGGCTGGCCCCTTCCTGGTGGGAGAAGGAGCCGGACGTTTGCCGTTTCGGAAAAAGGCTCTGCCGAGAACGGGCACCATGAGACCTTGCGTCTCTGGGAAATCACAGATCCCCAGTGCTGTTGTGCCTGTGAATAGGCTGCCCAGGGAAGGTGAAGAGCAGCAGCAGCTTTCAGGGCTGGCCCCTTCCTGGCGGGAGAAGGAGCCGGACGTTTGCCGTTTTGGAAAAAGGCTCTGCCGAGAACGGGCACCATGAGACCTTGCGTCTCTGGGAAAGCACAGATCCCCAGTGCTGTTGTGCCTGTGAATAGGCTGCCCAGAGAAGGCGAAGAACAACAACAGCTTTCAGGGCTGGCCCCTTCCTGGCGGGAGAAGGAGCCGGACGTTTGCCGTTTCGGAAAAAGGCACTGCCGAGAACGGGCACCATGAGACCTTGCGTCTCTGGGAAAGCACAGATCCCCAGGGCTGTTCTGCCTGTGAATAGGCTGCCCAGGGAAGGTGAAGAGCAGCAGCAGCTTTCAGGGCTGGCCCCTTCATGGCGGGAATACGAGCCAGACTTTTGCCGTTTCGGAAAAAGGCTGTGCCGAGAACGGGCACCATGAGACCTTGTGTCTCTGGGAAAGCACAGATCCCCAGGGCTGTTGTGCCTGTGAATAGGCTGCCCAGGGAAGGTGAAGACCAGCAGCAGCTTTCAGGTCTGGCCCCTTCCTGGTGGGAAGAGGAGCCGGACGTTTGCCGTTTTGGAAAAAGGCTCTGCCGAGAATGGGCACCATGAGACCTTCCGTCTCTGGGAAAGCACAGATCCCCAGTGCTGTTGTGCCTGTGAATAGGCTGCCCAGGGAAGGTGAAGAGCAGCAGCAGCTTTCAGGGCTGGCCCCTTCCTGGCGGGAGAAGGAGCCAGACGTTTGCCGTTTCGGAAAAAGGCTCTGCCGAGAACGGGCACCATGAGACCTTCCGTCTCTGGGAAAGCACAGATCCCCAGTGCTGTTGTGCCTGTGAATAGGCTGCCCAGGGAAGGTGAAGAGCAGCAGCAGCTTTCAGGTCTGGCCCCTTCGTGGCGGGAATAGGATCCGGACGTTTGCCGTTTCGGAAAAAGGCTCTGCCGAGAACGGGCACCATGAGACCTTGCATCTCTGGGAAAGCACAGATCCCCAGTGCTGTTGTGCCTGTGAATAGGCTGCCCAGGGAAGGTGAAGAGCAGCAGCAGCTTTCAGTGCTGGCCCCTTCCTGGCGGGAGAAGGAGCCAGACGTTTGCCGTTTCGGAAAAAGGCACTGCCGAGAACGGGCACCATGAGACCTTGCGTCTCTGGGAAAGCACAGATCCCCAGTGCTGTTGTGCCTGTGAATAGGCTGCCCAGGGAAGGCGAAGAGCAGCAACAGCTTTCAGGGCTGGCCCCTTCATGGCGGGAATACGAGTCGGACGTTTGCCGTTTCGGAAAAAGGCTCTGCCGAGAACGGGCACCATGAGACCTTGCGTCTCTGGGAAAGCACAGATCCCCAGGGCTGTTGTGCCTGTGAATAGGCTGCCCAGGGAAGGTGAAGACCAGCAGCAGCTTTCAGGTCTGGCCCCTTCCTGGTGGGAAGAGGAGCCGGACGTTTGCCGTTTTGGAAAAAGGCACTGCCGAGAACGGGCACAATGAGACCTTGCGTCTCTGGGAAATCACAGATCCCCAGTGCTGTTGTGCCTGTGAATAGGCTGCCCAGGGAAGGCGAAGAGCAGCAACAGCTTTCAGGGCTGGCCCCTTCCTGGCGGGAGAAGGAGCTGGACGTTTGCCGTTTCGGAAAAAGGCTCTGCCGAGAACGGGCACCATGAGACCTTGCATCTCTGGGAAAGCACAGATCCCCAGTGCTGTTGTGCCTGTGAATAGGCTGCCCAGGGAAGGTGAAGAGCAGCAGCAGCTTTCAGGGCTGGCCCCTTCCTGGTGGGAGAAGGAGCCGGACTTTTGCCGTTTCGGAAAAAGGCTCTGCCGAGAACGGGCACCATGAGACCTTGCGTCTCTGGGAAAGCACAGATCCCCAGTGTTGTTGTGCCTGTGAATAGGCTGCCCAGGGAAGGCGAAGAGCAGCAACAGCTTTCAGGGCTGGCCCCTTCATGGCGGGAATACGAGCTGGACGTTTGCCGTTTCGGAAAAAGGCTCTGCCGAGAACGGGCACCATGAGACCTTGCGTCTCTGGGAAAGCACAGATCCCCAGTGCTGTTGTGCCTGTGAATAGGCTGCCCAGGGAAGGCGAAGAGCAGCAAGAGCTTTCAGGGCTGGCCCCTTCGTGGCGGGAATAGGAGCCGGACGTTTGCCGTTTCGGAAAAAGGCTCTGCCGATAACGGGCACCATGAGACCTTGCGTCTCTGGGAAAGCACAGATCCCCAGTGCTGTTGTGCCTGTGAATAGGCTGCCCAGTGAAGGCAAAGAGCAGCAACAGCTTTCAGGGCTGGCCCCTTCCTGGCGGGAGAAGGAGCCGGACGTTTGCCATTTCGGAAAAAGGCTCTGTCGAGAACGGGCAACATGAGACCTTGCGTCTCTGGGAAAGCACAGATCCCCAGGGCTGTTGTGCCTGTGAATAGGCTGCCCAGGGAAGGTGAAGACCAGCAGCAGCTTTCAGGGCTGGCCCCTTCCTTGTGGGAAGAGGAGCCGGACTTTTGCCGTTTTGGAAAAAGGCTCTGCCGAGAACGGGCACCATGAGACCTTGCGTCTCTGGGAAAACACAGATCCTCAGTGCTGTTGTGCCTGTGAATAGGCTGCCCAGGGAAGGTGAAGAGCAGCAGCAGCTTTCAGGGCTGGCCAATTCGTGGCGGGAATAGAAGCCAGACGTTTGCCGTTTCGGAAAAAGGCACTGCCGAGAACGGGCACCATGAGACCTTGCGTCTCTGGGAAAGCACAGATCCCCAGTGCTGTTGTGCCTGTGAATAGGCTGCCCAGGGAAGGCGAAGAGCAGCAACAGCTTTCAGGGCTGGCCCCTTCCTGGCGGGAGAAGGAGCCAGACGTTTGCCGTTTCGGAAAAAGGCTCTGCCGAGAACGGGCACCATGAGACCTTGTGTCTCTGGGAAAGCACAGATCCCCAGTGCTGTTGTGCCTGTGAATAGGCTGCCCAGGGAAGGTGAAGACCAGCAGCAGCTTTCAGGTCTGGCCCCTTCCTTGTGGGAAGAGGAGCCGGACGTTTGCCGTTTTGGAAAAAGGCTCTGCCGAGAACGAGTGCCATGAGACGTTCCGCCTATGGAAAGGCAAATATCCCCATTGCTGTTGTGCCTGTGAATAGGCTGCCCAGGGAAGGTGAAGAGCAGCAACAGCTTTCAGGGCTGACCCCTTCCTGGTGGGAGAAGGAGCCAGACGTTTCCCGTCTCGGAAAAAGGCTCTGCCGAGAACGGGCACCATGAGACCTTGCGTCTCTGGGAAAGCACAGATCCCCAGTGCTTTTGTGCCTGTGAATAGGCTGCCCAGGGAAGGCGTAGAGCAGCAACAGCTTTCAGGGCTGGCCCCTTCCTGGCGGGAGAAGGAGCCGGACGTTTGCCGTTTCGGAAAAAGGCTCTGCCGAGAACGGGCACCATGAGACCTTGCGTCTCTGGGAAAGCACAGATCCCCAGTGCTGTTGTGCCTGTGAATAGGCTGCCCAGGGAAGGCGAAGACCAGCAGCAGCTTTCAGGGCTGGACCCTTCCTGGCGGGAGAAGGAGCCAGACGTTTGCCGTTTCGGAAAAAGGCACTGCCGAGAACGGGCACCATGAGACCTTGCGTCTCTGGGAAAGCACAGATCCCCAGGGCTGTTGTGCCTGTGAATAGGCTGCCCAGGGAAGGTGAAGAGCAGCAAGAGCTTTCAGGGCTGGCCAATTCGTGGCGGGAATAGAAGCCGGACGTTTGCCGTTTCGGAAAAAGTCTCTGCCGAGAACGGGCACCATGAGACCTTGCGTCTCTGGGAAAGCACAGATCCCCAGTGCTGTTGTGCCTGTGAATAGGCTGCCCAGGGAAGGCGAAGAACAGCAACAGCTTTCAGGGCTGGCCCCTTCCTGGCGGGAGAAGGAGCCAGACGTTTGCCGTTTTGGAAAAAGGCTCTGCCGAGAACGAGTGCCATGAGACGTTCCGCCTATGGAAAGGCAAATATCCGCATTGCTGTTGTGCCTGTGAATAGGCTGCCCAGGGAAGGTGAAGAGCAGCAACAGCTTTCAGGGCTGACCCCTTCCTGGTGGGAGAAGGAGCCAGACGTTTGCCGTTTCGGAAAAAGGCTCTGCCGAGAACGGGCACCATGAGACCTTGCGTCTCTGGGAAAGCACAGATCCCCAGGGCTGTTGTGCCTGTGAATAGGCTGCCAAGGAAAGGTGAAGAGCAGCAACAGCTTTCAGGGCTGGCCCCTTCCTGGCGGGAGAAGGAGCCAGACGTTTGCCGTTTCGGAAAAAGGCACTACCGAGAACGGGCACCATGAGACCTTGCGTCTCTGGGAAAGCACAGATCCCCAGTGCTGTTGTGCCTGTGAATAGGCTACCCAGGGAAGGCGAAGACGAGCAACAGCTTTCAGGGCTGGCCCCTTCGTGGCGGGAAGAGGAGCCGGACGTTTGCCGTTTCGGAAAAAGGCTCTGCCGAGAACGGGCACCATGAGACCTTGCGTCTCTGGGAAAGCACAGATCCCCAGGGCTGTTGTGCCTGTGAATAGGCTGCCCAGGGAAGGCGAAGAGCAGCAAGAGCTTTCAGGGCTGGCCCCTTCCTTGTGGGAAGAGGAGCCGGACGTTTGCCGTTTCGGAAAAAGGCTCTGCCGAGAACGGGCACCATGAGACCTTGCGTCTCTGGGAAAGCACAGATCCCCAGGGCTGTTGTGCCTGTGAATAGGCTGCCCAGGGAAGGTGAAGAGCAGCAGCAGCTTTCAGGGCTGGCCCCTTCCTGGCGGGAGAAGGAGCCAGACGTTTGCCATTTCGGAAAAAGGCTCTGCCGAGAACGGGCACCATGAGACATTCCGTCTCTGGGAAAGCACAGATCCCCAGTGCTGTTGTGCCTGTGAATAGGCTGCCCAGGGAAGGCGAAGAGCAGCAGCAGCTTTCAGGGCTGGCCCCTTCCTGGTGGGAGAAGGAGCCAGACGTTTGCCGTTTCGAAAAAAGCTCTGCCGAGAATGGGCACCATGAGACCTTGCGTCTCTGGGAAAGCACAGATCCCCAGTGCTTTTGTGCCTGTGAATAGGCTGCCCAGGGAAGGCGAAGAGCAGCAGCAGCTTTCAGGGCTGGCCCCTTCCTTGTGGGAAGAGGAGCCAGACGTTTGCCGTTTTGGAAAAAGGCTCTGCCGAGAACGAGTGCCATGAGACGTTCCGCCTATGGAAAGGCAAATATCCCCATTGCTGTTGTGCCTGTGAATAGGCTGCCCAGGGAAGGTGAAGACCAGCAGCAGCTTTCAGGGCTGACCCCTTCCTGGTGGGAGAAGGAGCCAGACGTTTGCCGTTTCGGAAAAAGGCTCTGCCGAGAACGGGCACCATGAGACCTTGCGTCTCTGGGAAAGCACAGATCCCCAGGGCTGTTGTGCCTGTGAATAGGCTGCCCAGGGAAGGTGAAGAGCAGCAGCAGCTTTCAGGGCTGGCCCCTTCCTGGTGGGAGAAGGAGCCAGACGTTTGCCGTTTTGGAAAAAGGCTCTGCCGAGAACGGGCACCATGAGACCTTGCGTCTCTGGGAAAGCACAGATCCCCAGTGCTGTTGTGCCTGTGAATAGGCTGCCAAGGGAAGGTGAAGACCAGCAGCAGCTTTCAGGTCTGGCCCCTTCCTTGTGGGAAGAGGAGCCAGACGTTTGCCGTTTTGGAAAAAGGCTCTGCCGAGAACGAGTGCCATGAGACGTTCCGCCTATGGAAAGGCAAATATCCCCATTGCTGTTGTGCCTGTGAATAGGCTGCCCAGGGAAGGTGAAGACCAGCAGCAGCTTTCAGGGCTGACCCCTTCCTGGTGGGAGAAGGAGCCAGACGTTTGCCGTTTCGGAAAAAGGCTCTGCCGAGAACGGGCACCATGAGACCTTGCGTCTCTGGGAAAGCACAGATCCCCAGGGCTGTTGTGCCTGTGAATAGGCTGCCCAGGGAAGGTGAAGAGCAGCAGCAGCTTTCAGGGCTGGCCCCTTCGTGGCGGGAGAAGGAGCCGGACGTTTGCCATTTCGGAAAAAGGCTCTGCCGAGAACGGGCACCATGAGACCTTGTGTCTCTGGGAAAGCACAGATCCCCAGGGCTGTTGTGCCTGTGAATAGGCTGCCCAGGGAAGGCGAAGAACAGCAACAGCTTTCAGGGCTGGCCCCTTCCTGGCGGGAGAAGGAGCCAGACGTTTGCCGTTTCGGAAAAAGGCACTGCCGAGAACGGGCACCATGAGACCTTGCGTCTCTGGGAAAGCACAGATCCCCATTGCTGTTGTGCCTGTGAATAGGCTGCCCAGGGAAGGCGAAGAGCAGCAACAGCTTTCAGGGCTGGCCCCTTCCTGGCGGGAGAAGGAGCCAGACGTTTGCCGTTTCGGAAAAAGGCTCTGCCGAGAACGGGCACCATGAGACCTTGCGTCTCTGGGAAAGCACAGATCCCCAGTGCTGTTGTGCCTGTGAATAGGCTGCCCAGGGAAGGTGAAGACCAGCAGCAACTTTCAGGTCTGGCCCCTTCCTTGTGGGAAGAGGAGCCAGACGTTTGCCATTTTGGAAAAAGGCTCTGCCGAGAACGAGTGCCATGAGACGTTCCGCCTATGGAAAGGCAAATATCCCCATTGCTGTTGTGCCTGTGAATAGGCTGCCCAGGGAAGGTGAAGAGCAGCAACAGCTTTCAGGGCTGACCCCTTCCTGGTGGGAGAAGGAGCCAGACGTTTCCCGTCTCGGAAAAAGGCTCTGCCGAGAACGGGCACCATGAGACCTTGCGTCTCTGGGAAAGCACAGATCCCCAGTGCTTTTGTGCCTGTGAATAGGCTGCCCAGGGAAGGCGTAGAGCAGCAACAGCTTTCAGGGCTCGCCCCTTCCTGGCGGGAGAAGGAGCCGGACGTTTGCCGTTTCGGAAAAAGGCTCTGCCGAGAACGGGCACCATGAGACCTTGCGTCTCTGGGAAAGCACAGATCCCCAGTGCTGTTGTGCCTGTGAATAGGCTGCCCAGGGAAGGCGAAGACCAGCAACAGCTTTCAGGGCTGGGCCCTTCCTGGCGGGAGAAGGAGCCAGACGTTTGCCGTTTCGGAAAAAGGCACTGCCGAGAACGGGCACCATGAGACCTTGCGTCTCTGGGAAAGCACAGATCCCCAGGGCTGTTGTGCCTGTGAATAGGCTGCCCAGGGAAGGTGAAGAGCAGCAAGAGCTTTCAGGGCTGGCCAATTCGTGGCGGGAATAGAAGCCGGACGTTTGCCGTTTCGGAAAAAGGCTCTGCCGAGAACGGGCACCATGAGACCTTGCGTCTCTGGGAAAGCACAGATCCCCAGTGCTGTTGTGCCTGTGAATAGGCTGCCCAGGGAAGGCGAAGAACAGCAACAGCTTTCAGGGCTGGCCCCTTCCTGGCGGGAGAAGGAGCCAGACGTTTGCCGTTTTGGAAAAAGGCTCTGCCGAGAACGAGTGCCATGAGACGTTCCGCCTATGGAAAGGCAAATATCCGCATTGCTGTTGTGCCTGTGAATAGGCTGCCCAGGGAAGGCGAAGAGCAGCAGCAGCTTTCAGGGCTGGCCCCTTCCTGGTGGGAGAAGGAGCCAGACGTTTGCCGTTTCGGAAAAAGGCTCTGCCGAGAACGGGCACCATGAGACCTTGCGTCTCTGGGAAAGCACAGATCCCCAGGGCTGTTGTGCCTGTGAATAGGCTGCCAAGGGAAGGTGAAGACCAGCAGCAGCTTTCAGGTCTGGCCCCTTCCTTGTGGGAAGAGGAGCCAGACGTTTGCCGTTTTGTAAAAAGGCTCTGCCGAGAACGAGTGCCATGAGACGTTCCGCCTATGGAAAGGCAAATATCCCCATTGCTGTTGTGCCTGTGAATAGGCTGCCCAGGGAATGTGAAGACCAGCAGCAGCTTTCAGGGCTGACCCCTTCCTGGTGGGAGAAGGAGCTGGATGTTTCCCGTTTCGGAAAAAGGCTCTGCCAAGAACGGGCACCATGAGACCTTCCGTCTCTGGGAAAGCACAGATCCCCAGTGCTGTTGTGGCTGTGAATAGGCTGCCCAGGGAAGGTGAAGAGCAGCAGCAGCTTTCAGGGCTGGCCCCTTCCTGGTGGGAGAAGGAGCCGGACGTTTGCCGTTTCGGAAAAAGGCTCTGCCGAGAACGGGCACCATGAGACCTTGCGTCTCTGGGAAAGCACAGATCCCCAGTGCTGTTGTGCCTGTGAATAGGCTGCCCAGGGAAGGTGAAGAGCAGCAGCAGCTTTCAGGGCTGGCCAATTCGTGGCGGGAATAGAAGCCGGACGTTTGCCGTTTCGGAAAAAGGCACTGCCGAGAACGGGCACCATGAGACCTTGCGTCTCTGGGAAAGCACAGATCCCCAGGGCTGTTGTGCCTGTGAATAGGCTGCCCAGGGAAGGCGAAGAGCAGCAACAGCTTTCAGGGCTGGCCCCTTCCTGGCGGGAGAAGGAGCCAGACGTTTGCCGTTTCGGAAAAAGGCTCTGCCGAGAACGGGCACCATGAGACCTTGCGTCTCTGGGAAAGCACAGATCCCCAGTGCTGTTGTGCCTGTGAATAGGCTGCCCAGGGAAGGCGAATAACAGCAACAGCTTTCAGGGCTGGCCCCTTCCTGGCGGGAGAAGGAGCCAGACGTTTGCCGTTTTGGAAAAAGGCTCTGCCGAGAACGAGTGCCATGAGACGTTCCGCCTATGGAAAGGCAAATATCCGCATTGCTGTTGTGCCTGTGAATAGGCTGCCCAGGGAAGGCGAAGAGCAGCAAGAGCTTTCAGGGCTGGCCCCTTCCTGGCTGGAGAAGGAGCCAGACGTTTGCCGTTTCGGAAAAAGGCTCTGCCGAGAACGGGCACCATGAGACCTTGCGTCTCTGGGAAAGCACAGATCCCCAGGGCTGTTGTGCCTGTGAATAGGCTGCCAAGGGAAGGTGAAGACCAGCAGCAGCTTTCAGGTCTGGCCCCTTCCTTGTGGGAAGAGGAGCCAGACGTTTGCCGTTTTGTAAAAAGGCTCTGCCGAGAACGAGTGCCATGAGACGTTCCGCCTATGGAAAGGCAAATATCCCCATTGCTGTTGTGCCTGTGAATAGGCTGCCCAGGGAATGTGAAGACCAGCAGCAGCTTTCAGGGCTGACCCCTTCCTGGTGGGAGAAGGAGCTGGATGTTTCCCGTTTCGGAAAAAGGCTCTGCCAAGAACGGGCACCATGAGACCTTCCGTCTCTGGGAAAGCACAGATCCCCAGTGCTGTTGTGGCTGTGAATAGGCTGCCCAGGGAAGGTGAAGAGCAGCAGCAGCTTTCAGGGCTGGCCCCTTCCTGGTGGGAGAAGGAGCCGGACTTTTGCCGTTTCGGAAAAAGGCTCTGCCGAGAACGGGCACCATGAGACCTTGCGTCTCTGGGAAAGCACAGATCCCCAGTGCTGTTATGCCTGTGAATAGGCTGCCCAGGGAAGGTGAAGAGCAGCAGCAGCTTTCAGGGCTGGCCAATTCGTGGCGGGAATAGAAGCCGGACGTTTGCCGTTTCGGAAAAAGGCACTGCCGAGAACGGGCACCATGAGACCTTGCGTCTCTGGGAAAGCACAGATCCCCAGTGCTGTTGTGCCTGTGAATAGGCTGCCCAGGGAAGGCGAAGAGCAGCAACAGCTTTCAGGGCTGGCCCCTTCCTGGCGGGAGAAGGAGCCAGACGTTTGCCGTTTCGGAAAAAGGCTCTGCCGAGAACGGGCACCATGAGACCTTGCGTCTCTGGGAAAGCACAGATCCCCAGTGCTGTTGTGCCTGTGAATAGGCTGCCCAGGGAAGGTGAAGACCAGCAGCAGCTTTCAGGTCTGGCCCCTTCCTTGTGGGAAGAGGAGCCGGACGTTTGCCGTTTTGGAAAAAGGCTCTGCCGAGAACGAGTGCCATGAGACGTTCCGCCTATGGAAAGGCAAATATCCCCATTGCTGTTGTGCCTGTGAATAGGCTGCCCAGGGAAGGTGAAGAGCAGCAACAGCATTCAGGGCTGACCCCTTCCTGGTGGGAGAAGGAGCCAGACGTTTCCCGTCTCGGAAAAAGGCTCTGCCGAGAACGGGCACCATGAGACCTTGCGTCTCTGGGAAAGCACAGATCCCCAGGGCTGTTGTGCCTGTGAATAGGCTGCCCAGGGAAGGTGAAGAGCAGCAAGAGCTTTCAGGGCTGGCCAATTCGTGGCGGGAATAGAAGCCGGACGTTTGCCGTTTCGGAAAAAGTCTCTGCCGAGAACGGGCACCATGAGACCTTGCGTCTCTGGGAAAGCACAGATCCCCAGTGCTGTTGTGCCTGTGAATAGGCTGCCCAGGGAAGGCGAAGAACAGCAACAGCTTTCAGGGCTGGCCCCTTCCTGGCGGGAGAAGGAGCCAGACGTTTGCCGTTTTGGAAAAAGGCTCTGCCGAGAACGAGTGCCATGAGACGTTCCGCCTATGGAAAGGCAAATATCCGCATTGCTGTTGTGCCTGTGAATAGGCTGCCCAGGGAAGGTGAAGAGCAGCAACAGCTTTCAGGGCTGACCCCTTCCTGGTGGGAGAAGGAGCCAGACGTTTCCAGTTTCGGAAAAAGGCTCTGCCGAGAACGGGCACCATGAGACCTTGCGTCTCTGGGAAAGCACAGATCCCCAGGGCTGTTGTGCCTGTGAATAGGCTGCCAAGGAAAGGTGAAGAGCAGCAACAGCTTTCAGGGCTGGCCCCTTCCTGGCGGGAGAAGGAGCCAGACGTTTGCCGTTTCGGAAAAAGGCACTACCGAGAACGGGCACCATGAGACCTTGCGTCTCTGGGAAAGCACAGATCCCCAGTGCTGTTGTGCCTGTGAATAGGCTACCCAGGGAAGGCGAAGACGAGCAACAGCTTTCAGGGCTGGCCCCTTCGTGGCGGGAAGAGGAGCCGGACGTTTGCCGTTTCGGAAAAAGGCTCTGCCGAGAACGGGCACCATGAGACCTTGCGTCTCTGGGAAAGCACAGATCCCCAGGGCTGTTGTGCCTGTGAATAGGCTGCCCAGGGAAGGCGAAGAGCAGCAAGAGCTTTCAGGGCTGGCCCCTTCCTTGTGGGAAGAGGAGCCGGACGTTTGCCGTTTCGGAAAAAGGCTCTGCCGAGAACGGGCACCATGAGACCTTGCGTCTCTGGGAAAGCACAGATCCCCAGGGCTGTTGTGCCTGTGAATAGGCTGCCCAGGGAAGGTGAAGAGCAGCAGCAGCTTTCAGGGCTGGCCCCTTCCTGGCGGGAGAAGGAGCCAGACGTTTGCCATTTCGGAAAAAGGCTCTGCCGAGAACGGGCACCATGAGACATTCCGTCTCTGGGAAAGCACAGATCCCCAGTGCTGTTGTGCCTGTGAATAGGCTGCCCAGGGAAGGCGAAGAGCAGCAGCAGCTTTCAGGGCTGGCCCCTTCCTGGTGGGAGAAGGAGCCAGACGTTTGCCGTTTCGAAAAAAGCTCTGCCGAGAATGGGCACCATGAGACCTTGCGTCTCTGGGAAAGCACAGATCCCCAGTGCTTTTGTGCCTGTGAATAGGCTGCCCAGGGAAGGCGAAGAGCAGCAGCAGCTTTCAGGGCTGGCCCCTTCCTTGTGGGAAGAGGAGCCAGACGTTTGCCGTTTTGGAAAAAGGCTCTGCCGAGAACGAGTGCCATGAGACGTTCCGCCTATGGAAAGGCAAATATCCCCATTGCTGTTGTGCCTGTGAATAGGCTGCCCAGGGAAGGTGAAGAGCAGCAACAGCTTTCAGGGCTGACCCCTTCCTGGTGGGAGAAGGAGCCAGACGTTTCCCGTCTCGGAAAAAGGCTCTGCCGAGAACGGGCACCATGAGACCTTGCGTCTCTGGGAAAGCACAGATCCCCAGTGCTTTTGTGCCTGTGAATAGGCTGCCCAGGGAAGGCGTAGAGCAGCAACAGCTTTCAGGGCTGGCCCCTTCCTGGCGGGAGAAGGAGCCGGACGTTTGCCGTTTCGGAAAAAGGCTCTGCCGAGAACGGGCACCATGAGACCTTGCGTCTCTGGGAAAGCACAGATCCCCAGTGCTGTTGTGCCTGTGAATAGGCTGCCCAGGGAAGGCGAAGTCCAGCAACAGCTTTCAGGGCTGGACCCTTCCTGGCGGGAGAAGGAGCCAGACGTTTGCCGTTTCGGAAAAAGGCACTGCCGAGAACGGGCACCATGAGACCTTGCGTCTCTGGGAAAGCACAGATCCCCAGGGCTGTTGTGCCTGTGAATAGGCTGCCCAGGGAAGGTGAAGAGCAGCAAGAGCTTTCAGGGCTGGCCAATTCGTGGCGGGAATAGAAGCCGGACTTTTGCCGTTTCGGAAAAAGTCTCTGCCGAGAACGGGCACCATGAGACCTTGCGTCTCTGGGAAAGCACAGATCCCCAGTGCTGTTGTGCCTGTGAATAGGCTGCCCAGGGAAGGCGAAGAACAGCAACAGCTTTCAGGGCTGGCCCTTTCCTGGCGGGAGAAGGAGCCAGACGTTTGCCGTTTTGGAAAAAGGCTCTGCCGAGAACGAGTGCCATGAGACGTTCCGCCTATGGAAAGGCAAATATCCGCATTGCTGTTGTGCCTGTGAATAGGCTGCCCAGGGAAGGTGAAGAGCAGCAACAGCTTTCAGGGCTGACCCCTTCCTGGTGGGAGAAGGAGCCAGACGTTTCCAGTTTCGGAAAAAGGCTCTGCCGAGAACGGGCACCATGAGACCTTGCGTCTCTGGGAAAGCACAGATCCCCAGGGCTGTTGTGCCTGTGAATAGGCTGCCAAGGAAAGGTGAAGAGCAGCAACAGCTTTCAGGGCTGGCCCCTTCCTGGCGGGAGAAGGAGCCAGACGTTTGCCGTTTCGGAAAAAGGCACTACCGAGAACGGGCACCATGAGACCTTGCGTCTCTGGGAAAGCACAGATCCCCAGTGCTGTTGTGCCTGTGAATAGGCTACCCAGGGAAGGCGAAGACGAGCAACAGCTTTCAGGGCTGGCCCCTTCGTGGCGGGAAGAGGAGCCGGACGTTTGCCGTTTCGGAAAAAGGCTCTGCCGAGAACGGGCACCATGAGACCTTGCGTCTCTGGGAAAGCACAGATCCCCAGGGCTGTTGTGCCTGTGAATAGGCTGCCCAGGGAAGGCGAAGAGCAGCAAGAGCTTTCAGGGCTGGCCCCTTCCTTGTGGGAAGAGGAGCCGGACGTTTGCCGTTTCGGAAAAAGGCTCTGCCGAGAACGGGCACCATGAGACCTTGCGTCTCTGGGAAAGCACAGATCCCCAGGGCTGTTGTGCCTGTGAATAGGCTGCCCAGGGAAGGTGAAGAGCAGCAGCAGCTTTCAGGGCTGGCCCCTTCCTGGCGGGAGAAGGAGCCAGACGTTTGCCATTTCGGAAAAAGGCTCTGCCGAGAACGGGCACCATGAGACATTCCGTCTCTGGGAAAGCACAGATCCCCAGTGCTGTTGTGCCTGTGAATAGGCTGCCCAGGGAAGGCGAAGAGCAGCAGCAGCTTTCAGGGCTGGCCCCTTCCTGGCGGGAGAAGGAGCCAGACGTTTGCCGTTTTGGAAAAAGGCTCTGCCGAGAACGGGCACCATGAGACCTTGCGTCTCTGGGAAAGCACAGATCCCCAGGGCTGTTGTGCCTGTGAATAGGCTGCCAAGGGAAGGTGAAGACCAGCAGCAGCTTTCAGGTCTGGCCCCTTCCTTGTGGGAAGAGGAGCCAGACGTTTGCCGTTTTGGAAAAAGGCTCTGCCGAGAACGAGTGCCATGAGACGTTCCGCCTATGGAAAGGCAAATATCCCCATTGCTGTTGTGCCTGTGAATAGGCTGCCCAGGGAAGGTGAAGACCAGCAGCAGCTTTCAGGGCTGACCCCTTCCTGGTGGGCGAAGGAGCCAGACGTTTGCCGTTTCGGAAAAAGGCTCTGCCGAGAACGGGCACCATGAGACCTTGCGTCTCTGGGAAAGCACAGATCCCCAGGGCTGTTGTGCCTGTGAATAGGCTGCCCAGGGAAGGTGAAGAGCAGCAGCAGCTTTCAGGGCTGGCCCCTTCGTGGCGGGAGAAGGAGCCGGACGTTTGCCATTTCGGAAAAAGGCTCTGCCGAGAACGGGCACCATGAGACCTTGCGTCTCTGGGAAAGCACAGATCCCCAGGGCTGTTGTGCCTGTGAATAGGCTGCCCAGGGAAGGCGAAGAACAGCAACAGCTTTCAGGGCTGGCCCCTTCCTGGCGGGAGAAGGAGCCAGACGTTTGCCGTTTCGGAAAAAGGCACTGCCGAGAACGGGCACCATGAGACCTTGCGTCTCTGGGAAAGCACAGATCCCCATTGCTGTTGTGCCTGTGAATAGGCTGCCCAGGGAAGGCGAAGAGCAGCAACAGCTTTCAGGGCTGGCCCCTTCCTGGCGGGAGAAGGAGCCAGACGTTTGCCGTTTCGGAAAAAGGCTCTGCCGAGAACGGGCACCATGAGACCTTGCGTCTCTGGGAAAGCACAGATCCCCAGTGCTGTTGTGCCTGTGAATAGGCTGCCCAGGGAAGGTGAAGACCAGCAGCAGCTTTCAGGTCTGGCCCCTTCCTTGTGGGAAGAGGAGCCGGACGTTTGCCATTTTGGAAAAAGGCTCTGCCGAGAACGAGTGCCATGAGACGTTCCGCCTATGGAAAGGCAAATATCCCCATTGCTGTTGTGCCTGTGAATAGGCTGCCCAGGGAAGGTGAAGAGCAGCAACAGCTTTCAGGGCTGACCCCTTCCTGGTGGGAGAAGGAGCCAGACGTTTCCCGTCTCGGAAAAAGGCTCTGCCGAGAACGGGCACCATGAGACCTTGCGTCTCTGGGAAAGCACAGATCCCCAGTGCTTTTGTGCCTGTGAATAGGCTGCCCAGGGAAGGCGTAGAGCAGCAACAGCTTTCAGGGCTCGCCCCTTCCTGGCGGGAGAAGGAGCCGGACGTTTGCCGTTTCGGAAAAAGGCTCTGCCGAGAACGGGCACCATGAGACCTTGCGTCTCTGGGAAAGCACAGATCCCCAGTGCTGTTGTGCCTGTGAATAGGCTGCCCAGGGAAGGCGAAGACCAGCAACAGCTTTCAGGGCTGGCCCCTTCCTGGCGGGAGAAGGAGCCAGACGTTTGCCGTTTCGGAAAAAGGCACTGCCGAGAACGGGCACCATGAGACCTTGCGTCTCTGGGAAAGCACAGATCCCCAGGGCTGTTGTGCCTGTGAATAGGCTGCCCAGGGAAGGTGAAGAGCAGCAAGAGCTTTCAGGGCTGGCCAATTCGTGGCGGGAATAGAAGCCGGACGTTTGCCGTTTCGGAAAAAGGCTCTGCCGAGAACGGGCACCATGAGACCTTGCGTCTCTGGGAAAGCACAGATCCCCAGTGCTGTTGTGCCTGTGAATAGGCTGCCCAGGGAAGGCGAAGAACAGCAACAGCTTTCAGGGCTGGCCCCTTCCTGGCGGGAGAAGGAGCCAGACGTTTGCCGTTTTGGAAAAAGGCTCTGCCGAGAACGAGTGCCATGAGACGTTCCGCCTATGGAAAGGCAAATATCCGCATTGCTGTTGTGCCTGTGAATAGGCTGCCCAGGGAAGGCGAAGAGCAGCAGCAGCTTTCAGGGCTGGCCCCTTCCTGGCTGGAGAAGGAGCCAGACGTTTGCCGTTTCGGAAAAAGGCTCTGCCGAGAACGGGCACCATGAGACCTTGCGTCTCTGGGAAAGCACAGATCCCCAGGGCTGTTGTGCCTGTGAATAGGCTGCCAAGGGAAGGTGAAGACCAGCAGCAGCTTTCAGGTCTGGCCCCTTCCTTGTGGGAAGAGGAGCCAGACGTTTGCCGTTTTGTAAAAAGGCTCTGCCGAGATCGAGTGCCATGAGACGTTCCGCCTATGGAAAGGCAAATATCCCCATTGCTGTTGTGCCTGTGAATAGGCTGCCCAGGGAATGTGAAGACCAGCAGCAGCTTTCAGGGCTGACCCCTTCCTGGTGGGAGAAGGAGCTGGATGTTTCCCGTTTCGGAAAAAGGCTCTGCCAAGAACGGGCACCATGAGACCTTCCGTCTCTGGGAAAGCACAGATCCCCAGTGCTGTTGTGCCTGTGAATAGGCTGCCCAGGGAAGGTGAAGAGCAGCAGCAGCTTTCAGGGCTGGCCCCTTCCTGGTGGGAGAAGGAGCCGGACTTTTGCCGTTTCGGAAAAAGGCTCTGCCGAGAACGGGCACCATGAGACCTTGCGTCTCTGGGAAAGCACAGATCCCCAGTGTTGTTGTGCCTGTGAATAGGCTGCCCAGGGAAGGCGAAGAGCAGCAACAGCTTTCAGGGCTGGCCCCTTCATGGCGGGAATACGAGCTGGACGTTTGCCGTTTCGGAAAAAGGCTCTGCCGAGAACGGGCACCATGAGACCTTGCGTCTCTGGGAAAGCACAGATCCCCAGTGCTGTTGTGCCTGTGAATAGGCTGCCCAGGGAAGGCGAAGAGCAGCAAGAGCTTTCAGGGCTGGCCAATTCGTGGCGGGAATAGAAGCCGGACGTTTGCCGTTTCGGAAAAAGGCTCTGCCGATAACGGGCACCATGAGACCTTGCGTCTCTGGGAAAGCACAGATCCCCAGTGCTGTTGTGCCTGTGAATAGGCTGCCCAGTGAAGGCAAAGAGCAGCAACAGCTTTCAGGGCTGGCCCCTTCCTGGCGGGAGAAGGAGCCGGACGTTTGCCATTTCGGAAAAAGGCTCTGTCGAGAACGGGCACCATGAGACCTTGCGTCTCTGGGAAAGCACAGATCCCCAGGGCTGTTGTGCCTGTGAATAGGCTGCCCAGGGAAGGTGAAGACCAGCAGCAGCTTTCAGGGCTGGCCCCTTCCTTGTGGGAAGAGGAGCCGGACGTTTGCCGTTTTGGAAAAAGGCTCTGCCGAGAACGGGCACCATGAGACCTTGCGTCTCTGGGAAAGCACAGATCCCCAGGGCTGTTGTGCCTGTGAATAGGCTGCCCAGGGAAGGTGAAGAGCAGCAGCAGCTTTCAGGGCTGGCCCCTTCCTGGCGGGAGAAGGAGCCAGACGTTTGCCATTTCGGAAAAAGGCTCTGCCGAGAACGGGCACCATGAGACATTCCGTCTCTGGGAAAGCACAGATCCCCAGTGCTGTTGTGCCTGTGAATAGGCTGCCCAGGGAAGGCGAAGAGCAGCAGCAGCTTTCAGGGCTGGCCCCTTCCTGGCGGGAGAAGGAGCCAGACGTTTGCCGTTTTGGAAAAAGGCTCTGCCGAGAACGGGCACCATGAGACCTTGCGTCTCTGGGAAAGCACAGATCCCCAGGGCTGTTGTGCCTGTGAATAGGCTGCCAAGGGAAGGTGAAGACCAGCAGCAGCTTTCAGGTCTGGCCCCTTCCTTGTGGGAAGAGGAGCCAGACGTTTGCCGTTTTGGAAAAAGGCTCTGCCGAGAACGAGTGCCATGAGACGTTCCGCCTATGGAAAGGCAAATATCCCCATTGCTGTTGTGCCTGTGAATAGGCTGCCCAGGGAAGGTGAAGACCAGCAGCAGCTTTCAGGGCTGACCCCTTCCTGGTGGGAGAAGGAGCCAGACGTTTGCCGTTTCGGAAAAAGGCTCTGCCGAGAACGGGCACCATGAGACCTTGCGTCTCTGGGAAAGCACAGATCCCCAGGGCTGTTGTGCCTGTGAATAGGCTGCCCAGGGAAGGTGAAGAGCAGCAGCAGCTTTCAGGGCTGGCCCCTTCGTGGCGGGAGAAGGAGCCGGACGTTTGCCATTTCGGAAAAAGGCTCTGCCGAGAACGGGCACCATGAGACCTTGCATCTCTGGGAAAGCACAGATCCCCAGGGCTGTTGTGCCTGTGAATAGGCTGCCCAGGGAAGGCGAAGAACAGCAACAGCTTTCAGGGCTGGCCCCTTCCTGGCGGGAGAAGGAGCCAGACGTTTGCCGTTTCGGAAAAAGGCACTGCCGAGAACGGGCACCATGAGACCTTGCGTCTCTGGGAAAGCACAGATCCCCATTGCTGTTGTGCCTGTGAATAGGCTGCCCAGGGAAGGCGAAGAGCAGCAACAGCTTTCAGGGCTGGCCCCTTCCTGGCGGGAGAAGGAGCCAGACGTTTGCCGTTTCGGAAAAAGGCTCTGCCGAGAACGGGCACCATGAGACCTTGCGTCTCTGGGAAAGCACAGATCCCCAGTGCTGTTGTGCCTGTGAATAGGCTGCCCAGGGAAGGTGAAGACCAGCAGCAGCTTTCAGGTCTGGCCCCTTCCTTGTGGGAAGAGGAGCCGGACGTTTGCCATTTTGGAAAAAGGCTCTGCCGAGAACGAGTGCCATGAGACGTTCCGCCTATGGAAAGGCAAATATCCCCATTGCTGTTGTGCCTGTGAATAGGCTGCCCAGGGAAGGTGAAGAGCAGCAACAGCTTTCAGGGCTGACCCCTTCCTGGTGGGAGAAGGAGCCAGACGTTTCCCGTCTCGGAAAAAGGCTCTGCCGAGAACGGGCACCATGAGACCTTGCGTCTCTGGGAAAGCACAGATCCCCAGTGCTGTTGTGCCTGTGAATAGGCTGCCCAGGGAAGGCGAAGAGCAGCAAGAGCTTTCAGGGCTGGCCAATTCGTGGCGGGAATAGAAGCCGGACGTTTGCCGTTTCGGAAAAAGGCTCTGCCGAGAACGGGCACCATGAGACCTTGCGTCTCTGGGAAAGCACAGATCCCCAGTGCTGTTGTGCCTGTGAATAGGCTGCCCAGGGAAGGCGAAGAACAGCAACAGCTTTCAGGGCTGGCCCCTTCCTGGCGGGAGAAGGAGCCAGACGTTTGCCGTTTTGGAAAAAGGCTCTGCCGAGAACGAGTGCCATGAGACGTTCCGCCTATGGAAAGGCAAATATCCGCATTGCTGTTGTGCCTGTGAATAGGCTGCCCAGGGAAGGCGAAGAGCAGCAGCAGCTTTCAGGGCTGGCCCCTTCCTGGCTGGAGAAGGAGCCAGACGTTTGCCGTTTCGGAAAAAGGCTCTGCCGAGAACGGGCACCATGAGACCTTGCGTCTCTGGGAAAGCACAGATCCCCAGGGCTGTTGTGCCTGTGAATAGGCTGCCAAGGGAAGGTGAAGACCAGCAGCAGCTTTCAGGTCTGGCCCCTTCCTTGTGGGAAGAGGAGCCAGACGTTTGCCGTTTTGTAAAAAGGCTCTGCCGAGAACGAGTGCCATGAGACGTTCCGCCTATGGAAAGGCAAATATCCCCATTGCTGTTGTGCCTGTGAATAGGCTGCCCAGGGAATGTGAAGACCAGCAGCAGCTTTCAGGGCTGACCCCTTCCTGGTGGGAGAAGGAGCTGGATGTTTCCCGTTTCGGAAAAAGGCTCTGCCAAGAACGGGCACCATGAGACCTTCCGTCTCTGGGAAAGCACAGATCCCCAGTGCTGTTGTGGCTGTGAATAGGCTGCCCAGGGAAGGTGAAGAGCAGCAGCAGCTTTCAGGGCTGGCCCCTTCCTGGTGGGAGAAGGAGCCGGACTTTTGCCGTTTCGGAAAAAGGCTCTGCCGAGAACGGGCACCATGAGACCTTGCGTCTCTGGGAAAGCACAGATCCCCAGTGTTGTTGTGCCTGTGAATAGGCTGCCCAGGGAAGGCGAAGAGCAGCAACAGCTTTCAGGGCTGGCCCCTTCATGGCGGGAATACGAGCTGGACGTTTGCCGTTTTGGAAAAAGGCTCTGCCGAGAACGGGCACCATGAGACCTTGCGTCTCTGGGAAAGCACAGATCCCCAGTGCTGTTGTGCCTGTGAATATGCTGCCCAGGGAAGGCGAAGAGCAGCAAGAGCTTTCAGGGCTGGCCAATTCGTGGCGGGAATAGAAGCCGGACGTTTGCCGTTTCGGAAAAAGGCTCTGCCGAGAACGGGCACCATGAGACCTTGCGTCTCTGGGAAAGCACAGATCCCCAGTGCTGTTGTGCCTGTGAATAGGCTGCCCAGTGAAGGCAAAGAGCAGCAACAGCTTTCAGGGCTGGCCCCTTCCTGGCGGGAGAAGGAGCCGGACGTTTGCCATTTCGGAAAAAGGCTCTGTCGAGAACGGGCACCATGAGACCTTGCGTCTCTGGGAAAGCACAGATCCCCAGTGCTGTTGTGCCTGTGAATAGGCTGCCCAGGGAAGGTGAAGACCAGCAGCAGCTTTCAGGTCTGGCCCCTTCCTTGTGGGAAGAGGAGCCGGACGTTTGCCGTTTTGGAAAAAGGCTCTGCCGAGAACGGGCACCATGAGACCTTGCGTCTCTGGGAAAACACAGATCCTCAGTGCTGTTGTGCCTGTGAATAGGCTGCCCAGGGAAGGTGAAGAGCAGCAGCAGCTTTCAGGGCTGGCCAATTCGTGGCGGGAATAGAAGCCGGACGTTTGCCGTTTCGGAAAAAGGCACTGCCGAGAACGGGCACCATGAGACCTTGCGTCTCTGGGAAAGCACAGATCCCCAGGGCTGTTGTGCCTGTGAATAGGCTGCCCAGGGAAGGCGAAGAGCAGCAACAGCTTTCAGGGCTGGCCCCTTCCTGACGGGAGAAGGAGCCAGACGTTTGCCGTTTCGGAAAAAGGCTCTGCCGAGAACGGGCACCATGAGACCTTGCGTCTCTGGGAAAGCACAGATCCCCAGTGCTGTTGTGCCTGTGAATAGGCTGCCCAGGGAAGGTGAAGACCAGCAGCAGCTTTCAGGTCTGGCCCCTTCCTTGTGGGAAGAGGAGCCGGACGTTTGCCGTTTCGGAAAAAGGCTCTGCCGAGAATGGGCACCATGAGACCTTGCGTCTCTGGGAAAGCACAGATCCCCAGGGCTGTTGTGCCTGTGAATAGGCTGCCCAGGGAAGGTGAAGAGCAGCAGCAGCTTTCAGTGCTGGCCCCTTCCTGGCGGGAGAAGGAGCCGGACGTTTGCCGTTTCGGAAAAAGGCTCTGCCGAGAACGGGCACCATGAGACCTTGCGTCTCTGGGAAAGCACAGATCCCCAGTGCTGTTGTGCCTGTGAATAGGCTGCCCAGGGAAGGTGAAGAGCAGCAAGAGCTTTCAGGGCTGGCCCCTTCCTGGCGGGAGAAGGAGCCGGACGTTTGCCGTTTTGGAAAAAGGCTCTGCCGAGAACGGGCACCATGAGACCTTGCGTCTCTGGGAAAGCACAGATCCCCAGGGCTGTTGTGCCTGTGAATAGGCTGCCCAGGGAAGGCGAAGAACAGCAACAGCTTTCAGGGCTGGCCCCTTCCTGGCGGGAGAAGGAGCCAGACGTTTGCCGTTTCGGAAAAAGGCACTGCCGAGAACGGGCACCATGAGACCTTGCGTCTCTGGGAAAGCACAGATCCCCAGGGCTGTTGTGCCTGTGAATAGGCTGCCCAGGGAAGGCGAAGAGCAGCAAGAGCTTTCAGGGCTGGCCCCTTCGTGGCGGGAATAGGAGCCGGACGTTTCCCGTTTCGGAAAAAGGCTCTGCCGAGAACGGGCACCATGAGACCTTGCGTCTCTGGGAAAGCACAGATCCCCAGTGCTGTTGTGCCTGTGAATAGGCTGCCCAGGGAAGGCGAAGAGCAGCAGCAGCTTTCAGGGCTGGCCCCTTCCTGGCGGGAGAAGGAGCCAGACGTTTGCCGTTTCGGAAAAAGGCTGTGCCGAGAACGGGCACCATGAGACCTTGCGTCTCTGGGAAAGCACAGATCCCCAGTGCTGTTGTGCCTGTGAATAGGCTGCCCAGGGAAGGCGAAGAGCAGCAACAGCTTTCAGGGCTTGCCCCTTCATGGCGGGAATACGAGCCGGACGTTTGCCGTTTCGGAAAAAGGCTCTGCCGAGAACGGGCACCATGAGACCTTGCGTCTCTGGGAAAGCACAGATCCCCAGGGCTGTTGTGCCTGTGAATAGGCTGCCCAGGGAAGGTGAAGACCAGCAGCAGCTTTCAGGTCTGGCCCCTTCCTGGTGGGAATAGGAGCTGGACGTTTGCCGTTTCGGAAAAAGGCTCTGCCGAGAACGGGCACCATGAGACCTTGCATCTCTGGGAAAGCACAGATCCCCAGTGCTGTTGTGCCTGTGAATAGGCTGCCCAGGGAAGGTGAAGAGCAGCAGCAGCTTTCAGTGCTGGCCCCTTCCTGGCGGGAGAAGGAGCCGGACGTTTGCCCTTTTGGAAAAAGGCTCTGCCGAGAACGAGTGCCATGAGATGTCCCATCTGTGGGAAGGCACAGATCCCCGATGCTGTTGTGCCTGTGAATAGGCTGCCCAGGGAAGGTGAAGAGCAGCAACAGCTGTCAGGGCTGGCACCTTCCTGGTGGGAAGAGGAGCCGGACGTTTGCCGTTTTGGAAAAAGGCTCTGCCGAGAACGGGCACCATGAGACCTTGCGTCTCTGGGAAAACACAGATCCTCAGTGCTGTTGTGCCTGTGAATAGGCTGCCCAGGGAAGGCAAAGAGCAGCAGCAGCTTTCAGGGCTGGCCCCTTCCTGGTGGGAGAAGGAGCCGGACGTTTGCCGTTTCGGAAAAAGGCTCTGCCGAGAACGGGCACCATGAGACCTTGCGTCTCTGGGAAAGCACAGATCCCCAGGGCTGTTGTGCCTGTGAGTAGGCTGCCCAGGGAAGGTGAAGAGCAGCAACAGCTTTCAGGGCTGGCCCCTTCCTGGCGGGAGAAGGAGCCGGACGTTTGCCGTTTTGGAAAAAGGCTCTGCCGAGAACGGGCACCATGAGACCTTGCGTCTCTGGGAAAGCACAGATCCCCAGTGCTGTTGTGCCTGTGAATAGGCTGCCCAGAGAAGGCGAAGAACAACAACAGCTTTCAGGGCTGGCCCCTTCCTGGCGGGAGAAGGAGCCGGACGTTTGCCGTTTCGGAAAAAGGCACTGCCGAGAACGGGCACCATGAGACCTTGCATCTCTGGGAAAGCACAGATCCCCAGGGCTGTTCTGCCTGTGAATAGGCTGCCCAGGGAAGGTGAAGAGCAGCAGCAGCTTTCAGGGCTGGCCCCTTCATGGCGGGAATACGAGCCAGACTTTGGCCGTTTCGGAAAAAGGCTGTGCCGAGAACGGGCACCATGAGACCTTGTGTCTCTGGGAAAGCACAGATCCCCAGGGCTGTTGTGCCTGTGAATAGGCTGCCCAGGGAAGGTGAAGACCAGCAGCAGCTTTCAGGTCTGGCCCCTTCCTGGTGGGAAGAGGAGCCGGACGTTTGCCGTTTTGGAAAAAGGCTCTGCCGAGAATGGGCACCATGAGACCTTGCGTCTCTGGGAAAGCACAGATCCCCAGGGCTGTTGTGCCTGTGAATAGGCTGCCCAGGGAAGGTGAAGAGCAGCAGCAGCTTTCAGGGCTGGCCCCTTCCTGGCGGGAGAAGGAGCCAGACGTTTGCCGTTTCAGAAAAAGGCTCTGCCGAGAACGGGCACCATGAGACCTTCCGTCTCTGGGAAAGCACAGATCCCCAGTGCTGTTGTGCCTGTGAATAGGCTGCCCAGGGAAGGTGAAGAGCAGCAGCAGCTTTCAGGTCTGGCCCCTTCGTGGCGGGAATAGGATCCGGACGTTTGCCGTTTCGGAAAAAGGCTCTGCCGAGAACGGGCACCATGAGACCTTGCATCTCTGGGAAAGCACAGATCCCCAGTGCTGTTGTGCCTGTGAATAGGCTGCCCAGGGAAGGTGAAGAGCAGCAGCAGCTTTCAGTGCTGGCCCCTTCCTGGCGGGAGAAGGAGCCAGACGTTTGCCGTTTCGGAAAAAGGCACTGCCGAGAACGGGCACCATGAGACCTTGCGTCTCTGGGAAAGCACAGATCCCCAGTGCTGTTGTGCCTGTGAATAGGCTGCCCAGGGAAGGCGAAGAGCAGCAAGAGCTTTCAGGGCTGGCCCCTTCATGGCGGGAATACGAGCCGGACGTTTGCCGTTTCGGAAAAAGGCTCTGCCGAGAACGGGCACCATGAGACCTTGCGTCTCTGGGAAAGCACAGATCCCCAGGGCTGTTGTGCCTGTGAATAGGCTGCCCAGGGAAGGTGAAGAGCAGCAACAGCTTTCAGGTCTGGCCCCTTCCTGGTGGGAATAGGAGCCGGACGTTTGCCGTTTCGGAAAAAGGCTCTGCCGAGAACGGGCACCATGAGACCTTGCGTCTCTGGGAAAGCACAGATCCCCAGGGCTGTTGTGCCTGTGAATAGGCTGCCCAATGAAGGCAAAGAGCAGCAACAGCTTTCAGGGCTGGCCCCTTCCTGGCGGGAGAAGGAGCCGGACGTTTGCCATTTCGGAAAAAGGCTCTGTCGAGAACGGGCACCATGAGACCTTGCGTCTCTGGGAAAGCACAGATCCCCAGGGCTGTTGTGCCTGTGAATAGGCTGCCCAGGGAAGGTGAAGACCAGCAGCAGCTTTCAGGGCTGGCCCCTTCCTTGTGGGAAGAGGAGCCGGACGTTTGCCGTTTTGGAAAAAGGCTCTGCCGAGAACGGGCACCATGAGACCTTGCGTCTCTGGGAAAACACAGATCCTCAGTGCTGTTGTGCCTGTGAATAGGCTGCCCAGGGAAGGTGAAGAGCAGCAGCAGCTTTCAGGGCTGGCCAATTCGTGGCGGGAATAGAAGCCGGACGTTTGCCGTTTCGGAAAAAGGCACTGCCGAGAACGGGCACCATGAGACCTTGCGTCTCTGGGAAAGCACAGATCCCCAGTGCTGTTGTGCCTGTGAATAGGCTGCCCAGGGAAGGCGAAGAGCAGCAACAGCTTTCAGGGCTGGCCCCTTCCTGGCGGGAGAAGGAGCCGGACGTTTGCCGTTTCGGAAAAAGGCTCTGCCGAGAACGGGCACCATGAGACCTTGCGTCTCTGGGAAAGCACAGATCCCCAGGGCTGTTGTGCCTGTGAATAGGCTGCCCAGGGAAGGTGAAGAGCAGCAGCAGCTTTCAGGTCTGGCCCCTTCCTTGTGGGAAGAGGAGCCGGACGTTTGCCGTTTTGGAAAAAGGCTCTGCCGAGAACGAGTGCCATGAGACGTTCCGCCTATGGAAAGGCAAATATCCCCATTGCTGTTGTGCCTGTGAATAGGCTGCCCAGGGAAGGTGAAGAGCAGCAACAGCTGTCAGGGCTGACCCCTTCCTGGTGGGAGAAGGAGCCAGACGTTTCCCGTCTCGGAAAAAGGCTCTGCCGAGAACGGGCACCATGAGACCTTGCGTCTCTGGGAAAGCACAGATCCCCAGTGCTTTTGTGCCTGTGAATAGGCTGCCCAGGGAAGGCGTAGAGCAGCAACAGCTTTCAGGGCTGGCCCCTTCCTGGCGGGAGAAGGAGCCGGACGTTTGCCGTTTCGGAAAAAGGCTCTGCCGAGAACGGGCACCATGAGACCTTGCGTCTCTGGGAAAGCACAGATCCCCAGTGCTGTTGTGCCTGTGAATAGGCTGCCCAGGGAAGGCGAAGAGCAGCAACAGCTTTCAGGGCTGGACCCTTCCTGGCGGGAGAAGGAGCCAGACGTTTGCCGTTTCGGAAAAAGGCACTGCCGAGAACGGGCACCATGAGACCTTGCGTCTCTGGGAAAGCACAGATCCCCAGTGCTGTTGTGCCTGTGAATAGGCTGCCCAGGGAAGGTGAAGAGCAGCAAGAGCTTTCAGGGCTGGCCCCTTCCTGGCGGGAGAAGGAGCCGGACGTTTGCCGTTTTGGAAAAAGGCTCTGCCGAGAACGGGCACCATGAGACCTTGCGTCTCTGGGAAAGCACAGATCCCCAGGGCTGTTGTGCCTGTGAATAGGCTGCCCAGGGAAGGCGAAGAACAGCAACAGCTTTCAGGGCTGGCCCCTTCCTGGCGGGAGAAGGAGCCAGACGTTTGCCGTTTCGGAAAAAGGCACTGCCGAGAACGGGCACCATGAGACCTTGCGTCTCTGGGAAAGCACAGATCCCCAGTGCTGTTGTGCCTGTGAATAGGCGGCCCAGGGAAGGCGAAGAGCAGCAAGAGCTTTCAGGGCTGGCCCCTTCGTGGCGGGAATAGGAGCCGGACGTTTGCCGTTTCGGAAAAAGGCACTACCGAGAACGGGCACCATGAGACCTTGCGTCTCTGGGAAAGCACAGATCCCCAGTGCTGTTGTGCCTGTGAATAGGCTGCCCAGGGAAGGCGAAGAGCAGCAGCAGCTTTCAGGGCTGGCCCCTTCCTGGCGGGAGAAGGAGCCAGACGTTTGCCGTTTCGGAAAAATGCTGTGCCGAGAACGGGCACCATGAGACCTTGCGTCTCTGGGAAAGCACAGATCCCCAGTGCTGTTGTGCCTGTGAATAGGCTGCCCAGGGAAGGCGAAGAGCAGCAACAGCTTTCAGGGCTGGCCCCTTCCTGGCGGGAGAAGGAGCCGGACGTTTGCCGTTTCGGAAAAAGGCTCTGCCGAGAACGGGCACCATGAGACCTTGCGTCTCTGGGAAAGCACAGATCCCCAGGGCTGTTGTGCCTGTGAATAGGCTGCCCAGGGAAGGTGAAGAGCAGCAGCAGCTTTCAGGTCTGGCCCCTTCCTTGTGGGAAGAGGAGCCGGACGTTTGCCGTTTTGGAAAAAGGCTCTGCCGAGAACGAGTGCCATGAGACGTTCCGCCTATGGAAAGGCAAATATCCCCATTGCTGTTGTGCCTGTGAATAGGCTGCCCAGGGAAGGTGAAGAGCAGCAACAGCTGTCAGGGCTGACCCCTTCCTGGTGGGAGAAGGAGCCAGACGTTTCCCGTCTCGGAAAAAGGCTCTGCCGAGAACGGGCACCATGAGACCTTGCGTCTCTGGGAAAGCACAGATCCCCAGTGCTTTTGTGCCTGTGAATAGGCTGCCCAGGGAAGGCGTAGAGCAGCAACAGCTTTCAGGGCTGGACCCTTCCTGGCGGGAGAAGGAGCCAGACGTTTGCCGTTTCGGAAAAAGGCACTGCCGAGAACGGGCACCATGAGACCTTGCGTCTCTGGGAAAGCACAGATCCCCAGTGCTGTTGTGCCTGTGAATAGGCTGCCCAGGGAAGGTGAAGAGCAGCAAGAGCTTTCAGGGCTGGCCCCTTCCTGGCGGGAGAAGGAGCCGGACGTTTGCCGTTTTGGAAAAAGGCTCTGCCGAGAACGGGCACCATGAGACCTTGCGTCTCTGGGAAAGCACAGATCCCCAGGGCTGTTGTGCCTGTGAATAGGCTGCCCAGGGAAGGCGAAGAACAGCAACAGCTTTCAGGGCTGGCCCCTTCCTGGCGGGAGAAGGAGCCAGACGTTTGCCGTTTCGGAAAAAGGCACTGCCGAGAACGGGCACCATGAGACCTTGCGTCTCTGGGAAAGCACAGATCCCCAGTGCTGTTGTGCCTGTGAATAGGCGGCCCAGGGAAGGCGAAGAGCAGCAAGAGCTTTCAGGGCTGGCCCCTTCGTGGCGGGAAGAGGAGCCGGACGTTTGCCGTTTCGGAAAAAGGCTCTGCCGAGAACGGGCACCATGAGACCTTGCGTCTCTGGGAAAGCACAGATCCCCAGTGCTGTTGTGCCTGTGAATAGGCTGCCCAGGGAAGGCGAAGAGCAGCAGCAGCTTTCAGGGCTGGCCCCTTCCTGGCGGGAGAAGGAGCCAGACGTTTGCCGTTTCGGAAAAATGCTGTGCCGAGAACGGGCACCATGAGACCTTGCGTCTCTGGGAAAGCACAGATCCCCAGTGCTGTTGTGCCTGTGAATAGGCTGCCCAGGGAAGGCGAAGAGCAGCAACAGCTTTCAGGGCTTGCCCCTTCATGGCGGGAATACGAGCCGGACGTTTGCCGTTTCGGAAAAAGGCTCTGCCGAGAACGGGCACCATGAGACCTTGCGTCTCTGGGAAAGCACAGATCCCCAGGGCTGTTGTGCCTGTGAATAGGCTGCCCAGGGAAGGTGAAGACCAGCAGCAGCTTTCAGGTCTGGCCCCTTCCTGGTGGGAATAGGAGCTGGACGTTTGCCGTTTCGGAAAAAGGCTCTGCCGAGAACGGGCACCATGAGACCTTGCATCTCTGGGAAAGCACAGATCCCCAGTGCTGTTGTGCCTGTGAATAGGCTGCCCAGGGAAGGTGAAGAGCAGCAACAGCTTTCAGGGCTGGCCCCTTCCTGGCGGGAGAAGGAGCCGGACGTTTGCCCTTTTGGAAAAAGGCTCTGCCGAGAACGAGTGCCATGAGATGTCCCATCTGTGGGAAGGCAAAGATCCCCGATGCTGTTGTGCCTGTGAATAGGCTGCCCAGGGAAGGTGAAGAGCAGCAACAGCTGTCAGGGCTGGCCCCTTCCTGGCGGGAGAAGGAGCCAGACGTTTGCCGTTTCGGAAAAAGGCTCTGCCGAGAACGGGCACCATGAGACCTTGCGTCTCTGGGAAAGCACAGATCCCCAGTGCTGTTGTGCCTGTGAATAGGCTGCCCAGGGAAGGTGAAGACCAGCAGCAGCTTTCAGGTCTGGCCCCTTCCTTGTGGGAAGAGGAGCCGGACGTTTGCCATTTTGGAAAAAGGCTCTGCCGAGAACGAGTGCCATGAGACGTTCCGCCTATGGAAAGGCAAATATCCCCATTGCTGTTGTGCCTGTGAATAGGCTGCCCAGGGAAGGTGAAGAGCAGCAACAGCTTTCAGGGCTGACCCCTTCCTGGTGGGAGAAGGAGCCAGACGTTTTCCGTCTCGGAAAAAGGCTCTGCCGAGAACGGGCACCATGAGACCTTGCGTCTCTGGGAAAGCACAGATCCCCAGTGCTTTTGTGCCTGTGAATAGGCTGCCCAGGGAAGGCGTAGAGCAGCAACAGCTTTCAGGGCTCGCCCCTTCCTGGCGGGAGAAGGAGCCGGACGTTTGCCGTTTCGGAAAAAGGCTCTGCCGAGAACGGGCACCATGAGACCTTGCGTCTCTGGGAAAGCACAGATCCCCAGTGCTGTTGTGCCTGTGAATAGGCTGCCCAGGGAAGGCGAAGACCAGCAACAGCTTTCAGGGCTGGCCCCTTCCTGGCGGGAGAAGGAGCCAGACGTTTGCCGTTTCGGAAAAAGGCACTGCCGAGAACGGGCACCATGAGACCTTGCGTCTCTGGGAAAGCACAGATCCCCAGGGCTGTTGTGCCTGTGAATAGGCTGCCCAGGGAAGGTGAAGAGCAGCAAGAGCTTTCAGGGCTGGCCAATTCGTGGCGGGAATAGAAGCCGGACGTTTGCCGTTTCGGAAAAAGGCTCTGCCGAGAACGGGCACCATGAGACCTTGCGTCTCTGGGAAAGCACAGATCCCCAGTGCTGTTGTGCCTGTGAATAGGCTGCCCAGGGAAGGCGAAGAACAGCAACAGCTTTCAGGGCTGGCCCCTTCCTGGCGGGAGAAGGAGCCAGACGTTTGCCGTTTTGGAAAAAGGCTCTGCCGAGAACGAGTGCCATGAGACGTTCCGCCTATGGAAAGGCAAATATCCGCATTGCTGTTGTGCCTGTGAATAGGCTGCCCAGGGAAGGCGAAGAGCAGCAGCAGCTTTCAGGGCTGGCCCCTTCCTGGCTGGAGAAGGAGCCAGACGTTTGCCGTTTCGGAAAAAGGCTCTGCCGAGAACGGGCACCATGAGACCTTGCGTCTCTGGGAAAGCACAGATCCCCAGGGCTGTTGTGCCTGTGAATAGGCTGCCAAGGGAAGGTGAAGACCAGCAGCAGCTTTCAGGTCTGGCCCCTTCCTTGTGGGAAGAGGAGCCAGACGTTTGCCGTTTTGTAAAAAGGCTCTGCCGAGATCGAGTGCCATGAGACGTTCCGCCTATGGAAAGGCAAATATCCCCATTGCTGTTGTGCCTGTGAATAGGCTGCCCAGGGAATGTGAAGACCAGCAGCAGCTTTCAGGGCTGACCCCTTCCTGGTGGGAGAAGGAGCTGGATGTTTCCCGTTTCGGAAAAAGGCTCTGCCAAGAACGGGCACCATGAGACCTTCCGTCTCTGGGAAAGCACAGATCCCCAGTGCTGTTGTGGCTGTGAATAGGCTGCCCAGGGAAGGTGAAGAGCAGCAGCAGCTTTCAGGGCTGGCCCCTTCCTGGTGGGAGAAGGAGCCGGACTTTTGCCGTTTCGGAAAAAGGCTCTGCCGAGAACGGGCACCATGAGACCTTGCGTCTCTGGGAAAGCACAGATCCCCAGTGTTGTTGTGCCTGTGAATAGGCTGCCCAGGGAAGGCGAAGAGCAGCAACAGCTTTCAGGGCTGGCCCCCTTCATGGCGGGAATACGAGCTGGACGTTTGCCGTTTCGGAAAAAGGCTCTGCCGAGAACAGGCACCATGAGACCTTGCGTCTCTGGGAAAGCACAGATCCCCAGTGCTGTTGTGCCTGTGAATAGGCTGCCCAGGGAAGGCGAAGAGCAGCAAGAGCTTTCAGGGCTGGCCAATTCGTGGCGGGAACAGAAGCCGGACGTTTGCCGTTTCGGAAAAAGGCTCTGCCGATAACGGGCACCATGAGACCTTGCGTCTCTGGGAAAGCACAGATCCCCAGTGCTGTTGTGCCTGTGAATAGGCTGCCCAGTGAAGGCAAAGAGCAGCAACAGCTTTCAGGGCTGGCCCCTTCCTGGCGGGAGAAGGAGCCGGACGTTTGCCATTTCGGAAAAAGGCTCTGTCGAGAACGGGCACCATGAGACCTTGCGTCTCTGGGAAAGCACAGATCCCCAGGGCTGTTGTGCCTGTGAATAGGCTGCCCAGGGAAGGTGAAGACCAGCAGCAGCTTTCAGGGCTGGCCCCTTCCTTGTGGGAAGAGGAGCCGGACGTTTGCCGTTTTGGAAAAAGGCTCTGCCGAGAACGGGCACCATGAGACCTTGCGTCTCTGGGAAAGCACAGATCCCCAGGGCTGTTGTGCCTGTGAATAGGCTGCCCAGGGAAGGTGAAGAGCAGCAGCAGCTTTCAGGGCTGGCCCCTTCCTGGCGGGAGAAGGAGCCAGACGTTTGCCATTTCGGAAAAAGGCTCTGCCGAGAACGGGCACCATGAGACATTCCGTCTCTGGGAAAGCACAGATCCCCAGTGCTGTTGTGCCTGTGAATAGGCTGCCCAGGGAAGGCGAAGAGCAGCAGCAGCTTTCAGGGCTGGCCCCTTCCTGGCGGGAGAAGGAGCCAGACGTTTGCCGTTTTGGAAAAAGGCTCTGCCGAGAACGGGCACCATGAGACCTTGCGTCTCTGGGAAAGCACAGATCCCCAGGGCTGTTGTGCCTGTGAATAGGCTGCCAAGGGAAGGTGAAGACCAGCAGCAGCTTTCAGGTCTGGCCCCTTCCTTGTGGGAAGAGGAGCCAGACGTTTGCCGTTTTGGAAAAAGGCTCTGCCGAGAACGAGTGCCATGAGACGTTCCGCCTATGGAAAGGCAAATATCCCCATTGCTGTTGTGCCTGTGAATAGGCTGCCCAGGGAAGGTGAAGAGCAGCAACAGCTTTCAGGGCTGACCCCTTCCTGGTGGGAGAAGGAGCCAGACGTTTCCCGTCTCGGAAAAAGGCTCTGCCGAGAACGGGCACCATGAGACCTTGCGTCTCTGGGAAAGCACAGATCCCCAGTGCTTTTGTGCCTGTGAATAGGCTGCCCAGGGAAGGCGTAGAGCAGCAACAGCTTTCAGGGCTCGCCCCTTCCTGGCGGGAGAAGGAGCCGGACGTTTGCCGTTTCGGAAAAAGGCTCTGCCGAGAACGGGCACCATGAGACCTTGCGTCTCTGGGAAAGCACAGATCCCCAGTGCTGTTGTGCCTGTGAATAGGCTGCCCAGGGAAGGCGAAGACCAGCAACAGCTTTCAGGGCTGGCCCCTTCCTGGCGGGAGAAGGAGCCAGACGTTTGCCGTTTCGGAAAAAGGCACTGCCGAGAACGGGCACCATGAGACCTTGCGTCTCTGGGAAAGCACAGATCCCCAGGGCTGTTGTGCCTGTGAATAGGCTGCCCAGGGAAGGTGAAGAGCAGCAAGAGCTTTCAGGGCTGGCCAATTCGTGGCGGGAATAGAAGCCGGACGTTTGCCGTTTCGGAAAAAGGCTCTGCCGAGAACGGGCACCATGAGACCTTGCGTCTCTGGGAAAGCACAGATCCCCAGTGCTGTTGTGCCTGTGAATAGGCTGCCCAGGGAAGGCGAAGAACAGCAACAGCTTTCAGGGCTGGCCCCTTCCTGGCGGGAGAAGGAGCCAGACGTTTGCCGTTTTGGAAAAAGGCTCTGCCGAGAACGAGTGCCATGAGACGTTCCGCCTATGGAAAGGCAAATATCCGCATTGCTGTTGTGCCTGTGAATAGGCTGCCCAGGGAAGGCGAAGAGCAGCAGCAGCTTTCAGGGCTGGCCCCTTCCTGGCTGGAGAAGGAGCCAGACGTTTGCTGTTTCGGAAAAAGGCTCTGCCGAGAACGGGCACCATGAGACCTTGCGTCTCTGGGAAAGCACAGATCCCCAGGGCTGTTGTGCCTGTGAATAGGCTGCCAAGGGAAGGTGAAGACCAGCAGCAGCTTTCAGGTCTGGCCCCTTCCTTGTGGGAAGAGGAGCCAGACGTTTGCCGTTTTGTAAAAAGGCTCTGCCGAGAACGAGTGCCATGAGACGTTCCGCCTATGGAAAGGCAAATATCCCCATTGCTGTTGTGCCTGTGAATAGGCTGCCCAGGGAATGTGAAGACCAGCAGCAGCTTTCAGGGCTGACCCCTTCCTGGTGGGAGAAGGAGCTGGATGTTTCCCGTTTCGGAAAAAGGCTCTGCCAAGAACGGGCACCATGAGACCTTCCGTCTCTGGGAAAGCACAGATCCCCAGTGCTGTTGTGGCTGTGAATAGGCTGCCCAGGGAAGGTGAAGAGCAGCAGCAGCTTTCAGGGCTGGCCCCTTCCTGGTGGGAGAAGGAGCCGGACTTTTGCCGTTTCGGAAAAAGGCTCTGCCGAGAACGGGCACCATGAGACCTTGCGTCTCTGGGAAAGCACAGATCCCCAGTGTTGTTGTGCCTGTGAATAGGCTGCCCAGGGAAGGCGAAGAGCAGCAACAGCTTTCAGGGCTGGCCCCTTCATGGCGGGAATACGAGCTGGACGTTTGCCGTTTTGGAAAAAGGCTCTGCCGAGAACGGGCACCATGAGACCTTGCGTCTCTGGGAAAGCACAGATCCCCAGTGCTGTTGTGCCTGTGAATATGCTGCCCAGGGAAGGCGAAGAGCAGCAAGAGCTTTCAGGGCTGGCCAATTCGTGGCGGGAATAGAAGCCGGACGTTTGCCGTTTCGGAAAAAGGCTCTGCCGAGAACGGGCACCATGAGACCTTGCGTCTCTGGGAAAGCACAGATCCCCAGTGCTGTTGTGCCTGTGAATAGGCTGCCCAGTGAAGGCAAAGAGCAGCAACAGCTTTCAGGGCTGGCCCCTTCCTGGCGGGAGAAGGAGCCGGACGTTTGCCGTTTTGGAAAAAGGCTCTGCCGAGAACGGGCACCATGAGACCTTGCGTCTCTGGGAAAACACAGATCCTCAGTGCTGTTGTGCCTGTGAATAGGCTGCCCAGGGAAGGTGAAGAGCAGCAGCAGCTTTCAGGGCTGGCCAATTCGTGGCGGGAATAGAAGCCGGACGTTTGCCGTTTCGGAAAAAGGCACTGCCGAGAACGGGCACCATGAGACCTTGCGTCTCTGGGAAAGCACAGATCCCCAGGGCTGTTGTGCCTGTGAATAGGCTGCCCAGGGAAGGCGAAGAGCAGCAACAGCTTTCAGGGCTGGCCCCTTCCTGACGGGAGAAGGAGCCAGACGTTTGCCGTTTCGGAAAAAGGCTCTGCCGAGAACGGGCACCATGAGACCTTGCGTCTCTGGGAAAGCACAGATCCCCAGTGCTGTTGTGCCTGTGAATAGGCTGCCCAGGGAAGGTGAAGACCAGCAGCAGCTTTCAGGTCTGGCCCCTTCCTTGTGGGAAGAGGAGCCGGACGTTTGCCGTTTCGGAAAAAGGCTCTGCCGAGAATGGGCACCATGAGACCTTGCGTCTCTGGGAAAGCACAGATCCCCAGGGCTGTTGTGCCTGTGAATAGGCTGCCCAGGGAAGGTGAAGAGCAGCAGCAGCTTTCAGTGCTGGCCCCTTCCTGGCGGGAGAAGGAGCCGGACGTTTGCCGTTTCGGAAAAAGGCTCTGCCGAGAACGGGCACCATGAGACCTTGCGTCTCTGGGAAAGCACAGATCCCCAGTGCTGTTGTGCCTGTGAATAGGCTGCCCAGGGAAGGTGAAGAGCAGCAAGAGCTTTCAGGGCTGGCCCCTTCCTGGCGGGAGAAGGAGCCGGACGTTTGACGTTTTGGAAAAAGGCTCTGCCGAGAACGGGCACCATGAGACCTTGCGTCTCTGGGAAAGCACAGATCCCCAGGGCTGTTGTGCCTGTGAATAGGCTGCCCAGGGAAGGCGAAGAACAGCAACAGCTTTCAGGGCTGGCCCCTTCCTGGCGGGAGAAGGAGCCAGACGTTTGCCGTTTCGGAAAAAGGCACTGCCGAGAACGGGCACCATGAGACCTTGCGTCTCTGGGAAAGCACAGATCCCCAGGGCTGTTGTGCCTGTGAATAGGCTACCCAGGGAAGGCGAAGAGCAGCAAGAGCTTTCAGGGCTGGCCCCTTCGTGGCGGGAATAGGAGCCGGACGTTTCCCGTTTCGGAAAAAGGCTCTGCCGAGAACGGGCACCATGAGACCTTGCGTCTCTGGGAAAGCACAGATCCCCAGTGCTGTTGTGCCTGTGAATAGGCTGCCCAGGGAAGGCGAAGAGCAGCAGCAGCTTTCAGGGCTGGCCCCTTCCTGGCGGGAGAAGGAGCCAGACGTTTGCCGTTTCGGAAAAAGGCTCTGCCGAGAACGGGCACCATGAGACCTTGCGTCTCTGGGAAAGCACAGATCCCCAGTGCTGTTGTGCCTGTGAATAGGCTGCCCAGGGAAGGCGAAGAGCAGCAACAGCTTTCAGGGCTTGCCCCTTCATGGCGGGAATACGAGCCGGACGTTTCCCGTTTCGGAAAAAGGCTCTGCCGAGAACGGGCACCATGAGACCTTGCGTCTCTGGGAAAGCACAGATCCCCAGGGCTGTTGTGCCTGTGAATAGGCTGCCAAGGGAAGGTGAAGACCAGCAGCAGCTTTCAGGTCTGGCCCCTTCCTTGTGGGAAGAGGAGCCAGACGTTTGCCGTTTTGTAAAAAGGCTCTGCCGAGAACGAGTGCCATGAGACGTTCCGCCTATGGAAAGGCAAATATCCCCATTGCTGTTGTGCCTGTGAATAGGCTGCCCAGGGAATGTGAAGACCAGCAGCAGCTTTCAGGGCTGACCCCTTCCTGGTGGGAGAAGGAGCTGGATGTTTCCCGTTTCGGAAAAAGGCTCTGCCAAGAACGGGCACCATGAGACCTTCCGTCTCTGGGAAAGCACAGATCCCCAGTGCTGTTGTGGCTGTGAATAGGCTGCCCAGGGAAGGTGAAGAGCAGCAGCAGCTTTCAGGGCTGGCCCCTTCCTGGTGGGAGAAGGAGCCGGACTTTTGCCGTTTCGGAAAAAGGCTCTGCCGAGAACGGGCACCATGAGACCTTGCGTCTCTGGGAAAGCACAGATCCCCAGTGTTGTTGTGCCTGTGAATAGGCTGCCCAGGGAAGGCGAAGAGCAGCAACAGCTTTCAGGGCTGGCCCCTTCATGGCGGGAATACGAGCTGGACGTTTGCCGTTTTGGAAAAAGGCTCTGCCGAGAACGGGCACCATGAGACCTTGCGTCTCTGGGAAAGCACAGATCCCCAGTGCTGTTGTGCCTGTGAATATGCTGCCCAGGGAAGGCGAAGAGCAGCAAGAGCTTTCAGGGCTGGCCAATTCGTGGCGGGAATAGAAGCCGGACGTTTGCCGTTTCGGAAAAAGGCTCTGCCGAGAACGGGCACCATGAGACCTTGCGTCTCTGGGAAAGCACAGATCCCCAGTGCTGTTGTGCCTGTGAATAGGCTGCCCAGTGAAGGCAAAGAGCAGCAACAGCTTTCAGGGCTGGCCCCTTCCTGGCGGGAGAAGGAGCCGGACGTTTGCCGTTTTGGAAAAAGGCTCTGCCGAGAACGGGCACCATGAGACCTTGCGTCTCTGGGAAAACACAGATCCTCAGTGCTGTTGTGCCTGTGAATAGGCTGCCCAGGGAAGGTGAAGAGCAGCAGCAGCTTTCAGGGCTGGCCAATTCGTGGCGGGAATAGAAGCCGGACGTTTGCCGTTTCGGAAAAAGGCACTGCCGAGAACGGGCACCATGAGACCTTGCGTCTCTGGGAAAGCACAGATCCCCAGGGCTGTTGTGCCTGTGAATAGGCTGCCCAGGGAAGGCGAAGAGCAGCAACAGCTTTCAGGGCTGGCCCCTTCCTGACGGGAGAAGGAGCCAGACGTTTGCCGTTTCGGAAAAAGGCTCTGCCGAGAACGGGCACCATGAGACCTTGCGTCTCTGGGAAAGCACAGATCCCCAGTGCTGTTGTGCCTGTGAATAGGCTGCCCAGGGAAGGTGAAGACCAGCAGCAGCTTTCAGGTCTGGCCCCTTCCTTGTGGGAAGAGGAGCCGGACGTTTGCCGTTTCGGAAAAAGGCTCTGCCGAGAATGGGCACCATGAGACCTTGCGTCTCTGGGAAAGCACAGATCCCCAGGGCTGTTGTGCCTGTGAATAGGCTGCCCAGGGAAGGTGAAGAGCAGCAGCAGCTTTCAGTGCTGGCCCCTTCCTGGCGGGAGAAGGAGCCGGACGTTTGCCGTTTCGGAAAAAGGCTCTGCCGAGAACGGGCACCATGAGACCTTGCGTCTCTGGGAAAGCACAGATCCCCAGTGCTGTTGTGCCTGTGAATAGGCTGCCCAGGGAAGGTGAAGAGCAGCAAGAGCTTTCAGGGCTGGCCCCTTCCTGGCGGGAGAAGGAGCCGGACGTTTGACGTTTTGGAAAAAGGCTCTGCCGAGAACGGGCACCATGAGACCTTGCGTCTCTGGGAAAGCACAGATCCCCAGGGCTGTTGTGCCTGTGAATAGGCTGCCCAGGGAAGGCGAAGAACAGCAACAGCTTTCAGGGCTGGCCCCTTCCTGGCGGGAGAAGGAGCCAGACGTTTGCCGTTTCGGAAAAAGGCACTGCCGAGAACGGGCACCATGAGACCTTGCGTCTCTGGGAAAGCACAGATCCCCAGGGCTGTTGTGCCTGTGAATAGGCTACCCAGGGAAGGCGAAGAGCAGCAAGAGCTTTCAGGGCTGGCCCCTTCGTGGCGGGAATAGGAGCCGGACGTTTCCCGTTTCGGAAAAAGGCTCTGCCGAGAACGGGCACCATGAGACCTTGCGTCTCTGGGAAAGCACAGATCCCCAGTGCTGTTGTGCCTGTGAATAGGCTGCCCAGGGAAGGCGAAGAGCAGCAGCAGCTTTCAGGGCTGGCCCCTTCCTGGCGGGAGAAGGAGCCAGACGTTTGCCGTTTCGGAAAAAGGCTCTGCCGAGAACGGGCACCATGAGACCTTGCGTCTCTGGGAAAGCACAGATCCCCAGTGCTGTTGTGCCTGTGAATAGGCTGCCCAGGGAAGGCGAAGAGCAGCAACAGCTTTCAGGGCTTGCCCCTTCATGGCGGGAATACGAGCCGGACGTTTGCCGTTTCGGAAAAAGGCTCTGCCGAGAACGGGCACCATGAGACCTTGCGTCTCTGGGAAAGCACAGATCCCCAGGGCTGTTGTGCCTGTGAATAGGCTGCCCAGGGAAGGTGAAGACCAGCAGCAGCTTTCAGGGCTCGCCCCTTCCTGGTGGGAATAGGAGCTGGACGTTTGCCGTTTCGGAAAAAGGCTCTGCCGAGAACGGGCACCATGAGACCTTGCATCTCTGGGAAAGCACAGATCCCCAGTGCTGTTGTGCCTGTGAATAGGCTGCCCAGGGAAGGTGAAGAGCAGCAGCAGCTTTCAGTGCTGGCCCCTTCCTGGCGGGAGAAGGAGCCGGACGTTTGCCCTTTTGGAAAAAGGCTCTGCCGAGAACGAGTGCCATGAGATGTCCCATCTGTGGGAAGGCAAAGATCCCCGATGCTGTTGTGCCTGTGAATAGGCTGCCCAGGGAAGGTGAAGAGCAGCAACAGCTGTCAGGGCTGGCACCTTCCTGGTGGGAAGAGGAGCCGGACGTTTGCCGTTTTGGAAAAAGGCTCTGCCGAGAACGGGCACCATGAGACCTTGCGTCTCTGGGAAAACACAGATCCTCAGTGCTGTTGTGCCTGTGAATAGGCTGCCCAGGGAAGGCAAAGAGCAGCAGCAGCTTTCAGGGCTGGCCCCTTCCTGGTGGGAGAAGGAGCCGGACGTTTGCCGTTTCGGAAAAAGGCTCTGCCGAGAACGGGCACCATGAGACCTTGCGTCTCTGGGAAAGCACAGATCCCCAGGGCTGTTGTGCCTGTGAATAGGCTGCCCAGGGAAGGTGAAGAGCAGCAACAGCTTTCAGGGCTGGCCCCTTCCTGGCGGGAGAAGGAGCCGGACGTTTGCCGTTTTGGAAAAAGGCTCTGCCGAGAACGGGCACCATGAGACCTTGCGTCTCTGGGAAAGCACAGATCCCCAGTGCTGTTGTGCCTGTGAATAGGCTGCCCAGAGAAGGCGAAGAACAACAACAGCTTTCAGGGCTGGCCCCTTCCTGGCGGGAGAAGGAGCCGGACGTTTGCCGTTTCGGAAAAAGGCACTGCCGAGAACGGGCACCATGAGACCTTGCATCTCTGGGAAAGCACAGATCCCCAGGGCTGTTCTGCCTGTGAATAGGCTGCCCAGGGAAGGTGAAGAGCAGCAGCAGCTTTCAGGGCTGGCCCCTTCATGGCGGGAATACGAGCCAGACTTTGGCCGTTTCGGAAAAAGGCTGTGCCGAGAACGGGCACCATGAGACCTTGTGTCTCTGGGAAAGCACAGATCCCCAGGGCTGTTGTGCCTGTGAATAGGCTGCCCAGGGAAGGTGAAGACCAGCAGCAGCTTTCAGGTCTGGCCCCTTCCTGGTGGGAAGAGGAGCCGGACGTTTGCCGTTTTGGAAAAAGGCTCTGCCGAGAATGGGCACCATGAGACCTTCCGTCTCTGGGAAAGCACAGATCCCCAGTGCTGTTGTGCCTGTGAATAGGCTGCCCAGGGAAGGTGAAGAGCAGCAGCAGCTTTCAGGGCTGGCCCCTTCCTGGCGGGAGAAGGAGCCAGACGTTTGCCGTTTCGGAAAAAGGCTCTGCCGAGAACGGGCACCATGAGACCTTGCGTCTCTGGGAAAGCACAGATCCCCAGTGCTGTTGTGCCTGTGAATAGGCTGCCCAGGGAAGGTGAAGAGCAGCAGCAGCTTTCAGGTCTGGCCCCTTCGTGGCGGGAGAAGGAGCCGGACGTTTGCCGTTTCGGAAAAAGGCTCTGCCGAGAACGGGCACCATGAGACCTTGCGTCTCTGGGAAAGCACAGATCCCCAGGGCTGTTGTGCCTGTGAATAGGCTGCCCCGGGAAGGTGAAGACCAGCAGCAGCTTTCAGGTCTGGCCCCTTCCTTGTGGGAAGAGGAGCCGGACGTTTGCCGTTTTGGAAAAAGGCTCTGCCGAGAACGAGTGCCATGAGACGTTCCACCTATGGAAAGGCAAATATCCCCATTGCTGTTGTGCCTGTGAATAGGCTGCCCAGGGAAGGTGAAGAGCAGCAACAGCTTTCAGGGCTGGCCCCTTCCTGGCGGGAGAAGGAGCCGGACGTTTGCCGTTTTGGAAAAAGGCTCTGCCGAGAACGAGTGCCATGAGATGTCCCATCTGTGGGAAGGCAAAGATCCCCGATGCTCTTGTGCCTGTGAATAGGCTGCCCAGGGAAGGTGAAGAGCAGCAACAGCTGTCAGGGCTGGCACCTTCCTGGTGGGAAGAGGAGCCGGACGTTTGCCGTTTTGGAAAAAGGCTCTGCCGAGAACGGGCACCATGAGACCTTGCGTCTCTGGGAAAACACAGATCCTCAGTGCTGTTGTGCCTGTGAATAGGCTGCCCAGGGAAGGCAAAGAGCAGCAGCAGCTTTCAGTGCTGGCCCCTTCCTGGTGGGAGAAGGAGCCGGACGTTTGCCGTTTCGGAAAAAGGCTCTGCCGAGAACGGGCACCATGAGACCTTGCGTCTCTGGGAAAGCACAGATCCCCAGGGCTGTTGTGCCTGTGAATAGGCTGCCCAGGGAAGGTGAAGAGCAGCAACAGCTTTCAGGGCTGGCCCCTTCCTGGCGGGAGAAGGAGCCGGACGTTTGCCGTTTTGGAAAAAGGCTCTGCCGAGAACGGGCACCATGAGACCTTGCGTCTCTGGGAAAGCACAGATCCCCAGTGCTGTTGTGCCTGTGAATAGGCTGCCCAGAGAAGGCGAAGAACAACAACAGCTTTCAGGGCTGGCCCCTTCCTGGCGGGAGAAGGAGCCGGACGTTTGCCGTTTCGGAAAAAGGCACTGCCGAGAACGGGCACCATGAGACCTTGCGTCTCTGGGAAAGCACAGATCCCCAGGGCTGTTCTGCCTGTGAATAGGCTGCCCAGGGAAGGTGAAGAGCAGCAGCAGCTTTCAGGGCTGGCCCCTTCATGGCGGGAATACGAGCCAGACTTTTGCCGTTTCGGAAAAAGGCTGTGCCGAGAACGGGCACCATGAGACCTTGTGTCTCTGGGAAAGCACAGATCCCCAGGGCTGTTGTGCCTGTGAATAGGCTGCCCAGGGAAGGTGAAGACCAGCAGCAGCTTTCAGGTCTGGCCCCTTCCTGGTGGGAAGAGGAGCCGGACGTTTGCCGTTTTGGAAAAAGGCTCTGCCGAGAATGGGCACCATGAGACCTTGCGTCTCTGGGAAAGCACAGATCCCCAGGGCTGTTGTGCCTGTGAATAGGCTGCCCAGGGAAGGTGAAGAGCAGCAGCAGCTTTCAGGGCTGGCCCCTTCCTGGCGGGAGAAGGAGCCAGACGTTTGCCGTTTCAGAAAAAGGCTCTGCCGAGAACGGGCACCATGAGACCTTCCGTCTCTGGGAAAGCACAGATCCCCAGTGCTGTTGTGCCTGTGAATAGGCTGCCCAGGGAAGGTGAAGAGCAGCAGCAGCTTTCAGGTCTGGCCCCTTCGTGGCGGGAATAGGATCCGGACGTTTGCCGTTTCGGAAAAAGGCTCTGCCGAGAACGGGCACCATGAGACCTTGCATCTCTGGGAAAGCACAGATCCCCAGTGCTGTTGTGCCTGTGAATAGGCTGCCCAGGGAAGGTGAAGAGCAGCAGCAGCTTTCAGTGCTGGCCCCTTCCTGGCGGGAGAAGGAGCCAGACGTTTGCCGTTTCGGAAAAAGGCACTGCCGAGAACGGGCACCATGAGACCTTGCGTCTCTGGGAAAGCACAGATCCCCAGTGCTGTTGTGCCTGTGAATAGGCTGCCCAGGGAAGGCGAAGAGCAGCAAGAGCTTTCAGGGCTGGCCCCTTCATGGCGGGAATACGAGCCGGACGTTTGCCGTTTCGGAAAAAGGCTCTGCCGAGAACGGGCACCATGAGACCTTGCGTCTCTGGGAAAGCACAGATCCCCAGTGCTGTTGTGCCTGTGAATAGGCTGCCCAGGGAAGGTGAAGACCAGCAGCAGCTTTCAGGTCTGGCCCCTTCCTGGTGGGAATAGGAGCCGGACGTTTGCCGTTTCGGAAAAAGGCTCTGCCGAGAACGGGCACCATGAGACCTTGCGTCTCTGGGAAAGCACAGATCCCCAGGGCTGTTGTGCCTGTGAATAGGCTGCCCAATGAAGGCAAAGAGCAGCAACAGCTTTCAGGGCTGGCCCCTTCCTGGCGGGAGAAGGAGCCGGACGTTTGCCATTTCGGAAAAAGGCTCTGTCGAGAACGGGCACCATGAGACCTTGCGTCTCTGGGAAAGCACAGATCCCCAGGGCTGTTGTGCCTGTGAATAGGCTGCCCAGGGAAGGTGAAGACCAGCAGCAGCTTTCAGGGCTGGCCCCTTCCTTGTGGGAAGAGGAGCCGGACGTTTGCCGTTTTGGAAAAAGGCTCTGCCGAGAACGGGCACCATGAGACCTTGCGTCTCTGGGAAAACACAGATCCTCAGTGCTGTTGTGCCTGTGAATAGGCTGCCCAGGGAAGGTGAAGAGCAGCAGCAGCTTTCAGGGCTGGCCAATTCGTGGCGGGAATAGAAGCCGGACGTTTGCCGTTTCGGAAAAAGGCTCTGCCGAGAACGGGCACCATGAGACCTTGCGTCTCTGGGAAAGCACAGATCCCCAGTGCTGTTGTGCCTGTGAATAGGCTGCCCAGGGAAGGCGAAGAGCAGCAACAGCTTTCAGGGCTGGCCCCTTCCTGGCGGGAGAAGGAGCCAGACGTTTGCCGTTTCGGAAAAAGGCTCTGCCGAGAACGGGCACCATGAGACCTTGCGTCTCTGGGAAAGCACAGATCCCCAGGGCTGTTGTGCCTGTGAATAGGCTGCCCAGGGAAGGTGAAGAGCAGCAGCAGCTTTCAGGTCTGGCCCCTTCCTTGTGGGAAGAGGAGCCGGACGTTTGCCGTTTTGGAAAAAGGCTCTGCCGAGAACGAGTGCCATGAGACGTTCCGCCTATGGAAAGGCAAATATCCCCATTGCTGTTGTGCCTGTGAATAGGCTGCCCAGGGAAGGTGAAGAGCAGCAACAGCTGTCAGGGCTGACCCCTTCCTGGTGGGAGAAGGAGCCAGACGTTTCCCGTCTCGGAAAAAGGCTCTGCCGAGAACGGGCACCATGAGACCTTGCGTCTCTGGGAAAGCACAGATCCCCAGTGCTTTTGTGCCTGTGAATAGGCTGCCCAGGGAAGGCGTAGAGCAGCAACAGCTTTCAGGGCTGGCCCCTTCCTGGCGGGAGAAGGAGCCGGACGTTTGCCGTTTCGGAAAAAGGCTCTGCCGAGAACGGGCACCATGAGACCTTGCGTCTCTGGGAAAGCACAGATCCCCAGTGCTGTTGTGCCTGTGAATAGGCTGCCCAGGGAAGGCGAAGAGCAGCAACAGCTTTCAGGGCTGGACCCTTCCTGGCGGGAGAAGGAGCCAGACGTTTGCCGTTTCGGAAAAAGGCACTGCCGAGAACGGGCACCATGAGACCTTGCGTCTCTGGGAAAGCACAGATCCCCAGTGCTGTTGTGCCTGTGAATAGGCTGCCCAGGGAAGGTGAAGAGCAGCAAGAGCTTTCAGGGCTGGCCCCTTCCTGGCGGGAGAAGGAGCCGGACGTTTGCCGTTTTGGAAAAAGGCTCTGCCGAGAACGGGCACCATGAGACCTTGCGTCTCTGGGAAAGCACAGATCCCCAGGGCTGTTGTGCCTGTGAATAGGCTGCCCAGGGAAGGCGAAGAACAGCAACAGCTTTCAGGGCTGGCCCCTTCCTGGCGGGAGAAGGAGCCAGACGTTTGCCGTTTCGGAAAAAGGCACTGCCGAGAACGGGCACCATGAGACCTTGCGTCTCTGGGAAAGCACAGATCCCCAGTGCTGTTGTGCCTGTGAATAGGCGGCCCAGGGAAGGCGAAGAGCAGCAAGAGCTTTCAGGGCTGGCCCCTTCGTGGCGGGAATAGGAGCCGGACGTTTGCCGTTTTGGAAAAAGGCTCTGCCGAGAACGGGCACCATGAGACCTTGCGTCTCTGGGAAAGCACAGATCCCCAGTGCTGTTGTGCCTGTGAATAGGCTGCCCAGGGAAGGCGAAGAGCAGCAGCAGCTTTCAGGGCTGGCCCCTTCCTGGCGGGAGAAGGAGCCAGACGTTTCCCGTTTCGGAAAAATGCTGTGCCGAGAACGGGCACCATGAGACCTTGCGTCTCTGGGAAAGCACAGATCCCCAGTGCTGTTGTGCCTGTGAATAGGCTGCCCAGGGAAGGCGAAGAGCAGCAACAGCTTTCAGGGCTTGCCCCTTCATGGCGGGAATACGAGCCGGACGTTTGCCGTTTCGGAAAAAGGCTCTGCCGAGAACGGGCACCATGAGACCTTGCGTCTCTGGGAAAGCACAGATCCCCAGGGCTGTTGTGCCTGTGAATAGGCTGCCCAGGGAAGGTGAAGACCAGCAGCAGCTTTCAGGGCTGGCCCCTTCCTTGTGGGAAGAGGAGCCGGACGTTTGCCGTTTTGGAAAAAGGCTCTGCCGAGAACGGGCACCATGAGACCTTGCGTCTCTGGGAAAACACAGATCCTCAGTGCTGTTGTGCCTGTGAATAGGCTGCCCAGGGAAGGTGAAGAGCAGCAGCAGCTTTCAGGGCTGGCCAATTCGTGGCGGGAATAGAAGCCGGACGTTTGCCGTTTCGGAAAAAGGCTCTGCCGAGAACGGGCACCATGAGACCTTGCGTCTCTGGGAAAGCACAGATCCCCAGTGCTGTTGTGCCTGTGAATAGGCTGCCCAGGGAAGGCGAAGAGCAGCAACAGCTTTCAGGGCTGGCCCCTTCCTGGCGGGAGAAGGAGCCAGACGTTTGCCGTTTCGGAAAAAGGCTCTGCCGAGAACGGGCACCATGAGACCTTGCGTCTCTGGGAAAGCACAGATCCCCAGGGCTGTTGTGCCTGTGAATAGGCTGCCCAGGGAAGGTGAAGAGCAGCAGCAGCTTTCAGGGCTGGCCCCTTCCTTGTGGGAAGAGGAGCCGGACGTTTGCCGTTTTGGAAAAAGGCTCTGCCGAGAACGGGCACCATGAGACCTTGCGTCTCTGGGAAAACACAGATCCTCAGTGCTGTTGTGCCTGTGAATAGGCTGCCCAGGGAAGGTGAAGACCAGCAGCAGCTTTCAGGGCTGGCCCCTTCCTTGTGGGAAGAGGAGCCGGACGTTTGCCGTTTTGGAAAAAGGCTCTGCCGAGAACGGGCACCATGAGACCTTGCGTCTCTGGGAAAACACAGATCCTCAGTGCTGTTGTGCCTGTGAATAGGCTGCCCAGGGAAGGTGAAGAGCAGCAGCAGCTTTCAGGGCTGGCCAATTCGTGGCGGGAATAGAAGCCGGACGTTTGCCGTTTCGGAAAAAGGCTCTGCCGAGAACGGGCACCATGAGACCTTGCGTCTCTGGGAAAGCACAGATCCCCAGTGCTGTTGTGCCTGTGAATAGGCTGCCCAGGGAAGGCGAAGAGCAGCAACAGCTTTCAGGGCTGGCCCCTTCCTGGCGGGAGAAGGAGCCAGACGTTTGCCGTTTCGGAAAAAGGCTCTGCCGAGAACGGGCACCATGAGACCTTGCGTCTCTGGGAAAGCACAGATCCCCAGGGCTGTTGTGCCTGTGAATAGGCTGCCCAGGGAAGGTGAAGAGCAGCAGCAGCTTTCAGGTCTGGCCCCTTCCTTGTGGGAAGAGGAGCCGGACGTTTGCCGTTTTGGAAAAAGGCTCTGCCGAGAACGAGTGCCATGAGACGTTCCGCCTATGGAAAGGCAAATATCCCCATTGCTGTTGTGCCTGTGAATAGGCTGCCCAGGGAAGGTGAAGAGCAGCAACAGCTGTCAGGGCTGACCCCTTCCTGGTGGGAGAAGGAGCCAGACGTTTCCCGTCTCGGAAAAAGGCTCTGCCGAGAACGGGCACCATGAGACCTTGCGTCTCTGGGAAAACACAGATCCCCAGTGCTTTTGTGCCTGTGAATAGACTGCCCAGGGAAGGCGTAGAGCAGCAACAGCTTTCAGGGCTGGCCCCTTCCTGGCGGGAGAAGGAGCCGGACGTTTGCCGTTTCGGAAAAAGGCTCTGCCGAGAACGGGCACCATGAGACCTTGCGTCTCTGGGAAAGCACAGATCCCCAGTGCTGTTGTGCCTGTGAATAGGCTGCCCAGGGAAGGCGAAGAGCAGCAACAGCTTTCAGGGCTGGACCCTTCCTGGCGGGAGAAGGAGCCAGACGTTTGCCGTTTCGGAAAAAGGCTCTGCCGAGAACGGGCACCATGAGACCTTGCGTCTCTGGGAAAGCACAGATCCCCAGTGCTGTTGTGCCTGTGAATAGGCTGCCCAGGGAAGGTGAAGAGCAGCAAGAGCTTTCAGGGCTGGCCCCTTCCTGGCGGGAGAAGGAGCCGGACGTTTGCCGTTTTGGAAAAAGGCTCTGCCGAGAACGGGCACCATGAGACCTTGCGTCTCTGGGAAAGCACAGATCCCCAGGGCTGTTGTGCCTGTGAATAGGCTGCCCAGGGAAGGCGAAGAACAGCAACAGCTTTCAGGGCTGGCCCCTTCCTGGCGGGAGAAGGAGCCAGACGTTTGCCGTTTCGGAAAAAGGCACTGCCGAGAACGGGCACCATGAGACCTTGCGTCTCTGGGAAAGCACAGATCCCCAGTGCTGTTGTTCCTGTGAATAGGCGGCCCAGGGAAGGCGAAGAGCAGCAAGAGCTTTCAGGGCTGGCCCCTTCGTGGCGGGAATAGGAGCCGGACGTTTGCCGTTTCGGAAAAAGGCTCTGCCGAGAACGGGCACCATGAGACCTTGCGTCTCTGGGAAAGCACAGATCCCCAGTGCTGTTGTGCCTGTGAATAGGCTGCCCAGGGAAGGCGAAGAGCAGCAGCAGCTTTCAGGGCTGGCCCCTTCCTGGCGGGAGAAGGAGCCAGACGTTTCCCGTTTCGGAAAAATGCTGTGCCGAGAACGGGCACCATGAGACCTTGCGTCTCTGGGAAAGCACAGATCCCCAGTGCTGTTGTGCCTGTGAATAGGCTGCCCAGGGAAGGCGAAGAGCAGCAACAGCTTTCAGGGCTTGCCCCTTCATGGCGGGAATACGAGCCGGACGTTTGCCGTTTCGGAAAAAGGCTCTGCCGAGAACGGGCACCATGAGACCTTGCGTCTCTGGGAAAGCACAGATCCCCAGGGCTGTTGTGCCTGTGAATAGGCTGCCCAGGGAAGGCAAAGAGCAGCAACAGCTTTCAGGGCTGGCCCCTTCCTGGTGGGAATAGGAGCTGGACGTTTGCCGTTTCGGAAAAAGGCTCTGCCGAGAACGGGCACCATGAGACCTTGCATCTCTGGGAAAGCACAGATCCCCAGTGCTGTTGTGCCTGTGAATAGGCTGCCCAGGGAAGGTGAAGAGCAGCAACAGCTTTCAGGGCTGGCCCCTTCCTGGCGGGAGAAGGAGCCGGACGTTTGCCCTTTTGGAAAAAGGCTCTGCCGAGAACGAGTGCCATGAGATGTCCCATCTGTGGGAAGGCAAAGATCCCCGATGCTGTTGTGCCTGTGAATAGGCTGCCCAGGGAAGGTGAAGAGCAGCAACAGCTGTCAGGGCTGGCACCTTCCTGGTGGGAAGAGGAGCCGGACGTTTGCCGTTTTGGAAAAAGGCTCTGCCGAGAACAGGCACCATGAGACCTTGCGTCTCTGGGAAAACACAGATCCTCAGTGCTGTTGTGCCTGTGAATAGGCTGCCCAGGGAAGGCAAAGAGCAGCAGCAGCTTTCAGGGCTGGCCCCTTCCTGGTGGGAGAAGGAGCCGGACGTTTGCCGTTTCGGAAAAAGGCTCTGCCGAGAACGGGCACCATGAGACCTTGCGTCTCTGGGAAAGCACAGATCCCCAGGGCTGTTGTGCCTGTGAATAGGCTGCCCAGGGAAGGTGAAGAGCAGCAACAGCTTTCAGGGCTGGCCCCTTCCTGGCGGGAGAAGGAGCCGGACGTTTGCCGTTTTGGAAAAAGGCTCTGCCGAGAACGGGCACCATGAGACCTTGCGTCTCTGGGAAAGCACAGATCCCCAGTGCTGTTGTGCCTGTGAATAGGCTGCCCAGGGAAGGTGAAGAGCAGCAGCAGCTTTCAGGTCTGGCCCCTTCGTGGCGGGAATAGGATCCGGACGTTTGCCGTTTCGGAAAAAGGCTCTGCCGAGAACGGGCACCATGAGACCTTGCATCTCTGGGAAAGCACAGATCCCCAGTGCTGTTGTGCCTGTGAATAGGCTGCCCAGGGAAGGTGAAGAGCAGCAGCAGCTTTCAGGTCTGGCCCCTTCCTGGCGGGAGAAGGAGCCAGACGTTTGCCGTTTCGGAAAAAGGCACTGCCGAGAACGGGCACCATGAGACCTTGCGTCTCTGGGAAAGCACAGATCCCCAGTGCTGTTGTGCCTGTGAATAGGCTGCCCAGGGAAGGCGAAGAGCAGCAACAGCTTTCAGGGCTGGCCCCTTCATGGCGGGAATACGAGCCGGACGTTTGCCGTTTCGGAAAAAGGCTCTGCCGAGAACGGGCACCATGAGACCTTGCGTCTCTGGGAAAGCACAGATCCCCAGGGCTGTTGTGCCTGTGAATAGGCTGCCCAGGGAAGGTGAAGACCAGCAGCAGCTTTCAGGTCTGGCCCCTTCCTGGTGGGAAGAGGAGCCGGACGTTTGCCGTTTCGGAAAAAGGCTCTGCCGAGAACGGGCACCATGAGACCTTGCATCTCTGGGAAAGCACAGATCCCCAGTGCTGTTGTGCCTGTGAATAGGCTGCCCAGGGAAGGTGAAGAGCAGCAACAGCTTTCAGGGCTGGCCCCTTCCTGGTGGGAGAAGGAGCCGGACTTTTGCCGTTTCGGAAAAAGGCTCTGCTGAGAACGGGCACCATGAGACCTTGCGTCTCTGGGAAAGCACAGATCCCCAGTGTTGTTGTGCCTGTGAATAGGCTGCCCAGGGAAGGCGAAGAGCAGCAACAGCTTTCAGGGCTGGCCCCTTCATGGCGGGAATACGAGCTGGACGTTTGCCGTTTCGGAAAAAGGCTCTGCCGAGAACGGGCACCATGAGACCTTGCGTCTCTGGGAAAGCACAGATCCCCAGTGCTGTTGTGCCTGTGAATAGGCTGCCCAGGGAAGGCGAAGAGCAGCAAGAGCTTTCAGGGCTGGCCCCTTCGTGGCGGGAATAGGAGCCGGACGTTTGCCGTTTCGGAAAAAGGCTCTGCCGATAACGGGCACCATGAGACCTTGCGTCTCTGGGAAAGCACAGATCCCCAGTGCTGTTGTGCCTGTGAATAGGCTGCCCAGTGAAGGCAAAGAGCAGCAACAGCTTTCAGGGCTGGCCCCTTCCTGGCGGGAGAAGGAGCCAGACGTTTGCCGTTTCGGAAAAAGGCACTGCCGAGAACGGGCACCATGAGACCTTGCGTCTCTGGGAAAGCACAGATCCCCAGTGCTGTTGTGCCTGTGAATAGGCTGCCCAGGGAAGGCGAAGAGCAGCAACAGCTTTCAGGGCTGGCCCCTTCATGGCGGGAATACGAGCCGGACGTTTGCCGTTTCGGAAAAAGGCTCTGCCGAGAACGGGCACCATGAGACCTTGCGTCTCTGGGAAAGCACAGATCCCCAGGGCTGTTGTGCCTGTGAATAGGCTGCCCAGGGAAGGTGAAGACCAGCAGCAGCTTTCAGGTCTGGCCCCTTCCTGGTGGGAAGAGGAGCCGGACGTTTGCCGTTTTGGAAAAAGGCACTGCCGAGAACGGGCACAATGAGACCTTGCGTCTCTGGGAAATCACAGATCCCCAGTGCTGTTGTGCCTGTGAATAGGCTGCCCAGGGAAGGCGAAGAGCAGCAACAGCTTTCAGGGCTGGCCCCTTCCTGGCGGGAGAAGGAGCTGGACGTTTGCCGTTTCGGAAAAAGGCTCTGCCGAGAACGGGCACCATGAGACCTTGCATCTCTGGGAAAGCACAGATCCCCAGTGCTGTTGTGCCTGTGAATAGGCTGCCCAGGGAAGGTGAAGAGCAGCAGCAGCTTTCAGGGCTGGCCCCTTCCTGGTGGGAGAAGGAGCCGGACTTTTGCCGTTTCGGAAAAAGGCTCTGCCGAGAACGGGCACCATGAGACCTTGCGTCTCTGGGAAAGCACAGATCCCCAGTGTTGTTGTGCCTGTGAATAGGCTGCCCAGGGAAGGCGAAGAGCAGCAACAGCTTTCAGGGCTGGCCCCTTCATGGCGGGAATACGAGCTGGACGTTTGCCGTTTCGGAAAAAGGCTCTGCCGAGAACGGGCACCATGAGACCTTGCGTCTCTGGGAAAGCACAGATCCCCAGTGCTGTTGTGCCTGTGGATAGGCTGCCCAGGGAAGGCGAAGAGCAGCAAGAGCTTTCAGGGCTGGCCCCTTCGTGGCGGGAAGAGTAGCCGGACGTTTGCCGTTTCGGAAAAAGGCTCTGCCGAGAACAGGCACCATGAGACCTTGCGTCTCTGGGAAAACACAGATCCTCAGTGCTGTTGTGCCTGTGAATAGGCTGCCCAGGGAAGGCAAAGAGCAGCAGCAGCTTTCAGGGCTGGCCCCTTCCTGGTGGGAGAAGGAGCCGGACGTTTGCCGTTTCGGAAAAAGGCTCTGCCGAGAACGGGCACCATGAGACCTTGCGTCTCTGGGAAAGCACAGATCCCCAGGGCTGTTGTGCCTGTGAATAGGCTGCCCAGGGAAGGTGAAGAGCAGCAACAGCTTTCAGGGCTGGCCCCTTCCTGGCGGGAGAAGGAGCCGGACGTTTGCCGTTTTGGAAAAAGGCTCTGCCGAGAACGGGCACCATGAGACCTTGCGTCTCTGGGAAAGCACAGATCCCCAGTGCTGTTGTGCCTGTGAATAGGCTGCCCAGAGAAGGCGAAGAACAACAACAGCTTTCAGGGCTGGCCCCTTCCTGGCGGGAGAAGGAGCCGGACGTTTGCCGTTTCGGAAAAAGGCTCTGCCGAGAACGGGCACCATGAGACCTTGCGTCTCTGGGAAAGCACAGATCCCCAGGGCTGTTCTGCCTGTGAATAGGCTGCCCAGGGAAGGTGAAGAGCAGCAGCAGCTTTCAGGGCTGGCCCCTTCCTGGCGGGAGAAGGAGCCAGACGTTTGCCGTTTCGGAAAAAGGCTCTGCCGAGAACGGGCACCATGAGACCTTGCGTCTCTGGGAAAGCACAGATCCCCAGTGCTGTTGTGCCTGTGAATAGGCTGCCCAGGGAAGGTGAAGAGCAGCAGCAGCTTTCAGGTCTGGCCCCTTCGTGGCGGGAGAAGGAGCCGGACGTTTGCCGTTTCGGAAAAAGGCACTGCCGAGAACGGGCACCATGAGACCTTGCGTCTCTGGGAAAGCACAGATCCCCAGTGCTGTTGTGCCTGTGAATAGGCTGCCCAGGGAAGGTGAAGAGCAGCAGCAGCTTTCAGGGCTGGCCCCTTCCTTGTGGGAAGAGGAGCCGGACGTTTCCCGTTTTGGAAAAAGGCTCTGCGGAGAACGAGTGCCATGAGACGTTCCACCTATGGAAAGGCAAATATCCCCATTGCTGTTGTGCCTGTGAATAGGCTGCCCAGGGAAGGTGAAGAGCAGCAACAGCTTTCAGGGCTGGCCCCTTCCTGGCGGGAGAAGGAGCCGGACGTTTGCCGTTTTGGAAAAAGGCTCTGCCGAGAACGAGTGCCATGAGATGTCCCATCTGTGGGAAGGCAAAGATCCCCGATGCTCTTGTGCCTGTGAATAGGCTGCCCAGGGAAGGTGAAGAGCAGCAACAGCTGTCAGGGCTGGCACCTTCCTGGTGGGAAGAGGAGCCGGACGTTTGCCGTTTTGGAAAAAGGCTCTGCCGAGAACGGGCACCATGAGACCTTGCGTCTCTGGGAAAGCACAGATCCCCAGTGCTGTTGTGCCTGTGAATAGGCTGCCCAGAGAAGGCGAAGAACAACAACAGCTTTCAGGGCTGGCCCCTTCCTGGCGGGAGAAGGAGCCGGACGTTTGCCGTTTCGGAAAAAGGCACTGCCGAGAACGGGCACCATGAGACCTTGCGTCTCTGGGAAAGCACAGATCCCCAGGGCTGTTCTGCCTGTGAATAGGCTGCCCAGGGAAGGTGAAGAGCAGCAGCAGCTTTCAGGGCTGGCCCCTTCATGGCGGGAATACGAGCCAGACTTTTGCCGTTTCGGAAAAAGGCTGTGCCGAGAACGGGCACCATGAGACCTTCCGTCTCTGGGAAAGCACAGATCCCCAGTGCTGTTGTGCCTGTGAATAGGCTGCCCAGGGAAGGTGAAGAGCAGCAGCAGCTTTCAGGTCTGGCCCCTTCGTGGCGGGAATAGGATCCGGACGTTTGCCGTTTCGGAAAAAGGCTCTGCCGAGAACGGGCACCATGAGACCTTGCATCTCTGGGAAAGCACAGATCCCCAGTGCTGTTGTGCCTGTGAATAGGCTGCCCAGGGAAGGTGAAGAGCAGCAGCAGCTTTCAGGTCTGGCCCCTTCCTGGCGGGAGAAGGAGCCAGACGTTTGCCGTTTCGGAAAAAGGCACTGCCGAGAACGGGCACCATGAGACCTTGCGTCTCTGGGAAAGCACAGATCCCCAGTGCTGTTGTGCCTGTGAATAGGCTGCCCAGGGAAGGCGAAGAGCAGCAACAGCTTTCAGGGCTGGCCCCTTCATGGCGGGAATACGAGCTGGACGTTTGCCGTTTCGGAAAAAGGCTCTGCCGAGAACGGGCACCATGAGACCTTGCGTCTCTGGGAAAGCACAGATCCCCAGTGCTGTTGTGCCTGTGAATAGGCTGCCCAGGGAAGGCGAAGAGCAGCAAGAGCTTTCAGGGCTGGCCCCTTCGTGGCGGGAATAGGAGCCGGACGTTTGCCGTTTCGGAAAAAGGCTCTGCCGATAACGGGCACCATGAGACCTTGCGTCTCTGGGAAAGCACAGATCCCCAGTGCTGTTGTGCCTGTGAATAGGCTGCCCAGTGAAGGCAAAGAGCAGCAACAGCTTTCAGGGCTGGCCCCTTCCTGGCGGGAGAAGGAGCCAGACGTTTGCCGTTTCGGAAAAAGGCACTGCCGAGAACGGGCACCATGAGACCTTGCGTCTCTGGGAAAGCACAGATCCCCAGTGCTGTTGTGCCTGTGAATAGGCTGCCCAGGGAAGGCGAAGAGCAGCAACAGCTTTCAGGGCTGGCCCCTTCATGGCGGGAATACGAGCCGGACGTTTGCCGTTTCGGAAAAAGGCTCTGCCGAGAACGGGCACCATGAGACCTTGCGTCTCTGGGAAAGCACAGATCCCCAGGGCTGTTGTGCCTGTGAATAGGCTGCCCAGGGAAGGTGAAGACCAGCAGCAGCTTTCAGGTCTGGCCCCTTCCTGGTGGGAAGAGGAGCCGGACGTTTGCCGTTTTGGAAAAAGGCACTGCCGAGAACGGGCACAATGAGACCTTGCGTCTCTGGGAAATCACAGATCCCCAGTGCTGTTGTGCCTGTGAATAGGCTGCCCAGGGAAGGCGAAGAGCAGCAACAGCTTTCAGGGCTGGCCCCTTCCTGGCGGGAGAAGGAGCTGGACGTTTGCCGTTTCGGAAAAAGGCTCTGCCGAGAACGGGCACCATGAGACCTTGCATCTCTGGGAAAGCACAGATCCCCAGTGCTGTTGTGCCTGTGAATAGGCTGCCCAGGGAAGGTGAAGAGCAGCAGCAGCTTTCAGGGCTGGCCCCTTCCTGGCGGGAGAAGGAGCCGGACTTTTGCCGTTTTGGAAAAAGGCTCTGCCGAGAACGGGCACCATGAGACCTTGCGTCTCTGGGAAAGCACAGATCCCCAGTGTTGTTGTGCCTGTGAATAGGCTGCCCAGGGAAGGCGAAGAGCAGCAACAGCTTTCAGGGCTGGCCCCTTCATGGCGGGAATACGAGCTGGACGTTTGCCGTTTCGGAAAAAGGCTCTGCCGAGAACGGGCACCATGAGACCTTGCGTCTCTGGGAAAGCACAGATCCCCAGTGCTGTTGTGCCTGTGAATAGGCTGCCCAGGGAAGGCGAAGAGCAGCAAGAGCTTTCAGGGCTGGCCCCTTCGTGGCGGGAAGAGTAGCCGGACGTTTGCCGTTTCGGAAAAAGGCTCTGCCGATAACGGGCACCATGAGACCTTGCATCTCTGGGAAAGCACAGATCCCCAGGGCTGTTGTGCCTGTGAATAGGCTGCCCAGTGAAGGCAAAGAGCAGCAACAGCTTTCAGGGCTGGCCCCTTCCTGGCGGGAGAAGGAGCCGGACGTTTGCCATTTCGGAAAAAGGCTCTGTCGAGAACGGGCACCATGAGACCTTGCGTCTCTGGGAAAGCACAGATCCCCAGGGCTGTTGTGCCTGTGAATAGGCTGCCCAGGGAAGGTGAAGACCAGCAGCAGCTTTCAGGGCTGGCCCCTTCCTTGTGGGAAGAGGAGCCGGACGTTTGCCGTTTTGGAAAAAGGCTCTGCCGAGAACGGGCACCATGAGACCTTGCGTCTCTGGGAAAACACAGATCCTCAGTGCTGTTGTGCCTGTGAATAGGCTGCCCAGGGAAGGTGAAGAGCAGCAGCAGCTTTCAGGGCTGGCCAATTCGTGGCGGGAATAGAAGCCGGACGTTTGCCGTTTCGGAAAAACGCACTGCCGAGAACGGGCACCATGAGACCTTGCGTCTCTGGGAAAGCACAGATCCCCAGGGCTGTTGTGCCTGTGAATAGGCTGCCCAGGGAAGGCGAAGAGCAGCAACAGCTTTCAGGGCTGGCCCCTTCCTGGCGGGAGAAGGAGCCAGACGTTTGCCGTTTCGGAAAAAGGCTCTGCCGAGAACGGGCACCATGAGACCTTGCGTCTCTGGGAAAGCACAGATCCCCAGTGCTGTTGTGCCTGTGAATAGGCTGCCCAGGGAAGGTGAAGACCAGCAGCAGCTTTCAGGTCTGGCCCCTTCCTTGTGGGAAGAGGAGCCGGACGTTTGCCGTTTTGGAAAAAGGCTCTGCCGAGAACGAGTGCCATGAGACGTTCCGCCTATGGAAAGGCAAATATCCCCATTGCTGTTGTGCCTGTGAATAGGCTGCCCAGGGAAGGTGAAGAGCAGCAACAGCTTTCAGGGGTGACCCCTTCCTGGTGGGAGAAGGAGCCAGACGTTTCCCGTCTCGGAAAAAGGCTCTGCCGAGAACGGGCACCATGAGACCTTGCGTCTCTGGGAAAGCACAGATCCCCAGTGCTTTTGTGCCTGTGAATAGGCTGCCCAGGGAAGGCGTAGAGCAGCAACAGCTTTCAGGGCTGGCCCCTTCCTGGCAGGAGAAGGAGCCGGACGTTTGCCGTTTCGGAAAAAGGCTCTGCCGAGAACGGGCACCATGAGACCTTGCGTCTCTGGGAAAGCACAGATCCCCAGTGCTGTTGTGCCTGTGAATAGGCTGCCCAGGGAAGGCGAAGACCAGCAACAGCTTTCAGGGCTGGACCCTTCCTGGCGGGAGAAGGAGCCAGACGTTTGCCGTTTCGGAAAAAGGCACTGCCGAGAACGGGCACCATGAGACCTTGCGTCTCTGGGAAAGCACAGATCCCCAGGGCTGTTGTGCCTGTGAATAGGCTGCCCAGGGAAGGTGAAGAGCAGCAAGAGCTTTCAGGGCTGGCCAATTCGTGGCGGGAATAGAAGCCGGACGTTTGCCGTTTCGGAAAAAGTCTCTGCCGAGAACGGGCACCATGAGACCTTGCGTCTCTGGGAAAGCACAGATCCCCAGTGCTGTTGTGCCTGTGAATAGGCTGCCCAGGGAAGGCGAAGAACAGCAACAGCTTTCAGGGCTGGCCCCTTCCTGGCGGGAGAAGGAGCCAGACATTTGCCGTTTTGGAAAAAGGCTCTGCCGAGAACGAGTGCCATGAGACGTTCCGCCTATGGAAAGGCAAATATCCGCATTGCTGTTGTGCCTGTGAATAGGCTGCCCAGGGAAGGTGAAGAGCAGCAACAGCTTTCAGGGCTGACCCCTTCCTGGTGGGAGAAGGAGCCAGACGTTTCCAGTTTCGGAAAAAGGCTCTGCCGAGAACGGGCACCATGAGACCTTGCGTCTCTGGGAAAGCACAGATCCCCAGGGCTGTTGTGCCTGTGAATAGGCTGCCAAGGAAAGGTGAAGAGCAGCAACAGCTTTCAGGGCTGGCCCCTTCCTGGCGGGAGAAGGAGCCAGACGTTTGCCGTTTCGGAAAAAGGCACTACCGAGAACGGGCACCATGAGACCTTGCGTCTCTGGGAAAGCACAGATCCCCAGTGCTGTTGTGCCTGTGAATAGGCTGCCCAGTGAAGGCAAAGAGCAGCAACAGCTTTCAGGGCTGGCCCCTTCCTGGCGGGAAGAGGAGCCGGACGTTTGCCGTTTCGGAAAAAGGCTCTGCCGAGAACGGGCACCATGAGACCTTGCGTCTCTGGGAAAGCACAGATCCCCAGGGCTGTTGTGCCTGTGAATAGGCTGCCCAGGGAAGGCGAAGAGCAGCAAGAGCTTTCAGGGCTGGCCCCTTCCTTGTGGGAAGAGGAGCCGGACGTTTGCCGTTTCGGAAAAAGGCTCTGCCGAGAACGGGCACCACGAGACCTTGCGTCTCTGGGAAAGCACAGATCCCCAGGGCTGTTGTGCCTGTGAATAGGCTGCCCAGGGAAGGTGAAGAGCAGCAGCAGCTTTCAGGGCTGGCCCCTTCCTGGCGGGAGAAGGAGCCAGACGTTTGCCATTTCGGAAAAAGGCTCTGCCGAGAACGGGCACCATGAGACATTCCGTCTCTGGGAAAGCACAGATCCCCAGTGCTGTTGTGCCTGTGAATAGGCTGCCCAGGGAAGGCGAAGAGCAGCAGCAGCTTTCAGGGCTGGCCCCTTCCTGGTGGGAGAAGGAGCCAGACGTTTGCCGTTTCGAAAAAAGCTCTGCCGAGAATGGGCACCATGAGACCTTGCGTCTCTGGGAAAGCACAGATCCCCAGTGCTTTTGTGCCTGTGAATAGGCTGCCCAGGGAAGGCGAAGAGCAGCAGCAGCTTTCAGGGCTGGCCCCTTCCTTGTGGGAAGAGGAGCCAGACGTTTGCCGTTTTGGAAAAAGGCTCTGCCGAGAACGAGTGCCATGAGACGTTCCGCCTATGGAAAGGCAAATATCCCCATTGCTGTTGTGCCTGTGAATAGGCTGCCCAGGGAAGGTGAAGACCAGCAGCAGCTTTCAGGGCTGACCCCTTCCTGGTGGGAGAAGGAGCCAGACGTTTGCCGTTTCGGAAAAAGGCTCTGCCGAGAACGGGCACCATGAGACCTTGCGTCTCTGGGAAAGCACAGATCCCCAGGGCTGTTGTGCCTGTGAATAGGCTGCCCAGGGAAGGTGAAGACCAGCAGCAGCTTTCAGGGCTGGCCCCTTCCTGGCGGGAGAAGGAGCCAGACGTTTGCCGTTTTGGAAAAAGGCTCTGCCGAGAACGGGCACCATGAGACCTTGCGTCTCTGGGAAAGCACAGATCCCCAGGGCTGTTGTGCCTGTGAATAGGCTGCCAAGGGAAGGTGAAGACCAGCAGCAGCTTTCAGGTCTGGCCCCTTCCTTGTGGGAAGAGGAGCCAGACGTTTGCCGTTTTGGAAAAAGGCTCTGCCGAGAACGAGTGCCATGAGACGTTCCGCCTATGGAAAGGCAAATATCCCCATTGCTGTTGTGCCTGTGAATAGGCTGCCCAGGGAAGGTGAAGACCAGCAGCAGCTTTCAGGGCTGACCCCTTCCTGGTGGGAGAAGGAGCCAGACGTTTGCCGTTTCGGAAAAAGGCTCTGCCGAGAACGGGCACCATGAGACCTTGCGTCTCTGGGAAAGCACAGATCCCCAGGGCTGTTGTGCCTGTGAATAGGCTGCCCAGGGAAGGTGAAGAGCAGCAGCAGCTTTCAGGGCTGGCCCCTTCCTGGCGGGAGAAGGAGCCGGACGTTTGCCGTTTCGGAAAAAGGCTCTGCCGAGAACGGGCACCATGAGACCTTGCGTCTCTGGGAAAGCACAGATCCCCAGGGCTGTTGTGCCTGTGAATAGGCTGCCCAGGGAAGGCGAAGAACAGCAACAGCTTTCAGGGCTGGCCCCTTCCTGGCGGGAGAAGGAGCCAGACGTTTGCCGTTTCGGAAAAAGGCACTGCCGAGAACGGGCACCATGAGACCTTGCGTCTCTGGGAAAGCACAGATCCCCATTGCTGTTGTGCCTGTGAATAGGCTGCCCAGGGAAGGCGAAGAGCAGCAACAGCTTTCAGGGCTGGCCCCTTCCTGGCGGGAGAAGGAGCCAGACGTTTGCCGTTTCGGAAAAAGGCTCTGCCGAGAACGGGCACCATGAGACCTTGCGTCTCTGGGAAAGCACAGATCCCCAGTGCTGTTGTGCCTGTGAATAGGCTGCCCAGGGAAGGTGAAGACCAGCAGCAGCTTTCAGGTCTGGCCCCTTCCTTGTGGGAAGAGGAGCCGGACGTTTGCCGTTTTGGAAAAAGGCTCTGCCGAGAACGAGTGCCATGAGACGTTCCGCCTATGGAAAGGCAAATATCCCCATTGCTGTTGTGCCTGTGAATAGGCTGCCCAGGGAAGGTGAAGAGCAGCAACAGCTTTCAGGGCTGACCCCTTCCTGGTGGGAGAAGGAGCCAGACGTTTCCCGTCTCGGAAAAAGGCTCTGCCGAGAACGGGCACCATGAGACCTTGCGTCTCTGGGAAAGCACAGATCCCCAGTGCTTTTGTGCCTGTGAATAGGCTGCCCAGGGAAGGCGTAGAGCAGCAACAGCTTTCAGAGCTCGCCCCTTCCTGGCGGGAGAAGGAGCCGGACGTTTGCCGTTTCGGAAAAAGGCTCTGCCGAGAACGGGCACCATGAGACCTTGCGTCTCTGGGAAAGCACAGATCCCCAGTGCTGTTGTGCCTGTGAATAGGCTGCCCAGGGAAGGCGAAGACCAGCAACAGCTTTCAGGGCTGGCCCCTTCCTGGCGGGAGAAGGAGCCAGACGTTTGCCGTTTCGGAAAAAGGCACTGCCGAGAACGGGCACCATGAGACCTTGCGTCTCTGGGAAAGCACAGATCCCCAGTGCTGTTGTGCCTGTGAATAGGCTGCCCAGGGAAGGCGAAGAACAGCAACAGCTTTCAGGGCTGGCCCCTTCCTGGCGGGAGAAGGAGCCAGACGTTTGCCGTTTTGGAAAAAGGCTCTGCCGAGAACGAGTGCCATGAGACGTTCCGCCTATGGAAAGGCAAATATCCCCATTGCTGTTGTGCCTGTGAATAGGCTGCCCAGGGAAGGCGAAGAGCAGCAGCAGCTTTCAGGGCTGGCCCCTTCCTGGCTGGAGAAGGAGCCAGACGTTTGCCGTTTCGGAAAATGGCTCTGCCGAGAACGGGCACCATGAGACCTTGCGTCTCTGGGAAAGCACAGATCCCCAGGGCTGTTGTGCCTGTGAATAGGCTGCCAAGGGAAGGTGAAGACCAGCAGCAGCTTTCAGGTCTGGCCCCTTCCTTGTGGGAAGAGGAGCCAGACGTTTGCCGTTTTGTAAAAAGGCTCTGCCGAGAACGAGTGCCATGAGACGTTCCGCCTATGGAAAGGCAAATATCCCCATTGCTGTTGTGCCTGTGAATAGGCTGCCCAGGGAATGTGAAGACCAGCAGCAGCTTTCAGGGCTGACCCCTTCCTGGTGGGAGAAGGAGCTGGATGTTTCCCGTTTCGGAAAAAGGCTCTGCCAAGAACGGGCACCATGAGACCTTCCGTCTCTGGGAAAGCACAGATCCCCAGTGCTGTTGTGGCTGTGAATAGGCTGCCCAGGGAAGGTGAAGAGCAGCAGCAGCTTTCAGGGCTGGCCCCTTCCTGGTGGGAGAAGGAGCCGGACTTTTGCCGTTTCGGAAAAAGGCTCTGCCGAGAACGGGCACCATGAGACCTTGCGTCTCTGGGAAAGCACAGATCCCCAGTGTTGTTGTGCCTGTGAATAGGCTGCCCAGGGAAGGCGAAGAGCAGCAACAGCTTTCAGGGCTGGCCCCTTCATGGCGGGAATACGAGCTGGACGTTTGCCGTTTCGGAAAAAGGCTCTGCCGAGAACGGGCACCATGAGACCTTGCGTCTCTGGGAAAGCACAGATCCCCAGTGCTGTTGTGCCTGTGAATAGGCTGCCCAGGGAAGGCGAAGAGCAGCAAGAGCTTTCAGGGCTGGCCCCTTCGTGGCGGGAATAGGAGCCGGACGTTTGCCGTTTCGGAAAAAGGCTCTGCCGATAACGGGCACCATGAGACCTTGCGTCTCTGGGAAAGCACAGATCCCCAGTGCTGTTGTGCCTGTGAATAGGCTGCCCAGTGAAGGCAAAGAGCAGCAACAGCTTTCAGGGCTGGCCCCTTCCTGGCGGGAGAAGGAGCCGGACGTTTGCCATTTCGGAAAAAGGCTCTGTCGAGAACGGGCACCATGAGACCTTGCGTCTCTGGGAAAGCACAGATCCCCAGGGCTGTTGTGCCTGTGAATAGGCTGCCCAGGGAAGGTGAAGACCAGCAGCAGCTTTCAGGGCTGGCCCCTTCCTTGTGGGAAGAGGAACCGGACGTTTGCCGTTTTGGAAAAAGGCTCTGCCGAGAACGGGCACCATGAGACCTTGCGTCTCTGGGAAAACACAGATCCTCAGTGCTGTTGTGCCTGTGAATAGGCTGCCCAGGGAAGGTGAAGAGCAGCAGCAGCTTTCAGGGCTGGCCAATTCGTGGCGGGAATAGAAGCCGGACGTTTGCCGTTTCGGAAAAAGGCACTGCCGAGAACGGGCACCATGAGACCTTGCGTCTCTGGGAAAGCACAGATCCCCAGGGCTGTTGTGCCTGTGAATAGGCTGCCCAGGGAAGGCGAAGAGCAGCAACAGCTTTCAGGGCTGGCCCCTTCGTGGCGGGAAGAGGAGCCGGACGTTTGCCGTTTCGGAAAAAGGCTCTGCCGAGAACGGGCACCATGAGACCTTGCGTCTCTGGGAAAGCACAGATCCCCAGTGCTGTTGTGCCTGTGAATAGGCTGCCCAGGGAAGGTGAAGACCAGCAGCAGCTTTCAGGTCTGGCCCCTTCCTTGTGGGAAGAGGAGCCGGACGTTTGCCGTTTTGGAAAAAGGCTCTGCCGAGAACGAGTGCCATGAGACGTTCCGCCTATGGAAAGGCAAATATCCCCATTGCTGTTGTGCCTGTGAATAGGCTGCCCAGGGAAGGTGAAGAGCAGCAGCAGCTTTCAGGGCTGACCCCTTCCTGGTGGGAGAAGGAGCCAGACGTTTCCCGTCTCGGAAAAAGGCTCTGCCGAGAACGGGCACCATGAGACCTTGCGTCTCTGGGAAAGCACAGATCCCCAGTGCTGTTGTGCCTGTGAATAGGCTGCCCAGGGAAGGCGAAGAGCAGCAAGAGCTTTCAGGGCTGGCCCCTTCCTTGTGGGAAGAGGAGCCGGACGTTTGCCGTTTCGGAAAAAGGCTCTGCCGAGAACGGGCACCATGAGACCTTGCGTCTCTGGGAAAGCACAGATCCCCAGGGCTGTTGTGCCTGTGAATAGGCTGCCCAGGGAAGGTGAAGAGCAGCAGCAGCTTTCAGGGCTGGCCCCTTCCTGGCGGGAGAAGGAGCCAGACGTTTGCCATTTCGGAAAAAGGCTCTGCCGAGAACGGGCACCATGAGACATTCCGTCTCTGGGAAAGCACAGATCCCCAGTGCTGTTGTGCCTGTGAATAGGCTGCCCAGGGAAGGCGAAGAGCAGCAGCAGCTTTCAGGGCTGGCCCCTTCCTGGTGGGAGAAGGAGCCAGACGTTTGCCGTTTCGAAAAAAGCTCTGCCGAGAATGGGCACCATGAGACCTTGCGTCTCTGGGAAAGCACAGATCCCCAGTGCTGTTGTGCCTGTGAATAGGCTGCCCAGGGAAGGCGAAGAGCAGCAGCAGCTTTCAGGGCTGGCCCCTTCCTTGTGGGAAGAGGAGCCAGACGTTTGCCGTTTCGGAAAAAGGCTCTGCCGAGAACGAGTGCCATGAGACGTTCCGCCTATGGAAAGGCAAATATCCCCATTGCTGTTGTGCCTGTGAATAGGCTGCCCAGGGAAGGTGAAGACCAGCAGCAGCTTTCAGGGCTGACCCCTTCCTGGTGGGAGAAGGAGCCAGACGTTTGCCGTTTCGGAAAAAGGCTCTGCCGAGAACGGGCACCATGAGACCTTGCGTCTCTGGGAAAGCACAGATCCCCAGGGCTGTTGTGCCTGTGAATAGGCTGCCCAGGGAAGGTGAAGAGCAGCAGCAGCTTTCAGGGCTGGCCCCTTCCTGGCGGGAGAAGGAGCCAGACGTTTGCCGTTTTGGAAAAAGGCTCTGCCGAGAACGGGCACCATGAGACCTTGCGTCTCTGGGAAAGCACAGATCCCCAGGGCTGTTGTGCCTGTGAATAGGCTGCCAAGGGAAGGTGAAGACCAGCAGCAGCTTTCAGGTCTGGCCCCTTCCTTGTGGGAAGAGGAGCCGGACGTTTGCCGTTTTGGAAAAAGGCTCTGCCGAGAACGAGTGCCATGAGACGTTCCGCCTATGGAAAGGCAAATATCCCCATTGCTGTTGTGCCTGTGAATAGGCTGCCCAGGGAAGGTGAAGACCAGCAGCAGCTTTCAGGGCTGACCCCTTCCTGGTGGGAGAAGGAGCCAGAGGTTTCCCGTTTCGGAAGAAGGCTCTGCCGAGAACGGGCACCATGAGACCTTGCGTCTCTGGGAAAGCACAGATCCCCAGTGCTGTTGTGCCTGTGAATAGGCTACCCAGGGAAGGCGAAGACGAGCAACAGCTTTCAGGGCTGGCCCCTTCGTGGCGGGAAGAGGAGCCGGACGTTTGCCGTTTCGGAAAAAGGCTCTGCCGAGAACGGGCACCATGAGACTTTGCGTCTCTGGGAAAGCACAGATCCCCAGGGCTGTTGTGCCTGTGAATAGGCTGCCCAGGGAAGGCGAAGAGCAGCAAGAGCTTTCAGGGCTGGCCCCTTCCTTGTGGGAAGAGGAGCCGGACGTTTGCCGTTTCGGAAAAAGGCTCTGCCGAGAACGGGCACCATGAGACCTTGCGTCTCTGGGAAAGCACAGATCCCCAGGGCTGTTGTGCCTGTGAATAGGCTGCCCAGGGAAGGTGAAGAGCAGCAGCAGCTTTCAGGGCTGGCCCCTTCCTGGCGGGAGAAGGAGCCAGACGTTTGCCATTTCGGAAAAAGGCTCTGCCGAGAACGGGCACCATGAGACATTCCGTCTCTGGGAAAGCACAGATCCCCAGTGCTGTTGTGCCTGTGAATAGGCTGCCCAGGGAAGGCGAAGAGCAGCAGCAGCTTTCAGGGCTGGCCCCTTCCTGGTGGGAGAAGGAGCCAGACGTTTGCCGTTTCGAAAAAAGCTCTGCCGAGAATGGGCACCATGAGACCTTGCGTCTCTGGGAAAGCACAGATCCCCAGTGCTGTTGTGCCTGTGAATAGGCTGCCCAGGGAAGGCGAAGAGCAGCAGCAGCTTTCAGGGCTGGCCCCTTCCTTGTGGGAAGAGGAGCCAGACGTTTGCCGTTTTGGAAAAAGGCTCTGCCGAGAACGAGTGCCATGAGACGTTCCGCCTATGGAAAGGCAAATATCCCCATTGCTGTTGTGCCTGTGAATAGGCTGCCCAGGGAAGGTGAAGACCAGCAGCAGCTTTCAGGGCTGACCCCTTCCTGGTGGGAGAAGGAGCCAGACGTTTGCCGTTTCGGAAAAAGGCTCTGCCGAGAACGGGCACCATGAGACCTTGCGTCTCTGGGAAAGCACAGATCCCCAGGGCTGTTGTGCCTGTGAATAGGCTGCCCAGGGAAGGTGAAGAGCAGCAGCAGCTTTCAGGGCTGGCCCCTTCCTGGCGGGAGAAGGAGCCAGACGTTTGCCGTTTTGGAAAAAGGCTCTGCCGAGAACGGGCACCATGAGACCTTGCGTCTCTGGGAAAGCACAGATCCCCAGGGCTGTTGTGCCTGTGAATAGGCTGCCAAGGGAAGGTGAAGACCAGCAGCAGCTTTCAGGTCTGGCCCCTTCCTTGTGGGAAGAGGAGCCGGACGTTTGCCGTTTTGGAAAAAGGCTCTGCCGAGAACGAGTGCCATGAGACGTTCCGCCTATGGAAAGGCAAATATCCCCATTGCTGTTGTGCCTGTGAATAGGCTGCCCAGGGAAGGTGAAGACCAGCAGCAGCTTTCAGGGCTGACCCCTTCCTGGTGGGAGAAGGAGCCAGACGTTTGCCGTTTCGGAAAAAGGCTCTGCCGAGAACGGGCACCATGAGACCTTGCGTCTCTGGGAAAGCACAGATCCCCAGGGCTGTTGTGCCTGTGAATAGGCTGCCCAGGGAAGGTGAAGAGCAGCAGCAGCTTTCAGGGCTGGCCCCTTCCTGGCGGGAGAAGGAGCCGGACGTTTGCCGTTTCGGAAAAAGGCTCTGCCGAGAACGGGCACCATGAGACCTTGCGTCTCTGGGAAAGCACAGATCCCCAGGGCTGTTGTGCCTGTGAATAGGCTGCCCAGGGAAGGCGAAGAACAGCAACAGCTTTCAGGGCTGGCCCCTTCCTGGCGGGAGAAGGAGCCAGACGTTTGCCGTTTCAGAAAAAGGCACTGCCGAGAACGGGCACCATGAGACCTTGCGTCTCTGGGAAAGCACAGATCCCCAGTGCTGTTGTGCCTGTGAATAGGCTGCCCAGGGAAGGCGAAGAGCAGCAACAGCTTTCAGGGCTGGCCCCTTCATGGCGGGAATACGAGCTGGACGTTTGCCGTTTCGGAAAAAGGCTCTGCCGAGAACGGGCACCATGAGACCTTGCGTCTCTGGGAAAGCACAGATCCCCAGTGCTTTTGTGCCTGTGAATAGGCTGCCCAGGGAAGGCGTAGAGCAGCAACAGCTTTCAGGACTCGCCCCTTCCTGGCGGGAGAAGGAGCCAGACGTTTGCCGTTTCGGAAAAAGGCTCTGCCGAGAACGGGCACCATGAGACCTTGCGTCTCTGGGAAAGCACAGATCCCCAGTGCTGTTGTGCCTGTGAATAGGCTGCCCAGGGAAGGCGAAGACCAGCAACAGCTTTCAGGGCTGACCCCTTCCTGGCGGGAGAAGGAGCCAGACGTTTGCCGTTTCGGAAAAAGGCACTGCCGAGAACGGGCACCATGAGACCTTGCGTCTCTGGGAAAGCACAGATCCCCAGGGCTGTTGTGCCTGTGAATAGGCTGCCCAGGGAAGGTGAAGAGCAGCAAGAGCTTTCAGGGCTGGCCAATTCGTGGCGGGAATAGAAGCCGGACGTTTGCCGTTTCGGAAAAAGGCTCTGCCGAGAACGGGCACCATGAGACCTTGCGTCTCTGGGAAAGCACAGATCCCCAGTGCTGTTGTGCCTGTGAATAGGCTGCCCAGGGAAGGCGAAGAACAGCAACAGCTTTCAGGGCTGGCCCCTTCCTGGCGGGAGAAGGAGCCAGACGTTTGCCGTTTTGGAAAAAGGCTCTGCCGAGAACGAGTGCCATGAGACGTTCCGCCTATGGAAAGGCAAATATCCGCATTGCTGTTGTGCCTGTGAATAGGCTGCCCAGGGAAGGCGAAGAGCAGCAGCAGCTTTCAGGGCTGGCCCCTTCCTGGCTGGAGAAGGAGCCAGACGTTTGCCGTTTCGGAAAAAGGCTCTGCCGAGAACGGGCACCATGAGACCTTGCGTCTCTGGGAAAGCACAGATCCCCAGGGCTGTTGTGCCTGTGAATAGGCTGCCAAGGGAAGGTGAAGACCAGCAGCAGCTTTCAGGTCTGGCCCCTTCCTTGTGGGAAGAGGAGCCAGACGTTTGCCGTTTTGGAAAAAGGCTCTGCCGAGAACGAGTGCCATGAGACGTTCCGCCTATGGAAAGGCAAATATCCCCATTGCTGTTGTGCCTGTGAATAGGCTGCCCAGGGAATGTGAAGACCAGCAGCAGCTTTCAGGGCTGACCCCTTCCTGGTGGGAGAAGGAGCTGGACGTTTGCCATTTCGGAAAAAGGCTCTGCCAAGAACGGGCACCATGAGACCTTGCGTCTCTGGGAAAGCACAGATCCCCAGTGCTGTTGTGCCTGTGAATAGGCTGCCCAGGGAAGGTGAAGAGCAGCAGCAGCTTTCAGGGCTGGCCCCTTCCTGGCGGGAGAAGGAGCCGGACGTTTGCCATTTCGGAAAAAGGCTCTGCCGAGAACGGGCACCATGAGACCTTGCGTCTCTGGGAAAGCACAGATCCCCAGGGCTGTTGTGCCTGTGAATAGGCTGCCCAGGGAAGGTGAAGACCAGCAGCAGCTTTCAGGTCTGGCCCCTTCCTTGTGGGAAGAGGAGCCGGACGTTTGCCGTTTCGGAAAAAGGCTCTGCCGAGAACGAGTGCCATGAGACGTTCCGCCTATGGAAAGGCAAATATCCCCATTGCTGTTGTGCCTGTGAATAGGCTGCCCAGGGAAGGCGAAGAGCAGCAAGAGCTTTCAGGGCTGACCCCTTCCTGGTGGGAGAAGGAGCCAGACATTTCCCGTCTCGGAAAAAGGCTCTGCCGAGAACGGGCACCATGAGACCTTGCGTCTCTGGGAAAGCACAGATCCCCAGTGCTTTTGTGCCTGTGAATAGGCTGCCCAGGGAAGGCGTAGAGCAGCAACAGCTTTCAGGGCTGGCCCCTTCCTGGCGGGAGAAGGAGCCGGACGTTTGCCGTTTCGGAAAAAGGCTCTGCCGAGAACGGGCACCATGAGACCTTGCGTCTCTGGGAAAGCACAGATCCCCAGTGCTGTTGTGCCTGTGAATAGGCTGCCCAGGGAAGGCGAAGAACAGCAACAGCTTTCAGGGCTGGCCCCTTCCTGGCGGGAGAAGGAGCCAGACGTTTGCCGTTTTGGAAAAAGGCTCTGCCGAGAACGAGTGCCATGAGACGTTCCGCCTATGGAAAGGCAAATATCCGCATTGCTGTTGTGCCTGTGAATAGGCTGCCCAGGGAAGGTGAAGAGCAGCAACAGCTTTCAGGGCTGACCCCTTCCTGGTGGGAGAAGGAGCCAGACGTTTCCAGTTTCGGAAAAAGGCTCTGCCGAGAACGGGCACCATGAGACCTTGCGTCTCTGGGAAAGCACAGATCCCCAGGGCTGTTGTGCCTGTGAATAGGCTGCCAAGGGAAGGTGAAGAGCAGCAACAGCTTTCAGGGCTGGCCCCTTCCTGGCGGGAGAAGTAGCCAGACGTTTGCCGTTTCGGAAAAAGGCACTACCGAGAACGGGCACCATGAGACCTTGCGTCTCTGGGAAAGCACAGATCCCCAGTGCTGTTGTGCCTGTGAATAGGCTACCCAGGGAAGGCGAAGACGAGCAACAGCTTTCAGGGCTGGCCCCTTCGTGGCGGGAAGAGGAGCCGGACGTTTGCCGTTTCGGAAAAAGGCTCTGCCGAGAACGGGCACCATGAGACCTTGCGTCTCTGGGAAAGCACAGATCCCCAGGGCTGTTGTGCCTGTGAATAGGCTGCCCAGGGAAGGCGAAGAGCAGCAACAGCTTTCAGGGCTGGCCCCTTCCTTGTGGGAAGAGGAGCCGGACGTTTGCCGTTTCGGAAAAAGGCTCTGCCGAGAACGGGCACCATGAGACCTTGCGTCTCTGGGAAAGCACAGATCCCCAGGGCTGTTGTGCCTGTGAATAGGCTGCCCAGGGAAGGTGAAGACCAGCAGCAGCTTTCAGGGCTGGCCCCTTCCTGGCGGGAGAAGGAGCCAGACGTTTGCCGTTTCGGAAAAAGGCTCTGCCGAGAACGGGCACCATGAGACCTTCCGTCTCTGGGAAAGCACAGATCCCCAGTGCTGTTGTGCCTGTGAATAGGCGGCCCAGGGAAGGCGAAGAGCAGCAGCAGCTTTCAGGGCTGGCCCCTTCCTGGTGGGAGAAGGAGCCAGACGTTTGCCGTTTCGAAAAAGGCTCTGCCGAGAACGGGCACCATGAGACCTTGCGTCTCTGGGAAAGCACAGATCCCCAGTGCTGTTGTGCCTGTGAATAGGCTGCCCAGGGAAGGCGAAGACCAGCAGCAGCTTTCAGGGCTGGCCCCTTCCTGGCTGGCGAAGGAGCCAGACGTTTGCCGTTTCGGAAAAAGGCTCTGCCGAGAACGGGCACCATGAGACCTTGCGTCTCTGGGAAAGCACAGATCCCCAGGGCTGTTGTGCCTGTGAATAGGCTGCCAAGGGAAGGTGAAGACCAGCAGCAGCTTTCAGGTCTGGCCCCTTCCTTGTGGGAAGAGGAGCCAGACGTTTGCCGTTTTGGAAAAAGGCTCTGCCGAGAACGAGTGCCATGAGAGGTTCCGCCTATGGAAAGGCAAATATCCCCATTGCTGTTGTGCCTGTGAATAGGCTGCCCAGGGAAGGCGAAGAGCAGCAGCAGCTTTCAGGGCTGACCCCTTCCTGGTGGGAGAAGGAGCTGGACGTTTCCCGTTTCGGAAAAAGGCTCTGCCGAGAACGGGCACCATGAGACCTTGCGTCTCTGGGAAAGCACAGATCCCCAGGGCTGTTGTGCCTGTGAATAGGCTGCCCAGGGAAGGCAAAGAGCAGCAAGAGCTTTCAGGGCTGGCCCCTTCGTGGCGGGAAGAGGAGCCGGACGTTTGCCGTTTCGGAAAAAGGCTCTGCCGAGAACGGGCACCATGAGACCTTGCGTCTCTGGGAAAGCACAGATCCCCAGTGCTGTTGTGCCTGTGAATAGGCTGCCCAGGGAAGGTGAAGACCAGCAGCAGCTTTCAGGTCTGGCCCCTTCGTGGTGGGAAGAGGAGCCGGACGTTTGCCGTTTTGGAAAAAGGCTCTGCCGAGAACGAGTGCCATGAGACGTTCCGCCTATGGAAAGGCAAATATCCGCATTGCTGTTGTGCCTGTGAATAGGTTGCCCAGGGAAGGCGAAGAGCAGCAACAGCTTTCAGGGCTCGCCCCTTCCTGGTGGGAGAAGGAGCCGGACGTTTGCCGTTTCGGAAAAAGGCTCTGCCGAGAACGGGCACCATGAGACCTTGCGTCTCTGGGAAAGCACAGATCCCCAGGGCTGTTATGCCTGTGAATAGGCTGCCCAGGGAAGGTGAAGACCAGCAGCAGCTTTCAGGGCTGGCCCCTTCCTGGCGGGAGAAGGAGCCAGACGTTTGCCGTTTCGGAAAAAGGCTCTGCCGAGAACGGGCACCATGAGACCTTGCGTCTCTGGGAAAGCACAGATCCCCAGGGCTGTTGTGCCTGTGAATAGGCTGCCAAGGGAAGGTGAAGACCAGCAGCAGCTTTCAGGTCTGGCCCCTTCCTTGTGGGAAGAGGAGCCAGACGTTTGCCGTTTTGGAAAAAGGCTCTGCCGAGAACGAGTGCCATGAGACGTTCCGCCTATGGAAAGGCAAATATCCCCATTGCTGTTGTGCCTGTGAATAGGCTGCCCAGGGAATGTGAAGACCAGCAGCAGCTTTCAGGGCTGGCCCCTTCCTGGTGGGAGAAGGAGCTGGACGTTTCCCGTTTCGGAAAAAGGCTCTGCCGAGAACGGGCACCATGAGACCTTGCGTCTCTGGGAAAGCACAGATCCCCAGGGCTGTTGTGCCTGTGAATAGGCTGCCCAGGGAAGGTGAAGAGCAGCAGCAGCTTTCAGGGCTGGCCCCTTCCTGGCGGGAGAAGGAGCCGGACGTTTGCCATTTCGGAAAAAGGCTCTGTCGAGAACGGGCACCATGAGACCTTGCGTCTCTGGGAAAGCACAGATCCCCAGGGCTGTTGTGCCTGTGAATAGGCTGCCCAGGGTAGGCGAAGAGCAGCAACAGCTTTCAGGGCTGGCCCCTTCCTGGCTGGAGAAGGAGCCAGACGTTTGCCGTTTCGGAAAAAGGCTCTGCCGAGAACGGGCACCATGAGACCTTGCGTCTCTGGGAAAGCACAGATCCCCAGTGCTGTTGTGCCTGTGAATAGGCTGCCCAGGGAAGGTGAAGACCAGCAGCAGCTTTCAGGTCTGGCCCCTTCCTTGTGGGAAGAGGAGCCGGACGTTTGCCGTTTTGTAAAAAGGCTCTGCCGAGAACGAGTGCCATGAGACGTTCCGCCTATGGAAAGGCAAATATCCCCAGGGCTGTTGTGCCTGTGAATAGGCTGCCCAGGGAAGGTGAAGAGCAGCAACAGCTTTCAGGGCTGACCCCTTCCTGGTGGGAGAAGGAGCCAGACGTTTCCCGTCTCGGAAAAAGGCTCTGCCGAGAACGGGCACCATGAGACCTTCCATCTCTGGGAAAGCACAGATCCCCAGGGCTGTTGTGCCTGTGAATAGGCTGCCCAGGGAAGGCGAAGAGCAGCAGCAGCTTTCAGGGCTCGCCCCTTCCTGGCGGGAGAAGGAGCCGGACGTTTGCCGTTTCGGAAAAAGGCTCTGCCGAGAACGGGCACCATGAGACCTTGCGTCTCTGGGAAAGCACAGATCCCCAGGGCTGTTGTGCCTGTGAATAGGCTGCCCAGGGAAGGCGAAGACCAGCAACAGCTTTCAGGGCTGGCCCCTTCCTGGCGGGAGAAGGAGCCGGACGTTTGCCGTTTCGGAAAAAATCACTGCCGAGAACGGGCACCATGAGACCTTGCGTCTCTGGGAAAGCACAGATCCCCAGTGCTGTTGTGCCTGTGAATAGGCTGCCCAGGGAAGGTGAAGAGCAGCAAGAGCTTTCAGGGCTGGCCAATTCGTGGCGGGAATAGAAGCCGGACGTTTGCCGTTTCGGAAAAAGGCTCTGCCGAGAACGGGCACCATGAGACCTTGCGTCTCTGGGAAAGCACAGATCCCCAGGGCTGTTGTGCCTGTGAATAGGCTGCCCAGGGAAGGCAAAGAGCAGCAAGAGCTTTCAGGGCTGGCCCCTTCGTGGCGGGAAGAGGAGCCGGACGTTTGCCGTTTTGGAAAAAGGCTCTGCCGAGAACGGGCACCATGAGACCTTGCGTCTCTGGGAAAGCACAGATCCCCAGTGCTGTTGTGCCTATGAATAGGCTGCCCAGGGAAGGTGAAGAGCAGCAGCAGCTTTCAGGTCTGGCCCCTTCGTGGTGGGAAGAGGAGGCGGACGTTTGCCGTTTTGGAAAAAGGCTCTGCCGAGAACGAGTGCCATGAGACGTTCCGCCTATGGAAAGGCAAATATCCCCATTGCTGTTGTGCCTGTGAATAGGCTGCCCAGGGAAGGCGAAGAGCAGCAACAGCTTTCAGGGCTCGCCCCTTCCTGGTGGGAGAAGGAGCCGGACGTTTGCCGTTTCGGAAAAAGGCTCTGCCGAGAACGGGCACCATGAGACCTTGCGTCTCTGGGAAAGCACAGATCCCCAGGGCTGTTGTGCCTGTGAATAGGCTGCCCAGGGAAGGTGAAGAGCAGCAACAGCTTTCAGGGCTGGCCCCTTCCTGGCGGGAGAAGGAGCCGGACGTTTGCCGTTTCGGAAAAAGGCACTGCCGAGAACGGGCACCATGAGACCTTGCGTCTCTGGGAAAGCACAGATCCCCAGTGCTGTTGTGCCTGTGAATAGGCTGCCAAGGGAAGGTGAAGTGCAGCAAGACCTTTCAGGGCTGGCCAATTCGTGGCGGGAATAGAAGCCGGACGTTTCCCGTTTTGGAAAAAGGCTCTGCCGAGAACGGGCACCATGAGACCTTGCGTCTCTGGGAAAGCACAGATCCCCAGGGCTGTTGTGCCTGTGAATAGGCTGCCAAGGGAAGGCAAAGAGCAGCAAGAGCTTTCAGGGCTGGCCCCTTCGTGGCGGGAAGAGGAGCCGGACGTTTGCCGTTTTGGAAAAAGGCTCTGCCGAGAACGGGCACCATGAGACCTTGCGTCTCTGGGAAAGCACAGATCCCCAGTGCTGTTGTGCCTATGAATAGGCTGCCCAGGGAAGGTGAAGAGCAGCAGCAGCTTTCAGGTCTGGCCCCTTCATGGTGGGAAGAGGAGCCGGACGTTTGCCGTTTTGGAAAAAGGCTCTGCCGAGAACGAGTGCCATGAGACGTTCCGCCTATGGAAAGGCAAATATCCGCATTGCTGTTGTGCCTGTGAATAGGCTGCCCAGGGAAGGCGAAGAGCAGCAACAGCTTTCAGGGCTCGCCCCTTCCTGGTGGGAGAAGGAGCCGGACGTTTGCCGTTTCGGAAAAAGGCTCTGCCGAGAACGGGCACCATGAGACCTTGCGTCTCTGGGAAAGCACAGATCCCCAGGGCTGTTGTGCCTGTGAATAGGCTGCCCAGGGAAGGTGAAGAACAGCAACAGCTTTCAGGGCTGGCCCCTTCCTGGCGGGAGAAGGAGCCAGACGTTTGCCGTTTCGGAAAAAGGCACTGCCGAGAACGGGCACCATGAGACCTTGCGTCTCTGGGAAAGCACAGATCCCCAGTGCTGTTGTGCCTGTGAATAGGCGGCCCAGGGAAGGCGAAGACCAGCAACAGCTTTCAGGGCTGGCCCCTTCCTGGCGGGAGAAGGAGCCGGACGTTTGCCGTTTTGGAAAAAGGCTCTGCCGAGAACGGGCACCATGAGACCTTGCGTCTCTGGGAAAGCACAGATCCCCAGGGCTGTTGTGCCTGTGAATAGGCTGCCCAGGGAAGGCGAAGAGCAGCAACAGCATTCAGGGCTCGCCCCTTCCTGGTGGGAGAAGGAGCCAGACGTTTGCCGTTTCGGAAAAAGGCTCTGCCGAGAACGGGCACCATGAGACCTTGCGTCTCTGGGAAAGCACAGATCCCCAGTGCTGTTGTGCCTGTGAATAGGCTGCCCAGGGAAGGCGAAGAGCAGCAGCAGCTTTCAGGGCTGGCCCCTTCATGGCGGGAATACGAGCCGGACGTTTCCTGTTTCGGAAAAAGGCTCTGCCGAGAACGGGCACCATGAGACCTTGCGTCTCTGGGAAAGCACAGATCCCCAGTGCTGTTGTGCCTGTGAATAGGCTGCCCAGGGAAGGCGAAGAGCAGCAACAGCTTTCAGGGCTGGCCCCTTCCTGGCTGGCGAAGGAGCCAGACGTTTGCCGTTTCGGAAAAAGGCTCTGCCGAGAACGGGCACCATGAGACCTTGCGTCTCTGGGAAAGCACAGATCCCCAGGGCTGTTGTGCCTGTGAATAGGCTGCCAAGGGAAGGTGAAGACCAGCAGCAGCTTTCAGGTCTGGCCCCTTCCTTGTGGGAAGAGGAGCCGGACGTTTGCCGTTTTGGAAAAAGGCTCTGCCGAGAACGAGTGCCATGAGACGTTCCGCCTATGGAAATGCAAATATCCCCATTGCTGTTGTGCCTGTGAATAGGCTGCCCAGGGAAGGTGAAGACCAGCAGCAGCTTTCAGGGCTGGCCCCTTCCTTGCGGGAGAAGGAGCCAGACGTTTGCCGTTTCGGAAAAAGGCACTGCCGAGAACGGGCACCATGAGACCTTGCGTCTCTGGGAAAGCACAGATCCCCAGTGCTGTTGTGCCTGTGAATAGGCTGCCCAGGGAACGTGAAGAACAGCAACAGCTTTCAGGGGTGGCCCCTTCCTGGCGGGAGAAGGAGCCGGACGTTTGCCGTTTCGAAAAAAGGCTCTGCCGAGAACGGGCACCATGAGACCTTGCGTCTCTGGGAAAGCACAGATCCCCAGTGCTGTTGTGCCTGTGAATAGGCTGCCCAGGGAAGGTGAAGAGCAGCAGCAGCTTTCAGGGCTGGCCCCTTCCTGGCGGGAACAGGAGCCAGACGTTTGCCATTTCGGAAAAAGGCTCTGCCGAGAACGGGTACCATGAGACCTTGCGTCTCTGGGAAAGCACAGATCCCCAGTGCTGTTGTGCCTGTGAATAGGCTGCCCAGGGAAGGCGAAGAGCAGCAGCAGCTTTCAGGGTTGGCCCCTTCCTGGTGGGAGAAGGAGCTGGACGTTTGCCGTTTCGGAAAAAGGCTCTGCCGAGAACGGGCACCATGAGACCTTGCGTCTCTGGGAAAGCACAGATCCCCAGTGCTGTTGTGCCTCTGAATAGGCTGCCAAGGGAAGGTGAAGACCAGCAGCAGCTTTCAGGTCTGGCCCCTTCCTTGTGGGAAGAGGAGCCGGACGTTTGCCGTTTTGGAAAAAGGCTCTGCCGAGAACGAGTGCCATGAGACGTTCCGCCTATGGAAAGGCAAATATCCCCATTGCTGTTGTGCCTGTGAATAGGCTGCCCAGGGAAGGTGAAGAGCAGCAACAGCTTTCAGGGCTGACCCCTTCCTGGCTGGAGAAGGAGCCAGACGTTTCCCGTTTCGGAAAAAATCTCTGCCGAGAATGGGCACCATGAGACCTTGCGTCTCTGGGAAAGCACAGATCCCCAGGGCTGTTGTGCCTGTGAATAGGCTGCCAAGGGAAGGTGAAGAGCAGCAACAGCTTTCAGGGCTGGCCCCTTCCTGGCGGGAGAAGGAGCCAGACGTTTGCCGTTTCGGAAAAAGGCACTACCGAGAACGGGCACCATGAGACCTTGCGTCTCTGGGAAAGCACAGATCCCCAGTGCTGTTGTGCCTGTGAATAGGCTGCCAAGGGAAGGTGAAGACCAGCAGCAGCTTTCAGGGCTGGCCCCTTCGTGGCGGGAGAAGGAGCCGGACGTTTGCCGTTTTGGAAAAAGGCTCTGCCGAGAACGGGCACCATGAGACCTTGCGTCTCTGGGAAAGCACAGATCCCCAGGGCTGTTGTGCCTGTGAATAGGCTGCCCAGGGAAGGCGAAGAGCAGCAAGAGCTTTCAGGGCTGGCCCCTTCGTGGCGGGAAGAGGAGCCGGACGTTTGCCGTTTCGGAAAAAGGCTCTGCCGAGAACGGGCACCATGAGACCTTGCGTCTCTGGGAAAGCACAGATCCCCAGGGCTGTTGTGCCTGTGAATAGGCTGCCCAGGGAAGGCGAAGACCAGCAACAGCTTTCAGGGCTGGCCCCTTCCTGGCGGGAGAAGGAGCCAGACGTTTGCCATTTCGGAAAAAGGCTCTGCCGAGATCGGGCACCATGAGACATTCCGTCTCTGGGAAAGCACAGATCCCCAGGGCTGTTGTGCCTGTGAATAGGCTGCCCAGGGAAGGCGAAGAGCAGCAGCAGCTTTCAGGGCTGGCCCCTTCCTGGCTGGAGAAGGAGCCAGACGTTTGCCGTTTCGGAAAAAGGCTCTGCCGAGAACGGGCACCATGAGACCTTGCGTCTCTGGGAAAGCACAGATCCCCAGGGCTGTTGTGCCTGTGAATAGGCTGCCAAGGGAAGGTGAAGACCAGCAGCAGCTTTCAGGTCTGGCCCCTTCCTTGTGGGAAGAGGAGCCGGACGTTTGACGTTTTGGAAAAAGGCTCTGCCGAGAACGAGTTCCATGAGACGTTCCGCCTATGGAAAGGCAAATATCCCCATTGCTGTTGTGCCTGTGAATAGGCTGCCCAGGGAAGGTGAAGAGCAGCAACAGCTTTCAGGGCTGACCCCTTCCTGGTGGGAGAAGGAGCGAGACGTTTCCCGTTTCAGAGAAAGGCTCTGCCGAGAACGGGCACCATGAGACCTTGCGTCTCTGGGAAAGCACAAATCCCCAGTGCTGTTGTGCCTGTGAATAGGCTGCCCAGGGAACGTGAAGAACAGCAACAGCTTTCAGGGGTGGCCCCTTCCTGGCGGGAGAAGGAGCCGGACGTTTGCCGTTTCGGAAAAAGGCTCTGCCGAGAACGGGCACCATGAGACCTTGCGTCTCTGGGAAAGCACAGATCCCCAGTGCTGTTGTGCCTGTGAATAGGCTGCCCAGGGAAGGCGAAGAGCAGCAACAGCATTCAGGGCTCGCCCCTTCCTGGTGGGAGAAGGAGCCAGACGTTTGCCGTTTCGGAAAAAGGCTCTGCCGAGAACGGGCACCATGAGACCTTGCGTCTCTGGGAAAGCACAGATCCCCAGTGCTGTTGTGCCTGTGAATAGGCTGCCCAGGGAAGGCGAAGAGCAGCAGCAGCTTTCAGGGCTGGCCCCTTCATGGCGGGAATACGAGCCGGACGTTTCCTGTTTCGGAAAAAGGCTCTGCCGAGAACGGGCACCATGAGACCTTGCGTCTCTGGGAAAGCACAGATCCCCAGTGCTGTTGTGCCTGTGAATAGGCTGCCCAGGGAAGGCGAAGAGCAGCAACAGCTTTCAGGGCTGGCCCCTTCCTGGCTGGCGAAGGAGCCAGACGTTTGCCGTTTCGGAAAAAGGCTCTGCCGAGAACGGGCACCATGAGACCTTGCGTCTCTGGGAAAGCACAGATCCCCAGGGCTGTTGTGCCTGTGAATAGGCTGCCAAGGGAAGGTGAAGACCAGCAGCAGCTTTCAGGTCTGGCCCCTTCCTTGTGGGAAGAGGAGCCGGACGTTTGCCGTTTTGGAAAAAGGCTCTGCCGAGAACGAGTGCCATGAGACGTTCCGCCTATGGAAATGCAAATATCCCCATTGCTGTTGTGCCTGTGAATAGGCTGCCCAGGGAAGGTGAAGACCAGCAGCAGCTTTCAGGGCTGGCCCCTTCCTTGCGGGAGAAGGAGCCAGACGTTTGCCGTTTCGGAAAAAGGCACTGCCGAGAACGGGCACCATGAGACCTTGCGTCTCTGGGAAAGCACAGATCCCCAGTGCTGTTGTGCCTGTGAATAGGCTGCCCAGGGAACGTGAAGAACAGCAACAGCTTTCAGGGGTGGCCCCTTCCTGGCGGGAGAAGGAGCCGGACGTTTGCCGTTTCGAAAAAAGGCTCTGCCGAGAACGGGCACCATGAGACCTTGCGTCTCTGGGAAAGCACAGATCCCCAGTGCTGTTGTGCCTGTGAATAGGCTGCCCAGGGAAGGTGAAGAGCAGCAGCAGCTTTCAGGGCTGGCCCCTTCCTGGCGGGAACAGGAGCCAGACGTTTGCCATTTCGGAAAAAGGCTCTGCCGAGAACGGGTACCATGAGACCTTGCGTCTCTGGGAAAGCACAGATCCCCAGTGCTGTTGTGCCTGTGAATAGGCTGCCCAGGGAAGGCGAAGAGCAGCAGCAGCTTTCAGGGTTGGCCCCTTCCTGGTGGGAGAAGGAGCTGGACGTTTGCCGTTTCGGAAAAAGGCTCTGCCGAGAACGGGCACCATGAGACCTTGCGTCTCTGGGAAAGCACAGATCCCCAGTGCTGTTGTGCCTCTGAATAGGCTGCCAAGGGAAGGTGAAGACCAGCAGCAGCTTTCAGGTCTGGCCCCTTCCTTGTGGGAAGAGGAGCCGGACGTTTGCCGTTTTGGAAAAAGGCTCTGCCGAGAACGAGTGCCATGAGACGTTCCGCCTATGGAAAGGCAAATATCCCCATTGCTGTTGTGCCTGTGAATAGGCTGCCCAGGGAAGGTGAAGAGCAGCAACAGCTTTCAGGGCTGACCCCTTCCTGGCTGGAGAAGGAGCCAGACGTTTCCCGTTTCGGAAAAAGTCTCTGCCGAGAATGGGCACCATGAGACCTTGCGTCTCTGGGAAAGCACAGATCCCCAGGGCTGTTGTGCCTGTGAATAGGCTGCCAAGGGAAGGTGAAGAGCAGCAACAGCTTTCAGGGCTGGCCCCTTCCTGGCGGGAGAAGGAGCCAGACGTTTGCCGTTTCGGAAAAAGGCACTACCGAGAACGGGCACCATGAGACCTTGCGTCTCTGGGAAAGCACAGATCCCCAGTGCTGTTGTGCCTGTGAATAGGCTACCCAGGGAAGGCGAAGAGGAGCAGCAGCTTTCAGGGCTGGCCCCTTCGTGGCGGGAGAAGGAGCCGGACGTTTGCCGTTTTGGAAAAAGGCTCTGCCGAGAACGGGCACCATGAGACCTTGCGTCTCTGGGAAAGCACAGATCCCCAGGGCTGTTGTGCCTGTGAATAGGCTGCCCAGTGAAGGCAAAGAGCAGCAACAGCTTTCAGGTCTGGCCCCTTCGTGGCGGGAAGAGGAGCCGGACGTTTGCCGTTTCGGAAAAAGGCTCTGCCGAGAACGGGCACCATGAGACCTTGCGTCTCTGGGAAAGCACAGATCCCCAGGGCTGTTGTGCCTGTGAATAGGCTGCCCAGGGAAGGCGAAGACCAGCAACAGCTTTCAGGGCTGGCCCCTTCCTGGCGGGAGAAGGAGCCAGACGTTTGCCATTTCGGAAAAAGGCTCTGCCGAGATCGGGCACCATGAGACCTTGCGTCTCTGGGAAAGCACAGATCCCCAGGGCTGTTGTGCCTGTGAATAGGCTGCCCAGGGAAGGCGAAGAGCAGCAGCAGCTTTCAGGGCTGGCCCCTTCCTGGCTGGAGAAGGAGCCAGACGTTTGCCGTTTCGGAAAAAGGCTCTGCCGAGAACGGGCACCATGAGACCTTGCGTCTCTGGGAAAGCACAGATCCCCAGGGCTGTTGTGCCTGTGAATAGGCTGCCAAGGGAAGGTGAAGACCAGCAGCAGCTTTCAGGTCTGGCCCCTTCCTTGTGGGAAGAGGAGCCGGACGTTTGACGTTTTGGAAAAAGGCTCTGCCGAGAACGAGTTCCATGAGACGTTCCGCCTATGGAAAGGCAAATATCCCCATTGCTGTTGTGCCTGTGAATAGGCTGCCCAGGGAAGGTGAAGAGCAGCAACAGCTTTCAGGGCTGACCCCTTCCTGGTGGGAGAAGGAGCGAGACGTTTCCCGTTTCGGAGAAAGGCTCTGCCGAGAACGGGCACCATGAGACCTTGCGTCTCTGGGAAAGCACAAATCCCCAGTGCTGTTGTGCCTGTGAATAGGCTGCCCAGGGAACGTGAAGAACAGCAACAGCTTTCAGGGGTGGCCCCTTCCTGGCGGGAGAAGGAGCCGGACGTTTGCCGTTTCGGAAAAAGGCTCTGCCGAGAACGGGCACCATGAGACCTTGCGTCTCTGGGAAAGCACAGATCCCCAGTGCTGTTGTGCCTGTGAATAGGCTGCCCAAGGAAGGCGAAGAGCAGCAGCAGCTTTCAGGGTTGGCCCCTTCCTGGTGGGTGAAGGAGCCAGACGTTTGCCGTTTCGGAAAAAGGCTCTGCCGAGAACGGGCACCATGAGACCTTGCATCTCTGGGATAGCACAGATCCCCAGTGCTGTTGTGCCTGTGAATAGGCTGCCAAGGGAAGGTGAAGACCAGCAGCAGCTTTCAGGTCTGGCCCCTTCCTTGTGGGAAGAGGAGCCGGACGTTTGCCGTTTTGGAAAAAGGCTCTGCCGAGAACGAGTGCCATGAGACGTTCCGCCTATGGAAAGGCAAATATCCCCATTGCTGTTGTGCCTGTGAATAGGCTGCCCAGGGAAGGTGAAGACCAGCAACAGCTTTCAGGGCTGACCCCTTCCTGGCTGGAGAAGGAGCCAGACGTTTCCCGTTTCGGAAAAAGTCTCTGCCGAGAACGGGCACCATGAGACCTTGCGTCTCTGGGAAAGCACAGATCCCCAGGGCTGTTGTGCCTGTGAATAGGCTGCCAAGGGAAGGTGAAGAGCAGCAACAGCTTTCAGGGCTGGCCCCTTCCTGGCGGGAGAAGGAGCCAGACGTTTGCCGTTTCGGAAAAAGGCACTGCCGAGAACGGGCACCATGAGACCTTGCGTCTCTGGGAAAGCACAGATCCCCAGTGCTGTTGTGCCTGTGAATAGGCTACCCAGGGAAGGCGAAGACCAGCAACAGCTTTCAGGGCTGGCCCCTTCATGGCGGGAATAGGAGCCGGACGTTTCCCGTTTTGGAAAAAGGCTCTACCGAGAACGGGCACCATGAGACCTTGCGTCTCTGGGAAAGCACAGATCCCCAGGGCTGTTGTGCCTGTGAATAGGCTGCCCACGGAAGGCGAAGACCAGCAAGAGCTTTCAGGGCTGGCCCCTTCCTTGTGGGAAGAGGAGCCGGATGTTTGCCGTTTCGGAAAAAGGCTCTGCCGAGAACGGGCACCATGAGACCTTCCGTCTCTGGGAAAGCACAGATCCCCAGGGCTGTTGTGCCTGTGAATAGGCTGCCCAGGGAAGGTGAAGAGCAGCAGCAGCTTTCAGGGCTGGCCCCTTCCTGGGGGGAGAAGGAGCCAGATGTTTGCCATTTCGGAAAAAGGCTCTGCCGAGAACGGGCACCATGAGACCTTGCGTCTCTGGGAAAGCACAGATCCCCAGTGCTGTTGTGCCTGTGAATAGGCTGCCCAGGGAAGGCGAAGAGCAGCAGCAGCTTTCAGGGCTGGCCCCTTCCTGGCTGGAGAAGGAGCCAGACGTTTGCCGTTTCGGAAAAAGGCACTGCCGAGAATGGGCACCATGAGACCTTGCGTCTCTGGGAAAGCACAGATCCCCAGGGCTGTTGTGCCTGTGAATAGGCTGCCAAGGGAAGGTGAAGACCAGCAGCAGCTTTCAGGTCTGGCCCCTTCCTTGTGGGAAGAGGAGCCGGACGTTTGCCGTTTTGGAAAAAGGCTCTGCCGAGAACGAGTGCCATGAGACGTTCCGCCTATGGAAAGGCAAATATCCCCATTGCTGTTGTGCCTGTGAATAGGCTGCCCAGGGAAGGTGAAGAGCAGCAACAGATTTCAGGGCTGACCCCTTCCTGGCTGGAGAAGGAGCCAGACGTTTCCCGTTTCGGAAAAAGTCTCTGCTGAGAACGGGCACCATGAGACCTTGCGTCTCTGGGAAAGCACAGATCCCCAGTGCTGTTGTGCCTGTGAATAGGCTACCCAGGGAAGGCGAAGACCAGCAACAGCTTTCAGGGCTGGCCCCTTCATGGCGGGAATAGGAGCCGGACGTTTCCCGTTTTGGAAAAAGGCTCTGCCGAGAACGGGCACCATGAGACATTCCGTCTCTGGGAAAGCACAGATCCCCAGGGCTGTTGTGCCTGTGAATAGGCTGCCCAGGGAAGGCGAAGACCAGCAAGAGCTTTCAGGGCTGGCCCCTTCCTTGTGGGAAGAGGAGCCGGACGTTTGCCGTTTCGGAAAAAGGCTCTGCCGAGAACGGGCACCATGAGACCTTCCGTCTCTGGGAAAGCACAGATCCCCAGGGCTGTTGTGCCTGTGAATAGGCTACCCAGGGAAGGCGAAGAGGAGCAGCAGCTTTCAGGGCTGGCCCCTTCGTGGCGGGAGAAGGAGCCGGACGTTTGCCATTTTGGAAAAAGGCTCTGCCGAGAACGGGCACCATGAGACCTTGCGTCTCTGGGAAAGCACAGATCCCCAGGGCTGTTGTGCCTGTGAATAGGCTGCCCAGGGAAGGCGAAGAGCAGCAAGAGCTTTCAGGGCTGGCCCCTTCGTGGCGGGAAGAGGAGCCGGACGTTTGCCGTTTCGGAAAAAGGCTCTGCCGAGAACGGGCACCATGAGACCTTGCGTCTCTGGGAAAGCACAGATCCCCAGGGCTGTTGTGCCTGTGAATAGGCTGCCCAGGGAAGGGGAAGACCAGCAACAGCTTTCAGGGCTGGCCCCTTCCTGGCGGGAGAAGGAGCCAGACGTTTGCCATTTCGGAATAAGGCTCTGCCGAGATCGGGCACCATGAGACATTCCGTCTCTGGGAAAGCACAGATCCCCAGGGCTGTTGTGCCTGTGAATAGGCTGCCCAGGGAAGGCGAAGAGCAGCAACAGCTTTCAGGGCTGGCCCCTTCCTGGCTGGAGAAGGAGCCAGACTTTTGCCGTTTCGGAAAAAGGCTCTGCCGAGAACGGGCACCATGAGACCTTGCGTCTCTGGGAAAGCACAGATCCCCAGGGCTGTTGTGCCTGTGAATAGGCTGCCAAGGGAAGGTGAAGACCAGCAGCAGCTTTCAGGTCTGGCCCCTTCCTTGTGGGAAGAGGAGCCGGACGTTTGCCGTTTTGGAAAAAGGCTCTGCCGAGAACGAGTTCCATGAGACGTTCCGCCTATGGAAAGGCAAATATCCCCAGTGCTGTTGTGCCTGTGAATAGGCTGCCCAGGGAAGGTGAAGAGCAGCAACAGCTTTCAGGGCTGACCCCTTCCTGGTGGGAGAAGGAGCGAGACGTTTCCCGTTTCGGAAAAAGGCTCTGCCGAGAACGGGCACCATGAGACCTTGCGTCTCTGGGAAAGCACAGATCCCCAGTGCTGTTGTGCCTGTGAATAGGCTGCCCAGGGAACGTGAAGAACAGCAACAGCTTTCAGGGGTGGCCCCTTCCTGGCGGGAGAAGGAGCCGGACGTTTGCCGTTTCGGAAAAAGGCTGTGCCGAGAACGGGCACCATGAGACCTTGCGTCTCTGGGAAAGCACAGATCCCCAGGGCTGTTGTGCCTGTGAATAGGCTGCCCAAGGAAGGCGAAGAGCAGCAGCAGCTTTCAGGGTTGGCCCCTTCCTGGTGGGAGAAGGAGCCAGACGTTTGCCGTTTCGGAAAAAGGCTCTGCCGAGAACGGGCACCATGAGACCTTGCGTCTCTGGGAAAGCACAGATCCCCAGTGCTGTTGTGCCTGTGAATAGGCTGCCAAGGGAAGGTGAAGACCAGCAGCAGCTTTCAGGTCTGGCCCCTTCCTTGTGGGAAGAGGAGCCGGACGTTTGCCGTTTTGGAAAAAGGCTCTGCCGAGAACGAGTGCCATGAGACGTTCCGCCTATGGAAAGGCAAATATCCCCATTGCTGTTGTGCCTGTGAATAGGCTGCCCAGGGAAGGTGAAGAGCAGCAACAGCTTTCAGGGCTGACCCCTTCCTGGCTGGAGAAGGAGCCAGACGTTTCCCGTTTCGGAAAAAGTCTCTGCCGAGAACGGGCACCATGAGACCTTGCGTCTCTGGGAAAGCACAGATCCCCAGGGCTGTTGTGCCTGTGAATAGGCTGCCAAGGGAAGGTGAAGAGCAGCAACAGCTTTCAGGGCTGGCCCCTTCCTGGCGGGAGAAGGAGCCAGACGTTTGCCGTTTCGGAAAAAGGCACTGCCGAGAACGGGCACCATGAGACCTTGCGTCTCTGGGAAAGCACAGATCCCCAGGGCTGTTGTGCCTGTGAATAGGCTACCCAGGGAAGGCGAAGACCAGCAACAGCTTTCAGGGCTGGCCCCTTCATGGCGGGAATAGGAGCCGGACGTTTCCCGTTTTGGAAAAAGGCTCTACCGAGAACGGGCACCATGAGACATTCCGTCTCTGGGAAAGCACAGATCCCCAGGGCTGTTGTGCCTGTGAATAGGCTGCCCAGGGAAGGCGAAGAGCAGCAAGAGCTTTCAGGGCTGGCCCCTTCCTTGTGGGAAGAGGAGCCGGACGTTTGCCGTTTCGGAAAAAGGCTCTGCCGAGAACGGGCACCATGAGACCTTCCGTCTCTGGGAAAGCACAGATCCCCAGGGCTGTTGTGCCTGTGAATAGGCTGCCCAGGGAAGGTGAAGAGCAGCAGCAGCTTTCAGGGCTGGCCCCTTCCTGGGGGGAGAAGGAGCCAGATGTTTGCCATTTCGGAAAAAGGCTCTGCCGAGAACGGGCACCATGAGACCTTGCGTCTCTGGGAAAGCACAGATCCCCAGTGCTGTTGTGCCTGTGAATAGGCTGCCCAGGGAAGGCGAAGAGCAGCAGCAGCTTTCAGGGCTGGCCCCTTCCTGGCTGGAGAAGGAGCCAGACGTTTGCCGTTTCGGAAAAAGGCACTGCCGAGAATGGGCACCATGAGACCTTGCGTCTCTGGGAAAGCACAGATCCCCAGGGCTGTTGTGCCTGTGAATAGGCTGCCCAGGGAAGGTGAAGACCAGCAGCAGCTTTCAGGTCTGGCCCCTTCCTTGTGGGAAGAGGAGCCGGACGTTTGCCGTTTTGGAAAAAGGCTCTGCCGAGAACGAGTGCCATGAGACGTTCCGCCTATGGAAAGGCAAATATCCCCATTGCTGTTGTGCCTGTGAATAGGCTGCCCAGGGAAGGTGAAGAGCAGCAACAGATTTCAGGGCTGACCCCTTCCTGGCTGGAGAAGGAGCCAGACGTTTCCCGTTTCGGAAAAAGTCTCTGCTGAGAACGGGCACCATGAGACCTTGCGTCTCTGGGAAAGCACAGATCCCCAGTGCTGTTGTGCCTGTGAATAGGCTACCCAGGGAAGGCGAAGACCAGCAACAGCTTTCAGGGCTGGCCCCTTCCTGGCGGGAATAGGAGCCGGACGTTTCCCGTTTTGGAAAAAGGCTCTGCCGAGAACGGGCACCATGAGACATTCCGTCTCTGGGAAAGCACAGATCCCCAGGGCTGTTGTGCCTGTGAATAGGCTGCCCAGGGAAGGCGAAGAGCAGCAACAGCTGTCAGGGCTGGCCCCTTCCTTGTGGGAAGAGGAGCCGGACGTTTGCCGTTTCGGAAAAAGGCTCTGCCGAGAACGGGCACCATGAGACCTTCCGTCTCTGGGAAAGCACAGATCCCCAGGGCTGTTGTGCCTGTGAATAGGCTGCCCAGGGAAGGTGAAGAGCAGCAGCAGCTTTCAGGGCTGGCCCCTTCCTGGCTGGAGAAGGAGCCAGACGTTTGCCGTTTCGGAAAAAGGCACTGCCGAGAATGGGCACCATGAGACCTTGCGTCTCTGGGAAAGCACAGATCCCCAGGGCTGTTGTGCCTGTGAATAGGCTGCCCAGGGAAGGTGAAGACCAGCAGCAGCTTTCAGGTCTGGCCCCTTCCTTGTGGGAAGAGGAGCCGGACGTTTGCCGTTTTGGAAAAAGGCTCTGCCGAGAACGAGTGCCATGAGACGTTCCGCCTATGGAAAGGCAAATATCCCCATTGCTGTTGTGCCTGTGAATAGGCTGCCCAGGGAAGGTGAAGAGCAGCAACAGATTTCAGGGCTGACCCCTTCCTGGCTGGAGAAGGAGCCAGACGTTTCCCGTTTCGGAAAAAGTCTCTGCTGAGAACGGGCACCATGAGACCTTGCGTCTCTGGGAAAGCACAGATCCCCAGGGCTGTTGTGCCTGTGAATAGGCTGCCAAGGGAAGGTGAAGAGCAGCAACAGCTTTCAGGGCTGGCCCCTTCCTGGCGGGAGAAGGAGCCAGACGTTTGCCGTTTCGGAAAAAGGCACTGCCGAGAACGGGCACCATGAGACCTTGCGTCTCTGGGAAAGCACAGATCCCCAGTGCTGTTGTGCCTGTGAATAGGCTACCCAGGGAAGGCGAAGACCAGCAACAGCTTTCAGGGCTGGCCCCTTCATGGCGGGAATAGGAGCCGGACGTTTCCCGTTTTGGAAAAAGGCTCTGCCGAGAACGGGCACCATGAGACATTCCGTCTCTGGGAAAGCACAGATCCCCAGGGCTGTTGTGCCTGTGAATAGGCTGCCCAGGGAAGGCGAAGACCAGCAAGAGCTTTCAGGGCTGGCCCCTTCCTTGTGGGAAGAGGAGCCGGACGTTTGCCGTTTCGGAAAAAGGCTCTGCCGAGAACGGGCACCATGAGACCTTCCGTCTCTGGGAAAGCACAGATCCCCAGGGCTGTTGTGCCTGTGAATAGGCTGCCCAGGGAAGGTGAAGAGCAGCAGCAGCTTTCAGGGCTGGCCCCTTCCTGGCTGGAGAAGGAGCCAGACGTTTGCCGTTTCGGAAAAAGGCACTGCCGAGAATGGGCACCATGAGACCTTGCGTCTCTGGGAAAGCACAGATCCCCAGGGCTGTTGTGCCTGTGAATAGGCTGCCCAGGGAAGGTGAAGACCAGCAGCAGCTTTCAGGTCTGGTCCCTTCCTTGTGGGAAGAGGAGCCGGACGTTTGCCGTTTTGGAAAAAGGCTCTGCCGAGAACGAGTGCCATGAGACGTTCCGCCTATGGAAAGGCAAATATCCCCATTGCTATTGTGCCTGTGAATAGGCTGCCCAGGGAAGGTGAAGAGCAGCAACAGATTTCAGGGCTGACCCCTTCCTGGCTGGAGAAGGAGCCAGACGTTTGCCGTTTCGGAAAAAGTCTCTGCTGAGAACGGGCACCATGAGACCTTGCGTCTCTGGGACAGCACAGATCCCCAGGGCTGTTGTGCCTGTGAATAGGCTGCCAAGGGAAGGTGAAGAGCAGCAACAGCTTTCAGGGCTGGCCCCTTCCTGGCGGGAGAAGGAGCCAGAATTTTGCCGTTTCGGAAAAAGGCACTGCCGAGAACGGGCACCATGAGACCTTGCGTCTCTGGGAAAGCACAGATCCCCAGGGCTGTTGTGCCTGTGAATAGGCTGCCCAGGGAAGGTGAAGACCAGCAGCAGCTTTCAGGTCTGGTCCCTTCCTTGTGGGAAGAGGAGCCGGACGTTTGCCGTTTTGGAAAAAGGCTCTGCCGAGAACGAGTGCCATGAGACGTTCCGCCTATGGAAAGGCAAATATCCCCATTGCTATTGTGCCTGTGAATAGGCTGCCCAGGGAAGGTGAAGAGCAGCAACAGATTTCAGGGCTGACCCCTTCCTGGCTGGAGAAGGAGCCAGACGTTTGCCGTTTCGGAAAAAGTCTCTGCTGAGAACGGGCACCATGAGACCTTGCGTCTCTGGGACAGCACAGATCCCCAGGGCTGTTGTGCCTGTGAATAGGCTGCCAAGGGAAGGTGAAGAGCAGCAACAGCTTTCAGGGCTGGCCCCTTCCTGGCGGGAGAAGGAGCCAGAATTTTGCCGTTTCGGAAAAAGGCACTGCCGAGAACGGGCACCATGAGACCTTGCGTCTCTGGGAAAGCACAGATCCCCAGTGCTGTTGTGCCTGTGAATAGGCTACCCAGGGAAGGCGAAGACCAGCAACAGCTTTCAGGGCTGGCCCCTTCATGGCGGGAATAGGAGCCAGACGTTTGCCGTTTCGGAAAAAGGCTCTGCCGAGAACGGGCACCATGAGACATTCCGTCTCTGGGAAAGCACAGATCCCCAGGGCTGTTGTGCCTGTGAATAGGCTGCCCAGGGAAGGCGAAGACCAGCAGCAGCTTTCAGGGCTGGCCCCTTCCTTGTGGGAAGAGGAGCCGGACGTTTGCCGTTTCGGAAAAAGGCTCTGCCGAGAACGGGCACCATGAGACATTCCGTCTCTGGGAAAGCACAGATCCCCAGTGCTGTTGTGCCTGTGAATAGGCTGCCAAGGGAAGGCGAAGACCAGCAGCAGCTTTCAGGGCTGGCCCCTTCCTTGTGGGAAGAGGAGCCGGACGTTTGCCGTTTCGGAAAAAGGCTCTGCCGAGAACGGGCACCATGAGACCTTGCATCTCTGGGATAGCACAGATCCCCAGTGCTGTTGTGCCTGTGAATAGGCTGCCAAGGGAAGGTGAAGACCAGCAGCAGCTTTCAGGTCTGGCCCCTTCCTTGTGGGAAGAGGAGCCGGACGTTTGCCGTTTTGGAAAAAGGCTCTGCCGAGAACGAGTGCCATGAGACGTTCCGCCTATGGAAAGGCAAATATCCCCATTGCTGTTGTGCCTGTGAATAGGCTGCCCAGGGAAGGTGAAGAGCAGCAACAGCTTTCAGGGCTGACCCCTTCCTGGCTGGAGAAGGAGCCAGACGTTTCCCGTTTCGGAAAAAGTCTCTGCCGAGAACGGGCACCATGAGACCTTGCGTCTCTGGGAAAGCACAGATCCCCAGGGCTGTTGTGCCTGTGAATAGGCTGCCAAGGGAAGGTGAAGAGCAGCAACAGCTTTCAGGGCTGGCCCCTTCCTGGCGGGAGAAGGAGTCAGACGTTTGCCGTTTCGGAAAAAGGCACTGCCGAGAACGGGCACCATGAGACCTTGCGTCTCTGGGAAAGCACAGATCCCCAGTGCTGTTGTGCCTGTGAATAGGCTACCCAGGGAAGGCGAAGACCAGCAACAGCTTTCAGGGCTGGCCCCTTCATGGCGGGAATAGGAGCCGGACGTTTCCCGTTTTGGAAAAAGGCTCTACCGAGAACGGGCACCATGAGACATTCCGTCTCTGGGAAAGCACAGATCCCCAGGGCTGTTGTGCCTGTGAATAGGCTGCCCACGGAAGGCGAAGACCAGCAAGAGCTTTCAGGGCTGGCCCCTTCCTTGTGGGAAGAGGAGCCGGACGTTTGCCGTTTCGGAAAAAGGCTCTGCCGAGAACGGGCACCATGAGACCTTCCGTCTCTGGGAAAGCACAGATCCCCAGGGCTGTTGTGCCTGTGAATAGGCTGCCCAGGGAAGGTGAAGAGCAGCAGCAGCTTTCAGGGCTGGCCCCTTCCTGGGGGGAGAAGGAGCCAGATGTTTGCCATTTCGGAAAAAGGCTCTGCCGAGAACGGGCACCATGAGACCTTGCGTCTCTGGGAAAGCACAGATCCCCAGTGCTGTTGTGCCTGTGAATAGGCTGCCCAGGGAAGGCGAAGAGCAGCAGCAGCTTTCAGGGCTGGCCCCTTCCTGGCTGGAGAAGGAGCCAGACGTTTGCCGTTTCGGAAAAAGGCACTGCCGAGAATGGGCACCATGAGACCTTGCGTCTCTGGGAAAGCACAGATCCCCAGGGCTGTTGTGCCTGTGAATAGGCTGCCCAGGGAAGGTGAAGACCAGCAGCAGCTTTCAGGTCTGGCCCCTTCCTTGTGGGAAGAGGAGCCGGACGTTTGCCGTTTTGGAAAAAGGCTCTGCCGAGAACGAGTGCCATGAGACGTTCCGCCTATGGAAAGGCAAATATCCCCATTGCTGTTGTGCCTGTGAATAGGCTGCCCAGGGAAGGTGAAGAGCAGCAACAGATTTCAGGGCTGACCCCTTCCTGGCTGGAGAAGGAGCCAGACGTTTCCCGTTTCGGAAAAAGTCTCTGCTGAGAACGGGCACCATGAGACCTTGCGTCTCTGGGAAAGCACAGATCCCCAGTGCTGTTGTGCCTGTGAATAGGCTACCCAGGGAAGGCGAAGACCAGCAACAGCTTTCAGGGCTGGCCCCTTCATGGCGGGAATAGGAGCCGGACGTTTCCCGTTTTGGAAAAAGGCTCTGCCGAGAACGGGCACCATGAGACATTCCGTCTCTGGGAAAGCACAGATCCCCAGGGCTGTTGTGCCTGTGAATAGGCTGCCCAGGGAAGGCGAAGACCAGCAAGAGCTTTCAGGGCTGGCCCCTTCCTTGTGGGAAGAGGAGCCGGACGTTTGCCGTTTCGGAAAAAGGCTCTGCCGAGAACGGGCACCATGAGACCTTCCGTCTCTGGGAAAGCACAGATCCCCAGGGCTGTTGTGCCTGTGAATAGGCTACCCAGGGAAGGCGAAGAGGAGCAGCAGCTTTCAGGGCTGGCCCCTTCGTGGCGGGAGAAGGAGCCGGACGTTTGCCATTTTGGAAAAAGGCTCTGCCGAGAACGGGCACCATGAGACCTTGCGTCTCTGGGAAAGCACAGATCCCCAGGGCTGTTGTGCCTGTGAATAGGCTGCCCAGGGAAGGCGAAGAGCAGCAAGAGCTTTCAGGGCTGGCCCCTTCGTGGCGGGAAGAGGAGCCGGACGTTTGCCGTTTCGGAAAAAGGCTCTGCCGAGAACGGGCACCATGAGACCTTGCGTCTCTGGGAAAGCACAGATCCCCAGGGCTGTTGTGCCTGTGAATAGGCTGCCCAGGGAAGGGGAAGACCAGCAACAGCTTTCAGGGCTGGCCCCTTCCTGGCGGGAGAAGGAGCCAGACGTTTGCCATTTCGGAAAAAGGCTCTGCCGAGATCGGGCACCATGAGACATTCCGTCTCTGGGAAAGCACAGATCCCCAGGGCTGTTGTGCCTGTGAATAGGCTGCCCAGGGAAGGCGAAGAGCAGCAACAGCTTTCAGGGCTGGCCCCTTCCTGGCTGGAGAAGGAGCCAGACTTTTGCCGTTTCGGAAAAAGGCTCTGCCGAGAACGGGCACCATGAGACCTTGCGTCTCTGGGAAAGCACAGATCCCCAGGGCTGTTGTGCCTGTGAATAGGCTGCCCAGGGAAGGTGAAGACCAGCAGCAGCTTTCAGGTCTGGCCCCTTCCTTGTGGGAAGAGGAGCCGGACGTTTGACGTTTTGGAAAAAGGCTCTGCCGAGAACGAGTTCCATGAGACGTTCCGCCTATGGAAAGGCAAATATCCCCAGTGCTGTTGTGCCTGTGAATAGGCTGCCCAGGGAAGGTGAAGAGCAGCAACAGCTTTCAGGGCTGACCCCTTCCTGGTGGGAGAAGGAGCGAGACGTTTCCCGTTTTGGAAAAAGGCTCTGCCGAGAACGGGCACCATGAGACCTTGCGTCTCTGGGAAAGCACAGATCCCCAGTGCTGTTGTGCCTGTGAATAGGCTGCCCAGGGAACGTGAAGAACAGCAACAGCTTTCAGGGGTGGCCCCTTCCTGGCGGGAGAAGGAGCCGGACGTTTGCCGTTTCGGAAAAAGGCTCTGCCGAGAACGGGCACCATGAGACCTTGCGTCTCTGGGAAAGCACAGATCCCCAGGGCTGTTGTGCCTGTGAATAGGCTGCCCAGGGAAGGCGAAGAGCAGCAAGAGCTTTCAGGGCTGGCCCCTTCGTGGCGGGAAGAGGAGCCGGACGTTTGCCGTTTCGGAAAAAGGCTCTGCCGAGAACGGGCACCATGAGACCTTGCGTCTCTGGGAAAGCACAGATCCCCAGGGCTGTTGTGCCTGTGAATAGGCTGCCCAGGGAAGGGGAAGACCAGCAACAGCTTTCAGGGCTGGCCCCTTCCTGGCGGGAGAAGGAGCCAGACGTTTGCCATTTCGGAAAAAGGCTCTGCCGAGATCGGGCACCATGAGACATTCCGTCTCTGGGAAAGCACAGATCCCCAGGGCTGTTGTGCCTGTGAATAGGCTGCCCAGGGAAGGCGAAGAGCAGCAACAGCTTTCAGGGCTGGCCCCTTCCTGGCTGGAGAAGGAGCCAGACTTTTGCCGTTTCGGAAAAAGGCTCTGCCGAGAACGGGCACCATGAGACCTTGCGTCTCTGGGAAAGCACAGATCCCCAGGGCTGTTGTGCCTGTGAATAGGCTGCCCAGGGAAGGTGAAGACCAGCAGCAGCTTTCAGGTCTGGCCCCTTCCTTGTGGGAAGAGGAGCCGGACGTTTGACGTTTTGGAAAAAGGCTCTGCCGAGAACGAGTTCCATGAGACGTTCCGCCTATGGAAAGGCAAATATCCCCAGTGCTGTTGTGCCTGTGAATAGGCTGCCCAGGGAAGGTGAAGAGCAGCAACAGCTTTCAGGGCTGACCCCTTCCTGGTGGGAGAAGGAGCGAGACGTTTCCCGTTTTGGAAAAAGGCTCTGCCGAGAACGGGCACCATGAGACCTTGCGTCTCTGGGAAAGCACAGATCCCCAGTGCTGTTGTGCCTGTGAATAGGCTGCCCAGGGAACGTGAAGAACAGCAACAGCTTTCAGGGGTGGCCCCTTCATGGCGGGAATACGAGCCGGACGTTTGCCGTTTCGGAAAAAGGCTCTGCCGAGAACGGGCACCATGAGACCTTGCGTCTCTGGGAAAGCACAGATCCCCAGTGCTGTTGTGCCTGTGAATAGGCTGCCCAAGGAAGGCGAAGAGCAGCAGCAGCTTTCAGGGTTGGCCCCTTCCTGGTGGGAGAAGGAGCCAGACGTTTGCCGTTTCGGAAAAAGGCTCTGCCGAGAACGGGCACCATGAGACCTTGCATCTCTGGGATAGCACAGATCCCCAGTGCTGTTGTGCCTGTGAATAGGCTGCCAAGGGAAGGTGAAGACCAGCAGCAGCTTTCAGGTCTGGCCCCTTCCTTGTGGGAAGAGGAGCCGGACGTTTGCCGTTTTGGAAAAAGGCTCTGCCGAGAACGAGTGCCATGAGACGTTCCGCCTATGGAAAGGCAAATATCCCCATTGCTGTTGTGCCTGTGAATAGGCTGCCCAGGGAAGGTGAAGAGCAGCAACAGCTTTCAGGGCTGACCCCTTCCTGGCTGGAGAAGGAGCCAGACGTTTCCCGTTTCGGAAAAAGTCTCTGCCGAGAACGGGCACCATGAGACCTTGCGTCTCTGGGAAAGCACAGATCCCCAGGGCTGTTGTGCCTGTGAATAGGCTGCCAAGGGAAGGTGAAGAGCAGCAACAGCTTTCAGGGCTGGCCCCTTCCTGGCGGGAGAAGGAGCCAGACGTTTTCCGTTTCGGAAAAAGGCACTGCCGAGAACGGGCACCATGAGACCTTGCGTCTCTGGGAAAGCACAGATCCCCAGTGCTGTTGTGCCTGTGAATAGGCTACCCAGGGAAGGCGAAGACCAGCAACAGCTTTCAGGGCTGGCCCCTTCATGGCGGGAATAGGAGCCGGACGTTTCCCGTTTTGGAAAAAGGCTCTACCGAGAACGGGCACCATGAGACATTCCGTCTCTGGGAAAGCACAGATCCCCAGGGCTGTTGTGCCTGTGAATAGGCTGCCCAGGGAAGGCGAAGAGCAGCAAGAGCTTTCAGGGCTGGCCCCTTCCTTGTGGGAAGAGGAGCCGGACGTTTGCCGTTTCGGAAAAAGGCTCTGCCGAGAACGGGCACCATGAGACCTTCCGTCTCTGGGAAAGCACAGATCCCCAGGGCTGTTGTGCCTGTGAATAGGCTGCCCAGGGAAGGTGAAGAGCAGCAGCAGCTTTCAGGGCTGGCCCCTTCCTGGGGGGAGAAGGAGCCAGATGTTTGCCATTTCGGAAAAAGGCTCTGCCGAGAACGGGCACCATGAGACCTTGCGTCTCTGGGAAAGCACAGATCCCCAGTGCTGTTGTGCCTGTGAATAGGCTGCCCAGGGAAGGCGAAGAGCAGCAGCAGCTTTCAGGGCTGGCCCCTTCCTGGCTGGAGAAGGAGCCAGACGTTTGCCGTTTCGGAAAAAGGCACTGCCGAGAATGGGCACCATGAGACCTTGCGTCTCTGGGAAAGCACAGATCCCCAGGGCTGTTGTGCCTGTGAATAGGCTGCCCAGGGAAGGTGAAGACCAGCAGCAGCTTTCAGGTCTGGCCCCTTCCTTGTGGGAAGAGGAGCCGGACGTTTGCCGTTTTGGAAAAAGGCTCTGCCGAGAACGAGTGCCATGAGACGTTCCGCCTATGGAAAGGCAAATATCCCCATTGCTGTTGTGCCTGTGAATAGGCTGCCCAGGGAAGGTGAAGAGCAGCAACAGATTTCAGGGCTGACCCCTTCCTGGCTGGAGAAGGAGCCAGACGTTTCCCGTTTCGGAAAAAGTCTCTGCTGAGAACGGGCACCATGAGACCTTGCGTCTCTGGGAAAGCACAGATCCCCAGTGCTGTTGTGCCTGTGAATAGGCTACCCAGGGAAGGCGAAGACCAGCAACAGCTTTCAGGGCTGGCCCCTTCATGGCGGGAATAGGAGCCGGACGTTTGCCGTTTCGGAAAAAGGCTCTGCCGAGAACGGGCACCATGAGACATTCCGTCTCTGGGAAAGCACAGATCCCCAGGGCTGTTGTGCCTGTGAATAGGCTGCCCAGGGAAGGCGAAGAGCAGCAAGAGCTTTCAGGGCTGGCCCCTTCCTTGTGGGAAGAGGAGCCGGACGTTTGCCGTTTCGGAAAAAGGCTCTGCCGAGAACGGGCACCATGAGACCTTCCGTCTCTGGGAAAGCACAGATCCCCAGGGCTGTTGTGCCTGTGAATAGGCTGCCCAGGGAAGGTGAAGAGCAGCAGCAGCTTTCAGGGCTGGCCCCTTCCTGGCTGGAGAAGGAGCCAGACGTTTGCCGTTTCGGAAAAAGGCACTGCCGAGAATGGGCACCATGAGACCTTGCGTCTCTGGGAAAGCACAGATCCCCAGGGCTGTTGTGCCTGTGAATAGGCTGCCCAGGGAAGGTGAAGACCAGCAGCAGCTTTCAGGTCTGGCCCCTTCCTTGTGGGAAGAGGAGCCGGACGTTTGCCGTTTTGGAAAAAGGCTCTGCCGAGAACGAGTGCCATGAGACGTTCCGCCTATGGAAAGGCAAATATCCCCATTGCTGTTGTGCCTGTGAATAGGCTGCCCAGGGAAGGTGAAGAGCAGCAACAGCTTTCAGGGCTGACCCCTTCCTGGCTGGAGAAGGAGCCAGACGTTTCCCGTTTCGGAAAAAGTCTCTGCTGAGAACGGGCACCATGAGACCTTGCGTCTCTGGGAAAGCACAGATCCCCAGGGCTGTTGTGCCTGTGAATAGGCTGCCAAGGGAAGGTGAAGAGCAGCAACAGCTTTCAGGGCTGGCCCCTTCCTGGCGGGAGAAGGAGCCAGACGTTTGCCGTTTCGGAAAAAGGCACTGCCGAGAACGGGCACCATGAGACCTTGCGTCTCTGGGAAAGCACAGATCCCCAGTGCTGTTGTGCCTGTGAATAGGCTACCCAGGGAAGGTGAAGACCAGCAACAGCTTTCAGGGCTGGCCCCTTCATGGCGGGAATAGGAGCCGGACGTTTCCCGTTTTGGAAAAAGGCTCTGCCGAGAACGGGCACCATGAGACCTTGTGTCTCTGGGAAAGCACAGATCCCCAGGGCTGTTGTGCCTGTGAATAGGCTGCCCAGGGAAGGCGAAGACCAGCAAGAGCTTTCAGGGCTGGCCCCTTCCTTGTGGGAAGAGGAGCCGGACGTTTGCCGTTTCGGAAAAAGGCTCTGCCGAGAACGGGCACCATGAGACCTTCCGTCTCTGGGAAAGCACAGATCCCCAGGGCTGTTGTGCCTGTGAATAGGCTGCCCAGGGAAGGTGAAGAGCAGCAGCAGCTTTCAGGGCTGGCCCCTTCCTGGCTGGAGAAGGAGCCAGACGTTTGCCGTTTCGGAAAAAGGCACTGCCGAGAATGGGCACCATGAGACCTTGCGTCTCTGGGAAAGCACAGATCCCCAGGGCTGTTGTGCCTGTGAATAGGCTGCCCAGGGAAGGTGAAGACCAGCAGCAGCTTTCAGGTCTGGCCCCTTCCTTGTGGGAAGAGGAGCCGGACGTTTGCCGTTTTGGAAAAAGGCTCTGCCGAGAACGAGTGCCATGAGACGTTCCGCCTATGGAAAGGCAAATATCCCCATTGCTATTGTGCCTGTGAATAGGCTGCCCAGGGAAGGTGAAGAGCAGCAACAGATTTCAGGGCTGACCCCTTCCTGGCTGGAGAAGGAGCCAGACGTTTGCCGTTTCGGAAAAAGTCTCTGCTGAGAACGGGCACCATGAGACCTTGCGTCTCTGGGACAGCACAGATCCCCAGGGCTGTTGTGCCTGTGAATAGGCTGCCAAGGGAAGGTGAAGAGCAGCAACAGCTTTCAGGGCTGGCCCCTTCCTGGCGGGAGAAGGAGCCAGACGTTTGCCGTTTCGGAAAAAGGCACTGCCGAGAACGGGCACCATGAGACCTTGCGTCTCTGGGAAAGCACAGATCCCCAGTGCTGTTGTGCCTGTGAATAGGCTACCCAGGGAAGGCGAAGACCAGCAACAGCTTTCAGGGCTGGCCCCTTCATGGCGGGAATAGGAGCCGGACGTTTGCCGTTTCGGAAAAAGGCTCTGCCGAGAACGGGCACCATGAGACATTCCGTCTCTGGGAAAGCACAGATCCCCAGGGCTGTTGTGCCTGTGAATAGGCTGCCCAGGGAAGGCGAAGACCAGCAGCAGCTTTCAGGGCTGGCCCCTTCCTTGTGGGAAGAGGAGCCGGACGTTTGCCGTTTCGGAAAAAGGCTCTGCCGAGAACGGGCACCATGAGACATTCCGTCTCTGGGAAAGCACAGATCCCCAGTGCTGTTGTGCCTGTGAATAGGCTGCCCAGGGAAGGCGAAGTGCAGCAGCAGCTTTCAGGGCTGGCCCCTTCCTGGCTGGAGAAGGAGCCAGACTTTTCCCGTTTCGGAAAAAGGCACTGCCGAAAATGGGCACCATGAGACCTTGCGTCTCTGGGAAAGCACAGATCCCCAGGGCTGTTGTGCCTGTGAATAGGCTGCCCAGGGAAGGTGAAGACCAGCAGCAGCTTTCAGGTCTGGCCCCTTCCTTGTGGGAAGAGGAGCCGGACGTTTGCCTTTTCGGAAAAAGGCTCTGCCGAGAACGAGTGCCATGAGACGTTCCGCCTATGGAAAGGCAAATATCCCCATTGCTGTTGTGCCTGTGAATAGGCTGCCCAGGGAATGTGAAGACCAGCAAGAGCTTTCAGGGCTGACCCCTTCCTGGCTGGAGAAGGAGCCAGACGTTTCCCGTTTCGGAAAAAGGCTCTGCCGAGAACGGGCACCATGAGACCTTCCGTCTCTGGGAAAGCACAGATCCCCAGGGCTGTTGTGCCTGTGAATAGGCTGCCAAGGGAAGGCGAAGAGCAGCAACAGCTTTCAGGGCTGGCCCCTTCCTGGCGGGAACAGGAGCCGGACGTTTGCCGTTTCGGAAAAAGGCTCTGCCGAAAACGGGCACCATGAGACCTTGCGTCTCTGGGAAAGCACAGATCCCCAGTGCTGTTGTGCCTGTGAATAGGCTGCCAAGGGAAGGTGAAGACCAGCAGCAGCTTTCAGGTCTGGCCCCTTCCTTGTGGGAAGAGGAGCCGGACGTTTGCCGTTTTGGAAAAAGGCTCTGCCGAGAACGAGTGCCATGAGACGTTCCGCCTATGGAAAGGCAAATATCCCCATTGCTGTTGTGCCTGTGAATAGGCTGCCCAGGGAAGGTGAAGACCAGCAGCAGCTTTCAGGTCTGGCCCCTTCCTTGTGGGAAGAGGAGCCGGACGTTTGCCGTTTTGGAAAAAGGCTCTGCCGAGAACGAGTGCCATGAGACGTTCCGCCTATGGAAAGGCAAATATCCCCATTGCTGTTGTGCCTGTGAATAGGCTGCCCAGGGAAGGTGAAGAGCAGCAACAGCTTTCAGGGCTGACCCCTTCCTGGCTGGAGAAGGAGCCAGACGTTTCCCGTTTCGGAAGAAGGCTCTGCCGAGAACGGGCACCATGAGACCTTGCGTCTCTGGGACAGCACAGATCCCCAGGGCTGTTGTGCCTGTGAATAGGCTGCCCAGGGAAGGCAAAGAGCAGCAAGAGCTTTCAGGGCTGACCCCTTCGTGGCGGGAAGAGGAGCCGGACGTTTGCCGTTTCGGAAAAAGGCTCTGCCGAGAACGGGCACCATGAGACCTTGCGTCTCTGGGAAAGCACAGATCCCCAGGGCTGTTGTGCCTGTGAATAGGCTGCCCAGGGAAGGTGAAGAGCAGCAACAGCTTTCAGGGCTGGCCCCTTCCTGGCGGGAGAAGGAGCCGGACGTTTGCCGTTTCGGAAAAAGGCTCTGCCGAGAACGGGCACCATGAGACCTTGCGTCTCTGGGAAAGCACAGATCCCCAGTGCTGTTGTGCCTGTGAATAGGCTGCCCAGGGAAGGCAAAGAACAGCAACAGCTTTCAGGGCTGGCCCCTTCCTGGCGGGAGAAGGAGCCAGACGTTTTCCGTTTCGGAAAAAGGCACTGCCGAGAACGGGCACCATGAGACCTTGCGTCTCTGGGAAAGCACAGATCCCCAGTGCTGTTGTGCCTGTGAATAGGCGGCCCAGGGAAGGCGAAGAGCAGCAACAGCATTCAGGGCCCGACCCTTCCTGGTGGGAGAAGGAGCCAGATGTTTGCCGTTTCGGAAAAAGGCTCTGCCGAGAAGGGGCACCATGAGACCTTGCGTCTCTGGGAAAGCACAGATCCCCAGGGCTGTTGTGCCTGTGAATAGGCTGCCCAGGGAAGGCGAAGAGCAGCAGCAGCTTTCAGGGCTGGCCTCTTCATGGCGGGAATACGAGCCGGACGTTTGCCTTTTTGGAAAAAGGCTCTGCCGAGAACGGGCACCATGAGACCTTGCGTCTCTGGGAAAGCACAGATCCCCAGGGCTGTTGTGCCTGTGAATAGGCTACCCAGGGAAGGCGAAGAGCAGCAAGAGCTTTCAGGGCTGGCCCCTTCCTTGTGGGAAGAGGAGCCGGACGTTTGCCGTTTCGGAAAAAGGCTCTGCCGAGAACGGGCACCATGAGACCTTGCGTCTCTGGGAAAGCACAGATCCCCAGGGCTGTTGTGCCTGTGAATAGGCTGCCAAGGGAAGGTGAAGACCAGCAGCAGCTTTCAGGTCTGGCCCCTTCCTTGTGGGAAGAGGAGCCGGACGTTTGCCGTTTTGGAAAAAGGCTCTGCCGAGAACGAGTGCCATGAGACGTTCCGCCTATGGAAAGGCAAATATCCCCAGGGCTGTTGTGCCTGTGAATAGGCTGCCCAGGGAATGTGAAGACCAGCAAGAGCTTTCAGGGCTGACCCCTTCCTGGTGGGAGAAGGAGCCAGACGTTTCCCGTTTCGGAAAAAGGCTCTGCCGAGAACGGGCACCATGAGACCTTCCGTCTCTGGGAAAGCACAGATCCCCAGGGCTGTTGTGCCTGTGAATAGGCTGCCCAGGGAAGGTGAAGAGCAGCAGCAGCTTTCAGGGCTGGCCCCTTCCTGGCGGGAGAAGGAGCCGTACGTTTGCCATTTCGGAAAAAGGCTCTGCCGAGAAAGGGCACCATGAGACCTTGCGTCTCTGGGAAAGCACAGATCCCCAGGGCTGTTGTGCCTGTGAATAGGCTACCCAGGGAAGGCGAAGAACAGCAACAGCTGTCAGGGCTGGCCCCTTCCTGGCGGGAGAAGGAGCCAGACGTTTGCCGTTTCGGAAAAAGGCTCTGCCGAGAACGGGCACCATGAGACCTTGCGTCTCTGGGAAAGCACAGATCCCCATTGCTGTTGTGCCTGTGAATAGGCTGCCCAGGGAAGGCGAAGACCAGCAGCAGCTTTCAGGTCTGGCCCCTTCCTGGCGGGAGAAGGAGCCGGACGTTTGCCGTTTTGGAAAAAGGCTCTGCCGAGAACGGGCACCATGAGACCTTGCGTCTCTGGGAAAGCACAGATCCCCAGTGCTGTTGTGCCTGTGAATAGGCTGCCCAGGGAAGGCGAAGACCAGCAGCAGCTTTCAGGTCTGGCCCCTTCCTGGTGGGAGAAGGAGCCGGACGTTTGCCGTTTTGGAAAAAGGCTCTGCCGAGAACGGGCACCATGAGACCTTGCGTCTCTGGGAAAGCACAGATCCCCAGTGCTGTTGTGCCTGTGAATAGGCTGCCCAGGGAAGGCGAAGACCAGCAGCAGCTTTCAGGTCTGGCCCCTTCCTTGTGGGAAGAGGAGCCGGACGTTTGCCGTTTTGGAAAAAGGCTCTGCCGAGAACGAGTGCCATGAGACGTTCCGCCTATGGAAAGGCAAATATCCCCATTGCTGTTGTGCCTGTGAATAGGCTGCCCAGGGAAGGTGAAGACCAGCAGCAGCTTTCAGGTCTGGCCCCTTCCTTGTGGGAAGAGGAGCCGGACGTTTGCCGTTTTGGAAAAAGGCTCTGCCGAGAACGAGTGCCATGAGACGTTCCGCCTATGGAAAGGCAAATATCCCCATTGCTGTTGTGCCTGTGAATAGGCTGCCCAGGGAAGGTGAAGAGCAGCAACAGCTTTCAGGGCTGACCCCTTCCTGGTGGGAGAAGGAGCCAGACGTTTCCCGTTTCGGAAAAAGGCTCTGCCGAGAACGGGCACCATGAGACCTTGCGTCTCTGGGACAGCACAGATCCCCAGGGCTGTTGTGCCTGTGAATAGGCTGCCCAGGGAACGCAAAGAGCAGCAAGAGCTTTCAGGGCTGGCCCCTTCGTGGCGGGAAGAGGAGCCGGACGTTTGCCGTTTCGGAAAAAGGCTCTGCCGAGAACGGGCACCATGAGACCTTGCGTCTCTGGGAAAGCACAGATCCCCAGGGCTGTTGTGCCTGTGAATAGGCTGCCCAGGGAAGGTGAAGAGCAGCAACAGCTTTCAGGGCTGGCCCCTTCATGGCGGGAGAAGGAGCCGGACGTTTGCCGTTTCGGAAAAAGGCTCTGCCGAGAACGGGCACCATGAGACCTTGCGTCTCTGGGAAAGCACAGATCCCCAGGGCTGTTGTGCCTGTGAATAGGCTGCCCAGGGAAGGCAAAGAACAGCAACAGCTTTCAGGGCTGGCCCCTTCCTGGCGGGAGAAGGAGCCAGACGTTTGCCGTTTCGGAAAAAGGCACTGCCGAGAACGGGCACCATGAGACCTTGCGTCTCTGGGAAAGCACAGATCCCCAGTGCTGTTGTGCCTGTGAATAGGCGGCCCAGGGAAGGCGAAGAGCAGCAACAGCATTCAGGGCCCGCCCCTTCCTGGTGGGAGAAGGAGCCAGACGTTTGCCGTTTCGGAAAAAGGCTGTGCCGAGAACGGGCACCATGAGACCTTGCGTCTCTGGGAAAGCACAGATCCCCAGGGCTGTTGTGCCTGTGAATAGGCTGCCCAGGGAAGGCGAAGAGCAGCAGCAGCTTTCAGGGCTGGCCTCTTCATGGCGGGAATACGAGCCGGACGTTTGCCGTTTTGGAAAAAGGCTCTGCCGAGAACGGGCACCATGAGACCTTGTGACTCTGGGAAAGCACAGATCCCCAGTGCTGTTGTGCCTGTGAATAGGCTGCCCAGGGAAGGTGAAGACCAGCAGCAGCTTTCAGGTCTGGCCCCTTCGTGGTGGGAAGAGGAGCCGGACGTTTGCCGTTTTGGAAAAAGGCTCTGCCGAGAACGAGTGCCATGAGACGTTCCGCCTATGGAAAGGCAAATATCCGCATTGCTGTTGTGCCTGTGAATAGGCTGCCCAGGGAAGGTGAAGAGCAGCAACAGCTTTCAGGGCTGACCCCTTCCTGGTGGGAGAAGGAGCCAGACGTTTCCCGTTTCGGAAAAAGGCTCTGCCGAGAACGGGCACCATGAGACCTTGCGTCTCTGGGACAGCACAGATCCCCAGGGCTGTTGTGCCTGTGAATAGGCTGCCCAGGGAACGCAAAGAGCAGCAAGAGCTTTCAGGGCTGGCCCCTTCGTGGCGGGAAGAGGAGCCGGACGTTTGCCGTTTCGGAAAAAGGCTCTGCCGAGAACGGGCACCATGAGACCTTGCGTCTCTGGGAAAGCACAGATCCCCAGGGCTGTTGTGCCTGTGAATAGGCTGCCCAGGGAAGGTGAAGAGCAGCAACAGCTTTCAGGGCTGGCCCCTTCATGGCGGGAGAAGGAGCCGGACGTTTGCCGTTTCGGAAAAAGGCTCTGCCGAGAACGGGCACCATGAGACCTTGCGTCTCTGGGAAAGCACAGATCCCCAGGGCTGTTGTGCCTGTGAATAGGCTGCCCAGGGAAGGCAAAGAACAGCAACAGCTTTCAGGGCTGGCCCCTTCCTGGCGGGAGAAGGAGCCAGACGTTTGCCGTTTCGGAAAAAGGCACTGCCGAGAACGGGCACCATGAGACCTTGCGTCTCTGGGAAAGCACAGATCCCCAGTGCTGTTGTGCCTGTGAATAGGCGGCCCAGGGAAGGCGAAGAGCAGCAACAGCATTCAGGGCCCGCCCCTTCCTGGTGGGAGAAGGAGCCAGACGTTTGCCGTTTCGGAAAAAGGCTGTGCCGAGAACGGGCACCATGAGACCTTGCGTCTCTGGGAAAGCACAGATCCCCAGGGCTGTTGTGCCTGTGAATAGGCTGCCCAGGGAAGGCGAAGAGCAGCAGCAGCTTTCAGGGCTGGCCTCTTCATGGCGGGAATACGAGCCGGACGTTTGCCGTTTTGGAAAAAGGCTCTGCCGAGAACGGGCACCATGAGACCTTGTGACTCTGGGAAAGCACAGATCCCCAGTGCTGTTGTGCCTGTGAATAGGCTGCCCAGGGAAGGTGAAGACCAGCAGCAGCTTTCAGGTCTGGCCCCTTCGTGGTGGGAAGAGGAGCCGGACGTTTGCCGTTTTGGAAAAAGGCTCTGCCGAGAACGAGTGCCATGAGACGTTCCGCCTATGGAAAGGCAAATATCCGCATTGCTGTTGTGCCTGTGAATAGGCTGCCCAGGGAAGGTGAAGAGCAGCAACAGCTTTCAGGGCTGACCCCTTCCTGGTGGGAGAAGGAGCCAGACGTTTCACGTTTCGGAAAAAGTCTCTGCCGAGAACGGGCACCATGAGACCTTGCGTCTCTGGGAAAGCACAGATCCCCAGGGCTGTTGTGCCTGTGAATAGGCTGCCCAGGGAAGGCGAAGAGCAGCAACAGCTTTCAGGGCTGGCCCCTTCCTGGCGGGAGAAGGAGCCAGACGTTTGCCGTTTCGGAAAAAGGCTCTGCCGAGAACGGGCACCATGAGACCTTGCGTCTCTGGGAAAGCACAGATCCCCAGTGCTGTTGTGCCTGTGAATAGGCTGCCCAGGGAAGGCGAAGAGCAGCAACAGCTTTCAGGGCTCGCCCCTTCCTTGTGGGAGAAGGAGCCGGACGTTTGCCGTTTCGGAAAAAGGCTCTGCCGAGAACGGGCACCATGAGACCTTGCGTCTCTGGGAAAGCACAGATCCCCAGGGCTGTTGTGCCTGTGAATAGGCTGCCCAGGGAAGGCGAAGAACAGCAGCAGCTTTCAGGGCTCGCCCCTTCCTGGCGGGAGAAGGAGCCAGATGTTTGCCGTTTCGGAAAAAGGCTCTGCCGAGAACGGGCACCATGAGACCTTGCGTCTCTGGGAAAGCACAGATCCCCAGGGCTGTTGTGCCTGTGAATAGGCTGCCCAGGGAAGGTGAAGACCAGCAAGAGCTTTCAGGGCTGACCCCTTCCTGGTGGGAGAAGGAGCCAGACGTTTCCCGTTTCGGAAAAAGGCTCTGCCGAGAACGGGCACCATGAGACCTTGCGTCTCTGGGAAAGCACAGATCCCCAGGGCTGTTGTGCCTGTGAATAGGCTGCCAAGGGAAGGCGAAGAGCAGCAACAGCTTTCAGGGCTGGCCCCTTCCTGGCGGGAACAGGAGCCGGACGTTTGCCGTTTCGGAAAAAGGCTCTGCCGAGAACGGGCACCATGAGACCTTGCGTCTCTGGGAAAGCACAGATCCCCAGTGCTGTTGTGCCTGTGAATAGGCTGCCCAGGGAAGGTGAAGACCAGCAGCAGCTTTCAGGTCTGGCCCCTTCCTTGTGGGAAGAGGAGCCGGACGTTTGCCGTTTTGGAAAAAGGCTCTGCCGAGAACGAGTGCCATGAGACGTTCCGCCTATGAAAAGGCAAATATCCCCATTGCTGTTGTGCCTGTGAATAGGCTGCCCAGGGAAGGTGAAGACCAGCAGCAGCTTTCAGGTCTGGCCCCTTCCTTGTGGGAAGAGGAGCCGGACGTTTGCCGTTTTGGAAAAAGGCTCTGCCGAGAACGAGTGCCATGAGACGTTCCGCCTATGGAAAGGCAAATATCCCCATTGCTGTTGTGCCTGTGAATAGGCTGCCCAGGGAAGGTGAAGAGCAGCAACAGCTTTCAGGGCTGACCCCTTCCTGGCTGGAGAAGGAGCCAGACGTTTCCCGTTTCGGAAGAAGGCTCTGCCGAGAACGGGCACCATGAGACCTTGCGTCTCTGGGACAGCACAGATCCCCAGGGCTGTTGTGCCTGTGAATAGGCTGCCCAGGGAAGGCAAAGAGCAGCAAGAGCTTTCAGGGCTGGCCCCTTCCTGGCGGGAAGAGGAGCCGGACGTTTGCCGTTTTGGAAAAAGGCTCTGCCGAGAACGGGCACCATGAGACCTTGCGTCTCTGGGAAAGCACAGATCCCCAGGGCTGTTGTGCCTGTGAATAGGCTGCCCAGGGAAGGTGAAGAGCAGCAACAGCTTTCAGGGCTGGCCCCTTCGTGGCGGGAGAAGGAGCCGGACGTTTGCCGTTTCGGAAAAAGGCTCTGCCGAGAACGGGCACCATGAGACCTTGCGTCTCTGGGAAAGCACAGATCCCCAGGGCTGTTGTGCCTGTGAATAGGCTGCCCAGGGAAGGCAAAGAACAGCAACAGCTTTCAGGGCTGGCCCCTTCCTGGCGGGAGAAGGAGCCAGACGTTTGCCGTTTCGGAAAAAGGCACTGCCGAGAACGGGCACCATGAGACCTTGCGTCTCTGGGAAAGCACAGATCCCCAGTGCTGTTGTGCCTGTGAATAGGCGGCCCAGGGAAGGCGAAGAGCAGCAACAGCATTCAGGGCCCGCCCCTTCCTGGTGGGAGAAGGAGCCAGACGTTTGCCATTTCGGAAAAAGGCTCTGCCGAGAAGGGGCACCATGAGACCTTGCGTCTCTGGGAAAGCACAGATCCCCAGGGCTGTTGTGCCTGTGAATAGGCTGCCCAGGGAAGGCGAAGAGCAGCAGCAGCTTTCAGGGCTGGCCTCTTCATGGCGGGAATACGAGCCGGACGTTTGCCGTTTCGGAAAAAGGCTCTGCCGAGAACGGGCACCATGAGACCTTGTGACTCTGGGAAAGCACAGATCCCCAGGGCTGTTGTGCCTGTGAATAGGCTGCCCAGGGAAGGTGAAGAGCAGCAACAGCTTTCAGGGCTGGCCCCTTCCTGGCGGGAGAAGGAGCCAGACGTTTGCCGTTTCGGAAAAAGGCACTACCGAGAACGGGCACCATGAGACCTTGCGTCTCTGGGAAAGCACAGATCCCCAGTGCTGTTGTGCCTGTGAATAGGCTACCCAGGGAAGGCGAAGAGGAGCAGCAGCTTTCAGGGCTGGCCCCTTCGTGGCGGGAATAGGAGCCGGACGTTTGCCGTTTTGGAAAAAGGCTCTGCCGAGAACGGGCACCATGAGACCTTGCGTCTCTGGGAAAGCACAGATCCCCAGGGCTGTTGTGCCTGTGAATAGGCTGCCCAGGGAAGGCGAAGAGCAGCAAGAGCTTTCAGGGCTGGCCCCTTCCTTGTGGGAAGAGGAGCCGGACGTTTGCCGTTTCGGAAAAAGGCTCTGCCGAGAACGGGCACCATGAGACCTTGCGTCTCTGGGAAAGCACAGATCCCCAGGGCTGTTGTGCCTGTGAATAGGCTGCCCAGGGAAGGCGAAGACCAGCAGCAGCTTTCAGGTCTGGCCCCTTCCTTGTGGGAAGAGGAGCCGGACGTTTGCCGTTTTGGAAAAAGGCTCTGCCGAGAACGAGTGCCATGAGACGTTCCGCCTATGGAAAGGCAAATATCCCCATTGCTGTTGTGCCTGTGAATAGGCTGCCCAGGGAAGGTGAAGACCAGCAGCAGCTTTCAGGTCTGGCCCCTTCCTTGTGGGAAGAGGAGCCGGACGTTTGCCGTTTTGGAAAAAGGCTCTGCCGAGAACGAGTGCCATGAGACGTTCCGCCTATGGAAAGGCAAATATCCCCATTGCTGTTGTGCCTGTGAATAGGCTGCCCAGGGAAGGTGAAGAGCAGCAACAGCTTTCAGGGCTGACCCCTTCCTGGTGGGAGAAGGAGCCAGACGTTTCCCGTTTCGGAAAAAGGCTCTGCCGAGAACGGGCACCATGAGACCTTGCGTCTCTGGGACAGCACAGATCCCCAGGGCTGTTGTGCCTGTGAATAGGCTGCCCAGGGAACGCAAAGAGTAGCAAGAGCTTTCAGGGCTGGCCCCTTCGTGGCGGGAAGAGGAGCCGGACGTTTGCCGTTTCGGAAAAAGGCTCTGCCGAGAACGGGCACCATGAGACCTTGCGTCTCTGGGAAAGCACAGATCCCCAGGGCTGTTGTGCCTGTGAATAGGCTGCCCAGGGAAGGCAAAGAACAGCAACAGCTTTCAGGGCTGGCCCCTTCCTGGCGGGAGAAGGAGCCAGACGTTTGCCGTTTCGGAAAAAGGCACTGCCGAGAACGGGCACCATGAGACCTTGCGTCTCTGGGAAAGCACAGATCCCCAGTGCTGTTGTGCCTGTGAATAGGCGGCCCAGGGAAGGTGAAGAGCAGCAACAGCTTTCAGGGCTGGCCCCTTCATGGCGGGAGAAGGAGCCGGACGTTTGCCGTTTCGGAAAAAGGCTCTGCCGAGAACGGGCACCATGAGACCTTGCGTCTCTGGGAAAGCACAGATCCCCAGGGCTGTTGTGCCTGTGAATAGGCTGCCCAGGGAAGGCAAAGAACAGCAACAGCTTTCAGGGCTGGCCCCTTCCTGGCGGGAGAAGGAGCCAGACGTTTGCCGTTTCGGAAAAAGGCACTGCCGAGAACGGGCACCATGAGACCTTGCGTCTCTGGGAAAGCACAGATCCCCAGTGCTGTTGTGCCTGTGAATAGGCTGCCCAGGGAAGGTGAAGAGCAGCAACAGCTTTCAGGGCTGACCCCTTCCTGGTGGGAGAAGGAGCCAGACGTTTCACGTTTCGGAAAAAGTCTCTGCCGAGAACGGGCACCATGAGACCTTGCGTCTCTGGGAAAGCACAGATCCCCAGGGCTGTTGTGCCTGTGAATAGGCTGCCCAGGGAAGGCGAAGAGCAGCAACAGCTTTCAGGGCTGGCCCCTTCCTGGCGGGAGAAGGAGCCAGACGTTTGCCGTTTCGGAAAAAGGCTCTGCCGAGAACGGGCACCATGAGACCTTGCGTCTCTGGGAAAGCACAGATCCCCAGTGCTGTTGTGCCTGTGAATAGGCTGCCCAGGGAAGGCGAAGAGCAGCAACAGCTTTCAGGGCTCGCCCCTTCCTTGTGGGAGAAGGAGCCGGACGTTTGCCGTTTCGGAAAAAGGCTCTGCCGAGAACGGGCACCATGAGACCTTGCGTCTCTGGGAAAGCACAGATCCCCAGGGCTGTTGTGCCTGTGAATAGGCTGCCCAGGGAAGGCGAAGAACAGCAGCAGCTTTCAGGGCTGGCCCCTTCCTGGCGGGAGAAGGAGCCAGATGTTTGCCGTTTCGGAAAAAGGCTCTGCCGAGAACGGGCACCATGAGACCTTGCGTCTCTGGGAAAGCACAGATCCCCAGGGCTGTTGTGCCTGTGAATAGGCTGCCCAGGGAAGGTGAAGACCAGCAAGAGCTTTCAGGGCTGACCCCTTCCTGGTGGGAGAAGGAGCCAGACGTTTCCCGTTTCGGAAAAAGGCTCTGCCGAGAACGGGCACCATGAGACCTTCCGTCTCTGGGAAAGCACAGATCCCCAGGGCTGTTGTGCCTGTGAATAGGCTGCCAAGGGAAGGCGAAGAGCAGCAACAGCTTTCAGGGCTGGCCCCTTCCTGGCGGGAACAGGAGCCGGACGTTTGCCGTTTCGGAAAAAGGCTCTGCCGAGAACGGGCACCATGAGACCTTGCGTCTCTGGGAAAGCACAGATCCCCAGTGCTGTTGTGCCTGTGAATAGGCTGCCCAGGGAAGGTGAAGACCAGCAGCAGCTTTCAGGTCTGGCCCCTTCCTTGTGGGAAGAGGAGCCGGACGTTTGCCGTTTTGGAAAAAGGCTCTGCCGAGAACGAGTGCCATGAGACGTTCCGCCTATGGAAAGGCAAATATCCCCATTGCTGTTGTGCCTGTGAATAGGCTGCCCAGGGAAGGTGAAGACCAGCAGCAGCTTTCAGGTCTGGCCCCTTCGTGGTGGGAAGAGGAGCCGGACGTTTGCCGTTTTGGAAAAAGGCTCTGCCGAGAACGAGTGCCATGAGACGTTCCGCCTATGGAAAGGCAAATATCCCCATTGCTGTTGTGCCTGTGAATAGGCTGCCCAGGGAAGGTGAAGAGCAGCAACAGCTTTCAGGGCTGACCCCTTCCTGGCTGGAGAAGGAGCCAGACGTTTCCCGTTTCGGAAGAAGGCTCTGCCGAGAACGGGCACCATGAGACCTTGCGTCTCTGGGACAGCACAGATCCCCAGGGCTGTTGTGCCTGTGAATAGGCTGCCCAGGGAAGGCAAAGAGCAGCAAGAGCTTTCAGGGCTGGCCCCTTCCTGGCGGGAAGAGGAGCCGGACGTTTGCCGTTTTGGAAAAAGGCTCTGCCGAGAACGGGCACCATGAGACCTTGCGTCTCTGGGAAAGCACAGATCCCCAGGGCTGTTGTGCCTGTGAATAGGCTGCCCAGGGAAGGTGAAGAGCAGCAACAGCTTTCAGGGCTGGCCCCTTCGTGGCGGGAGAAGGAGCCGGACGTTTGCCGTTTCGGAAAAAGGCTCTGCCGAGAACGGGCACCATGAGACCTTGCGTCTCTGGGAAAGCACAGATCCCCAGGGCTGTTGTGCCTGTGAATAGGCTGCCCAGGGAAGGCAAAGAACAGCAACAGCTTTCAGGGCTGGCCCCTTCCTGGCGGGAGAAGGAGCCAGACGTTTGCCGTTTCGGAAAAAGGCACTGCCGAGAACGGGCACCATGAGACCTTGCGTCTCTGGGAAAGCACAGATCCCCAGTGCTGTTGTGCCTGTGAATAGGCGGCCCAGGGAAGGCGAAGAGCAGCAACAGCATTCAGGGCCCGCCCCTTCCTGGTGGGAGAAGGAGCCAGACGTTTGCCATTTCGGAAAAAGGCTCTGCCGAGAAGGGGCACCATGAGACCTTGCGTCTCTGGGAAAGCACAGATCCCCAGGGCTGTTGTGCCTGTGAATAGGCTGCCCAGGGAAGGCGAAGAGCAGCAGCAGCTTTCAGGGCTGGCCTCTTCATGGCGGGAATACGAGCCGGACGTTTGCCGTTTCGGAAAAAGGCTCTGCCGAGAACGGGCACCATGAGACCTTGTGACTCTGGGAAAGCACAGATCCCCAGGGCTGTTGTGCCTGTGAATAGGCTGCCCAGGGAAGGTGAAGAGCAGCAACAGCTTTCAGGGCTGGCCCCTTCCTGGCGGGAGAAGGAGCCAGACGTTTGCCGTTTCGGAAAAAGGCACTACCGAGAACGGGCACCATGAGACCTTGCGTCTCTGGGAAAGCACAGATCCCCAGTGCTGTTGTGCCTGTGAATAGGCTACCCAGGGAAGGCGAAGAGGAGCAGCAGCTTTCAGGGCTGGCCCCTTCGTGGCGGGAATAGGAGCCGGACGTTTGCCGTTTTGGAAAAAGGCTCTGCCGAGAACGGGCACCATGAGACCTTGCGTCTCTGGGAAAGCACAGATCCCCAGGGCTGTTGTGCCTGTGAATAGGCTGCCCAGGGAAGGCGAAGAGCAGCAAGAGCTTTCAGGGCTGGCCCCTTCCTTGTGGGAAGAGGAGCCGGACGTTTGCCGTTTCGGAAAAAGGCTCTGCCGAGAACGGGCACCATGAGACCTTGCGTCTCTGGGAAAGCACAGATCCCCAGGGCTGTTGTGCCTGTGAATAGGCTGCCCAGGGAAGGCGAAGACCAGCAGCAGCTTTCAGGTCTGGCCCCTTCCTTGTGGGAAGAGGAGCCGGACGTTTGCCGTTTTGGAAAAAGGCTCTGCCGAGAACGAGTGCCATGAGACGTTCCGCCTATGGAAAGGCAAATATCCCCATTGCTGTTGTGCCTGTGAATAGGCTGCCCAGGGAAGGTGAAGACCAGCAGCAGCTTTCAGGTCTGGCCCCTTCCTTGTGGGAAGAGGAGCCGGACGTTTGCCGTTTTGGAAAAAGGCTCTGCCGAGAACGAGTGCCATGAGACGTTCCGCCTATGGAAAGGCAAATATCCCCATTGCTGTTGTGCCTGTGAATAGGCTGCCCAGGGAAGGTGAAGAGCAGCAACAGCTTTCAGGGCTGACCCCTTCCTGGTGGGAGAAGGAGCCAGACGTTTCCCGTTTCGGAAAAAGGCTCTGCCGAGAACGGGCACCATGAGACCTTGCGTCTCTGGGACAGCACAGATCCCCAGGGCTGTTGTGCCTGTGAATAGGCTGCCCAGGGAACGCAAAGAGTAGCAAGAGCTTTCAGGGCTGGCCCCTTCGTGGCGGGAAGAGGAGCCGGACGTTTGCCGTTTCGGAAAAAGGCTCTGCCGAGAACGGGCACCATGAGACCTTGCGTCTCTGGGAAAGCACAGATCCCCAGGGCTGTTGTGCCTGTGAATAGGCTGCCCAGGGAAGGCAAAGAACAGCAACAGCTTTCAGGGCTGGCCCCTTCCTGGCGGGAGAAGGAGCCAGACGTTTGCCGTTTCGGAAAAAGGCACTGCCGAGAACGGGCACCATGAGACCTTGCGTCTCTGGGAAAGCACAGATCCCCAGTGCTGTTGTGCCTGTGAATAGGCGGCCCAGGGAAGGTGAAGAGCAGCAACAGCTTTCAGGGCTGGCCCCTTCATGGCGGGAGAAGGAGCCGGACGTTTGCCGTTTCGGAAAAAGGCTCTGCCGAGAACGGGCACCATGAGACCTTGCGTCTCTGGGAAAGCACAGATCCCCAGGGCTGTTGTGCCTGTGAATAGGCTGCCCAGGGAAGGCAAAGAACAGCAACAGCTTTCAGGGCTGGCCCCTTCCTGGCGGGAGAAGGAGCCAGACGTTTGCCGTTTCGGAAAAAGGCACTGCCGAGAACGGGCACCATGAGACCTTGCGTCTCTGGGAAAGCACAGATCCCCAGTGCTGTTGTGCCTGTGAATAGGCGGCCCAGGGAAGGCGAAGAGCAGCAACAGCATTCAGGGCCCGCCCCTTCCTGGTGGGAGAAGGAGCCAGACGTTTGCCATTTCGGAAAAAGGCTGTGCCGAGAACGGGCACCATGAGACCTTGCGTCTCTGGGAAAGCACAGATCCCCAGGGCTGTTGTGCCTGTGAATAGGCTGCCCAGGGAAGGCGAAGAGCAGCAGCAGCTTTCAGGGCTGGCCTCTTCATGGCGGGAATACGAGCCGGACGTTTGCCGTTTTGGAAAAAGGCTCTGCCGAGAACGGGTACCATGAGACCTTGTGACTCTGGGAAAGCACAGATCCCCAGTGCTGTTGTGCCTGTGAATAGGCTGCCCAGGGAAGGTGAAGACCAGCAGCAGCTTTCAGGTCTGGCCCCTTCCTTGTGGGAAGAGGAGCCGGACGTTTGCCGTTTTGGAAAAAGGCTCTGCCGAGAACGAGTGCCATGAGACGTTCCGCCTATGGAAAGGCAAATATCCCCATTGCTGTTGTGCCTGTGAATAGGCTGCCCAGGGAAGGTGAAGAGCAGCAACAGCTTTCAGGGCTGACCCCTTCCTGGCGGGAGAAGGAGCCAGACGTTTGCCGTTTCGGAAAAAGGCTCTGCCGAGAACGGGCACCATGAGACCTTGCGTCTCTGGGAAAGCACAGATCCCCAGTGCTGTTGTGCCTGTGAATAGGCGGCCCAGGGAAGGTGAAGAGCAGCAACAGCTTTCAGGGCTGGCCCCTTCATGGCGGGAGAAGGAGCCGGACGTTTGCCGTTTCGGAAAAAGGCTCTGCCGAGAACGGGCACCATGAGACCTTGCGTCTCTGGGAAAGCACAGATCCCCAGGGCTGTTGTGCCTGTGAATAGGCTGCCCAGGGAAGGCAAAGAACAGCAACAGCTTTCAGGGCTGGCCCCTTCCTGGCGGGAGAAGGAGCCAGACGTTTGCCGTTTCGGAAAAAGGCACTGCCGAGAACGGGCACCATGAGACCTTGTGACTCTGGGAAAGCACAGATCCCCAGGGCTGTTGTGCCTGTGAATAGGCTGCCCAGGGAAGGCGAAGAGCAGCAGCAGCTTTCAGGGCTGGCCTCTTCATGGCGGGAATACGAGCCGGACGTTTGCCGTTTTGGAAAAAGGCTCTGCCGAGAACGGGTACCATGAGACCTTGCGTCTCTGGGAAAGCACAGATCCCCAGGGCTGTTGTGCCTGTGAATAGGCTGCCCAGGGAAGGCAAAGAACAGCAACAGCTTTCAGGGCTGGCCCCTTCCTGGCGGGAGAAGGAGCCAGATGTTTGCCGTTTCGGAAAAAGGCTCTGCCGAGAACGGGCACCATGAGACCTTGCGTCTCTGGGAAAGCACAGATCCCCAGGGCTGTTGTGCCTGTGAATAGGCTGCCCAGGGAAGGTGAAGACCAGCAAGAGCTTTCAGGGCTGACCCCTTCCTGGTGGGAGAAGGAGCCAGACGTTTCCCGTTTCGGAAAAAGGCTCTGCCGAGAACGGGCACCATGAGACCTTCCGTCTCTGGGAAAGCACAGATCCCCAGGGCTGTTGTGCCTGTGAATAGGCTGCCAAGGGAAGGCGAAGAGCAGCAACAGCTTTCAGGGCTGGCCCCTTCCTGGCGGGAACAGGAGCCGGACGTTTGCCGTTTCGGAAAAAGGCTCTGCCGAGAACGGGCACCATGAGACCTTGCGTCTCTGGGAAAGCACAGATCCCCAGTGCTGTTGTGCCTGTGAATAGGCTGCCCAGGGAAGGTGAAGACCAGCAGCAGCTTTCAGGTCTGGCCCCTTCCTTGTGGGAAGAGGAGCCGGACGTTTGCCGTTTTGGAAAAAGGCTCTGCCGAGAACGAGTGCCATGAGACGTTCCGCCTATGGAAAGGCAAATATCCCCATTGCTGTTGTGCCTGTGAATAGGCTGCCCAGGGAAGGTGAAGACCAGCAGCAGCTTTCAGGTCTGGCCCCTTCCTTGTGGGAAGAGGAGCCGGACGTTTGCCGTTTTGGAAAAAGGCTCTGCCGAGAACGAGTGCCATGAGACGTTCCGCCTATGGAAAGGCAAATATCCCCATTGCTGTTGTGCCTGTGAATAGGCTGCCCAGGGAAGGTGAAGAGCAGCAACAGCTTTCAGGGCTGACCCCTTCCTGGCTGGAGAAGGAGCCAGAGGTTTCCCGTTTCGGAAGAAGGCTCTGCCGAGAACGGGCACCATGAGACCTTGCGTCTCTGGGACAGCACAGATCCCCAGGGCTGTTGTGCCTGTGAATAGGCTGCCCAGGGAAGGCAAAGAGCAGCAAGAGCTTTCAGGGCTGGCCCCTTCGTGGCGGGAAGAGGAGCCGGACGTTTGCCGTTTTGGAAAAAGGCTCTGCCGAGAACGGGCACCATGAGACCTTGCGTCTCTGGGAAAGCACAGATCCCCAGGGCTGTTGTGCCTGTGAATAGGCTGCCCAGGGAAGGTGAAGAGCAGCAACAGCTTTCAGGGCTGGCCCCTTCCTGGCGGGAGAAGGAGCCGGACGTTTGCCGTTTCGGAAAAAGGCTCTGCCGAGAACGGGCACCATGAGACCTTGCGTCTCTGGGAAAGCACAGATCCCCAGGGCTGTTGTGCCTGTGAATAGGCTGCCCAGGGAAGGCAAAGAACAGCAACAGCTTTCAGGGCTGGCCCCTTCCTGGCGGGAGAAGGAGCCAGACGTTTGCCGTTTCGGAAAAAGGCACTGCCGAGAACGGGCACCATGAGACCTTGCGTCTCTGGGAAAGCACAGATCCCCAGTGCTGTTGTGCCTGTGAATAGGCGGCCCAGGGAAGGCGAAGAGCAGCAACAGCATTCAGGGCCCGCCCCTTCCTGGTGGGAGAAGGAGCCAGACGTTTGCCGTTTCGGAAAAAGGCTCTGCCGAGAAGGGGCACCATGAGACCTTGCGTCTCTGGGAAAGCACAGATCCCCAGGGCTGTTGTGCCTGTGAATAGGCTGCCCAGGGAAGGCGAAGAGCAGCAGCAGCTTTCAGGGCTGGCCTCTTCATGGCGGGAATACGAGCCGGACGTTTGCCGTTTTGGAAAAAGGCTCTGCCGAGAACGGGCACCATGAGACCTTGTGACTCTGGGAAAGCACAGATCCCCAGGGCTGTTGTGCCTGTGAATAGGCTGCCCAGGGAAGGTGAAGAGCAGCAACAGCTTTCAGGGCTGGCCCCTTCCTGGCGGGAGAAGGAGCCAGACGTTTGCCGTTTCGGAAAAAGGCACTACCGAGAACGGGCACCATGAGACCTTGCGTCTCTGGGAAAGCACAGATCCCCAGTGCTGTTGTGCCTGTGAATAGGCTACCCAGGGAAGGCGAAGAGGAGCAGCAGCTTTCAGGGCTGGCCCCTTCGTGGCGGGAATAGGAGCCGGACGTTTGCCGTTTTGGAAAAAGGCTCTGCCGAGAACGGGCACCATGAGACCTTGCGTCTCTGGGAAAGCACAGATCCCCAGGGCTGTTGTGCCTGTGAATAGGCTGCCCAGGGAAGGCGAAGAGCAGCAAGAGCTTTCAGGGCTGGCCCCTTCCTTGTGGGAAGAGGAGCCGGACGTTTGCCGTTTCGGAAAAAGGCTCTGCCGAGAACGGGCACCATGAGACCTTGCGTCTCTGGGAAAGCACAGATCCCCAGGGCTGTTGTGCCTGTGAATAGGCTGCCCAGGGAAGGTGAAGAGCAGCAGCAGCATTCAGGGCTGGCCCCTTCCTGGCTGGAGAAGGAGCCAGACGTTTGCCATTTCGGAAAAAGGCTCTGCCGAGATCGGGCACCATGAGACATTCCGTCTCTGGGAAAGCACAGATCCCCAGGGCTGTTGTGCCTGTGAATAGGCTGCCCAGGGAAGGCGAAGAGCAGCAGCAGCTTTCAGGGCTGGCCCCTTCCTGGCGGGAGAAGGAGCCAGACGTTTGCCGTTTCGGAAAAAGGCTCTGCCGAGAACGGGCACCATGAGACCTTGCGTCTCTGGGAAAGCACAGATCCCCAGGGCTGTTGTGCCTGTGAATAGGCTGCCCAGGGAAGGCGAAGAGCAGCAGCAGCTTTCAGGGCTGGCCCCTTCCTGGTGGGAGAAGGAGCCAGACGTTTCCCGTTTCGGAAAAAGGCTCTGCCGAGAACGGGCACCATGAGACCTTGCGTCTCTGGGACAGCACAGATCCCCAGGGCTGTTGTGCCTGTGAATAGGCTGCCCAGGGAACGCAAAGAGTAGCAAGAGCTTTCAGGGCTGGCCCCTTCGTGGCGGGAAGAGGAGCCGGACGTTTGCCGTTTCGGAAAAAGGCTCTGCCGAGAACGGGCACCATGAGACCTTGCGTCTCTGGGAAAGCACAGATCCCCAGGGCTGTTGTGCCTGTGAATAGGCTGCCCAGGGAAGGTGAAGAGCAGCAACAGCTTTCAGGGCTGGCCCCTTCATGGCGGGAGAAGGAGCCGGACGTTTGCCGTTTCGGAAAAAGGCTCTGCCGAGAACGGGCACCATGAGACCTTGCGTCTCTGGGAAAGCACAGATCCCCAGGGCTGTTGTGCCTGTGAATAGGCTGCCCAGGGAAGGCAAAGAACAGCAACAGCTTTCAGGGCTGGCCCCTTCCTGGCGGGAGAAGGAGCCAGACGTTTGCCGTTTCGGAAAAAGGCACTGCCGAGAACGGGCACCATGAGACCTTGCGTCTCTGGGAAAGCACAGATCCCCAGTGCTGTTGTGCCTGTGAATAGGCGGCCCAGGGAAGGCGAAGAGCAGCAACAGCATTCAGGGCCCGCCCCTTCCTGGTGGGAGAAGGAGCCAGACGTTTGCCATTTCGGAAAAAGGCTGTGCCGAGAACGGGCACCATGAGACCTTGCGTCTCTGGGAAAGCACAGATCCCCAGGGCTGTTGTGCCTGTGAATAGGCTGCCCAGGGAAGGTGAAGACCAGCAGCAGCTTTCAGGTCTGGCCCCTTCCTTGTGGGAAGAGGAGCCGGACGTTTGCCGTTTTGGAAAAAGGCTCTGCCGAGAACGAGTGCCATGAGACGTTCCGCCTATGGAAAGGCAAATATCCCCATTGCTGTTGTGCCTGTGAATAGGCTGCCCAGGGAAGGTGAAGAGCAGCAACAGCTTTCAGGGCTGACCCCTTCCTGGTGGGAGAAGGAGCCAGACGTTTCACGTTTCGGAAAAAGTCTCTGCCGAGAACGGGCACCATGAGACCTTGCGTCTCTGGGAAAGCACAGATCCCCAGGGCTGTTGTGCCTGTGAATAGGCTGCCCAGGGAAGGCGAAGAGCAGCAACAGCTTTCAGGGCTGGCCCCTTCCTGGCGGGAGAAGGAGCCAGACGTTTGCCGTTTCGGAAAAAGGCTCTGCCGAGAACGGGCACCATGAGACCTTGCGTCTCTGGGAAAGCACAGATCCCCAGTGCTGTTGTGCCTGTGAATAGGCTGCCCAGGGAAGGCGAAGAGCAGCAACAGCTTTCAGGGCTCGCCCCTTCCTTGTGGGAGAAGGAGCCGGACGTTTGCCGTTTCGGAAAAAGGCTCTGCCGAGAACGGGCACCATGAGACCTTGCGTCTCTGGGAAAGCACAGATCCCCAGGGCTGTTGTGCCTGTGAATAGGCTGCCCAGGGAAGGCGAAGAACAGCAGCAGCTTTCAGGGCTGGCCCCTTCCTGGCGGGAGAAGGAGCCAGATGTTTGCCGTTTCGGAAAAAGGCTCTGCCGAGAACGGGCACCATGAGACCTTGCGTCTCTGGGAAAGCACAGATCCCCAGGGCTGTTGTGCCTGTGAATAGGCTGCCCAGGGAAGGTGAAGACCAGCAAGAGCTTTCAGGGCTGACCCCTTCCTGGTGGGAGAAGGAGCCAGACGTTTCCCGTTTCGGAAAAAGGCTCTGCCGAGAACGGGCACCATGAGACCTTCCGTCTCTGGGAAAGCACAGATCCCCAGGGCTGTTGTGCCTGTGAATAGGCTGCCAAGGGAAGGCGAAGAGCAGCAACAGCTTTCAGGGCTGGCCCCTTCCTGGCGGGAACAGGAGCCGGACGTTTGCCGTTTCGGAAAAAGGCTCTGCCGAGAACGGGCACCATGAGACCTTGCGTCTCTGGGAAAGCACAGATCCCCAGTGCTGTTGTGCCTGTGAATAGGCTGCCCAGGGAAGGTGAAGACCAGCAGCAGCTTTCAGGTCTGGCCCCTTCCTTGTGGGAAGAGGAGCCGGACGTTTGCCGTTTTGGAAAAAGGCTCTGCCGAGAACGAGTGCCATGAGACGTTCCGCCTATGGAAAGGCAAATATCCCCATTGCTGTTGTGCCTGTGAATAGGCTGCCCAGGGAAGGTGAAGACCAGCAGCAGCTTTCAGGTCTGGCCCCTTCCTTGTGGGAAGAGGAGCCGGACGTTTGCCGTTTTGGAAAAAGGCTCTGCCGAGAACGAGTGCCATGAGACGTTCCGCCTATGGAAAGGCAAATATCCCCATTGCTGTTGTGCCTGTGAATAGGCTGCCCAGGGAAGGTGAAGAGCAGCAACAGCTTTCAGGGCTGACCCCTTCCTGGCTGGAGAAGGAGCCAGAGGTTTCCCGTTTCGGAAGAAGGCTCTGCCGAGAACGGGCACCATGAGACCTTGCGTCTCTGGGACAGCACAGATCCCCAGGGCTGTTGTGCCTGTGAATAGGCTGCCCAGGGAAGGCAAAGAGCAGCAAGAGCTTTCAGGGCTGGCCCCTTCGTGGCGGGAAGAGGAGCCGGACGTTTGCCGTTTTGGAAAAAGGCTCTGCCGAGAACGGGCACCATGAGACCTTGCGTCTCTGGGAAAGCACAGATCCCCAGGGCTGTTGTGCCTGTGAATAGGCTGCCCAGGGAAGGTGAAGAGCAGCAACAGCTTTCAGGGCTGGCCCCTTCCTGGCGGGAGAAGGAGCCGGACGTTTGCCGTTTCGGAAAAAGGCTCTGCCGAGAACGGGCACCATGAGACCTTGCGTCTCTGGGAAAGCACAGATCCCCAGGGCTGTTGTGCCTGTGAATAGGCTGCCCAGGGAAGGCAAAGAACAGCAACAGCTTTCAGGGCTGGCCCCTTCCTGGCGGGAGAAGGAGCCAGACGTTTGCCGTTTCGGAAAAAGGCACTGCCGAGAACGGGCACCATGAGACCTTGCGTCTCTGGGAAAGCACAGATCCCCAGTGCTGTTGTGCCTGTGAATAGGCGGCCCAGGGAAGGCGAAGAGCAGCAACAGCATTCAGGGCCCGCCCCTTCCTGGTGGGAGAAGGAGCCAGACGTTTGCCGTTTCGGAAAAAGGCTCTGCCGAGAAGGGGCACCATGAGACCTTGCGTCTCTGGGAAAGCACAGATCCCCAGGGCTGTTGTGCCTGTGAATAGGCTGCCCAGGGAAGGCGAAGAGCAGCAGCAGCTTTCAGGGCTGGCCTCTTCATGGCGGGAATACGAGCCGGACGTTTGCCGTTTCGGAAAAAGGCTCTGCCGAGAACGGGCACCATGAGACCTTGTGACTCTGGGAAAGCACAGATCCCCAGGGCTGTTGTGCCTGTGAATAGGCTGCCCAGGGAAGGTGAAGAGCAGCAACAGCTTTCAGGGCTGGCCCCTTCCTGGCGGGAGAAGGAGCCAGACGTTTGCCGTTTCGGAAAAAGGCACTACCGAGAACGGGCACCATGAGACCTTGCGTCTCTGGGAAAGCACAGATCCCCAGTGCTGTTGTGCCTGTGAATAGGCTACCCAGGGAAGGCGAAGAGGAGCAGCAGCTTTCAGGGCTGGCCCCTTCGTGGCGGGAATAGGAGCCGGACGTTTGCCGTTTTGGAAAAAGGCTCTGCCGAGAACGGGCACCATGAGACCTTGCGTCTCTGGGAAAGCACAGATCCCCAGGGCTGTTGTGCCTGTGAATAGGCTGCCCAGGGAAGGCGAAGAGCAGCAAGAGCTTTCAGGGCTGGCCCCTTCCTTGTGGGAAGAGGAGCCGGACGTTTGCCGTTTCGGAAAAAGGCTCTGCCGAGAACGGGCACCATGAGACCTTGCGTCTCTGGGAAAGCACAGATCCCCAGGGCTGTTGTGCCTGTGAATAGGCTGCCCAGGGAAGGTGAAGAGCAGCAGCAGCATTCAGGGCTGGCCCCTTCCTGGCTGGAGAAGGAGCCAGACGTTTGCCATTTCGGAAAAAGGCTCTGCCGAGATCGGGCACCATGAGACATTCCGTCTCTGGGAAAGCACAGATCCCCAGGGCTGTTGTGCCTGTGAATAGGCTGCCCAGGGAAGGCGAAGAGCAGCAGCAGCTTTCAGGGCTGGCCCCTTCCTGGCGGGAGAAGGAGCCAGACGTTTGCCGTTTCGGAAAAAGGCTCTGCCGAGAACGGGCACCATGAGACCTTGCGTCTCTGGGAAAGCACAGATCCCCAGGGCTGTTGTGCCTGTGAATAGGCTGCCAAGGGAAGGTGAAGACCAGCAGCAGCTTTCAGGTCTGGCCCCTTCCTTGTGGGAAGAGGAGCCGGACGTTTGCCGTTTTGGAAAAAGGCTCTGCCGAGAACGAGTGCCATGAGACGTTCCGCCTATGGAAAGGCAAATATCCCCAGGGCTGTTGTGCCTGTGAATAGGCTGCCCAGGGAATGTGAAGACCAGCAAGAGCTTTCAGGGCTGACCCCTTCCTGGTGGGAGAAGGAGCCAGACGTTTCCCGTTTCGGAAAAAGGCTCTGCCGAGAACGGGCACCATGAGACCTTCCGTCTCTGGGAAAGCACAGATCCCCAGGGCTGTTGTGCCTGTGAATAGGCTGCCCAGGGAAGGTGAAGAGCAGCAGCAGCTTTCAGGGCTGGCCCCTTCCTGGCGGGAGAAGGAGCCGGACGTTTGCCATTTCGGAAAAAGGCTCTGCCGAGAACGGGCACCATGAGACCTTGCGTCTCTGGGAAAGCACAGATCCCCAGGGCTGTTGTGCCTGTGAATAGGCTACCCAGGGAAGGCGAAGAACAGCAACAGCTGTCAGGGCTGGCCCCTTCCTGGCGGGAGAAGGAGCCAGACGTTTGCCGTTTCGGAAAAAGGCTCTGCCGAGAACGGGCACCATGAGACCTTGCGTCTCTGGGAAAGCACAGATCCCCAGGGCTGTTGTGCCTGTGAATAGGCTGCCCAGGGAAGGCGAAGAGCAGCAACAGCTTTCAGGGCTGGCCCCTTCCTGGCTGGAGAAGGAGCCAGACGTTTGCCGTTTCGGAAAAAGGCTCTGCCGAGAACGGGCACCATGAGACCTTGCGTCTCTGGGAAAGCACAGATCCCCAGTGCTGTTGTGCCTGTGAATAGGCTGCCCAGGGAAGGTGAAGACCAGCAGCAGCTTTCAGGTCTGGCCCCTTCCTTGTGGGAAGAGGAGCCGGACGTTTGCCGTTTTGGAAAAAGGCTCTGCCGAGAACGAGTGCCATGAGACGTTCCGCCTATGGAAAGGCAAATATCCCCATTGCTGTTGTGCCTGTGAATAGGCTGCCAAGGGAAGGTGAAGACCAGCAGCAGCTTTCAGGTCTGGCCCCTTCCTTGTGGGAAGAGGAGCCGGACGTTTGCCGTTTTGGAAAAAGGCTCTGCCGAGAACGAGTGCCATGAGACGTTCCGCCTATGGAAAGGCAAATATCCGCATTGCTGTTGTGCCTGTGAATAGGCTGCCCAGGGAAGGTGAAGAGCAGCAACAGCTTTCAGGGCTGACCCCTTCCTGGTGGGAGAAGGAGCCAGACGTTTGCCGTTTCGGAAAAAGGCTCTGCCGAGAACGGGCACCATGAGACCTTGCGTCTCTGGGACAGCACAGATCCCCAGGGCTGTTGTGCCTGTGAATAGGCTGCCCAGGGAACGCAAAGAGCAGCAAGAGCTTTCAGGGCTGGCCCCTTCGTGGCGGGAAGAGGAGCCGGACGTTTGCCGTTTCGGAAAAAGGCTCTGCCGAGAACGGGCACCATGAGACCTTGCGTCTCTGGGAAAGCACAGATCCCCAGGGCTGTTGTGCCTGTGAATAGGCTGCCCAGGGAAGGTGAAGAGCAGCAACAGCTTTCAGGGCTGGCCCCTTCATGGCGGGAGAAGGAGCCGGACGTTTGCCGTTTCGGAAAAAGGCTCTGCCGAGAACGGGCACCATGAGACCTTGCGTCTCTGGGAAAGCACAGATCCCCAGGGCTGTTGTGCCTGTGAATAGGCTGCCCAGGGAAGGCAAAGAACAGCAACAGCTTTCAGGGCTGGCCCCTTCCTGGCGGGAGAAGGAGCCAGACGTTTGCCATTTCGGAAAAAGGCTCTGCCGAGATCGGGCACCATGAGACATTCCGTCTCTGGGAAAGCACAGATCCCCAGGGCTGTTGTGCCTGTGAATAGGCTGCCCAGGGAAGGCGAAGAGCAGCAGCAGCTTTCAGGGCTGGCCCTTCCTGGCTGGAGAAGGAGCCAGACTTTTGCCGTTTCGGAAAAAGGCTCTGCCGAGAACGGGCACCATGAGACCTTGCGTCTCTGGGAAAGCACAGATCCCCAGGGCTGTTGTGCCTGTGAATAGGCTGCCAAGGGAAGGTGAAGACCAGCAGCAGCTTTCAGGTCTGGCCCCTTCCTTGTGGGAAGAGGAGCCGGACGTTTGCCGTTTTGGAAAAAGGCTCTGCCGAGAACGAGTGCCATGAGACGTTCCGCCTATGGAAAGGCAAATATCCCCAGGGCTGTTGTGCCTGTGAATAGGCTGCCCAGGGAATGTGAAGACCAGCAAGAGCTTTCAGGGCTGACCCCTTCCTGGTGGGAGAAGGAGCCAGACGTTTCCCGTTTCGGAAAAAGGCTCTGCCGAGAACGGGCACCATGAGACCTTCCGTCTCTGGGAAAGCACAGATCCCCAGGGCTGTTGTGCCTGTGAATAGGCTGCCCAGGGAAGGTGAAGAGCAGCAGCAGCTTTCAGGGCTGGCCCCTTCCTGGCGGGAGAAGGAGCCGGACGTTTGCCATTTCGGAAAAAGGCTCTGCCGAGAACGGGCACCATGAGACCTTGCGTCTCTGGGAAAGCACAGATCCCCAGGGCTGTTGTGCCTGTGAATAGGCTACCCAGGGAAGGCGAAGAACAGCAACAGCTGTCAGGGCTGGCCCCTTCCTGGCGGGAGAAGGAGCCAGACGTTTGCCGTTTCGGAAAAAGGCTCTGCCGAGAACGGGCACCATGAGACCTTGCGTCTCTGGGAAAGCACAGATCCCCAGGGCTGTTGTGCCTGTGAATAGGCTGCCCAGGGAAGGCGAAGAGCAGCAACAGCTTTCAGGGCTGGCCCCTTCCTGGCTGGAGAAGGAGCCAGACGTTTGCCGTTTCGGAAAAAGGCTCTGCCGAGAACGGGCACCATGAGACCTTGCGTCTCTGGGAAAGCACAGATCCCCAGTGCTGTTGTGCCTGTGAATAGGCTGCCCAGGGAAGGTGAAGACCAGCAGCAGCTTTCAGGTCTGGCCCCTTCCTTGTGGGAAGAGGAGCCGGACGTTTGCCGTTTTGGAAAAAGGCTCTGCCGAGAACGAGTGCCATGAGACGTTCCGCCTATGGAAAGGCAAATATCCCCATTGCTGTTGTGCCTGTGAATAGGCTGCCAAGGGAAGGTGAAGACCAGCAGCAGCTTTCAGGTCTGGCCCCTTCCTTGTGGGAAGAGGAGCCGGACGTTTGCCGTTTTGGAAAAAGGCTCTGCCGAGAACGAGTGCCATGAGACGTTCCGCCTATGAAAGGCAAATATCCGCATTGCTGTTGTGCCTGTGAATAGGCTGCCCAGGGAAGGTGAAGAGCAGCAACAGCTTTCAGGGCTGACCCCTTCCTGGTGGGAGAAGGAGCCAGACGTTTCCCGTTTCGGAAAAAGGCTCTGCCGAGAACGGGCACCATGAGACCTTGCGTCTCTGGGACAGCACAGATCCCCAGGGCTGTTGTGCCTGTGAATAGGCTGCCCAGGGAACGCAAAGAGCAGCAAGAGCTTTCAGGGCTGGCCCCTTCGTGGCGGGAAGAGGAGCCGGACGTTTGCCGTTTCGGAAAAAGGCTCTGCCGAGAACGGGCACCATGAGACCTTGCGTCTCTGGGAAAGCACAGATCCCCAGGGCTGTTGTGCCTGTGAATAGGCTGCCCAGGGAAGGTGAAGAGCAGCAACAGCTTTCAGGGCTGGCCCCTTCATGGCGGGAGAAGGAGCCGGACGTTTGCCGTTTCGGAAAAAGGCTCTGCCGAGAACGGGCACCATGAGACCTTGCGTCTCTGGGAAAGCACAGATCCCCAGGGCTGTTGTGCCTGTGAATAGGCTGCCCAGGGAAGGCAAAGAACAGCAACAGCTTTCAGGGCTGGCCCCTTCCTGGCGGGAGAAGGAGCCAGACGTTTGCCATTTCGGAAAAAGGCTCTGCCGAGATCGGGCACCATGAGACATTCCGTCTCTGGGAAAGCACAGATCCCCAGGGCTGTTGTGCCTGTGAATAGGCTGCCCAGGGAAGGCGAAGAGCAGCAGCAGCTTTCAGGGCTGGCCCCTTCCTGGCTGGAGAAGGAGCCAGACTTTTGCCGTTTCGGAAAAAGGCTCTGCCGAGAACGGGCACCATGAGACCTTGCGTCTCTGGGAAAGCACAGATCCCCAGGGCTGTTGTGCCTGTGAATAGGCTGCCAAGGGAAGGTGAAGACCAGCAGCAGCTTTCAGGTCTGGCCCCTTCCTTGTGGGAAGAGGAGCCGGACGTTTGCCGTTTTGGAAAAAGGCTCTGCCGAGAACGAGTGCCATGAGACGTTCCGCCTATGGAAAGGCAAATATCCCCAGGGCTGTTGTGCCTGTGAATAGATAGGCTGCCCAGGGAATGTGAAGACCAGCAAGAGCTTTCAGGGCTGACCCCTTCCTGGTGGGAGAAGGAGCCAGACGTTTCCCGTTTCGGAAAAAGGCTCTGCCGAGAACGGGCACCATGAGACCTTCCGTCTCTGGGAAAGCACAGATCCCCAGGGCTGTTGTGCCTGTGAATAGGCTGCCCAGGGAAGGTGAAGAGCAGCAGCAGCTTTCAGGGCTGGCCCCTTCCTGGCGGGAGAAGGAGCCGGACGTTTGCCATTTCGGAAAAAGGCTCTGCCGAGAACGGGCACCATGAGACCTTGCGTCTCTGGGAAAGCACAGATCCCCAGGGCTGTTGTGCCTGTGAATAGGCTACCCAGGGAAGGCGAAGAACAGCAACAGCTGTCAGGGCTGGCCCCTTCCTGGCGGGAGAAGGAGCCAGACGTTTGCCGTTTCGGAAAAAAGGCTCTGCCGAGAACGGGCACCATGAGACCTTGCGTCTCTGGGAAAGCACAGATCCCCAGGGCTGTTGTGCCTGTGAATAGGCTGCCCAGGGAAGGCGAAGAGCAGCAACAGCTTTCAGGGCTGGCCCCTTCCTGGCTGGAGAAGGAGCCAGACGTTTGCCGTTTCGGAAAAAGGCTCTGCCGAGAACGGGCACCATGAGACCTTGCGTCTCTGGGAAAGCACAGATCCCCAGTGCTGTTGTGCCTGTGAATAGGCTGCCCCAGGGAAGGTGAAGACCAGCAGCAGCTTTCAGGTCTGGCCCCTTCCTTGTGGGAAGAGGAGCCGGACGTTTGCCGTTTTGGAAAAAGGCTCTGCCGAGAACGAGTGCCATGAGACGTTCCGCCTATGGAAAGGCAAATATCCCCATTGCTGTTGTGCCTGTGAATAGGCTGCCCAGGGAAGGTGAAGACCAGCAGCAGCTTTCAGGTCTGGCCCCTTCCTTGTGGGAAGAGGAGCCGGACGTTTGCCGTTTTGGAAAAAGGCTCTGCCGAGAACGAGTGCCATGAGACGTTCCGCCTATGGAAAGGCAAATATCCCCATTGCTGTTGTGCCTGTGAATAGGCTGCCCAGGGAAGGTGAAGAGCAGCAACAGCTTTCAGGGCTGACCCCTTCCTGGTGGGAGAAGGAGCCAGACGTTTCCCGTTTCGGAAAAAGGCTCTGCCGAGAACGGGCACCATGAGACCTTGCGTCTCTGGGGACAGCACAGATCCCCAGGGCTGTTGTGCCTGTGAATAGGCTGCCCAGGGAATGCAAAGAGCAGCAAGAGCTTTCAGGGCTGGCCCCTTCGTGGCGGGAAGAGGAGCCGGACGTTTGCCGTTTCGGAAAAAGGCTCTGCCGAGAACGGGCACCATGAGACCTTGCGTCTCTGGGAAAGCACAGATCCCCAGGGCTGTTGTGCCTGTGAATAGGCTGCCCAGGGAAGGTGAAGAGCAGCAACAGCTTTCAGGGCTGGCCCCTTCATGGCGGGAGAAGGAGCCGGACGTTTGCCGTTTCGGAAAAAGGCTCTGCCGAGAACGGGCACCATGAGACCTTGCGTCTCTGGGAAAGCACAGATCCCCAGGGCTGTTGTGCCTGTGAATAGGCTGCCCAGGGAAGGCAAAGAACAGCAACAGCTTTCAGGGCTGGCCCCTTCCTGGCGGGAGAAGGAGCCAGACGTTTGCCGTTTCGGAAAAAGGCACTGCCGAGAACGGGCACCATGAGACCTTGCGTCTCTGGGAAAGCACAGATCCCCAGTGCTGTTGTGCCTGTGAATAGGCGGCCCAGGGAAGGCGAAGAGCAGCAACAGCATTCAGGGCCCGCCCCTTCCTGGTGGGAGAAGGAGCCAGACGTTTGCCGTTTCGGAAAAAGGCTCTGCCGAGAACGGGCACCATGAGACCTTGCGTCTCTGGGAAAGCACAGATCCCCAGGGCTGTTGTGCCTGTGAATAGGCTGCCCAGGGAAGGCGAAGAGCAGCAAGCAGCTTTCAGGGCTGGCCTCTTCATGGCGGGAATACGAGCCGGACGTTTGCCGTTTCGGAAAAAGGCTCTGCCGAGAATGGGCACCATGAGACCTTGTGACTCTGGGAAAGCACAGATCCCCAGTGCTGTTGTGCCTGTGAATAGGCTGCCCAGGGAAGGTGAAGACCAGCAGCAGCTTTCAGGTCTGGCCCCTTCCTTGTGGGAAGAGGAGCCGGACGTTTGCCGTTTTGGAAAAAGGCTCTGCCGAGAACGAGTGCCATGAGACGTTCCGCCTATGGAAAGGCAAATATCCGCATTGCTGTTGTGCCTGTGAATAGGCTGCCCAGGGAAGGTGAAGAGCAGCAACAGCTTTCAGGGCTGGCCCCTTCCTGGCGGGAGAAGGAGCCAGACGTTTGCCGTTTCGGAAAAAGGCTCTGCCGAGAACGGGCACCATGAGACCTTGCGTCTCTGGGAAAGCACAGATCCCCAGTGCTGTTGTGCCTGTGAATAGGCTGCCCAGGGAAGGCGAAGAGCAGCAACAGCTTTCAGGGCTCGCCCCTTCCTTGTGGGAGAAGGAGCCGGACGTTTGCCGTTTCGGAAAAAGGCTCTGCCGAGAACGGGCACCATGAGACCTTGCGTCTCTGGGAACGCACAGATCCCCAGGGCTGTTGTGCCTGTGAATAGGCTGCCCAGGGAAGGCGAAGAACAGCAGCAGCTTTCAGGGCTGGCCCCTTCCTGGCGGGAGAAGGAGCCAGACGTTTGCCGTTTCGGAAAAAGGCTCTGCCGAGAACGGGCACCATGAGACCTTGCGTCTCTGGGAAAGCACAGATCCCCAGTGCTGTTGTGCCTGTGAATAGGCTGCCCAGGGAAGGCGAAGAGCAGCAACAGCTTTCAGGGCTCGCCCCTTCCTTGTGGGAGAAGGAGCCGGACGTTTGCCGTTTCGGAAAAAGGCTCTGCCGAGAACGGGCACCATGAGACCTTGCGTCTCTGGGAAAGCACAGATCCCCAGGGCTGTTGTGCCTGTGAATAGGCTGCCCAGGGAAGGCGAAGAACAGCAGCAGCTTTCAGGGCTGGCCCCTTCCTGGCGAGAGAAGGAGCCAGACGTTTGCCGTTTCGGAAAAAGGCTCTGCCGAGAACGGGCACCATGAGACCTTGCGTCTCTGGGAAAGCACAGATCCCCAGGGCTGTTGTGCCTGTGAATAGGCTGCCCAGGGAAGGTGAAGAGCAGCAACAGCTTTCAGGGCTGACCCCTTCCTGGTGGGAGAAGGAGCCAGACGTTTCCCGTTTTGGAAAAAGGCTCTGCCGAGAACGGGCACCATGAGACCTTGCGTCTCTGGGACAGCACAGATCCCCAGGGCTGTTGTGCCTGTGAATAGGCTGCCCAGGGAACGCAAAGAGCAGCAAGAGCTTTCAGGGCTGGCCCCTTCCTGGCGGGAAGAGGAGCCGGACGTTTGCCGTTTCGGAAAAAGGCTCTGCCGAGAACGGGCACCATGAGACCTTGCGTCTCTGGGAAAGCACAGATCCCCAGGGCTGTTGTGCCTGTGAATAGGCTGCCCAGGGAAGGTGAAGAGCAGCAACAGCTTTCAGGGCTGGCCCCTTCATGGCGGGAGAAGGAGCCGGACGTTTGCCGTTTCGGAAAAAGGCTCTGCCGAGAACGGGCACCATGAGACCTTGCGTCTCTGGGAAAGCACAGATCCCCAGGGCTGTTGTGCCTGTGAATAGGCTGCCCAGGGAAGGCAAAGAACAGCAACAGCTTTCAGGGCTGGCCCCTTCCTGGCGGGAGAAGGAGCCAGACGTTTGCCGTTTCGGAAAAAGGCACTGCCGAGAACGGGCACCATGAGACCTTGCGTCTCTGGGAAAGCACAGATCCCCAGTGCTGTTGTGCCTGTGAATAGGCGGCCCAGGGAAGGCGAAGAGCAGCAACAGCATTCAGGGCCCGCCCCTTCCTGGTGGGAGAAGGAGCCAGACGTTTGCCGTTTCGGAAAAAGGCTCTGCCGAGAACGGGCACCATGAGACCTTGCGTCTCTGGGAAAGCACAGATCCCCAGGGCTGTTGTGCCTGTGAATAGGCTGCCCAGGGAAGGCGAAGAGCAGCAGCAGCTTTCAGGGCTGGCCTCTTCATGGCGGGAATACGAGCCGGACGTTTGCCGTTTCGGAAAAAGGCTCTGCCGAGAATGGGCACCATGAGACCTTGTGACTCTGGGAAAGCACAGATCCCCAGTGCTGTTGTGCCTGTGAATAGGCTGCCCAGGGAAGGTGAAGACCAGCAGCAGCTTTCAGGTCTGGCCCCTTCCTTGTGGGAAGAGGAGCCGGACGTTTGCCGTTTTGGAAAAAGGCTCTGCCGAGAACGAGTGCCATGAGACGTTCCGCCTATGGAAAGGCAAATATCCGCATTGCTGTTGTGCCTGTGAATAGGCTGCCCAGGGAAGGTGAAGAGCAGCAACAGCTTTCAGGGCTGGCCCCTTCCTGGCGGGAGAAGGAGCCAGACGTTTGCCGTTTCGGAAAAAGGCTCTGCCGAGAACGGGCACCATGAGACCTTGCGTCTCTGGGAAAGCACAGATCCCCAGTGCTGTTGTGCCTGTGAATAGGCTGCCCAGGGAAGGTGAAGAGCAGCAACAGCTTTCAGGGCTCGCCCCTTCCTTGTGGGAGAAGGAGCCGGACGTTTGCCGTTTCGGAAAAAGGCTCTGCCGAGAACGGGCACCATGAGACCTTGCGTCTCTGGGAAAGCACAGATCCCCAGTGCTGTTGTGCCTGTGAATAGGCTGCCCAGGGAAGGCGAAGAACAGCAGCAGCTTTCAGGGCTGGCCCCTTCCTGGCGGGAGAAGGAGCCAGACGTTTCCCGTTTCGGAAAAAGGCTCTGCCGAGAACGGGCACCATGAGACCTTGCGTCTCTGGGAAAGCACAGATCCCCAGTGCTGTTGTGCCTGTGAATAGGCTGCCCAGGGAAGGCGAAGAGCAGCAACAGCTTTCAGGGCTCGCCCCTTCCTTGTGGGAGAAGGAGCCGGACGTTTGCCGTTTCGGAAAAAGGCTCTGCCGAGAACGGGCACCATGAGACCTTGCGTCTCTGGGAAAGCACAGATCCCCAGGGCTGTTGTGCCTGTGAATAGGCTGCCCAGGGAAGGCGAAGAACAGCAGCAGCTTTCAGGGCTGGCCCCTTCCTGGCGGGAGAAGGAGCCAGACGTTTGCCGTTTCGGAAAAAGGCTCTGCCGAGAACGGGCACCATGAGACCTTGCGTCTCTGGGAAAGCACAGATCCCCAGTGCTGTTGTGCCTGTGAATAGGCTGCCCAGGGAAGGCGAAGAGCAGCAACAGCTTTCAGGGCTGGCCCCTTCCTGGCGGGAGAAGGAGCCAGACGTTTCCCGTTTCGGAAAAAGGCTCTGCCGAGAACGGGCACCATGAGACCTTGCGTCTCTGGGAAAGCACAGATCCCCAGGGCTGTTGTGCCTGTGAATAGGCTGCCCAGGGAAGGCGAAGAGCAGCAACAGCATTCAGGGCTCGCCCCTTCCTGGTGGGAGAAGGAGCCAGACGTTTGCCGTTTCGGAAAAAGGCTCTGCCGAGAACGGGCACCATGAGACATTCCGTCTCTGGGAAAGCACAGATCCCCAGGGCTGTTGTGCCTGTGAATAGGCTGCCCAGGGAAGGCGAAGAGCAGCAGCAGCTTTCAGGGCTGGCCCCTTCCTGGCGGGAGAAGGAGCCAGACGTTTGCCGTATCGGAAAAAGGCTCTGCCGAGAACGGGCACCATGAGACCTTGCGTCTCTGGGAAAGCACAGATCCCCAGGGCTGTTGTGCCTGTGAATAGGCTGCCCAGGGAAGGCGAAGAGCAGCAGCAGCTTTCAGGGCTGGCCTCTTCATGGCGGGAATACGAGCCGGACGTTTGCCGTTTCGGAAAAAGTCTCTGCCGAGAATGGGCACCATGAGACCTTGTGACTCTGGGAAAGCACAGATCCCCAGAGCTGTTGTGCCTGTGAATAGGCTGCCCAGGGAAGGTGAAGACCAGCAGCAGCTTTCAGGTCTGGCCCCTTCCTTGTGGGAAGAGGAGCCGGACGTTTGCCGTTTTGGAAAAAGGCTCTGCCGAGAACGAGTGCCATGAGACGTTCCGCCTATGGAAAGGCAAATATCCGCATTGCTGTTGTGCCTGTGAATAGGCTGCCCAGGGAAGGTGAAGAGCAGCAACAGCTTTCAGGGCTGGCCCCTTCCTGGCGGGAGAAGGAGCCAGACGTTTGCCGTTTCGGAAAAAGGCTCTGCCGAGAACGGGCACCATGAGACCTTGCGTCTCTGGGAAAGCACAGATCCCCAGTGCTGTTGTGCCTGTGAATAGGCTGCCCAGGGAAGGCGAAGAGCAGCAACAGCTTTCAGGGCTCGCCCCTTCCTTGTGGGAGAAGGAGCCGGACGTTTGCCGTTTCGGAAAAAGGCTCTGCCGAGAACGGGCACCATGAGACCTTGCGTCTCTGGGAAAGCACAGATCCCCAGTGCTGTTGTGCCTGTGAATAGGCTGCCCAGGGAAGGCGAAGAACAGCAGCAGCTTTCAGGGCTGGCCCCTTCCTGGCGGGAGAAGGAGCCAGACGTTTGCCGTTTCGGAAAAAGGCTCTGCCGAGAACGGGCACCATGAGACCTTGCGTCTCTGGGAAAGCACAGATCCCCAGTGCTGTTGTGCCTGTGAATAGGCTGCCCAGGGAAGGCGAAGAGCAGCAACAGCTTTCAGGGCTCGCCCCTTCCTTGTGGGAGAAGGAGCCGGACGTTTGCCGTTTCGGAAAAAGGCTCTGCCGAGAACGGGCACCATGAGACCTTGCGTCTCTGGGAAAGCACAGATCCCCAGGGCTGTTGTGCCTGTGAATAGGCTGCCCAGGGAAGGCGAAGAACAGCAGCAGCTTTCAGGGCCGGCCCCTTTCTGGCGGGAGAAGGAGCCAGACGTTTGCCGTTTCGGAAAAAGGCTCTGCCGAGAACGGGCACCATGAGACCTTGCGTCTCTGGGAAAGCACAGATCCCCAGGGCTGTTGTGCCTGTGAATAGGCTGCCCAGGGAAGGTGAAGAGCAGCAACCGCATTCAGGGCTCGCCCCTTCCTGGTGGGAGAAGGAGCCAGACGTTTGCCGTTTCGGAAAAAGGCTCTGCCGAGAACGGGCACCATGAGACATTCCGTCTCTGGGAAAGCACAGATCCCCAGGGCTGTTGTGCCTGTGAATAGGCTGCCCAGGGAAGGCGAAGAACAGCAGCAGCTTTCAGGGCTGGCCCCTTCCTGGCGGGAGAAGGAGCCAGACGTTTGCCGTATCGGAAAAAGGCTCTGCCGAGAACGGGCACCATGAGACCTTGTGTCTCTGGGAAAGCACAGATCCCCAGGGCTGTTGTGCCTGTGAATAGGCTGCCCAGGGAAGGCGAAGAGCAGCAACAGCTTTCAGGGCTCGCCCCTTCCTGGTGGGAATAGAAGCCGGACGTTTCCCGTTATGGAAAAAGGCTCTGCCGAGAACGGGCACCATGTGACCTTGCGTCTCTGGGAAAGCACAGATCCCCAGTGCTGTTGTGCCTGTGAATAGGCTGCCCAGGGAAGGCGAAGAGCAGCAAGAGCTTTCAGGGCTGGCCCCTTCGTGGCGGGAAGAGGAGCCGGACGTTTGCCGTTTCGGAAAAAGGCTCTGCCGAGAACGGGCACCATGAGACCTTGCGTCTCTGGGAAAGCACAGATCCCCAGTGCTGTTGTGCCTGTGAATAGGCTGCCCAGGGAAGGTGAAGACCAGCAGCAGCTTTCAGGTCTGGCCCCTTCGTGGTGGGAAGAGGAGCCGGACGTTTGCCGTTTTGGAAAAAGGCTCTGCCGAGAACGAGTGCCATGAGACGTTCCGCCTATGGAAAGGCAAATATCCCCATTGCTGTTGTGCCTGTGAATAGGCTGCCCAGGGAAGGTGAAGACCAGCAACAGCTTTCAGGGCTGACCCCTTCCTGGTGGGAGAAGGAGCCGGACGTTTGCTGTTTCGGAAAAAGGCTCTGCCGAGAACGGGCACCATGAGACCTTGTGTCTCTGGGAAAGCACAGATCCCCAGTGCTGTTGTGCCTGTGAATAGGCTGCCCAGGGAAGGCGAAGAACAGCAGCAGCTTTCAGGGCTGGCCCCTTCCTGGCGGGAGAAGGAGCCAGACGTTTGCCGTTTCGGAAAAAGGCTCTGCCGAGAACGGGCACCATGAGACCTTGCGTCTCTGGGAAAGCACAGATCCCCAGTGCTGTTGTGCCTGTGAATAGGCTGCCCAGGGAAGGCGAAGAGCAGCAACAGCTTTCAGGGCTCGCCCCTTCCTTGTGGGAGAAGGAGCCGGACGTTTGCCGTTTCGGAAAAAGGCTCTGCCGAGAACGGGCTCCATGAGACCTTGCGTCTCTGGGAAAGCACAGATCCCCAGGGCTGTTGTGCCTGTGAATAGGCTGCCCAGGGAAGGCGAAGAACAGCAGCAGCTTTCAGGGCCGGCCCCTTTCTGGCGGGAGAAGGAGCCAGACGTTTGCCGTTTCGGAAAAAGGCTCTGCCGAGAACGGGCACCATGAGACCTTGCGTCTCTGGGAAAGCACAGATCCCCAGGGCTGTTGTGCCTGTGAATAGGCTGCCCAGGGAAGGTGAAGAGCAGCAACCGCATTCAGGGCTCGCCCATTCCTGGTGGGAGAAGGAGCCAGACGTTTGCCGTTTCGGAAAAAGGCTCTGCCGAGAACGGGCACCATGAGACATTCCGTCTCTGGGAAAGCACAGATCCCCAGGGCTGTTGTGCCTGTGAATAGGCTGCCCAGGGAAGGCGAAGAACAGCAGCAGCTTTCAGGGCTGGCCCCTTCCTGGCGGGAGAAGGAGCCAGACGTTTGCCGTATCGGAAAAAGGCTCTGCCGAGAACGGGCACCATGAGACCTTGTGTCTCTGGGAAAGCACAGATCCCCAGGGCTGTTGTGCCTGTGAATAGGCTGCCCAGGGAAGGCGAAGAGCAGCAACAGCTTTCAGGGCTCGCCCCTTCCTGGTGGGAATAGAAGCCGGACGTTTCCCGTTATGGAAAAAGGCTCTGCCGAGAACGGGCACCATGTGACCTTGCGTCTCTGGGAAAGCACAGATCCCCAGTGCTGTTGTGCCTGTGAATAGGCTGCCCAGGGAAGGCGAAGAGCAGCAAGAGCTTTCAGGGCTGGCCCCTTCGTGGCGGGAAGAGGAGCCGGACGTTTGCCGTTTCGGAAAAAGGCTCTGCCGAGAACGGGCACCATGAGACCTTGCGTCTCTGGGAAAGCACAGATCCCCAGTGCTGTTGTGCCTGTGAATAGGCTGCCCAGGGAAGGTGAAGACCAGCAGCAGCTTTCAGGTCTGGCCCCTTCGTGGTGGGAAGAGGAGCCGGACGTTTGCCGTTTTGGAAAAAGGCTCTGCCGAGAACGAGTGCCATGAGACGTTCCGCCTATGGAAAGGCAAATATCCCCATTGCTGTTGTGCCTGTGAATAGGCTGCCCAGGGAAGGTGAAGACCAGCAACAGCTTTCAGGGCTGACCCCTTCCTGGTGGGAGAAGGAGCCGGACGTTTGCTGTTTCGGAAAAAGGCTCTGCCGAGAACGGGCACCATGAGACCTTGTGTCTCTGGGAAAGCACAGATCCCCATTGCTGTTGTGCCTGTGAATAGGCTGCCCAGGGAAGGCGAAGACCAGCAGCAGCTTTCAGGGCTGGCCCCTTCCTGGCGGGAGAAGGAGCCAGACGTTTGCCGTTTCGGAAAAAGGCTCTGCCGAGAACAGGTACCATGAGACCTTGCGTCTCTGGGAAAGCACAGATCCCCAGTGCTGTTGTGCCTGTGAATAGGCTCCCCAGGGAAGGCGAAGAGCAGCAACAGCTTTCAGGGCTCGCCCCTTCCTGGTGGGAGAAGGAGCCAGACGTTTGCCGTTTCGGAAAAAGGCTCTGCCGAGAACGGGCACCATGAGACCTTGCGTCTCTGGGAAAGCACAGATCCCCAGGGCTGTTGCGCCTGTGAATAGGCTGCCCAGGGAAGGCGAAGAGCAGCAACAGCTTTCAGGGCTCGCCCCTTCCTGGTGGGAGAAGGAGCCGGACGTTTGCCGTTTCGGAAAAAGGCTCTGCCGAGAACGGGCACCATGAGACCTTGCGTCTCTGGGAAAGCACAGATCCCCAGGGCTGTTGTGCCTGTGAATAGGCTGCCCAGGGAAGGCGAAGAACAGCAGCAGCTTTCAGGGCTGGCCCCTTTCTGGCGGGAGAAGGAGCCAGACGTTTGCCGTTTCGGAAAAAGGCTCTGCCGAGAACGGGCACCATGAGACATTCCGTCTCTGGGAAAGCACAGATCCCCAGTGCTGTTGTGCCTGTGAATAGGCTGCCCAGGGAAGGTGAAGACCAGCAGCAGCTTTCAGGTCTGGCCCCTTCCTAGTGGGAAGAGGAGCCGGACATTTGCCGTTTTGGAAAAAGGCTCTGCCGAGAACGGGCACCATGAGACCTTGCGTCTCTGGGAAAGCACAGATCCCCAGTGCTGTTGTGCCTGTGATTAGGCTGCCCAGGGAACGTGAAGAGCAGCAGCAGCTTTCAGGGCTGACCCCTTCCTGGTGGGAGAAGGAGCCAGACGTTTGCCGTTTCGGAAAAAGGCTCTGCCGAGAACGGGCACCATGAGACATTCCGTCTCTGGGAAAGCACAGATCCCCAGGGCTGTTGTGCCTGTGAATAGGCTGCCCAGGGAAGGTGAAGACCAGCAGCAGCTTTCAGGTCTGGCCCCTTCGTGGTGGGAAGAGGAGCCGGACGTTTGCCGTTTTGGAAAAAGGCTCTGCCGAGAACGAGTGCCATGAGACGTTCCGCCTATGGAAAGGCAAATATCCGCATTGCTGTTGTGCCTGTGAATAGGCTGCCCAGGGAAGGTGAAGAGCAGCAACAGCTTTCAGGGCTGACCCCTTCCTGGTGGGCGAAGGAGCCAGACGTTTCCCGTTTCGGAAAAAGGCTCTGCCGAGAACGGGCACCATGAGACCTTGTGTCTCTGGGAAAGCACAGATCCCCAGTGCTGTTGTGCCTGTGAATAGGCTGCCCAGGGAAGGTGAAGAGCTGCAACAGCTTTCAGGGCTGGCCCCTTCCTGGCGGGAGAAGGAGCCAGACGTTTGCCGTTTCGGAAAAAGGCTCTGCCGAGAACGGGCACCATGAGACCTTCCGTCTCTGGGAAAGCACAGATCCCCAGTGCTGTTGTGCCTGTGAATAGGCTCCCCAGGGAAGGCGAAGAGCAGCAACAGCTTTCAGGGCTCGCCCCTTCCTGGTGGGAGAAGGAGCCAGACGTTTGCCGTTTCGGAAAAAGGCTCTGCCGAAAACGGGCACCATGAGACCTTGCGTCTCTGGGAAAGCACAGATCCCCAGGGCTGTTGTGCCTGTGAATAGGCTGCCCAGGGAAGGCAAAGAACAGCAACAGCTTTCAGGGCTGGCCCCTTCCTGGTGGGAGAAGGAGCCAGACGTTTGCCATTTCGGAAAAAGGCTCTGCCGAGAACGGGCACCATGAGACATTCCGTCTCTGGGAAAGCACAGATCCCCAGTGCTGTTGTGCCTGTGAATAGGCTGCCCAGGGAAGGCGAAGAGCAGCAGCAGCTTTCAGGGCTGGCCCCTTCATGGCGGGAATACGAGCCGGACGTTTGCCGTTTCGGAAAAAGGCTCTGCCGAGAACGGGCACCATGAGACCTTGCGTCTCTGGGAAAGCACAGATCCCCAGGGCTGTTGTGCCTGTGAATAGGCTGCCCAGGGAAGGCGAAGAGCAGCAACAGCATTCAGGGCTCGCCCCTTCCTGGTGAGAGAAGGAGCCAGACGTTTGCCGTTTCGGAAAAAGGCTCTGCCGAGAACGGGCACCATGAGACCTTGTGTCTCTGGGAAAGCACAGATCCCCAGTGCTGTTGTGCCTGTGAATAGGCTGCCCAGGGAAGGCGAAGACCAGCAGCAGCTTTCAGGGCTGGCCCCTTCCTGGCGGGAGGAGGAGCCGGACGTTTGCCGTTTCGGAAAAAGGCACTGCCGAGAACGGGCACCATGAGACCTTGCGTCTCTGGGAAAGCACAGATCCCCAGGGCTGTTGTGCCTGTGAATAGGCTGCCCAGGGAAGGCGAAGAACAGCAGCAGCTTTCAGGGCTGGCCCCTTCCTTGTGGGAAGAGGAGCCGGATGTTTCCTGTTTCGGAAAAAGGCTCTGCCGAGAACGGGCACCATGAGACCTTCCGTCTCTGGGAAAGCACAGATCCCCAGGGCTGTTGTGCCTGTGAATAGGCTGCCAAGGGAAGGCGAAGACCAGCAGCAGCTTTCAGGGCTGGCCCCTTCCTGGCGGGAGAAGGAGCCAGACGTTTGCCGTTTCGGAAAAAGGCTCTGCCGAGAACGGGCACCATGAGACCTTGCGTCTCTGGGAAAGCACAGATCCCCAGGGCTGTTGTGCCTGTGAATAGGCTGCCCAGGGAAGGCGAAGAGCAGCAACAGCATTCAGGGCTGGCCCCTTCCTGGCGGGAGAAGGAGCCAGACGTTTGCCGTTTCGGAAAAAGGCTCTGCCGAGAACGGGCACCATGAGACATTCCATCTCTGGGAAAGCACAGATCCCCAGGGCTTTTGTGCCTGTGAATAGGCTGCCCAGGGAAGGCGAAGACCAGCAGCAGCTTTCAGGGCTGGCCCCTTCGTGGCGGGAATAGGAGCCGGACGTTTGCCGTTTCGGAAAAAGGCTCTGCCGAGAACGAGTGCCATGAGACGTTCCGCCTATGGAAAGGCAAATATCCCCAGTGCTGTTGTGCCTGTGAATAGGCTGCCCAGGGAAGGTGAAGAGCAGCAACAGCTTTCAGGGCTGGCCCCTTCGTGGCGGGAGAAGAAGCCGGACGTTTGCCGTTTCGGAAAAAGGCTCTGCCGAGAACGGGCACCATGAGACCTTGCATCTCTGGGAAAGCACAGATCCCCATTGCTGTTGTGCCTGTGAATAGGCTGCCCAGGGAAGGTGAAGAGCAGCAACAGCTTTCAGGGCTGGCCCCTTCCTGGCGGGAGAAGGAGCCAGACGTTTGCCGTTTCGGAAAAAGGCTCTGCCGAGAACGGGCACCATGAGACATTCCATCTCTGGGAAAGCACAGATCCCCAGGGCTTTTGTGCCTGTGAATAGGCTGCCCAGGGAAGGCGAAGACCAGCAGCAGCTTTCAGGGCTGGCCCCTTCGTGGCGGGAATAGGAGCCGGACGTTTGCCGTTTCGGAAAAAGGCTCTGCCGAGAACGGGCACCATGAGACCTTCCGTCTCTGGGAAAGCACAGATCCCCAGGGCTGTTGTGCCTGTGAATAGGCTGCCCAGGGAAGGTGAAGAGCAGCAACAGCTTTCAGGGCTGGCCCCTTCCTGGCGGGAGAAGGAGCCAGATGTTTGCCGTTTCGGAAAAAGGCACTGCCGAGAACGGGCACCATGAGACCTTGCGTCTCTGGGAAAGCACAGATCCCCAGTGTTGTTGTGCCTGTGAATAGGCTGCCCAGGGAAGGCGAAGAGCAGCAACAGCTTTCAGGGCTGGCCCCTTCCTGGCGGGAGAAGGAGCCGGACGTTTGCCGTTTTGGAAAAAGGCTCTGCCGAGAACGGGCACCATGAGACCTTGCGTCTCTGGGAAAGCACAGATCCCCAGGGCTGTTGTGCCTGTGAATAGGCTGCCCAGGGAAGGCGAAGAGCAGCAGCAGCTTTCAGGGCTGGCCCCTTCCTCGTGGGAAGAGGAGCCGGACGTTTGCCTTTTCGGAAAGAGGCTCTGCCGAGAACGAGTGCCATGAGACGTTCCGCCTATGGAAAGGCAAATATCCCCAGTGCTGTTGTGCCTGTGAATAGGCTGCCAAGGGAAGGTGAAGAGCAGCAACAGCTTTCAGGGCTGGCCCCTTCGTGGCGGGAGAAGGAGCCGGACGTTTGCCGTTTCGGAAAAAGGCTCTGCTGAGAACGGGCACCATGAGACCTTGCATCTCTGGGAAAGCACAGATCCCCAGGGCTGTTGTGCCTGTGAATAGCCTGCCCATGGAAGGTGAAGAGCAACAACAGCTGTCAGGGCTCGCCCCTTCCTGGTGGGAGAAGGAGCCGGACGTTTGCCGTTTTGGAAAAAGGCTCTGCCGAGAACGGGCACCATGAGACCTTGCGTCTCTGGGAAAGCACAGATCCCCAGGGCTGTTGTGCCTGTGAATAGGCTGCCCAGGGCAGGCGAAGACCAGCAACAGCTTTCAGGGCTGGCCCCTTCGTGGCGGGAATAGGAGCCGGACGTTTCCGGTTTCGGAAAAAGGCTCTGCCGAGAACGGGCACCATGAGACCTTGCGTCTCTGGGAAAGCACAGATCCCCAGGGCTGTTGTGCCTGTGAATAGGCTGCCAAGGGAAGGTGAAGAGCAGCAACAGCTTTCAGGGCTGGCCCCTTCCTGGAGCGAGAAGGAGCCGGACATTTCCCGTTTCGGTAAAAGGCTCTGCCGAGAACGGGCACCATGACACCTTGCGTCTCTGGGAAAGCACAGATCCCCAGGGCTGTTGTGCCTGTGAATAGGCTGCCCAGGGAAGGTGAAGAGCAGCAGCAGCTTTCAGGGCTGGCCCCTTCCTTGTGGGAAGAGGAGCCGGACATTTCCTGTTTCGGAAAAAGGCTCTGCCGAGAACGGGCACCATGAGACCTTCCGTCTCTGGGAAAGCACAGATCCCCAGTGCTTTTGTGCCTGTGAATAGGCTGCCCAGAGAAGGTGAAGACCAGCAACAGCTTTCAGGGCTGGCCGCTTCCTGGTGGGAGGAGGAGCCGGACGTTTGCCGTTTCGGAAAAAGGCACTGCCGAGAACGGGCACCATGAGACCTTGCGTCTCTGGGAAAGCACAGATCCCCAGTGCTGTTGTGCCTGTGAATAGGCTGCCAAGGGAAGGCGAAGACCAGCAGCAGCTTTCAGGGCTGGCCCCTTCCTTGTGGGAAGAGGAGCCGGACGTTTGCAGTTTCGGAAAAAGGCTCTGCCGAAAACGGGCACCATGAGACCTTGCGTCTCTGGGAAAGCACAGATCCCCAGGGCTGTTGTGCCTGTGAATAGGCTGCCCAGGGAATGTGAAGAGCAGCAACAGCTTTCAGGGCTGGCCCCTTCCTGGCGGGAGAAGGAGCCGGACGTTTGCCATTTCGGAAAAAGGCTCTGCCGAGAACGGGCACCATGAGACCTTGCGTCTCTGGGAAAGCACAGATCCCCAGGGCTGTTGTGCCTGTGAATAGGCTGCCCAGGGAAGGCGAAGAGCAGCAGCAGCTTTCAGGGCTGGCCCCTTCCTCGTGGGAAGAGGAGCCGGACGTTTGCCTTTTCGGAAAGAGGCTCTGCCGAGAACGAGTGCCATGAGACGTTCCGCCTATGGAAAGGCAAATATCCCCAGTGCTGTTGTGCCTGTGAATAGGCTGCCAAGGGAAGGTGAAGAGCAGCAACAGCTTTCAGGGCTGGCCCCTTCGTGGCGGGAGAAGGAGCCGGACGTTTGCCGTTTCGGAAAAAGGCTCTGCTGAGAACGGGCACCATGAGACCTTGCGTCTCTGGGAAAGCACAGATCCCCAGGGCTGTTGTGCCTGTGAATAGCCTGCCCATGGAAGGTGAAGAGCAACAACAGCTGTCAGGGCTCGCCCCTTCCTGGTGGGAGAAGGAGCCGGACGTTTGCCGTTTTGGAAAAAGGCTCTGCCGAGAACGGGCACCATGAGACCTTGCGTCTCTGGGAAAGCACAGATCCCCAGGGCTGTTGTGCCTGTGAATAGGCTGCCCAGGGCAGGCGAAGACCAGCAACAGCTTTCAGGGCTGGCCCCTTCGTGGCGGGAATACGAGCCGGACGTTTCCCGTTTCGGAAAAAGGCTCTGCCGAGAACGGGCACCATGAGACCTTGCGTCTCTGGGAAAGCACAGATCCCCAGGGCTGTTGTGCCTGTGAATAGGCTGCCAAGGGAAGGTGATGAGCAGCAACAGCTGTCAGGGCTGGCCCCTTCCTGGAGGGAGAAGGAGCCGGACATTTCCCGTTTCGGTAAAAGGCTCTGCCGAGAACGGGCACCATGACACCTTGCGTCTCTGGGAAAGCACAGATCCCCAGGGCTGTTGTGCCTGTGAATAGGCTGCCCAGGGAAGGTGAAGAGCAGCAGCAGCTTTCAGGGCTGGCCCCTTCCTTGTGGGAAGAGGAGCCGGACATTTCCTGTTTCGGAAAAAGGCTCTGCCGAGAACGGGCACCATGAGACCTTCCGTCTCTGGGAAAGCACAGATCCCCAGTGCTTTTGTGCCTGTGAATAGGCTGCCCAGAGAAGGTGAAGACCAGCAACAGCTTTCAGGGCTGGCCGCTTCCTGGTGGGAGGAGGAGCCGGACGTTTGCCGTTTCGGAAAAAGGCACTGCCGAGAACGGGCACCATGAGACCTTGCGTCTCTGGGAAAGCACAGATCCCCAGTGCTGTTGTGCCTGTGAATAGGCTGCCAAGGGAAGGCGAAGACCAGCAGCAGCTTTCAGGGCTGGCCCCTTCCTTGTGGGAAGAGGAGCCGGACGTTTGCCGTTTCGGAAAAAGGCTCTGCCGAAAACGGGCACCATGAGACCTTGCGTCTCTGGGAAAGCACAGATCCCCAGTGCTGTTGTGCCTGTGAATAGGCTGCCCAGGGAAGGTGAAGAGCAGCAACAGCTTTCAGGGCTGGCCCCTTCCTGGTGGGAGGAGGAGCCGGACGTTTGCCGTTTCGGAAAAAGGCTCTGCCGAGAACGGGCACCATGAGACCTTGCGTCTCTGGGAAAGCACAGATCCCCATTGCTGTTGTGCCTGTGAATAGGCTGCCCAGGGAAGGCGAAGACCAGCAACAGCTTTCAGGGCTGGCCCCTTCCTGGCGGGAGAAGGAGCCGGACGTTTGCCGTTTTGGAAAAAGGCTCTGCCGAGAACGGGCACCATGAGACCTTGCGTCTCTGGGAAAGCACAGATCCCCAGGGCTGTTGTGCCTGTGAATAGGCTGCCCAGGGAAGGCGAAGACCAGCAGCAGCTTTCAGGTCTGGCCCCTTCCTTGTGGGAAGAGGAGCCGGACGTTTGCCGTTTTGGAAAAAGGCTCTGCCGAGAACAAGTGCCATGAGACGTTCCGCCTATGGAAAGGCAAATATCCCCATTGCTGTTGTGCCTGTGAATAGGCTGCCAAGGGAAGGTGAAGAGCAGCAACAGCTGTCAGGGCTGGCACCTTCCTTGTGGGACAGAAAGCCGGAGATTTGCCTTTTCGAAAAGAGGCTGTGCCGAGAACGATTGCCATGAGATGTCCCATCTGTGGGAAGGCAAAGATCCCCGATGCTGTTGTGCCTGTGAATAGGCTGCCCAGGGAAGGTGAAGAGCAGCAACAGCTGTCAGGGCTGGCACCTTCCTTGTGGGAGAAGGAGCCGGACGTTTCCCGTTTTGGAAAAAGGCTCTGCCGAGAACGGGCACCATGAGACCTTGCGTCTCTGGGAAAGCACAGATCCCCAGTGCTGTTGTGCCTGTGAATAGGCTGCCCAGGGAAGGTGAAGAGCAACAACAGCTTTCAGGGCTGGCCCCTTCCTGGTGGGAGAATGAGCCGGACGTTTGCCTTTTCGGAAAAAGGCACTGCCGAGAACGGGCACCATGAGACATTCCATCTCTGGGAAAGCACAGATCCCCAGGGCTGTTGTGCCTGTGAATAGGCTGCCCAGGGAAGGCGAAGACCAGCAGCAGCTTTCAGGGCTGTCCCCTTCCTGGCGGGAGGAGGAGCCGGACGTTTGCCTTTTCGGAAAAAGGCTCTGCCGAGAACGGGCACCATGAGACCTTGCGTCTCTGGGAAAGCACAGATCCCCAGGGCTGTTGTGCCTGTGAATAGCCTGCCCATGGAAGGTGAAGAGCAACAACAGCTGTCAGGGCTCGCCCCTTCCTGGTGGGAGAAGGAGCCGGACGTTTGCCGTTTTGGAAAAAGGCTCTGCCGAGAACGTGCACCATGAGACCTTGCGTCTCTGGGAAAGCACAGATCCCCAGGGCTGTTGTGCCTGTGAATAGGCTGCCCAGGGCAGGCGAAGACCAGCAACAGCTTTCAGGGCTGGCCCCTTCGTGGCGGGAATAGGAGCCGGACGTTTGCCTTTTTGGAAAAAGGCTCTGCCGAGAACGGGCACCATGAGACCTTGCGTCTCTGGGAAAGCACAGATCCCCAGGGCTGTTGTGCCTGTGAATAGGCTGCCAAGGGAAGGTGATGAGCAGCAACAGCTTTCAGGGCTGGCCCCTTCCTGGAGCGAGAAGGAGCCGGACATTTCCCGTTTCGGAAAAAGGCTCTGCCGAGAACGGGCACCATGAGACCTTGCGTCTCTGGGAAAGCACAGATCCCCAGGGCTGTTGTGCCTGTGAATAGGCTGCCCAGGGAAGGTGAAGAGCAGCAGCAGCTTTCAGGGCTGGCCCCTTCCTTGTGGGAAGAGGAGCCGGACATTTCCTGTTTCGGAAAAAGGCTCTGCCGAGAACGGGCACCATGAGACCTTCCGTCTCTGGGAAAGCACAGATCCCCAGTGCTTTTGTGCCTGTGAATAGGCTGCCCAGAGAAGGTGAAGACCAGCAACAGCTTTAAGGGCTGGCCGCTTCCTGGTGGGAGGAGGAGCCGGACGTTTGCCGTTTCGGAAAAAGGCACTGCCGAGAACGGGCACCATGAGACCTTGCGTCTCTGGGAAAGCACAGATCCCCAGTGCTGTTGTGCCTGTGAATAGGCTGCCAAGGGAAGGCGAAGACCAGCAGCAGCTTTCAGGGCTGGCCCCTTCCTTGTGGGAAGAGGAGCCGGACGTTTGCCATTTCGGAAAAAGGCTCTGCCGAGAACGGGCACCATGAGACCTTGCGTCTCTGGGAAAGCACAGATCCCCAGGGCTGTTGTGCCTGTGAATAGGCTGCCCAGGGCAGGCGAAGAGCAGCAGCAGCTTTCAGGGCTGGCCCCTTCCTCGTGGGAAGAGGAGCCGGACGTTTCCCGTTTCGGAAAAAGGCTCTGCCGAGAACGGGCACCATGAGACCTTGCGTCTCTGGGAAAGCACAGATCCCCAGGGCTGTTGTGCCTGTGAATAGGCTGCCAAGGGAAGGTGATGAGCAGCAACAGCTTTCAGGGCTGGCCCCTTCCTGGAGGGAGAAGGAGCCGGACATTTCCCGTTTCGGTAAAAGGCTCTGCCGAGAACGGGCACCATGAGACCTTGCGTCTCTGGGAAAGCACAGATCCCCAGGGCTGTTGTGCCTGTGAATAGGCTGCCAAGGGAAGGCGAAGACCAGCAGCAGCTTTCAGGGCTGGCCCCTTCCTTGTGGGAAGAGGAGCCGGACATTTCCTGTTTCGGAAAAAGGCTCTGCCGAGAACGGGCACCATGAGACCTTCCGTCTCTGGGAAAGCACAGATCCCCAGTGCTTTTCTGCCTGTGAATAGGCTGCCCAGAGAAGGTGAAGACCAGCAACAGCTTTCAGGGCTGGCCGCTTCCTGGTGGGAGGAGGAGCCGGACGTTTGCCGTTTCGGAAAAAGGCACTGCCGAGAACGGGCACCATGAGACCTTGCGTCTCTGGGAAAGCACAGATCCCCAGTGCTGTTGTGCCTGTGAATAGGCTGCCAAGGGAAGGCGAAGACCAGCAGCAGCTTTCAGGGCTGGCCCCTTCCTTGTGGGAAGAGGAGCCGGACGTTTGCCGTTTCGGAAAAAGGCTCTGCCGAAAACGGGCACCATGAGACCTTGCGTCTCTGGGAAAGCACAGATCCCCAGTGCTGTTGTGCCTGTGAATAGGCTGCCCAGGGAAGGTGAAGAGCAGCAACAGCTTTCAGGGCTGGCCCCTTCCTGGTGGGAGGAGGAGCCGGACGTTTGCCGTTTCGGAAAAAGGCTCTGCCGAGAACGGGCACCATGAGACCTTGCGTCTCTGGGAAAGCACAGATCCCAGGGGCTGTTGTGCCTGTGAATAGGCTGCCCAGGGAAGGCGAAGAGCAGCAAGAGCTTTCAGGGCTGGCCCCTTCCTGGCGGGAAGAGGAGCCGGACGTTTGCCATTTCGGAAAAAGGCTCTGCCGAGAACGGGCACCATGAGACCTTGCGTCTCTGGGAAAGCACAGATCCCCATTGCTGTTGTGCCTGTGAATAGGCTGCCCAGGGAAGGCGAAGACCAGCAACAGCTTTCAGGGCTGGCCCCTTCCTGGCGGGAGAAGGAGCCGGACGTTTGCCGTTTCGGAAAAAGGCTCTGCCGAGAACGGGCACCATGAGACCTTGCGTCTCTGGGAAAGCACAGATCCCCAGTGCTGTTGTGCCTGTGAATAGGCTGCCCAGGGAAGGCGAAGACCAGCAGCAGCTTTCAGGTCTGGCCCCTTCCTTGTGGGAAGAGGAGCCGGACGTTTGCCGTTTTGGAAAAAGGCTCTGCTGAGAACGAGTGCCATGAGACGTTCCGCCTATGGAAAGGCAAATATCCCCATTGCTGTTGTGCCTGTGAATAGGCTGCCAAGGGAAGGTGAAGAGCAGCAACAGCTGTCAGGGCTGGCACCTTCCTTGTGGGACAGAAAGCCGGAGATTTGCCTTTTCGGAAAGAGGCTGTGCCGAGAACGATTGCCATGAGATGTCCCATCTGTGGGAAGGCAAAGATCCCCGATGCTGTTGTGCCTGTGAATAGGCTGCCCAGGGAAGGTGAAGAGCAGCAACAGCTGTCAGGGCTGGCACCTTCCTTGTGGGAGAAGGAGCCGGACGTTTCCCGTTTTGGAAAAAGGCTCTGCCGAGAACGGGCACCATGAGACCTTGCGTCTCTGGGAAAGCACAGATCCCCAGTGCTGTTGTGCCTGTGAATAGGCTGCCCAGGGAAGGTGAAGAGCAACAACAGCTTTCAGGGCTGGCCCCTTCCTGGTGGGAGAATGAGCCGGACGTTTGCCTTTTCGGAAAAAGGCACTGCCGAGAACGGGCACCATGAGACATTCCATCTCTGGGAAAGCACAGATCCCCAGGGCTGTTGTGCCTGTGAATAGGCTGCCCAGGGAAGGCGAAGACCAGCAGCAGCTTTCAGGGCTGGCCCCTTCCTGGCGGGAGGAGGAGCCGGACGTTTGCCTTTTCGGAAAAAGGCTCTGCCGAGAACGGGCACCATGAGACCTTGCGTCTCTGGGAAAGCACAGATCCCCAGGGCTGTTGTGCCTGTGAATAGGCTGCCAAGGGAAGGTGATGAGCAGCAACAGCTTTCAGGGCTGGCCCCTTCCTGGAGGGAGAAGGAGCCGGATATTGCCCGTTTCGGTAAAAGGCTCTGCCGAGAACGGGCACCATGACACCTTGCGTCTCTGGGAAAGCACAGATCCCCAGGGCTGTTGTGCCTGTGAATAGGCTGCCCAGGGAAGGTGAAGAGCAGCAGCAGCTTTCAGGGCTGGCCCCTTCCTTGTGGGAAGAGGAGCCGGACATTTCCTGTTTCGGAAAAAGGCTCTGCCGAGAACGGGCACCATGAGACCTTCCGTCTCTGGGAAAGCACAGATCCCCAGTGCTTTTGTGCCTGTGAATAGGCTGCCCAGGGAAGGTGAAGACCAGCAACAGCTTTCAGGGCTGGCCGCTTCCTGGTGGGAGGAGGAGCCGGACGTTTGCCGTTTCGGAAAAAGGCACTGCCGAGAACGGGCACCATGAGACCTTGCGTCTCTGGGAAAGCACAGATCCCCAGGGCTGTTGTGCCTGTGAATAGGCTGCCAAGGGAAGGCGAAGACCAGCAGCAGCTTTCAGGGCTGGCCCCTTCCTTGTGGGAAGAGGAGCCGGACGTTTGCCGTTTCGGAAAAAGGCTCTGCCGAAAACGGGCACCATGAGACCTTGCGTCTCTGGGAAAGCACAGATCCCCAGTGCTGTTGTGCCTGTGAATAGGCTGCACAGGGAAGGTGAAGAGCAGCAACAGCTTTCAGGGCTGGCCCCTTCCTGGTGGGAGGAGGAGCCGGACGTTTGCCGTTTCGGAAAAAGGCTCTGCCGAGAACGGGCACCATGAGACCTTGCGTCTCTGGGAAAGCACAGATCCCCAGTGCTGTTGTGCCTGTGAATAGGCTGCCCAGGGAAGGGGAAGACCAGCAACAGCTTTCAGGGCTGGCCCCTTCCTGGCGGGAAGAAGAGCCGGATGTTTGCCATTTCGGAAAAAGGCTCTGCCGAGAACGGGCACCATGAGACCTTGCGTCTCTGGGAAAGCACAGATCCCCAGTGCTGTTGTGCCTGTGAATAGGCTGCCCAGGGAAGGCGAAGAGCAGCAGCAGCTTTCAGTTCTGGCCCCTTCCTGGCGGGAGAAGGAGCCAGACGTTTGCCGTTTCGGAAAAAGGCTCTGCCGAGAACGGGCACCATGAGACCTTGCGTCTCTGGGAAAGCACAGGACCCCAGGGCTGTTGTGCCTGTGAATAGGCTGCCCAGGGAAGGCGAAGAGCAGCAACAGCATTCAGGGCTCGCCCCTTCCTGGTGGGAGAAGGAGCCAGACTTTTGCCGTTTCGGAAAAAGGCTCTGCCGAGAACGGGCACAATGAGACCTTGCGTCTCTGGGAAACCACAGATCCCCAGTGCTTTTGTGCCTGTGAATAGGCTGCCAAGGGAAGGCGAAGACCAGCAGCAGCTGTCAGGGCTGGCCCCTTAGTGGCGGGAGAAGGAGCCAGACGTTTGCCGTTTCGGAAAAAGGCACTGCCGAGAACGGGCACCATGAGACCTTGCGTCTCTGGGAAAGCACAGATCCCCAGTGCTGTTGTGCCTGTGAATAGGCTGCCCAGGGAAGGCGAAGAGCAGCAACAGCATTCAGGGCTCGCCCCTTCCTGGTGGGAGAAGGAGCCAGACGTTTGCCGTTTCGGAAAAAGGCTCTGCCGAGAACGGGCACCATGAGACATTCCGTCTCTGGGAAAGCACAGATCCCCAGGGCTGTTGTGCCTGTGAATAGGCTGCCCAGGGAAGGCGAAGAGCAGCAGCAGCTTTCAGGGCTCGCCCCTTCCTGGCGGGAGAAGGAGCCAGACGTTTGCCGTTTCGGGAAAAGGCTCTGCCGAGAACGGGCACCAAGAGACCTTGCGTCTCTGGGAAAGCACAGATCCCCAGTGCTGTTGTGCCTGTGAATAGGCTGCCCAGGGAAGGCGAAGAGCAGCAGCAGCTTTCAGGGCTGGCCCCTTCCTTGTGGGAAGAGGAGCCGGACGTTTGCCTTTTCAAAAAGAGGCTCTGCCGAGAACGAGTGCCATGAGACGTTCCGCCTATGGAAAGGCAAATATCCCCAGTGCTGTTGTGCCTGTGAATAGGCTGCCCAGGGAAGGTGAAGACCAGCAACAGCTTTCAGGGCTGGCCCCTTCCTTGTGGGAAGAGGAGCCGGACATTTCCTGTTTCGGAAAAAGGCTCTGCCGAGAACGGGCACCATGAGACCTTCCGTCTCTGGGAAAGCACAGATTCCCAGTGCTTTTGTGCCTGTGAATAGGCTGCCCAGGAAAGGTGAAGACCAGCAACAGCTTTCAGGGCTGGCCACTTCCTGGTGGGAGGAGGAGCCGGACGTTTGCCGTTTCGGAAAAAGGCACTGCCGAGAACGGGCACCATGAGACCTTGCGTCTCTGGGAAAGCACAGATCCCCAGTGCTGTTGTGCCTGTGAATAGGCTGCCAAGGGAAGGCGAAGACCAGCAGCAGCTTTCAGGGCTGGCCCCTTCCTTGTGGGAAGAGGAGCCGGATGTTTGCCGTTTCGGAAAAAGGCTCTGCCGAGAACGGGCACCATGAGACCTTGCGTCTCTGGGAAAGCACAGATCCCCAGTGCTGTTGTGCCTGTGAATAGGCTGCCCAGGGAAGGTGAAGAGCAGCAACAGCTTTCAGGGCTGGCCCCTTCCTGGTGGGAGGAGGAGCCGGACGTTTGCTGTTTCGGAAAAAGGCTCTGCCGAGAACGGGCACCATGAGACCTTGCGTCTCTGGGAAAGCACAGATCCCAGGGGCTGTTGTGCCTGTGAATAGGCTGCCCAGGGAAGGCGAAGAGCAGCAAGAGCTTTCAGGGCTGGCCCCTTCCTGGCGGGAAGAGGAGCCGGACGTTTGCCATTTCGGAAAAAGGCTCTGCCGAGAACGGGCACCATGAGACCTTGCGTCTCTGGGAAAGCACAGATCCCCATTGCTGTTGTGCCTGTGAATAGGCTGCCCAGGGAAGGCGAAGACCAGCAGCAGCTTTCAGGTCTGGCCCCTTCCTGGCGGGAGAAGGAGCCGGACGTTTGCCGTTTTGGAAAAAGGCTCTGCCGAGAACGGGCACCATGAGACCTTGCGTCTCTGGGAAAGCACAGATCCCCAGTGCTGTTGTGCCTGTGAATAGGCTGCCCAGGGAAGGCGAAGACCAGCAGCAGCATTCAGGTCTGGCCCCTTCCTTGTGGGAAGAGGAGCCGGACGTTTGCCGTTTTGGAAAAAGGCTCTGCCGAGAACGAGTGCCATGAGACGTTCCGCCTATGGAAAGGCAAATATCCCCATTGCTGTTGTGCCTGTGAATAGGCTGCCAAGGGAAGGTGAAGAGCAGCAACAGCTGTCAGGGCTGGCACCTTCCTTGTGGGACAGAAAGCCGGAGATTTGCCTTTTCGGAAAGAGGCTGTGCCGAGAACGAGTGCCATGAGATGTCCCATCTGTGGGAAGGCAAAGATCCCCGATGCTGTTGTGCCTGTGAATAGGCTGCCCAGGGAAGGTGAAGAGCAGCAACAGCTATCAGGGCTGGCACCTTCCTTGTGGGAGAAGGAGCCGGACGTTTCCCGTTTTGGAAAAAGGCTCTGCCGAGAACGGGCACCATGAGACCTTGCGTCTCTGGGAAAGCACAGATCCCCAGTGCTGTTGTGCCTGTGAATAGGCTGCCCAGGGAAGGTGAAGAGCAACAACAGCTTTCAGGGCTGGCCCCTTCCTGGTGGGAGAATGAGCCGGACGTTTGCCTTTTCGGAAAAAGGCACTGCCGAGAACGGGCACCATGAGACATTCCATCTCTGGGAAAGCACAGATCCCCAGGGCTGTTGTGCCTGTGAATAGGCTGCCCAGGGAAGGCGAAGACCAGCAGCAGCTTTCAGGGCTGGCCCCTTCCTGGCGGGAGGAGGAGCCGGACGTTTCCTGTTTCGGAAAAAGGCTCTGCCGAGAACGGGCACCATGAGACCTTGCGTCTCTGGGAAAGCACAGATCCCCAGTGCTGTTGTGCCTGTGAATAGGCTGCCCAGGGAAGGTGAAGAGCAGCAGCAGCTTTCAGGGCTGGCCCCTTCCTGGCGGGAAGAGGAGCCGGACGTTTGCCGTTTCGGAAAAAGGCTCTGCCGAAAACGGGCACCATGAGACCTTGCGTCTCTGGGAAAGCACAGATCCCCAGTGCTGTTGTGCCTGTGAATAGGCTGCCCAGGGAAGGCGAAGAGCAGCAGCAGCTTTCAGTTCTGGCCCCTTCCTGGCGGGAGAAGGAGCCAGACGTTTGCCGTTTCGGAAAAAGGCTCTGCCGAGAACGGGCACCATGAGACCTTGCGTCTCTGGGAAAGCACAGGTCCCCAGGGCTGTTGTGCCTGTGAATAGGCTGCCCAGGGAAGGCGAAGAGCAGCAACAGCATTCAGGGCTCGCCCCTTCCTGGTAGGAGAAGGAGCCAGACTTTTGCCGTTTCGGAAAAAGGCTCTGCCGAGAACGGGCACCATGAGACATTCCATCTCTGGGAAAGCACAGATCCCCAGGGCTGTTGTGCCTGTGAATAGGCTGCCAAGGGAAGGCGAAGACCAGCAGCAGCTGTCAGGGCTGGCCCCTTAGTGGCGGGAGAAGGAGCCAGACGTTTGCCGTTTCGGAAAAAGGCACTGCCGAGAACGGGCACCATGAGACCTTGCGTCTCTGGGAAAGCACAGATCCCCAGTGCTGTTGTGCCTGTGAATAGGCTGCCCAGGGAAGGCGAAGAGCAGCAACAGCATTCAGGGCTCGCCCCTTCCTGGTGGGAGAAGGAGCCAGACTTTTGCCGTTTCGGAAAAAGGCTCTGCCGAGAACGGGCACCATGAGACATTCCGTCTCTGGGAAAGCACAGATCCCCAGGGCTGTTGTGCCTGTGAATAGGCTGCCCAGGGAAGGCGAAGAGCAGCAACAGCTTTCAGGGCTCGCCCCTTCCTGGCGGGAGAAGGAGCCAGACGTTTGCCGTTTCGGAAAAAGGCTCTGCCGAGAACGGGCACCATGAGACCTTGCGTCTCTGGGAAAGCACAGATCCTCAGGGCTGTTGTGCCTCTGAATAGGCTGCCCAGGGAAGGCGAAGAGCAGCAGCAGCTTTCAGGGCTGGCCCCTTCCTTGTGGGAAGAGGAGCCGGACGTTTGCCTTTTCAGAAAGAGGCTCTGCCGAGAACGAGTGCCATGAGACGGTCCGCCTATGGAAAGGCAAATATCCCCAGTGCTGTTGTGCCTGTGAATAGGCTGCCAAGGGAAGGTGAAGAGCAGCAACAGCTTTCAGGGCTGGCCCCTTCGTGGCGGGAGAAGGAGCCGGACGTTTGCCTTTTCGGAAAAAGGCTCTGCTGAGAACGGGCACCATGAGACCTTGCATCTCTGGGAAAGCACAGATCCCCAGGGCTGTTGTGCCTGTGAATAGGCTGCCCATGGAAGGTGAAGAGCAACAACAGCTGTCAGGGCTCGCCCCTTCCTGGTGGGAGAAGGAGCCGGACGTTTGCCGTTTTGGAAAAAGGCTCTGCCAAGAACGGGCACCATGAGACCTTGCGTCTCTGGGAAAGCACAGATCCCCAGGGCTGTTGTGCCTGTGAATAGGCTGCCCAGGGCAGGCGAAGACCAGCAACAGCTTTCAGGGCTGGCCCCTTCGTGGCGGGAATAGGAGCCGGACGTTTCCCGTTTCGGAAAAAGGCTCTGCCGAGAACGGGCACCATGAGACCTTGCGTCTCTGGGAAAGCACAGATCCCCAGGGCTGTTGTGCCTGTGAATAGGCTGCCAAGGGAAGGTGATGAGCAGCAACAGCTTTCAGGGCTGGCCCCTTCCTTGTGGGAATAGGAGCCGGACATTTCCCGTTTCGGTAAAAGGCTTTGCCAAGAACGGGCACCATGACACCTTGCGTCTCTGGGAAAGCACAGATCCCCAGGGCTGTTGTGCCTGTGAATAGGCTGCCCAGGGAAGGTGAAGAGCAGCAGCAGCTTTCAGGGCTGGCCCCTTCCTTGTGGGAAGAGGAGCCGGACATTTCCTGTTTCGGAAAAAGGCTCTGCCGAGAACGGGCACCATGAGACCTTCCGTCTCTGGGAAAGCACAGATCCCCAGTGCTTTTGTGCCTGTGAATAGGCTGCCCAGGGAAGGTGAAGACCAGCAACAGCTTTCAGGGCTGGCCGCTTCCTGGTGGGAGGAGGAGCCGGACGTTTGCCGTTTCGGAAAAAGGCACTGCCGAGAACGGGCACCATGAGACCTTGCGTCTCTGGGAAAGCACAGATCCCCAGGGCTGTTGTGCCTGTGAATAGGCTGCCAAGGGAAGGCGAAGACCAGCAGCAGCTTTCAGGGCTGGCCCCTTCCTTGTGGGAAGAGGAGCCGGACGTTTGCCGTTTCGGAAAAAGGCTCTGCCGAAAACGGGCACCATGAGACCTTGCGTCTCTGGGAAAGCACAGATCCCCAGTGCTGTTGTGCCTGTGAATAGGCTGCCCAGGGAAGGTGAAGAGCAGCAACAGCTTTCAGGGCTGGCCCCTTCCTGGTGGGAGGAGGAGCCGGACGTTTGCCGTTTCGGAAAAAGGCTCTGCCGAGAACGGGCACCATGAGACCTTGCGTCTCTGGGAAAGCACAGATCCCCAGTGCTGTTGTGCCTGTGAATAGGCTGCCCAGGGAAGGCGAAGACCAGCAGCAGCTTTCAGGTCTGGCCCCTTCCTGGCGGGAGAAGGAGCCGGACGTTTGCCGTTTTGGAAAAAGGCTCTGCCGAGAACGGGCACCATGAGACCTTGCGTCTCTGGGAAAGCACAGATCCCCAGTGCTGTTGTGCCTGTGAATAGGCTGCCCAGGGAAGGCGAAGACCAGCAGCAGCTTTCAGGTCTGGCCCCTTCCTTGTGGGAAGAGGAGCCGGACGTTTGCCATTTTGGAAAAAGGCTCTGCCGAGAACGAGTGCCATGAGACGTTCCGCCTATGGAAAGGCAAATATCCCCATTGCTGTTGTGCCTGTGAATAGGCTGCCAAGGGAAGGTGAAGAGCAGCAACAGCTGTCAGGGCTGGCACCTTCCTTGTGGGACAGAAAGCCGGAGATTTGCCTTTTCGGAAAGAGGCTGTGCCGAGAACGAGTGCCATGAGATGTCCCATCTGTGGGAAGGCAAAGATCCCCGATGCTGTTGTGCCTGTGAATAGGCTGCCCAGGGAAGGTGAAGAGCAGCAACAGCTGTCAGGGCTGGCACCTTCCTTGTGGGAGAAGGAGCCAGACGTTTGCCGTTTCGGAAAAAGGCTCTGCCGAGAACGGGCACCATGAGACCTTGCGTCTCTGGGAAAGCACAGGTCCCCAGGGCTGTTGTGCCTGTGAATAGGCTGCCCAGGGAAGGTGAAGACCAGCAACAGCTTTCAGGGCTGGCCGCTTCCTGGTGGGAGGAGGAGCCGGACGTTTGCCGTTTCGGAAAAAGGCACTGCCGAGAACGGGCACCATGAGACCTTGCGTCTCTGGGAAAGCACAGATCCCCAGGGCTGTTGTGCCTGTGAATAGGCTGCCAAGGGAAGGCGAAGACCAGCAGCAGCTTTCAGGGCTGGCCCCTTCCTTGTGGGAAGAGGAGCCGGACGTTTGCCGTTTCGGAAAAAGGCTCTGCCGAAAACGGGCACCATGAGACCTTGCGTCTCTGGGAAAGCACAGATCCCCAGTGCTGTTGTGCCTGTGAATAGACTGCCCAGGGAAGGTGAAGAGCAGCAACAGCTTTCAGGGCTGGCCCCTTCCTGGTGGGAGGAGGAGCCGGACGTTTGCCGTTTCGGAAAAAGGCTCTGCCGAGAACGGGCACCATGAGACCTTGCGTCTCTGGGAAAGCACAGATCCCCAGTGCTGTTGTGCCTGTGAATAGGCTGCCCAGGGAAGGCGAAGACCAGCAGCAGCTTTCAGGTCTGGCCCCTTCCTGGCGGGAGAAGGAGCCGGACGTTTGCCGTTTTGGAAAAAGGCTCTGCCGAGAACGGGCACCATGAGACCTTGCGTCTCTGGGAAAGCACAGATCCCCAGTGCTGTTGTGCCTGTGAATAGGCTGCCCAGGGAAGGCGAAGACCAGCAGCAGCTTTCAGGTCTGGCCCCTTCCTTGTGGGAAGAGGAGCCGGACGTTTGCCGTTTTGGAAAAAGGCTCTGCCGAGAACGAGTGCCATGAGACGTTCCGCCTATGGAAAGGCAAATATCCCCATTGCTGTTGTGCCTGTGAATAGGCTGCCAAGGGAAGGTGAAGAGCAGCAACAGCTGTCAGGGCTGGCACCTTCCTTGTGGGACAGAAAGCCGGAGATTTGCCTTTTCGGAAAGAGGCTGTGCCGAGAACGAGTGCCATGAGATGTCCCATCTGTGGGAAGGCAAAGATCCCCGATGCTGTTGTGCCTGTGAATAGGCTGCCCAGGGAAGGTGAAGAGCAGCAACAGCTGTCAGGGCTGGCACCTTCCTTGTGGGAGAAGGAGCCAGACGTTTGCCGTTTCGGAAAAAGGCTCTGCCGAGAACGGGCACCATGAGACCTTGCGTCTCTGGGAAAGCACAGGTCCCCAGGGCTGTTGTGCCTGTGAATAGGCTGCCCAGGGAAGGCGAAGAGCAGCAACAGCATTCAGGGCTCGCCCCTTCCTGGTAGGAGAAGGAGCCAGACTTTTGCCGTTTCGGAAAAAGGCTCTGCCGAGAACGGGCACCATGAGACATTCCATCTCTGGGAAAGCACAGATCCCCAGGGCTGTTGTGCCTGTGAATAGGCTGCCAAGGGAAGGCGAAGACCAGCAGCAGCTGTCAGGGCTGGCCCCTTAGTGGCGGGAGAAGGAGCCAGACGTTTGCCGTTTCGGAAAAAGGCACTGCCGAGAACGGGCACCATGAGACCTTGCGTCTCTGGGAAAGCACAGATGCCCAGTGCTGTTGTGCCTGTGAATAGGCTGCCAAGGGAAGGCGAAGACCAGCAGCAGCTTTCAGGGCTGGCCCCTTCCTTGTGGGAAGAGGAGCCGGACGTTTGCCGTTTCGGAAAAAGGCTCTGCCGAAAACGGGCACCATGAGACCTTGCGTCTCTGGGAAAGCACAGATCCCCAGTGCTGTTGTGCCTGTGAATAGGCTGCACAGGGAAGGTGAAGAGCAGCAACAGCTTTCAGGGCTGGCCCCTTCCTGGTGGGAGGAGGAGCCGGACGTTTGCCGTTTCGGAAAAAGGCTCTGCCGAGAACGGGCACCATGAGACCTTGCGTCTCTGGGAAAGCACAGATCCCCAGTGCTGTTGTGCCTGTGAATAGGCTGCCCAGGGAAGGGGAAGACCAGCAACAGCTTTCAGGGCTGGCCCCTTCCTGGCGGGAAGAAGAGCCGGACGTTTGCCATTTCGGAAAAAGGCTCTGCCGAGAACGGGCACCATGAGACCTTGCGTCTCTGGGAAAGCACAGATCCCCAGTGCTGTTGTGCCTGTGAATAGGCTGCCCAGGGAAGGCGAAGAGCAGCAGCAGCTTTCAGTTCTGGCCCCTTCCTGGCGGGAGAAGGAGCCAGACGTTTGCCGTTTCGGAAAAAGGCTCTGCCGAGAACGGGCACCATGAGACCTTGCGTCTCTGGGAAAGCACAGGTCCCCAGGGCTGTTGTGCCTGTGAATAGGCTGCCCAGGGAAGGCGAAGAGCAGCAACAGCATTCAGGGCTCGCCCCTTCCTGGTGGGAGAAGGAGCCAGACTTTTGCCGTTTCGGAAAAAGGCTCTGCCGAGAACGGGCACAATGAGACCTTGCGTCTCTGGGAAACCACAGATCCCCAGTGCTTTTGTGCCTGTGAATAGGCTGCCAAGGGAAGGCGAAGACCAGCAGCAGCTGTCAGGGCTGGCCCCTTAGTGGCGGGAGAAGGAGCCAGACGTTTGCCGTTTCGGAAAAAGGCACTGCCGAGAACGGGCACCATGAGACCTTGCGTCTCTGGGAAAGCACAGATCCCCAGGGCTGTTGTGCCTGTGAATAGGCTGCCCAGGGAAGGCGAAGACCAGCAGCAGCTTTCAGGTCTGGCCCCTTCCTGGCGGGAGAAGGAGCCGGACGTTTGCCGTTTTGGAAAAAGGCTCTGCCGAGAACGGGCACCATGAGACCTTGCGTCTCTGGGAAAGCACAGATCCCCAGGGCTGTTGTGCCTGTGAATAGGCTGCCCAGGGAAGGCGAAGACCAGCAGCAGCTTTCAGGGCTGGCCCCTTCCTTGTGGGAAGAGGAGCCGGACGTTTGCCTTTTCAAAAAGAGGCTCTGCCGAGAACGAGTGCCATGAGACGTTCCGCCTATGGAAAGGCAAATATCCCCAGTGCTGTTGTGCCTGTGAATAGGCTGCCCAGGGAAGGTGAAGACCAGCAACAGCTTTCAGGGCTGGCCCCTTCCTTGTGGGAAGAGGAGCCGGACATTTCCTGTTTCGGAAAAAGGCTCTGCCGAGAACGGGCACCATGAGACCTTCCGTCTCTGGGAAAGCACAGATTCCCAGTGCTTTTGTGCCTGTGAATAGGCTGCCCAGGAAAGGTGAAGACCAGCAACAGCTTTCAGGGCTGGCCACTTCCTGGTGGGAGGAGGAGCCGGACGTTTGCCGTTTCGGAAAAAGGCACTGCCGAGAACGGGCACCATGAGACCTTGCGTCTCTGGGAAAGCACAGATCCCCAGTGCTGTTGTGCCTGTGAATAGGCTGCCAAGGGAAGGCGAAGACCAGCAGCAGCTTTCAGGGCTGGCCCCTTCCTTGTGGGAAGAGGAGCCGGATGTTTGCCGTTTCGGAAAAAGGCTCTGCCGAGAACGGGCACCATGAGACCTTGCGTCTCTGGGAAAGCACAGATCCCCAGTGCTGTTGTGCCTGTGAATAGGCTGCCCAGGGAAGGTGAAGAGCAGCAACAGCTTTCAGGTCTGGCCCCTTCCTGGCGGGAGAAGGAGCCGGACGTTTGCCGTTTTGGAAAAAGGCTCTGCCGAGAACGGGCACCATGAGACCTTGCGTCTCTGGGAAAGCACAGATCCCCAGGGCTGTTGTGCCTGTGAATAGGCTGCCCAGGGAAGGCGAAGACCAGCAGCAGCTTTCAGGGCTGGCCCCTTCCTTGTGGGAAGAGGAGCCGGACGTTTGCCTTTTCAAAAAGAGGCTCTGCCGAGAACGAGTGCCATGAGACGTTCCGCCTATGGAAAGGCAAATATCCCCAGTGCTGTTGTGCCTGTGAATAGGCTGCCCAGGGAAGGTGAAGACCAGCAACAGCTTTCAGGGCTGGCCCCTTCCTTGTGGGAAGAGGAGCCGGACATTTCCTGTTTCGGAAAAAGGCTCTGCCGAGAACGGGCACCATGAGACCTTCCGTCTCTGGGAAAGCACAGATTCCCAGTGCTTTTGTGCCTGTGAATAGGCTGCCCAGGAAAGGTGAAGACCAGCAACAGCTTTCAGGGCTGGCCACTTCCTGGTGGGAGGAGGAGCCGGACGTTTGCCGTTTCGGAAAAAGGCACTGCCGAGAACGGGCACCATGAGACCTTGCGTCTCTGGGAAAGCACAGATCCCCAGTGCTGTTGTGCCTGTGAATAGGCTGCCAAGGGAAGGCGAAGACCAGCAGCAGCTTTCAGGGCTGGCCCCTTCCTTGTGGGAAGAGGAGCCGGATGTTTGCCGTTTCGGAAAAAGGCTCTGCCGAGAACGGGCACCATGAGACCTTGCGTCTCTGGGAAAGCACAGATCCCCAGTGCTGTTGTGCCTGTGAATAGGCTGCCCAGGGAAGGTGAAGAGCAGCAACAGCTTTCAGGGCTGGCCCCTTCCTGGTGGGAGGAGGAGCCGGACGTTTGCTGTTTCGGAAAAAGGCTCTGCCGAGAACGGGCACCATGAGACCTTGCGTCTCTGGGAAAGCACAGATCCCAGGGGCTGTTGTGCCTGTGAATAGGCTGCCCAGGGAAGGCGAAGAGCAGCAAGAGCTTTCAGGGCTGGCCCCTTCCTGGCGGGAAGAGGAGCCGGACGTTTGCCATTTCGGAAAAAGGCTCTGCCGAGAACGGGCACCATGAGACCTTGCGTCTCTGGGAAAGCACAGATCCCCATTGCTGTTGTGCCTGTGAATAGGCTGCCCAGGGAAGGCGAAGACCAGCAGCAGCTTTCAGGTCTGGCCCCTTCCTGGCGGGAGAAGGAGCCGGACGTTTGCCGTTTTGGAAAAAGGCTCTGCCGAGAACGGGCACCATGAGACCTTGCGTCTCTGGGAAAGCACAGATCCCCAGTGCTGTTGTGCCTGTGAATAGGCTGCCCAGGGAAGGCGAAGACCAGCAGCAGCATTCAGGTCTGGCCCCTTCCTTGTGGGAAGAGGAGCCGGACGTTTGCCGTTTTGGAAAAAGGCTCTGCCGAGAACGAGTGCCATGAGACGTTCCGCCTATGGAAAGGCAAATATCCCCATTGCTGTTGTGCCTGTGAATAGGCTGCCAAGGGAAGGTGAAGAGCAGCAACAGCTGTCAGGGCTGGCACCTTCCTTGTGGGACAGAAAGCCGGAGATTTGCCTTTTCGGAAAGAGGCTGTGCCGAGAACGAGTGCCATGAGATGTCCCATCTGTGGGAAGGCAAAGATCCCCGATGCTGTTGTGCCTGTGAATAGGCTGCCCAGGGAAGGTGAAGAGCAGCAACAGCTATCAGGGCTGGCACCTTCCTTGTGGGAGAAGGAGCCGGACGTTTCCCGTTTTGGAAAAAGGCTCTGCCGAGAACGGGCACCATGAGACCTTGCGTCTCTGGGAAAGCACAGATCCCCAGTGCTGTTGTGCCTGTGAATAGGCTGCCCAGGGAAGGTGAAGAGCAACAACAGCTTTCAGGGCTGGCCCCTTCCTTGTGGGAAGAGGAGCCGGACGTTTGCCTTTTCAAAAAGAGGCTCTGCCGAGAACGAGTGCCATGAGACGTTCCGCCTATGGAAAGGCAAATATCCCCAGTGCTGTTGTGCCTGTGAATAGGCTGCCCAGGGAAGGTGAAGACCAGCAACAGCTTTCAGGGCTGGCCCCTTCCTTGTGGGAAGAGGAGCCGGACATTTCCTGTTTCGGAAAAAGGCTCTGCCGAGAACGGGCACCATGAGACCTTCCGTCTCTGGGAAAGCACAGATTCCCAGTGCTTTTGTGCCTGTGAATAGGCTGCCCAGGAAAGGTGAAGACCAGCAACAGCTTTCAGGGCTGGCCACTTCCTGGTGGGAGGAGGAGCCGGACGTTTGCCGTTTCGGAAAAAGGCACTGCCGAGAACGGGCACCATGAGACCTTGCGTCTCTGGGAAAGCACAGATCCCCAGTGCTGTTGTGCCTGTGAATAGGCTGCCAAGGGAAGGCGAAGACCAGCAGCAGCTTTCAGGGCTGGCCCCTTCCTTGTGGGAAGAGGAGCCGGATGTTTGCCGTTTCGGAAAAAGGCTCTGCCGAGAACGGGCACCATGAGACCTTGCGTCTCTGGGAAAGCACAGATCCCCAGTGCTGTTGTGCCTGTGAATAGGCTGCCCAGGGAAGGTGAAGAGCAGCAACAGCTTTCAGGGCTGGCCCCTTCCTGGTGGGAGGAGGAGCCGGACGTTTGCTGTTTCGGAAAAAGGCTCTGCCGAGAACGGGCACCATGAGACCTTGCGTCTCTGGGAAAGCACAGATCCCAGGGGCTGTTGTGCCTGTGAATAGGCTGCCCAGGGAAGGCGAAGAGCAGCAAGAGCTTTCAGGGCTGGCCCCTTCCTGGCGGGAAGAGGAGCCGGACGTTTGCCATTTCGGAAAAAGGCTCTGCCGAGAACGGGCACCATGAGACCTTGCGTCTCTGGGAAAGCACAGATCCCCATTGCTGTTGTGCCTGTGAATAGGCTGCCCAGGGAAGGCGAAGACCAGCAGCAGCTTTCAGGTCTGGCCCCTTCCTGGCGGGAGAAGGAGCCGGACGTTTGCCGTTTTGGAAAAAGGCTCTGCCGAGAACGGGCACCATGAGACCTTGCGTCTCTGGGAAAGCACAGATCCCCAGTGCTGTTGTGCCTGTGAATAGGCTGCCCAGGGAAGGCGAAGACCAGCAGCAGCATTCAGGTCTGGCCCCTTCCTTGTGGGAAGAGGAGCCGGACGTTTGCCGTTTTGGAAAAAGGCTCTGCCGAGAACGAGTGCCATGAGACGTTCCGCCTATGGAAAGGCAAATATCCCCATTGCTGTTGTGCCTGTGAATAGGCTGCCAAGGGAAGGTGAAGAGCAGCAACAGCTGTCAGGGCTGGCACCTTCCTTGTGGGACAGAAAGCCGGAGATTTGCCTTTTCGGAAAGAGGCTGTGCCGAGAACGAGTGCCATGAGATGTCCCATCTGTGGGAAGGCAAAGATCCCCGATGCTGTTGTGCCTGTGAATAGGCTGCCCAGGGAAGGTGAAGAGCAGCAACAGCTATCAGGGCTGGCACCTTCCTTGTGGGAGAAGGAGCCGGACGTTTCCCGTTTTGGAAAAAGGCTCTGCCGAGAACGGGCACCATGAGACCTTGCGTCTCTGGGAAAGCACAGATCCCCAGTGCTGTTGTGCCTGTGAATAGGCTGCCCAGGGAAGGTGAAGAGCAACAACAGCTTTCAGGGCTGGCCCCTTCCTGGTGGGAGAATGAGCCGGACGTTTGCCTTTTCGGAAAAAGGCACTGCCGAGAACGGGCACCATGAGACATTCCATCTCTGGGAAAGCACAGATCCCCAGGGCTGTTGTGCCTGTGAATAGGCTGCCCAGGGAAGGCGAAGACCAGCAGCAGCTTTCAGGGCTGGCCCCTTCCTGGTGGGAGGAGGAGCCGGACGTTTGCCGTTTCGGAAAAAGGCTCTGCCGAGAACGGGCACCATGAGACCTTGCGTCTCTGGGAAAGCACAGATCCCCAGTGCTGTTGTGCCTGTGAATAGGCTGCCCAGGGAAGGTGAAGAGCAGCAGCAGCTTTCAGGGCTGGCCCCTTCCTGGCGGGAAGAGGAGCCGGACGTTTGCCGTTTCGGAAAAAGGCTCTGCCGAAAACGGGCACCATGAGACCTTGCGTCTCTGGGAAAGCACAGATCCCCAGTGCTGTTGTGCCTGTGAATAGGCTGCCCAGGGAAGGCGAAGAGCAGCAGCAGCTTTCAGTTCTGGCCCCTTCCTGGCGGGAGAAGGAGCCAGACGTTTGCCGTTTCGGAAAAAGGCTCTGCCGAGAACGGGCACCATGAGACCTTGCGTCTCTGGGAAAGCACAGGTCCCCAGGGCTGTTGTGCCTGTGAATAGGCTGCCCAGGGAAGGCGAAGAGCAGCAACAGCATTCAGGGCTCGCCCCTTCCTGGTAGGAGAAGGAGCCAGACTTTTGCCGTTTCGGAAAAAGGCTCTGCCGAGAACGGGCACCATGAGACATTCCATCTCTGGGAAAGCACAGATCCCCAGGGCTGTTGTGCCTGTGAATAGGCTGCCAAGGGAAGGCGAAGACCAGCAGCAGCTGTCAGGGCTGGCCCCTTAGTGGCGGGAGAAGGAGCCAGACGTTTGCCGTTTCGGAAAAAGGCACTGCCGAGAACGGGCACCATGAGACCTTGCGTCTCTGGGAAAGCACAGATCCCCAGTGCTGTTGTGCCTGTGAATAGGCTGCCCAGGGAAGGCGAAGAGCAGCAACAGCATTCAGGGCTCGCCCCTTCCTGGTGGGAGAAGGAGCCAGACTTTTGCCGTTTCGGAAAAAGGCTCTGCCGAGAACGGGCACCATGAGACATTCCGTCTCTGGGAAAGCACAGATCCCCAGGGCTGTTGTGCCTGTGAATAGGCTGCCCAGGGAAGGCGAAGAGCAGCAACAGCTTTCAGGGCTCGCCCCTTCCTGGCGGGAGAAGGAGCCAGACGTTTGCCGTTTCGGAAAAAGGCTCTGTCGAGAACGGGCACCATGAGACCTTGCGTCTCTGGGAAAGCACAGATCCTCAGGGCTGTTGTGCCTCTGAATAGGCTGCCCAGGGAAGGCGAAGAGCAGCAGCAGCTTTCAGGGCTGGCCCCTTCCTTGTGGGAAGAGGAGCCGGACGTTTGCCTTTTCAGAAAGAGGCTCTGCCGAGAACGAGTGCCATGAGACGGTCCGCCTATGGAAAGGCAAATATCCCCAGTGCTGTTGTGCCTGTGAATAGGCTGCCAAGGGAAGGTGAAGAGCAGCAACAGCTTTCAGGGCTGGCCCCTTCGTGGCGGGAGAAGGAGCCGGACGTTTGCCTTTTCGGAAAAAGGCTCTGCTGAGAACGGGCACCATGAGACCTTGCATCTCTGGGAAAGCACAGATCCCCAGGGCTGTTGTGCCTGTGAATAGGCTGCCCATGGAAGGTGAAGAGCAACAACAGCTGTCAGGGCTCGCCCCTTCCTGGTGGGAGAAGGAGCCGGACGTTTGCCGTTTTGGAAAAAGGCTCTGCCAATAACGGGCACCATGAGACCTTGCGTCTCTGGGAAAGCACAGATCCCCAGGGCTGTTGTGCCTGTGAATAGGCTGCCCAGGGCAGGCGAAGACCAGCAACAGCTTTCAGGGCTGGCCCCTTCGTGGCGGGAATAGGAGCCGGACGTTTCCCGTTTCGGAAAAAGGCTCTGCCGAGAACGGGCACCATGAGACCTTGCGTCTCTGGGAAAGCACAGATCCCCAGGGCTGTTGTGCCTGTGAATAGGCTGCCAAGGGAAGGTGATGAGCAGCAACAGCTTTCAGGGCTGGCCCCTTCCTTGTGGGAATAGGAGCCGGACATTTCCCGTTTCGGTAAAAGGCTTTGCCAAGAACGGGCACCATGACACCTTGCGTCTCTGGGAAAGCACAGATCCCCAGGGCTGTTGTGCCTGTGAATAGGCTGCCCAGGGAAGGTGAAGAGCAGCAGCAGCTTTCAGGGCTGGCCCCTTCCTTGTGGGAAGAGGAGCCGGACATTTCCTGTTTCGGAAAAAGGCTCTGCCGAGAACGGGCACCATGAGACCTTCCGTCTCTGGGAAAGCACAGATCCCCAGTGCTTTTGTGCCTGTGAATAGGCTGCCCAGGGAAGGTGAAGAGCAGCAACAGCTTTCAGGGCTGGCCGCTTCCTGGTGGGAGGAGGAGCCGGACGTTTGCCGTTTCGGAAAAAGGCACTGCCGAGAACGGGCACCATGAGACCTTGCGTCTCTGGGAAAGCACAGATCCCCAGGGCTGTTGTGCCTGTGAATAGGCTGCCAAGGGAAGGCGAAGACCAGCAGCAGCTTTCAGGGCTGGCCCCTTCCTTGTGGGAAGAGGAGCCGGACGTTTGCCGTTTCGGAAAAAGGCTCTGCCGAAAACGGGCACCATGAGACCTTGCGTCTCTGGGAAAGCACAGATCCCCAGTGCTGTTGTGCCTCTGAATAGGCTGCCCAGGGAAGGTGAAGAGCAGCAACAGCTTTCAGGGCTGGCCCCTTCCTGGTGGGAGGAGGAGCCGGACGTTTGCCGTTTCGGAAAAAGGCTCTGCCGAGAACGGGCACCATGAGACCTTGCGTCTCTGGGAAAGCACAGATCCCCAGTGCTGTTGTGCCTGTGAATAGGCTGCCCAGGGAAGGCGAAGACCAGCAGCAGCTTTCAGGTCTGGCCCCTTCCTGGCGGGAGAAGGAGCCGGACGTTTGCCGTTTTGGAAAAAGGCTCTGCCGAGAACGGGCACCATGAGACCTTGCGTCTCTGGGAAAGCACAGATCCCCAGTGCTGTTGTGCCTGTGAATAGGCTGCCCAGGGAAGGCGAAGACCAGCAGCAGCTTTCAGGTCTGGCCCCTTCCTTGTGGGAAGAGGAGCCGGACGTTTGCCGTTTTGGAAAAAGGCTCTGCCGAGAACGAGTGCCATGAGACGTTCCGCCTATGGAAAGGCAAATATCCCCATTGCTGTTGTGCCTGTGAATAGGCTGCCAAGGGAAGGTGAAGAGCAGCAACAGCTGTCAGGGCTGGCACCTTCCTTGTGGGACAAAAAGCCGGAGATTTGCCTTTTCGGAAAGAGGCTGTGCCGAGAACGAGTGCCATGAGATGTCCCATCTGTGGGAAGGCAAAGATCCCCGATGCTGTTGTGCCTGTGAATAGGCTGCCCAGGGAAGGTGAAGAGCAGCAACAGCTGTCAGGGCTGGCACCTTCCTTGTGGGAGAAGGAGCCAGACGTTTGCCGTTTCGGAAAAAGGCTCTGCCGAGAACGGGCACCATGAGACCTTGCGTCTCTGGGAAAGCACAGGTCCCCAGGGCTGTTGTGCCTGTGAATAGGCTGCCCAGGGAAGGTGAAGACCAGCAACAGCTTTCAGGGCTGGCCGCTTCCTGGTGGGAGGAGGAGCCGGACGTTTGCCGTTTCGGAAAAAGGCACTGCCGAGAACGGGCACCATGAGACCTTGCGTCTCTGGGAAAGCACAGATCCCCAGGGCTGTTGTGCCTGTGAATAGGCTGCCAAGGGAAGGCGAAGACCAGCAGCAGCTTTCAGGGCTGGCCCCTTCCTTGTGGGAAGAGGAGCCGGATGTTTGCCGTTTCGGAAAAAGGCTCTGCCGAAAACGGGCACCATGAGACCTTGCGTCTCTGGGAAAGCACAGATCCCCAGTGCTGTTGTGCCTGTGAATAGACTGCCCAGGGAAGGTGAAGAGCAGCAACAGCTTTCAGGGCTGGCCCCTTCCTGGTGGGAGGAGGAGCCGGACGTTTGCCGTTTCGGAAAAAGGCTCTGCCGAGAACGGGCACCATGAGACCTTGCGTCTCTGGGAAAGCACAGATCCCCAGTGCTGTTGTGCCTGTGAATAGGCTGCCCAGGGAAGGCGAAGACCAGCAGCAGCTTTCAGGTCTGGCCCCTTCCTGGCGGGAGAAGGAGCCGGACGTTTGCCGTTTTGGAAAAAGGCTCTGCCGAGAACGGGCACCATGAGACCTTGCGTCTCTGGGAAAGCACAGATCCCCAGTGCTGTTGTGCCTGTGAATAGGCTGCCCAGGGAAGGCGAAGACCAGCAGCAGCTTTCAGGTCTGGCCCCTTCCTTGTGGGAAGAGGAGCCGGACGTTTGCCGTTTTGGAAAAAGGCTCTGCCGAGAACGAGTGCCATGAGACGTTCCGCCTATGGAAAGGCAAATATCCCCATTGCTGTTGTGCCTGTGAATAGGCTGCCAAGGGAAGGTGAAGAGCAGCAACAGCTGTCAGGGCTGGCACCTTCCTTGTGGGACAGAAAGCCGGAGATTTGCCTTTTCGGAAAGAGGCTGTGCCGAGAACGTGTGCCATGAGATGTCCCATCTGTGGGAAGGCAAAGATCCCCGATGCTGTTGTGCCTGTGAATAGGCTGCCCAGGGAAGGTGAAGAGCAGCAACAGCTGTCAGGGCTGGCACCTTCCTTGTGGGAGAAGGAGCCAGACGTTTGCCGTTTCGGAAAAAGGCTCTGCCGAGAACGGGCACCATGAGACCTTGCGTCTCTGGGAAAGCACAGGTCCCCAGGGCTGTTGTGCCTGTGAATAGGCTGCCCAGGGAAGGCGAAGAGCAGCAACAGCATTCAGGGCTCGCCCCTTCCTGGTAGGAGAAGGAGCCAGACTTTTGCCGTTTCAGAAAAAGGCTCTGCCGAGAACGGGCACCATGAGACATTCCATCTCTGGGAAAGCACAGATCCCCAGGGCTGTTGTGCCTGTGAATAGGCTGCCAAGGGAAGGCGAAGACCAGCAGCAGCTGTCAGGGCTGGCCCCTTAGTGGCGGGAGAAGGAGCCAGACGTTTGCCGTTTCGGAAAAAGGCACTGCCGAGAACGGGCACCATGAGACCTTGCGTCTCTGGGAAAGCACAGATCCCCAGTGCTGTTGTGCCTGTGAATAGGCTGCCCAGGGAAGGCGAAGAGCAGCAACAGCATTCAGGGCTCGCCCCTTCCTGGTGGGAGAAGGAGCCAGACTTTTGCCGTTTCGGAAAAAGGCTCTGCCGAGAACGGGCACCATGAGACATTCCGTCTCTGGGAAAGCACAGATCCCCAGGGCTGTTGTGCCTGTGAATAGGCTGCCCAGGGAAGGCGAAGAGCAGCAACAGCTTTCAGGGCTCGCCCCTTCCTGGCGGGAGAAGGAGCCAGACGTTTGCCGTTTCGGAAAAAGGCTCTGCCGAGAACGGGCACCATGAGACCTTGCGTCTCTGGGAAAGCACAGATCCCCAGGGCTGTTGTGCCTCTGAATAGGCTGCCCAGGGAAGGCGAAGAGCAGCAGCAGCTTTCAGGGCTGGCCCCTTCCTTGTGGGAAGAGGAGCCGGACGTTTGCCTTTTCAGAAAGAGGCTCTGCCGAGAACGAGTGCCATGAGACGTTCCGCCTATGGAAAGGCAAATATCCCCAGTGCTGTTGTGCCTGTGAATAGGCTGCCAAGGGAAGGTGAAGAGCAGCAACAGCTTTCAGGGCTGGCCCCTTCGTGGCGGGAGAAGGAGCCGGACGTTTGCCTTTTCGGAAAAAGGCTCTGCTGAGAACGGGCACCATGAGACCTTGCGTCTCTGGGAAAGCACAGATCCCCAGGGCTGTTGTGCCTGTGAATAGGCTGCCCAGGGAAGGTGAAGAGCAGCAGCAGCTTTCAGGGCTGGCCCCTTCCTTGTGGGAAGAGGAGCCGGACATTTCCTGTTTCGGAAAAAGGCTCTGCTGAGAACGGGCACCATGACACCTTCCGTCTCTGGGAAAGCACAGATCCCCAGTGCTTTTTTGCCTGTGAATAGGCTGCCCAGGGAAGGTGAAGACCAGCAACAGCTTTCAGGGCTGGCCGCTTCCTGGTGGGAGGAGGAGCCGGACGTTTGCCGTTTCGGAAAAAGGCACTGCCGAGAACGGGCACCATGAGACCTTGCGTCTCTGGGAAAGCACAGATCCCCAGTGCTGTTGTGCCTGTGAATAGGCTGCCAAGGGAAGGCGAAGACCAGCAGCAGCTTTCAGGGCTGGCCCCTTCCTTGTGGGAAGAGGAGCCGGACGTTTGCCGTTTCGGAAAAAGGCTCTGCCGAAAACGGGCACCATGAGACCTTGCGTCTCTGGGAAAGCACAGATCCCCAGTGCTGTTGTGCCTGTGAATAGACTGCCCAGGGAAGGTGAAGAGCAGCAACAGCTTTCAGGGCTGGCCCCTTCCTGGTGGGAGGAGGAGCCGGACGTTTGCCGTCTTGGAAAAAGGCTCTGCCGAGAACGGGCACCATGAGACCTTGCGTCTCTGGGAAAGCACAGATCCCCAGTGCTGTTGTGCCTGTGAATAGGCTGCCCAGGGAAGGCGAAGACCAGCAGCAGCTTTCAGGTCTGGCCCCTTCCTTGTGGGAAGAGGAGCCGGACGTTTGCCGTTTTGGAAAAAGGCTCTGCCGAGAACGAGTGCCATGAGACGTTCCGCCTATGGAAAGGCAAATATCCCCATTGCTGTTGTGCCTGTGAATAGGCTGCCAAGGGAAGGTGAAGAGCAGCAACAGCTGTCAGGGCTGGCACCTTCCTTGTGGGACAGAAAGCCGGAGATTTGCCTTTTCGGAAAGAGGCTGTGCCGAGAACGAGTGCCATGAGATGTCCCATCTGTGGGAAGGCAAAGATCCCCGATGCTGTTGTGCCTGTGAATAGGCTGCCCAGGGAAGGTGAAGAGCAGCAACAGCTGTCAGGGCTGGCACCTTCCTTGTGGGAGAAGGAGCCGGACGTTTCCCGTTTTGGAAAAAGGCTCTGCCGAGAACGGGCACCATGAGACCTTGCGTCTCTGGGAAAGCACAGATCCCCAGTGCTGTTGTGCCTGTGAATAGGCTGCCCAGGGAAGGTGAAGAGCAACAACAGCTTTCAGGGCTGGCCCCTTCCTGGTGGGAGAAGGAGCCGGACGTTTGCCTTTTCGGAAAAAGGCACTGCCGAGAACGGGCACCATGAGACATTCCATCTATGGGAAAGCACAGATCCCCAGGGCTGTTGTGCCTGTGAATAGGCTGCCCAGGGAAGGCGAAGACCAGCAGCAGCTTTCAGGGCTGGCCCCTTCCTGGCGGGAGGAGGAGCCGGACGTTTGCCTTTTCGGAAAAAGGCACTGCCGAGAACGGGCACCATGAGACCTTGCGTCTCTGGGAAAGCACAGATCCCCAGTGCTGTTGTGCCTGTGAATAGGCTGCCCAGGGAAGGTGAAGAGCAGCAGCAGCTTTCAGGGCTGGCCCCTTCCTGGCGGGAGAAGGAGCCGGACGTTTGCCGTTTTGGAAAAAGGCTCTGCCGAGAACGGGCACCATGAGACCTTGCGTCTCTGGGAAAGCACAGATCCCCAGTGCTGTTGTGCCTGTGAATAGGCTGCCCAGGGAAGGCGAAGAACAGCAACAGCTTTCAGGGCTGGCCCCTTCCTGGCGGGAGAAGGAGCCAGACGTTTGCCGTTTCGGAAAAAGGCTCTGCCGAGAACGGGCACCATGAGACCTTGCGTCTCTGGGAAAGCACAGGTCCCCAGGGCTGTTGTGCCTGTGAATAGGCTGCCCAGGGAAGGCGAAGACCAGCAACAGCATTCAGGGCTCGCCCCTTCCTGGCGGGAGAAGGAGCCGGACATTTGCCATTTCGGAAAAAGGCTCTGCCGAGAACGGGCACCATGAGACATTCCGTCTCTGGGAAAGCACAGATCCCCAGGGCTGTTGTGCCTGTGAATAGGCTGCCAAGGGAAGGTGAAGACCAGCAGCACCTTTCAGGGCTGGCCCCTTAGTGGCGGGAGAAGGAGCCAGACGTTTGCCGTTTTGGAAAAAGGCTCTGCCGAGAACGGGCACCATGAGACCTTGCGTCTCTGGGAAAGCACAGATCCCCAGGGCTGTTGTGCCTGTGAATAGGCTGCCCAGGGAAGGCGAAGAGCAGCAACAGCATTCAGGGCTCGCCCCTTCCTGGTGGGAGAAGGAGCCAGACTTTTGCCGTTTCAGAAAAAGGTTCTGCCGAGAACGGGCACCATGAGACATTCCGTCTCTGGGAAAGCACAGATCCCCAGGGCTGTTGTGCCTGTGAATAGGCTGCCCAGGGAAGGCGAAGAGCAGCAACAGCTTTCAGGGCTCGCCCCTTCCTGGTGGGAGGAGGAGCCGGACGTTTGCCGTTTCGGAAAAAGGCTCTGCCGAGAACGGGCACCATGAGACCTTGCGTCTCTGGGAAAGCACAGATCCCCATTGCTGTTGTGCCTGTGAATAGGCTGCCCAGGGAAGGCGAAGAGCAGCAAGAGCTTTCAGGGCTGGCCCCTTCCTGGCGGGAAGAGGAGCCGGACGTTTGCCGTTTTGGAAAAAGGCTCTGCCGAGAACGAGTGCCATGAGATGTCCCATCTGTGGGAAGGCAAAGATCCCCGATGCTGTTGTGCCTGTGAATAGGCTGCCCAGGGAAGGTGAAGAGCAGCAACAGCTGTCAGGGCTGGCACCTTCCTTGTGGGAGAAGGAGCCGGACGTTTCCCGTTTTGGAAAAAGGCTCTGCCGAGAACGGGCACCATGAGACCTTGCGTCTCTGGGAAAGCACAGATCCCCAGTGCTGTTGTGCCTGTGAATAGGCTGCCCAGGGAAGGTGAAGAGCAACAACAGCTTTCAGGGCTGGCCCCTTCCTGGTGGACGAATGAGCCGGACGTTTGCCTTTTCGGAAAAAGGCACTGCCGAGAACGGGCACCATGAGACATTCCATCTCTGGGAAAGCACAGATCCCCAGGGCTGTTGTGCCTGTGAATAGGCTGCCCAGGGAAGGCGAAGACCAGCAGCAGCTTTCAGGGCTGGCCCCTTCCTGGCGGGAGGAGGAGCCGGACGTTTGCCTTTTCGGAAAAAGGCACTGCCGAGAACGGGCACCATGAGACCTTGCGTCTCTGGGAAAGCACAGATCCCCAGTGCTGTTGTGCCTGTGAATAGGCTGCCCAGGGAAGGTGAAGAGCAGCAGCAGCTTTCAGGGCTGGCCCCTTCCTGGCGGGAGAAGGAGCCGGACGTTTGCCGTTTTGGAAAAAGGCTCTGCCGAGAACGGGCACCATGAGACCTTGCGTCTCTGGGAAAGCACAGATCCCCAGTGCTGTTGTGCCTGTGAATAGGCTGCCCAGGGAAGGCGAAGAACAGCAACAGCTTTCAGGGCTGGCCCCTTCCTGGCGGGAGAAGGAGCCAGACGTTTGCCGTTTCGGAAAAAGGCTCTGCCGAGAACGGGCACCATGAGACCTTGCGTCTCTGGGAAAGCACAGGTCCCCAGGGCTGTTGTGCCTGTGAATAGGCTGCCCAGGGAAGGCGAAGAGCAGCAACAGCATTCAGGGCTCGCCCCTTCCTGGCGGGAGAAGGAGCCGGACATTTGCCGTTTCGGAAAAAGGCTCTGCCGAGAACGGGCACCATGAGACATTCCGTCTCTGGGAAAGCACAGATCCCCAGGGCTGTTGTGCCTGTGAATAGGCTGCCAAGGGAAGGTGAAGACCAGCAGCAGCTTTCAGGGCTGGCCCCTTAGTGGCGGGAGAAGGAGCCAGACGTTTGCCGTTTCGGAAAAAGGCTCTGCCGAGAACGGGCACCATGAGACCTTGCGTCTCTGGGAAAGCACAGATCCCCAGGGCTGTTGTGCCTGTGAATAGGCTGCCCAGGGAAGGCGAAGAGCAGCAACAGCATTCAGGGCTCGCCCCTTCCTGGTGGGAGAAGGAGCCAGACTTTTGCCGTTTCGGAAAAAGGTTCTGCCGAGAACGGGCACCATGAGACATTCCGTCTCTGGGAAAGCACAGATCCCCAGGGCTGTTGTGCCTGTGAATAGGCTGCCCAGGGAAGGCGAAGAGCAGCAACAGCTTTCAGGGCTCGCCCCTTCCTGGTGGGAGGAGGAGCCGGACGTTTGCCGTTTCGGAAAAAGGCTCTGCCGAGAACGGGCACCATGAGACCTTGCGTCTCTGGGAAAGCACAGATCCCAGGGGCTGTTGTGCCTGTGAATAGGCTGCCCAGGGAAGGCGAAGAGCAGCAAGAGCTTTCAGGGCTGGCCCCTTCCTGGCGGGAAGAGGAGCCGGACGTTTGCCATTTCGGAAAAAGGCTCTGCCGAGAACGGGCACCATGAGACATTCCGTCTCTGGGAAAGCACAGATCCCCAGTGCTGTTGTGCCTGTGAATAGGCTGCCCAGGGAAGGCGAAGACCAGCAGCAGCTTTCAGGTCTGGCCCCTTCCTGGCGGGAGAAGGAGCCAGACGTTTGCCGTTTCGGAAAAAGGCTCTGCCGAGAACGGGCACCATGAGACCTTGCGTCTCTGGGAAAGCACAGATCCCCAGTGCTGTTGTGCCTGTGAATAGGCTGCCCAGGGAAGGCGAAGACCAGCAGCAGCTTTCAGGTCTGGCCCCTTCCTTGTGGGAAGAGGAGCCGGACGTTTGCCGTTTTGGAAAAAGGCTCTGCCGAGAACGAGTGCCATGAGACGTTCCGCCTATGGAAAGGCAAATATCCCCATTGCTGTTGTGCCTGTGAATAGGCTGCCAAGGGAAGGTGAAGAGCAGCAACAGCTGTCAGGGCTGGCACCTTCCTTGTGGGACAGAAAGCCGGAGATTTGCCTTTTCGGAAAGAGGCTGTGCCGAGAACGAGTGCCATGAGATGTCCCATCTGTGGGAAGGCAAAGATCCCCGATGCTGTTGTGCCTGTGAATAGGCTGCCCAGGGAAGGTGAAGAGCAGCAACAGCTGTCAGGGCTGGCACCTTCCTTGTGGGAGAAGGAGCCGGACGTTTCCCGTTTTGGAAAAAGGCTCTGCCGAGAACGGGCACCATGAGACCTTGCGTCTCTGGGAAAAGCACAGATCCCCAGTGCTGTTGTGCCTGTGAATAGGCTGCCCAGGGAAGGTGAAGAGCAACAACAGCTTTCAGGGCTGGCCCCTTCCTGGTGGGAGAATGAGCCGGACGTTTGCCTTTTCGGAAAAAGGCACTGCCGAGAACGGGCACCATGAGACCTTGCGTCTCTGGGAAAGCACAGATCCCCAGGGCTGTTGTGCCTGTGAATAGGCTGCCCAGGGAAGGCGAAGACCAGCAGCAGCTTTCAGGGCTGGCCCCTTCCTGGCGGGAGGAGGAGCCGGACGTTTGCCTTTTCGGAAAAAGGCACTGCCGAGAACGGGCACCATGAGACCTTGCGTCTCTGGGAAAGCACAGATCCCCAGGGCTGTTGTGCCTGTGAATAGGCTGCCCAGGGAAGGCGAAGAGCAGCAAGAGCTTTCAGGGCTGGCCCCTTCCTGGCGGGAAGAGGAGCCGGACGTTTGCCGTTTCGGAAAAAGTCTCTGCCGAAAACGGGCACCATGAGACCTTGCGTCTCTGGGAAAGCACAGATCCCCAGTGCTGTTGTGCCTGTGAATAGGCTGCCCAGGGAAGGCGAAGAGCAGCAGCAGCTTTCAGTTCTGGCCCCTTCCTGGCGGGAGAAGGAGCCAGACGTTTGCCGTTTCGGAAAAAGGCTCTGCCGAGAACGGGCACCATGAGACCTTGCGTCTCTGGGAAAGCACAGGTCCCCAGGGCTGTTGTGCCTGTGAATAGGCTGCCCAGGGAAGGCGAAGAGCAGCAACAGCATTCAGGGCTCGCCCCTTCCTGGTGGGAGAAGGAGCCAGACTTTTGCCGTTTCGGAAAAAGGCTCTGCCGAGAACGGGCACCATGAGACATTCCGTCTCTGGGAAAGCACAGATCCCCAGTGCTGTTGTGCCTGTGAATAGGCTGCCCAGGGAAGGCGAAGACCAGCAGCAGCTGTCAGGGCTGGCCCCTTAGTGGCGGGAGAAGGAGCCAGACGTTTGCCGTTTCGGAAAAAGGCTCTGCCGAGAACGGGCACCATGAGACCTTGCGTCTCTGGGAAAGCACAGATCCCCAGGGCTGTTGTGCCTGTGAATAGGCTGCCCAGGGAAGGCGAAGAGCAGCAACAGCATTCAGGGCTCGCCCCTTCCTGGTGGGAGAAGGAGCCAGACTTTTGCCGTTTCGGAAAAAGGTTCTGCCGAGAACGGGCACCATGAGACATTCCGTCTCTGGGAAAGCACAGATCCCCAGGGCTGTTGTGCCTGTGAATAGGCTGCCCAGGGAAGGCGAAGAGCAGCAACAGCTTTCAGGGCTCGCCCCTTCCTGGCGGGAGAAGGAGCCAGACGTTTGCCGTTTCGGAAAAAGGCTCTGCCGAGAACGGGCACCATGAGACCTTCCGTCTCTGGGAAAGCACAGATCCCCAGTGTTGTTGTGCCTGTGAATAGGCTGCCCAGGGAAGGTGAAGAGCAGCAACAGCTTTCAGGGCTGGCCCCTTCCTGGCGGGAGAAGGAGCCGGACGTTTGCCGTTTCGGAAAAAGGCTCTGCCGAGAACGGGCACCATGAGACCTTGCGTCTCTGGGAAAGCACAGATCCCCAGTGCTGTTGTGCCTGTGAATAGGCTGCCCAGGGAAGGTGAAGACCAGCAGCAGCTTTCAGGTCTGGCCCCTTCGTGGTGGGAAGAGGAGCCGGACGTTTGCCGTTTTGGAAAAAGGCTCTGCCGAGAACGAGTGCCATGAGACGTTCCGCCTATGGAAAGGCAAATATCCGCATTGCTGTTGTGCCTGTGAATAGGCTGCCCAGGGAAGGTGAAGAGCAGCAACAGCTTTCAGGGCTGACCCCTTCCTGGTGGGAGAAGGAGCCGGACGTTTCCCATTTCGGAAAAAGGCTCTGCCGAGAACGGGCACCATGAGACCTTGCGTCTCTGGGAAAGCACAGATCCCCATTGCTGTTGTGCCTGTGAATAGGCTGCCCAGGGAAGGTGAAGAGCAGCAACAGCTTTCAGGGCTGGCCCCTTCCTGGCGGGAGAAGGAGCCAGACGTTTGCCGTTTCGGAAAAAGGCTCTGCCGAGAACGGGCACCATGAGACATTGCGTCTCTGGGAAAGCACAGATCCCCAGGGCTGTTGTGCCTGTGAATAGGCTGCCCAGGGAAGGTGAAGAGCAGCAACAGCTTTCAGGGCTGGCCCCTTCCTGGCGGGAGAAGGAGCCAGACGTTTGCCGTTTTGGAAAAAGGCTCTGCCGAGAACGGGCACCATGAGACCTTGCGTCTCTGGGAAAGCACAGATCCCCAGTGCTGTTGTGCCTGTGAATAGGCTGCCCAGGGAAGGCGAAGAGCAGCAGCAGCTTTCAGTTCTGGCCCCTTCCTGGCGGGAGAAGGAGCCGGACATTTGCCGTTTCGGAAAAAGGCTCTGCCGAGAACGGGCACCATGAGACATTCCGTCTCTGGGAAAGCACAGATCCCCAGGGCTGTTGTGCCTGTGAATAGGCTGCCAAGGGAAGGCGAAGACCAGCAGCAGCTGTCAGGGCTGGCCCCTTCCTGGCGCTAGAAGGAGCCAGACGTTTGCCGTTTCGGAAAAAGGCTCTGCCGAGAACGGGCACCATGAGACCTTGCGTCTCTGGGAAAGCACAGATCCCCAGGGCTGTTGTGCCTGTGAATAGGCTGCCCAGGGAAGGTGAAGAGCAGCAACAGCTTTAAGGCCTGGCCCCTTCCTGGCGGGAGAAGGAGCCAGACGTTTGCCGTTTCGGAAAAAGGCTCTGCCGAGAACGGGCACCATGAGACATTCCATCTCTGGGAAAGCACAGATCCCCAGTGCTGTTGTGCCTGTGAATAGGCTGCCCAGGGAAGGCGAAGAGCAGCAACAGCTTTCAGGTCTGGCCCCTTCCTGGCGGGAGAAGGAGCCGGACGTTTCCCGTTTCGGAAAAAGGCTCTGCCGAGAACGGGCACCATGAGACCTTGCGTCTCTGGGAAAGCACAGATCCCCAGGGCTGTTGTGCCTGTGAATAGGCTGCCAAGGGAAGGCAAAGAACAGCAACAGCTTTCAGGGCTGGCCCCTTCCTGGCGGGAGAAGGAGCCAGACGTTTGCCGTTTCGGAAAAAGGCTCTGCCGAGGACGGGCACCATGAGACCTTGCGTCTCTGGGAAAGCACAGATCCCCAGGGCTGTTGTGCCTGTGAATAGGCTGCCCAGGGAAGGCGAAGAGCAGCAACAGCATTCAGGGCTCGCCCCTTCCTGGCGGGAGAAGGAGCCAGACGTTTGCCGTTTCGGAAAAAGGCTGTGCCGAGAACGGGCACCATGAGACCTTGCGTCTCTGGGAAAGCACAGATCCCCAGGGCTGTTGTGCCTGTGAATAGGCTGCCCAGGGAAGGCGAAGAGCAGCAACAGCATTCAGGGCTCGCCCCTTCCTGGCGGGAGAAGGAGCCAGACGTTTGCCGTTTCGGAAAAAGGCTCTGCCGAGAACGGGCACCATGAGACCTTGCGTCTCTGGGAAAGCACAGATCCCCAGTGCTGTTGTGCCTGTGAATAGGCTGCCCAGGGAAGGTGAAGACCAGCAGCAGCTTTCAGGTCTGGCCCCTTCCTTGTGGGAAGAGGAGCCGGACGTTTGCCCTTTTGGAAAAAGACTCTGCCGAGAACGAGTGCCATGAGACGTTCCGCCTATGGAAAGGCAAATATCCCCATTGCTGTTGTGCCTGTGAATAGGCTGCCCAGGGAAGGTGAAGAGCAGCAACAGCTTTCAGGGCTGACCCCTTCCTGGTGGGAGAAGGAGCCAGACGTTTGCCGTTTCGGAAAAAGGCTCTGCCGAGAACGGGCACCATGAGACCTTCCGTTTCTGGGAAAGCACAGATCCCCAGTGCTGTTGTGCCTGTGAATAGGCTGCCCAGGGAAGGGGAAGACCAGCAACAGCTTTCAGGGCTGGCCCCTTCCTGGCGGGAGAAGGAGCCAGACGTTTGCCATTTCGGAAAAAGGCTCTGCCGAGAACGGGCACCATGAGACCTTGCGTCTCTGGGAAAGCACAGATCCCCAGGGCTGTTGTGCCTGTGAATAGGCTGCCCAGGGAAGGCGAAGAGCAGCAAGAGCTTTCAGGGCTGGCCCCTTCCTGGCGGGAAGAGGAGCCGGACGTTTGCCGTTTCGGAAAAAGTCTCTGCCGAAAACGGGCACCATGAGACCTTGCGTCTCTGGGAAAGCACAGATCCCCAGTGCTGTTGTGCCTGTGAATAGGCTGCCCAGGGAAGGCGAAGAGCAGCAGCAGCTTTCAGTTCTGGCCCCTTCCTGGCGGGAGAAGGAGCCAGACGTTTGCCGTTTCGGAAAAAGGCTCTGCCGAGAACGGGCACCATGAGACCTTGCGTCTCTGGGAAAGCACAGGTCCCCAGGGCTGTTGTGCCTGTGAATAGGCTGCCCAGGGAAGGCGAAGAGCAGCAACAGCATTCAGGGCTCGCCCCTTCCTGGTGGGAGAAGGAGCCAGACTTTTGCCGTTTCGGAAAAAGGCTCTGCCGAGAACGGGCACCATGAGACATTCCGTCTCTGGGAAAGCACAGATCCCCAGTGCTGTTGTGCCTGTGAATAGGCTGCCCAGGGAAGGCGAAGACCAGCAGCAGCTGTCAGGGCTGGCCCCTTAGTGGCGGGAGAAGGAGCCAGACGTTTGCCGTTTCGGAAAAAGGCTCTGCCGAGAACGGGCACCATGAGACCTTGCGTCTCTGGGAAAGCACAGATCCCCAGGGCTGTTGTGCCTGTGAATAGGCTGCCCAGGGAAGGCGAAGAGCAGCAACAGCATTCAGGGCTCGCCCCTTCCTGGTGGGAGAAGGAGCCAGACTTTTGCCGTTTCGGAAAAAGGTTCTGCCGAGAACGGGCACCATGAGACATTCCGTCTCTGGGAAAGCACAGATCCCCAGGGCTGTTGTGCCTGTGAATAGGCTGCCCAGGGAAGGCGAAGAGCAGCAACAGCTTTCAGGGCTCGCCCCTTCCTGGCGGGAGAAGGAGCCAGACGTTTGCCGTTTCGGAAAAAGGCTCTGCCGAGAACGGGCACCATGAGACCTTCCGTCTCTGGGAAAGCACAGATCCCCAGTGTTGTTGTGCCTGTGAATAGGCTGCCCAGGGAAGGTGAAGAGCAGCAACAGCTTTCAGGGCTGGCCCCTTCCTGGCGGGAGAAGGAGCCGGACGTTTGCCGTTTCGGAAAAAGGCTCTGCCGAGAACGGGCACCATGAGACCTTGCGTCTCTGGGAAAGCACAGATCCCCAGTGCTGTTGTGCCTGTGAATAGGCTGCCCAGGGAAGGTGAAGACCAGCAGCAGCTTTCAGGTCTGGCCCCTTCGTGGTGGGAAGAGGAGCCGGACGTTTGCCGTTTTGGAAAAAGGCTCTGCCGAGAACGAGTGCCATGAGACGTTCCGCCTATGGAAAGGCAAATATCCGCATTGCTGTTGTGCCTGTGAATAGGCTGCCCAGGGAAGGTGAAGAGCAGCAACAGCTTTCAGGGCTGACCCCTTCCTGGTGGGAGAAGGAGCCGGACGTTTCCCATTTCGGAAAAAGGCTCTGCCGAGAACGGGCACCATGAGACCTTGCGTCTCTGGGAAAGCACAGATCCCCATTGCTGTTGTGCCTGTGAATAGGCTGCCCAGGGAAGGTGAAGAGCAGCAACAGCTTTCAGGGCTGGCCCCTTCCTGGCGGGAGAAGGAGCCAGACGTTTGCCGTTTCGGAAAAAGGCTCTGCCGAGAACGGGCACCATGAGACATTGCGTCTCTGGGAAAGCACAGATCCCCAGGGCTGTTGTGCCTGTGAATAGGCTGCCCAGGGAAGGTGAAGAGCAGCAACAGCTTTCAGGGCTGGCCCCTTCCTGGCGGGAGAAGGAGCCAGACGTTTGCCGTTTTGGAAAAAGGCTCTGCCGAGAACGGGCACCATGAGACCTTGCGTCTCTGGGAAAGCACAGATCCCCAGTGCTGTTGTGCCTGTGAATAGGCTGCCCAGGGAAGGCGAAGAGCAGCAGCAGCTTTCAGTTCTGGCCCCTTCCTGGCGGGAGAAGGAGCCGGACATTTGCCGTTTCGGAAAAAGGCTCTGCCGAGAACGGGCACCATGAGACATTCCGTCTCTGGGAAAGCACAGATCCCCAGGGCTGTTGTGCCTGTGAATAGGCTGCCAAGGGAAGGCGAAGACCAGCAGCAGCTGTCAGGGCTGGCCCCTTCCTGGCACTAGAAGGAGCCAGACGTTTGCCGTTTCGGAAAAAGGCTCTGCCGAGAACGGGCACCATGAGACCTTGCGTCTCTGGGAAAGCACAGATCCCCAGGGCTGTTGTGCCTGTGAATAGGCTGCCCAGGGAAGGTGAAGAGCAGCAACAGCTTTCAGGCCTGGCCCCTTCCTGGCGGGAGAAGGAGCCAGACGTTTGCCGTTTCGGAAAAAGGCTCTGCCGAGAACGGGCACCATGAGACATTCCATCTCTGGGAAAGCACAGATCCCCAGTGCTGTTGTGCCTGTGAATAGGCTGCCCAGGGAAGGCGAAGAGCAGCAACAGCTTTCAGGTCTGGCCCCTTCCTGGCGGGAGAAGGAGCCGGACGTTTCCCGTTTCGGAAAAAGGCTCTGCCGAGAACGGGCACCATGAGACCTTGCGTCTCTGGGAAAGCACAGATCCCCAGGGCTGTTGTGCCTGTGAATAGGCTGCCAAGGGAAGGCAAAGAACAGCAACAGCTTTCAGGGCTGGCCCCTTCCTGGCGGGAGAAGGAGCCAGACGTTTGCCGTTTCGGAAAAAGGCTCTGCCGAGGACGGGCACCATGAGACCTTGCGTCTCTGGGAAAGCACAGATCCCCAGGGCTGTTGTGCCTGTGAATAGGCTGCCCAGGGAAGGCGAAGAGCAGCAACAGCATTCAGGGCTCGCCCCTTCCTGGCGGGAGAAGGAGCCAGACGTTTGCCGTTTCGGAAAAAGGCTGTGCCGAGAACGGGCACCATGAGACCTTGCGTCTCTGGGAAAGCACAGATCCCCAGGGCTGTTGTGCCTGTGAATAGGCTGCCCAGGGAAGGCGAAGAGCAGCAACAGCATTCAGGGCTCGCCCCTTCCTGGCGGGAGAAGGAGCCAGACGTTTGCCGTTTCGGAAAAAGGCTCTGCCGAGAACGGGCACCATGAGACCTTGCGTCTCTGGGAAAGCACAGATCCCCAGTGCTGTTGTGCCTGTGAATAGGCTGCCCAGGGAAGGTGAAGACCAGCAGCAGCTTTCAGGTCTGGCCCCTTCCTTGTGGGAAGAGGAGCCGGACGTTTGCCCTTTTGGAAAAAGACTCTGCCGAGAACGAGTGCCATGAGACGTTCCGCCTATGGAAAGGCAAATATCCCCATTGCTGTTGTGCCTGTGAATAGGCTGCCCAGGGAAGGTGAAGAGCAGCAACAGCTTTCAGGGCTGACCCCTTCCTGGTGGGAGAAGGAGCCAGACGTTTGCCGTTTCGGAAAAAGGCTCTGCCGAGAACGGGCACCATGAGACCTTCCGTTTCTGGGAAAGCACAGATCCCCAGTGCTGTTGTGCCTGTGAATAGGCTGCCCAGGGAAGGGGAAGACCAGCAACAGCTTTCAGGGCTGGCCCCTTCCTGGCGGGAGAAGGAGCCAGACGTTTGCCATTTCGGAAAAAGGCTCTGCCGAGAACGGGCACCATGAGACCTTCAGTCTCTGGGAAAGCACAGATCCCCAGTGCTGTTGTGCCTGTGAATAGGCTGCCCAGGGAAGGCGAAGAGCAGCAGCAGCTTTCAGGGCTGGCCCCTTCCTGGCGGGAGAAGGAGCCGGACGTTTGCCGTTTCGGAAAAAGGCTCTGCCGAGAACGGGCACCATGAGACCTTGCGTCTCTGGGAAAGCACAGATCCCCAGTGCTTTTGTGCCTGTGAATAGGCTGCCCAGGGAAGGTGAAGAGCAGCAACAGCTTTCAGGGCTGGCCCCTTCCTTGTGGGAAGAGGAGCCGGGCGTTTGCCGTTTCGGAAAAAGGCTCTGCCGAGAACGGGCACCATGAGACCTTGCGTCTCTGGGAAAGCACAGATCCCCAGTGCTGTTGTGCCTGTGAATAAGCTGCCCAGGGAAGGCGAAGACCAGCAGCAGCTTTCAGGTCTGGCCCCTTCCTTGTGGGAAGAGGAGCCGGACGTTTGCCGTTTTGGAAAAAGGCTCTGCCGAGAACGAGTGCCATGAGACGTTCCGCCTATGGAAAGGCAAATATCCCCATTGCTGTTGTGCCTGTGAATAGGCTGCCAAGGGAAGGTGAAGAGCAGCAACAGCTGTCAGGGCTGGCACCTTCCTTGTGGGACAGAAAGCCGGAGATTTGCCTTTTCGGAAAGAGGCTGTGCCGAGAACGAGTGCCATGAGATGTCCCATCTGTGGGAAGGCAAAGATCCCCGATGCTGTTGTGCCTGTGAATAGGCTGCCCAGGGAAGGTGAAGAGCAGCAACAGCTGTCAGGGCTGGCACCTTCCTTGTGGGAGAAGGAGCCGGACGTTTCCCGTTTTGGAAAAAGGCTCTGCCGAGAACGGGCACCATGAGACCTTGCGTCTCTGGGAAAGCACAGATCCCCAGTGCTGTTGTGCCTGTGAATAGGCTGCCCAGGGAAGGTGAAGAGCAACAACAGCTTTCAGGGCTGGCCCCTTCCTGGTGGGAGAATGAGCCGGACGTTTGCCTTTTCGGAAAAAGGCACTGCCGAGAACGGGCACCATGAGACCTTGCGTCTCTGGGAAAGCACAGATCCCCAGGGCTGTTGTGCCTGTGAATAGGCTGCCCAGGGAAGGCGAAGACCAGCAGCAGCTTTCAGGGCTGGCCCCTTCCTGGCGGGAGGAGGATCCGGACGTTTGCCTTTTCGGAAAAAGGCACTGCCGAGAACGGGCACCATGAGACCTTGCGTCTCTGGGAAAGCACAGATCCCCAGGGCTGTTGTGCCTGTGAATAGGCTGCCCAGGGAAGGTGAAGAGCAGCAGCAGCTTTCAGGGCTGGCCCCTTCCTGGCGGGAAGAGGAGCCGGACGTTTGCCGTTTCGGAAAAAGTCTCTGCCGAAAACGGGCACCATGAGACCTTGCGTCTCTGGGAAAGCACAGATCCCCAGTGCTGTTGTGCCTGTGAATAGGCTGCCCAGGGAAGGCGAAGAGCAGCAGCAGCTTTCAGTTCTGGCCCCTTCCTGGCGGGAGAAGGAGCCGGACGTTTGCCGTTTTGGAAAAAGGCTCTGCCGAGAACGAGTGCCATGAGACGTTCTGCCTATGGAAAGGCAAATATCCGCATTGCTGTTGTGCCTGTGAATAGGCTGCCCAGGGAAGGTGAAGACCAGCAGCAGCTTTCAGGTCTGGACCCTTCGTGGTGGGAAGAGGAGCCGGACGTTTGCCGTTTTGGAAAAAGGCTCTGCCGAGAACGAGTGCCATGAGACGTTCCGCCTATGGAAAGGCAAATATCCGCATTGCTGTTGTGCCTGTGAATAGGCTGCCCAGGGAAGGTGAAGAGCAGCAACAGCTTTCAGGGCTGGCCCCTTCCTGGCGGGAGAAGGAGCCAGACGTTTCCCGTTTTGGAAAAAGGCTCTGCCGAGAACGGGCACCATGAGACCTTGCGTCTCTGGGAAAGCACAGATCCCCAGTGCTGTTGTGCCTGTGAATAGGCTGCCCAGGGAAGGCGAAGAGCAGCAGCAGCTGTCAGGGCTGGCCCCTTCCTGGCGGTAGAAGGAGCCAGACGTTTGCCGTTTCGGAAAAAGGCTCTGCCGAGAACGGGCACCATGAGACCTTGCGTCTCTGGGAAAGCACAGATCCCCAGGGCTGTTGTGCCTGTGAATAGGCTGCCCAGGGAAGGTGAAGAGCAGCAACAGCTTTCAGGCCTGGCCCCTTCCTGGCGGGAGAAGGAGCCAGACGTTTGCCGTTTCGGAAAAAGGCTCTGCCGAGAACGGGCACCATGAGACCTTGCGTCTCTGGGAAAGCACAGATCCCCAGGGCTGTTGTGCCTGTGAATAGGCTGCCCAGGGAAGGCGAAGAGCAGCAACAGCTTTCAGTGCTGGCCCCTTCCTGGCGGGAGAAGGAGCCGGACGTTTCCCGTTTCGGAAAAAGGCTCTGCCGAGAACGGGCACCATGAGACCTTGCGTCTCTGGGAAAGCACAGATCCCCAGGGCTGTTGTGCCTGTGAATAGGCTGCCAAGGGAAGGCAAAGAACAGCAACAGCTTTCAGGGCTGGCCCCTTCCTGGCGGGAGAAGGAGCCAGACGTTTGCCGTTTCGGAAAAAGGCTCTGCCGAGGACGGGCACCATGAGACCTTGCGTCTCTGGGAAAGCACAGATCCCCAGGGCTGTTGTGCCTGTGAATAGGCTGCCCAGGGAAGGCGAAGAGCAGCAACAGCATTCAGGGCTCGCCCCTTCCTGGCGGGAGAAGGAGCCAGACGTTTGCCGTTTCGGAAAAAGGCTGTGCCGAGAACGGGCACCATGAGACCTTGCGTCTCTGGGAAAGCACAGATCCCCAGGGCTGTTGTGCCTGTGAATAGGCTGCCCAGGGAAGGCGAAGAGCAGCAACAGCATTCAGGGCTCGCCCCTTCCTGGCGGGAGAAGGAGCCAGACGTTTGCCGTTTCGGAAAAAGGCACTGCCGAGAACGGGCACCATGAGACCTTGCGTCTCTGGGAAAGCACAGATCCCCAGTGCTGTTGTGCCTGTGAATAGGCTGCCCAGGGAAGGTGAAGACCAGCAGCAGCTTTCAGGTCTGGCCCCTTCCTTGTGGGAAGAGGAGCCGGACGTTTGCCCTTTTGGAAAAAGACTCTGCCGAGAACGAGTGCCATGAGACGTTCCGCCTATGGAAAGGCAAATATCCCCATTGCTGTTGTGCCTGTGAATAGGCTGCCCAGGGAAGGTGAAGAGCAGCAACAGCTTTCAGGGCTGACCCCTTCCTGGTGGGAGAAGGAGCCAGACGTTTGCCGTTTCGGAAAAAGGCTCTGCCGAGAACGGGCACCATGAGACCTTCCGTTTCTGGGAAAGCACAGATCCCCAGTGCTGTTGTGCCTGTGAATAGGCTGCCCAGGGAAGGGGAAGACCAGCAACAGCTTTCAGGGCTGGCCCCTTCCTGGCGGGAGAAGGAGCCAGACGTTTGCCATTTCGGAAAAAGGCTCTGCCGAGAACGGGCACCATGAGACCTTCAGTCTCTGGGAAAGCACAGATCCCCAGTGCTGTTGTGCCTGTGAATAGGCTGCCCAGGGAAGGCGAAGAGCAGCAACAGCTTTCAGGGCTGGCCCCTTCCTGGCGGGAGAAGGAGCCGGACGTTTGCCGTTTCGGAAAAAGGCTCTGCCGAGAACGGGCACCATGAGACCTTGCGTCTCTGGGAAAGCACAGATCCCCAGTGCTTTTGTGCCTGTGAATAGGCTGCCCAGGGAAGGTGAAGAGCAGCAACAGCTTTCAGGGCTGGCCCCTTCCTTGTGGGAAGAGGAGCCGGGCGTTTGCCGTTTCGGAAAAAGGCTCTGCCGAGAACGGGCACCATGAGACCTTGCGTCTCTGGGAAAGCACAGATCCCCAGTGCTGTTGTGCCTGTGAATAAGCTGCCCAGGGAAGGCGAAGACCAGCAGCAGCTTTCAGGTCTGGCCCCTTCCTTGTGGGAAGAGGAGCCGGACGTTTGCCGTTTTGGAAAAAGGCTCTGCCGAGAATGAGTGCCATGAGACGTTCCGCCTATGGAAAGGCAAAGATCCCCATTGCTGTTGTGCCTGTGAATAGGCTGCCAAGGGAAGGTGAAGAGCAGCAACAGCTGTCAGGGCTGGCACCTTCCTTGTGGGACCGAAAGCCGGAGATTTGCCTTTTCGGAAAGAGGCTGTGCCGAGAACGAGTGCCATGAGATGTCCCATCTGTGGGAAGGCAAAGATCCCCGATGCTGTTGTGCCTGTGAATAGGCTGCCCAGGGAAGGTGAAGAGCAGCAACAGCTGTCAGGGCTGGCACCTTCCTTGTGGGAGAAGGAGCCGGACGTTTCCCGTTTTGGAAAAAGGCTCTGCCGAGAACGGGCACCATGAGACCTTGCGTCTCTGGGAAAGCACAGATCCCCAGTGCTGTTGTGCCTGTGAATAGGCTGCCCAGGGAAGGTGAAGAGCAACAACAGCTTTCAGGGCTGGCCCCTTCCTGGTGGGAGAATGAGCCGGACGTTTGCCTTTTCGGAAAAAGGCACTGCCGAGAACGGGCACCATGAGACCTTGCGTCTCTGGGAAAGCACAGATCCCCAGGGCTGTTGTGCCTGTGAATAGGCTGCCCAGGGAAGGCGAAGACCAGCAGCAGCTTTCAGGGCTGGCCCCTTCCTGGCGGGAGGAGGATCCGGACGTTTGCCTTTTCGGAAAAAGGCACTGCCGAGAACGGGCACCATGAGACCTTGCGTCTCTGGGAAAGCACAGATCCCCAGGGCTGTTGTGCCTGTGAATAGGCTGCCCAGGGAAGGTGAAGAGCAGCAGCAGCTTTCAGGGCTGGCCCCTTCCTGGCGGGAAGAGGAGCCGGACGTTTGCCGTTTCGGAAAAAGTCTCTGCCGAAAACGGGCACCATGAGACCTTGCGTCTCTGGGAAAGCACAGATCCCCAGTGCTGTTGTGCCTGTGAATAGGCTGCCCAGGGAAGGTGAAGAGCAGCAACAGCTTTCAGGGCTGGCCCCTTCCTGGCGGGAGAAGGAGCCAGACGTTTGCCGTTTCGGAAAAAGGCTCTGCCGAGAACGGGCACCATGAGAAACTCCGTCTCTGGGAAAGCACAGATCCCCAGGGCTGTTGTGCCTGTGAATAGGCTGCCCAGGGAAGGCGAAGAGCAGCAACAGCTTTCAGGGCTGGCCCCTTCCTGGCGGGAATACGAGCTGGACGTTTCCCGTTTTGGAAAAAGGCTCTGCCGAGAACGGGCACCATGAGACCTTGCGTCTCTGGGAAAGCACAGATCCCCAGGGCTGTTGTGCCTGTGAATAGGCTGCCCAGGGAAGGCGAAGAGCAGCAGCAGCTTTCAGTTCTGGCCCCTTCCTGGCGGGAGAAGGAGCCGGACATTTGCCGTTTCGGAAAAAGGCTCTGCCGAGAACGGGCACCATGAGACATTCCGTCTCTGGGAAAGCACAGATCCCCAGGGCTGTTGTGCCTGTGAATAGGCTGCCAAGGGAAGGCGAAGACCAGCAGCAGCTGTCAGGGCTGGCCCCTTCCTGGCGGGAGAAGGAGCCAGACGTTTGCCGTTTCGGAAAAAGGCTCTGCCGAGAACGGGCACCATGAGACCTTGCGTCTCTGGGAAAGCACAGATCCCCAGGGCTGTTGTGCCTGTGAATAGGCTGCCCAGGGAAGGTGAAGAGCAGCAACAGCTTTCAGGGCTGGCCCCTTCCTGGCGGGAGAAGGAGCCAGACGTTTGCCGTTTCGGAAAAAGGCTCTGCCGAGAACGGGCACCATGAGACATTCCATCTCTGGGAAAGCACAGATCCCCAGTGCTGTTGTGCCTGTAAATAGGCTGCCCAGGGAAGGCGAAGAGCAGCAACAGCTTTCAGTGCTGGCCCCTTCCTGGCGGGAGAAGGAGCCGGACGTTTCCCGTTTCGGAAAAAGGCTCTGCCGAGAACGGGCACCATGAGACCTTGCGTCTCTGGGAAAGCACAGATCCCCAGGGCTGTTGTGCCTGTGAATAGGCTGCCAAGGGAAGGCAAAGAACAGCAACAGCTTTCAGGGCTGGCCCCTTCCTGGCGGGAGAAGGAGCCAGACGTTTGCCGTTTCGGAAAAAGGCTCTGCCGAGGACGGGCACCATGAGACCTTGCGTCTCTGGGAAAGCACAGATCCCCAGGGCTGTTGTGCCTGTGAATAGGCTGCCCAGGGAAGGCGAAGAGCAGCAACAGCATTCAGGGCTCGCCCCTTCCTGGCGGGAGAAGGAGCCAGACGTTTGCCGTTTCGGAAAAAGGCTGTGCCGAGAACGGGCACCATGAGACCTTGCGTCTCTGGGAAAGCACAGATCCCCAGGGCTGTTGTGCCTGTGAATAGGCTGCCCAGGGAAGGCGAAGAGCAGCAACAGCATTCAGGGCTCGCCCCTTCCTGGCGGGAGAAGGAGCCAGACGTTTGCCGTTTCGGAAAAAGGCTCTGCCGAGAACGGGCACCATGAGACCTTGCGTCTCTGGGAAAGCACAGATCCCCAGTGCTGTTGTGCCTGTGAATAGGCTGCCCAGGGAAGGTGAAGACCAGCAGCAGCTTTCAGGTCTGGCCCCTTCCTTGTGGGAAGAGGAGCCGGACGTTTGCCCTTTTGGAAAAAGACTCTGCCGAGAACGAGTGCCATGAGACGTTCCGCCTATGGAAAGGCAAATATCCCCATTGCTGTTGTGCCTGTGAATAGGCTGCCCAGGGAAGGGGAAGAGCAGCAACAGCTTTCAGGGCTGACCCCTTCCTGGTGGGAGAAGGAGCCAGACGTTTGCCGTTTCGGAAAAAGGCTCTGCCGAGAACGGGCACCATGAGACCTTCCGTTTCTGGGAAAGCACAGATCCCCAGTGCTGTTGTGCCTGTGAATAGGCTGCCCAGGGAAGGGGAAGACCAGCAACAGCTTTCAGGGCTGGCACCTTCCTGGCGGGAGAAGGAGCCAGACGTTTGACATTTCGGAAAAAGGCTCTGCCGAGAACGGGCACCATGAGACCTTCAGTCTCTGGGAAAGCACAGATCCCCAGGGCTGTTGTGCCTGTGAATAGGCTGCCCAGGGAAGGCGAAGAGCAGCAACAGCTTTCAGGGCTGGCCCCTTCCTGGCGGGAGAAGGAGCCGGACGTTTGCCGTTTCGGAAAAAGGCTCTGCCGAGAACGGGCACCATGAGACCTTGCGTCTCTGGGAAAGCACAGATCCCCAGTGCTGTTGTGCCTGTGAATAGGCTGCCCAGGGAAGGTGAAGAGCAGCAACAGCTTTCAGGGCTGGCCCCTTCCTTGTGGGAAGAGAAGCCGGACGTTTGCCGTCTTGAAAAATGCTCTGCCGAGAACGAGTGCCATGAGAGGTTCCGCCTATTGAAAGGCAAATATCCCCAGTGCTGTTGTGCTTGTGAATAGGCTGCCAAGGGAAGGTGAAGAGCAGCAACAGCTTTCAGGGCTGGCCCCTTCATGGCGGGAATACGAGCTGGACGTTTCCCGTTTTGGAAAAAGGCTCTGCCGAGAACGGGCACCATGAGACCTTGCGTCTCTGGGAAAGCACAGATCCCCAGGGCTGTTGTGCCTGTGAATAGGCTGCCAAGGGAAGGCGAAGACCAGCAGCAGCTGTCAGGGCTGGCCCCTTCCTGGCGGGAGAAGGAGCCAGACGTTTGCCGTTTCGGAAAAAGGCTCTGCCGAGAACGGGCACCATGAGACCTTGCGTCTCTGGGAAAGCACAGATCCCCAGTGCTGTTGTGCCTGTGAATAGGCTGCCCAGGGAAGGCGAAGAGCAGCAACAGCATTCAGGGCTCGCCCCTTCATGGCGGGAATACGAGCTGGACGTTTGCCGTTTCGGAAAAAGGCTCTGCCGAGAACGGGCACCATGAGACCTTGCGTCTCTGGGAAAGCACAGATCCCCAGGGCTGTTGTGCCTGTGAATAGGCTGCCCAGGGAAGGCGAAGAGCAGCAGCAGCTTTCAGGTCTGGCCCCTTCCTGGCGGGAGAAGGAGCCGGACGTTTGCCGTTTTGGAAAAAGGCTCTGCCGAGAACGAGTGCCATGAGACGTTCCGCCTATGGAAAGGCAAATATCCCCATTGCTGTTGTGCCTGTGAATAGGCTGCCAAGGGAAGGTGAAGAGCAGCAACAGCTGTCAGGGTTGGCAACTTCCTTGTGGGACAGAAAGCCGGACATTTGCCTTTTCGGAAAGAGGCTCTGCCGAGAACGAGTGCCATGACATGTCCCATCTGTGGGAAGGCAAAGATCCCCGATGCTGTTGTGCCTGTGAATAGGCTGCCCAGGGAAGGTGAAGAGCAGCAATGCCTGTCAGGGCTGGCACCTTCCTTTTGGGAGAAGGAGCCGGACGTTTCCCGTTTTGGAAAAAGGCTCTGCCGAGAACGGGCACCAAGAGACCTTGCGTCTCTGGGAAAGCACAGATCCCCAGTGCTGTTGTGCCTGTGAATAGGCTGCCCAGGGAAGGTGAAGACCAGCAACAGCTTTCAGGGCTGGCCCCTTCGTGGTGGGAGAATGAGCCGGACGGTTGCCTTTTCGGAAAAGGCTCTGCCGAGAACGGGCACCATGAGACCTTGCGTCTCTGGGAAAGCACAGATCCCCAGGGCTGTTGTGCCTGTGAATAGGCTGCCCAGGGAAGGTGAAGAGCAGCAACAGCTTTCAGGGCTGGCCCCTTCCTGGCGGGAGAAGGAGCCAGACGTTTGCCGTTTCGGAAAAAGGCTCTGCCGAGAACGGGCACCATGAGACCTTGCGTCTCTGGGAAAGCACAGATCCCCAGTGCTGTTGTGCCTGTGAATAGGCTGCCCAGGGAAGGCGAAGAGCAGCAACAGCTTTCAGGGCTCGCCCCTTCCTGGTGGGAGAAGGAGCCAGACGTTTGCCGTTTTGGAAAAAGGCACTGCCGAGAACGGGCACCATGAGACCTTGCGTCTCTGGGAAAGCACAGATCCCCAGGGCTGTTGTGCCTGTGAATAGGCTGCCCAGGGAAGGCGAAGACCAGCAGCAGCTTTCAGCTCTGGCCCCTTCCTTGTGGGAAGAGGAGCCGGACGTTTGCCTTTTTGGAAAAACGCTCTGCCGAGAACGAGTGCCATGAGACGTTCCGCCTATGGAAAGGCAAATATCCCCATTGCTGTTGTGCCTGTGAATAGGCTGCCAAGGGAAGGTGAAGAGCAGCAGCAGCTTTCAGGGCTGGCCCCTTCCTTGTGGGAAGAGGAGCCGGACATTTCCTGTTTCGGAAAAAGGCTCTGCCGAGAACGGGCACCATGATACCTTGCGTCTCTGGGAAAGCACAGATCCCCAGTGCTTTTGTGCCTGTGAATAGGCTGCCAAGGGAAGGCGAAGACCAGCAGCAGCTTTCAGGGCTGGCCCCTTCCTTGTGGGAAGAGGAGCCGGACGTTTGCCCTTTCGGAAAAAGGCTCTGCCGAGAACGGGCACCATGAGACCTTGCGTCTCTGAGAAAGCACAGATCCCCAGTGCTGTTGTGCCTGTGAATAGGCTGCCCAGGGAAGGCGAAGAGCAGCAACAGCATTCAGGGCTCGCCCCTTCATGGCGGGAATACGAGCCGGACGTTTGCCGTTTCGGAAAAAGGCTGTGCCGAGAACGGGCACCATGAGACCTTGCGTCTCTGGGAAAGCACAGATCCCCAGGGCTGTTGTGCCTGTGAATAGGCTGCCCAGGGAAGGTGAAGAGCAGCAGCAGCTTTCAGGTCTGGCCCCTTCCTGGCGGGAGAAGGAGCCAGACGTTTGCCGTTTCGGAAAAAGGCTCTGCCGAGAACGGGCACCATGAGACCTTGCGTCTCTGGGAAAGCACAGATCCCAGGGGCTGTTGTGCCTGTGAATAGGCTGCCCAGGGAAGGCGAAGACCAGCAGCAGCTTTCAGGTCTGGCCCCTTCCTTGTGGGAAGAGGAGCCGGACGTTTGCCGTTTTGGAAAAAGGCTCTGCCGAGAACGAGTGCCATGAGACGTTCCGCCTATGGAAAGGCAAATATCCCCATTGCTGTTGTGCCTGTGAATAGGCTGCCAAGGGAAGGTGAAGAGCAGCAACAGCTGTCAGGGTTGGCAACTTCCTTGTGGGACAGAAAGCCGGACATTTGCCTTTTCGGAAAGAGGCTCTGCCGAGAACGAGTGCCATGACATGTCCCATCTGTGGGAAGGCAAAGATCCCCGATGCTGTTGTGCCTGTGAATAGGCTGCCCAGGGAAGGTGAAGAGCAGCAATGCCTGTCAGGGCTGGCACCTTCCTTTTGGGAGAAGGAGCCGGACGTTTCCCGTTTTGGAAAAAGGCTCTGCCGAGAACGGGCACCAAGAGACCTTGCGTCTCTGGGAAAGCACAGATCCCCAGTGCTGTTGTGCCTGTGAATAGGCTGCCCAGGGAAGGTGAAGACCAGCAACAGCTTTCAGGGCTGGCACCTTCGTGGTGGGAGAATGAGCCGGACGGTTGCCTTTTCGGAAAAGGCTCTGCCGAGAACGGGCACCATGAGACCTTGCGTCTCTGGGAAAGCACAGATCCCCAGGGCTGTTGTGCCTGTGAATAGGCTGCCCAGGGAAGGTGAAGAGCAGCAACAGCTTTCAGGGCTGGCCCCTTCCTGGCGGGAGAAGGAGCCAGACGTTTGCCGTTTCGGAAAAAGGCTCTGCCGAGAACGGGCACCATGAGACCTTGCGTCTCTGGGAAAGCACAGATCCCCAGTGCTGTTGTGCCTGTGAATAGGCTGCCCAGGGAAGGCGAAGAGCAGCAACAGCTTTCAGGGCTCGCCCCTTCCTGGTGGGAGAAGGAGCCAGACGTTTGCCGTTTTGGAAAAAGGCACTGCCGAGAACGGGCACCATGAGACCTTGCGTCTCTGGGAAAGCACAGATCCCCAGGGCTGTTGTGCCTGTGAATAGGCTGCCCAGGGAAGGCGAAGACCAGCAGCAGCTTTCAGGTCTGGCCCCTTCCTTGTGGGAAGAGGAGCCGGACGTTTGCCTTTTTGGAAAAACGCTCTGCCGAGAACGAGTGCCATGAGACGTTCCGCCTATGGAAAGGCAAATATCCCCATTGCTGTTGTGCCTGTGAATAGGCTGCCAAGGGAAGGTGAAGAGCAGCAGCAGCTTTCAGGGCTGGCCCCTTCCTTGTGGGAAGAGGAGCCGGACATTTCCTGTTTCGGAAAAAGGCTCTGCCGAGAACGGGCACCATGATACCTTGCGTCTCTGGGAAAGCACAGATCCCCAGTGCTTTTGTGCCTGTGAATAGGCTGCCAAGGGAAGGCGAAGACCAGCAGCAGCTTTCAGGGCTGGCCCCTTCCTTGTGGGAAGAGGAGCCGGACGTTTGCCCTTTCGGAAAAAGGCTCTGCCGAAAACGGGCACCATGAGACCTTGCGTCTCTGAGAAAGCACAGATCCCCAGTGCTGTTGTGCCTGTGAATAGGCTGCCCAGGGAAGGCGAAGAGCAGCAACAGCATTCAGGGCTCGCCCCTTCATGGCGGGAATACGAGCCGGACGTTTGCCGTTTCGGAAAAAGGCTGTGCCGAGAACGGGCACCATGAGACCTTGCGTCTCTGGGAAAGCACAGATCCCCAGGGCTGTTGTGCCTGTGAATAGGCTGCCCAGGGAAGGCGAAGAGCAGCAGCAGCTTTCAGGTCTGGCCCCTTCCTGGCGGGAGAAGGAGCCAGACGTTTGCCGTTTCGGAAAAAGGCTCTGCCGAGAACGGGCACCATGAGACCTTGCGTCTCTGGGACAGCACAGATCCCCAGGGCTGTTGTGCCTGTGAATAGGCTGCCCAGGGAAGGCGAAGACCAGCAGCAGCTTTCAGGTCTGGCCCCTTCCTTGTGGGAAGAGGAGCCGGACGTTTGCCGTTTTGGAAAAAGGCTCTGCCGAGAACGAGTGCCATGAGACGTTCCGCCTATGGAAAGGCAAATATCCCCATTGCTGTTGTGCCTGTGAATAGGCTGCCCAGGGAAGGCGAAGACCAGCAACAGCTGTCAGGGCTGGCCCCTTCCTTGTGGGAAGAGGAGCCGGACGTTTGCCCTTTCGGAAAAAGGCTCTGCCGAAAACGGGCACCATGAGACCTTGCGTCTCTGGGAAAGCACAGATCCCCAGTGCTGTTGTGCCTGTGAATAGGCTGCCCAGGGAAGGTGAAGAGCAGCAAGAGCTTTCAGGGCTGGCCCCTTCGTGGCGGGAGAAGGAGCCGGACGTTTCCCGTTTCGGAAAAAGGCACTGCCGAGAACGGGCACCATGAGACCTTGCATCTCTGGGAAAGCACAGATCCCCAGGGCTGTTGTGCCTGTGAATAGGCTGCCCAGGGAAGGCGAAGAGCAGCAACAGCATTCAGGGCTCGCCCCTTCATGGCGGGAATACGAGCCGGACGTTTGCCGTTTCGGAAAAAGGCTGTGCCGAGAACGGGCACCATGAGACCTTGCGTCTCTGGGAAAGCACAGATCCCCAGTGCTGTTGTGCCTGTGAATAGGCTGCCCAGGGAAGGCGAAGAGCAGCAGCAGCTTTCAGGTCTGGCCCCTTCCTGGCGGGAGAAGGAGCCAGACGTTTGCCGTTTCGGAAAAAGGCTCTGCCGAGAACGGGCACCATGAGACCTTGCGTCTCTGGGAAAGCACAGATCCCCAGGGCTGTTGTGCCTGTGAATAGGCTGCCCAGGGAAGGCGAAGAGCAGCAGCAGCTTTCAGGTCTGGCCCCTTCCTGGCGGGAGAAGGAGCCAGACGTTTGCCGTTTCGGAAAAAGGCTCTGCCGAGAACGGGCACCATGAGACCTTGCGTCTCTGGGAAAGCACAGATCCCAGGGGCTGTTGTGCCTGTGAATAGGCTGCCCAGGGAAGGCGAAGACCAGCAGCAGCTTTCAGGTCTGGCCCCTTCCTTGTGGGAAGAGGAGCCGGACGTTTGCCGTTTTGGAAAAAGGCTCTGCCGAGAACGAGTGCCATGAGACGTTCCGCCTATGGAAAGGCAAATATCCCCATTGCTGTTGTGCCTGTGAATAGGCTGCCAAGGGAAGGTGAAGAGCAGCAACAGCTGTCAGGGTTGGCAACTTCCTTGTGGGACAGAAAGCCGGACATTTGCCTTTTCGGAAAGAGGCTCTGCCGAGAACGAGTGCCATGACATGTCCCATCTGTGGGAAGGCAAAGATCCCCGATGCTGTTGTGCCTGTGAATAGGCTGCCCAGGGAAGGTGAAGAGCAGCAATGCCTGTCAGGGCTGGCACCTTCCTTTTGGGAGAAGGAGCCGGACGTTTCCCGTTTTGGAAAAAGGCTCTGCCGAGAACGGGCACCAAGAGACCTTGCGTCTCTGGGAAAGCACAGATCCCCAGTGCTGTTGTGCCTGTGAATAGGCTGCCCAGGGAAGGTGAAGACCAGCAACAGCTTTCAGGGCTGGCCCCTTCGTGGTGGGAGAATGAGCCGGACGGTTGCCTTTTCGGAAAAGGCTCTGCCGAGAACGGGCACCATGAGACCTTGCGTCTCTGGGAAAGCACAGATCCCCAGGGCTGTTGTGCCTGTGAATAGGCTGCCCAGGGAAGGTGAAGAGCAGCAACAGCTTTCAGGGCTGGCCCCTTCCTGGCGGGAGAAGGAGCCAGACGTTTGCCGTTTCGGAAAAAGGCTCTGCCGAGAACGGGCACCATGAGACCTTGCGTCTCTGGGAAAGCACAGATCCCCAGTGCTGTTGTGCCTGTGAATAGGCTGCCCAGGGAAGGCGAAGAGCAGCAACAGCTTTCAGGGCTCGCCCCTTCCTGGTGGGAGAAGGAGCCAGACGTTTGCCGTTTTGGAAAAAGGCACTGCCGAGAACGGGCACCATGAGACCTTGCGTCTCTGGGAAAGCACAGATCCCCAGGGCTGTTGTGCCTGTGAATAGGCTGCCCAGGGAAGGCGAAGACCAGCAGCAGCTTTCAGCTCTGGCCCCTTCCTTGTGGGAAGAGGAGCCGGACGTTTGCCTTTTTGGAAAAACGCTCTGCCGAGAACGAGTGCCATGAGACGTTCCGCCTATGGAAAGGCAAATATCCCCATTGCTGTTGTGCCTGTGAATAGGCTGCCAAGGGAAGGTGAAGAGCAGCAGCAGCTTTCAGGGCTGGCCCCTTCCTTGTGGGAAGAGGAGCCGGACATTTCCTGTTTCGGAAAAAGGCTCTGCCGAGAACGGGCACCATGATACCTTGCGTCTCTGGGAAAGCACAGATCCCCAGTGCTTTTGTGCCTGTGAATAGGCTGCCAAGGGAAGGCGAAGACCAGCAGCAGCTTTCAGGGCTGGCCCCTTCCTTGTGGGAAGAGGAGCCGGACGTTTGCCCTTTCGGAAAAAGGCTCTGCCGAAAACGGGCACCATGAGACCTTGCGTCTCTGAGAAAGCACAGATCCCCAGTGCTGTTGTGCCTGTGAATAGGCTGCCCAGGGAAGGCGAAGAACAGCAACAGCATTCAGGGCTCGCCCCTTCATGGCGGGAATACGAGCCGGACGTTTGCCGTTTCGGAAAAAGGCTGTGCCGAGAACGGGCACCATGAGACCTTGCGTCTCTGGGAAAGCACAGATCCCCAGGGCTGTTGTGCCTGTGAATAGGCTGCCCAGGGAAGGTGAAGAGCAGCAGCAGCTTTCAGGTCTGGCCCCTTCCTGGCGGGAGAAGGAGCCAGACGTTTGCCGTTTCGGAAAAAGGCTCTGCCGAGAACGGGCACCATGAGACCTTGCGTCTCTGGGACAGCACAGATCCCCAGGGCTGTTGTGCCTGTGAATAGGCTGCCCAGGGAAGGCGAAGACCAGCAGCAGCTTTCAGGTCTGGCCCCTTCCTTGTGGGAAGAGGAGCCGGACGTTTGCCGTTTTGGAAAAAGGCTCTGCCGAGAACGAGTGCCATGAGACGTTCCGCCTATGGAAAGGCAAATATCCCCATTGCTGTTGTGCCTGTGAATAGGCTGCCAAGGGAAGGTGAGGAGCAGCAACAGCTGTCAGGGCTGGCAACTTCCTTGTGGGACAGAAAGCCGGACATTTGCCTTTTCGGAAAGAGGCTCTGCCGAGAACGAGTGCCATGAGATGTCCCACCTGTGGGAAGGCAAAGATCCCCGATGCTGTTGTGCCTGTGAATAGGATGCCCAGGGAAGGTGAAGAGCAGCAATGCCTGTCAGGGCTGGCACCTTCCTTTTGGGAGAAGGAGCCGGACGTTTCCCGTTTTGGAAAAAGGCTCTGCCGAGAACGGGCACCAAGAGACCTTGCGTCTCTGGGAAAGCACAGATCCCCAGTGCTGTTGTGCCTGTGAATAGGCTGCCCAGGGAAGGTGAAGACCAGCAACAGCTTTCAGGGCTGGTCCCTTCCTGGTGGGAGAATGAGCCGGACAGTTGCCTTTTCGGAAAAGGCTCTGCCGAGAACGGGCACCATGAGACCTTGCGTCTCTGGGAAAGCACAGATCCCCAGTGCTGTTGTGCCTGTGAATAGGCTGCCCAGGGAAGGTGAAGAGCAGCAACAGCTTTCAGGGCTGGCCCCTTCCTGGCGGGAGAAGGAGCCAGACGTTTGCCGTTTCGGAAAAAGGCTCTGCCGAGAACGGGCACCATGAGACCTTGCGTCTCTGGGAAAGCACAGATCCCCAGTGCTGTTGTGCCTGTGAATAGGCTGCCCAGGGAAGGCGAAGAGCAGCAACAGCTTTCAGGGCTCGCCCCTTCCTGGTGGGAGAAGGAGCCAGACGTTTGCCGTTTTGGAAAAAGGCACTGCCGAGAACGGGCACCATGAGACCTTGCGTCTCTGGGAAAGCACAGATCCCCAGGGCTGTTGTGCCTGTGAATAGGCTGCCCAGGGAAGGCGAAGACCAGCAGCAGCTTTCAGCTCTGGCCCCTTCCTTGTGGGAAGAGGAGCCGGACGTTTGCCTTTTTGGAAAAACGCTCTGCCGAGAACGAGTGCCATGAGACGTTCCGCCTATGGAAAGGCAAATATCCCCATTGCTGTTGTGCCTGTGAATAGGCTGCCAAGGGAAGGTGAACACCAGCAGCAGCTTTCAGGGCTGGCCCCTTCCTTGTGGGAAGAGGAGCCGGACGTTTGCCCTTTCGGAAAAAGGCTCTGCCGAAAACGGGCACCATGAGACCTTGCGTCTCTGGGAAAGCACAGATCCCCAGTGCTGTTGTGCCTGTGAATAGGCTGCCCAGGGAAGGTGAAGAGCAGCAAGAGCTTTCAGGGCTGGCCCCTTCGTGGCGGGAGAAGGAGCCGGACGTTTCCCGTTTCGGAAAAAGGCACTGCCGAGAACGGGCACCATGAGACCTTGCATCTCTGGGAAAGCACAGATCCCCAGGGCTGTTGTGCCTGTGAATAGGCTGCCCAGGGAAGGCGAAGAGCAGCAACAGCATTCAGGGCTCGCCCCTTCATGGCGGGAATACGAGCCGGACGTTTGCCGTTTCGGAAAAAGGCTGTGCCGAGAACGGGCACCATGAGACCTTGCGTCTCTGGGAAAGCACAGATCCCCAGTGCTGTTGTGCCTGTGAATAGGCTGCCCAGGGAAGGCGAAGAGCAGCAGCAGCTTTCAGGTCTGGCCCCTTCCTGGCGGGAGAAGGAGCCAGACGTTTGCCGTTTCGGAAAAAGGCTCTGCCGAGAACGGGCACCATGAGACCTTGCGTCTCTGGGACAGCACAGATCCCCAGGGCTGTTGTGCCTGTGAATAGGCTGCCCAGGGAAGGCGAAGATCAGCAGCAGCTTTCAGGTCTGGCCCCTTCCTTGTGGGAAGAGGAGCCGGACGTTTGCCGTTTTGGAAAAAGGCTCTGCCGAGAACGAGTGCCATGAGACGTTCCGCCTATGGAAAGGCAAATATCCCCAGTGCTGTTGTGCCTGTGAATAGGCTGCCAAGGGAAGGTGAAGAGCAGCAACAGCTGTCAGGGCTGGCAACTTCCTTGTGGGACAGAAAGCCGGACATTTGCCTTTTCGGAAAGAGGCTCTGCCGAGAACGAGTGCCATGAGATGTCCCATCTGTGGGAAGGCAAAGATCCCCGATGCTGTTGTGCCTGTGAATAGGCTGCCCAGGGAAGGTGAAGAGCAGCAATGCCTGTCAGGGCTGGCACCTTCCTTTTGGGAGAAGGAGCCGGACGTTTCCCGTTTTGGAAAAAGGCTCTGCCGAGAACGGGCACCAAGAGACCTTGCGTCTCTGGGAAAGCACAGATCCCCAGTGCTGTTGTGCCTGTGAATAGGCTGCCCAGGGAAGGTGAAGACCAGCAACAGCTTTCAGGGCTGGCCCCTTCCTGGTGGGAGAATGAGCCGGACGGTTGCCTTTTCGGAAAAGGCTCTGCCGAGAACGGGCACCATGAGACCTTGCGTCTCTGGGAAAGCACAGATCCCCAGTGCTGTTGTGCCTGTGAATAGGCTGCCCAGGGAAGGTGAAGAGCAGCAACAGCTTTCAGGGCTGGCCCCTTCCTGGCGGGAGAAGGAGCCAGACGTTTGCCGTTTCGGAAAAAGGCTCTGCTGAGAACGGGCACCATGAGACCTTGCGTCTCTGGGAAAGCACAGATCCCCAGTGCTGTTGTGCCTGTGAATAGGCTGCCCAGGGAAGGCGAAGAGCAGCAACAGCTTTCAGGGCTCGCCCCTTCCTGGTGGGAGAAGGAGCCAGACGTTTGCCGTTTTGGAAAAAGGCACTGCCGAGAACGGGCACCATGAGACCTTGCGTCTCTGGGAAAGCACAGATCCCCAGGGCTGTTGTGCCTGTGAATAGGCTGCCCAGGGAAGGCGAAGACCAGCAGCAGCTTTCAGGTCTGGCCCCTTCCTTGTGGGAAGAGGAGCCGGACGTTTGCCTTTTTGGAAAAACGCTCTGCCGAGAACGAGTGCCATGAGACGTTCCGCCTATGGAAAGGCAAATATCCCCATTGCTGTTGTGCCTGTGAATAGGCTGCCAAGGGAAGGTGAAGAGCAGCAGCAGCTTTCAGGGCTGGCCCCTTCCTTGTGGGAAGAGGAGCCGGACATTTCCTGTTTCGGAAAAAGGCTCTGCCGAGAACGGGCACCATGATACCTTGCGTCTCTGGGAAAGCACAGATCCCCAGTGCTTTTGTGCCTGTGAATAGGCTGCCAAGGGAAGGCGAAGACCAGCAGCAGCTTTCAGGGCTGGCCCCTTCCTTGTGGGAAGAGGAGCCGGACGTTTGCCCTTTCGGAAAAAGGCTCTGCCGAAAACGGGCACCATGAGACCTTGCGTCTCTGAGAAAGCACAGATCCCCAGTGCTGTTGTGCCTGTGAATAGGCTGCCCAGGGAAGGCGAAGAGCAGCAACAGCATTCAGGGCTCGCCCCTTCATGGCGGGAATACGAGCCGGACGTTTGCCGTTTCGGAAAAAGGCTGTGCCGAGAACGGGCACCATGAGACCTTGCGTCTCTGGGAAAGCACAGATCCCCAGGGCTGTTGTGCCTGTGAATAGGCTGCCCAGGGAAGGCGAAGAGCAGCAGCAGCTTTCAGGTCTGGCCCCTTCCTGGCGGGAGAAGGAGCCAGACGTTTGCCGTTTCGGAAAAAGGCTCTGCCGAGAACGGGCACCATGAGACCTTGCGTCTCTGGGACAGCACAGATCCCCAGGGCTGTTGTGCCTGTGAATAGGCTGCCCAGGGAAGGCGAAGACCAGCAGCAGCTTTCAGGTCTGGCCCCTTCCTTGTGGGAAGAGGAGCCGGACGTTTGCCGTTTTGGAAAAAGGCTCTGCCGAGAACGAGTGCCATGAGACGTTCCGCCTATGGAAAGGCAAATATCCCCATTGCTGTTGTGCCTGTGAATAGGCTGCCCAGGGAAGGCGAAGACCAGCAACAGCTGTCAGGGCTGGCCCCTTCCTTGTGGGAAGAGGAGCCGGACGTTTGCCCTTTCGGAAAAAGGCTCTGCCGAAAACGGGCACCATGAGACCTTGCGTCTCTGGGAAAGCACAGATCCCCAGTGCTGTTGTGCCTGTGAATAGGCTGCCCAGGGAAGGTGAAGAGCAGCAAGAGCTTTCAGGGCTGGCCCCTTCGTGGCGGGAGAAGGAGCCGGACGTTTCCCGTTTCGGAAAAAGGCACTGCCGAGAACGGGCACCATGAGACCTTGCATCTCTGGGAAAGCACAGATCCCCAGGGCTGTTGTGCCTGTGAATAGGCTGCCCAGGGAAGGCGAAGAGCAGCAACAGCATTCAGGGCTCGCCCCTTCATGGCGGGAATACGAGCCGGACGTTTGCCGTTTCGGAAAAAGGCTGTGCCGAGAACGGGCACCATGAGACCTTGCGTCTCTGGGAAAGCACAGATCCCCAGTGCTGTTGTGCCTGTGAATAGGCTGCCCAGGGAAGGCGAAGAGCAGCAGCAGCTTTCAGGTCTGGCCCCTTCCTGGCGGGAGAAGGAGCCAGACGTTTGCCGTTTCGGAAAAAGGCTCTGCCGAGAACGGGCACCATGAGACCTTGCGTCTCTGGGAAAGCACAGATCCCCAGGGCTGTTGTGCCTGTGAATAGGCTGCCCAGGGAAGGCGAAGAGCAGCAGCAGCTTTCAGGTCTGGCCCCTTCCTGGCGGGAGAAGGAGCCAGACGTTTGCCGTTTCGGAAAAAGGCTCTGCCGAGAACGGGCACCATGAGACCTTGCGTCTCTGGGAAAGCACAGATCCCAGGGGCTGTTGTGCCTGTGAATAGGCTGCCCAGGGAAGGCGAAGACCAGCAGCAGCTTTCAGGTCTGGCCCCTTCCTTGTGGGAAGAGGAGCCGGACGTTTGCCGTTTTGGAAAAAGGCTCTGCCGAGAACGAGTGCCATGAGACGTTCCGCCTATGGAAAGGCAAATATCCCCATTGCTGTTGTGCCTGTGAATAGGCTGCCAAGGGAAGGTGAAGAGCAGCAACAGCTGTCAGGGTTGGCAACTTCCTTGTGGGACAGAAAGCCGGACATTTGCCTTTTCGGAAAGAGGCTCTGCCGAGAACGAGTGCCATGACATGTCCCATCTGTGGGAAGGCAAAGATCCCCGATGCTGTTGTGCCTGTGAATAGGCTGCCCAGGGAAGGTGAAGAGCAGCAATGCCTGTCAGGGCTGGCACCTTCCTTTTGGGAGAAGGAGCCGGACGTTTCCCGTTTTGGAAAAAGGCTCTGCCGAGAACGGGCACCAAGAGACCTTGCGTCTCTGGGAAAGCACAGATCCCCAGTGCTGTTGTGCCTGTGAATAGGCTGCCCAGGGAAGGTGAAGACCAGCAACAGCTTTCAGGGCTGGCCCCTTCGTGGTGGGAGAATGAGCCGGACGGTTGCCTTTTCGGAAAAGGCTCTGCCGAGAACGGGCACCATGAGACCTTGCGTCTCTGGGAAAGCACAGATCCCCAGGGCTGTTGTGCCTGTGAATAGGCTGCCCAGGGAAGGTGAAGAGCAGCAACAGCTTTCAGGGCTGGCCCCTTCCTGGCGGGAGAAGGAGCCAGACGTTTGCCGTTTCGGAAAAAGGCTCTGCCGAGAACGGGCACCATGAGACCTTGCGTCTCTGGGAAAGCACAGATCCCCAGTGCTGTTGTGCCTGTGAATAGGCTGCCCAGGGAAGGCGAAGAGCAGCAACAGCTTTCAGGGCTCGCCCCTTCCTGGTGGGAGAAGGAGCCAGACGTTTGCCGTTTTGGAAAAAGGCACTGCCGAGAACGGGCACCATGAGACCTTGCGTCTCTGGGAAAGCACAGATCCCCAGGGCTGTTGTGCCTGTGAATAGGCTGCCCAGGGAAGGCGAAGACCAGCAGCAGCTTTCAGCTCTGGCCCCTTCCTTGTGGGAAGAGGAGCCGGACGTTTGCCTTTTTGGAAAAACGCTCTGCCGAGAACGAGTGCCATGAGACGTTCCGCCTATGGAAAGGCAAATATCCCCATTGCTGTTGTGCCTGTGAATAGGCTGCCAAGGGAAGGTGAAGAGCAGCAGCAGCTTTCAGGGCTGGCCCCTTCCTTGTGGGAAGAGGAGCCGGACATTTCCTGTTTCGGAAAAAGGCTCTGCCGAGAACGGGCACCATGATACCTTGCGTCTCTGGGAAAGCACAGATCCCCAGTGCTTTTGTGCCTGTGAATAGGCTGCCAAGGGAAGGCGAAGACCAGCAGCAGCTTTCAGGGCTGGCCCCTTCCTTGTGGGAAGAGGAGCCGGACGTTTGCCCTTTCGGAAAAAGGCTCTGCCGAAAACGGGCACCATGAGACCTTGCGTCTCTGAGAAAGCACAGATCCCCAGTGCTGTTGTGCCTGTGAATAGGCTGCCCAGGGAAGGCGAAGAACAGCAACAGCATTCAGGGCTCGCCCCTTCATGGCGGGAATACGAGCCGGACGTTTGCCGTTTCGGAAAAAGGCTGTGCCGAGAACGGGCACCATGAGACCTTGCGTCTCTGGGAAAGCACAGATCCCCAGGGCTGTTGTGCCTGTGAATAGGCTGCCCAGGGAAGGTGAAGAGCAGCAGCAGCTTTCAGGTCTGGCCCCTTCCTGGCGGGAGAAGGAGCCAGACGTTTGCCGTTTCGGAAAAAGGCTCTGCCGAGAACGGGCACCATGAGACCTTGCGTCTCTGGGACAGCACAGATCCCCAGGGCTGTTGTGCCTGTGAATAGGCTGCCCAGGGAAGGCGAAGACCAGCAGCAGCTTTCAGGTCTGGCCCCTTCCTTGTGGGAAGAGGAGCCGGACGTTTGCCGTTTTGGAAAAAGGCTCTGCCGAGAACGAGTGCCATGAGACGTTCCGCCTATGGAAAGGCAAATATCCCCATTGCTGTTGTGCCTGTGAATAGGCTGCCAAGGGAAGGTGAGGAGCAGCAACAGCTGTCAGGGCTGGCAACTTCCTTGTGGGACAGAAAGCCGGACATTTGCCTTTTCGGAAAGAGGCTCTGCCGAGAACGAGTGCCATGAGATGTCCCACCTGTGGGAAGGCAAAGATCCCTGATGCTGTTGTGCCTGTGAATAGGATGCCCAGGGAAGGTGAAGAGCAGCAATGCCTGTCAGGGCTGGCACCTTCCTTTTGGGAGAAGGAGCCGGACGTTTCCCGTTTTGGAAAAAGGCTCTGCCGAGAACGGGCACCAAGAGACCTTGCGTCTCTGGGAAAGCACAGATCCCCAGTGCTGTTGTGCCTGTGAATAGGCTGCCCAGGGAAGGTGAAGACCAGCAACAGCTTTCAGGGCTGGCCCCTTCCTGGTGGGAGAATGAGCCGGACAGTTGCCTTTTCGGAAAAGGCTCTGCCGAGAACGGGCACCATGAGACCTTGCGTCTCTGGGAAAGCACAGATCCCCAGTGCTGTTGTGCCTGTGAATAGGCTGCCCAGGGAAGGTGAAGAGCAGCAACAGCTTTCAGGGCTGGCCCCTTCCTGGCGGGAGAAGGAGCCAGACGTTTGCCGTTTCGGAAAAAGGCTCTGCCGAGAACGGGCACCATGAGACCTTGCGTCTCTGGGAAAGCACAGATCCCCAGTGCTGTTGTGCCTGTGAATAGGCTGCCCAGGGAAGGCGAAGAGCAGCAACAGCTTTCAGGGCTCGCCCCTTCCTGGTGGGAGAAGGAGCCAGACGTTTGCCGTTTTGGAAAAAGGCACTGCCGAGAACGGGCACCATGAGACCTTGCGTCTCTGGGAAAGCACAGATCCCCAGGGCTGTTGTGCCTGTGAATAGGCTGCCCAGGGAAGGCGAAGACCAGCAGCAGCTTTCAGCTCTGGCCCCTTCCTTGTGGGAAGAGGAGCCGGACGTTTGCCTTTTTGGAAAAACGCTCTGCCGAGAACGAGTGCCATGAGACGTTCCGCCTATGGAAAGGCAAATATCCCCATTGCTGTTGTGCCTGTGAATAGGCTGCCAAGGGAAGGTGAACACCAGCAGCAGCTTTCAGGGCTGGCCCCTTCCTTGTGGGAAGAGGAGCCGGACGTTTGCCCTTTCGGAAAAAGGCTCTGCCGAAAACGGGCACCATGAGACCTTGCGTCTCTGGGAAAGCACAGATCCCCAGTGCTGTTGTGCCTGTGAATAGGCTGCCCAGGGAAGGTGAAGAGCAGCAAGAGCTTTCAGGGCTGGCCCCTTCGTGGCGGGAGAAGGAGCCGGACGTTTCCCGTTTCGGAAAAAGGCACTGCCGAGAACGGGCACCATGAGACCTTGCATCTCTGGGAAAGCACAGATCCCCAGGGCTGTTGTGCCTGTGAATAGGCTGCCCAGGGAAGGCGAAGAGCAGCAACAGCATTCAGGGCTCGCCCCTTCATGGCGGGAATACGAGCCGGACGTTTGCCGTTTCGGAAAAAGGCTGTGCCGAGAACGGGCACCATGAGACCTTGCGTCTCTGGGAAAGCACAGATCCCCAGTGCTGTTGTGCCTGTGAATAGGCTGCCCAGGGAAGGCGAAGAGCAGCAGCAGCTTTCAGGTCTGGCCCCTTCCTGGCGGGAGAAGGAGCCAGACGTTTGCCGTTTTGGAAAAAGGCACTGCCGAGAACGGGCACCATGAGACCTTGCGTCTCTGGGAAAGCACAGATCCCCAGTGCTGTTGTGCCTCTGAATAGGCTGCCCAGGGAAGGCGAAGAGCAGCAACAGCTTTCAGGGCTCGCCCCTTCCTGGTGGGAGAAGGAGCCAGACGTTTGCCGTTTTGGAAAAAGGCACTGCCGAGAACGGGCACCATGAGACCTTGCGTCTCTGGGAAAGCACAGATCCCCAGTGCTGTTGTGCCTCTGAATAGGCTGCCCAGGGAAGGCGAAGAGCAGCAACAGCTTTCAGGGCTGGCCCCTTCCTGGCGGGAGAATGAGCCAGACGTTTGCCGTTTCGGAAAAAGGCTCTGCCGAGAACGGGCACCATGAGACCTTGCGTCTCTGGGAAAGCACAGATCCCCAGTGCTGTTGTGCCTGTGAATAGGCTGCCCAGGGAAGGCGAAGAGCAGCAACAGCTTTCAGGGCTCGCCCCTTCCTGGTGGGAGAAGGAGCCAGACGTTTGCCGTTTTGGAAAAAGGCACTGCCGAGAACGGGCACCATGAGACCTTGCGTCTCTGGGAAAGCACAGATCCCCAGGGCTGTTGTGCCTGTGAATAGGCTGCCCAGGGAAGGCGAAGACCAGCAGCAGCTTTCAGCTCTGGCCCCTTCCTTGTGGGAAGAGGACCCGGACGTTTGCCTTTTTGGAAAAACGCTCTGCCGAGAACGAGTGCCATGAGACGTTCCGCCTATGGAAAGGCAAATATCCCCATTGCTGTTGTGCCTGTGAATAGGCTGCCAAGGGAAGGTGAAGAGCAGCAACAGCTGTCAGGGCTGGCAACTTCCTTGTGGGACAGAAAGCCGGACATTTGCCTTTTCGGAAAGAGGCTCTGCCGAGAACGAGTGCCATGAGATGTCCCATCTGTGGGAAGGCAAAGATCCCCGATGCTGTTGTGCCTGTGAATAGGCTGCCCAGGGAAGGTGAAGAGCAGCAACGCCTGTCAGGGCTGGCACCTTCCTTTTGGGAGAAGGAGCCGGACGTTTCCCGTTTTGGAAAAAGGCTCTGCCGAGAACGGGCACCAAGAGACCTTGCGTCTCTGGGAAAGCACAGATCCCCAGTGCTGTTGTGCCTGTGAATAGGCTGCCCAGGGAAGGTGAAGACCAGCAACAGCTTTCAGGGCTGGCCCCTTCCTGGTGGGAGAATGAGCCGGACGGTTGCCTTTTCGGAAAAGGCTCTGCCGAGAACGGGCACCATGAGACCTTGCGTCTCTGGGAAAGCACAGATCCCCAGGGCTGTTGTGCCTGTGAATAGGCTGCCCAGGGAAGGTGAAGAGCAGCAACAGCTTTCAGGGCTGGCCCCTTCCTGGCGGGAGAAGGAGCCAGACGTTTGCCGTTTCGGAAAAAGCCTCTGCCGAGAACGGGCACCATGAGACCTTGCGTCTCTGGGAAAGCACAGATCCCCAGTGCTGTTGTGCCTGTGAATAGGCTGCCCAGGGAAGGCGAAGAGCAGCAACAGCTTTCAGGGCTCGCCCCTTCCTGGTGGGAGAAGGAGCCAGACGTTTGCCGTTTTGGAAAAAGGCAATGCCGAGAACGGGCACCATGAGACCTTGCGTCTCTGGGAAAGCACAGATCCCCAGGGCTGTTGTGCCTGTGAATAGGCTGCCCAGGGAAGGCGAAGACCAGCAGCAGCTTTCAGCTCTGGCCCCTTCCTTGTGGGAAGAGGAGCCGGACGTTTGCCTTTTTGGAAAAACACTCTGCCGAGAACGAGTGCCATGAGACATTCCGCCTATGGAAAGGCAAATATCCCCATTGCTGTTGTGCCTGTGAATAGGCTGCCAAGGGAAGGTGAAGAGCAGCAGCAGCTTTCAGGGCTGGCCCATTCCTGGTGGGAAGAGGAGCCGGACATTTCCTGTTTCGGAAAAAGGCTCTGCCGAGAACGGGCACCATGAGACCTTCCGTCTCTGGGAAAGCACAGATCCCCAGGGCTGTTGTGCCTGTGAATAGGCTGCCAAGGGAAGGCGAAGACCAGCAGCAGCTTTCAGGGCTGGCCCCTTCCTTGTGGGAAGAGGAGCCGGACGTTTGCCCTTTCGGAAAAAGGCTCTGCCGAGAAGGGGCACCATGAGACCTTGCGTCTCTGGGAAAGCACAGATCCCCAGTGGTGTTGTGCCTGTGAATAGGCTGCCCAGGGAAGGTGAAGAGCAGCAAGAGCTTTCAGGGCTGGCCCCTTCGTGGCGGGAGAAGGAGCCGGACGTTTCCCGTTTCGGAAAAAGGCACTGCCGAGAACGGGCACCATGAGACCTTGCATCTCTGGGAAAGCACAGATCCCCAGGGCTGTTGTGCCTGTGAATAGGCTGCCCAGGGAAGGCGAAGAGCAGCAACAGCATTCAGGGCTCGCCCCTTCATGGCGGGAATACGAGCCGGACGTTTGCCGTTTCGGAAAAAGGCTCTGCCGAGAACGGGCACCATGAGACCTTGCGTCTCTGGGAAAGCACAGATCCCCAGTGCTGTTGTGCCTGTGAATAGGCTGCCCAGGGAAGGCGAAGAGCAGCAGCAGCTTTCAGGTCTGGCCCCTTCCTGGCGGGAGAAGGAGCCAGACGTTTGCCGTTTCGGAAAAAGGCTCTGCCGAGAACGGGCACCATGAGACCTTTCGTCTCTGGGACAGCACAGATCCCCAGGGCTGTTGTGCCTGTGAATAGGCTGCCCAGGGAAGGCGAAGACCAGCAGCAGCTTTCAGGTCTGGCCCCTTCCTTGTGGGAAGAGGAGCCGGACGTTTGCCGTTTTGGAAAAAGGCTCTGCCGAGAATGAGTGCCATGAGACATTCCGCCTATGGAAAGGCAAATATCCCCATTGCTGTTGTGCCTGTGAATAGGCTGCCAAGGGAAGGTGAAGAGCAGCAACAGCTGTCAGGGCTGGCAACTTCCTTGTGGGACAGAAAGCCGGACATTTGCCTTTTCGGAAAGAGGCTCTGCCGAGAACGAGTGCCATGAGATGTCCCATCTGTGGGAAGGCAAAGATCCCCGATGCTGTTGTGCCTGTGAATAGGCTGCCCAGGGAAGGTGAAGAGCAGCAACGCCTGTCAGGGCTGGCACCTTCCTTTTGGGAGAAGGAGCCGGACGTTTCCCGTTTTGGAAAAAGGCTCTGCCGAGAACGGGCACCAAGAGACCTTGCGTCTCTGGGAAAGCACAGATCCCCAGTGCTGTTGTGCCTGTGAATAGGCTGCCCAGGGAAGGTGAAGACCAGCAACAGCTTTCAGGGCTGGCCCCTTCCTGGTGGGAGAATGAGCCGGACGGTTGCCTTTTCGGAAAAGGCTCTGCCGAGAACGGGCACCATGAGACCTTGCGTCTCTGGGAAAGCACAGATCCCCAGGGCTGTTGTGCCTGTGAATAGGCTGCCCAGGGAAGGTGAAGAGCAGCAACAGCTTTCAGGGCTGGCCCCTTCCTGGCGGGAGAAGGAGCCAGACGTTTGCCGTTTCGGAAAAAGCCTCTGCCGAGAACGGGCACCATGAGACCTTGCGTCTCTGGGAAAGCACAGATCCCCAGTGCTGTTGTGCCTGTGAATAGGCTGCCCAGGGAAGGCGAAGAGCAGCAACAGCTTTCAGGGCTCGCCCCTTCCTGGTGGGAGAAGGAGCCAGACGTTTGCCGTTTTGGAAAAAGGCAATGCCGAGAACGGGCACCATGAGACCTTGCGTCTCTGGGAAAGCACAGATCCCCAGGGCTGTTGTGCCTGTGAATAGGCTGCCCAGGGAAGGCGAAGACCAGCAGCAGCTTTCAGCTCTGGCCCCTTCCTTGTGGGAAGAGGAGCCGGACGTTTGCCTTTTTGGAAAAACACTCTGCCGAGAACGAGTGCCATGAGACATTCCGCCTATGGAAAGGCAAATATCCCCATTGCTGTTGTGCCTGTGAATAGGCTGCCAAGGGAAGGTGAAGAGCAGCAGCAGCTTTCAGGGCTGGCCCATTCCTGGTGGGAAGAGGAGCCGGACATTTCCTGTTTCGGAAAAAGGCTCTGCCGAGAACGGGCACCATGAGACCTTCCGTCTCTGGGAAAGCACAGATCCCCAGGGCTGTTGTGCCTGTGAATAGGCTGCCAAGGGAAGGCGAAGACCAGCAGCAGCTTTCAGGGCTGGCCCCTTCCTTGTGGGAAGAGGAGCCGGACGTTTGCCCTTTCGGAAAAAGGCTCTGCCGAGAACGGGCACCATGAGACCTTGCGTCTCTGGGAAAGCACAGATCCCCAGTGGTGTTGTGCCTGTGAATAGGCTGCCCAGGGAAGGTGAAGAGCAGCAAGAGCTTTCAGGGCTGGCCCCTTCGTGGCGGGAGAAGGAGCCGGACGTTTCCCGTTTCGGAAAAAGGCACTGCCGAGAACGGGCACCATGAGACCTTGCATCTCTGGGAAAGCACAGATCCCCAGGGCTGTTGTGCCTGTGAATAGGCTGCCCAGGGAAGGCGAAGAGCAGCAACAGCATTCAGGGCTCGCCCCTTCATGGCGGGAATACGAGCCGGACGTTTGCCGTTTCGGAAAAAGGCTCTGCCGAGAACGGGCACCATGAGACCTTGCGTCTCTGGGAAAGCACAGATCCCCATTGCTGTTGTGCCTGTGAATAGGCTGCCCAGGGAAGGCGAAGAGCAGCAGCAGCTTTCAGGTCTGGCCCCTTCCTGGCGGGAGAAGGAGCCAGACGTTTGCCGTTTCGGAAAAAGGCTCTGCCGAGAACGGGCACCATGAGACCTTGCGTCTCTGGGACAGCACAGATCCCCAGGGCTGTTGTGCCTGTGAATAGGCTGCCCAGGGAAGGCGAAGACCAGCAGCAGCTTTCAGGTCTGGCCCCTTCCTTGTGGGAAGAGGAGCCGGACGTTTGCCGTTTTGGAAAAAGGCTCTGCCGAGAACGAGTGCCATGAGACATTCCGCCTATGGAAAGGCAAATATCCCCATTGCTGTTGTGCCTGTGAATAGGCTGCCAAGGGAAGGTGAAGAGCAGCAACAGCTGTCAGGGCTGGCAACTTCCTTGTGGGACAGAAAGCCGGACATTTGCCTTTTCGGAAAGAGGCTCTGCCGAGAACGAGTGCCATGAGATGTCCCACCTGTGGGAAGGCAAAGATCCCCGATGCTGTTGTGCCTGTGAATAGGCTGCCCAGGGAAGGTGAAGAGCAGCAATGCCTGTCAGGGCTGGCACCTTCCTTTTGGGAGAAGGAGCCGGACGTTTCCCGTTTTGGAAAAAGGCTCTGCCGAGAACGGGCACCAAGAGACCTTGCGTCTCTGGGAAAGCACAGATCCCCAGTGCTGTTGTGCCTGTGAATAGGCTGCCCAGGGAAGGTGAAGACCAGCAACAGCTTTCAGGGCTGGCCCCTTCCTGGTGGGAGAATGAGCCGGACGGTTGCCTTTTCGGAAAAGGCTCTGCCGAGAACGGGCACCATGAGACCTTGCGTCTCTGGGAAAGCACAGATCCCCAGGGCTGTTGTGCCTGTGAATAGGCTGCCCAGGGAAGGTGAAGAGCAGCAACAGCTTTCAGGGCTGGCCCCTTCCTGGCGGGAGAAGGAGCCAGACGTTTGCCGTTTCGGAAAAAGGCTCTGCCGAGAACGGGCACCATGAGACCTTGCGTCTCTGGGAAAGCACAGATCCCCAGGGTGTGGAAGAATGGCTAAACGAAAGAGGACACGTATACTTAAGCCTGAGCAATCCAGGCTTTAGCAGTAGTAACTTGACCTTGGCAGATAAGATTAGCTAGAAGGAAAACAACTAAAGAGGAATGCATGTCAGCGTTACAGCTTGCCTAAGGTGCGTGCACAAAGGAGAAGCACCAACCGTAGTGTTGCCTAAGGTGCGTGCACAAAGGAGAAGCACCAACCGTAGTGTTGCCTAAGGCTCGTGGACAAAGGCCATTATCCAATCCAGTAGCAGCTTCTGCCGCGTGTGACTATATAAACCTTGTAGTGTTTGAATAAAGTAGAGAACGATCATACTCATATTGAGATCGCGTCGTTACTCTGGGTTCGGCTCCCACTCCGACATCTGGTAGCAGAGGACGGTTCGGCTCGACTAGGGAGTAGCGAGACCGACTTCTCCGAGTCTGCGGTAAGCAGCAAGAGGAGGGGAGTGGGAAACAACGGCTGAGGGTCGGCAGCCCTGCCCCCAGCAGGGTTTGCACGGTTGGTGTGAGGTCGCTACTCACCCCTCAGTGGCAGCGATGGAGCTGGAAGCGGCAGCTAAGTTACTCGCCGGGATCCTCTCTAAGAGAGGGATAGAAACCCCGGTGAAACAACTAGTCCGTCTGATCAAGCTGGGGCAAGCGTGGGGACATTTCTCAGACAGCCATATGTTATTTTCGATTACGGAATGGCGGGACTTTGGGGAAACGATGTGGCAAAAGACTATAAAGGTCACGGACAAAGATGAAAAGGAGGTAAAGGCTGTTCGGGCGTTGTGGCATAGCGTGCTAGAGACTCTAAAAGAAATGAAAGCAGAGAGGGAGGTTGCCTGCGCGGCGGCACAGATGCTGGGGCCAGAGCGAAAGACAGACCCTCCGAAGCGATCAGGTTTCGGAGCAAGCCTTCGCGGGGTATTCCCGGGATTGCTCCCTGTGAGCGGGATCTCTGCCCCGGTTTGTAACAGCCCTCTGGAAGTTGCTCAGCTAGTGTCTCCGAGCCCGACACCGCTCCATGCGAATGCGGAAGTTACCGCCAGTGAGCCTCCGGTACATACTGAGCCAGTTGCGGAAGTACAACCGATGCAGCCTCCAGGGGAGGAGACTGCAACGCCCATTGGGAGTGGCAAAGAGTTAGGTGGAACCGTTTGCTGTCCTCCACCTCCTGCGCCTCCTCCTGAACCGCCCTCAGCTCCGCCTTTGTATCCACCCTTACCAACATCGACTGATATCTCCCCTGGCCCTGCGACGCCACCTTCTGAGAAGGAAGAGCAACATGCGAATGACGCTGTGACCAAAATGTTACAAACCGTTTTACAGCGCCTTGATAAATTAGAACTACAAACTGTTACCAAAGAGCAGGATAAACCTCCTTGCTTACAAAACCTTATTACTCAACCACAACCCATCCGCTGGAGCGGAATTATTAAGAATGCGATTTTAGAAGGACAGCTTTCACCGCTGAACATGGCGTTTCCAGTCGTACAGGAAGCAGGAGGGCAAAAGTGGGAAGCACATGACTGGAAAATCTTACAGCAAGCACGCACTACTGTCTCCACTTACGGACTAAAATCTGAAGCTACGCGCCAAATTGTGAGCTGGATTTTTTCTGCAGATCTAATGTGTCCGTATGACTGTCAAAATCTAATGAGACTTTTGCTAACGCCCACACAATATCTGTTGTGGCAATCAGCGTGGAGTCAAAGAGCTGTGAGTGCAGCTGCTCAAAGACAACAAGTTGGAGATCCATTATATGGCGTTACTCATGACATGCTGCTTGGAGCGGGACCATACACAGATCTAAATACTCAATTGACTTTTCCTGCCAACCTGTTGCGCCTGTCCGCTCAGCTGGCTTTGGATGCCTTCATGGGACTGCCAGGTGCATCTGTACCTTCATTTAGCACTTTGGTGCAAGGAGCGACAGAAACCTTCAGTCACTTTGTGGACCGTTTATGGGAAGCCCTCAGAGCTCACCCCGATTTATCGGAAGAAAGTAAACAACAAATGTTCAAAGTCCTGGCTTTTGACAATGCAAACAAAATCACGAAGAGTATTTTAGCCAGTCTCCCAAAAGTAGCAGGAGTAGAAGAGATGCTCATGCGAGTAGAACGTGCTGAGGCCCAACGCCAGAGCCACACAGTCGCTGCTGCGGTACAAGGAGCTATAAAGGCTGTAACACAGAAAGGGAGTGATCGGTCCCCCAGAAAACAAAACAAGCCAAACCATAAGACACAATTCGGAGGAAATTGCTATCGCTGTGGACAACAAGGGCATGTTAAATCCAACTGCCGAGCCACAGTTTGGTGTGATCGATGCCAGAAGGGTACTCATGCCACCAAAGCTTGTACGGGAAACGGGAAGCAGAACGCGGAGAGAGGCCGCGTGCAGACACAAATAAACCCTCCAACCAACACTCAGGCTTTCTACAACAACATCGGCCAGCAACCCGAGGGAGTTTGGGAGTCGACGTGGAAACCACAGTAGATGTCACTCTTATTGATTCCAATGTTCAAAAAATACCCAGTAATGCCGAAGGTCCCTTATTTACACAAACTAGTGCCATTGGGGGCCTATTAGTGGGCCGTTCTTCAGCAGGAATAAAAGGACTTGTAATCATACCAGGGGTAATCGATGCTGATTACACAGGTCGAATCTACATCATGGCCTTCACTGTGTGCCCTCCTTTATTTATACCTAAGGGTAGTCGGATAGCACAGATAATAGCCTTGGACAATCCATTACAATATCCTCCTGCAACGGATATACACCGGGGAAATCGCGGCTTTGGATCAACTGGACCTGCTGTTTGCTTCACTGCAAAACTGGACCAACGTCCCACTATGGATGTCATTTTATGGCAACGCGGCATGTCTTGCCGAGTTAAAGCAATGCTCGACACTGGAGCGGATGTCACCATTATCTCTGATAAAGTATGGCCTACAGCCTGGCCGGTCGAACTACCTACGTCATCCATTGCAGGAGTTGGAGGACATTCCATTTCAAAAATCAGTAAACATCTTGTACAATTACACTTTCCAGAAGGGCAAAAAGCCACACTCAAAGTGTATGTCTTATCCCTACCGTCAACCTTGGAGGCCTTAATCGGCAGGGATGTCTTAACTCAAATTGGAGCTGTGCTAACTACTACACCTTTTTAGCTGCGGTCACTGGCGCGCAGTCGCCCAACCCACCATTAGTGTGGAATACCAATGACCCTGTGTGGGTTGACCAGTGGCCTTTAACAGAGGAGCGACTGCAAGCAGCCAAACAGTTAGTCGCCGAACAATTAGCTGCAGAACATATCAAACCATCTGTCAGTCCATGGAACACTCCAATATTTGTAATCCCAAAGAAAAATGGAAAATGGCGATTATTACATGATCTGAGAAAAGTGAATGATCAAATGCAAACAATGGGTGCATTGCAACCCGGAATGCCTTCCCCTAATATGTTACCTCAAGGCTGGCACATCTTAATAGTAGATCTGAAAGACTGTTTTTTTACTATTCCGCTACACCCGCAGGACACTCAACGATTCGCCTTTTCACTTCCATCAACAAATAAAGCTACTCCAGCAGAACGATATGAATGGGTTGTCTTACCACAAGGCATGAAGAACTCTCCCACGCTGTGTCAGCTTTATGTCGCTTGGGCACTTCAACCACTGCGCAATCAATGGCCGGAAACCATCATTTATCACTATATGGACGACATCCTCTGTTGTCAAGAAAAACCCTTCACTGATGCGTCACTAAAACAGCTAGTCACCGCCCTATCGACAAAAGGTCTTGTCATTGCTCCAGAAAAAGTGCAACGTTCAGCCCCATGGAAATATCTGGGATGGACTATCTCGGACTCAAAAATTCGCCCACAAAAGACTGAACTTTCTACTCAAATTCAAACTCTCCACGATATACAGACTATACTTGGAGACATTCAATGGGTTCGCAATTGTGTCGGTATTTCGAATTCCGATATTGCCCCACTGACGTGCCTTTTAAGGGGTTCCAACCCAGCAGATACCGTCTCGTTGAACACAGAGCAGACAAGAACACTGCGACAAATAGGAGAAAAACTGCAACGGTCATGGTCCACACGGCGCCTGTTGGACTTGCCAATCTCTTTATTAATTTGTAATGGTAAAACCTCACCATACGCAGTCATTTGCCAATGGCAAAAGAAGAACGGGGAGATATCTTCCTCTTCTGTAACCTCCAATGCCACTGGCAAATGCGAATTGCAAAATGATGGGTTTGGTGTATTGGAATGGGTGTTTTTGAGTGTACAGCCCAAAACCAGCATTGAAACGCGTACTCAAGCAATAGCCACCCTGATACGTAAGGGACGCTCGCGAATAATTGAGATGAGCGGGCATGAACCAGAGGATATTAGCATCCCTACAAATGCTGCTGACATAGACTGGTGGCTCCGTACTTCCTTACCCATACAAAATGCTCTGCTCGGCTATGACGGAAAGATTCATTCCCAACAGCCGTCAGGGAAATTGTGGCAGGTTCTTTCGCGAAACCAGTGGTTAGAAAGGTCCAAAGTGTGTACTACACCTCTGACAGAAGGGGTCACAGTATACACCGATGCGGGTCGACGATCGCATAAAGCAACATGTGTGTGGAGACACGGAACTGAATGGCAACATCATATGATTGATGGCCACCCGAGAGATTCGTTACAGACCTTAGAACTCAGTGCAGTTACCTGGGCATTAAAAAATTGGCTTAGTACTCCTCTAAATGTGGTCACAGACTCCTTGTATGTCGCAGGAGTAGTACCACGTCTCGAGGATGCACTTTTGCGGGAAACGTCGAATCCCAGGTTGGGACAGCTATTTATTCAGTTGCGTTCAATCATGTCCCAACGCACGGCTCAGTGCTGTGTACTACATATCCGCAGTCACCAATTCGAATTAGGTCTTGGTGAGGGAAATCATGTGGCTGATCAGCTAGTGAGTATAGTTACCATGCCCCCCATGGACAAGTTTCAACAGGCAAGACAGAGTCATGAACACTTTCACCAAAATGCCAAAGGGCTAAGACGCCAGTTTGACTTAACAGAAAATGAAGCAAAAGGAATAATACAGGCTTGCCCACAATGTGGAAATCATGGGCCAGGCATAGGCTTGGGGGTTAACCCTAAAGGCTTGCAAGCCCTAGAGTTGTGGCAAATGGATGTCACACACGTTCCAGAATTTGGAAAATTAAAATATGTACATGTAACGATTGATACCTTTTCAAAAATGATATGGGCCACGGCTTTGCCTGGTGAAAAGGCTCTACATGTTTGTAAACATTTACTTGCCTGTTTTGCAATTCTTGGGGTCCCTACGTGTATAAAAACAGACAACGGACCCGCATATACAAGTCAGAAAGTCAGAGCATTTCTAACGCGCTGGGGAGTCAAACATGTGACGGGTATCCCACATTCTCCCACAGGACAGGGCATGATAGAACGTACTCATCAAATACTGAAGGATTATTTACGAAAACAACAGGGTGCTGAGACCGAGGCTCAACAGAGGTTGCATCGGGTGTTATTCACGCTAAACTTTCTCTGTCTCATGGGAGATAGGGAAGAACCACCCGTAATGATCCACCATCAAATGATCAAATTGAATAGTAAAACAACATTACCACAATTTAAGGTTCTGTACAAAGATCCAGTCTCTGGTGAATGGTTAGGTCCTGTGCCAGTTATTTTTAATGGCCGAGGGTATATGTGTGTCTCCACAGATCAAGGACCAGTGTGGGTACCGAGCAAGAGCATCAAACCAGCACTCGCACCCTCACGGTGATTAAAGAAGACGTGCATGCCCACAGTCATCAAAGATTGCACAGTTAATCCTGAAGGAGATCATTCCCGAGTTTTGTCTACGTCACGGGAAATATGCCAACAGACATGATGATTATTATTCTATTTTTATCCGTGGCTGAGGCCATTTGGCCTCCCCCCATCTTACCCAAAACTAACATCTGGCTTACGCTTGCTAACCAAACTAATCAATCGACATTATGCTTGGCTATGGCTAGCGCCAACAACCCATTTTCCACGTGTTTGATAGGAGTGCCGCTGGATGACCAAGCTTGGCCCTGCCCTATGAGCTCTCTAAGCTTTGAGCTTTGTTCAGGCAGGAGCAAGACTGACAATTGGGATGGCATCATTCCTCAATTACCTGGGTCATTAGTCGAGCCACAGGAATTAGAACTCCTTGGTTCACTAAAGATGGATTACTGCGTACTGTTTAATTACAGCAGCAATGCCACGAAAAAAGGGCAAGTTATCAATGCGACCTTGCCGGTGTATCGCAATGCAAGTGAGTGGTGTAATTATACAAGTACTAACTTGTCTAGGTCCAGCAACGCCCCAATACAACTACCACCTGGGGTATTTTTAATATGTGGCGACCGAGCATGGCCTGGAGTGCCTTCTCGATTGCAAGGTGGACCATGTAGTTTGGGACGCCTGACAATATTCCTCCCAAACAACACCCAAATTTGGCAACATAGGAGGAACCATATCAGGACAAAACGTGAAATCCATGCCTTTGAATCTGATTGTGACTCGAACGTAGAATTCTGGAACCCCGGAGAAATTATAGCCGCCAGTGTCCTGGCGCCAGGAATAGCTACGTCACAAGCATTAACCCAGATGAGAAAAATGAGATGTTGGCTAGCTAAGCAAAGCAACTTAACCTCAGTAGCATTGGATGGTTTGCTTACCGATGTAGATAGTATTAGACACGCTACACTACAAAATAGAGCTGCCATAGATTTTTTATTGCTAGCGCATGGTCATGGGTGTGAAGATCTGGATGGAATGTGTTGCATGAATCTGTCAGATCATTCAGAGTCGATTCATAAAGCCCTTCAAACCATGAAGGAACAAGTAGGCAAGTTACAAGTTAGTGATGGCCTTGGATGGTTAAACAAATTACTTAGTGGATGGGGAATTACTGGCTGGTTACAAACCTTGGTCCTTGAAGGAGGTAGACTCTTGGTAATGATTCTGATTGTAATAATTGTTTTTAGCTGTATGTTTTCGTGTATTAAAACCCTCATAATGCGCATGGTCCATCAAACCTGGATTGCTCAAAAAGAAGAACGGGGAGTTGTGGAAGAATGGCTAAACGAAAGAGGACACGTATACTTAAGCCTGAGCAATCCAGGCTTTAGCAGTAGTAACTTGACCTTGGCAGATAAGATTAGCTAGAAGGAAAACAACTAAAGAGGAATGCATGTCAGCGTTACAGCTTGCCTAAGGTGCGTGCACAAAGGAGAAGCACCAACCGTAGTGTTGCCTAAGGTGCGTGCACAAAGGAGAAGCACCAACCGTAGTGTTGCCTAAGGCTCGTGGACAAAGGCCATTATCCAATCCAGTAGCAGCTTCTGCCGCGTGTGACTATATAAACCTTGTAGTGTTTGAATAAAGTAGAGAACGATCATACTCATATTGAGATCGCGTCGTTACTCTGGGTTCGGCTCCCACTCCGACACCAGGGCTGTTGTGCCTGTGAATAGGCTGCCCAGGGAAGGCGAAGAGCAGCAACAGCTTTCAGGGCTCGCCCCTTCCTGGTGGGAGAAGGAGCCAGACGTTTGCCGTTTTGGAAAAAGGCACTGCCGAGAACGGGCACCATGAGACCTTGCGTCTCTGGGAAAGCACAGATCCCCAGGGCTGTTGTGCCTGTGAATAGGCTGCCCAGGGAAGGCGAAGACCAGCAGCAGCTTTCAGCTCTGGCCCCTTCCTTGTGGGAAGAGGAGCCGGACGTTTGCCTTTTTGGAAAAACGCTCTGCCGAGAACGAGTGCCATGAGACGTTCCGCCTATGGAAAGGCAAATATCCCCATTGCTGTTGTGCCTGTGAATAGGCTGCCAAGGGAAGGTGAAGAGCAGCAGCAGCTTTCAGGGCTGGCCCCTTCCTTGTGGGAATAGGAGCCGGACATTTCCTGTTTCGGAAAAAGGCTCTGCCGAGAACGGGCACCATGAGACCTTCCGTCTCTGGGAAAGCACAGATCCCCAGGGCTGTTGTGCCTGTGAATAGGCTGCCAAGGGAAGGCAAAGACCAGCAGCAGCTTTCAGGGCTGGCCCCTTCCTTGTGGGAAGAGGAGCCGGACGGTTGCCCTTTCGGAAAAAGGCTCTGCCGAAAACGGGCACCATGAGACCTTGCGTCTCTGGGAAAGCACAGATCCCCAGTGCTGTTGTGCCTGTGAATAGGCTGCCCAGGGAAGGTGAAGAGCAGCAAGAGCTTTCAGGGCTGGCCCCTTCGTGGCGGGAGAAGGAGCCGGACGTTTCCCGTTTCGGAAAAAGGCACTGCCGAGAACGGGCACCATGAGACCTTGCATCTCTGGGAAAGCACAGATCCCCAGGGCTGTTGTGCCTGTGAATAGGCTGCCCAGGGAAGGCGAAGAGCAGCAACAGCATTCAGGGCTCGCCCCTTCATGGCGGGAATACGAGCCGGACGTTTGCCGTTTCGGAAAAAGGCTCTGCCGAGAACGGGCACCATGAGACCTTGCGTCTCTGGGAAAGCACAGATCCCCAGTGCTGTTGTGCCTGTGAATAGGCTGCCCAGGGAAGGCGAAGAGCAGCAGCAGCTTTCAGGTCTGGCCCCTTCCTGGCGGGAGAAGGAGCCAGACGTTTGCCGTTTCGGAAAAAGGCTCTGCCGAGAACGGGCACCATGAGACCTTGCGTCTCTGGGACAGCACAGATCCCCAGGGCTGTTGTGCCTGTGAATAGGCTGCCCAGGGAAGGCGAAGACCAGCAGCAGCTTTCAGGTCTGGCCCCTTCCTTGTGGGAAGAGGAGCCGGACGTTTGCCGTTTTGGAAAAAGGCTCTGCCGAGAACGAGTGCCATGAGACATTCCGCCTATGGAAAGGCAAATATCCCCAGTGCTGTTGTGCCTGTGAATAGGCTGCCAAGGGAAGGTGAAGAGCAGCAACAGCTGTCAGGGCTGGCAACTTCCTTGTGGGACAGAAAGCCGGACATTTGCCTTTTCGGAAAGAGGCTCTGCCGAGAACGAGTGCCATGAGATGTCCCACCTGTGGGAAGGCAAAGATCCCCGATGCTGTTGTGCCTGTGAATAGGCTGCCCAGGGAAGGTGAAGAGCAGCAATGCCTGTCAGGGCTGGCACCTTCCTTTTGGGAGAAGGAGCCGGACGTTTGCCGTTTTGGAAAAAGGCTCTGCCGAGAACGGGCACCATGAGACCTTGCGTCTCTGGGAAAGCACAGATCCCCAGTGCTGTTGTGCCTGTGAATAGGCTGCCCAGGGAAGGTGAAGACCAGCAACAGCTTTCAGGGCTGGCCCCTTCCTGGTGGGAGAATGAGCCGGACGGTTGCCGTTTCGGAAAAAGGCTCTGCCGAGAACGGGCACCATGAGACCTTGCGTCTCTGGGAAAGCACAGATCCCCAGGGCTGTTGTGCCTGTGAATAGGCTGCCCAGGGAAGGCGAAGAGCAGCAACAGCTTTCAGGGCTGGCCCCTTCCTGGCGGGAGAATGAGCCAGACGTTTGCCGTTTCGGAAAAAGGCTCTGCCGAGAACGGGCACCATGAGACCTTGCGTCTCTGGGAAAGCACAGATCCCCAGTGCTGTTGTGCCTGTGAATAGGCTGCCCAGGGAAGGCGAAGAGCAGCAACAGCATTCAGGGCTCGCCCCTTCATGGCGGGAATACGAGCCGGACGTTTGCCGTTTCGGAAAAAGGCTCTGCCGAGAACGGGCACCATGAGACCTTGCGTCTCTGGGAAAGCACAGATCCCCAGTGCTGTTGTGCCTGTGAATAGGCTGCCCAGGGAAGGCGAAGAGCAGCAGCAGCTTTCAGGTCTGGCCCCTTCCTGGCGGGAGAAGGAGCCAGACGTTTGCCGTTTCGGAAAAAGGCTCTGCCGAGAACGGGCACCATGAGACCTTGCGTCTCTGGGACAGCACAGATCCCCAGGGCTGTTGTGCCTGTGAATAGGCTGCCCAGGGAAGGCGAAGACCAGCAGCAGCTTTCAGGGCTGGCCCCTTCCTTGTGGGAAGAGGAGCCGGACGTTTGCCGTTTTGGAAAAAGGCTCTGCCGAGAACGAGTGCCATGAGACATTCCGCCTATGGAAAGGCAAATATCCCCATTGCTGTTGTGCCTGTGAATAGGCTGCCAAGGGAAGGTGAAGAGCAGCAACAGCTGTCAGGGCTGGCAACTTCCTTGTGGGACAGAAAGCCGGACATTTGCCTTTTCGGAAAGAGGCTCTGCCGAGAACGAGTGCCATGAGATGTCCCACCTGTGGGAAGGCAAAGATCCCCGATGCTGTTGTGCCTGTGAATAGGCTGCCCAGGGAAGGTGAAGAGCAGCAATGCCTGTCAGGGCTGGCACCTTCCTTTTGGGAGAAGGAGCCGGACGTTTCCCGTTTTGGAAAAAGGCTCTGCCGAGAACGGGCACCATGAGACCTTGCGTCTCTGGGAAAGCACAGATCCCCAGTGCTGTTGTGCCTGTGAATAGGCTGCCCAGGGAAGGTGAAGAGCAGCAACAGATTTCAGGGCTGGCCCCTTCCTGGTGGGAGAATGAGCCGGACGGTTGCCGTTTCGGAAAAAGGCTCTGCCGAGAACGGGCACCATGAGACCTTGCGTCTCTGGGAAAGCACAGATCCCCAGGGCTGTTGTGCCTGTGAATAGGCTGCCCAGGGAAGGTGAAGAGCAGCAACAGCTTTCAGGGCTGGCCCCTTCCTGGCGGGAGAAGGAGCCAGACGTTTGCCGTTTCGGAAAAAGGCTCTGCCGAGAACGGGCACCATGAGACCTTGCGTCTCTGGGAAAGCACAGATCCCCAGTGCTGTTGTGCCTGTGAATAGGCTGCCCAGGGAAGGCGAAGAGCAGCAACAGCTTTCAGGGCTCGCCCCTTCCTGGTGGGAGAAGGAGCCAGACGTTTGCCGTTTTGGAAAAAGGCACTGCCGAGAACGGGCACCATGAGACCTTGCGTCTCTGGGAAAGCACAGATCCCCAGGGCTGTTGTGCCTGTGAATAGGCTGCCCAGGGAAGGCAAAGACCAGCAGCAGCTTTCAGCTCTGGCCCCTTCCTTGTGGGAAGAGGAGCCGGACGTTTGCCTTTTTGGAAAAACGCTCTGCCGAGAACGAGTGCCATGAGACGTTCCGCCTATGGAAAGGCATATATCCCCATTGCTGTTGTGCCTGTGAATAGGCTGCCAAGGGAAGGTGAAGAGCAGCAGCAGCTTTCAGGGCTGGCCCCTTCCTTGTGGGAAGAGGAGCCGGACGTTTCCTGTTTCGGAAAAAGGCTCTGCCGAGAACGGGCACCATGAGACCTTCCGTCTCTGGGAAAGCACAGATCCCCAGGGCTGTTGTGCCTGTGAATAGGCTGCCAAGGGAAGGCGAACACCAGCAGCAGCTTTCAGGGCTGGCCCTTTCCTGGCGGGAGAAGGAGCCAGACGTTTGCCGTTTCGGAAAAAGGCTCTGCCGAGAACGGGCACCATGAGACCTTGCGTCTCTGGGAAAGCACAGATCCCCAGTGCTGTTGTGCCTGTGAATAGGCTGCCCAGGGAAGGTGAAGACCAGCAGCAGCTTTCAGGTCTGGCCCCTTCGTGGTGGGAAGAGGAGCCGGACGTTTGCCGTTTTGGAAAAAGGCTCTGCCGAGAACGAGTGCCATGAGACGTTCCGCCTATGGAAAGGCAAATATCCCCATTGCTGTTGTGCCTGTGAATAGGCTGCCCAGGGAAGGTGAAGAGCAGCAACAGCTTTCAGGGCTGACCCCTTCCTGGTGGGAGAAGGAGCCGGACGTTTCCCATTTCGGAAAAAGGCTCTGCCGAGAACGGGCACCATGAGACCTTCCGTCTCTGGGAAAGCACAGATCCCCATTGCTGTTGTGCCTGTGAATAGGCTGCCCAGGGAAGGTGAAGAGCAGCAACAGCTTTCAGGGCTGGCCCCTTCCTGGCGGGAGAAGGAGCCAGACGTTTGCCGTTTCGGAAAAAGGCTCTGCCGAGAACGGGCACCATGAGACATTCCATCTCTGGGAAAGCACAGATCCCCAGTGCTGTTGTGCCTGTGAATAGGCTGCCCAGGGAAGGCGAAGACCAGCAGCAGCTTTCAGGGCTGGCCCCTTCGTGGCGGGAATAGGAGCCGGACGTTTGCCGTTTCGGAAAAAGGCTCTGCCGAGAACGGGCACCATGAGACCTTGCGTCTCTGGGAAAGCACAGATCCCCAGGGCTGTTGTGCCTGTGAATAGGCTGCCCAGGGAAGGTGAAGAGCAGCAACAGCTTTCAGGGCTGGCCCCTTCCTGGCGGGAGAAGGAGCCAGATGTTTGCCTTTTCGGAAAGAGGCTCTGCCGAGAACGAGTGCCATGAGACGTTCCGCCTATGGAAAGGCAAATATCCCCAGTGCTGTTGTGCCTGTGAATAGGCTGCCAAGGGAAGGTGAAGAGCAGCAACAGCTTTCAGGGCTGGCCCCTTCGTGGCGGGAGAAGGAGCCGGACGTTTGCCGTTTCGGAAAAAGGCTCTGCTGAGAACGGGCACCATGAGACCTTCCGTCTCTGGGAAAGCACAGATCCCCAGGGCTGTTGTGCCTGTGAATAGCCTGCCCATGGAAGGTGAAGAGCAACAACAGCTGTCAGGGCTCGCCCCTTCCTGGTGGGAGAAGGAGCCGGACGTTTGCCGTTTTGGAAAAAGGCTCTGCCAAGAACGGGCACCATGAGACCTTGCGTCTCTGGGAAAGCACAGATCCCCAGGGCTGTTGTGCCTGTGAATAGGCTGCCCAGGGCAGGCGAAGACCAGCAACAGCTTTCAGGGCTGGCCCCTTCGTGGCGGGAATAGGAGCCGGACGTTTCCCGTTTCGGAAAAAGGCTCTGCCGAGAACGGGCACCATGAGACCTTGCGTCTCTGGGAAAGCACAGATCCCCAGGGCTGTTGTGCCTGTGAATAGGCTGCCAAGGGAAGGTGATGAGCAGCAACAGCTTTCAGGGTTGGCCCCTTCCTGGAGGGAGAAGGAGCCGGACATTTCCCGTTTCGGTAAAAGGCTTTGCCGAGAACGGGCACCATGACACCTTGCGTCTCTGGGAAAGCACAGATCCCCAGGGCTGTTGTGCCTGTGAATAGGCTGCCCAGGGAAGGTGAAGAGCAGCAGCAGCTTTCAGGGCTGGCCCCTTCCTTGTGGGAAGAGGAGCCGGACATTTCCTGTTTCGGAAAAAGGCTCTGCCGAGAACGGGCACCATGAGACCTTGCGTCTCTGGGAAAGCACAGATCCCCAGTGCTTTTGTGCCTGTGAATAGGCTGCCCAGGGAAGGTGAAGACCAGCAACAGCTTTCAGGGCTGGCCGCTTCCTGGTGGGAGGAGGAGCCGGACGTTTGCCGTTTCGGAAAAAGGCTCTGCCGAGAACGGGCACCATGAGACCTTGCGTCTCTGGGAAAGCACAGATCCCCAGTGCTGTTGTGCCTGTGAATAGGCTGCCAAGGGAAGGCGAAGACCAGCAGCAGCTTTCAGGGCTGGCCCCTTCCTTGTGGGAAGAGGAGCCGGACGTTTGCCGTTTCGGAAAAAGGCTCTGCCGAAAACGGGCACCATGAGACCTTGCGTCTCTGGGAAAGCACAGATCCCCAGTGCTGTTGTGCCTCTGAATAGGCTGCCCAGGGAAGGTGAAGAGCAGCAACAGCTTTCAGGGCTGGCCCCTTCCTGGTGGGAGGAGGAGCCGGACGTTTGCCGTTTCGGAAAAAGGCTCTGACGAGAACGGGCACCATGAGACCTTGCGTCTCTGGGAAAGCACAGATCCCAGGGGCTGTTGTGCCTGTGAATAGGCTGCCCAGGGAAGGCGAAGAGCAGCAAGAGCTTTCAGGTCTGGCCCCTTCCTGGCGGGAGAAGGAGCCGGACGTTTGCCATTTCGGAAAAAGGCTCTGCCGAGAACGGGCACCATGAGACCTTGCGTCTCTGGGAAAGCACAGATCCCCAGTGCTGTTGTGCCTGTGAATAGGCTGCCCAGGGAAGGCGAAGACCAGCAGCAGCTTTCAGGTCTGGCCCCTTCCTGGCGGGAGAAGGAGCCGGACGTTTGCCGTTTTGGAAAAAGGCTCTGCCGAGAACGGGCACCATGAGACCTTGCGTCTCTGGGAAAGCACAGATCCCCAGTGCTGTTGTGCCTGTGAATAGGCTGCCCAGGGAAGGCGAAGACCAGCAGCAGCTTTCAGGTCTGGCCCCTTCCTTGTGGGAAGAGGAGCCGGACGTTTGCCGTTTTGGAAAAAGGCTCTGCCGAGAACGAGTGCCATGAGACGTTCCGCCTATGGAAAGGCAAATATCCCCATTGCTGTTGTGCCTGTGAATAGGCTGCCAAGGGAAGGTGAAGAGCAGCAACAGCTGTCAGGGCTGGCACCTTCCTTGTGGGTCAGAAAGCCGGAGATTTGCCTTTTCGGAAAGAGGCTGTGCCGAGAACGAGTGCCATGAGATGTCCCATCTGTGGGAAGGCAAAGATCCCCGATGCTGTTGTGCCTGTGAATAGGCTGCCCAGGGAAGGTGAAGAGCAGCAACAGCTGTCAGGGCTGGCACCTTCCTTGTGGGAGAATGAGCCGGACGTTTCCCGTTTTGGAAAAAGGCTCTGCCGAGAACGGGCACCATGAGACCTTGCGTCTCTGGGAAAGCACAGATCCCCAGTGCTGTTGTGCCTGTGAATAGGCTGCCCAGGGAAGGTGAAGAGCAACAACAGCTTTCAGGGCTGGCCCCTTCCTGGTGGGAGAATGAGCCGGACGTTTGCCGTTTCGGAAAAAGGCTCTGCCGAGAACGGGCACCATGAGACCTTGCGTCTCTGGGAAAGCACAGATCCCCAGTGCTGTTGTGCCTGTGAATAGGCTGCCCAGGGAAGGTGAAGAGCAGCAGCAGCTTTCAGTGCTGGCCCCTTCCTGGCGGGAAGAGGAGCCGGATGTTTCCTGTTTCGGAAAAAGGCTCTGCAGAGAACGGGCACCATGAGACCTTGCGTCTCTGGGAAAGCACAGATCCCCAGGGCTGTTGTGCCTGTGAATAGGCTGCCCAGGGCAGGCGAAGACCAGCAACAGCTTTCAGGGCTGGCCCCTTCGTGGCGGGAATAGGAGCCGGACGTTTCCCGTTTCGGAAAAAGGCTCTGCCGAGAACGGGCACCATGAGACCTTGCGTCTCTGGGAAAGCACAGATCCCCAGGGCTGTTGTGCCTGTGAATAGGCTGCCAAGGGAAGGTGATGAGCAGCAACAGCTTTCTGGGCTGGCCCCTTCCTTGTGGGAAGAGGAGCCGGACGTTTGCCGTTTCGGAAAAAGGCTCTGCCGAAAACGGGCACCATGAGACCTTGCGTCTCTGGGAAAGCACAGATCCCCAGTGCTGTTGTGCCTGTGAATAGGCTGCCCAGGGAAGGTGAAGAGCAGCAACAGCTTTCAGGGCTGGCCCCTTCCTGGTGGGAGGAGGAGCCGGACGTTTGCCGTTTCGGAAAAAGGCTCTGACGAGAACGGGCACCATGAGACCTTGCGTCTCTGGGAAAGCACAGATCCCAGGGGCTGTTGTGCCTGTGAATAGGCTGCCCAGGGAAGGCGAAGAGCAGCAAGAGCTTTCAGGGCTGGCCCCTTCCTGGCGGGAAGAGGAGCCGGACGTTTGCCATTATGGAAAAAGGCTCTGCCGAGAACGGGCACCATGAGACCTTGCGTCTCTGGGAAAGCACAGATCCCCAGTGCTGTTGTGCCTGTGAATAGGCTGCCCAGGGAAGGCGAAGACCAGCAGCAGCTTTCAGGTCTGGCCCCTTCCTGGCGGGAGAAGGAGCCGGACGTTTGCCGTTTTGGAAAAAGGCTCTGCCGAGAACGAGTGCCATGAGACGTTCCGCCTATGGAAAGCCAAATATCCCCAGTGCTGTTGTGCCTGTGAATAGGCTGCCAAGGGAAGGTGAAGAGCAGCAACAGCTGTCAGGGCTGGCACCTTCCTTGTGGGACAGAAAGCCGGAGATTTGCCTTTTCGGAAAGAGGCTGTGCCGAGAACGAGTGCCATGAGATGTCCCATCTGTGGGAAGGCACAGATCCCCGATGCTGTTGTGCCTGTGAATAGGCTGCCCAGGGAAGGTGAAGAGCAGCAACAGCTGTCAGGGCTGGCCCCTTCCTTGTGGGAGAAGGAGCCGGACGTTTCCCGTTTTGGAAAAAGGCTCTGCCGAGAACGGGCACCATGAGACCTTGCGTCTCTGGGAAAGCACAGATCCCCAGTGCTGTTGTGCCTGTGAATAGGCTGCCCAGGGAAGGTGAAGAGCAACAACAGCTTTCAGGGCTGGCCCCTTCCTGGTGGGAGAATGAGCCGGACGTTTGCCTTTTCGGAAAAAGGCACTGCCGAGAACGGGCACCATGAGACATTCCATCTCTGGGAAAGCACAGATCCCCAGGGCTGTTGTGCCTGTGAATAGGCTGCCCAGGGAAGGTGAAGAGCAGCAGCAGCTTTCAGGGCTGGCCCCTTCCTTGTGGGAAGAGGAGCCGGACATTTCCTGTTTCGGAAAAAGGCTCTGCCGAGAACGGGCACCATGAGACCTTGCGTCTCTGGGAAAGCACAGATCCCCAGTGCTTTTGTGCCTGTGAATAGGCTGCCCAGGGAAGGTGAAGACCAGCAACAGCTTTCAGGGCTGGCCGCTTCCTGGTGGGAGGAGGAGCCGGACGTTTGCCGTTTCGGAAAAAGGCTCTGCCGAGAACGGGCACCATGAGACCTTGCGTCTCTGGGAAAGCACAGATCCCCAGTGCTGTTGTGCCTGTGAATAGGCTGCCAAGGGAAGGCGAAGACCAGCAAGAGCTTTCAGGTCTGGCCCCTTCCTGGCGGGAGAAGGAGCCGGACGTTTGCCATTTCGGAAAAAGGCTCTGCCGAGAACGGGCACCATGAGACCTTGCGTCTCTGGGAAAGCACAGATCCCCAGTGCTGTTGTGCCTGTGAATAGGCTGCCCAGGGAAGGTGAAGACCAGCAGCAGCTTTCAGGGCTGGCCCCTTCCTGGTGGGAGGAGGAGCCGGACGTTTGCCGTTTCGGAAAAAGGCTCTGACGAGAACGGGCACCATGAGACCTTGCGTCTCTGGGAAAGCACAGATCCCAGGGGCTGTTGTGCCTGTGAATAGGCTGCCCAGGGAAGGCGAAGAGCAGCAAGAGCTTTCAGGGCTGGCCCCTTCCTGGCGGGAAGAGGAGCCGGACGTTTGCCATTATGGAAAAAGGCTCTGCCGAGAACGGGCACCATGAGACCTTGCGTCTCTGGGAAAGCACAGATCCCCAGTGCTGTTGTGCCTGTGAATAGGCTGCCCAGGGAAGGCGAAGACCAGCAGCAGCTTTCAGGTCTGGCCCCTTCCTGGCGGGAGAAGGAGCCGGACGTTTGCCGTTTTGGAAAAAGGCTCTGCCGAGAACGAGTGCCATGAGACGTTCCGCCTATGGAAAGGCAAATATCCCCATTGCTGTTGTGCCTGTGAATAGGCTGCCAAGGGAAGGTGAAGAGCAGCAACAGCTGTCAGGGCTGGCACCTTCCTTGTGGGTCAGAAAGCCGGAGATTTGCCTTTTCGGAAAGAGGCTGTGCCGAGAACGAGTGCCATGAGATGTCCCATCTGTGGGAAGGCAAAGATCCCCGATGCTGTTGTGCCTGTGAATAGGCTGCCCAGGGAAGGTGAAGAGCAGCAACAGCTGTCAGGGCTGGCACCTTCCTTGTGGGAGAAGGAGCCGGACGTTTCCCGTTTTGGAAAAAGGCTCTGCCGAGAACGGGCACCATGAGACCTTGCGTCTCTGGGAAAGCACAGATCCCCAGTGCTGTTGTGCCTGTGAATAGGCTGCCCAGGGAAGGTGAAGAGCAACAACAGCTTTCAGGGCTGGCCCCTTCCTGGTGGGAGAATGAGCCGGACGTTTGCCGTTTCGGAAAAAGGCACTGCCGAGAACGGGCACCATGAGACATTCCATCTCTGGGAAAGCACAGATCCCCAGGGCTGTTGTGCCTGTGAATAGGCTGCCAAGGGAAGGCGAAGACCAGCAGCAGCTGTCAGGGCTGGCCCCTTCCTGGCGGGAGGAGGAGCCGGACGTTTGCCTTTTCGGAAAAAGGCACTGCCGAGAACGGGCACCATGAGACCTTGCGTCTCTGGAAAAGCACAGATCCCCAGGGCTGTTGTGCCTGTGAATAGGCTGCCCAGGGAAGGCGAAGAGCAGCAACAGCATTCAGGGCTCGCCCCTTCCTGGTGGGAGAAGGAGCCGGACTTTTGCCGTTTCGGAAAAAGGTTCTGCCGAGAACGGGCACCATGAGACATTCCGTCTCTGGGAAAGCACAGATCCCCAGGGCTGTTGTGCCTGTGAATAGGCTGCCCAGGGAAGGTGAAGAGCAGCAGCAGCTTTCAGGGCTGGCCCCTTCCTTGTGGGAAGAGGAGCCGGACATTTCCTGTTTCGGAAAAAGGCTCTGCCGAGAACGGGCACCATGAGACCTTGCGTCTCTGGGAAAGCACAGATCCCCAGTGCTGTTGTGCCTGTGAATAGGCTGCCAAGGGAAGGTGAAGACCAGCAGCAGCTTTCAGGGCTGGCCCCTTCCTTGTGGGAAGAGGAGCCGGACGTTTGCCGTTTCGGAAAAAGGCTCTGCCGAAAACGGGCACCATGAGACCTTGCGTCTCTGGGAAAGCACAGATCCCCAGTGCTGTTGTGCCTGTGAATAGGCTGCCCAGGGAAGGTGAAGAGCAGCAACAGCTTTCAGGGCTGGCCCCTTCCTGGTGGGAGAAGGAGCCGGACGTTTGCCGTTTCGGAAAAAGGCTCTGACGAGAACGGGCACCATGAGACCTTGCGTCTCTGGGAAAGCACAGATCCCAGGGGCTGTTGTGCCTGTGAATAGGCTGCCCAGGGACGGCGAAGAGCAGCAAGAGCTTTCAGGGCTGGCCCCTTCCTGGCGGGAAGAGGAGCCGGACGTTTGCCATTTCGGAAAAAGGCTCTGCCGAGAACGGGCACCATGAGACCTTGCGTCTCTGGGAAAGCACAGATCCCCAGTGCTGTTGTGCCTGTGAATAGGCTGCCCAGGGAAGGCGAAGACCAGCAGCAGCTTTCAGGTCTGGCCCCTTCCTGGCGGGAGAAGGAGCCGGACTTTTGCCGTTTTGGAAAAAGGCTCTGCCGAGAACGAGTGCCATGAGACGTTCCGCCTATGGAAAGCCAAATATCCCCATTGCTGTTGTGCCTGTGAATAGGCTGCCAAGGGAAGGTGAAGAGCAGCAACAGCTGTCAGGGCTGGCACCTTCCTTGTGGGACAGAAAGCCGGAGATTTGCCTTTTCGGAAAGAGGCTGTGCCGAGAACGAGTGCCATGAGATGTCCCATCTGTGGGAAGGCAAAGATCCCCGATGCTGTTGTGCCTGTGAATAGGCTGCCAAGGGAAGGTGAAGAGCAGCAACAGCTTTCAGGGCTGGCCCCTTCGTGGCGGGAGAAGGAGCCGGACGTTTGCCGTTTCGGAAAAAGGCTCTGCTGAGAACGGGCACCATGAGACCTTCCGTCTCTGGGAAAGCACAGATCCCCAGGGCTGTTGTGCCTGTGAATAGCCTGCCCATGGAAGGTGAAGAGCAACAACAGCTGTCAGGGCTCGCCCCTTCCTGGTGGGAGAAGGAGCCAGACGTTTGCCGTTTTGGAAAAAGGCTCTGCCAAGAACGGGCACCATGAGACCTTGCGTCTCTGGGAAAGCACAGATCCCCAGGGCTGTTGTGCCTGTGAATAGGCTGCCCAGGGCAGGCGAAGACCAGCAACAGCTTTCAGGGCTGGCCCCTTCGTGGCGGGAATAGGAGCCGGACGTTTCCCGTTTCGGAAAAAGGCTCTGCCGAGAACGGGCACCATGAGACCTTGCGTCTCTGGGAAAGCACAGATCCCCAGGGCTGTTGTGCCTGTGAATAGGCTGCCAAGGGAAGGTGATGAGCAGCAACAGCTTTCAGGGTTGGCCCCTTCCTGGAGGGAGAAGGAGCCGGACATTTCCCGTTTCGGTAAAAGGCTTTGCCGAGAACGGGCACCATGACACCTTGCGTCTCTGGGAAAGCACAGATCCCCAGGGCTGTTGTGCCTGTGAATAGGCTGCCCAGGGAAGGTGAAGAGCAGCAGCAGCTTTCAGGGCTGGCCCCTTCCTTGTGGGAAGAGGAGCCGGACATTTCCTGTTTCGGAAAAAGGCTCTGCCGAGAACGGGCACCATGAGACCTTGCGTCTCTGGGAAAGCACAGATCCCCAGTGCTTTTGTGCCTGTGAATAGGCTGCCCAGGGAAGGTGAAGACCAGCAACAGCTTTCAGGGCTGGCCGCTTCCTGGTGGGAGGAGGAGCCGGACGTTTGCCGTTTCGGAAAAAGGCTCTGCCGAGAACGGGCACCATGAGACCTTGCGTCTCTGGGAAAGCACAGATCCCCAGTGCTGTTGTGCCTGTGAATAGGCTGCCAAGGGAAGGCGAAGACCAGCAAGAGCTTTCAGGTCTGGCCCCTTCCTGGCGGGAGAAGGAGCCGGACGTTTGCCATTTCGGAAAAAGGCTCTGCCGAGAACGGGCACCATGAGACCTTGCGTCTCTGGGAAAGCACAGATCCCCAGTGCTGTTGTGCCTGTGAATAGGCTGCCCAGGGAAGGTGAAGACTAGCAGCAGCTTTCAGGGCTGGCCCCTTCCTGGTGGGAGGAGGAGCCGGACGTTTGCCGTTTCGGAAAAAGGCTCTGACGAGAACGGGCACCATGAGACCTTGCGTCTCTGGGAAAGCACAGATCCCAGGGGCTGTTGTGCCTGTGAATAGGCTGCCCAGGGAAGGCGAAGAGCAGCAAGAGCTTTCAGGGCTGGCCCCTTCCTGGCGGGAAGAGGAGCCGGACGTTTGCCATTATGGAAAAAGGCTCTGCCGAGAACGGGCACCATGAGACCTTGCGTCTCTGGGAAAGCACAGATCCCCAGTGCTGTTGTGCCTGTGAATAGGCTGCCCAGGGAAGGCGAAGACCAGCAGCAGCTTTCAGGTCTGGCCCCTTCCTGGCGGGAGAAGGAGCCGGACGTTTGCCGTTTTGGAAAAAGGCTCTGCCGAGAACGAGTGCCATGAGACGTTCCGCCTATGGAAAGCCAAATATCCCCAGTGCTGTTGTGCCTGTGAATAGGCTGCCAAGGGAAGGTGAAGAGCAGCAACAGCTGTCAGGGCTGGCACCTTCCTTGTGGGACAGAAAGCCGGAGATTTGCCTTTTCGGAAAGAGGCTGTGCCGAGAACGAGTGCCATGAGATGTCCCATCTGTGGGAAGGCACAGATCCCCGATGCTGTTGTGCCTGTGAATAGGCTGCCCAGGGAAGGTGAAGAGCAGCAACAGCTGTCAGGGCTGGCCCCTTCCTTGTGGGAGAAGGAGCCGGACGTTTCCCGTTTTGGAAAAAGGCTCTGCCGAGAACGGGCACCATGAGACCTTGCGTCTCTGGGAAAGCACAGATCCCCAGTGCTGTTGTGCCTGTGAATAGGCTGCCCAGGGAAGGTGAAGAGCAACAACAGCTTTCAGGGCTGGCCCCTTCCTGGTGGGAGAATGAGCCGGACGTTTGCCTTTTCGGAAAAAGGCACTGCCGAGAACGGGCACCATGAGACATTCCATCTCTGGGAAAGCACAGATCCCCAGGGCTGTTGTGCCTGTGAATAGGCTGCCCAGGGAAGGCGAAGACCAGCAGCAGCTTTCAGGGCTGGCCCCTTCCTGGCGGGAGGAGGAGCCGGACGTTTGCCTTTTCGGAAAAAGGCACTGCCGAGAACGGGCACCATGAGACCTTGCGTCTCTGGGAAAGCACAGATCCCCAGGGCTGTTGTGCCTGTGAATAGGCTGCCCAGGGAAGGCGAAGACCAGCAGCAGCTTTCAGGTCTGGCCCCTTCCTGGCGGGAGAAGGAGCCGGACGTTTGCCGTTTTGGAAAAAGGCTCTGCCGAGAACGGGCACCATGAGACCTTGCGTCTCTGGGAAAGCACAGATCCCCAGTGCTGTTGTGCCTGTGAATAGGCTGCCCAGGGAAGGCGAAGACCAGCAGCAGCTTTCAGGTCTGGCCCCTTCCTTGTGGGAAGAGGAGCCGGACGTTTGCCGTTTTGGAAAAAGGCTCTGCCGAGAACGAGTGCCATGAGACGTTCCGCCTATGGAAAGGCAAATATCCCCATTGCTGTTGTGCCTGTGAATAGGCTGCCAAGGGAAGGTGAAGAGCAGCAACAGCTGTCAGGGCTGGCACCTTCCTTGTGGGTCAGAAAGCCGGAGATTTGCCTTTTCGGAAAGAGGCTGTGCCGAGAACGAGTGCCATGAGATGTCCCATCTGTGGGAAGGCAAAGATCCCCGATGCTGTTGTGCCTGTGAATAGGCTGCCCAGGGAAGGTGAAGAGCAGCAACAGCTGTCAGGGCTGGCACCTTCCTTGTGGGAGAAGGAGCCGGACGTTTCCCGTTTTGGAAAAAGGCTCTGCCGAGAACGGGCACCATGAGACCTTGCGTCTCTGGGAAAGCACAGATCCCCAGGGCTGTTGTGCCTGTGAATAGGCTGCCCAGGGAAGGTGAAGAGCAACAACAGCTTTCAGGGCTGGCCCCTTCCTGGTGGGAGAATGAGCCGGACGTTTGCCGTTTCGGAAAAAGGCTCTGCCGAGAACGGGCACCATGAGACATTCCATCTCTGGGAAAGCACAGATCCCCAGGGCTGTTGTGCCTGTGAATAGGCTGCCAAGGGAAGGCGAAGACCAGCAGCAGCTGTCAGGGCTGGCCCCTTCCTGGCGGGAGGAGGAGCCGGACGTTTGCCTTTTTGGAAAAAGGCACTGCCGAGAACGGGCACCATGAGACCTTGCGTCTCTGGAAAAGCACAGATCCCCAGGGCTGTTGTGCCTGTGAATAGGCTGCCCAGGGAAGGCGAAGAGCAGCAACAGCATTCAGGGCTCGCCCCTTCCTGGTGGGAGAAGGAGCCAGACTTTTGCCGTTTCGGAAAAAGGTTCTGCCGAGAACGGGCACCATGAGACATTCCGTCTCTGGGAAAGCACAGATCCCCAGGGCTGTTGTGCCTGTGAATAGGCTGCCCAGGGAAGGTGAAGAGCAGCAGCAGCTTTCAGGGCTGGCCCCTTCCTTGTGGGAAGAGGAGCCGGACATTTCCTGTTTCGGAAAAAGGCTCTGCCGAGAACGGGCACCATGAGACCTTGCGTCTCTGGGAAAGCACAGATCCCCAGTGCTTTTGTGCCTGTGAATAGGCTGCCCAGGGAAGGCGAAGAGCAGCAACAGCATTTAGGGCTCGCCCCTTCCTGGTGGGAGAAGGAGCCAGACTTTTGCCGTTTCGGAAAAAGGCTCTGCCGAGAACGGGCACCATGAGACCTTCCGTCTCTGGGAAAGCACAGATCCCCAGGGCTGTTGTGCCTGTGAATAGGCTGCCAAGGGAAGGCGAAGACCAGCAGCAGCTGTCAGGGCTGGCCCCTTAGTGGCGGGAGAAGGAGCCAGACGTTTGCCGTTTCGGAAAAAGGCACTGCCGAGAACGGGCACCATGAGACCTTCCGTCTCTGGGAAAGCACAGATCCCCAGTGCTTTTGTGCCTGTGAATAGGCTGCCCAGGGAAGGTGAAGACCAGCAACAGCTTTCAGGGCTGGCCCCTTCCTGGCGGGAAGAGGAGCCGGACGTTTGCCGTTTCGGAAAAAGGCTCTGCCGAAAACGGGCACCATGAGACCTTGCGTCTCTGGGAAAGCACAGATCCCCAGTGCTGTTGTGCCTGTGAATAGGCTGCCCAGGGAAGGCGAAGACCAGCAGCAGCTTTCAGGTCTGGCCCCTTCCTGGTGGGAGAAGGAGCCGGACGTTTGCCGTTTTGGAAAAAGGCTCTGCCGAGAACGAGTGCCATGAGACGTTCCGCCTATGGAAAGGCAAATATCCCCATTGCTGTTGTGCCTGTGAATAGGCTGCCAAGGGAAGGTGAAGAGCAGCAACAGCTGTCAGGGCTGGCACCTTCCTTGTGGGACAGAAAGCCGGAGATTTGCCTTTTCGGAAAGAGGCTGTGCCGAGAACGAGTGCCATGAGATGTCCCATCTGTGGGAAGGCAAAGATCCCCGATGCTGTTGTGCCTGTGAATAGGCTGCCCAGGGAAGGTGAAGAGCATCAACAGCTGTCAGGGCTGGCACCTTCCTTGTGGGAGAAGGAGCCAGACGTTTCCCATTTTGGAAAAAGGCTCTGCCGAGAACGGGCACCATGAGACCTTGCGTCTCTGGGAAAGCACAGATCCCCAGGGCTGTTGTGCCTGTGAATAGGCTGCCCAGGGAAGGTGAAGAGCAACAACAGCTTTCAGGGCTGGCCCCTTCCTGGTGGGAGAATGAGCCGGACGTTTGCCTTTTCGGAAAAAGGCACTGCCGAGAACGGGCACCATGAGACATTCCATCTCTGGGAAAGCACAGATCCCCAGGGCTGTTGTGCCTGTGAATAGGCTGCCCAGGGAAGGTGAAGACCAGCAACAGCTTTCAGGGCTGGCCCCTTCCTGGCGGGAGGAGGAGCCGGACGTTTGCCTTTTCGGAAAAAGGCACTGCCGAGAACGGGCACCATGAGACCTTGCGTCTCTGGGAAAGCACAGATCCCCAGGGCTGTTGTGCCTGTGAATAGGCTGCCCAGGGAAGGTGAAGAGCAGCAGCAGCTTTCAGGGCTGGCCCCTTCGTGGCGGGAATAGGAGCCGGACGTTTGCCGTTTCGGAAAAAGGCTCTGCCGAAAACGGGCACCATGAGACCTTGCGTCTCTGGGAAAGCACAGATCCCCAGTGCTGTTGAGCCTGTGAATAGGCTGCCCAGGGAAGGCGAAGAGCAGCAGCAGCTTTCAGTTCTGGCCCCTTCCTGGCGGGAGAAGGAGCCAGACTTTTGCCGTTTCGGAAAAAGGCTCTGCCGAGAACGGGCACCATGAGACCTTGCGTCTCTGGGAAAGCACAGGTCCCCAGGGCTGTTGTGCCTGTGAATAGGCTGCCCAGGGAAGGCGAAGAGCAGCAACAGCTTTCAGGGCTCGCCCCTTCCTGGTGGGAGAAGGAGCCAGACTTTTGCCGTTTCGGAAAAAGGCTCTGCCGAGAACAGGCACCATGAGACATTCCGTCTCTGGGAAAGCACAGATCCCCAGGGCTGTTGTGCCTGTGAATAGGCTGCCAAGGGAAGGCGAAGACCAGCAGCAGCTGTCAGGGCTGGCCCCTTAGTGGCGGGAGAAGGAGCCAGACGTTTGCCGTTTCGGAAAAAGGCACTGCCGAGAACGGGCACCATGAGACCTTGCGTCTCTGGGAAAGCACAGATCCCCAGGGCTGTTGTGCCTGTGAATAGGCTGCCCAGGGAAGGCGAAGAGCAGCAACAGCATTCAGGGCTCGCCCCTTCCTGGTGGGAGAAGGAGCCAGACTTTTGCCGTTTCGGAAAAAGGTTCTGCCGAGAACGGGCACCATGAGACCTTCCGTCTCTGGGAAAGCACAGATCCCCAGGGCTGTTGTGCCTGTGAATAGGCTGCCCAGGGAAGGCGAAGAGCAGCAACAGCTTTCAGGGCTCGCCCCTTCCTGGCGGGAGAAGGAGCCAGACGTTTGCCGTTTCGGAAAAAGGCTCTGCCGAGAACGGGCACCATGAGACCTTGCGTCTCTGGGAAAGCACAGATCCCCAGGGCTGTTGTGCCTCTGAATAGGCTGCCCAGGGAAGGCGAAGAGCAGCAGCAGCTTTCAGGGCTGGCCCCTTCCTGGTGGGAAGAGGAGCCGGACGTTTGCCTTTTCAGAAAGAGGCTCTGCCGAGAACGAGTGCCATGAGACGTTCCGCCTGTGGAAAGGCAAATATCCCCAGGGCTGTTGTGCCTGTGAATAGGCTGCCAAGGGAAGGTGAAGAGCAGCAACAGCTTTCAGGGCTGGCCCCTTCGTGGCGGGAGAAGGAGCCGGACGTTTGCCGTTTCGGAAAAAGGCTCTGCTGAGAACGGGCACCATGAGACCTTGCATCTCTGGGAAAGCACAGATCCCCAGGGCTGTTGTGCCTGTGAATAGGCTGCCCATGGAAGGTGAAGAGCAACAACAGCTGTCAGGGCTCGCCCCTTCCTGGTGGGAGAAGGAGCCGGACGTTTGCCGTTTTGGAAAAAGGCTCTGCCAAGAACGGGCACCATGAGACCTTGCGTCTCTGGGAAAGCACAGATCCCCAGGGCTGTTGTGCCTGTGAATAGGCTGCCCAGGGCAGGCGAAGACCAGCAACAGCTTTCAGGGCTGGCCCCTTCGTGGCGGGAAGAGGAGCCGGACGTTTCCCATTTCGGAAAAAGGCTCTGCCGAGAACGGGCACCATGAGACCTTGCGTCTCTGGGAAAGCACAGATCCCCAGGGCTGTTGTGCCTGTGAATAGGCTGCCAAGGGAAGGTGATGTGCAGCAACAGCTTTCAGGGCTGGCCCCTTCCTGGAGGGAGAAGGAGCCGGACGTTTGCCTTTTCGGAAAAAGGCACTGCCGAGAACGGGCACCATGACACCTTGCGTCTCTGGGAAAGCACAGATCCCCAGGGCTGTTGTGCCTGTGAATAGGCTGCCCAGGGAAGGCGAAGACCAGCAGCAGCTTTCAGGTCTGGCCCCTTCCTCGCGGGAGAAGGAGCCGGACGTTTGCCTTTTCGGAAAAAGGCACTGCCGAGAACGGGCACCATGAGACCTTGCGTCTCTGGGAAAGCACAGATCCCCAGGGCTGTTGTGCCTGTGAATAGGCTGCCCAGGGAAGGTGAAGAGCAGCAACAGCTGTCAGGGCTGGCCCCTTCCTTGTGGGAAGAGGAGCCGGACATTTCCTGTTTCGGAAAAAGGCTCTGCCGAGAACGGGCACCATGAGACCTTCCGTCTCTGGGAAAGCACAGATCCCCAGTGCTTTTGTGCCTGTGAATAGGCTGCCCAGGGAAGGTGAAGACCAGCAACAGCTTTCAGGGCTGGCCCCTTCCTGGCGGGAAGAGGAGCCGGACGTTTGCCGTTTCGGAAAAAGGCTCTGCCGAAAACGGGCACCATGAGACCTTGCGTCTCTGGGAAAGCACAGATCCCCAGTGCTGTTGTGCCTGTGAATAGGCTGCCCAGGGAAGGCAAAGACCAGCAGCAGCTTTCATGTCTGGCCCCTTCCTGGCGGGAGAAGGAGCCGGACGTTTGCCGTTTTGGAAAAAGGCTCTGCCGAGAACGAGTGCCATGAGACGTTCCGCCTATGGAAAGGCAAATATCCCCATTGCTGTTGTGCCTGTGAATAGGCTGCCAAGGGAAGGTGAAGAGCAGCAACAGCTGTCAGGGCTGGCACCTTCCTTGTGGGACAGAAAGCCGGAGATTTGCCTTTTCGGAAAGAGGCTGTGCCGAGAACGAGTGCCATGAGATGTCCCATCTGTGGGAAGGCAAAGATCCCCGATGCTGTTGTGCCTGTGAATAGGCTGCCCAGGGAAGGTGAAGAGCAGCAACAGCTGTCAGGGCTGGCACCTTCCTTGTGGGAGAAGGAGCCGGACGTTTCCCGTTTTGGAAAAAGGCTCTGCCGAGAACGGGCACCATGAGACCTTGCGTCTCTGGGAAAGCACAGATCCCCAGTGCTGTTGTGCCTGTGAATAGGCTGCCCAGGGAAGGTGAAGAGCAACAACAGCTTTCAGGGCTGGCCCCTTCCTGGTGGGAGAATGAGCCGGACGTTTGCCTTTTCGGAAAAAGGCACTGCCGAGAACGGGCACCATGAGACCTTGCGTCTCTGGGAAAGCACAGATCCCCAGGGCTGTTCTGCCTGTGAATAGGCTGCCCAGGGAAGGCGAAGAGCAGCAGCAGCTTTCAGGGCTGGCCCCTTCCTGGCGGGAGGAGGAGCCGGACGTTTGCCTTTTCGGAAAAAGGCACTGCCGAGAACGGGCACCATGAGACCTTGCGTCTCTGGGAAAGCACAGATCCCCAGGGCTGTTGTGCCTGTGAATAGGCTGCCCAGGGAAGGTGAAGAGCAGCAGCAGCTTTCAGGGCTGGCCCCTTCCTGGCGGGAAGAGGAGCCGGACGTTTGCCGTTTCGGAAAAAGGCTCTGGCGAAAACGGGCACCATGAGACCTTGCGTCTCTGGGAAAGCACAGATCCCCAGTGCTGTTGTGCCTGTGAATAGGCTGCCCAGGGAAGGCGAAGAGCAGCAACAGCTTTCAGGGCTCGCCCCTTCCTGGCGGGAGAAGGAGCCAGACGTTTGCCGTTTCGGAAAAAGGCTCTGCCGAGAACGGGCACCATGAGACCTTGCGTCTCTGGGAAAGCACAGGTCCCCAGGGCTGTTGTGCCTGTGAATAGGCTGCCCAGGGAAGGCGAAGAGCAGCAACAGCATTCAGGGCTCGCCCCTTCCTGGTGGGAGAAGGAGCCAGACTTTTGCCGTTTCGGAAAAAGGCTCTGCCGAGAACGGGCACCATGAGACATTCCGTCTCTGGGAAAGCACAGATCCCCAGGGCTGTTGTGCCTGTGAATAGGCTGCCAAGGGAAGGCGAAGACCAGCAGCAGCTGTCAGGGCTGGCACCTTCCTTGTGGGACAGAAAGCCGGAGATTTGCCTTTTCGGAAAGAGGCTGTGCCGAGAACGAGTGCCATGAGATGTCCCATCTGTGGGAAGGCAAAGATCCCCGATGCTGTTGTGCCTGTGAATAGGCTGCCCAGGGAAGGTGAAGAGCAGCAACAGCTGTCAGGGCTGGCCCCTTCCTTGTGGGAGAAGGAGCCGGACGTTTCCCGTTTTGGAAAAAGGCTCTGCCGAGAACGGGCACCATGAGACCTTGCGTCTCTGGGAAAGCACAGATCCCCAGTGCTGTTGTGCCTGTGAATAGGCTGCCCAGGGAAGGTGAAGAGCAACAACAGCTTTCAGGGCTGGCCCCTTCCTGGTGGGAGAATGAGCCGGACGTTTGCCTTTTCGGAAAAAGGCACTGCCGAGAACGGGCACCATGAGACATTCCATCTCTGGGAAAGCACAGATCCCCAGGGCTGTTGTGCCTGTGAATAGGCTGCCCAGGGAAGGCGAAGAGCAGCAGCAGCTTTCAGGGCTGGCCCCTTCCTGGCGGGAGGAGGAGCCGGACGTTTGCCTTTTCGGAAAAAGGCACTGCCGAGAACGGGCACCATGAGACCTTGCGTCTCTGGGAAAGCACAGATCCCCAGGGCTGTTGTGCCTGTGAATAGGCTGCCCAGGGAAGGTGAAGAGCAGCAGCAGCTTTCAGGGCTGGCCCCTTCCTGGCGGGAAGAGGAGCCGGACGTTTGCCGTTTCGGAAAAAGGCTCTGCCGAAAACGGGCACCATGAGACCTTGCGTCTCTGGGAAAGCACAGATCCCCAGTGCTGTTGTGCCTGTGAATAGGCTGCCCAGGGAAGGCGAAGAGCAGCAACAGCTTTCAGGTCTGGCCCCTTCCTGGCGGGAGAAGGAGCCAGACGTTTGCCGTTTCGGAAAAAGGCTCTGCCGAGAACGGGCACCATGAGACCTTGCGTCTCTGGGAAAGCACAGGTCCCCAGGGCTGTTGTGCCTGTGAATAGGCTGCCCAGGGAAGGCGAAGAGCAGCAACAGCATTCAGGGCTCGCCCCTTCCTGGTGGGAGAAGGAGCCAGACTTTTGCCGTTTCGGAAAAAGGTTCTGCCGAGAACGGGCACCATGAGACATTCCGTCTCTGGGAAAGCACAGATCCCCAGGGCTGTTGTGCCTGTGAATAGGCTGCCCAGGGAAGGCGAAGAGCAGCAACAGCTTTCAGGGCTCGCCCCTTCCTGGCGGGAGAAGGAGCCAGACGTTTGCCGTTTCGGAAAAAGGCTCTGCCGAGAACGGGCACCATGAGACCTTGCGTCTCTGGGAAAGCACAGATCCCCAGGGCTGTTGTGCCTGTGAATAGGCTGCCCAGGGAAGGCAAAGAGCAGCAGCAGCTTTCAGGGCTGGCCCCTTCCTTGTGGGAAGAGGAGCCGGACGTTTGCCTTTTCAGAAAGAGGCTCTGCCGAGAACGAGTGCCATGAGACGTTCCGCCTATGGAAAGGCAAATATCCCCAGTGCTGTTGTGCCTGTGAATAGGCTGCCCAGGGCAGGCGAAGACCAGCAACAGCTTTCAGGGCTGGCCCCTTCGTGGCGGGAATAGGAGCCGGACGTTTCCCGTTTCGGAAAAAGGCTCTGCCGAGAACGGGCACCATGAGACCTTGCGTCTCTGGGAAAGCACAGATCCCCAGGGCTGTTGTGCCTGTGAATAGGCTGCCAAGGGAAGGTGATGAGCAGCAACAGCTTTCAGGGCTGACCCCTTCATGGAGGGAGAAGGAGCCGGACATTTCCCGTTTCGGTAAAAGGCTTTGCCGAGAACGGGCACCATGACACCTTGCGTCTCTGGGAAAGCACAGATCCCCAGGGCTGTTGTGCCTGTGAATAGGCTGCCCAGGGAAGGCGAAGACCAGCAGCAGCTTTCAGGTCTGGCCCCTTCCTCGCGGGAGAAGGAGCCGGACGTTTGCCTTTTCGGAAAAAGGCACTGCCGAGAACGGGCACCATGAGACCTTGCGTCTCTGGGAAAGCACAGATCCCCAGGGCTGTTGTGCCTGTGAATAGGCTGCCCAGGGAAGGTGAAGACCAGCAACAGCTTTCAGGGCTGGCCGCTTCCTGGTGGGAGGAGGAGCCGGACGTTTGCCGTTTCGGAAAAAGGCACTGCCGAGAACGGGCACCATGAGACCTTGCGTCTCTGGAAAAGCACAGATCCCCAGTGCTGTTGTGCCTGTGAATAGGCTGCCAAGGGAAGGCGAAGACCAGCAGCAGCTTTCAGGGCTGGCCCCTTCCTTGTGGGAAGAGGAGCCGGACGTTTGCCGTTTCGGAAAAAGGCTCTGCCGAAAACGGGCACCATGAGACCTTGCGTCTCTGGGAAAGCACAGATCCCCAGTGCTGTTGTGCCTGTGAATAGGCTGCCCAGGGAAGGTGAAGAGCAGCAACAGCTTTCAGGGCTGGCCCCTTCCTGGTGGGAGGAGGAGCCGGACGTTTGCCGTTTCGGAAAAAGGCTCTGCCAAGAACGGGCACCATGAGACCTTGCGTCTCTGGGAAAGCACAGGTCCCCAGGGCTGTTGTGCCTGTGAATAGGCTGCCCAGGGAAGGCGAAGAGCAGCAAGAGCTTTCAGGGCTGGCCCCTTCCTGGCGGGAAGAGGAGCCGGACGTTTGCCGTTTTGGAAAAAGGCTCTGCCGAGAACGAGTGCCATGAGACGTTCCGCCTATGGATAGGCAAATATCCCCATTGCTGTTGTGCCTGTGAATAGGCTGCCCAGGGAAGGCGAAGAGCAGCAGCAGCTTTCAGTTCTGGCCCCTTCCTGGCGGGAGAAGGAGCCAGACATTTGCCGTTTCGGAAAAAGGCTCTGCCGAGAACGGGCACCATGAGACATTCCGTCTCTGGGAAAGCACAGATCCCCAGGGCTGTTGTGCCTGTGAATAGGCTGCCCAGGGAAGGCGAAGACCAGCAGCAGCTTTCAGGGCTCGCCCCTTCCTGGCGGGAGAAGGAGCCAGACATTTGCCGTTTCGGAAAAAGGCTCTGCCGAGAATGGGCACCATGAGACCTTGCGTCTCTGGGAAAGCACAGATCCCCAGGGCTGTTGTGCCTGTGAATAGGCTGCCCAGGGAAGGCGAAGAGCAGCAGCAGCTTTCAGGGCTGGCCCCTTCCTTGTGGGAAGAGGAGCCGGACGTTTGCCTTTTCAGAAAGAGGCTCTGCCGAGAACGAGTGCCATGAGACGTTCCGCCTATGGAAAGGCAAATATCCCCAGTGCTGTTGTGCCTGTGAATAGGCTGCCAAGGGAAGGTGAAGACCAGCAACAGCTTTCAGGGCTGGCCCCTTCGTGGTGGGAGAAGGAGCCGGACGTTTGCCGTTTCGGAAAAAGGCTCTGCTGAGAACGGGCACCATGAGACCTTGCATCTCTGGGAAAGCACAGATCCCCAGGGCTGTTGTGCCTGTGAATAGGCTGCCCAGGGAAGGTGAAGAGCAACAACAGCTGTCAGGGCTCGCCCCTTCCTGGTGGGAGAAGGAGCCGGACGTTTGCCGTTTTGGAAAAAGGCTCTGTCAAGAACGGGCACCATGAGACCTTGCGTCTCTGGGAAAGCACAGATCCCCAGGGCTGTTGTGCCTGTGAATAGGCTGCCCAGGGCAGGCGAAGACCAGCAACAGCTTTCAGGGCTGGCCCCTTCGTGGCGGCAATAGGAGCCGGACGTTTCCCGTTTCGGAAAAAGGCTCTGCCGAGAACGGGCACCATGAGACCTTGCGTCTCTGGGAAAGCACAGATCCCCAGGGCTGTTGTGCCTGTGAATAGGCTGCCAAGGGAAGGTGATGAGCAGCAACAGCTTTCAGGGCTGGCCCCTTCCTGGAGGGAGAAGGAGCCGGACATTTCCCGTTTCGGTAAAAGGCTTTGCCGAGAACGGGCACCATGACACCTTGCGTCTCTGGGAAAGCACAGATCCCCAGGGCTGTTGTGCCTGTGAATAGGCTGCCCAGGGAAGGCGAAGACCAGCAGCAGCTTTCAGGTCTGGCCCCTTCCTGGCGGGAGGAGGAGCCGGACGTTTGCCTTTTCGGAAAAAGGCACTGCCGAGAACGGGCACCATGAGACCTTGCGTCTCTGGGAAAGCACAGATCCCCAGGGCTGTTGTGCCTGTGAATAGGCTGCCCAGGGAAGGTGAAGAGCAGCAGCAGCTTTCAGGGCTGGCCCCTTCCTTGTGGGAAGAGGAGCCGGACATTTCCTGTTTCGGAAAAAGGCTCTGCCGAGAACGGGCACCATGAGACCTTCCGTCTCTGGGAAAGCACAGATCCCCAGTGCTTTTGTGCCTGTGAATAGGCTGCCCAGGGAAGGTGAAGACCAGCAACAGCTTTCAGGGCTGGCCGCTTCCTGGTGGGAGGAGGAGCCGGACGTTTGCCGTTTCGGAAAAAGGCACTGCCGAGAACGGGCACCATGAGACCTTGCGTCTCTGGGAAAGCACAGATCCCCAGTGCTGTTGTGCCTGTGAATAGGCTGCCAAGGGCAGGCGAAGACCAGCAGCAGCTTTCAGGGCTGGCCCCTTCCTTGTGGGAAGAGGAGCCGGACGTTTGCCGTTTCGGAAAAAGGCTCTGCCGAGAACGGGCACCATGAGACCTTGCGTCTCTGGGAAAGCACAGATCCCCAGTGCTGTTGTGCCTGTGAATAGGCTGCCCAGGGAAGGTGAAGAGCAGCAACAGCTTTCAGGGCTGGCCCCTTCCTGGTGGGAGGAGGAGCCGGACGTTTGCCGTTTCGGAAAAAGGCTCTGCCGAGAACGGGCACCATGAGACCTTGCGTCTCTGGGAAAGCACAGATCCCAGGGGCTGTTGTGCCTGTGAATAGGCTGCCCAGGGAAGGCGAAGAGCAGCAAGAGCTTTCAGGGCTGGCCCCTTCCTGGCGGGAAGAGGAGCCGGACGTTTGCCATTTCAGAAAAAGGCTCTGCCGAGATCGGGCACCATGAGACCTTGCGTCTCTGGGAAAGCACAGATCCCCAGTGCTGTTGTGCCTGTGAATAGGCTGCCCAGGGAAGGCGAAGACCAGCAGCAGCTTTCAGGTCTGGCCCCTTCCTGGCGGGAGAAGGAGCCGGACGTTTGCCGTTTTGGAAAATGGCTCTGCCGAGAACGGGCACCATGAGACCTTGCGTCTCTGGGAAAGCACAGATCCCCAGGGCTGTTATGCCTGTGAATAGGCTGCCCAGGGAAGGCGAAGACCAGCAGCAGCTTTCAGGGCTCGCCCCTTCCTTGTGGGAAGAGGAGCCGGACGTTTGCCGTTTTGGAAAAAGGCTCTGCCGAGAACGAGTGCCATGAGACGTTCCGCCTATGGAGAGGCAAATATCCCCATTGCTCTTGTGCCTGTGAATAGGCTGCCCAGGGAAGGCGAAGAGCAGCAGCAGCTTTCAGTTCTGGCCCCTTCCTGGTGGGAGAAGGAGCCAGACGTTTGCCGTTTCGGAAAAAGGCTCTGCCGAGAACGGGCACCATGAGACCTTGCGTCTCTGGGAAAGCACAGGTCCCCAGGGCTGTTGTGCCTGTGAATAGGCTGCCCAGGGAAGGCGAAGAGCAGCAACAGCATTCAGGGCTCGCCCCTTCCTGGTGGGAGAAGGAGCCAGACTTTTGCCGTTTCGGAAAAAGGCTCTGCCGAGAACGGGCACCATGAGACATTCCGTCTCTGGGAAAGCACAGATCCCCAGGGCTGTTGTGCCTGTGAATAGGCTGCCCAGGGAAGGCGAAGAGCAGCAACAGCTTTCAGGGCTCGCCCCTTCCTGGCGGGAGAAGGAGCCAGACGTTTGCCGTTTCGGAAAAAGGCTCTGCCGAGAACGGGCACCATGAGACCTTGCGTCTCTGGGAAAGCACAGATCCCCAGGGCTGTTGTGCCTCTGAATAGGCTGCCCAGGGAAGGCGAAGAGCAGCAGCAGCTTTCAGGGCTGGCCCCTTCCTTGTGGGAAGAGGAGCCGGACGTTTGCCTTTTCAGAAAGAGGCTCTGCCGAGAACGAGTGCCATGAGACGTTCCGCCTATGGAAAGGCAAATATCCCCAGTGCTGTTGTGCCTGTGAATAGGCTGCCAAGGGAAGGTGAAGAGCAGCAACAGCTTTCAGGGCTGGCCCCTTCGTGGCGGGAGAAGGAGCCGGACGTTTGCCGTTTCGGAAAAAGGCTCTGCTGAGAACGGGCACCATGAGACCTTGCATCTCTGGGAAAGCACAGATCCCCAGGGCTGTTGTGCCTGTGAATAGGCTGCCCATGGAAGGTGAAGAGCAACAACAGCATTCAGGGCTCGCCCCTTCCTGGTGGGAGAAGGAGCCGGACGTTTGCCGTATCGGAAAAAGGCTCTGCCAAGAACGGGCACCATGAGACCTTGCGTCTCTGGGAAAGCACAGATCCCCAGGGCTGTTGTGCCTGTGAATAGGCTGCCCAGGGCAGGCGAAGACCAGCAACAGCTTTCAGGGCTGGCCCCTTCCTTGTGGGAAGAGGAGCCGGACGTTTCCCGTTTCGGAAAAAGGCTCTGCCGAGAACGGGCACCATGAGACCTTGCGTCTCTGGGAAAGCACAGATCCCCAGGGCTGTTGTGCCTGTGAATAGGCTGCCCAGGGAAGGCGAAGACCAGCAGCAGCTTTCAGGTCTGGCCCCTTCCTGGCGGGAGGAGGAGCCGGACGTTTGCCTTTTCGGAAAAAGGCACTGCCGAGAACGGGCACCATGAGACCTTGCGTCTCTGGGAAAGCACAGATCCCCAGGGCTGTTGTGCCTGTGAATAGGCTGCCCAGGGAAGGTGAAGAGCAGCAGCAGCTTTCAGGGCTGGCCCCTTCCTTGTGGGAAGAGGAGCCGGACGTTTGCCGTTTCGGAAAAAGGCTCTGCCGAGAACGGGCACCATGAGACCTTGCGTCTCTGGGAAAGCACAGATCCCCAGTGCTGTTGTGCCTGTGAATAGGCTGCCCAGGGAAGGTGAAGACCAGCAACAGCTTTCAGGGCTGGCCCCTTCCTGGTGGGAGGAGGAGCCGGACGTTTGCCGTTTCGGAAAAAGGCTCTGCCGAGAACGGGCACCATGAGACCTTGCGTCTCTGGGAAAGCACAGATCCCAGGGGCTGTTGTGCCTGTGAATAGGCTGCCCAGGGAAGGCGAAGAGCAGCAAGAGCTTTCAGGGCTGGCCCCTTCCTGGCGGGAAGAGGAGCCGGACGTTTGCCATTTCGGAAAAAGGCTCTGCCGAGATCGGGCACCATGAGACCTTGCGTCTCTGGGAAAGCACAGATCCCCAGTGCTGTTGTGCCTGTGAATAGGCTGCCCAGGGAAGGCGAAGACCAGCAGCAGCTTTCAGGTCTGGCCCCTTCCTGGCGGGAGAAGGAGCCGGACGTTTGCCGTTTTGGAAAATGGCTCTGCCGAGAACGGGCACCATGAGACCTTGCGTCTCTGGGAAAGCACAGATCCCCAGTGCTGTTATGCCTGTGAATAGGCTGCCCAGGGAAGGCGAAGACCAGCAGCAGCTTTCAGGTCTGGCCCCTTCCTTGTGGGAAGAGGAGCCAGACGTTTGCCGTTTTGGAAAAAGGCACTGCCGAGAACGAGTGCCATGAGACGTTCCGCCTATGGATAGGCAAATATCCCCATTGCTGTTGTGCCTGTGAATAGGCTGCCCAGGGAAGGCGAAGAGCAGCAACAGCTTTCAGGGCTCGCCCCTTCCTGGCGGGAGAAGGAGCCAGACGTTTGCCGTTTCGGAAAAAGGCTCTGCCGAGAACGGGCACCATGAGACCTTGCGTCTCTGGGAAAGCACAGATCCCCAGGGCTGTTGTGCCTGTGAATAGGCTGCCCAGGGAAGGCGAAGAGCAGCAGCAGCTTTCAGGGCTGGCCCCTTCCTTGTGGGAAGAGGAGCCGGACGTTTGCCTTTTCAGAAAGAGGCTCTGCCGAGAACGAGTGCCATGAGACGTTCCGCCTATGGAAAGGCAAATATCCCCAGTGCTGTTGTGCCTGTGAATAGGCTGCCAAGGGAAGGTGAAGAGCAGCAACAGCTTTCAGGGCTGGCCCCTTCGTGGCGGGAGAAGGAGCCGGACGTTTGCCGTTTCGGAAAAAGGCTCTGCTGAGAACGGGCACCATGAGACCTTGCATCTCTGGGAAAGCACAGATCCCCAGGGCTGTTGTGCCTGTGAATAGGCTGCCCATGGAAGGTGAAGAGCAACAACAGCTGTCAGGGCTCGCCCCTTCCTGGTGGGAGAAGGAGCCGGACGTTTCCCGTTTCTGAAAAAGGCTCTGCCAAGAACGGGCACCATGAGACCTTGCGTCTCTGGGAAAGCACAGATCCCCAGGGCTGTTGTGCCTGTGAATAGGCTGCCCAGGGCAGGCGAAGACCAGCAACAGCTTTCAGGGCTGGCCCCTTCCTGGCGGGAATAGGAGCCGGACGTTTCCCGTTTCGGAAAAAGGCTCTGCCGAGAACGGGCACCATGACACCTTGCGTCTCTGGGAAAGCACAGATCCCCAGGGCTGTTGTGCCTGTGAATAGGCTGCCAAGGGAAGGTGATGAGCAGCAACAGCTTTCAGGGCTGGCCCCTTCCTGGAGGGAGAAGGAGCCGGACATTTCCCGTTTCGGTAAAAGGCTTTGCCGAGAACGGGCACCATGACACCTTGCGTCTCTGGGAAAGCACAGATCCCCAGGGCTGTTGTGCCTGTGAATAGGCTGCCCAGGGAAGGCGAAGACCAGCAGCAGCTTTCAGGGCTCGCCCCTTCCTGGTGGGAGAAGGAGCCAGACGTTTGCCATTTTGGAAAAAGGCTCTGCCGAGAAGGGGCACCATGAGACATTCCGTCTCTGGGAAAGCACAGATCCCCAGGGCTGTTGTGCCTGTGAATAGGCTGCCCAGGGAAGGCGAAGAGCAGCAACAGCTTTCAGGGCTCGCCACTTCCTGGTGGGAGAAGGAGCCAGACGTTTGCCGTTTTGGAAAAAGGCACTGCCGAGAACGGGCACCATGAGACCTTGCGTCTCTGGGAAAGCACAGATCCCCAGTGCTTTTGTGCCTGTGAATAGGCTGCCCAGGGCAGGCGAAGACCAGCAACAGCTTTCAGGGCTGGCCCCTTCCTGGCGGGAATAGGAGCCGGACGTTTCCCGTTTCGGAAAAAGGCTCTGCCGAGAACGGGCACCATGACACCTTGCGTCTCTGGGAAAGCACAGATCCCCAGGGCTGTTGTGCCTGTGAATAGGCTGCCAAGGGAAGGTGATGAGCAGCAACAGCTTTCAGGGCTGGCCCCTTCCTGGAGGGAGAAGGAGCCGGACATTTCCCGTTTCGGTAAAAGGCTTTGCCGAGAACGGGCACCATGACACCTTGCGTCTCTGGGAAAGCACAGATCCCCAGGGCTGTTGTGCCTGTGAATAGGCTGCCCAGGGAAGGCGAAGACCAGCAGCAGCTTTCAGGGCTCGCCCCTTCCTGGTGGGAGAAGGAGCCAGACGTTTGCCATTTTGGAAAAAGGCTCTGCCGAGAAGGGGCACCATGAGACATTCCGTCTCTGGGAAAGCACAGATCCCCAGGGCTGTTGTGCCTGTGAATAGGCTGCCCAGGGAAGGCGAAGAGCAGCAACAGCTTTCAGGGCTCGCCACTTCCTGGTGGGAGAAGGAGCCGGACGTTTGCCGTTTTGGAAAAAGGCACTGCCGAGAACGGGCACCATGAGACCTTGCGTCTCTGGGAAAGCACAGATCCCCAGTGCTTTTGTGCCTGTGAATAGGCTGCCCAGAGAAGGCGAAGAACAGCAACAGCTTTCAGGGCTCGCCCCTTCCTGGCGGGAGGAGGAGCCGGACGTTTGCCGTTTCGGAAAAAGGCTCTGCCGAGAAGGGGCACCATGAGACCTTGCGTCTCTGGGAAAGCACAGATCCCCAGTGCTGTTGTGCCTGTGAATAGGCTGCCCATGGAAGGTGAAGAGCAGCAACAAATTTCAGGGCTGGCCGCTTCCTGGTGGGAGGAGGAGCCGGATGTTTGCCGTTTCGAAAAAGGCACTGCCGAGAACGGGCACCATGAGACCTTGCGTCTCTGGGAAAGCACAGATCCCCAGTGCTGTTGTGCCTGTGAATAGGATGCCCAGGGAAGGCGAAGACCAGCAGCAGCTTTCAGGGCTGGCCCCTTCCTGGTGGGAGAAGGAGCCGGACGTTTGCCGTTTCGAAAAAGGCACTGCCGAGAACGGGCACCATGAGTCCTTGCGTCTCTGGGAAAGCACAGATCCCCAGGGCTGTTGTGCCTGTGAATAGGCTGCCCAGGGAAGGTGAAGACCAGCAGCAGCTTTCAGGGCTCGCCCCTTCCTGGTGGGAGAAGGAGCCAGACGTTTGCCATTTTGGAAAAAGGCTCTGCCGAGAACGGGCACCATGAGACATTCCGTCTCTGGGAAAGCACAGATCCCCAGGGCTGTTGTGCCTGTGAATAGGCTGCCCAGGGAAGGCGAAGACCAGCAACAGCTTTCAGGGCTCGCCCCTTCCTGGTGGGAGAAGGAGCCGGACGTTTGCCGTTTTGGAAAAAGGCACTGCCGAGAACGGGCACCATGAGACCTTGTGTCTCTGGGAAAGCACAGATCCCCAGTGCTGTTGTGCCTGTGAATAGGCTGCCCAGGGAAGGTGAAGACCAGCAGCAGCTTTCAGGGCTGGCCCCTTCCTTGTGGGAAGAGGAGCCGGACGTTTGCCGTTTCGGAAAAAGGCTCTGCCGAGAACGGGCACCATGAGACCTTGCGTCTCTGGGAAAGCACAGATCCCCAGGGCTGTTGTGCCTGTGAATAGGCTGCCCAGGGAAGGCGAAGAGCAGCAGCAGCTTTCAGGGCTGGCCCCTTCCTGGTGGGAGAAGGAGCCGGACGTTTGCCGTTTCGTAAAAAGGCTCTGCCGAGAACGGGCACCATGAGACCTTGCGTCTCTAGGAAAGCACAGATCCCCAGGGCTGTTGTGCCTGTGAATAGGCTGCCCAGGGAAGGCGAAGACCAGCAGCAGCTTTCAGGGCTGGCCCCTTCCTGGCGGGAGAAGGAGCCGGACGTTTGCCGTTTCGGAAAAAGGCTCTGCCGAGAACGGGCACCATGAGTCCTTGCGTCTCTGGGAAAGCACAGATCCCCAGGGCTGTTGTGCCTGTGAATAGGCTGCCCAGGGAAGGTGAAGACCAGCAGCAGCTTTCAGGTCTGGCCGCTTCCTGGTGGGAGGAGGAGCCGGATGTTTGCCGTTTCGGAAAAAGGCTCTGCCGAGAAAGGGCACCATGAGACCTTGCGTCTCTGGGAAAGCACAGATCCCCAGTGCTGTTGTGCCTGTGAATAGGCTGCCCAGGGAAGGCGAAGACCAGCAGCAGCTTTCAGGGCTGGCCCCTTCCTTGTGGGAAGAGGAGCCGGACGTTTGCCGTTTCGGAAAAAGGCTCTGCCGAGAACGGGCACCATGAGACCTTGCGTCTCTGGGAAAGCACAGATCCCCAGTGCTGTTGTGCCTGTGAATAGGCTGCCCAGGGAAGGCGAAGACCAGCAGCAGCTTTCAGGGCTGGCCCCTTCCTGGCGGGAGAAGGAGCCGGACGTTTGCCGTTTCGAAAAAGGCACTGCCGAGAACAGGCACCATGAGTCCTTGCGTCTCTGGGAAAGCACAGATCCCCAGTGCTGTTGTGCCTGTGAATAGGCTGCCCAGGGAAGGTGAAGACCAGCAGCAGCTTTCAGGGCTCGCCCCTTCCTGGTGGGAGAAGGAGCCAGACGTTTGCCATTTTGGAAAAAGGCTCTGCCGAGAACGGGCACCATGAGACATTCCGTCTCTGGGAAAGCACAGATCCCCAGTGCTGTTGTGCCTGTGAATAGGCTGCCCAGGGAAGGCGAAGAGCAGCAACAACTTTCAGGGCTCGCCACTTCCTGGTGGGAGAAGGAGCCAGACGTTTGCCGTTTTGGAAAAAGGCACTGCCGAGAACGGGCACCATGAGACCTTGCGTCTCTGGGAAAGCACAGATCCCCAGGGCTGTTGTGCCTGTGAATAGGCTGCCCAGGGAAGGCGAAGAGCAGCAACAGCTTTCAGGGCTCGCCCCTTCCTGGTGGGAGAAGGAGCCAGACGTTTGCCGTTTCGTAAAAAGGCACTGCCGAGAACGGGCACCATGAGACCTTGCGTCTCTGGGAAAGCACAGATCCCCAGGGCTGTTGTGCCTGTGAATAGGCTGCCCAGGGAAGGCGAAGAACAGCAACAGCTTTCAGGGCTGGCCCCTTCCTGGCGGGAGAAGGAGCCAGACGTTTGCCGTTTCGGAAAAAGGCTCTGCCGAGATCGGGCGCCATGAGACATTCCGTCTCTGGGAAAGCACAGATCCCCAGGGCTGTTGTGCCAGTGAATAGGCTGCCCAGGGAAGGCGAAGAGCAGCAACAGCTTTCAGGGCTCGCCCCTTCCTGGTGGGAGAAGGAGCCAGACGTTTGCCGTTTCGGAAAAAGGCTCTGCCGAGAACGGGCACCATGAGACCTTGCGTCTCTGGGAAAGCACAGATCCCCAGTGCTGTTGTGCCTGTGAATAGGCTGCCCAGGGAAGGCGAAGACCAGCAAAAGCTTTCAGGGCTGGCCCCTTCCTGGCGGGAAGAGGAGCTGGACGTTTGCCGTTTTGGAAAAAGGCTCTGCCGAGAACGGGCACCATGAGACATTCCGTCTCTGGGAAAGCACAGATCCCCAGGGCTGTTGTGCCTGTGAATAGGCTGCCCAGGGAAGGCGAAGAGCAGCAACAGCTTTCAGGTCTGGCCCCTTCCTGGTGGGAGAAGGAGCCAGACGTTTGCCGTTTTGGAAAAAGGCACTGCCGAGAACGGGCACCATGAGACCTTGCGTCTCTGGGAAAGCACAGATCCCCCGTGCTGTTGTGCCTGTGAATAGGCTGCCCAGGGAAGGTGAAGAGCAGCAGCAGCTTTCAGGGCTGACCCCTTCCTTGTGGGAAGAGGAGCCGGACGTTTGCCGTTTCGGAAAAAGGCTCTGCCGAGAACGGGCACCATGAGACCTTGCGTCTCTGGGAAAGCACAGATCCCCAGGGCTGTTGTGCCTGTGAATAGGCTGCCCAGGGAAGGCGAAGAGCAGCAACAGCTTTCAGTGCTGGCCCCTTACTGGCGGGAGAAGGAGCCGGACGTTTGCCGTTTCGAAAAAGTCTATGCCGAGAACGGGCACCATGAGACCTTGCGTCTCTGGGAAAGCACAGATCCCCAGGGCTGTTGTGCCTGTGAATAGGCTGCCCAGAGAAGGCGAAGAACAGCAACAGCTTTCAGGGCTCGCCCCTTCCTGGCGGGAGGAGGAGCCGGACGTTTGCCTTTTCGGAAAAAGGCACTGCCGAGAACGGGCACCATGAGACCTTCCGTCTCTGGGAAAGCACAGATCCCCAGTGCTGTTGTGCCTGTGAATAGGCTGCCCAGGGAAGGTGAAGACCAGCAGCAGCTTTCAGGGCTGGCCCCTTCCTTGTGGGAAGAGGAGCCGGACGTTTGCCGTTTCGGAAAAAGGCACTGCCGAGAACGGGCACCATGAGACCTTGCGTCTCTGGGAAAGCACAGATCCCCAGTGCTGTTGTGCCTGTGAATAGGCTGCCCAGGGAAGGTGAAGAGCAGCAGCAGCTTTCAGGGCTGGCCCCTTCCTTGTGGGAAGAGGAGCCGGACGTTTGCCGTTTTGGAAAAAGGCTCTGCCGAGAACGGGCACCATGAGACCTTGCGTCTCTGGGAAAGCACAGATCCCCAGTGCTGTTGTGCCTGTGAATAGGCTGCCCAGGGAAGGTGAAGAGCAGCAACAGCTTTCAGGGCTGGCCGCTTCCTGGTGGGAGGAGGAGCCGGACGTTTGCCTTTTCGGAAAAAGGCTCTGCCGAGAACGGGCACCATGAGACCTTGCGTCTCTGGGAAAGCACAGATCCCCAGTGCTGTTGTGCCTGCGAATAGGCTGCCCAGGGAAGGCGAAGACCAGCAGCAGCTTTCAGGGCTGCCTCCTTCCTGGCGGGAGAAGGAGCCGGACGTTTGCCGTTTTGGAAAAAGGCTCTGCCGAGAACGGGCACCATGAGACCTTGCGTCTCTGGGAAAGCACAGATCCCCAGTGCTGTTGTGCCTGTGAATAGGCTGCCCAGGGAAGGTGAAGAGCAGCAATAAATTTCAGGGCTGGCCGCTTCCTGGTGGGAGGAGGAGCCGGATGTTTGCCGTTTCGAAAAAGGCTCTGCCGAGAACGGGCACCATGAGACCTTGCGTCTCTGGGAAAGCACAGATCCCCAGGGCTGTTGTGCCTGTGAATAGGCTGCCCAGGGAAGGCGAAGAGCAGCAGCAGCTTTCAGTTCTGGCCCCTTCCTTGTGGGAAGAGGAGCCGGACGTTTGCCGTTTCGGAAAAAGGCTCTGCCGAGAACGGGCACCATGAGACCTTGCGTCTCTGGGAAAGCACAGATCCCCAGGGCTGTTGTGCCTGTGAATAGGCTGCCCAGGGAAGGCGAAGAGCAGCAGCAGCTTTCAGGGCTGGCCCCTTCCTGGTGGGAGAAGGAGCCGGACGTTTGCCGTTTCGAAAAAGGCACTGCCGAGAACGGGCACCATGAGTCCTTGCGTCTCTGGGAAAGCACAGATCCCCAGTGCTGTTGTGCCTGTGAATAGGCTGCCCAGGGAAGGTGAAGACCAGCAGCAGCTTTCAGGGCTCGCCCCTTCCTGGTGGGAGAAGGAGCCAGACGTTTGCCATTTTGGAAAAAGGCTCTGCCGAGAACGGGCACCATGAGACATTCCGTCTCTGGGAAAGCACAGATCCCCAGGGCTGTTGTGCCTGTGAATAGGCTGCCCAGGGAAGGCGAAGAGCAGCAACAGCTTTCAGGGCTCGCCACTTCCTGGTGGGAGAAGGAGCCAGACGTTTGCCGTTTTGGAAAAAGGCACTGCCGAGAACGGGCACCATGAGACCTTGCGTCTCTGGGAAAGCACAGATCCCCAGTGCTGTTGTGCCTGTGAATAGGCTGCCCAGGGAAGGTGAAGAGCAGCAGCAGCTTTCAGGGCTGACCCCTTCCTTGTGGGAAGAGGAGCCGGACGTTTGCCGTTTCGGAAAAAGGCACTGCCGAGAACGGGCACCATGAGACCTTGCGTCTCTGGGAAAGCACAGATCCCCAGTGCTGTTGTGCCTGTGAATAGGCTGCCCAGGGAAGGTGAAGACCAGCAGCAGCTTTCAGGGCTGGCCCCTTCCTTGTGGGAAGAGGAGCCGGACGTTTGCCGTTTCGGAAAAAGGCTCTGCCGAGAACGGGCACCATGAGACATTGCGTCTCTGGGAAAGCACAGATCCCCAGGGCTGTTGTGCCTGTGAATAGGCTGCCCAGGGAAGGCGAAGACCAGCAGCAGCTTTCAGGGCTGGCCCCTTCCTGGCAGGAGAAGGAGCCGGACGTTTGCCGTTTCGGAAAAAGGCTCTACCGAGACCGGGCACCATGAGACCTTGCGTCTCTGGGAAAGCACAGATCCCCAGTGCTGTTGTGCCTGTGAATAGGCTGCCCAGGGAAGGTGAAGACCAGCAACAAATTTCAGGGCTGGCCCCTTCCTGGTGGGAGGAGGAGCCGGATGTTTGCCGTTTCGGAAAAAGGCTCTGCCGAGATCGGGCACCATGAGACCTTGCGTCTCTGGGAAAGCACAGATCCCCAGGGCTGTTGTGCCTGTGAATAGGCTGCCCAGGGAAGGCGAAGACCAGCAGCAGCTTTCAGGGCTGGCCCCTTCCTTGTGGGAAGAGGAGCCGGACGTTTGCCATTTCGGAAAAAGGCTCTGCCGAGAACGGGCACCATGAGACCTTCCGTCTCTGGGAAAGCACAGATCCCCAGTGCTGTTGTGCCAGTGAATAGGCTGCCCAGGGAAGGCGAAGAGCAGCAACAGCTTTCAGGGCTCGCCCCTTCCTGGTGGGAGAAGGAGCCAGACGTTTGCCGTTTCGGAAAAAGGCTCTGCCGAGAACGGGCACCATGAGACCTTGCGTCTCTGGGAAAGCACAGATCCCCAGTGCTGTTGTGCCTGTGAATAGGCTGCCCAGGGAAGGCGAAGACCAGCAAAAGCTTTCAGGGCTGGCCCCTTCCTGGCGGGAAGAGGAGCTGGACGTTTGCCGTTTTGGAAAAAGGCTCTGCCGAGAACGGGCACCATGAGAGATTCCGTCTCTGGGAAAGCACAGATCCCCAGTGCTGTTGTGCCTGTGAATAGGCTGCCCAGGGAAGGCGAAGACCAGCAACATCTTTCAGGGCTGGCCCCTTCCTGGTGGGAGAAGGAGCCGGACGTTTCCTGTTTCGGAAAAAGGCACTGCCGAGAACGGGCACCATGAGACCATGCGTCTCTGGGAAAGCACAGATCCCCAGTGCTGTTGTGCCTGTGAATAGGCTGCCCAGGGAAGGTGAAGACCAACAGCAGCTTTCAGGGCTGGCCCCTTCCTTGTGGGAAGAGAAGCCGGACGTTTCCTGTTTCGGAAAAAGGCTCTGCCGAGAACGGGCACCATGAGACCTTCCGTCTCTGGGAAAGCACAGATCCCCAGGGCTGTTGTGCCTGTGAATAGGCTGCCCAGGGAAGGTGAAGAGCAGCAACATCTTTCAGGGCTGGCCGCTTCCTGGTGGGAGGAGGAGCCAGACGTTTGCCTTTTCGGAAAAAGGCACTGCCGAGAACGGGCACCATGAGACCTTGCGTCTCTGGGAAAGCACAGATCCCCAGTGCTGTTGTGCCTGTGAATAGGCTGCCCAGGGAAGGGGAAGACCAGCAGCAGCTTTCAGGGCTCGCCCCTTCCTGGTGGGAGAAGGAGCCAGACGTTTGCCGTTTTGGAAAAAGGCTCTGCCGAGAACGGGCACCATGAGACATTCCATCTCTGGGAAAGCACAGATCCCCAGGGCTGTTGTGCCTGTGAATAGGCTGCCCAGGGAAGGCGAAGAACAGCAGCAGCTTTCAGGGCTCGCCACTTCCTGGTGGGAGAAGGAGCCAGACGTTTGCCGTTTTGGAAAAAGGCACTGCTGAGAACGGGCACCATGAGACCTTGCGTCTCTGGGAAAGCACAGATCCCCAGGGCTGTTGTGCCTGTGAATAGGCTGCCCAGGGAAGGTAAAGAGCAGCAACAGCTGTCAGGGCTCGCCCCTTCCTGGTGGGAAGAGGAGGCGGACGTTTGCCGTTTCGGAAAAAGGCTCTGCCGAGAACGGGCACCATGAGACCTTGCGTCTCTGGGAAAGCAGAGATCCCCAGGGCTGTTGTGCCTGTGAATAGGCTGCCCAGGGAAGGTGAAGAGCAGCAACATCTTTCAGGGCTGGCCCCTTCCTGGCGGGAGAATGAGCCAGACGTTTGCCTTTTCGGAAAAAGGCAGTGCCGAGAACGGGCACCATGAGACCTTGCGTCTCTGGGAAAGCACAGATCCCCAGTGCTGTTGTGCCTGTGAATAGGCTGCCCAGGGAAGGCAAAGAGCAGCAAAAGCTTTCAGGGCTGGCCCCTTCCTGGCGGGAGAAGGAGCCAGACTTTTGCCGTTTCGGAAAAAGGCTCTGCCGAGAACGGGCACCATGAGACATTCCGTCTCTGGGAAAGCACAGATCGCCAGGGCTGTTGTGCCTGTGAATAGGCTGCCCAGGGAAGGCGAAGAGCAGCAACAGCTTTCAGGGCTCGCCCCTTCCTGGTGGGAGAAGGAGCCAGACGTTTGCCGTTTCGTAAAAAGGCACTGCCGAGAACGGGCACCATGAGACCTTGCGTCTCTGGGAAAGCACAGATCCCCAGGGCTGTTGTGCCTGTGAATAGGCTGCCCAGGGAAGGCGAAGAACAGCAACAGCTTTCAGGGCTGGCCCCTTCCTGGCGGGAGGAGGAGCCGGATGTTTCCTGTTTTGGAAAAAGGCACTGCCGAGAACGGGCACCATGAGACCTTGCGTCTCTGGGAAAGCACAGATCCCCAGTGCTGTTGTGCCTGTGAATAGGCTGCCCAGGGAAGGTGAAGACCAACAGCAGCTTTCAGGGCTGGCCCCTTCCTTGTGGGAAGAGGAGCCGGACGTTTCCTGTTTCGGAAAAAGGCTCTGCCGAGAACGGGCACCATGAGACCTTCCGTCTCTGGGAAAGCACAGATCCCCAGGGCTGTTGTGCCTGTGAATAGGCTGCCCAGGGAAGGCGAAGAGCAGCAACAGCTTTCAGGGCTCGCCCCTTCCTGGTGGGAGAAGGAGCCAGACGTTTGCCGTTTCGTAAAAAGGCACTGCCGAGAACGGGCACCATGAGACCTTGCGTCTCTGGGAAAGCACAGATCCCCAGGGCTGTTGTGCCTGTGAATAGGCTGCCCAGGGAAGGCGAAGAGCAGCAGCAGCTTTCAGGGCTGGCCCCTTCCTGGCGGGAGGAGGAGCCGGATGTTTCCTGTTTTGGAAAAAGGCACTGCCGAGAACGGGCACCATGAGACCATGCGTCTCTGGGAAAGCACAGATCCCCAGTGCTGTTGTGCCTGTGAATAGGCTGCCCAGGGAAGGTGAAGACCAGCAGCAGCTTTCAGGGCTGGCCCCTTCCTTGTGGGAAGAGGAGCCGGACGTTTGCCGTTTCGGAAAAAGGCTCTGCCGAGAACGGGCACCATGAGACCTTGCGTCTCTGGGAAAGCACAGATCCCCAGTGCTGTTGTGCCTGTGAATAGGCTGCCCAGGGAAGGCAAAGAGCAGCAAAAGCTTTCAGGGCTGGCCCCTTCCTGGCGGGAGAAGGAGCCAGACGTTTGCCGTTTCGGAAAAAGGCTCTGCCGAGAACGGGCACCATGAGACATTCCGTCTCTGGGAAAGCACAGATCCCCAGGGCTGTTGTGCCTGTGAATAGGCTGCCCAGGGAAGGCGAAGAGCAGCAACAGCTTTCAGGGCTTGCCCCTTCCTGGTGGGAGAAGGAGCCAGACGTTTGCCGTTTCGTAAAAAGGCACTGCCGAGAACGGGCACCATGAGACCTTGCGTCTCTGGGAAAGCACAGATCCCCAGGGCTGTTGTGCCTGTGAATAGGCTGCCCAGGGAAGGCGAAGAACAGCAACAGCTTTCAGGGCTGGCCCCTTCCTGGCGGGAGGAGGAGCCGGATGTTTCCTGTTTTGGAAAAAGGCACTGCCGAGAACGGGCACCATGAGACCATGCGTCTCTGGGAAAGCACAGATCCCCAGTGCTGTTGTGCCTGTGAATAGGCTGCCCAGGGAAGGTGAAGACCAACAGCAGCTTTCAGGGCTGGCCCCTTCCTTGTGGGAAGAGGAGCCGGACGTTTCCTGTTTCGGAAAAAGGCTCTGCCGAGAACGGGCACCATGAGACCTTCCGTCTCTGGGAAAGCACAGATCCCCAGGGCTGTTGTGCCTGTGAATAGGCTGCCCAGGGAAGGCGAAGAGCAGCAACAGCTGTCAGGGCTCGCCCCTTCCTGGTGGGAGAAGGAGCCAGACGTTTGCCGTTTCGTAAAAAGGCACTGCCGAGAACGGGCACCATGAGACCTTGCGTCTCTGGGAAAGCACAGATCCCCAGGGCTGTTGTGCCTGTGAATAGGCTGCCCAGGGAAGGCGAAGAAAAGCAACAGCTTTCAGGGCTGGCCCCTTCCTGGCGGGAGGAGGAGCCGGATGTTTCCTGTTTTGGAAAAAGGCACTGCCGAGAACGGGCACCATGAGACCATGCGTCTCTGGGAAAGCACAGATCCCCAGTGCTGTTGTGCCTGTGAATAGGCTGCCCAGGGAAGGTGAAGACCAACAGCAGCTTTCAGGGCTGGCCCCTTCCTTGTGGGAAGAGGAGCCGGACGTTTCCTGTTTCGGAAAAAAGCTCTGCCGAGAACGGGCACCATGAGACCTTCCGTCTCTGGGAAAGCACAGATCCCCAGTGCTGTTGTGCCTGTGAATAGGCTGCCCAGGGAAGGGGAAGACCAGCAGCAACTTTCAGGGCTCGCCCCTTCCTGGCGGGAGAAGGAGCCAGACGTTTGCCGTTTTGGAAAAAGGCTCTGCCGAGAACGGGCACCATGAGACATTCCGTCTCTGGGAAAGCACAGATCCCCAGGGCTGTTGTGCCTGTGAATAGGCTGCCCAGGGAAGGCGAAGAGCAGCAACAGCTTTCAGGGCTCGCCACTTCCTGGTGGGAGAAGGAGCCAGACGTTTGCCGTTTTGGAAAGAGGCACTGCCGAGATCGGGCACCATGAGACCTTGCGTCTCTGGGAAAGCACAGATCCCCAGGGCTGTTGTGCCTGTGAATAGGCTGCCCAGGGAAGGTAAAGAGCAGCAACAGCTGTCAGGGCTCGCCCCTTCCTGGTGGGAGAAGGAGCCGGACGTTTGCCGTTTTGGAAAAAGGCTCTGCCGAGAACGGGCACCATGAGACCTTCCGTCTCTGGGAAAGCACAGATCCCCAGGGCTGTTGTGCCTGTGAATAGGCTGCCAAGGGAAGGCGAAGAGCAGCAACAGCTTTCAGGGCTCGCCCCTTCCTGGTGGGAGAAGGAGCCGGACGTTTGCCGTTTTGGAAAAAGGCACTGCCGAGAACGGGCACCATGAGACCTTGTGTCTCTGGGAAAGCACAGATCCCCAGTGCTGTTGTGCCTGTGAATAGGCTGCCCAGGGAAGGTGAAGACCAGCAGCAGCTTTCAGGGCTGGCCCCTTCCTTGTGGGAAGAGGAGCCGGACGTTTGCCGTTTCGGAAAAAGGCTCTGCCGAGAACGGGCACCATGAGACCTTGCGTCTCTGGGAAAGCACAGATCCCCAGTGCTGTTGTGCCTGTGAATAGGCTGCCCAGGGAAGGCAAAGAGCAGCAAAAGCTTTCAGGGCTGGCCCCTTCCTGGCGGGAGAAGGAGCCAGACGTTTGCCGTTTCGGAAAAAGGCTCTGCCGAGAACGGGCACCATGAGACCTTGCGTCTCTGGGACAGCACAGATCCCCAGGGCTGTTGTGCCTGTGAATAGGCTGCCCAGGGAAGGCGAAGAGCAGCAACAGCTTTCAGGGCTCGCCCCTTCCTGGTGGGAGAAGGAGCCAGACGTTTGCCGTTTCGTAAAAAGGCACTGCCGAGAACGGGCACCATGAGACCTTGCGTCTCTGGGAAAGCACAGATCCCCAGGGCTGTTGTGCCTGTGAATAGGCTGCCCAGGGAAGGCGAAGAACAGCAACAGCTTTCAGGGCTGGCCCCTTCCTGGCGGGAGGAGGAGCCGGATGTTTCCTGTTTCGGAAAAAGGCACTGCCGAGAACGGGCACCATGAGACCATGCGTCTCTGGGAAAGCACAGATCCCCAGTGCTGTTGTGCCTGTGAATAGGCTGCCCAGGGAAGGTGAAGACCAACAGCAGCTTTCAGGGCTGGCCCCTTCCTTGTGGGAAGAGGAGCCGGACGTTTCCTGTTTCGGAAAAAGGCTCTGCCGAGAACGGGCACCATGAGACCTTCCGTCTCTGGGAAAGCACAGATCCCCAGGGCTGTTGTGCCTGTGAATAGGCTGCCCAGGGAAGGTGAAGAGCAGCAACAGCTTTCAGGGCTGGCCGCTTCCTGGTGGGAGGAGGAGCCGGACGTTTGCCGTTTTGGAAAAAGGCTCTGCCGAGAACGGGCAACATGAGACCTTGCGTCTCTGGGAAAGCACAGATCCCCAGTGCTGTTGTGCCTGAGAATAGGCTGCCCAGGGAAGGTGAAGAGCAGCAACAGCTGTCAGGGCTCGCCCCTTCCTGGTGGGAGAAGGAGCCGGACGTTTGCCGTTTTGGAAAAAGGCTCTGCCGAGAACGGGCACCATGAGACCTTCCGTCTCTGGGAAAGCACAGATCCCCAGGGCTGTTGTGCCTGTGAATAGGCTGCCCAGGGAAGGCGAAGAGCAGCAACAGCTTTCAGGGCTCGCCCCTTCCTGGTGGGAGAAGGAGCCAGACGTTTGCCGTTTTGGAAAAAGGCACTGCCGAGAACGGGCACCATGAGACATTCCGTCTCTGGGAAAGCACAGATCCCCAGTGCTGTTGTGCCTGTGAATAGGCTGCCCAGGGAAGGTGAAGACCAGCAGCAGCTTTCAGGGCTGGCCCCTTCCTTGTGGGAAGAGGAGCCGGACGTTTGCCGTTTCGGAAAAAGGCTCTGCCGAGAACGGGCACCATGAGACCTTGCGTCTCTGGGAAAGCACAGATCCCCAGTGCTGTTGTGCCTGTGAATAGGCTGCCCAGGGAAGGCGAAGAGCAGCAACAGCTTTCAGGGCTGGCCCCTTCCTGGTGGGAGAAGGAGCCGGACGTTTGCCTTTTCGTAAAAAGGCACTGCCGAGAACGGGCACCATGAGACCTTCCGTCTCTGGGAAAGCACAGATCCCCAGGGCTGTTGTGCCTGTGAATAGGCTGCCAAGGGAAGGTGAAAAGCAGCAACAGCTGTCAGGGCTGGCCCCTTCCTGGTGGGAGAATGAGCCAGACGTTTGCCTTTTCGGAAAAAGGCAGTGCCGAGAACGGGCACCATGAGACCTTGCGTCTCTGGGAAAGCACAGATCCCCAGTGCTGTTGTGCCTGTGAATAGGCTGCCCAGGGAAGGTGAAGAGCAGCAGCAGCTTTCAGGGCTGGCCCCTTCCTGGCGGGAGAAGGAGCCAGACTTTTGCCGTTTCGGAAAAAGGCTCTGCCGAGAACGGGCACCATGAGACCTTGCGTCTCTGGGAAAGCACAGATCCCCAGGGCTGTTGTGCCTGTGAATAGGCTGCCCAGGGAAGGTGAAGAGCAGCAACAGCTTTCAGGGCTCGCCCCTTCCTGGTGGGAGAAGGAGCCGGATGTTTGCCGTTTCGGAAAAAGGCTCTGCCGAGAACGGGCACCATGAGACCTTGCGTCTCTGGGAAAGCACAGATCCCCAGGGCTGTTGTGCCTGTGAATAGGCTGCCCAGGGAAGGTGAAGAGCAACAACAGCAGTCAGGGCTCGCCCCTTCCTGGTGGGAGAAGGAGCCAGACGTTTGCCGTTTCGGAAAAAGGCTCTGCCGAGAACGGGCACCATGAGACCTTGCATCTCTGGGAAAGCACAGATCCCCAGTGCTGTTGTGCCTGTGAATAGGCTGCCCAGGGAAGGTAAAGAGCAGCAACAGCTTTCAGGGCTGGCCCCTTCCTGGCGGGAGAAGGAGCCAGACGTTTCCCGTTTCGGAAAAAGGCTCTGCCGAGAACGGGCACCATGAGACCTTGCGTCTCTGGGAAAGCACAGATCCCCAGGGCTGTTGTGCCTGTGAATAGGCTGCCCAGGGAAGGTGAAGAGCAGCAACAGCTTTCAGGGCTGGTCACTTCCTGGTGGGAGGAGGATCCGGACGTTTGCCTTTTCGGAAAAAGGCACTGCCGAGAACGGGCACCATGAGACCTTGCGTCTCTGGGAAAGCACAGATCCCCAGGACTGTTGTGCCTGTGAATAGGCTGCCCAGGGAAGGTGAAGACCAGCAGCAGCTTTCAGGGCTGGCCCCTTCCTTGTGGGAAGAGGAGCCGGACGTTTCCTGTTTTGGAAAAAGGCTCTGCCGAGAACGGGCACCATGAGACCTTCCGTCTCTGGGAAAGCACAGATCCCCAGTGCTTTTGTGCCTGTGAATAGGCTGCCCAGGGAAGGTGAAGAGCAGCAGCAGCTTTCAGGGCTGGCCCCTTCCTGGCGGGAGAAGGAGCCAGACTTTTGCCGTTTCGGAAAAAGGCTCTGCCGAGAACGGGCACCATGAGACCTTGCGTCTCTGGGAAAGCACAGATCCCCAGTGCTGTTGTGCCTGTGAATAGGCTGCCCAGGGAAGGTGAAGAGCAGCAACAGCTTTCAGGGCTGGCCGCTTCCTGGTGGGAGGAGGAGCCGGACGTTTGCCGTTCCGGAAAAAGGCTCTGCCGAGAACGGGCACCATGAGACCTTCCGTCTCTGGGAAAGCACAGATCCCCAGGGCTGTTGTGCCTGTGAATAGGCTGCCCAGGGAAGGCGAAGAGCAGCAACAGCTTTCAGGGCTCGCCCCTTCCTGGTGGGAGAAGGAGCCAGACGTTTGCCGTTTCGGAAAAAGGCTCTGCCGAGAACGGGCACCATGAGACCTTGTGTCTCTGGGAAAGCACAGATCCCCAGTGCTGTTGTGCCTGTGAATAGGCTGCCCAGGGAAGGTGAAGAGCAGCAACAGCTTTCAGGGCTGGCCGCTTCCTGGTGGGAGGAGGAGCCGTACGTTTGCCGTTCCGGAAAAAGGCTCTGCCGAGAACGGGCACCATGAGACCTTCCGTCTCTGGGAAAGCACAGATCCCCAGGGCTGTTGTGCCTGTGAATAGGCTGCCCAGGGAAGGCGAAGAGCAGCAACAGCTTTCAGGGCTCGCCCCTTCCTGGTGGGAGAAGGAGCCAGACGTTTGCCGTTTTGGAAAAAGGCACTGCCGAGAACGGGCACCATGAGACCTTGCGTCTCTGGGAAAGCACAGATCCCCATTGCTGTTGTGCCTGTGAATAGGCTGCCCAGGGAAGGCGAAGTCCAGCAACAACTTTCAGGGCTCGCCCCTTCCTGGTGGGAGAAGGAGCTAGACGTTTGCCGTTTTGGAAAAAGGCACTGCCGAGAACGGGCACCATGAGACCTTCCGTCTCTGGGAAAGCACAGATCCCCAGGGCTGTTGTGCCTGTGAATAGGCTGCCCAGGGAAGGCGAAGAGCAGCAACAGCTTTCAGGGCTCGCCCCTTCCTGGTGGGAGAAGGAGCCAGACGTTTGCCGTTTTGGAAAAAGGCACTGCCGAGAACGGGCACCATGAGACATTCCGTCTCTGGGAAAGCACAGATCCCCAGTGCTGTTGTGCCTGTGAATAGGCTGCCCAGGGAAGGTGAAGACCAGCAGCAGCTTTCAGGGCTGGCCCCTTACTTGTGGGAAGAGGAGCCGGACGTTTGCCGTTTCGGAAAAAGGCTCTGCCGAGAACGGGCACCATGAGACCTTGCGTCTCTGGGAAAGCACAGATCCCCAGTGCTGTTGTGCCTGTGAATAGGCTGCCCAGGGAAGGCGAAGAGCAGCAACAGCTTTCAGGGCTGGCCCCTTCCTGGTGGGAGAAGGAGCCGGACGTTTGCCGTTTCGTAAAAAGGCACTGCCGAGAACGGGCACCATGAGACCTTCCGTCTCTGGGAAAGCACAGATCCCCAGGGCTGTTGTGCCTGTGAATAGGCTGCCAAGGGAAGGTGAAAAGCAGCAACAGCTGTCAGGGCTGGCCCCTTCCTGGTGGGAGAATGAGCCAGACGTTTGCCTTTTCGGAAAAAGGCAGTGCCGAGAACGGGCACCATGAGACCTTGCGTCTCTGGGAAAGCACAGATCCCCAGTGCTGTTGTGCCTGTGAATAGGCTGCCCAGGGAAGGTGAAGAGCAGCAGCAGCTTTCAGGGCTGGCCCCTTCCTGGCGGGAGAAGGAGCCAGACTTTTGCCGTTTCGGAAAAAGGCTCTGCCGAGAACGGGCACCATGAGACCTTGCGTCTCTGGGAAAGCACAGATCCCCAGGGCTGTTGTGCCTGTGAATAGGCTGCCCAGGGAAGGTGAAGAGCAGCAACAGCTTTCAGGGCTCGCCCCTTCCTGGTGGGAGAAGGAGCCGGATGTTTGCCGTTTCGGAAAAAGGCTCTGCCGAGAACGGGCACCATGAGACCTTGTGTCTCTGGGAAAGCACAGATCCCCAGGGCTGTTGTGCCTGTGAATAGGCTGCCCAGGGAAGGTGAAGAGCAACAACAGCAGTCAGGGCTCGCCCCTTCCTGGTGGGAGAAGGAGCCAGACGTTTGCCGTTTCGGAAAAAGGCTCTGCCGAGAACGGGCACCATGAGACCTTGCATCTCTGGGAAAGCACAGATCCCCAGTGCTGTTGTGCCTGTGAATAGGCTGCCCAGGGAAGGTAAAGAGCAGCAACAGCTTTCAGGGCTGGCCCCTTCCTGGCGGGAGAAGGAGCCAGACGTTTCCCGTTTCGGAAAAAGGCTCTGCCGAGAACGGGCACCATGAGACCTTGCGTCTCTGGGAAAGCACAGATCCCCAGGGCTGTTGTGCCTGTGAATAGGCTGCCCAGGGAAGGTGAAGAGCAGCAACAGCTTTCAGGGCTGGTCACTTCCTGGTGGGAGGAGGATCCGGACGTTTGCCTTTTCGGAAAAAGGCACTGCCGAGAACGGGCACCATGAGACCTTGCGTCTCTGGGAAAGCACAGATCCCCAGGACTGTTGTGCCTGTGAATAGGCTGCCCAGGGAAGGTGAAGACCAGCAGCAGCTTTCAGGGCTGGCCCCTTCCTTGTGGGAAGAGGAGCCGGACGTTTCCTGTTTTGGAAAAAGGCTCTGCCGAGAACGGGCACCATGAGACCTTCCGTCTCTGGGAAAGCACAGATCCCCAGTGCTTTTGTGCCTGTGAATAGGCTGCCCAGGGAAGGTGAAGAGCAGCAGCAGCTTTCAGGGCTGGCCCCTTCCTGGCGGGAGAAGGAGCCAGACTTTTGCCGTTTCGGAAAAAGGCTCTGCCGAGAACGGGCACCATGAGACCTTGCGTCTCTGGGAAAGCACAGATCCCCAGTGCTGTTGTGCCTGTGAATAGGCTGCCCAGGGAAGGTGAAGAGCAGCAACAGCTTTCAGGGCTGGCCGCTTCCTGGTGGGAGGAGGAGCCGGACGTTTGCCGTTCCGGAAAAAGGCTCTGCCGAGAACGGGCACCATGAGACCTTCCGTCTCTGGGAAAGCACAGATCCCCAGGGCTGTTGTGCCTGTGAATAGGCTGCCCAGGGAAGGCGAAGAGCAGCAACAGCTTTCAGGGCTCGCCCCTTCCTATTGGGAGAAGGAGCTAGACGTTTGCCGTTTTGGAAAAAGGCACTGCCGAGAACGGGCACCATGAGACCTTCCGTCTCTGGGAAAGCACAGATCCCCAGGGCTGTTGTGCCTGTGAATAGGCTGCCCAGGGAAGGCGAAGAGCAGCAACAGCTTTCAGGGCTCGCCCCTTCCTGGTGGGAGAAGGAGCCAGACGTTTGCCGTTTTGGAAAAAGGCACTGCCGAGAACGGGCACCATGAGACATTCCGTCTCTGGGAAAGCACAGATCCCCAGTGCTGTTGTGCCTGTGAATAGGCTGCCCAGGGAAGGTGAAGACCAGCAGCAGCTTTCAGGGCTGGCCCCTTCCTTGTGGGAAGAGGAGCCGGACGTTTGCCGTTTCGGAAAAAGGCTCTGCCGAGAACGGGCACCATGAGACCTTGCGTCTCTGGGAAAGCACAGATCCCCAGTGCTGTTGTGCCTGTGAATAGGCTGCCCAGGGAAGGCGAAGAGCAGCAACAGCTTTCAGGGCTGGCCCCTTCCTGGTGGGAGAAGGAGCCGGACGTTTGCCGTTTCGTAAAAAGGCACTGCCGAGAACGGGCACCATGAGACCTTCCGTCTCTGGGAAAGCACAGATCCCCAGGGCTGTTGTGCCTGTGAATAGGCTGCCAAGGGAAGGTGAAAAGCAGCAACAGCTGTCAGGGCTGGCCCCTTCCTGGTGGGAGAATGAGCCAGACGTTTGCCTTTTCGGAAAAAGGCAGTGCCGAGAACGGGCACCATGAGACCTTGCGTCTCTGGGAAAGCACAGATCCCCAGTGCTGTTGTGCCTGTGAATAGGCTGCCCAGGGAAGGTGAAGAGCAGCAGCAGCTTTCAGGGCTGGCCCCTTCCTGGCGGGAGAAGGAGCCAGACTTTTGCCGTTTCGGAAAAAGGCTCTGCCGAGAACGGGCACCATGAGACCTTGCGTCTCTGGGAAAGCACAGATCCCCAGGGCTGTTGTGCCTGTGAATAGGCTGCCCAGGGAAGGTGAAGAGCAGCAACAGCTTTCAGGGCTCGCCCCTTCCTGGTGGGAGAAGGAGCCGGATGTTTGCCGTTTCGGAAAAAGGCTCTGCCGAGAACGGGCACCATGAGACCTTGCGTCTCTGGGAAAGCACAGATCCCCAGGGCTGTTGTGCCTGTGAATAGGCTGCCCAGGGAAGGTGAAGAGCAACAACAGCAGTCAGGGCTCGCCCCTTCCTGGCGGGAGAAGGAGCCAGACGTTTGCCGTTTCGGAAAAAGGCTCTGCCGAGAACGGGCACCATGAGACCTTGCATCTCTGGGAAAGCACAGATCCCCAGTGCTGTTGTGCCTGTGAATAGGCTGCCCAGGGAAGGTAAAGAGCAGCAACAGCTTTCAGGGCTGGCCCCTTCCTGGCGGGAGAAGGAGCCAGACGTTTCCCGTTTCGGAAAAAGGCTCTGCCGAGAACGGGCACCATGAGACCTTGCGTCTCTGGGAAAGCACAGATCCCCAGGGCTGTTGTGCCTGTGAATAGGCTGCCCAGGGAAGGTGAAGAGCAGCAACAGCTTTCAGGGCTGGTCACTTCCTGGTGGGAGGAGGATCCGGACGTTTGCCTTTTCGGAAAAAGGCACTGCCGAGAACGGGCACCATGAGACCTTGCGTCTCTGGGAAAGCACAGATCCCCAGGACTGTTGTGCCTGTGAATAGGCTGCCCAGGGAAGGTGAAGACCAGCAGCAGCTTTCAGGGCTGGCCCCTTCCTTGTGGGAAGAGGAGCCGGACGTTTCCTGTTTTGGAAAAAGGCTCTGCCGAGAACGGGCACCATGAGACCTTCCGTCTCTGGGAAAGCACAGATCCCCAGTGCTTTTGTGCCTGTGAATAGGCTGCCCAGGGAAGGTGAAGAGCAGCAGCAGCTTTCAGGGCTGGCCCCTTCCTGGCGGGAGAAGGAGCCAGACTTTTGCCGTTTCGGAAAAAGGCTCTGCCGAGAACGGGCACCATGAGACCTTGCGTCTCTGGGAAAGCACAGATCCCCAGTGCTGTTGTGCCTGTGAATAGGCTGCCCAGGGAAGGTGAAGAGCAGCAACAGCTTTCAGGGCTGGCCGCTTCCTGGTGGGAGGAGGAGCCGGACGTTTGCCGTTCCGGAAAAAGGCTCTGCCGAGAACGGGCACCATGAGACCTTCCGTCTCTGGGAAAGCACAGATCCCCAGGGCTGTTGTGCCTGTGAATAGGCTGCCCAGGGAAGGCGAAGAGCAGCAACAGCTTTCAGGGCTCGCCCCTTCCTGGTGGGAGAAGGAGCCAGACGTTTGCCGTTTCGGAAAAAGGCTCTGCCGAGAACGGGCACCATGAGACCTTGTGTCTCTGGGAAAGCACAGATCCCCAGTGCTGTTGTGCCTGTGAATAGGCTGCCCAGGGAAGGTGAAGAGCAGCAACAGCTTTCAGGGCTGGCCGCTTCCTGGTGGGAGGAGGAGCCGGACGTTTGCCGTTCCGGAAAAAGGCTCTGCCGAGAACGGGCACCATGAGACCTTCCGTCTCTGGGAAAGCACAGATCCCCAGGGCTGTTGTGCCTGTGAATAGGCTGCCCAGGGAAGGCGAAGAGCAGCAACAGCTTTCAGGGCTCGCCCCTTCCTGGTGGGAGAAGGAGCCAGACGTTTGCCGTTTTGGAAAAAGGCACTGCCGAGAACGGGCACCATGAGACCTTGCGTCTCTGGGAAAGCACAGATCCCCATTGCTGTTGTGCCTGTGAATAGGCTGCCCAGGGAAGGCGAAGTCCAGCAACAACTTTCAGGGCTCGCCCCTTCCTGGTGGGAGAAGGAGCTAGACGTTTGCCGTTTTGGAAAAAGGCACTGCCGAGAACGGGCACCATGAGACCTTGTCTCTGGGAAAGCACAGATCCCCAGTGCTGTTGTGCCTGTGAATAGGCTGACCAGGGAAGGTGAAGAGCAGCAGCAGCTTTCAGGGCTGGCCCCTTCCTGGTCGGAGGAGGAGCCGGACGTTTGCCGTTTCGGAAAGAGGCTCTGCCGAGAACGGGCACCATGAGAACTTGCGTCTCTGGGAAAGCACAGATCCCCAGGGCTGTTGTGCCTGTGAATAGGCTGCCCAGGGAAGGCGAAGAGCAGCAACAGCTTTCAGGGCTCGCCCCTTCCTGGTGGGAGAAGGAGCCAGACGTTTGCCGTTTCGTAAAAAGGCACTGCCGAGAACGGGCACCATGAGACCTTGCGTCTCTGGGAAAGCACAGATCCCCAGTGCTGTTGTGCCTGTGAATAGGCTGCCCAGGGAAGGCGAAGAACAGCAACAGCTTTCAGGGCTGGTCACTTCCTGGCGGGAGAAGGAGCCAGACGTTTGCCGTTTCGGAAAAAGGCTCTGCCGAGAACGGGCACCATGAGACCTTGCGTCTCTGGGAAAGCACAGATCCCCAGGGCTGTTGTGCCTGTGAATAGGCTGCCCAGGGAAGGTGAAGACCAGCAGCAGCTTTCAGGTCTGGCCCCTTCCTTGTGGGAAGAGGAGCCGGACGTTTGCCGTTTTGGAAAAAGGCTCTGCCGAGAACGAGTGCCATGAGACGTTCCGCCTATGGAAAGGCAAATATCTCCATTGCTGTTGTGCCTGTGAATAGGCTGCCAAGGGAAGGTGAAGAGCAGCAACAGCTGTCAGGGCTGGCACCTTCCTTGTGGGACAGATAGCCGGACATTTGCCTTTTCGGAAAGAGGCTCTGCCGAGAACGAGTGCCATGAGATGTCCCATCTGTGGGAAGGCAAAGATCCCCGATGCTGCTGTGCCTGTGAATAGGCTGCCCAGGGAAGGTGAAGAGCAGCAATGCCTGTCAGGGCTGGCACCTTCCTTGTGGGAGAAGGAGCCGGACGTTTCCCGTTTTGGAAAAAGGCTCTGCCGAGAAAGGGCACCAAGAGACCTTGCGTCTCTGGGAAAGCACAGATCCCCAGGGCTGTTGTGCCTGTGAATAGGCTGCCCAGGGAAGGTGAAGACCAGCAGCAGCTTTCAGGGCTGGCCCCTTCCTTGTGGGAAGAGGAGCCGGACGTTTGCCGTTTCGGAAAAAGGCTCTGCCGAGAACGGGCACCATGAGACCTTCCGTCTCTGGGAAAGCACAGATCCCCAGTGCTTTTGTGCCTGTGAATAGGCTGCCCAGGGAAGATGAAGACCAGCAAAATCTTTCAGGGCTGGCCGCTTCCTGGTGGGAGGAGGAGCCGGACGTTTGCCGTTTCGGAAAAAGGCTCTGCCGAGAACGGGCACCATGAGACCTTGCCTCTCTGGGAAAGCACAGATCCCCAGTGCTGTTGTGCCTGTGAATAGGCTGCCCAGGGAAGGCGAAGAACAGCAACAGCTTTCAGGGCTGGCCCCTTCCTGGCGGGAGAAGGAGCCAGACGTTTGCCGTTTCGGAAAAAGGCTCTGCCGAGAACGGGCACCATGAGACATTCCGTCTCTGGGAAAGCACAGATCCCCAGGGCTGTTGTGCCTGTGAATAGGCTGCCCAGGGAAGGCGAAGAGCAGCAACAGCAGTCAGGGCTCGCCCCTTCCTGGCGGGAGAAGGAGCCAGACATTTGCCGTTTCGGAAAAAGGCTCTGCCGAGAACGGGCACCATGAGACCTTGTGTCTCTGGGAAAGCACAGATCCCCAGTGCTGTTGTGCCTGTGAATAGGCTACCCAGGGAAGGTGAAGACCAGCAGCAGCTTTCAGGGCTGGCCCCTTCCTTGTGGGAAGAGGAGCCGGACGTTTGCCGTTTCGGAAAAAGGCTCTGCCGAGAACGGGCACCATGAGACCTTCCGTCTCTGGGAAAGCACAGATCCCCAGTGCTTTTGTGCCTGTGAATAGGCTGCCCAGGGAAGGTGAAGACCAGCAAATCTTTCAGGGCTGGCCGCTTCCTGGTGGGAGGAGGAGCCGGACGTTTGCCGTTTCGGAAAAAGGCTCTGCCGAGAACGGGCACCATGAGACCTTGCGTCTCTGGCAAAGCACAGATCCCCAGTGCTGTTGTGCCTGTGAATAGGCTGCCCAGGGAAGGTGAAGAGCAGCAACAGCTTTCAGGGCTGGCCCCTTCCTGGTGGGAGGAGGAGCCGGACGTTTGCCGTTCCGGAAAAAGGCTCTGCCGAGAACGGGCACCATGAGACCTTCCGTCTCTGGGAAAGCACAGATCCCCAGGGCTGTTGTGCCTGTGAATAGGCTGTCCAGGGAAGGCGAAGAGCAGCAACAGCTTTCAGGGCTCGCCCCTTCCTTGTGGGAGAAGGAACCAGACGTTTGCCGTTTTGGAAAAAGGCACTGCCGAGAACGGGCACCATGAGACCTTGCGTCTCTGGGAAAGCACAGATCCCCAGTGCTGTTGTGCCTGTGAATAGGCTGCCCAGGGAAGGTGAAGAGCAGCAACAGCTGTCAGGACTCGCCCCTTCCTGGTGGGAGAAGGAGCCGGACGTTTGCCGTTTTGGAAAAAGGCTCTGCCGAGAACGGGCACCATGAGACCTTGCGTCTCTGGGAAAGCACAGATCCCCAGGGCTGTTGTGCCTGTGAATAGGCTGCCCAGGGAAGGCGAAGAGCAGCAGCAGATTTCAGGGCTGGCCCCTTCCTTGTGGGAAGAGGAGCCGGACGTTTGCCGTTTCGGAAAAAGGCTCTGCCGAGAACGGGCACCATGAGACCTTGCGTCTCTGGGAAAGCACAGATCCCCAGTGCTGTTGTGCCTGTGAATAGGCTGCCCAGGGAAGGCGAAGAGCAGCAACAGCTTTCAGGTCTGCCCCCTTCCTGGCGGGAGAAGGAGCCGGACGTTTGCCATTTCGTAAAAAGCCTCTGCCGAGAACGGGCACCATGAGACCTTGCGTCTCTGGGAAAGCACAGATCCCCAGTGCTGTTGTGCCTGTGAATAGGCTGCCAAGGGAACGTGAAGAGCAGCAACAGCTGTCAGGGCTGGCCCCTTCCTGGTGGGAGAATGAGCCAGACGTTTGCCTTTTCGGAAAAAGGCAGTGCCGAGAACGGGCACCATGAGACCTTGCGTCTCTGGGAAAGCACAGATCCCCAGTGCTGTTGTGCCTGTGAATAGGCTGCCCAGGGAAGGTGAAGAGCAGCAGCAGCTTTCAGGGCTGGCCCCTTCCTGGTGGGAGGAGGAGCCGGACGTTTGCCGTTTCGGAAAGAGGCTCTGCCGAGAACGGGCACCATGAGACCTTGCGTCTCTGGGAAAGCACAGATCCCCAGTGCTGTTGTGCCTGTGAATAGGCTGCCCAGGGAAGGCGAAGAACAGCAACAGCTTTCAGGGCTGGCCCCTTCCTGGCGGGAGAAGGAGCCAGACGTTTGCCGTTTCGGAAAAAGGCTCTGCCGAGAACGGGCACCATGAGACATTCCGTCTCTGGGAAAGCACAGATCCCCAGGGCTGTTGTGCCTGTGAATAGGCTGCCCAGGGAAGGCGAAGAGCAGCAACAGCAGTCAGGGCTCGCCCCTTCCTGGTGGGAGAAGGAGCCAGACTTTTGCCGTTTCGGAAAAAGGCTCTGCCGAGAACGGGCACCATGAGACCTTGTGTCTCTGGGAAAGCACAGATCCCCAGTGCTGTTGTGCCTGTGAATAGGCTACCCAGGGAAGGTGAAGACCAGCAGCAGCTTTCAGGGCTGGCCCCTTCCTTGTGGGAAGAGGAGCCGGACGTTTGCCGTTTCGGAAAAAGGCTCTGCCGAGAACGGGCACCATGAGACCTTGCGTCTCTGGGAAAGCACAGATCCCCAGGGCTGTTGTGCCTGTGAATAGGCTGCCCAGGGAAGGCGAAGACCAGCAACAACTTTCAGGGCTGGCCCCTTCGTGGCGGGAGAAGGAGCCGGACGTTTGCCGTTTCGGAAAAAGGCTCTGCCGAGAACGGGCACCATGAGACCTTGCGTCTCTGGGAAAGCACAGATCCCAAGGGCTGTTGTGCCTGTGAATAGGCTGCCCAGGGAAGGCGAAGACCAGCAACAACTTTCAGGGCTGGCCCCTTCGTGGCGGGAGAAGGAGCCGGACGTTTGCCGTTTCGGAAAAAGGCTCTGCCGAGAATGGGCACCATGAGACCTTGCGTCTCTGGGAAAGCACAGATCCCCAGGGCTGTTGTGCCTGTGAATAGGCTGCCCAGGGAAGGTGAAGACCAGCAGCAGCTTTCAGGGCTGGCCCCTTCCTTGTGGGAAGAGGAGCCGGACGTTTGCCGTTTTGGAAAAAGGCTCTGCCGAGAACGAGTGCCATGAGACGTTCCGCCTATGGAAAGGCAAATATCTCCATTGCTGTTGTGCCTGTGAATAGGCTGCCAAGGGAAGTTGAAGAGCAGCAACAGCTGTCAGGGCTGGCACCTTCCTTGTGGGACAGATAGCCGGCCATTTGCCTTTTCGGAAAGAGGCTCTGCCGAGAACGAGTGCCATGAGATGTCCCATCTGTGGGAAGGCAAAGATCCCCGATGCTGCTGTGCCTGTGAATAGGCTGCCCAGGGAAGGTGAAGAGCAGCAATGCCTGTCAGGGCTGGCACCTTCCTTGTGGGAGAAGGAGCCGGACGTTTCCCGTTTTGGAAAAAGGCTCTGCCGAGAACGGGCACCAAGAGACCTTGCGTCTCTGGGAAAGCACAGATCCCCAGTGCTGTTGTGCCTGTGAATAGGCTGCCCAGGGAAGGTGAAGAGCAGCAACAGCTTTCAGTGCTGGCCCCTTCCTGGTGGGAGAAGGAGCCAGACGTTTGCCGTTTCGGAAAAAGGCTCTGCCGAGAACAGGCACCATGAGACATTCCGTCTCTGGGAAAGCACAGAGCCCCAGGGCTGTTGTGCCTGTGAATAGGCTGCCCAGGGAAGGTGAAGAGCAGCAGCAGCTTTCAGGGCTCGCCCCTTCCTGGCGGGAGAAGGAGCCAGACTTTTGCCGTTTTGGAAAAAGGCACTGCCGAGAACGGGCACCATGAGACCTTGTGTCTCTGGGAAAGCACAGATCCCCAGTGCTGTTGTGCCTGTGAATAGGCTGCCCAGGGAAGGTGAAGAGCAGCAACAGCTGTCAGGGCTCGCCCCTTCCTTGTGGGAGAAGGAGCCAGACGTTTGCCGTTTTGGAAAAAGGCTCTGCCGAGAACGGGCACCATGAGACCTTGCGTCTCTGGGAAAGCACAGAGCCCAAGGGCTGTTGTGCCTGTGAATAGGCTGCCCAAGGAAGGTGAAGACCAGCAACAGCTTTCAGGGCTGGCCCCTTCCTGGTGTGAGAAGGAGCCGGACGTTTGCCGTTTCGGAAAAAGGCTCTGCCGAGAACGGGCACCATGAGACCTTGCGTCTCTGGGAAAGCACAGATCCCCAGGGCTGTTGTGCCTGTGAATAGGCTGCCCAGGGAAGGTGAAGAGCAACAACAGCAGTCAGGGCTCGCCCCTTCCTGGTGGGAGAAGGAGCCGGACGTTTCCCGTTTCTGAAAAAGTCTCTGCCGAGAACGGGCACCATGAGACCTTGCATCTCTGGGAAAGCACAGATCCCCAGGGCTGTTGTGCCTGTGAATAGGCTGCCCAGGGAAGGTGAAGAGCAGCAACAGCTGTCAGGGCTGGCCACTTCCTTGTGGGAGGAGGATCCGGACGTTGGCCTTTTCGGAAAAAGGCACTGCCGAGAACGGGCACCATGAGACCTTGCGTCTCTGGGAAAGCACAGATCCCCAGGGCTGTTGTGCCTGTGAATAGGCTGCCCAGGGAAGGCGAAGAGCAGCAACAGCTTTCAGGGCTCGCCCCTTCCTGGTGGGAGAAGGAGCCAGACGTTTGCCGTTTTGGAAAAAGGCACTGCCGAGAACGGGCACCATGAGACCTTGTCTCTGGGAAAGCACAGATCCCCAGTGCTGTTGTGCCTGTGAATAGGCTGCCCAGGGAAGGTGAAGAGCAGCAGCAGATTTTAGGGCTGGCCCCTTCCTTGTGGGAAGAGGAGCCGGACGTTTGCCGTTTCGGAAAAAGGCTCTGCCGAGAACGGGCACCATGAGACCTTGCGTCTCTGGGAAAGCACAGATCCCCAGGGCTGTTGTGCCTGTGAATAGGCTGCCAAGGGAAGGTGAAGAGCAGCAACAGCTGTCAGGGCTGGCCCCTTCCTGGTGGGAGAATGAGCCAGACGTTTGCCTTTTCGGAAAAAGGCTCTGCCGAGAACGGGCACCATGAGACCTTGCGTCTCTGGGAAAGCACAGATCCCCAGTGCTGTTGTGCCTGTGAATAGGCTGCCCAGGGAAGGCGAAGAACAGCAACAGCTTTCAGGGCTGGCCCCTTCCTGGCGGGAGAAGGAGCCAGACGTTTGCCGTTTCGGAAAAAGGCTCTGCCGAGAACGGGCACCATGAGACATTCCGTCTCTGGGAAAGCACAGATCCCCAGGGCTGTTGTGCCTGTGAATAGGCTACCCAGGGAAGGTGAAGAGCAGCAACAGCAGTCAGGGCTCGCCCCTTCCTGGCGGGAGAAGGAGCCAGACATTTGCCGTTTCGGAAAAAGGCTCTGCCGAGAACGGGCACCATGAGACCTTGCGTCTCTGGGAAAGCACAGATCCCCAGTGCTGTTGTGCCTGTGAATAGGCTGCCCAGGGAAGGTGAAGAGCAACAACAGCTGTCAGGGCTCGCCCCTTCCTTGTGGGAGAAGGAGCCGGACGTTTGCCGTTTCGGAAAAAGGCTCTGCCGAGAACGGGCACCATGAGACCTTGCGTCTCTGGGAAAGCACAGATCCCCAGGGCTGTTGTGCCTGTGAATAGGCTGCCCAGGGAAGGCGAAGACCAGCAACAGCTTTCAGGGCTGGCCCCTTCGTGGCGGGAGAAGGAGCCGGACGTTTGCCGTTTCGGAAAAAGGCTCTGCCGAGAACGGGCACCATGAGACCTTGCGTCTCTGGGAAAGCACAGATCCCCAGGGCTGTTGTGCCTGTGAATAGGCTGCCCAGGGAAGGTGAAGACCAGCAGCAGCTTTCAGGGCTGGCCCCTTCCTTGTGGGAAGAGGAGCCGGACGTTTGCCGTTTTGGAAAAAGGCTCTGCCGAGAACGAGTGCCATGAGACGTTCCGCCTATGGAAAGGCAAATATCTCCATTGCTGTTGTGCCTGTGAATAGGCTGCCAAGGGAAGGTGAAGAGCAGCAACAGCTGTCAGGGCTGGCACCTTCCTTGTGGGACAGATAGCCGGACATTTGCCTTTTCGGAAAGAGGCTCTGCCGAGAACGAGTGCCATGAGATGTCCCATCTGTGGGAAGGCAAAGATCCCCGATGCTGCTGTGCCTGTGAATAGGCTGCCCAGGGAAGATGAAGAGCAGCAATGCCTGTCAGGGCTGGCACCTTCCTTGTGGGAGAAGGAGCCGGACGTTTCCCGTTTTGGAAAAAGGCTCTGCCGAGAAAGGGCACCAAGAGACCTTGCGTCTCTGGGAAAGCACAGATCCCCAGTGCTGTTGTGCCTGTGAATAGGCTGCCCAGGGAAGGTGAAGAGCAGCAACAGCTGTCAGGGCTCGCCCCTTCCTTGTGGGAGAAGGAGCCAGACGTTTGCCGTTTCGGAAAAAGGCTCTGCCGAGAACGGGCACCATGAGACATTCCATCTCTGGGAAAGCACAGAGCCCCAGGGCTGTTGTGCCTGTGAATAGGCTGCCCAAGGAAGGCGAAGACCAGCAACAGCTTTCAGGGCTCGCCCCTTCCTGGCGGGAGAAGGAGCCAGACTTTTGCCGTTTTGGAAAAAGGCACTGCCGAGAACGGGCACCATGAGACCTTGCGTCTCTGGGAAAGCACAGATCCCCAGGGCTGTTGTGCCTGTGAATAGGCTGCCCAGGGAAGGCGAAGAACAGCAACAGCTTTCAGGGCTGGCCCCTTCCTGGCGGGAGAAGGAGCCGGACGTTTGCCGTTTCGGAAAAAGGCTCTGCCGAGAACGGGCACCATGAGACCTTGCGTCTCTGGGAAAGCACAGATCCCCAGGGCTGTTGTGCCTGTGAATAGGCTGACCAGGGAAGGTGAAGAGCAACAACAGCAGTCAGGGCTCGCCCCTTCCTGGTGGGAGAAGGAGCCGGACGTTTCCCGTTTCGGAAAAAGGCTCTGCCGAGAACGGGCACCATGAGACCTTGCGTCTCTGGGAAAGCACAGATCCCCAGGGCTGTTGTGCCTGTGAATAGGCTGCCCAGGGAAGGTGAAGAGCAGCAACAGCTTTCAGGGCTGGCCCCTTCCTGGCGGGAGAAGGAGCCAGACGTTTCCCGTTTCGGAAAAAGGCTCTGCCGAGAACGGGCACCATGAGACCTTGCGTCTCTGGGAAAGCACAGATCCCCAGGGCTGTTGTGCCTGTGAATAGGCTGCCCAGGGAAGGTGAAGAGCAGCAACAGCTGTCAGGGCTGGCCACTTCCTGGTGGGAGGAGGATCCGGACGTTTGCGTTTTCGGAAAAAGGCACTGCCGAGAACGGGCACCATGAGACCTTGCGTCTCTGGGAAAGCACAGATCCCCAGGACTGTTGTGCCTGTGAATAGGCTGCCCAGGGAAGGTGAAGACCAGCAGCAGCTTTCAGGGCTGGCCCCTTCCTTGTGGGAAGAGGAGCCGGACGTTTCCTGTTTTGGAAAAAGGCTCTGCCGAGAACGGGCACCATGAGACCTTCCGTCTCTGGGAAAGCACAGATCCCCAGGGCTGTTGTGCCTGTGAATAGGCTGCCCAGGGAAGGCGAAGAGCAGCAACAGCTTTCTGGGCTCGCCCCTTCCTGGTGGGAGAAGGAGCCAGACGTTTCCTGTTTTGGAAAAAGGCACTGCCGAGAACGGGCACCATGAGACCTTGCGTCTCTGGGAAAGCACAGATCCCCAGTGCTGTTGTGCCTGTGAATAGGCTGCCCAGGGAAGGTGAAGAGCAGCAACAGCTGTCAGGGCTCGCCCCTTCCTGGTGGGAGAAGGAGCCGGACGTTTGCCGTTTTGGAAAAAGGCTCTGCCGAGAACGGGCACCATGAGACCTTGCGTCTCTGGGAAAGCACAGATCCCCAGGGCTGTTGTGCCTGTGAATAGGCTGCCCAGGGAAGGCGAAGAGCAGCAACAGCTTTCAGGGCTCGCCCCTTCCTGGTGGGAGAAGGAGCCGGACGTTTGCCCTTTTGGAAAAAGGCACTGCCGAGAACGGGCACCATGAGACCTTGTCTCTGGGAAAGGACAGATCCCCAGTGCTGTTGTGCCTGTGAATAGGCTGCCCAGGGAAGGTGAAGACCAGCAGCAGATTTTAGGGCTGGCCCCTTCCTTGTGGGATGAGGAGCCGGACGTTTGCCGTTTCGGAAAAAGGCTCTGCCGAGAACGGGCACCATGAGACCTTGCGTCTCTGGGAAAGCACAGATCCCCAGGGCTGTTGTGCCTGTGAATAGGCTGCCCAGGGAAGGCGAAGAGCAGCAACAGCTTTCAGGTCTGGCCCCTTCCTGGCGGGAGAAGGAGCCGGAAGTTTGCCGTTTCGTAAAAAGGCTCTGCCGAGAACGGGCACCATGAGACCTTGCGTCTCTGGGAAAGCACAGATCCCCAGGGCTGTTGTGCCTGTGAATAGGCTGCCAAGGGAAGGTGAAGAGCAGCAACAGCTGTCAGGGCTGGCCCCTTCCTGGTGGGAGAATGAGCCAGACGTTTGCCTTTTCGGAAAAAGGCAGTGCCGAGAACGGGCACCATGAGACCTTGCGTCTCTGGGAAAGCACAGATCCCCAGTGCTGTTGTGCCTGTGAATAGGCTGCCCAGGGAAGGTGAAGACCAGCAGCAGCTTTCAGGGCTGGCCCCTTCCTGGTGGGAGGAGGAGCCGGACGTTTGCCGTTTCGGAAAGAGGCTCTGCCGAGAACGGGCACCATGAGAACTTGCGTCTCTGGGAAAGCACAGATCCCCAGGGCTGTTGTGCCTGTGAATAGGCTGCCCAGGGAAGGCGAAGACCAGCAACAGCTTTCAGGGCTCGCCCATTCCTGGTGGGAGAAGGAGCCAGACGTTTGCCGTTTCGTAAAAAGGCACTGCCGAGAACGGGCACCATGAGACCTTGCGTCTCTGGGAAAGCACAGATCCCCAGTGCTGTTGTGCCTGTGAATAGGCTGCCCAGGGAAGGCGAAGAACAGCAACAGCTTTCAGGGCTGGCCCCTTCCTGGCGGGAGAAGGAGCCAGACGTTTGCCGTTTCGGAAAAAGGCTCTGCCGAGAACGGGCACCATGAGACATTCCGTCTCTGGGAAAGCACAGATCCCCAGGGCTGTTGTGCCTGTGAATAGGCTGCCCAGGGAAGGTGAAGAGCAGCAACAGCAGTCAGGGCTCGCCCCTTCCTGGCGGGAGAAGGAGCCAGACATTTGCCGTTTCGGAAAAAGGCTCTGCCGAGAACGGGCACCATGAGACCTTGCGTCTCTGGGAAAGCACAGATCCCCAGTGCTGTTGTGCCTGTGAATAGGCTGCCCAGGGAAGGCGAAGAGCAACAACAGCTGTCAGGGCTCGCCCCTTCCTTGTGGGAGAAGGAGCCGGACGTTTGCCGTTTCGGAAAAAGGCTCTGCCGAGAACGGGCACCATGAGACCTTGCGTCTCTGGGAAAGCACAGATCCCCAGGGCTGTTGTGCCTGTGAATAGGCTGCCCAGGGAAGGCGAAGACCAGCAACAACTTTCAGGGCTGGCCCCTTCGTGGCGGGAGAAGGAGCCGGACGTTTGCCGTTTCGGAAAAAGGCTCTGCCGAGAACGGGCACCATGAGACCTTGCGTCTCTGGGAAAGCACAGATCCCCAGGGCTGTTGTGCCTGTGAATAGGCTGCCCAGGGAAGGTGAAGACCAGCAGCAGCTTTCAGGGCTGGCCCCTTCCTTGTGGGAAGAGGAGCCGGACGTTTGCCGTTTTGGAAAAAGGCTCTGCCGAGAACGAGTGCCATGAGACGTTCCGCCTATGGAAAGGCAAATATCTCCATTGCTGTTGTGCCTGTGAATAGGCTGCCAAGGGAAGGTGAAGAGCAGCAACAGCTGTCAGGGCTGGCACCTTCCTTGTGGGACAGATAGCCGGACATTTGCCTTTTCGGAAAGAGGCTCTGCCGAGAACGAGTGCCATGAGATGTCCCATCTGTGGGAAGGCAAAGATCCCCGATGCTGCTGTGCCTGTGAATAGGCTGCCCAGGGAAGATGAAGAGCAGCAATGCCTGTCAGGGCTGGCACCTTCCTTGTGGGAGAAGGAGCCGGACGTTTCCCGTTTTGGAAAAAGGCTCTGCCGAGAAAGGGCACCAAGAGACCTTGCGTCTCTGGGAAAGCACAGATCCCCAGTGCTGTTGTGCCTGTGAATAGGCTGCCCAGGGAAGGTGAAGAGCAGCAACAGCTTTCAGGGCTGGCCCCTTCCTGGCGGGAGAAGGAGCCAGACGTTTCCCGTTTCGGAAAAAGGCTCTGCCGAGAACAGGCACCATGAGACATTCCGTCTCTGGGAAAGCACAGAGCCCCAGGGCTGTTGTGCCTGTGAATAGGCTGCCCAGGGAAGGTGAAGAGCAGCAACAGCTTTCAGGGCTCGCCCCTTCCTGTCGGGAGAAGGAGCCAGACTTTTGCCGTTTTGGAAAAAGACACTGCCGAGAACGGGCACCATGAGACCTTGCGTCTCTGGGAAAGCACAGATCCCCAGTGCTGTTGTGCCTGTGAATAGGCTGCCCAGGGAAGGTGAAGAGCAGCAACAGCTGTCAGGGCTCGCCCCTTCCTTGTGGGAGAAGGAGCCAGACGTTTGCCGTTTCGGAAAAAGGCTCTGCCGAGAACGGGCACCATGAGACATTCCATCTCTGGGAAAGCACAGAGCCCCAGGGCTGTTGTGCCTGTGAATAGGCTGCCCAAGGAAGGCGAAGACCAGCAACAGCTTTCAGGGCTCGCCCCTTCCTGGCGGGAGAAGGAGCCAGACTTTTGCCGTTTTGGAAAAAGGCACTGCCGAGAACGGGCACCATGAGACCTTGCGTCTCTGGGAAAGCACAGATCCCCAGTGCTGTTGTGCCTGTGAATAGGCTGCCCAGGGAAGGTGAAGACCAGCAGCAGATTTCAGGGCTGGCCCCTTCCTTGTGGGAAGAGGAGCCGGACGTTTGCCGTTTCGGAAAAAGGCTCTGCCGAGAACGGGCACCATGAGACCTTGCGTCTCTGGGAAAGCACAGATCCCCAGTGCTGTTGTGCCTGTGAATAGGCTGCCCAGGGAAGGCGAAGAGCAGCAACAGCTTTCGGGTCTGGCCCCTTCCTGGCGGGAGAAGGAGCCGGACGTTTGCCGTTTCGTAAAAAGGCTCTGCCGAGAACGGGCACCATGAGACCTTGCGTCTCTGGGAAAGCACAGATCCCCAGTGCTGTTGTGCCTGTGAATAGGCTGCCAAGGGAAGGTGAAGAGCAGCAACAGCTGTCAGGGCTCGCCCCTTCCTGGTGGGAGAATGAGCCAGACGTTTGCCTTTTCGGAAAAAGGCTCTGCCGAGAACGGGCACCATGAGACCTTCCGTCTCTGGGAAAGCACAGATCCCCAGGGCTGTTGTGCCTGTGAATAGGCTGCCCAGGGAAGGTGAAGACCAGCAGCAGCTTTCAGGGCTGGCCCCTTCCTGGTGGGAGGAGGAGCCGGACGTTTGCCGTTTCGGAAAGAGGCTCTGCCGAGAACGGGCACCATGAGACCTTGCGTCTCTGGGAAAGCACAGATCCCCAGGGCTGTTGTGCCTGTGAATAGGCTGCCCAGGGAAGGCGAAGAGCAGCAACAGCTTTCAGGGCTCGCCCCTTCCTGGTGGGAGAAGGAGCCAGACGTTTGCCGTTTTGGAAAAAGGCACTGCCGAGAACGGGCACCATGAGACCTTGCGTCTCTGGGAAAGCACAGATCCCCAGGGCTGTTGTGCCTGTGAATAGGCTGCCCAGGGAAGGCGAAGAGCAGCAACAGCTTTCAGGGCTCGCCCCTTCCTGGTGGGAGAAGGAGCCAGACGTTTGCCGTTTTGGAAAAAGGCACTGCCGAGAACGGGCACCATGAGACCTTGTCTCTGGGAAAGCACAGATCCCCAGTGCTGTTGTGCCTGTGAATAGGCTGCCCAGGGAAGGTGCATACCAGCAGCAGATTTCAGGGCTGGCCCCTTCCTTGTGGGAAGAGGAGCCGGACGTTTGCCGTTTTGGAAAAAGGCTCTGCCGAGAACGAGTGCCATGAGACGTTCCGCCTATGGAAAGGCAAATATCTCCATTGCTGTTGTGCCTGTGAATAGGCTGCCAAGGGAAGGTGAAGAGCAGCAACAGCTGTCAGGGCTGGCACCTTCCTTGTGGGACAGATAGCCGGACATTTGCCTTTTCGGAAAGAGGCTCTGCCGAGAACGAGTGCCATGAGATGTCCCATCTGTGGGAAGGCAAAGATCCCCGATGCTGCTGTGCCTGTGAATAGGCTGCCCAGGGAAGATGAAGAGCAGCAATGCCTGTCAGGGCTGGCACCTTCCTTGTGGGAGAAGGAGCCGGACGTTTCCCGTTTTGGAAAAAGGCTCTGCCGAGAAAGGGCACCAAGAGACCTTGCGTCTCTGGGAAAGCACAGATCCCCAGTGCTGTTGTGCCTGTGAATAGGCTGCCCAGGGAAGGTGAAGAGCAGCAACAGCTTTCAGGGCTGGCCCCTTCCTGGCGGGAGAAGGAGCCAGACGTTTCCCGTTTCGGAAAAAGGCTCTGCCGAGAACAGGCACCATGAGACATTCCGTCTCTGGGAAAGCACAGAGCCCCAGGGCTGTTGTGCCTGTGAATAGGCTGCCCAGGGAAGGTGAAGAGCAGCAACAGCTTTCAGGGCTCGCCCCTTCCTGTCGGGAGAAGGAGCCAGACTTTTGCCGTTTTGGAAAAAGACACTGCCGAGAACGGGCACCATGAGACCTTGCGTCTCTGGGAAAGCACAGATCCCCAGTGCTGTTGTGCCTGTGAATAGGCTGCCCAGGGAAGGTGAAGAGCAGCAACAGCTGTCAGGGCTCGCCCCTTCCTTGTGGGAGAAGGAGCCAGACGTTTGCCGTTTCGGAAAAAGGCTCTGCCGAGAACGGGCACCATGAGACATTCCATCTCTGGGAAAGCACAGAGCCCCAGGGCTGTTGTGCCTGTGAATAGGCTGCCCAAGGAAGGCGAAGACCAGCAACAGCTTTCAGGGCTCGCCCCTTCCTGGCGGGAGAAGGAGCCAGACTTTTGCCGTTTTGGAAAAAGGCACTGCCGAGAACGGGCACCATGAGACCTTGCGTCTCTGGGAAAGCACAGATCCCCAGTGCTGTTGTGCCTGTGAATAGGCTGCCCAGGGAAGGTGAAGACCAGCAGCAGATTTCAGGGCTGGCCCCTTCCTTGTGGGAAGAGGAGCCGGACGTTTGCCGTTTCGGAAAAAGGCTCTGCCGAGAACGGGCACCATGAGACCTTGCGTCTCTGGGAAAGCACAGATCCCCAGTGCTGTTGTGCCTGTGAATAGGCTGCCCAGGGAAGGCGAAGAGCAGCAACAGCTTTCGGGTCTGGCCCCTTCCTGGCGGGAGAAGGAGCCGGACGTTTGCCGTTTCGTAAAAAGGCTCTGCCGAGAACGGGCACCATGAGACCTTGCGTCTCTGGGAAAGCACAGATCCCCAGTGCTGTTGTGCCTGTGAATAGGCTGCCAAGGGAAGGTGAAGAGCAGCAACAGCTGTCAGGGCTCGCCCCTTCCTGGTGGGAGAATGAGCCAGACGTTTGCCTTTTCGGAAAAAGGCTCTGCCGAGAACGGGCACCATGAGACCTTCCGTCTCTGGGAAAGCACAGATCCCCAGGGCTGTTGTGCCTGTGAATAGGCTGCCCAGGGAAGGTGAAGACCAGCAGCAGCTTTCAGGGCTGGCCCCTTCCTGGTGGGAGGAGGAGCCGGACGTTTGCCGTTTCGGAAAGAGGCTCTGCCGAGAACGGGCACCATGAGACCTTGCGTCTCTGGGAAAGCACAGATCCCCAGGGCTGTTGTGCCTGTGAATAGGCTGCCCAGGGAAGGCGAAGAGCAGCAACAGCTTTCAGGGCTCGCCCCTTCCTGGTGGGAGAAGGAGCCAGACGTTTGCCGTTTTGGAAAAAGGCACTGCCGAGAACGGGCACCATGAGACCTTGCGTCTCTGGGAAAGCACAGATCCCCAGGGCTGTTGTGCCTGTGAATAGGCTGCCCAGGGAAGGCGAAGAGCAGCAACAGCTTTCAGGGCTCGCCCCTTCCTGGTGGGAGAAGGAGCCAGACGTTTGCCGTTTTGGAAAAAGGCACTGCCGAGAACGGGCACCATGAGACCTTGTCTCTGGGAAAGCACAGATCCCCAGTGCTGTTGTGCCTGTGAATAGGCTGCCCAGGGAAGGTGCATACCAGCAGCAGATTTCAGGGCTGGCCCCTTCCTTGTGGGAAGAGGAGCCGGACGTTTGCCGTTTCGGAAAAAGGCTCTGCCGAGAACGGGCACCATGAGACCTTGCGTCTCTGGGAAAGCACAGATCCCCAGGGCTGTTGTGCCTGTGAATAGGCTGCCCAGGGAAGGCGAAGAGCAGCAACAGCTTTCGGGTCTGGCCCCTTCCTGGCGGGAGAAGGAGCCAGACATTTGCCGTTTGGTAAAAAGCCTCTGCCGAGAACGGGCACCATGAGACCTTGCGTCTCTGGGAAAGCACAGATCCCCAGTGCTGTTGTGCCTGTGAATAGGCTGCCAAGGGAAGGTGAAGAGCAGCAAGAGCTTTCAGGGCTGGCCCCTTCCTGGTGGGAGAATGAGCCAGACGTTTGCCTTTTCGGAAAAAGGCAGTGCCGAGAACGGGCACCATGAGACCTTGCGTCTCTGGGAAAGCACAGATCCCCAGGGCTGTTGTGCCTGTGAATAGGCTGCCCAGGGAAGGTGAAGAGCAGCAACAGCAGTCAGGGCTCGCCCCTTCCTGGAGGGAGAAGGAGCCCGACATTTGCCGTTTCGGAAAAAGGCTCTGCCGAGAACGGTCACCATGAGACCTTGCGTCTCTGGGAAAGCACAGATCCCCAGTGCTGTTGTGCCTGTGAATAGGCTGCCCAGGGAAGGCGAAGAGCAACAACAGCTGTCAGGGCTCGCCCCTTCCTTGTGGGAGAAGGAGCCGGACGTTTGCCGTTTCGGAAAAAGGCTCTGCCGAGAACGGGCACCATGAGACCTTGCGTCTCTGGGAAAGCACAGATCCCCAGGGCTGTTGTGCCTGTGAATAGGCTGCCCAGGGAAGGCGAAGACCAGCAACAACTTTCAGGGCTGGCCCCTTCGTGGCGGGAGAAGGAGCCGGACGTTTGCCGTTTCGGAAAAAGGCTCTGCCGAGAACGGGCACCATGAGACCTTGCGTCTCTGGGAAAGCACAGATCCCCAGGGCTGTTGTGCCTGTGAATAGGCTGCCCAGGGAAGGTGAAGACCAGCAGCAGCTTTCAGGGCTGGCCCCTTCCTTGTGGGAAGAGGAGCCGGACGTTTGCCGTTTTGGAAAAAGGCTCTGCCGAGAACGAGTGCCATGAGACGTTCCGCCTATGGAAAGGCAAATATCTCCATTGCTGTTGTGCCTGTGAATAGGCTGCCAAGGGAAGGTGAAGAGCAGCAACAGCTGTCAGGGCTGGCACCTTCCTTGTGGGACAGATAGCCGGACATTTGCCTTTTCGGAAAGAGGCTCTGCCGAGAACGAGTGCCATGAGATGTCCCATCTGTGGGAAGGCAAAGATCCCCGATGCTGCTGTGCCTGTGAATAGGCTGCCCAGGGAAGATGAAGAGCAGCAATGCCTGTCAGGGCTGGCACCTTCCTTGTGGGAGAAGGAGCCGGACGTTTCCCGTTTTGGAAAAAGGCTCTGCCGAGAAAGGGCACCAAGAGACCTTGCGTCTCTGGGAAAGCACAGATCCCCAGTGCTGTTGTGCCTGTGAATAGGCTGCCCAGGGAAGGTGAAGACCAGCAACAGCTTTCAGGGCTGGCCCCTTCCTGGCGGGAGAAGGAGCCAGACGTTTCCCGTTTCGGAAAAAGGCTCTGCCGAGAACAAGCAGCATGAGACATTCCGTCTCTGGGAAAGCACAGAGCCCCAGGGCTGTTGTGCCTGTGAATAGGCTGCCCAGGGAAGGTGAAGAGCAGCAACAGCTTTCAGGGCTCGCCCCTTCCTGTCGGGAGAAGGAGCCAGACTTTTGCCGTTTTGGAAAAAGACACTGCCGAGAACGGGCACCATGAGACCTTGCGTCTCTGGGAAAGCACAGATCCCCAGTGCTGTTGTGCCTGTGAATAGGCTGCCCAGGGAAGGTGAAGAGCAGCAACAGCTGTCAGGGCTCGCCCCTTCCTTGTGGGAGAAGGAGCCAGACGTTTGCCGTTTCGGAAAAAGGCTCTGCCGAGAACGGGCACCATGAGACATTCCATCTCTGGGAAAGCACAGAGCCCCAGGGCTGTTGTGCCTGTGAATAGGCTGCCCAAGGAAGGCGAAGACCAGCAACAGCTTTCAGGGCTCGCCCCTTCCTGGCGGGAGAAGGAGCCAGACTTTTGCCGTTTTGGAAAAAGGCACTGCCGAGAACGGGCACCATGAGACCTTGCGTCTCTGGGAAAGCACAGATCCCCAGTGCTGTTGTGCCTGTGAATAGGCTGCCCAGGGAAGGTGAAGACCAGCAGCAGATTTCAGGGCTGGCCCCTTCCTTGTGGGAAGAGGAGCCGGACGTTTGCCGTTTCGGAAAAAGGCTCTGCCGAGAACGGGCACCATGAGACCTTGCGTCTCTGGGAAAGCACAGATCCCCAGTGCTGTTGTGCCTGTGAATAGGCTGCCCAGGGAAGGCGAAGAGCAGCAACAGCTTTCGGGTCTGGCCCCTTCCTGGCGGGAGAAGGAGCCGGACGTTTGCCGTTTCGTAAAAAGGCTCTGCCGAGAACGGGCACCATGAGACCTTGCGTCTCTGGGAAAGCACAGATCCCCAGTGCTGTTGTGCCTGTGAATAGGCTGCCAAGGGAAGGTGAAGAGCAGCAACAGCTGTCAGGGCTCGCCCCTTCCTGGTGGGAGAATGAGCCAGACGTTTGCCTTTTCGGAAAAAGGCTCTGCCGAGAACGGGCACCATGAGACCTTCCGTCTCTGGGAAAGCACAGATCCCCAGGGCTGTTGTGCCTGTGAATAGGCTGCCCAGGGAAGGTGAAGACCAGCAGCAGATTTCAGGGCTGGCCCCTTCCTTGTGGGAAGAGGAGCCGGACGTTTGCCGTTTCGGAAAAAGGCTCTGCCGAGAACGGGCACCATGAGACCTTGCGTCTCTGGGAAAGCACAGATCCCCAGGGCTGTTGTGCCTGTGAATAGGCTGCCCAGGGAAGGCGAAGAGCAGCAACAGCTTTCGGGTCTGGCCCCTTCCTGGCGGGAGAAGGAGCCAGACATTTGCCGTTTGGTAAAAAGCCTCTGCCGAGAACGGGCACCATGAGACCTTGCGTCTCTGGGAAAGCACAGATCCCCACTGCTGTTGTGCCTGTGAATAGGCTGCCAAGGGAAGGTGAAGAGCAGCAAGAGCTTTCAGGGCTGGCCCCTTCCTGGTGGGAGAATGAGCCAGACGTTTGCCTTTTCGGAAAAAGGCAGTGCCGAGAACGGGCACCATGAGACCTTGCGTCTCTGGGAAAGCACAGATCCCCAGGGCTGTTGTGCCTGTGAATAGGCTGCCCAGGGAAGGTGAAGAGCAGCAACAGCAGTCAGGGCTCGCCCCTTCCTGGCGGGAGAAGGAGCCAGACATTTGCCGTTTCGGAAAAAGGCTCTGCCGAGAACGGTCACCATGAGACCTTGCGTCTCTGGGAAAGCACAGATCCCCAGTGCTGTTGTGCCTGTGAATAGGCTGCCCAGGGAAGGCGAAGAGCAACAACAGCTGTCAGGGCTCGCCCCTTCCTTGTGGGAGAAGGAGCCGGACGTTTGCCGTTTCGGAAAAAGGCTCTGCCGAGAACGGGCACCATGAGACCTTGCGTCTCTGGGAAAGCACAGATCCCCAGGGCTGTTGTGCCTGTGAATAGGCTGCCCAGGGAAGGCGAAGACCAGCAACAACTTTCAGGGCTGGCCCCTTCGTGGCGGGAGAAGGAGCCGGACGTTTGCCGTTTCGGAAAAAGGCTCTGCCGAGAACGGGCACCATGAGACCTTGCGTCTCTGGGAAAGCACAGATCCCCAGGGCTGTTGTGCCTGTGAATAGGCTGCCCAGGGAAGGTGAAGACCAGCAGCAGCTTTCAGGGCTGGCCCCTTCCTTGTGGGAAGAGGAGCCGGACGTTTGCCGTTTTGGAAAAAGGCTCTGCCGAGAACGAGTGCCATGAGACGTTCCGCCTATGGAAAGGCAAATATCTCCATTGCTGTTGTGCCTGTGAATAGGCTGCCAAGGGAAGGTGAAGAGCAGCAACAGCTGTCAGGGCTGGCACCTTCCTTGTGGGACAGATAGCCGGACATTTGCCTTTTCGGAAAGAGGCTCTGCCGAGAACGAGTGCCATGAGATGTCCCATCTGTGGGAAGGCAAAGATCCCCGATGCTGCTGTGCCTGTGAATAGGCTGCCCAGGGAAGATGAAGAGCAGCAATGCCTGTCAGGGCTGGCACCTTCCTTGTGGGAGAAGGAGCCGGACGTTTCCCGTTTTGGAAAAAGGCTCTGCCGAGAAAGGGCACCAAGAGACCTTGCGTCTCTGGGAAAGCACAGATCCCCAGTGCTGTTGTGCCTGTGAATAGGCTGCCCAGGGAAGTTGAAGAGCAGCAACAGCTTTCAGGGCTGGCCCCTTCCTGGCGGGAGAAGGAGCCAGACGTTTCCCGTTTCGGAAAAAGGCTCTGCCGAGAACAGGCACCATGAGACATTCCGTCTCTGGGAAAGCACAGAGCCCCAGGGCTGTTGTGCCTGTGAATAGGCTGCCCAGGGAAGGTGAAGAGCAGCAACAGCTTTCAGGGCTCGCCCCTTCCTGTCGGGAGAAGGAGCCAGACTTTTGCCGTTTTGGAAAAAGACACTGCCGAGAACGGGCACCATGAGACCTTGCGTCTCTGGGAAAGCACAGATCCCCAGTGCTGTTGTGCCTGTGAATAGGCTGCCCAGGGAAGGTGAAGAGCAGCAACAGCTGTCAGGGCTCGCCCCTTCCTTGTGGGAGAAGGAGCCAGACGTTTGCCGTTTCGGAAAAAGGCTCTGCCGAGAACGGGCACCATGAGACATTCCATCTCTGGGAAAGCACAGAGCCCCAGGGCTGTTGTGCCTGTGAATAGGCTGCCCAAGGAAGGCGAAGACCAGCAACAGCTTTCAGGGCTCGCCCCTTCCTGGCGGGAGAAGGAGCCAGACTTTTGCCGTTTTGGAAAAAGGCACTGCCGAGAACGGGCACCATGAGACCTTGCGTCTCTGGGAAAGCACAGATCCCCAGTGCTGTTGTGCCTGTGAATAGGCTGCCCAGGGAAGGTGAAGACCAGCAGCAGATTTCAGGGCTGGCCCCTTCCTTGTGGGAAGAGGAGCCGGACGTTTGCCGTTTCGGAAAAAGGCTCTGCCGAGAACGGGCACCATGAGACCTTGCGTCTCTGGGAAAGCACAGATCCCCAGTGCTGTTGTGCCTGTGAATAGGCTGCCCAGGGAAGGCGAAGAGCAGCAACAGCTTTCGGGTCTGGCCCCTTCCTGGCGGGAGAAGGAGCCGGACGTTTGCCGTTTCGTAAAAAGGCTCTGCCGAGAACGGGCACCATGAGACCTTGCGTCTCTGGGAAAGCACAGATCCCCAGTGCTGTTGTGCCTGTGAATAGGCTGCCAAGGGAAGGTGAAGAGCAGCAACAGCTGTCAGGGCTGGCCCCTTCCTGGTGGGAGAATGAGCCAGACGTTTGCCGTTTCGGAAAAAGGCTCTGCCGAGAACGAGTGCCATGAGACCTTCCGTCTCTGGGAAAGCACAGATCCCCAGGGCTGTTGTGCCTGTGAATAGGCTGCCCAGGGAAGGTGAAGACCAGCAGCAGCTTTCAGGGCTGGCCCCTTCCTGGTGGGAGGAGGAGCCGGACGTTTGCCGTTTCGGAAAGAGGCTCTGCCGAGAACGGGCACCATGAGACCTTGCGTCTCTGGGAAAGCACAGATCCCCAGGGCTGTTGTGCCTGTGAATAGGCTGCCCAGGGAAGGCGAAGAGCAGCAACAGCTTTCAGGGCTCGCCCCTTCCTGGTGGGAGAAGGAGCCAGACGTTTGCCGTTTTGGAAAAAGGCACTGCCGAGAACGGGCACCATGAGACCTTGCGTCTCTGGGAAAGCACAGATCCCCAGGGCTGTTGTGCCTGTGAATAGGCTGCCCAGGGAAGGCGAAGAGCAGCAACAGCTTTCAGGGCTCGCCCCTTCCTGGTGGGAGAAGGAGCCAGACGTTTGCCGTTTTGGAAAAAGGCACTGCCGAGAACGGGCACCATGAGACCTTGTCTCTGGGAAAGCACAGATCCCCAGTGCTGTTGTGCCTGTGAATAGGCTGCCCAGGGAAGGTGCATACCAGCAGCAGATTTCAGGGCTGGCCCCTTCCTTGTGGGAAGAGGAGCCGGACGTTTGCCGTTTCGGAAAAAGGCTCTGCCGAGAACGGGCACCATGAGACCTTGCGTCTCTGGGAAAGCACAGATCCCCAGGGCTGTTGTGCCTGTGAATAGGCTGCCCAGGGAAGGCGAAGAGCAGCAACAGCTTTCAGGGCTGGCCCCTTCCTGGCGGGAGAAGGAGCCAGACGTTTCCCGTTTCGGAAAAAGGCTCTGCCGAGAACAGGCACCATGAGACATTCCGTCTCTGGGAAAGCACAGAGCCCCAGGGCTGTTGTGCCTGTGAATAGGCTGCCCAGGGAAGGTGAAGAGCAGCAACAGCTTTCAGGGCTCGCCCCTTCCTGTCGGGTGAAGGAGCCAGACTTTTGCCGTTTTGGAAAAAGACACTGCCGAGAACGGGCACCATGAGACCTTGCGTCTCTGGGAAAGCACAGATCCCCAGTGCTGTTGTGCCTGTGAATAGGCTGCCCAGGGAAGGTGAAGAGCAGCAACAGCTGTCAGGGCTCGCCCCTTCCTTGTGGGAGAAGGAGCCAGACGTTTGCCGTTTCGGAAAAAGGCTCTGCCGAGAACGGGCACCATGAGACATTCCATCTCTGGGAAAGCACAGAGCCCCAGGGCTGTTGTGCCTGTGAATAGGCTGCCCAAGGAAGGCGAAGACCAGCAACAGCTTTCAGGGCTCGCCCCTTCCTGGCGGGAGAAGGAGCCAGACTTTTGCCGTTTTGGAAAAAGGCACTGCCGAGAACGGGCACCATGAGACCTTGCGTCTCTGGGAAAGCACAGATCCCCAGTGCTGTTGTGCCTGTGAATAGGCTGCCCAGGGAAGGTGAAGACCAGCAGCAGATTTCAGGGCTGGCCCCTTCCTTGTGGGAAGAGGAGCCGGACGTTTGCCGTTTCGGAAAAAGGCTCTGCCGAGAACGGGCACCATGAGACCTTGCGTCTCTGGGAAAGCACAGATCCCCAGTGCTGTTGTGCCTGTGAATAGGCTGCCCAGGGAAGGCGAAGAGCAGCAACAGCTTTCGGGTCTGGCCCCTTCCTGGCGGGAGAAGGAGCCGGACGTTTGCCGTTTCGTAAAAAGGCTCTGCCGAGAACGGGCACCATGAGACCTTGCGTCTCTGGGAAAGCACAGATCCCCAGTGCTGTTGTGCCTGTGAATAGGCTGCCAAGGGAAGGTGAAGAGCAGCAACAGCTGTCAGGGCTGGCCCCTTCCTGGTGGGAGAATGAGCCAGACGTTTGCCGTTTCGGAAAAAGGCTCTGCCGAGAACGAGTGCCATGAGACCTTCCGTCTCTGGGAAAGCACAGATCCCCAGGGCTGTTGTGCCTGTGAATAGGCTGCCCAGGGAAGGTGAAGACCAGCAGCAGCTTTCAGGGCTGGCCCCTTCCTGGTGGGAGGAGGAGCCGGACGTTTGCCGTTTCGGAAAGAGGCTCTGCCGAGAACGGGCACCATGAGACCTTGTGTCTCTGGGAAAGCACAGATCCCCAGGGCTGTTGTGCCTGTGAATAGGCTGCCCAGGGAAGGCGAAGAGCAGCAACAGCTTTCAGGGCTCGCCCCTTCCTGGTGGGAGAAGGAGCCAGACGTTTGCCGTTTTGGAAAAAGGCACTGCCGAGAACGGGCACCATGAGACCTTGCGTCTCTGGGAAAGCACAGATCCCCAGGGCTGTTGTGCCTGTGAATAGGCTGCCCAGGGAAGGCGAAGAGCAGCAACAGCTTTCAGGGCTCGCCCCTTCCTGGTGGGAGAAGGAGCCAGACGTTTGCCGTTTTGGAAAAAGGCACTGCCGAGAACGGGCACCATGAGACCTTGTCTCTGGGAAAGCACAGATCCCCAGTGCTGTTGTGCCTGTGAATAGGCTGCCCAGGGAAGGTGCATACCAGCAGCAGATTTCAGGGCTGGCCCCTTCCTTGTGGGAAGAGGAGCCGGACGTTTGCCGTTTCGGAAAAAGGCTCTGCCGAGAACGGGCACCATGAGACCTTGCGTCTCTGGGAAAGCACAGATCCCCAGGGCTGTTGTGCCTGTGAATAGGCTGCCCAGGGAAGGCGAAGAGCAGCAACAGCTTTCGGGTCTGGCCCCTTCCTGGCGGGAGAAGGAGCCAGACATTTGCCGTTTGGTAAAAAGCCTCTGCCGAGAACGGGCACCATGAGACCTTGCGTCTCTGGGAAAGCACAGATCCCCAGTGCTGTTGTGCCTGTGAATAGGCTGCCAAGGGAAGGTGAAGAGCAGCAAGAGCTTTCAGGGCTGGCCCCTTCCTGGTGGGAGAATGAGCCAGACGTTTGCCTTTTCGGAAAAAGGCAGTGCCGAGAACGGGCACCATGAGACCTTGCGTCTCTGGGAAAGCACAGATCCCCAGTGCTGTTGTGCCTGTGAATAGGCTGCCCAGGGAAGGTGAAGAGCAACAACAGCTGTCAGGGCTCGCCCCTTCCTTGTGGGAGAAGTAGCCGGACGTTTGCCGTTTCGGAAAAAGGCTCTGCCGAGAACGGGCACCATGAGACCTTGCGTCTCTGGGAAAGCACAGATCCCCAGGGCTGTTGTGCCTGTGAATAGGCTGCCCAGGGAAGGCGAAGACCAGCAACAACTTTCAGGGCTGGCCCCTTCGTGGCGGGAGAAGGAGCCGGACGTTTGCCGTTTCGGAAAAAGGCTCTGCCGAGAACGGGCACCATGAGACCTTGCGTCTCTGGGAAAGCACAGATCCCCAGGGCTGTTGTGCCTGTGAATAGGCTGCCCAGGGAAGGCGAAGACCAGCAACAACTTTCAGGGCTGGCCCCTTCGTGGCGGGAGAAGGAGCCGGACGTTTGCCGTTTCGGAAAAAGGCTCTGCCGAGAACGGGCACCATGAGACCTTGCGTCTCTGGGAAAGCACAGATCCCCAGGGCTGTTGTGCCTGTGAATAGGCTGCCCAGGGAAGGTGAAGACCAGCAGCAGATTTCAGGGCTGGCCCCTTCCTTGTGGGAAGAGGAGCCGGACGTTTGCCGTTTCGGAAAAAGGCTCTGCCGAGAACGGGCACCATGAGACCTTGCGTCTCTGGGAAAGCACAGATCCCCAGGGCTGTTGTGCCTGTGAATAGGCTGCCCAGGGAAGGCGAAGAGCAGCAACAGCTTTCGGGTCTGGCCCCTTCCTGGCGGGAGAAGGAGCCAGACATTTGCCGTTTGGTAAAAAGCCTCTGCCGAGAACGGGCACCATGAGACCTTGCGTCTCTGGGAAAGCACAGATCCCCACTGCTGTTGTGCCTGTGAATAGGCTGCCAAGGGAAGGTGAAGAGCAGCAAGAGCTTTCAGGGCTGGCCCCTTCCTGGTGGGAGAATGAGCCAGACGTTTGCCTTTTCGGAAAAAGGCAGTGCCGAGAACGGGCACCATGAGACCTTGCGTCTCTGGGAAAGCACAGATCCCCAGGGCTGTTGTGCCTGTGAATAGGCTGCCCAGGGAAGGTGAAGAGCAGCAACAGCAGTCAGGGCTCGCCCCTTCCTGGCGGGAGAAGGAGCCAGACATTTGCCGTTTCGGAAAAAGGCTCTGCCGAGAACGGTCACCATGAGACCTTGCGTCTCTGGGAAAGCACAGATCCCCAGTGCTGTTGTGCCTGTGAATAGGCTGCCCAGGGAAGGCGAAGAGCAACAACAGCTGTCAGGGCTCGCCCCTTCCTTGTGGGAGAAGGAGCCGGACGTTTGCCGTTTCGGAAAAAGGCTCTGCCGAGAACGGGCACCATGAGACCTTGCGTCTCTGGGAAAGCACAGATCCCCAGGGCTGTTGTGCCTGTGAATAGGCTGCCCAGGGAAGGCGAAGACCAGCAACAACTTTCAGGGCTGGCCCCTTCGTGGCGGGAGAAGGAGCCGGACGTTTGCCGTTTCGGAAAAAGGCTCTGCCGAGAACGGGCACCATGAGACCTTGCGTCTCTGGGAAAGCACAGATCCCCAGGGCTGTTGTGCCTGTGAATAGGCTGCCCAGGGAAGGTGAAGACCAGCAGCAGCTTTCAGGGCTGGCCCCTTCCTTGTGGGAAGAGGAGCCGGACGTTTGCCGTTTTGGAAAAAGGCTCTGCCGAGAACGAGTGCCATGAGACGTTCCGCCTATGGAAAGGCAAATATCTCCATTGCTGTTGTGCCTGTGAATAGGCTGCCAAGGGAAGGTGAGGAGCAGCAACAGCTGTCAGGGCTGGCACCTTCCTTGTGGGACAGATAGCCGGACATTTGCCTTTTCGGAAAGAGGCTCTGCCGAGAACGAGTGCCATGAGATGTCCCATCTGTGGGAAGGCAAAGATCCCCGATGCTGCTGTGCCTGTGAATAGGCTGCCCAGGGAAGATGAAGAGCAGCAATGCCTGTCAGGGCTGGCACCTTCCTTGTGGGAGAAGGAGCCGGACGTTTCCCGTTTTGGAAAAAGGCTCTGCCGAGAAAGGGCACCAAGAGACCTTGCGTCTCTGGGAAAGCACAGATCCCCAGTGCTGTTGTGCCTGTGAATAGGCTGCCCAGGGAAGTTGAAGAGCAGCAACAGCTTTCAGGGCTGGCCCCTTCCTGGCGGGAGAAGGAGCCAGACGTTTCCCGTTTCGGAAAAAGGCTCTGCCGAGAACAGGCACCATGAGACATTCCGTCTCTGGGAAAGCACAGAGCCCCAGGGCTGTTGTGCCTGTGAATAGGCTGCCCAGGGAAGGTGAAGAGCAGCAACAGCTTTCAGGGCTCGCCCCTTCCTGTCGGGAGAAGGAGCCAGACTTTTGCCGTTTTGGAAAAAGACACTGCCGAGAACGGGCACCATGAGACCTTGCGTCTCTGGGAAAGCACAGATCCCCAGTGCTGTTGTGCCTGTGAATAGGCTGCCCAGGGAAGGTGAAGAGCAGCAACAGCTGTCAGGGCTCGCCCCTTCCTTGTGGGAGAAGGAGCCAGACGTTTGCCGTTTCGGAAAAAGGCTCTGCCGAGAACGGGCACCATGAGACATTCCATCTCTGGGAAAGCACAGAGCCCCAGGGCTGTTGTGCCTGTGAATAGGCTGCCCAAGGAAGGCGAAGACCAGCAACAGCTTTCAGGGCTCGCCCCTTCCTGGCGGGAGAAGGAGCCAGACTTTTGCCGTTTTGGAAAAAGGCACTGCCGAGAACGGGCACCATGAGACCTTGCGTCTCTGGGAAAGCACAGATCCCCAGTGCTGTTGTGCCTGTGAATAGGCTGCCCAGGGAAGGTGAAGACCAGCAGCAGATTTCAGGGCTGGCCCCTTCCTTGTGGGAAGAGGAGCCGGACGTTTGCCGTTTCGGAAAAAGGCTCTGCCGAGAACGGGCACCATGAGACCTTGCGTCTCTGGGAAAGCACAGATCCCCAGTGCTGTTGTGCCTGTGAATAGGCTGCCCAGGGAAGGCGAAGAGCAGCAACAGCTTTCGGGTCTGGCCCCTTCCTGGCGGGAGAAGGAGCCGGACGTTTGCCGTTTCGTAAAAAGGCTCTGCCGAGAACGGGCACCATGAGACCTTGCGTCTCTGGGAAAGCACAGATCCCCAGTGCTGTTGTGCCTGTGAATAGGCTGCCAAGGGAAGGTGAAGAGCAGCAACAGCTGTCAGGGCTGGCCCCTTCCTGGTGGGAGAATGAGCCAGACGTTTGCCGTTTCGGAAAAAGGCTCTGCCGAGAACGAGTGCCATGAGACCTTGCGTCTCTGGGAAAGCACAGATCCCCAGGGCTGTTGTGCCTGTGAATAGGCTGCCCAGGGAAGGTGAAGACCAGCAGCAGCTTTCAGGGCTGGCCCCTTCCTGGTGGGAGGAGGAGCCGGACGTTTGCCGTTTCGGAAAGAGGCTCTGCCGAGAACGGGCACCATGAGACCTTGCGTCTCTGGGAAAGCACAGATCCCCAGGGCTGTTGTGCCTGTGAATAGGCTGCCCAGGGAAGGCGAAGAGCAGCAACAGCTTTCAGGGCTCGCCCCTTCCTGGTGGGAGAAGGAGCCAGACGTTTGCCGTTTTGGAAAAAGGCACTGCCGAGAACGGGCACCATGAGACCTTGCGTCTCTGGGAAAGCACAGATCCCCAGGGCTGTTGTGCCTGTGAATAGGCTGCCCAGGGAAGGCGAAGAGCAGCAACAGCTTTCAGGGCTCGCCCCTTCCTGGTGGGAGAAGGAGCCAGACGTTTGCCGTTTTGGAAAAAGGCACTGCCGAGAACGGGCACCATGAGACCTTGTCTCTGGGAAAGCACAGATCCCCAGTGCTGTTGTGCCTGTGAATAGGCTGCCCAGGGAAGGTGCATACCAGCAGCAGATTTCAGGGCTGGCCCCTTCCTTGTGGGAAGAGGAGCCGGACGTTTGCCGTTTCGGAAAAAGGCTCTGCCGAGAACGGGCACCATGAGACCTTGCGTCTCTGGGAAAGCACAGATCCCCAGGGCTGTTGTGCCTGTGAATAGGCTGCCCAGGGAAGGCGAAGAGCAGCAACAGCTTTCAGGGCTGGCCCCTTCCTGGCGGGAGAAGGAGCCAGACGTTTCCCGTTTCGGAAAAAGGCTCTGCCGAGAACAGGCACCATGAGACATTCCGTCTCTGGGAAAGCACAGAGCCCCAGGGCTGTTGTGCCTGTGAATAGGCTGCCCAGGGAAGGTGAAGAGCAGCAACAGCTTTCAGGGCTCGCCCCTTCCTGTCGGGAGAAGGAGCCAGACTTTTGCCGTTTTGGAAAAAGACACTGCCGAGAACGGGCACCATGAGACCTTGCGTCTCTGGGAAAGCACAGATCCCCAGTGCTGTTGTGCCTGTGAATAGGCTGCCCAGGGAAGGTGAAGAGCAGCAACAGCTGTCAGGGCTCGCCCCTTCCTTGTGGGAGAAGGAGCCAGACGTTTGCCGTTTCGGAAAAAGGCTCTGCCGAGAACGGGCACCATGAGACATTCCATCTCTGGGAAAGCACAGAGCCCCAGGGCTGTTGTGCCTGTGAATAGGCTGCCCAAGGAAGGCGAAGACCAGCAACAGCTTTCAGGGCTCGCCCCTTCCTGGCGGGAGAAGGAGCCAGACTTTTGCCGTTTTGGAAAAAGGCACTGCCGAGAACGGGCACCATGAGACCTTGCGTCTCTGGGAAAGCACAGATCCCCAGTGCTGTTGTGCCTGTGAATAGGCTGCCCAGGGAAGGTGAAGACCAGCAGCAGATTTCAGGGCTGGCCCCTTCCTTGTGGGAAGAGGAGCCGGACGTTTGCCGTTTCGGAAAAAGGCTCTGCCGAGAACGGGCACCATGAGACCTTGCGTCTCTGGGAAAGCACAGATCCCCAGTGCTGTTGTGCCTGTGAATAGGCTGCCCAGGGAAGGCGAAGAGCAGCAACAGCTTTCGGGTCTGGCCCCTTCCTGGCGGGAGAAGGAGCCGGACGTTTGCCGTTTCGTAAAAAGGCTCTGCCGAGAACGGGCACCATGAGACCTTGCGTCTCTGGGAAAGCACAGATCCCCAGTGCTGTTGTGCCTGTGAATAGGCTGCCAAGGGAAGGTGAAGAGCAGCAACAGCTGTCAGGGCTGGCCCCTTCCTGGTGGGAGAATGAGCCAGACGTTTGCCGTTTCGGAAAAAGGCTCTGCCGAGAACGAGTGCCATGAGACCTTCCGTCTCTGGGAAAGCACAGATCCCCAGGGCTGTTGTGCCTGTGAATAGGCTGCCCAGGGAAGGTGAAGACCAGCAGCAGCTTTCAGGGCTGGCCCCTTCCTGGTGGGAGGAGGAGCCGGACGTTTGCCGTTTCGGAAAGAGGCTCTGCCGAGAACGGGCACCATGAGACCTTGTGTCTCTGGGAAAGCACAGATCCCCAGGGCTGTTGTGCCTGTGAATAGGCTGCCCAGGGAAGGCGAAGAGCAGCAACAGCTTTCAGGGCTCGCCCCTTCCTGGTGGGAGAAGGAGCCAGACGTTTGCCGTTTTGGAAAAAGGCACTGCCGAGAACGGGCACCATGAGACCTTGCGTCTCTGGGAAAGCACAGATCCCCAGGGCTGTTGTGCCTGTGAATAGGCTGCCCAGGGAAGGCGAAGAGCAGCAACAGCTTTCAGGGCTCGCCCCTTCCTGGTGGGAGAAGGAGCCAGACGTTTGCCGTTTTGGAAAAAGGCACTGCCGAGAACGGGCACCATGAGACCTTGTCTCTGGGAAAGCACAGATCCCCAGTGCTGTTGTGCCTGTGAATAGGCTGCCCAGGGAAGGTGCATACCAGCAGCAGATTTCAGGGCTGGCCCCTTCCTTGTGGGAAGAGGAGCCGGACGTTTGCCGTTTCGGAAAAAGGCTCTGCCGAGAACGGGCACCATGAGACCTTGCGTCTCTGGGAAAGCACAGATCCCCAGGGCTGTTGTGCCTGTGAATAGGCTGCCCAGGGAAGGCGAAGAGCAGCAACAGCTTTCGGGTCTGGCCCCTTCCTGGCGGGAGAAGGAGCCAGACATTTGCCGTTTGGTAAAAAGCCTCTGCCGAGAACGGGCACCATGAGACCTTGCGTCTCTGGGAAAGCACAGATCCCCACTGCTGTTGTGCCTGTGAATAGGCTGCCAAGGGAAGGTGAAGAGCAGCAAGAGCTTTCAGGGCTGGCCCCTTCCTGGTGGGAGAATGAGCCAGACGTTTGCCTTTTCGGAAAAAGGCAGTGCCGAGAACGGGCACCATGAGACCTTGCGTCTCTGGGAAAGCACAGATCCCCAGTGCTGTTGTGCCTGTGAATAGGCTGCCCAGGGAAGGTGAAGAGCAACAACAGCTGTCAGGGCTCGCCCCTTCCTTGTGGGAGAAGTAGCCGGACGTTTGCCGTTTCGGAAAAAGGCTCTGCCGAGAACGGGCACCATGAGACCTTGCGTCTCTGGGAAAGCACAGATCCCCAGGGCTGTTGTGCCTGTGAATAGGCTGCCCAGGGAAGGCGAAGACCAGCAACAACTTTCAGGGCTGGCCCCTTCGTGGCGGGAGAAGGAGCCGGACGTTTGCCGTTTCGGAAAAAGGCTCTGCCGAGAACGGGCACCATGAGACCTTGCGTCTCTGGGAAAGCACAGATCCCCAGGGCTGTTGTGCCTGTGAATAGGCTGCCCAGGGAAGGCGAAGACCAGCAACAACTTTCAGGGCTGGCCCCTTCGTGGCGGGAGAAGGAGCCGGACGTTTGCCGTTTCGGAAAAAGGCTCTGCCGAGAACGGGCACCATGAGACCTTGCGTCTCTGGGAAAGCACAGATCCCCAGGGCTGTTGTGCCTGTGAATAGGCTGCCCAGGGAAGGCGAAGAGCAGCAACAGCTTTCGGGTCTGGCCCCTTCCTGGCGGGAGAAGGAGCCAGACATTTGCCGTTTGGTAAAAAGCCTCTGCCGAGAACGGGCACCATGAGACCTTGCGTCTCTGGGAAAGCACAGATCCCCACTGCTGTTGTGCCTGTGAATAGGCTGCCAAGGGAAGGTGAAGAGCAGCAAGAGCTTTCAGGGCTGGCCCCTTCCTGGTGGGAGAATGAGCCAGACGTTTGCCTTTTCGGAAAAAGGCAGTGCCGAGAACGGGCACCATGAGACCTTGCGTCTCTGGGAAAGCACAGATCCCCAGTGCTGTTGTGGCTGTGAATAGGCTGCCCAGGGAAGGTGAAGAGCAGCAGCAGCTTTCAGGGCTGGCCCCTTCCTGGTGGGAGGAGGAGCCGGACGTTTGCCGTTTCGGAAAGAGGCTCTGCCGAGAACGGGCACCATGAGAACTTGCGTCTCTGGGAAAGCACAGATCCCCAGGGCTGTTGTGCCTGTGAATAGGCTGCCCAGGGAAGACGAAGAGCAGCAACAGCTTTCAGGGCTCGCCCCTTCCTGGTGGGAGAAGGAGCCAGACGTTTGCCGTTTCGTAAAAAGGCTCTGCCGAGAACGGGCACCATGAGACCTTGCGTCTCTGGGAAAGCACAGATCCCCAGGACTGTTGTGCCTGTGAATAGGCTGCCCAGGGAAGGTGAAGAGCAGCAGCAGCTTTCAGGGCTGGCCCCTTCCTTGTGGGAAGAGGAGCCGGACGTTTGCCGTTTCGGAAAAAGGCTCTGCCGAGAACGAGTGCCATGAGACGTTCCGCCTATGGAAAGGCAAATATCTCCATTGCTGTTGTGCCTGTGAATAGGCTGCCAAGGGAAGTTGAAGAGCAGCAACAGCTGTCAGGGCTGGCACCTTCCTTGTGGGACAGATAGCCGGACATTTGCCTTTTCGGAAAGAGGCTCTGCCGAGAACGAGTGCCATGAGATGTCCCATCTGTGGGAAGGCAAAGATCCCCGATGCTGCTGTGCCTGTGAATAGGCTGCCCAGGGAAGATGAAGAGCAGCAATGCCTGTCAGGGCTGGCACCTTCCTTGTGGGAGAAGGAGCCGGACGTTTCCCGTTTTGGAAAAAGGCTCTGCCGAGAAAGGGCACCAAGAGACCTTGCGTCTCTGGGAAAGCACAGATCCCCAGGGCTGTTGTGCCTGTGAATAGGCTGCCCAGGGAAGGTGAAGAGCAGCAACAGCTTTCAGGGCTGGCCCCTTCCTGGTGGGAGAAGGAGCCAGACGTTTGCCGTTTCGGAAAAAGGCTCTGCCGAGAACAGGCACCATGAGACATTCCGTCTCTGGGAAAGCACAGAGCCCCAGGGCTGTTGTGCCTGTGAATAGGCTGCCCAGGGAAGGTGAAGAGCAGCAACAGCTTTCAGGGCTCGCCCCTTCCTGTCGGGAGAAGGAGCCAGACTTTTGCCGTTTTGGAAAAAGGCACTGCCGAGAACGGGCACCATGAGACCTTGCGTCTCTGGGAAAGCACAGATCCCCAGGACTGTTGTGCCTGTGAATAGGCTGCCCAGGGAAGGTGAAGACCAGCAGCAGCTTTCAGGGCTGGCCCCTTCCTTGTGGGAAGAGGAGCCGGACGTTTCCTGTTTTGGAAAAAGTCTCTGCCGAGAACGGGCACCATGAGACCTTCCGTCTCTGGGAAAGCACAGATCCCCAGTGCTGTTGTGCCTGTGAATAGGCTGCCCAGGGAAGGCGAAGAGCAGCAACAGCTTTCTGGGCTCGCCCCTTCCTGGTGGGAGAAGGAGCCAGACGTTTCCTGTTTTGGAAAAAGGCACTGCCGAGAACGGGCACCATGAGACCTTGCGTCTCTGGGAAAGCACAGATCCCCAGTGCTGTTGTGCCTGTGAATAGGCTGCCCAGGGAAGGTGAAGAGCAACAACAGCTGTCAGGGCTCGCCCCTTCCTTGTGGGAGAAGTAGCCGGACGTTTGCCGTTTCGGAAAAAGGCTCTGCCGAGAACGGGCACCATGAGACCTTGCGTCTCTGGGAAAGCACAGATCCCCAGGGCTGTTGTGCCTGTGAATAGGCTGCCCAGGGAAGGCGAAGACCAGCAACAACTTTCAGGGCTGGCCCCTTCGTGGCGGGAATAGGATCCGGACGTTTGCCGTTTCGGAAAAAGGCTCTGCCGAGAACGGGCACCATGAGACCTTGCGTCTCTGGGAAAGCACAGATCCCCAGGGCTGTTGTGCCTGTGAATAGGCTGCCCAGGGAAGGTGAAGACCAGCAGCAGCTTTCAGGGCTGGCCCCTTCCTTGTGGGAAGAGGAGCCGGACGTTTGCCGTTTTGGAAAAAGGCTCTGCCGAGAACAAGTGCCATGAGACGTTCCGCCTATGGAAAGGCAAATATCTCCATTGCTGTTGTGCCTGTGAATAGGCTGCCAAGGGAAGGTGAAGAGCAGCAACAGCTGTCAGGGCTGGCACCTTCCTTGTGGGACAGATAGCCGGACATTTGCCTTTTCGGAAAGAGGCTCTGCCGAGAACGAGTGCCATGAGATGTCCCATCTTTGGGAAGGCAAAGATCCCCGATGCTGCTGTGCCTGTGAATAGGCTGCCCAGGGAAGGTGAAGAGCAGCAATGCCTGTCAGGGCTGGCACCTTCCTTGTGGGAGAAGGAGCCGGACGTTTCCCGTTTTGGAAAAAGGCTCTGCCGAGAAAGGGCACCATGAGACCTTGTCTCTGGGAAAGCACAGATCCCCAGTGCTGTTGTGCCTGTGAATAGGCTGCCCAGGGAAGGTGAAGACCAGCAGCAGATTTCAGGGCTGGCCCCTTCCTTGTGGGAAGAGGAGCCGGACGTTTGCCGTTTCGGAAAAAGGCTCTGCCGAGAACGGGCACCATGAGACCTTGCGTCTCTGGGAAAGCACAGATCCCCAGTGCTGTTGTGCCTGTGAATAGGCTGCCCAGGGAAGGCGAAGAGCAGCAACAGCTTTCGGGTCTGGCCCCTTCCTGGCGGGAGAAGGAGCCGGACGTTTGCCGTTTCGTAAAAAGGCTCTGCCGAGAACGGGCACCATGAGACCTTGCGTCTCTGGGAAAGCACAGATCCCCAGTGCTGTTGTGCCTGTGAATAGGCTGCCAAGGGAAGGTGAAGAGCAGCAACAGCTGTCAGGGCTGGCCCCTTCCTGGCGGGAGAAGGAGCCAGACGTTTGCCTTTTCGGAAAAAGGCTCTGCCGAGAACGGGCACCATGAGACCTTGCGTCTCTGGGAAAGCACAGATCCCCAGGGCTGTTGTGCCTGTGAATAGGCTGCCCAGGGAAGGTGAAGACCAGCAGCAGCTTTCAGGGCTGGCCCCTTCCTGGTGGGAGGAGGAGCCGGACGTTTGCCGTTTCGGAAAGAGGCTCTGCCGAGAACGGGCACCATGAGACCTTGCGTCTCTGGGAAAGCACAGATCCCCAGGGCTGTTGTGCCTGTGAATAGGCTGCCCAGGGAAGGCGAAGAGCAGCAACAGCTTTCAGGGCTCGCCCCTTCCTGGTGGGAGAAGGAGCCAGACGTTTGCCGTTTTGGAAAAAGGCACTGCCGAGAACGGGCACCATGAGACCTTGCGTCTCTGGGAAAGCACAGATCCCCAGGGCTGTTGTGCCTGTGAATAGGCTGCCCAGGGAAGGCGAAGAGCAGCAACAGCTTTCAGGGCTCGCCCCTTCCTGGTGGGAGAAGGAGCCAGACGTTTGCCGTTTTGGAAAAAGGCACTGCCGAGAACGGGCACCATGAGACCTTGTCTCTGGGAAAGCACAGATCCCCAGTGCTGTTGTGCCTGTGAATAGGCTGCCCAGGGAAGGTGCATACCAGCAGCAGATTTCAGGGCTGGCCCCTTCCTTGTGGGAAGAGGAGCCGGACGTTTGCCTTTTCGGAAAAAGGCTCTGCCGAGAACGGGCACCATGAGACCTTGCGTCTCTGGGAAAGCACAGATCCCCAGTGCTGTTGTGCCTGTGAATAGGCTGCCCAGGGAAGGCGAAGAGCAGCAACAGCTTTCGGGTCTGGCCCCTTCCTGGAGGGAGAAGGAGCCAGACATTTGCCGTTTCGTAAAAAGCCTCTGCCGAGAACGGGCACCATGAGACCTTGCGTCTCTGGGAAAGCACAGATCCCCAGTGCTGTTGTGCCTGTGAATAGGCTGCCAAGGGAAGGTGAAGAGCAGCAAGAGCTTTCAGGGCTGGCCCCTTCCTGGTGGGAGAATGAGCCAGACGTTTGCCTTTTCGGAAAAAGGCATTGCCGAGAACGGGCACCATGAGACCTTGCGTCTCTGGGAAAGCACAGATCCCCAGTGCTGTTGTGCCTGTGAATAGGCTGCCCAGGGAAGGCGAAGAGCAGCAACAGCTTTCGGGTCTGGCCCCTTCCTGGCGGGAGAAGGAGCCAGACGTTTGCCGTTTCGTAAAAAGCCTCTGCCGAGAACGGGCACCATGAGACCTTGCGTCTCTGGGAAAGCACAGATCCCCAGTGCTGTTGTGCCTGTGAATAGGCTGCCAAGGGAAGGTGAAGAGCAGCAAGAGCTTTCAGGGCTGGCCCCTTCCTGGTGGGAGAATGAGCCGGACGTTTGCCGTTTCGGAAAAAGGCTCTGCCGAGAACGGGCACCATGAGACCTTGCGTCTCTGGGAAAGCACAGATCCCCAGTGCTGTTGTGCCTGTGAATAGGCTGCCAAGGGAAGGTGAAGAGCAGCAACAGCTGTCAGGGCTGGCCCCTTCCTGGTGGGAGAATGAGCCAGACGTTTGCCTTTTCGGAAAAAGGCAGTGCCGAGAACGGGCACCATGAGACCTTGCGTATCTGGGAAAGCACAGATCCCCAGTGCTGTTGTGCCTGTGAATAGGCTGCCCAGGGAAGGTGAAGACCAGCAGCAGCTTTCAGGGCTGGCCCCTTCCTGGTGGGAGGAGGAGCCAGACGTTTGCCGTTTCGGAAAGAGGCTCTGCCGAGAACGGGCACCATGAGAACTTGCGTCTCTGGGAAAGCACAGATCCCCAGGGCTGTTGTGCCTGTGAATAGGCTGCCCAGGGAAGGCGAAGACCAGCAGCAGCTTTCAGGGCTCGCCCATTCCTGGTGGGAGAAGGAGCCAGACGTTTGCCGTTTCGTAAAAAGGCACTGCCGAGAACGGGCACCATGAGACCTTGCGTCTCTGGGAAAGCACAGATCCCCAGGACTGTTGTGCCTGTGAATAGGCTGCCCAGGGAAGGTGAAGACCAGCAGCAGCTTTCAGGGCTGGCCCCTTCCTTGTGGGAAGAGGAGCCGGACGTTTCCTGTTTTGGAAAAAGGCTCTGCCGAGAACGGGCACCATGAGACCTTCCGTCTCTGGGAAAGCACAGATCCCCAGGGCTGTTGTGCCTGTGAATAGGCTGCCCAGGGAAGGCGAAGAGCAGCAACAGCTTTCTGGGCTCGCCCCTTCCTGGTGGGAGAAGGAGCCAGACGTTTCCTGTTTTGGAAAAAGGCACTGCCGAGAACGGGCACCATGAGACCTTGCGTCTCTGGGAAAGCACAGATCCCCAGTGCTGTTGTGCCTGTGAATAGGCTGCCCAGGGAAGGTGAAGAGCAACAACAGCAGTCAGGGCTCGCCCCTTCCTTGTGGGAGAAGTAGCCGGACGTTTGCCGTTTCGGAAAAAGGCTCTGCCGAGAACGGGCACCATGAGACCTTGCGTCTCTGGGAAAGCACAGATCCCCAGGGCTGTTGTGCCTGTGAATAGGCTGCCCAGGGAAGGCGAAGACCAGCAACAACTTTCAGGGCTGGCCCCTTCGTGGCGGGAGAAGGAGCCGGACGTTTGCCGTTTCGGAAAAAGGCTCTGCCGAGAACGGGCACCATGAGACCTTGCGTCTCTGGGAAAGCACAGATCCCCAGGGCTGTTGTGCCTGTGAATAGGCTGCCCAGGGAAGGTGAAGACCAGCAGCAGCTTTCAGGGCTGGCCCCTTCCTTGTGGGAAGAGGAGCCGGACGTTTGCCGTTTTGGAAAAAGGCTCTGCCGAGAACAAGTGCCATGAGACGTTCCGCCTATGGAAAGGCAAATATCTCCATTGCTGTTGTGCCTGTGAATAGGCTGCCAAGGGAAGGTGTAGAGCAGCAACAGCTGTCAGGGCTGGCACCTTCCTTGTGGGACATATAGCCGGACATTTGCCTTTTCGGAAAGAGGCTCTGCCGAGAACGAGTGCCATGAGATGTCCCATCTTTGGGAAGGCAAAGATCCCCGATGCTGCTGTGCCTGTGAATAGGCTGCCCAGGGAAGGTGAAGAGCAGCAATGCCTGTCAGGGCTGGCACCTTCCTTGTGGGAGAAGGAGCCGGACGTTTCCCGTTTTGGAAAAAGGCTCTGCCGAGAAAGGGCACCATGAGACCTTGTCTCTGGGAAAGCACAGATCCCCAGTGCTGTTGTGCCTGTGAATAGGCTGCCCAGGGAAGGTGAAGACCAGCAGCAGATTTCAGGGCTGGCCCCTTCCTTGTGGGAAGAGGAGCCGGACGTTTGCCGTTTCGGAAAAAGGCTCTGCCGAGAACGGGCACCATGAGACCTTGCGTCTCTGGGAAAGCACAGATCCCCAGTGCTGTTGTGCCTGTGAATAGGCTGCCCAGGGAAGGCGAAGAGCAGCAACAGCTTTCGGGTCTGGCCCCTTCCTGGCGGGAGAAGGAGCCGGACGTTTGCCGTTTCGTAAAAAGGCTCTGCCGAGAACGGGCACCATGAGACCTTGCGTCTCTGGGAAAGCACAGATCCCCAGTGCTGTTGTGCCTGTGAATAGGCTGCCAAGGGAAGGTGAAGAGCAGCAACAGCTGTCAGGGCTGGCCCCTTCCTGGTGGGAGAATGAGCCAGACGTTTGCCTTTTCGGAAAAAGGCTCTGCCGAGAACGGGCACCATGAGACCTTGCGTCTCTGGGAAAGCACAGATCCCCAGGGCTGTTGTGCCTGTGAATAGGCTGCCCAGGGAAGGTGAAGACCAGCAGCAGCTTTCAGGGCTGGCCCCTTCCTGGTGGGAGGAGGAGCCGGACGTTTGCCGTTTCGGAAAGAGGCTCTGCCGAGAACGGGCACCATGAGACCTTGCGTCTCTGGGAAAGCACAGATCCCCAGGGCTGTTGTGCCTGTGAATAGGCTGCCCAGGGAAGGCGAAGAGCAGCAACAGCTTTCAGGGCTCGCCCCTTCCTGGTGGGAGAAGGAGCCAGACGTTTGCCGTTTTGGAAAAAGGCACTGCCGAGAACGGGCACCATGAGACCTTTCGTCTCTGGGAAAGCACAGATCCCCAGGGCTGTTGTGCCTGTGAATAGGCTGCCCAGGGAAGGCGAAGAGCAGCAACAGCTTTCAGGGCTCGCCCCTTCCTGGTGGGAGAAGGAGCCAGACGTTTGCCGTTTTGGAAAAAGGCACTGCCGAGAACGGGCACCATGAGACCTTGTCTCTGGGAAAGCACAGATCCCCAGTGCTGTTGTGCCTGTGAATAGGCTGCCCAGGGAAGGTGCATACCAGCAGCAGATTTCAGGGCTGGCCCCTTCCTTGTGGGAAGAGGAGCCGGACGTTTGCCTTTTCGGAAAAAGGCTCTGCCGAGAACGGGCACCATGAGACCTTGCGTCTCTGGGAAAGCACAGATCCCCAGTGCTGTTGTGCCTGTGAATAGGCTGCCCAGGGAAGGCGAAGAGCAGCAACAGCTTTCGGGTCTGGCCCCTTCCTGGCGGGAGAAGGAGCCAGACATTTGCCGTTTCGTAAAAAGCCTATGCCGAGAACGGGCACCATGAGACCTTGCGTCTCTGGGAAAGCACAGATCCCCAGTGCTGTTGTGCCTGTGAATAGGCTGCCAAGGGAAGGTGAAGAGCAGCAAGAGCTTTCAGGGCTGGCCCCTTCCTGGTGGGAGAATGAGCCAGACGTTTGCCTTTTCGGAAAAAGGCAGTGCCGAGAACGGGCACCATGAGACCTTGCGTCTCTGGGAAAGCACAGATCCCCAGTGCTGTTGTGCCTGTGAATAGGCTGCCCAGGGAAGGTGAAGAGCAGCAGCAGCTTTCAGGGCTGGCCCCTTCCTGGTGGGAGGAGGAGCCGGACGTTTGCCGTTTCGGAAAGAGGCTCTGCCGAGAACGGGCACCATGAGAACTTGCGTCTCTGGGAAAGCACAGATCCCCAGGGCTGTTGTGCCTGTGAATAGGCTGCCCAGGGAAGGCGAAGAGCAGCAACAGCTTTCAGGGCTCGCCCCTTCCTGGTGGGAGAAGGAGCCAGACGTTTGCCGTTTCGTAAAAAGGCAATGCCGAGAACGGGCACCATGAGACCTTGCGTCTCTGGGAAAGCACAGATCCCCAGTGCTGTTGTGCCTGTGAATAGGCTGCCCAGGGAAGGCGAAGAACAGCAACAGCTTTCAGGGCTGGCCCCTTCCTGGCGGGAGAAGGAGCCAGACGTTTGCCGTTTCGGAAAAAGGCTCTGCCGAGAACGGGCACCATGAGACCTTGCGTCTCTGGGAAAGCACAGATCCCCAGGGCTGTTGTGCCTGTGAATAGGCTGCCCAGGGAAGGCGAAGAGCAGCAACAGCAGTCATGGCTCGCCCCTTCCTGGCGGGAGAAGGAGCCAGACATTTGCCGTTTCGGAAAAAGGCTCTGCCGAGAACGGGCACCATGAGACCTTGTGTCTCTGGGAAAGCACAGATCCCCAGTGCTGTTGTGCCTGTGAATAGGCTGCCAAGGGAAGGTGAAGAGCAGCAACAGCTGTCAGGGCTGGCCCCTTCCTGGTGGGAGAATGAGCCAGACGTTTGCCTTTTCGGAAAAAGGCAGTGCCGAGAACGGGCACCATGAGACCTTGCGTATCTGGGAAAGCACAGATCCCCAGTGCTGTTGTGCCTGTGAATAGGCTGCCCAGGGAAGGTGAAGACCAGCAGCAGCTTTCAGGGCTGGCCCCTTCCTGGTGGGAGGAGGAGCCAGACGTTTGCCGTTTCGGAAAGAGGCTCTGCCGAGAACGGGCACCATGAGAACTTGCGTCTCTGGGAAAGCACAGATCCCCAGGGCTGTTGTGCCTGTGAATAGGCTGCCCAGGGAAGGCGAAGACCAGCAGCAGCTTTCAGGGCTCGCCCATTCCTGGTGGGAGAAGGAGCCAGACGTTTGCCGTTTCGTAAAAAGGCACTGCCGAGAACGGGCACCATGAGACCTTGCGTCTCTGGGAAAGCACAGATCCCCAGGACTGTTGTGCCTGTGAATAGGCTGCCCAGGGAAGGTGAAGACCAGCAGCAGCTTTCAGGGCTGGCCCCTTCCTTGTGGGAAGAGGAGCCGGACGTTTCCTGTTTTGGAAAAAGGCTCTGCCGAGAACGGGCACCATGAGACCTTCCGTCTCTGGGAAAGCACAGATCCCCAGGGCTGTTGTGCCTGTGAATAGGCTGCCCAGGGAAGGCGAAGAGCAGCAACAGCTTTCTGGGCTCGCCCCTTCCTGGTGGGAGAAGGAGCCAGACGTTTCCTGTTTTGGAAAAAGGCACTGCCGAGAACGGGCACCATGAGACCTTGCGTCTCTGGGAAAGCACAGATCCCCAGTGCTGTTGTGCCTGTGAATAGGCTGCCCAGGGAAGGTGAAGAGCAACAACAGCAGTCAGGGCTCGCCCCTTCCTTGTGGGAGAAGTAGCCGGACGTTTGCCGTTTCGGAAAAAGGCTCTGCCGAGAACGGGCACCATGAGACCTTGCGTCTCTGGGAAAGCACAGATCCCCAGGGCTGTTGTGCCTGTGAATAGGCTGCCCAGGGAAGGCGAAGACCAGCAACAACTTTCAGGGCTGGCCCCTTCGTGGCGGGAGAAGGAGCCGGACGTTTGCCGTTTCGGAAAAAGGCTCTGCCGAGAACGGGCACCATGAGACCTTGCGTCTCTGGGAAAGCACAGATCCCCAGGGCTGTTGTGCCTGTGAATAGGCTGCCCAGGGAAGGTGAAGACCAGCAGCAGCTTTCAGGGCTGGCCCCTTCCTTGTGGGAATAGGAGCCGGACGTTTGCCGTTTTGGAAAAAGGCTCTGCCGAGAACAAGTGCCATGAGACGTTCCGCCTATGGAAAGGCAAATATCTCCATTGCTGTTGTGCCTGTGAATAGGCTGCCAAGGGAAGGTGTAGAGCAGCAACAGCTGTCAGGGCTGGCACCTTCCTTGTGGGACATATAGCCGGACATTTGCCTTTTCGGAAAGAGGCTCTGCCGAGAACGAGTGCCATGAGATGTCCCATCTTTGGGAAGGCAAAGATCCCCGATGCTGCTGTGCCTGTGAATAGGCTGCCCAGGGAAGGTGAAGAGCAGCAATGCCTGTCAGGGCTGGCACCTTCCTTGTGGGAGAAGGAGCCGGACGTTTCCCGTTTTGGAAAAAGGCTCTGCCGAGAAAGGGCACCATGAGACCTTGTCTCTGGGAAAGCACAGATCCCCAGTGCTGTTGTGCCTGTGAATAGGCTGCCCAGGGAAGGTGAAGACCAGCAGCAGATTTCAGGGCTGGCCCCTTCCTTGTGGGAAGAGGAGCCGGACGTTTGCCGTTTCGGAAAAAGGCTCTGCCGAGAACGGGCACCATGAGACCTTGCGTCTCTGGGAAAGCACAGATCCCCAGTGCTGTTGTGCCTGTGAATAGGCTGCCCAGGGAAGGCGAAGAGCAGCAACAGCTTTCGGGTCTGGCCCCTTCCTGGCGGGAGAAGGAGCCGGACGTTTGCCGTTTCGTAAAAAGGCTCTGCCGAGAACGGGCACCATGAGACCTTGCGTCTCTGGGAAAGCACAGATCCCCAGTGCTGTTGTGCCTGTGAATAGGCTGCCAAGGGAAGGTGAAGAACAGCAACAGCTGTCAGGGCTGGCCCCTTCCTGGTGGGAGAATGAGCCAGACGTTTGCCTTTTCGGAAAAAGGCTCTGCCGAGAACGGGCACCATGAGACCTTGCGTCTCTGGGAAAGCACAGATCCCCAGGGCTGTTGTGCCTGTGAATAGGCTGCCCAGGGAAGGTGAAGACCAGCAGCAGCTTTCAGGGCTGGCCCCTTCCTGGTGGGAGGAGGAGCCGGACGTTTGCCGTTTCGGAAAGAGGCTCTGCCGAGAACGGGCACCATGAGACCTTGCGTCTCTGGGAAAGCACAGATCCCCAGGGCTGTTGTGCCTGTGAATAGGCTGCCCAGGGAAGGCGAAGAGCAGCAACAGCTTTCAGGGCTCGCCCCTTCCTGGTGGGAGAAGGAGCCAGACGTTTGCCGTTTTGGAAAAAGGCACTGCCGAGAACGGGCACCATGAGACCTTTCGTCTCTGGGAAAGCACAGATCCCCAGGGCTGTTGTGCCTGTGAATAGGCTGCCCAGGGAAGGCGAAGAGCAGCAACAGCTTTCAGGGCTCGCCCCTTCCTGGTGGGAGAAGGAGCCAGACGTTTGCCGTTTTGGAAAAAGGCACTGCCGAGAACGGGCACCATGAGACCTTGTCTCTGGGAAAGCACAGATCCCCAGTGCTGTTGTGCCTGTGAATAGGCTGCCCAGGGAAGGTGCATACCAGCAGCAGATTTCAGGGCTGGCCCCTTCCTTGTGGGAAGAGGAGCCGGACGTTTGCCTTTTCGGAAAAAGGCTCTGCCGAGAACGGGCACCATGAGACCTTGCGTCTCTGGGAAAGCACAGATCCCCAGTGCTGTTGTGCCTGTGAATAGGCTGCCCAGGGAAGGCGAAGAGCAGCAACAGCTTTCGGGTCTGGCCCCTTCCTGGCGGGAGAAGGAGCCAGACATTTGCCGTTTCGTAAAAAGCCTATGCCGAGAACGGGCACCATGAGACCTTGCGTCTCTGGGAAAGCACAGATCCCCAGTGCTGTTGTGCCTGTGAATAGGCTGCCAAGGGAAGGTGAAGAGCAGCAAGAGCTTTCAGGGCTGGCCCCTTCCTGGTGGGAGAATGAGCCAGACGTTTGCCTTTTCGGAAAAAGGCAGTGCCGAGAACGGGCACCATGAGACCTTGCGTCTCTGGGAAAGCACAGATCCCCAGTGCTGTTGTGCCTGTGAATAGGCTGCCCAGGGAAGGTGAAGAGCAGCAGCAGCTTTCAGGGCTGGCCCCTTCCTGGTGGGAGGAGGAGCCGGACGTTTGCCGTTTCGGAAAGAGGCTCTGCCGAGAACGGGCACCATGAGAACTTGCGTCTCTGGGAAAGCACAGATCCCCAGGGCTGTTGTGCCTGTGAATAGGCTGCCCAGGGAAGGCGAAGAGCAGCAACAGCTTTCAGGGCTCGCCCCTTCCTGGTGGGAGAAGGAGCCAGACGTTTGCCGTTTCGTAAAAAGGCAATGCCGAGAACGGGCACCATGAGACCTTGCGTCTCTGGGAAAGCACAGATCCCCAGTGCTGTTGTGCCTGTGAATAGGCTGCCCAGGGAAGGCGAAGAACAGCAACAGCTTTCAGGGCTGGCCCCTTCCTGGCGGGAGAAGGAGCCAGACGTTTGCCGTTTCGGAAAAAGGCTCTGCCGAGAACGGGCACCATGAGACCTTGCGTCTCTGGGAAAGCACAGATCCCCAGGGCTGTTGTGCCTGTGAATAGGCTGCCCAGGGAAGGCGAAGAGCAGCAACAGCAGTCATGGCTCGCCCCTTCCTGGCGGGAGAAGGAGCCAGACATTTGCCGTTTCGGAAAAAGGCTCTGCCGAGAACGGGCACCATGAGACCTTGTGTCTCTGGGAAAGCACAGATCCCCAGTGCTGTTGTGCCTGTGAATAGGCTACCCAGGGAAGGTGAAGACCAGCAGCAGCTTTCAGGGCTGGCCCCTTCCTTGTGGGAAGAGGAGCCGGACGTTTGCCGTTTCGGAAAAAGGCTCTGCCGAGAACGGGCACCATGAGACCTTGCGTCTCTGGGAAAGCACAGATCCCCAGGGCTGTTGTGCCTGTGAATAGGCTGCCCAGGGAAGGCGAAGACCAGCAACAACTTTCAGGGCTGGCCCCTTCGTGGCGGGAGAAGGAGCCGGACGTTTGCCGTTTCGGAAAAAGGCTCTGCCGAGAACGGGCACCATGAGACCTTGCGTCTCTGGGAAAGCACAGATCCCCAGGGCTGTTGTGCCTGTGAATAGGCTGCCCAGGGAAGGCGAAGACCAGCAACAACTTTCAGGGCTGGCCCCTTCGTGGCGGGAGAAGGAGCCGGACGTTTGCCGTTTCGGAAAAAGGCTCTGCCGAGAACGGGCACCATGAGACCTTGCGTCTCTGGGAAAGCACAGATCCCCAGGGCTGTTGTGCCTGTGAATAGGCTGCCCAGGGAAGGTGAAGACCAGCAGCAGCTTTCAGGGCTGGCCCCTTCCTTGTGGGAAGAGGAGCCGGACGTTTGCCGTTTTGGAAAAAGGCTCTGCCGAGAACAAGTGCCATGAGACGTTCCGCCTATGGAAAGGCAAATATCTCCATTGCTGTTGTGCCTGTGAATAGGCTGCCAAGGGAAGGTGAAGAGCAGCAACAGCTGTCAGGGCTGGCACCTTCCTTGTGGGACAGATAGCCGGACATTTGCCTTTTCGGAAAGAGGCTCTGCCGAGAACGAGTGCCATGAGATGTCCCATCTTTGGGAAGGCAAAGATCCCCGATGCTGCTGTGCCTGTGAATAGGCTGCCCAGGGAAGGTGAAGAGCAGCAATGCCTGTCAGGGCTGGCACCTTCCTTGTGGGAGAAGGAGCCGGACGTTTCCCGTTTTGGAAAAAGGCTCTGCCGAGAAAGGGCACCATGAGACCTTGTCTCTGGGAAAGCACAGATCCCCAGTGCTGTTGTGCCTGTGAATAGGCTGCCCAGGGAAGGTGAAGACCAGCAGCAGATTTCAGGGCTGGCCCCTTCCTTGTGGGAAGAGGAGCCGGACGTTTGCCGTTTCGGAAAAAGGCTCTGCTGAGAACGGGCACCATGAGACCTTGCGTCTCTGGGAAAGCACAGATCCCCAGTGCTGTTGTGCCTGTGAATAGGCTGCCCAGGGAAGGCGAAGAGCAGCAACAGCTTTCGGGTCTGGCCCCTTCCTGGTGGGAGAAGGAGCCGGACGTTTGCCGTTTCGTAAAAAGGCTCTGCCGAGAATGGGCACCATGAGACCTTGCGTCTCTGGGAAAGCACAGATCCCCAGTGCTGTTGTGCCTGTGAATAGGCTGCCAAGGGAAGGTGAAGAGCAGCAACAGCTGTCAGGGCTGGCCCCTTCCTGGCGGGAGAAGGAGCCAGACGTTTGCCTTTTCGGAAAAAGGCTCTGCCGAGAACGGGCACCATGAGACCTTGCGTCTCTGGGAAAGCACAGATCCCCAGGGCTGTTGTGCCTGTGAATAGGCTGCCCAGGGAAGGTGAAGACCAGCAGCAGCTTTCAGGGCTGGCCCCTTCCTGGTGGGAGGAGGAGCCGGACGTTTGCCGTTTCGGAAAGAGGCTCTGCCGAGAACGGGCACCATGAGACCTTGCGTCTCTGGGAAAGCACAGATCCCCAGGGCTGTTGTGCCTGTGAATAGGCTGCCCAGGGAAGGCGAAGAGCAGCAACAGCTTTCAGGGCTGGCCCCTTCCTGGTGGGAGAAGGAGCCAGACGTTTGCCGTTTTGGAAAAAGGCACTGCCGAGAACGGGCACCATGAGACCTTGCGTCTCTGGGAAAGCACAGATCCCCAGGGCTGTTGTGCCTGTGAATAGGCTGCCCAGGGAAGGCGAAGAGCAGCAACAGCTTTCAGGGCTGGCCCCTTCCTGGTGGGAGAAGGAGCCAGACGTTTGCCGTTTTGGAAAAAGGCACTGCCGAGAACGGGCACCATGAGACCTTGTCTCTGGGAAAGCACAGATCCCCAGTGCTGTTGTGCCTGTGAATAGGCTGCCCAGGGAAGGTGCATACCAGCAGCAGATTTCAGGGCTGGCCCCTTCCTTGTGGGAAGAGGAGCCGGACGTTTGCCTTTTCGGAAAAAGGCTCTGCCGAGAACGGGCACCATGAGACCTTGCGTCTCTGGGAAAGCACAGATCCCCAGCGCTGTTGTGCCTGTGAATAGGCTGCCCAGGGAAGGCGAAGAGCAGCAACAGCTTTCGGGTCTGGCCCCTTCCTGGCGGGAGAAGGAGCCAGACATTTGCCGTTTCGTAAAAAGCCTCTGCCGAGAACGGGCACCATGAGACCTTGCGTCTCTGGGAAAGCACAGATCCCCAGTGCTGTTGTGCCTGTGAATAGGCTGCCAAGGGAAGGTGAAGAGCAGCAAGAGCTTTCAGGGCTGGCCCCTTCCTGGTGGGAGAATGAGCCAGACGTTTGCCTTTTCGGAAAAAGGCATTGCCGAGAACGGGCACCATGAGACCTTGCGTCTCTGGGAAAGCACAGATCCCCAGTGCTGTTGTGCCTGTGAATAGGCTGCCCAGGGAAGGCGAAGAGCAGCAACAGCTTTCGGGTCTGGCCCCTTCCTGGCGGGAGAAGGAGCCAGACATTTGCCGTTTCGTAAAAAGCCTCTGCCGAGAACGGGCACCATGAGACCTTGCGTCTCTGGGAAAGCACAGATCCCCAGTGCTGTTGTGCCTGTGAATAGGCTGCCAAGGGAAGGTGAAGAGCAGCAAGAGCTTTCAGGGCTGGCCCCTTCCTGGTGGGAGAATGAGCCGGACGTTTGCCGTTTCGGAAAAAGGCTCTGCCGAGAACGGGCACCATGAGACCTTGCGTCTCTGGGAAAGCACAGATCCCCAGTGCTGTTGTGCCTGTGAATAGGCTGCCAAGGGAAGGTGAAGAGCAGCAACAGCTGTCAGGGCTGGCCCCTTCCTGGTGGGAGAATGAGCCAGACGTTTGCCTTTTCGGAAAAAGGCAGTGCCGAGAACGGGCACCATGAGACCTTGCGTATCTGGGAAAGCACAGATCCCCAGTGCTGTTGTGCCTGTGAATAGGCTGCCCAGGGAAGGTGAAGACCAGCAGCAGCTTTCAGGGCTGGCCCCTTCCTGGTGGGAGGAGGAGCCAGACGTTTGCCGTTTCGGAAAGAGGCTCTGCCGAGAACGGGCACCATGAGAACTTGCGTCTCTGGGAAAGCACAGATCCCCAGGGCTGTTGTGCCTGTGAATAGGCTGCCCAGGGAAGGCGAAGACCAGCAGCAGCTTTCAGGGCTCGCCCATTCCTGGTGGGAGAAGGAGCCAGACGTTTGCCGTTTCGTAAAAAGGCACTGCCGAGAACGGGCACCATGAGACCTTGCGTCTCTGGGAAAGCACAGATCCCCAGGACTGTTGTGCCTGTGAATAGGCTGCCCAGGGAAGGTGAAGACCAGCAGCAGCTTTCAGGGCTGGCCCCTTCCTTGTGGGAAGAGGAGCCGGACGTTTCCTGTTTTGGAAAAAGGCTCTGCCGAGAACGGGCACCATGAGACCTTCCGTCTCTGGGAAAGCACAGATCCCCAGTGCTGTTGTGCCTGTGAATAGGCTGCCCAGGGAAGGTGAAGAGCAGCAGCAGCTTTCAGGGCTGGCCCCTTCCTGGTGGGAGAAGGAGCCAGACGTTTCCTGTTTTGGAAAAAGGCTCTGCCGAGAACGGGCACCATGAGACCTTGCGTCTCTGGGAAAGCACAGATCCCCAGTGCTGTTGTGCCTGTGAATAGGCTGCCCAGGGAAGGTGAAGAGCAACAACAGCAGTCAGGGCTCGCCCCTTCCTTGTGGGAGAAGTAGCCGGACGTTTGCCGTTTCGGAAAAAGGCTCTGCCGAGAACGGGCACCATGAGACCTTGCGTCTCTGGGAAAGCACAGATCCCCAGGGCTGTTGTGCCTGTGAATAGGCTGCCCAGGGAAGGCGAAGACCAGCAACAACTTTCAGGGCTGGCCCCTTCGTGGCGGGAGAAGGAGCCGGACGTTTGCCGTTTCGGAAAAAGGCTCTGCCGAGAACGGGCACCATGAGACCTTGCGTCTCTGGGAAAGCACAGATCCCCAGGGCTGTTGTGCCTGTGAATAGGCTGCCCAGGGAAGGTGAAGACCAGCAGCAGCTTTCAGGGCTGGCCCCTTCCTTGTGGGAAGAGGAGCCGGACGTTTGCCGTTTTGGAAAAAGGCTCTGCCGAGAACAAGTGCCATGAGACGTTCCGCCTATGGAAAGGCAAATATCTCCATTGCTGTTGTGCCTGTGAATAGGCTGCCAAGGGAAGGTGTAGAGCAGCAACAGCTGTCAGGGCTGGCACCTTCCTTGTGGGACATATAGCCGGACATTTGCCTTTTCGGAAAGAGGCTCTGCCGAGAACGAGTGCCATGAGATGTCCCATCTTTGGGAAGGCAAAGATCCCCGATGCTGCTGTGCCTGTGAATAGGCTGCCCAGGGAAGGTGAAGAGCAGCAATGCCTGTCAGGGCTGGCACCTTCCTTGTGGGAGAAGGAGCCGGACGTTTCCCGTTTTGGAAAAAGGCTCTGCCGAGAAAGGGCACCATGAGACCTTGTCTCTGGGAAAGCACAGATCCCCAGTGCTGTTGTGCCTGTGAATAGGCTGCCCAGGGAAGGTGAAGACCAGCAGCAGATTTCAGGGCTGGCCCCTTCCTTGTGGGAAGAGGAGCCGGACGTTTGCCGTTTCGGAAAAAGGCTCTGCCGAGAACGGGCACCATGAGACCTTGCGTCTCTGGGAAAGCACAGATCCCCAGTGCTGTTGTGCCTGTGAATAGGCTGCCCAGGGAAGGCGAAGAGCAGCAACAGCTTTCGGGTCTGGCCCCTTCCTGGCGGGAGAAGGAGCCGGACGTTTGCCGTTTCGTAAAAAGGCTCTGCCGAGAACGGGCACCATGAGACCTTGCGTCTCTGGGAAAGCACAGATCCCCAGTGCTGTTGTGCCTGTGAATAGGCTGCCAAGGGAAGGTGAAGAGCAGCAACAGCTGTCAGGGCTGGCCCCTTCCTGGTGGGAGAATGAGCCAGACGTTTGCCTTTTCGGAAAAAGGCTCTGCCGAGAACGGGCACCATGAGACCTTGCGTCTCTGGGAAAGCACAGATCCCCAGGGCTGTTGTGCCTGTGAATAGGCTGCCCAGGGAAGGTGAAGACCAGCAGCAGCTTTCAGGGCTGGCCCCTTCCTGGTGGGAGGAGGAGCCGGACGTTTGCCGTTTCGGAAAGAGGCTCTGCCGAGAACGGGCACCATGAGACCTTGCGTCTCTGGGAAAGCACAGATCCCCAGGGCTGTTGTGCCTGTGAATAGGCTGCCCAGGGAAGGCGAAGAGCAGCAACAGCTTTCAGGGCTCGCCCCTTCCTGGTGGGAGAAGGAGCCAGACGTTTGCCGTTTTGGAAAAAGGCACTGCCGAGAACGGGCACCATGAGACCTTTCGTCTCTGGGAAAGCACAGATCCCCAGGGCTGTTGTGCCTGTGAATAGGCTGCCCAGGGAAGGCGAAGAGCAGCAACAGCTTTCAGGGCTCGCCCCTTCCTGGTGGGAGAAGGAGCCAGACGTTTGCCGTTTTGGAAAAAGGCACTGCCGAGAACGGGCACCATGAGACCTTGTCTCTGGGAAAGCACAGATCCCCAGTGCTGTTGTGCCTGTGAATAGGCTGCCCAGGGAAGGTGCATACCAGCAGCAGATTTCAGGGCTGGCCCCTTCCTTGTGGGAAGAGGAGCCGGACGTTTGCCTTTTCGGAAAAAGGCTCTGCCGAGAACGGGCACCATGAGACCTTGCGTCTCTGGGAAAGCACAGATCCCCAGTGCTGTTGTGCCTGTGAATAGGCTGCCCAGGGAAGGCGAAGAGCAGCAACAGCTTTCGGGTCTGGCCCCTTCCTGGCGGGAGAAGGAGCCAGACATTTGCCGTTTCGTAAAAAGCCTATGCCGAGAACGGGCACCATGAGACCTTGCGTCTCTGGGAAAGCACAGATCCCCAGTGCTGTTGTGCCTGTGAATAGGCTGCCAAGGGAAGGTGAAGAGCAGCAAGAGCTTTCAGGGCTGGCCCCTTCCTGGTGGGAGAATGAGCCAGACGTTTGCCTTTTCGGAAAAAGGCAGTGCCGAGAACGGGCACCATGAGACCTTGCGTCTCTGGGAAAGCACAGATCCCCAGTGCTGTTGTGCCTGTGAATAGGCTGCCCAGGGAAGGTGAAGAGCAGCAGCAGCTTTCAGGGCTGGCCCCTTCCTGGTGGGAGGAGGAGCCGGATGTTTGCCGTTTCGGAAAGAGGCTCTGCCGAGAACGGGCACCATGAGAACTTGCGTCTCTGGGAAAGCACAGATCCCCAGGGCTGTTGTGCCTGTGAATAGGCTGCCCAGGGAAGGCGAAGAGCAGCAACAGCTTTCAGGGCTCGCCCCTTCCTGGTGGGAGAAGGAGCCAGACGTTTGCCGTTTCGTAAAAAGGCAATGCCGAGAACGGGCACCATGAGACCTTGCGTCTCTGGGAAAGCACAGATCCCCAGTGCTGTTGTGCCTGTGAATAGGCTGCCCAGGGAAGGCGAAGAACAGCAACAGCTTTCAGGGCTGGCCCCTTCCTGGCGGGAGAAGGAGCCAGACGTTTGCCGTTTCGGAAAAAGGCTCTGCCGAGAACGGGCACCATGAGACCTTGCGTCTCTGGGAAAGCACAGATCCCCAGGGCTGTTGTGCCTGTGAATAGGCTGCCCAGGGAAGGCGAAGAGCAGCAACAGCAGTCATGGCTCGCCCCTTCCTGGCGGGAGAAGGAGCCAGACATTTGCCGTTTCGGAAAAAGGCTCTGCCGAGAACGGGCACCATGAGACCTTGTGTCTCTGGGAAAGCACAGATCCCCAGTGCTGTTGTGCCTGTGAATAGGCTGCCCAGGGAAGGCGAAGACCAGCAGCAGCTTTCAGGGCTGGCCCCTTCCTTGTGGGAAGAGGAGCCGGACGTTTGCCGTTTCGGAAAAAGGCTCTGCCGAGAACGGGCACCATGAGACCTTGCGTCTCTGGGAAAGCACAGATCCCCAGGGCTGTTGTGCCTGTGAATAGGCTGCCCAGGGAAGGCGAAGACCAGCAACAACTTTCAGGGCTGGCCCCTTCGTGGCGGGAGAAGGAGCCGGACGTTTGCCGTTTCGGAAAAAGGCTCTGCCGAGAACGGGCACCATGAGACCTTGCGTCTCTGGGAAAGCACAGATCCCCAGGGCTGTTGTGCCTGTGAATAGGCTGCCCAGGGAAGGCGAAGACCAGCAACAACTTTCAGGGCTGGCCCCTTCGTGGCGGGAGAAGGAGCCGGACGTTTGCCGTTTCGGAAAAAGGCTCTGCCGAGAACGGGCACCATGAGACCTTGCGTCTCTGGGAAAGCACAGATCCCCAGGGCTGTTGTGCCTGTGAATAGGCTGCCCAGGGAAGGTGAAGACCAGCAGCAGCTTTCAGGTCTGGCCCCTTCCTTGTGGGAAGAGGAGCCGGACGTTTGCCGTTTTGGAAAAAGGCTCTGCCGAGAACGAGTGCCATGAGACGTTCCGCCTATGGAAAGGCAAATATCTCCATTGCTGTTGTGCCTGTGAATAGGCTGCCAAGGGAAGTTGAAGAGCAGCAACAGCTGTCAGGGCTGGCACCTTCCTTGTGGGACAGATAGCCGGACATTTGCCTTTTCGGAAAGAGGCTCTGCCGAGAACGAGTGCCATGAGATGTCCCATCTGTGGGAAGGCAAAGATCCCCGATGCTGCTGTGCCTGTGAATAGGCTGCCCAGGGAAGATGAAGAGCAGCAATGCCTGTCAGGGCTGGCACCTTCCTTGTGGGAGAAGGAGCCGGACGTTTCCCGTTTTGGAAAAAGGCTCTGCCGAGAAAGGGCACCAAGAGACCTTGCGTCTCTGGGAAAGCACAGATCCCCAGGGCTGTTGTGCCTGTGAATAGGCTGCCCAGGGAAGGTGAAGAGCAGCAACAGCTTTCAGGGCTGGCCCCTTCCTGGTGGGAGAAGGAGCCAGACGTTTGCCGTTTCGGAAAAAGGCTCTGCCGAGAACAGGCACCATGAGACATTCCGTCTCTGGGAAAGCACAGAGCCCCAGGGCTGTTGTGCCTGTGAATAGGCTGCCCAGGGAAGGTGAAGAGCAGCAACAGCTTTCAGGGCTCGCCCCTTCCTGGCGGGAGAAGGAGCCAGACTTTTGCCGTTTTGGAAAAAGGCACTGCCGAGAACGGGCACCATGAGACCTTGCGTCTCTGGGAAAGCACAGATCCCCAGTGCTGTTGTGCCTGTGAATAGGCTGCCCAGGGAAGGTGAAGAGCAGCAACAGCTGTCAGGGCTCGCCCCTTCCTTGTGGGAGAAGGAGCCAGACGTTTGCCGTTTCGGAAAAAGGCTCTGCCGAGAACGGGCACCATGAGACATTCCATCTCTGGGAAAGCACAGATCCCCAGTGCTGTTGTGCCTGTGAATAGGCTGCCCAAGGAAGGCGAAGACCAGCAAGAGCTTTCAGGGCTCGCCCCTTCCTGGCGGGAGAAGGAGCCAGACTTTTGCCGTTTTGGAAAAAGGCACTGCCGAGAACGGGCACCATGAGACCTTGCGTCTCTGGGAAAGCACAGATCCCCAGTGCTGTTGTGCCTGTGAATAGGCTGCCCAGGGAAGGCGAAGAACAGCAACAGCTTTCAGGGCTGGCCCCTTCCTGGCGGGAGAAGGAGCCGGACGTTTGCCGTTTCGGAAAAAGGCTCTGCCGAGAACGGGCACCATGAGACCTTGCGTCTCTGGGAAAGCACAGGTCCCCAGGGCTGTTGTGCCTGTGAATAGGCTGCCCAGGGAAGGTGAAGAGCAACAACAGCAGTCAGGGCTCGCCCCTTCCTGGTGGGAGAAGGAGCCGGACGTTTCCCGTTTCGGAAAAAGGCTCTGCCGAGAACGGGCACCATGAGACCTTGCATCTCTGGGAAAGCACAGATCCCCAGGGCTGTTGTGCCTGTGAATAGGCTGCCCAGGGAAGGTGAAGAGCAGCAACAGCTTTCAGGGCTGGCCCCTTCCTGGCGGGAGAAGGAGCCAGACGTTTCCCGTTTCGGAAAAAGGCTCTGCCGAGAACGGGCACCATGAGACCTTGCATCTCTGGGAAAGCACAGATCCCCAGGGCTGTTGTGCCTGTGAATAGGCTGCCCAGGGAAGGTGAAGAGCAGCAACAGCTGTCAGGGCTGGCCCCTTCCTTGTGGGAAGAGGAGCCGGACGTTTGCCTTTTCGGAAAAAGGCAGTGCCGAGAACGGGCACCATGAGACCTTGCGTCTCTGGGAAAGCACAGATCCCCAGTGCTGTTGTGCCTGTGAATAGGCTGCCCAGGGAAGGTGAAGAGCAGCAGCAGCTTTCAGGGCTGGCCCCTTCCTGGTGGGAGGAGGAGCCGGACGTTTGCCGTTTCGGAAAGAGGCTCTGCCGAGAACGGGCACCATGAGAACTTGCGTCTCTGGGAAAGCACAGATCCCCAGGGCTGTTGTGCCTGTGAATAGGCTGCCCAGGGAAGGCGAAGAGCAGCAACAGCTTTCAGGGCTCGCCCCTTCCTGGTGGGAGAAGGAGCCAGACGTTTGCCGTTTCGTAAAAAGGCAATGCCGAGAACGGGCACCATGAGACCTTGCGTCTCTGGGAAAGCACAGATCCCCAGTGCTGTTGTGCCTGTGAATAGGCTGCCCAGGGAAGGCGAAGACCAGCAACAACTTTCAGGGCTGGCCCCTTCGTGGCGGGAGAAGGAGCCGGACGTTTGCCGTTTCGGAAAAAGGCTCTGCCGAGAACGGGCACCATGAGACCTTGCGTCTCTGGGAAAGCACAGATCCCCAGGGCTGTTGTGCCTGTGAATAGGCTGCCCAGGGAAGGCGAAGACCAGCAACAACTTTCAGGGCTGGCCCCTTCGTGGCGGGAGAAGGAGCCGGACGTTTGCCGTTTCGGAAAAAGGCTCTGCCGAGAACGGGCACCATGAGACCTTGCGTCTCTGGGAAAGCACAGATCCCCAGGACTGTTGTGCCTGTGAATAGGCTGCCCAGGGAAGGTGAAGACCAGCAGCAGCTTTCAGGTCTGGCCCCTTCCTTGTGGGAAGAGGAGCCGGACGTTTGCCGTTTTGGAAAAAGGCTCTGCCGAGAACGAGAGCCATGAGACGTTCCGCCTATGGAAAGGCAAATATCTCCATTGCTGTTGTGCCTGTGAATAGGCTGCCAAGGGAAGTTGAAGAGCAGCAACAGCTGTCAGGGCTGGCACCTTCCTTGTGGGACAGATAGCCGGACATTTGCCTTTTCGGAAAGAGGCTCTGCCGAGAACGAGTGCCATGAGATGTCCCATCTGTGGGAAGGCAAAGATCCCCGATGCTGCTGTGCCTGTGAATAGGCTGCCCAGGGAAGATGAAGAGCAGCAATGCCTGTCAGGGCTGGCACCTTCCTTGTGGGAGAAGGAGCCGGACGTTTCCCGTTTTGGAAAAAGGCTCTGCCGAGAAAGGGCACCAAGAGACCTTGCGTCTCTGGGAAAGCACAGATCCCCAGGGCTGTTGTGCCTGTGAATAGGCTGCCCAGGGAAGGTGAAGAGCAGCAACAGCTTTCAGGGCTGGCCCCTTCCTGGTGGGAGAAGGAGCCAGACGTTTGCCGTTTCGGAAAAAGGCTCTGCCGAGAACAGGCACCATGAGACATTCCGTCTCTGGGAAAGCACAGAGCCCCAGGGCTGTTGTGCCTGTGAATAGGCTGCCCAGGGAAGGTGAAGAGCAGCAACAGCTTTCAGGGCTCGCCCCTTCCTGGCGGGAGAAGGAGCCAGACTTTGGCCGTTTTGGAAAAAGGCACTGCCGAGAACGGGCACCATGAGACCTTGCGTCTCTGGGAAAGCACAGATCCCCAGTGCTGTTGTGCCTGTGAATAGGCTGCCCAGGGAAGGTGAAGAGCAGCAACAGCTGTCAGGGCTCGCCCCTTCCTTGTGGGAGAAGGAGCCAGACGTTTGCCGTTTCGGAAAAAGGCTCTGCCGAGAACGGGCACCATGAGACATTCCATCTCTGGGAAAGCACAGAGCCCCAGGGCTGTTGTGCCTGTGAATAGGCTGCCCAAGGAAGGCGAAGACCAGCAAGAGCTTTCAGGGCTCGCCCCTTCCTGGCGGGAGAAGGAGCCAGACTTTTGCCGTTTTGGAAAAAGGCACTGCCGAGAACGGGCACCATGAGACCTTGCGTCTCTGGGAAAGCACAGATCCCCAGTGCTGTTGTGCCTGTGAATAGGCTGCCCAGGGAAGGCGAAGAACAGCAACAGCTTTCAGGGCTGGCCCCTTCCTGGCGGGAGAAGGAGCCGGACGTTTGCCGTTTCGGAAAAAGGCTCTGCCGAGAACGGGCACCATGAGACCTTGCGTCTCTGGGAAAGCACAGGTCCCCAGGGCTGTTGTGCCTGTGAATAGGCTGCCCAGGGAAGGTGAAGAGCAACAACAGCAGTCAGGGCTCGCCCCTTCCTGGTGGGAGAAGGAGCCGGACGTTTCCCGTTTCGGAAAAAGGCTCTGCCGAGAACGGGCACCATGAGACCTTGCATCTCTGGGAAAGCACAGATCCCCAGGGCTGTTGTGCCTGTGAATAGGCTGCCCAGGGAAGGTGAAGAGCAGCAACAGCTTTCAGGGCTGGCCCCTTCCTGGCGGGAGAAGGAGCCAGACGTTTCCCGTTTCGGATAAAGGCTCTGCCGAGAACGGGCACCATGAGACCTTGCATCTCTGGGAAAGCACAGATCCCCAGGGCTGTTGTGCCTGTGAATAGGCTGCCCAGGGAAGGTGAAGAGCAGCAACAGCTGTCAGGGCTGGCCCCTTCCTTGTGGGAAGAGGAGCCGGACGTTTGCCTTTTCGGAAAAAGGCAGTGCCGAGAACGGGCACCATGAGACCTTGCGTCTCTGGGAAAGCACAGATCCCCAGTGCTGTTGTGCCTGTGAATAGGCTGCCCAGGGAAGGTGAAGAACAGCAGCAGCTTTCAGGGCTGGCCCCTTCCTGGTGGGAGGAGGAGCCGGACGTTTGCCGTTTCGGAAAGAGGCTCTGCCGAGAACGGGCACCATGAGAACTTGCGTCTCTGGGAAAGCACAGATCCCCAGGGCTGTTGTGCCTGTGAATAGGCTGCCCAGGGAAGGCGAAGAGCAGCAACAGCTTTCAGGGCTCGCCCCTTCCTGGTGGGAGAAGGAGCCAGACGTTTGCCGTTTCGTAAAAAGGCAATGCCGAGAACGGGCACCATGAGACCTTGCGTCTCTGGGAAAGCACAGATCCCCAGTGCTGTTGTGCCTGTGAATAGGCTGCCCAGGGAAGGCGAAGAACAGCAACAGCTTTCAGGGCTCGCCCATTCCTGGCGGGAGAAGGAGCCAGACGTTTGCCGTTTCGGAAAAAGGCTCTGCCGAGAACGGGCACCATGAGACCTTGCGTCTCTGGGAAAGCACAGATCCCCAGGGCTGTTGTGCCTGTGAATAGGCTGCCCAGGGAAGGCGAAGAGCAGCAACAGCAGTCAGGGCTCGCCCCTTCCTGGCGGGAGAAGGAGCCAGACATTTGCCGTTTCGGAAAAAGGCTCTGCCGAGAACGGGCACCATGAGACCTTGTGTCTCTGGGAAAGCACAGATCCCCAGTGCTGTTGTGCCTGTGAATAGGCTACCCAGGGAAGGTGAAGACCAGCAGCAGCTTTCAGGGCTGGCCCCTTCCTTGTGGGAAGAGGAGCCGGACGTTTGCCGTTTCGGAAAAAGGCTCTGCCGAGAACGGGCACCATGAGACCTTGCGTCTCTGGGAAAGCACAGATCCCCAGGGCTGTTGTGCCTGTGAATAGGCTGCCCAGGGAAGGCGAAGACCAGCAACAACTTTCAGGGCTGGCCCCTTCGTGGCGGGAGAAGGAGCCGGACGTTTGCCGTTTCGGAAAAAGGCTCTGCCGAGAACGGGCACCATGAGACCTTGCGTCTCTGGGAAAGCACAGATCCCCAGGGCTGTTGTGCCTGTGAATAGGCTGCCCAGGGAAGGCGAAGACCAGCAACAACTTTCAGGGCTGGCCCCTTCGTGACGGGAGAAGGAGCCGGACGTTTGCCGTTTCGGAAAAAGGCTCTGCCGAGAACGGGCACCATGAGACCTTGCGTCTCTGGGAAAGCACAGATCCCCAGGACTGTTGTGCCTGTGAATAGGCTGCCCAGGGAAGGTGAAGACCAGCAGCAGCTTTCAGGTCTGGCCCCTTCCTTGTGGGAAGAGGAGCCGGACGTTTGCCGTTTTGGAAAAAGGCTCTGCCGAGAACGAGTGCCATGAGACGTTCCGCCTATGGAAAGGCAAATATCTCCATTGCTGTTGTGCCTGTGAATAGGCTGCCAAGGGAAGTTGAAGAGCAGCAACAGCTGTCAGGGCTGGCACCTTCCTTGTGGGACAGATAGCCGGACATTTGCCTTTTCGGAAAGAGGCTCTGCCGAGAACGAGTGCCATGAGATGTCCCATCTGTGGGAAGGCAAAGATCCCCGATGCTGCTGTGCCTGTGAATAGGCTGCCCAGGGAAGATGAAGAGCAGCAATGCCTGTCAGGGCTGGCACCTTCCTTGTGGGAGAAGGAGCCGGACGTTTCCCGTTTTGGAAAAAGGCTCTGCCGAGAAAGGGCACCAAGAGACCTTGCGTCTCTGGGAAAGCACAGATCCCCAGTGCTGTTGTGCCTGTGAATAGGCTGCCCAGGGAAGGTGAAGAGCAGCAACAGCTTTCAGGGCTGGCCCCTTCCTGGTGGGAGAAGGAGCCAGACGTTTGCCGTTTCGGAAAAAGGCTCTGCCGAGAACAGGCACCATGAGACATTCCGTCTCTGGGAAAGCACAGAGCCCCAGGGCTGTTGTGCCTGTGAATAGGCTGCCCAGGGAAGGTGAAGAGCAGCAACAGCTTTCAGGGCTCGCCCCTTCCTGGCGGGAGAAGGAGCCAGACTTTTGCCGTTTTGGAAAAAGGCACTGCCGAGAACGGGCACCATGAGACCTTGCGTCTCTGGGAAAGCACAGATCCCCAGTGCTGTTGTGCCTGTGAATAGGCTGCCCAGGGAAGGTGAAGAGCAGCAACAGCTTTCAGGGCTCGCCCCTTCCTTGTGGGAGAAGGAGCCGGACGTTTGCCGTTTCGGAAAAAGGCTCTGCCGAGAACGGGCACCATGAGACCTTGCGTCTCTGGGAAAGCACAGATCCCCAGGGCTGTTGTGCCTGTGAATAGGCTGCCCAGGGAAGGCGAAGAGCAGCAACAGCTTTCTGGGCTCGCCCCTTCCTGGTGGGAGAAGGAGCCAGACGTTTCCTGTTTTGGAAAAAGGCACTGCCGAGAACGGGCACCATGAGACCTTGCGTCTCTGGGAAAGCACAGATCCCCAGGGCTGTTGTGCCTGTGAATAGGCTGCCCAGGGAAGGCGAAGAGCAGCAACAGCTTTCAGGGCTCGCCCCTTCCTGGTGGGAGAAGGAGCCAGACGTTTGCCGTTTTGGAAAAAGGCACTGCCGAGAACGGGCACCATGAGACCTTGTCTCTGGGAAAGCACAGATCCCCAGTGCTGTTGTGCCTGTGAATAGGCTGCCCAGGGAAGGTGAAGACCAGCAGCAGATTTTAGGGCTGGCCCCTTCCTTGTGGGAAGAGGAGACGGACGTTTGCCGTTTCGGAAAAAGGCTCTGCCGAGAACGGGCACCATGAGACCTTGCGTCTCTAGGAAAGCACAGATCCCCAGTGCTGTTGTGCCTGTGAATAGGCTGCCCAGGGAAGGCGAAGAGCAGCAACAGCTTTCAGGTCTGGCCCCTTCCTGGCGGGAGAAGGAGCCGGACGTTTGCCGTTTCGTAAAAAGGCTCTGCCGAGAACGGGCACCATGAGACCTTGCGTCTCTGGGAAAGCACAGATCCCCAGTGCTGTTGTGCCTGTGAATAGGCTGCCAAGGGAAGGTGAAGAGCAGCAACAGCTGTCAGGGCTGGCCCCTTCCTGGTGGGAGAATGAGCCAGACGTTTGCCTTTTCGGAAAAAGGCAGTGCCGAGAACGGGCACCATGAGACCTTGCGTCTCTGGGAAAGCACAGATCCCCAGTGCTGTTGTGCCTGTGAATAGGCTGCCCAGGGAAGGTGCATACCAGCAGCAGCTTTCAGGGCTGGCCCCTTCCTGGTGGGAGAAGGAGCCGGATGTTTGCCGTTTCGGAAAGAGGCTCTGCCGAGAACGGGCACCATGAGAACTTGCGTCTCTGGGAAAGCACAGATCCCCAGGGCTGTTGTGCCTGTGAATAGGCTGCCCAGGGAAGGCGAAGACCAGCAGCAGCTTTCAGGGCTCGCCCATTCCTGGTGGGAGAAGGAGCCAGACGTTTGCCGTTTCGTAAAAAGGCTCTGCCGAGAACGGGCACCATGAGACCTTGCGTCTCTGGGAAAGCACAGATCCCCAGTGCTGTTGTGCCTGTGAATAGGCTGCCCAGGGAAGGCGAAGAACAGCAACAGCTTTCAGGGCTGGCCCCTTCCTGGCGGGAGAAGGAGCCAGACGTTTGCCGTTTCGGAAAAAGGCTCTGCCGAGAACGGGCACCATGAGACATTCCGTCTCTGGGAAAGCACAGATCCCCAGGGCTGTTGTGCCTGTGAATAGGCTGCCCAGGGAAGGCGAAGAGCAGCAACAGCAGTCAGGGCTCGCCCCTTCCTGGCGGGAGAAGGAGCCAGACGTTTGCCGTTTCGGAAAAAGGCTCTGCCGAGAACGGGCACCATGAGACCTTCCGTCTCTGGGAAAGCACAGATCCCCAGGGCTGTTGTGCCTGTGAATAGGCTGCCCAGGGAAGGCGAAGACCAGCAACAACTTTCAGGGCTGGCCCCTTCGTGGCGGGAGAAGGAGCCGGACGTTTGCCGTTTCGGAAAAAGGCTCTGCCGAGAACGGGCACCATGAGACCTTGCGTCTCTGGGAAAGCACAGATCCCCAGGGCTGTTGTGCCTGTGAATAGGCTGCCCAGGGAAGGTGAAGAGCAGCAACAGCTTTCAGGGCTGGCCCCTTCATTGTGGGAAGAGGAGCCGGACGTTTGCCGTTTTGGAAAAAGGCTCTGCCGAGAACAAGTGCCATGAGACGTTCCGCCTATGGAAAGGCAAATATCTCCATTGCTGTTGTGCCTGTGAATAGGCTGCCAAGGGAAGGTGAAGAGCAGCAACAGCTGTCAGGGCTGGCACCTTCCTTGTGGGACAGATAGCCGGACATTTGCCTTTTCGGAAAAAGGCTCTGCCGAGAACGAGTGCCATGAGATGTCCCATCTGTGGGAAGGCAAAGATCCCCGATGCTGCTGTGCCTGTGAATAGGCTGCCCAGGGAAGGTGAAGAGCAGCAATGCCTGTCAGGGCTGGCACCTTCCTTGTGGGAGAAGGAGCCGGACGTTTCCCGTTTTGGAAAAAGGCTCTGCCGAGAAAGGGCACCATGAGACCTTGCGTCTCTGGGAAAGCACAGATCCCCAGTGCTGTTGTGCCTGTGAATAGGCTGCCCAGGGAAGGCGAAGAGCAGCAACAGCTTTCAGGGCTCGCCCCTTCCTGGTGGGAGAAGGAGCCAGACGTTTGCCGTTTTGGAAAAAGGCACTGCCGAGAACGGGCACCATGAGACCTTGCGTCTCTGGGAAAGCACAGATCCCCAGGGCTGTTGTGCCTGTGAATAGGCTGCCCAGGGAAGGCGAAGAGCAGCAACAGCTTTCAGGGCTCGCCCCTTCCTGGTGGGAGAAGGAGCCAGACGTTTGCCGTTTTGGAAAAAGGCACTGCCGAGAACGGGCACCATGAGACCTTGTCTCTGGGAAAGCACAGATCCCCAGTGCTGTTGTGCCTGTGAATAGGCTGCCCAGGGAAGGTGAAGACCAGCAGCAGATTTCAGGGCTGGCCCCTTCCTTGTGGGAAGAGGAGACGGACGTTTGCCGTTTCGGAAAAAGGCTCTGCCGAGAACGGGCACCATGAGACCTTGCGTCTCTGGGAAAGCACAGATCCCCAGTGCTGTTGTGCCTGTGAATAGGCTGCCCAGGGAAGGCGAAGAGCAGCAACAGCTTTCGGGTCTGGCCCCTTCCTGGCGGGAGAAGGAGCCGGACGTTTGCCGTTTCGTAAAAAGGCTCTGCCGAGAACGGGCACCATGAGACCTTGCGTCTCTGGGAAAGCACAGATCCCCAGTGCTGTTGTGCCTGTGAATAGGCTGCCAAGGGAAGGTGAAGAGCAGCAACAGCTGTCAGGGCTGGCCCCTTCCTGGTGGGAGAATGAGCCAGACGTTTGCCTTTTCGGAAAAAGGCAGTGCCGAGAACGGGCACCATGAGACCTTGCGTCTCTGGGAAAGCACAGATCCCCAGGGCTGTTGTGCCTGTGAATAGGCTGACCAGGGAAGGTGAAGACCAGCAGCAGCTTTCAGGGCTGGCCCCTTCCTGGTGGGAGGAGGAGCCGGACGTTTGCCGTTTCGGAAAGAGGCTCTGCCGAGAACGGGCACCATGAGACCTTGCGTCTCTGGGAAAGCACAGATCCCCAGGGCTGTTGTGCCTGTGAATAGGCTGCCCAGGGAAGGCGAAGAGCAGCAACAGCTTTCAGGGCTCGCCCCTTCCTGGTGGGAGAAGGAGCCAGACGTTTGCCGTTTCGTAAAAAGGCACTGCCGAGAACGGGCACCATGAGACCTTGCGTCTCTGGGAAAGCACAGATCCCCAGTGCTGTTGTGCCTGTGAATAGGCTGCCCAGGGAAGGTGAAGAGCAGCAACAGCTGTCAGGGCTCGCCCCTTCCTTGTGGGAGAAGGAGCCGGACGTTTGCCGTTTTGGAAAAAGGCTCTGCCGAGAACGGGCACCATGAGACCTTGCGTCTCTGGGAAAGCACAGATCCCCAGGGCTGTTGTGCCTGTGAATAGGCTGCCCAGGGAAGGCGAAGAGCAGCAACAGCTTTCAGGGCTCGCCCCTTCCTGGTGGGAGAAGGAGCCAGACGTTTGCCGTTTTGGAAAAAGGCACTGCCGAGAACGGGCACCATGAGACCTTGTCTCTGGGAAAGCACAGATCCCCAGTGCTGTTGTGCCTGTGAATAGGCTGCCCAGGGAAGGTGAAGACCAGCAGCAGATTTTAGGGCTGGCCCCTTCCTTGTGGGAAGAGGAGACGGACGTTTGCCTTTTCGGAAAAAGGCTCTGCCGAGAACGGGCACCATGAGACCTTGCGTCTCTGGGAAAGCACAGATCCCCAGTGCTGTTGTGCCTGTGAATAGGCTGCCCAGGGAAGGCGAAGAGCAGCAACAGCTTTCAGGTCTGCCCCCTTCCTGGCGGGAGAAGGAGCCGGACGTTTGCCGTTTCGTAAAAAGGCTCTGCCGAGAACGGGCACCATGAGACCTTGCGTCTCTGGGAAAGCACAGATCCCCAGTGCTGTTGTGCCTGTGAATAGGCTGCCAAGGGAAGGTGAAGAGCAGCAACAGCTGTCAGGGCTGGCCCCTTCCTGGTGGGAGAATGAGCCAGACGTTTGCCTTTTCGGAAAAAGGCAGTGCCGAGAACGGGCACCATGAGACCTTGCGTCTCTGAGAAAGCACAGATCCCCAGTGCTGTTGTGCCTGTGAATAGGCTGCCCAGGGAAGGTGAAGACCAGCAGCAGCTTTCAGGGCTGGCCCCTTCCTGGTGGGAGAAGGAGCCGGATGTTTGCCGTTTCGGAAAGAGGCTCTGCCGAGAACGGGCACCATGAGAACTTGCGTCTCTGGGAAAGCACAGATCCCCAGGGCTGTTGTGCCTGTGAATAGGCTGCCCAGGGAAGGCGAAGACCAGCAGCAGCTTTCAGGGCTCGCCCATTCCTGGTGGGAGAAGGAGCCAGACGTTTGCCGTTTCGTAAAAAGGCTCTGCCGAGAACGGGCACCATGAGACCTTGCGTCTCTGGGAAAGCACAGATCCCCAGTGCTGTTGTGCCTGTGAATAGGCTGCCCAGGGAAGGCGAAGAACAGCAACAGCTTTCAGGGCTGGCCCCTTCCTGGCGGGAGAAGGAGCCAGACGTTTGCCGTTTCGGAAAAAGGCTCTGCCGAGAACAAGTGCCATGAGACGTTCCGCCTATGGAAAGGCAAATATCTCCATTGCTGTTGTGCCTGTGAATAGGCTGCCAAGGGAAGGTGAAGAGCAGCAACAGCTGTCAGGGCTGGCACCTTCCTTGTGGGACAGATAGCCGGACATTTGCCTTTTCGGAAAAAGGCTCTGCCGAGAACGAGTGCCATGAGATGTCCCATCTGTGGGAAGGCAAAGATCCCCGATGCTGCTGTGCCTGTGAATAGGCTGCCCAGGGAAGGTGAAGAGCAGCAATGCCTGTCAGGGCTGGCACCTTCCTTGTGGGAGAAGGAGCCGGACGTTTCCCGTTTTGGAAAAAGGCTCTGCCGAGAAAGGGCACCATGAGACCTTGCGTCTCTGGGAAAGCACAGATCCCCAGTGCTGTTGTGCCTGTGAATAGGCTGCCCAGGGAAGGCGAAGAGCAGCAACAGCTTTCAGGGCTCGCCCCTTCCTGGTGGGAGAAGGAGCCAGACGTTTGCTGTTTTGGAAAAAGGCACTGCCGAGAACGGGCACCATGAGACCTTGCGTCTCTGGGAAAGCACAGATCCCCAGGGCTGTTGTGCCTGTGAATAGGCTGCCCAGGGAAGGCGAAGAGCAGCAACAGCTTTCAGGGCTCGCCCCTTCCTGGTGGGAGAAGGAGCCAGACGTTTGCCGTTTTGGAAAAAGGCACTGCCGAGAACGGGCACCATGAGACCTTGTCTCTGGGAAAGCACAGATCCCCAGGGCTGTTGTGCCTGTGAATAGGCTGCCCAGGGAAGGTGAAGACCAGCAGCAGATTTCAGGGCTGGCCCCTTCCTTGTGGGAAGAGGAGCCGGACGTTTGCCGTTTCGGAAAAAGGCTCTGCCGAGAACGGGCACCATGAGACCTTGCGTCTCTGGGAAAGCACAGATCCCCAGTGCTGTTGTGCCTGTGAATAGGCTGCCCAGGGAAGGCGAAGAGCAGCAACAGCTTTCGGGTCTGGCCCCTTCCTGGCGGGAGAAGGAGCCGGACGTTTGCCGTTTCGTAAAAAGGCTCTGCCGAGAACGGGCACCATGAGACCTTGCGTCTCTGGGAAAGCACAGATCCCCAGTGCTGTTGTGCCTGTGAATAGGCTGCCCAGGGAAGGTGAAGACCAGCAGCAGCTTTCAGGGCTGGCCCCTTCCTGGTGGGAGGAGGAGCCGGACGTTTGCCGTTTCGGAAAGAGGCTCTGCCGAGAACGGGCACCATGAGAACTTGCGTCTCTGGGAAAGCACAGATCCCCAGGGCTGTTGTGCCTGTGAATAGGCTGCCCAGGGAAGGCGAAGACCAGCAACAGCTTTCAGGGCTCGCCCATTCCTGGTGGGAGAAGGAGCCAGACGTTTGCCGTTTCGTAAAAAGGCACTGCCGAGAACGGGCACCATGAGACCTTGCGTCTCTGGGAAAGCACAGATCCCCAGTGCTGTTGTGCCTGTGAATAGGCTGCCCAGGGAAGGCGAAGAACAGCAACAGCTTTCAGGGCTGGCCCCTTCCTGGCGGGAGAAGGAGCCAGACGTTTGCCGTTTCGGAAAAAGGCTCTGCCGAGAACGGGCACCATGAGACCTTGCGTCTCTGGGAAAGCACAGATCCCCAGTGCTGTTGTGCCTGTGAATAGGCTGCCCAGGGAAGGCGAAGAACAGCAACAGCTTTCAGGGCTGGCCCCTTCCTGGCGGGAGAAGGAGCCAGACGTTTGCCGTTTCGGAAAAAGGCTCTGCCGAGAACAAGTGCCATGAGACGTTCCGCCTATGGAAAGGCAAATATCTCCATTGCTGTTGTGCCTGTGAATAGGCTGCCAAGGGAAGGTGAAGAGCAGCAACAGCTGTCAGGGCTGGCACCTTCCTTGTGGGACAGATAGCCGGACATTTGCCTTTTCGGAAAAAGGCTCTGCCGAGAACGAGTGCCATGAGATGTCCCATCTGTGGGAAGGCAAAGATCCCCGATGCTGCTGTGCCTGTGAATAGGCTGCCCAGGGAAGGTGAAGAGCAGCAATGCCTGTCAGGGCTGGCACCTTCCTTGTGGGAGAAGGAGCCGGACGTTTCCCGTTTTGGAAAAAGGCTCTGCCGAGAAAGGGCACCATGAGACCTTGCGTCTCTGGGAAAGCACAGATCCCCAGTGCTGTTGTGCCTGTGAATAGGCTGCCCAGGGAAGGCGAAGAGCAGCAACAGCTTTCAGGGCTCGCCCCTTCCTGGTGGGAGAAGGAGCCAGACGTTTGCTGTTTTGGAAAAAGGCACTGCCGAGAACGGGCACCATGAGACCTTGCGTCTCTGGGAAAGCACAGATCCCCAGGGCTGTTGTGCCTGTGAATAGGCTGCCCAGGGAAGGCGAAGAGCAGCAACAGCTTTCAGGGCTCGCCCCTTCCTGGTGGGAGAAGGAGCCAGACGTTTGCCGTTTTGGAAAAAGGCACTGCCGAGAACGGGCACCATGAGACCTTGTCTCTGGGAAAGCACAGATCCCCAGGGCTGTTGTGCCTGTGAATAGGCTGCCCAGGGAAGGTGAAGACCAGCAGCAGATTTCAGGGCTGGCCCCTTCCTTGTGGGAAGAGGAGCCGGACGTTTGCCGTTTCGGAAAAAGGCTCTGCCGAGAACGGGCACCATGAGACCTTGCGTCTCTGGGAAAGCACAGATCCCCAGTGCTGTTGTGCCTGTGAATAGGCTGCCCAGGGAAGGCGAAGAGCAGCAACAGCTTTCGGGTCTGGCCCCTTCCTGGCGGGAGAAGGAGCCGGACGTTTGCCGTTTCGTAAAAAGGCTCTGCCGAGAACGGGCACCATGAGACCTTGCGTCTCTGGGAAAGCACAGATCCCCAGTGCTGTTGTGCCTGTGAATAGGCTGCCCAGGGAAGGTGAAGACCAGCAGCAGCTTTCAGGGCTGGCCCCTTCCTGGTGGGAGGAGGAGCCGGACGTTTGCCGTTTCGGAAAGAGGCTCTGCCGAGAACGGGCACCATGAGAACTTGCGTCTCTGGGAAAGCACAGATCCCCAGGGCTGTTGTGCCTGTGAATAGGCTGCCCAGGGAAGGCGAAGACCAGCAACAGCTTTCAGGGCTCGCCCATTCCTGGTGGGAGAAGGAGCCAGACGTTTGCCGTTTCGTAAAAAGGCACTGCCGAGAACGGGCACCATGAGACCTTGCGTCTCTGGGAAAGCACAGATCCCCAGTGCTGTTGTGCCTGTGAATAGGCTGCCCAGGGAAGGCGAAGAACAGCAACAGCTTTCAGGGCTGGCCCCTTCCTGGCGGGAGAAGGAGCCAGACGTTTGCCGTTTCGGAAAAAGGCTCTGCCGAGAACGGGCACCATGAGACATTCCGTCTCTGGGAAAGCACAGATCCCCAGGGCTGTTGTGCCTGTGAATAGGCTGCCCAGGGAAGGCGAAGAGCAGCAACAGCTTTCAGGGCTCGCCCCTTCCTGGCGGGAGAAGGAGCCAGACATTTGCCGTTTCGGAAAAAGGCTCTGCTGAGAACGGACACCATGAGACCTTGTGTCTCTGGGAAAGCACAGATCCCCAGTGCTGTTGTGCCTGTGAATAGGCTACCCAGGGAAGGTGAAGACCAGCAGCAGCTTTCAGGGCTGGCCCCTTCCTTGTGGGAAGAGGAGCCGGACGTTTGCCGTTTCGGAAAAAGGCTCTGCCGAGAACGGGCACCATGAGACCTTGCGTCTCTGGGAAAGCACAGATCCCCAGTGCTGTTGTGCCTGTGAATAGGCTGCCCAGGGAAGGCGAAGACCAGCAACAACTTTCAGGGCTGGCCCCTTCGTGGCGGGAGAAGGAGCCGGACGTTTGCCGTTTCGGAAAAAGGCTCTGCCGAGAACGGGCACCATGAGACCTTGCGTCTCTGGGAAAGCACAGATCCCCAGGGCTGTTGTGCCTGTGAATAGGCTGCCCAGGGAAGGTGAAGACCAGCAGCAGCTTTCAGGTCTGGCCCCTTCCTTGTGGGAAGAGGAGCCGGACGTTTGCCGTTTTGGAAAAAGGCTCTGCCGAGAACGAGTGCCATGAGACGTTCCGCCTATGGAAAGGCAAATATCTCCATTGCTGTTGTGCCTGTGAATAGGCTGCCCAGGGAAGGTGAAGAGCAGCAATGCCTGTCAGGGCTGGCACCTTCCTTGTGGGAGAAGGAGCCGGACGTTTCCCGTTTTGGAAAAAGGCTCTGCCGAGAAAGGGCACCAAGAGACCTTGCGTCTCTGGGAAAGCACAGATCCCCAGTGCTGTTGTGCCTGTGAATAGGCTGCCCAGGGAATGTGAAGAGCAGCAACAGCTTTCAGGGCTGGCCCCTTCCTGGTGGGAGAAGGAGCCAGACGTTTGTGGTTTCGGAAAAAGGCTCTGCCGAGAACGGGCACCATGAGACCTTGCATCTCTGGGAAAGCACAGATCCCCAGTGCTGTTGTGCCTGTGAATAGGCTGCCCAGGGAAGGTGAAGAGCAGCAACAGCTTTCAGGGCTGGCCCCTTCCTGGCGGGAGAAGGAGCCAGACGTTTCCCGTTTCGGAAAAAGGCTCTGCCGAGAACGGGCACCATGAGACCTTGCGTCTCTGGGAAAGCACAGATCCCCAGGGCTGTTGTGCCTGTGAATAGGCTGCCCAGGGAAGGTGAAGAGCAGCAACAGCTTTCAGGGCTGGCCCCTTCCTGGTGGGAGGAGGATCCGGACGTTTGCCTTTTCGGAAAAAGGCACTGCCGAGAACGGGCACCATGAGACCTTGCGTCTCTGGGAAAGCACAGATCCCCAGGGCTGTTGTGCCTGTGAATAGGCTGCCCAGGGAAGGTGAAGACCAGCAGCAGCTTTCAGGGCTGGCCCCTTCCTTGTGGGAAGAGGAGCCGGACGTTTCCTGTTTTGGAAAAAGGCTCTGCTGAGAACGGGCACCATGAGACCTTCCGTCTCTGGGAAAGCACAGATCCCCAGTGCTTTTGTGCCTGTGAATAGGCTGCCCAGGGAAGGTAAAGAGCAGCAAAATCTTTCAGGGCTGGCCGCTTCCTGGTGGGAGAAGGAGCCGGACGTTTGCCGTTTCGGAAAAAGGCTCTGCCGAGAACAGGCACCATGAGACCTTGCGTCTCTGGGAAAGCACAGATCCCCAGTGCTGTTGTGCCTGTGAATAGGCTGCCCAGGGAAGGTGAAGAGCAGCAACAGCTTTCAGGGCTGGCCGCTTCCTGGTGGGAGGAGGAGCCGGACGTTTGCCGTTTCGGAAAAAGGCTCTGCCGAGAACGGGCACCATGAGACCTTGCGTCTCTGGGAAAGCACAGATCCCCAGGACTGTTGTGCCTGTGAATAGGCTGCCCAGGGAAGGCGAAGTCCAGCAACAACTTTTAGGGCTGGCCCCTTCGTGGCGGGAATAGGAGCCGGACGTTTGCCGTTTCGGAAAAAGGCTCTGCCGAGAACGGGCACCATGAGACCTTGCGTCTCTGGGAAAGCACAGATCCTCAGGGCTGTTGTGCCTGTGAATAGGCTGCCCAGGGAAGGTGAAGACCAGCAGCAGCTTTCAGGGCTGGCCCCTTCCTGGTGGGAGGAGGAGCCGGACGTTTGCCGTTTCGAAAAGAGGCTCTGCCGAGAACGGGCACCATGAGAACTTGCGTCTCTGGGAAAGCACAGATCCCCAGGGCTGTTGTGCCTGTGAATAGGCTGCCCAGGGAAGGCGAAGAGCAGCAACAGCTTTCAGGGCTCGCCCCTTCCTGGTGGGAGAAGGAGCCAGACGTTTGCCGTTTCGGAAAAAGGCTCTGCCGAGAACGGGCACCATGAGACCTTGCGTCTCTGGGAAAGCACAGATCCCCAGTGCTGTTGTGCCTGTGAATAGGCTGCCCAGGGAAGGTGAAGAGCAACAACAGCTGTCAGGGCTCGCCCCTTCCTTGTGGGAGAAGGAGCCGGACGTTTGCCGTTTCGGAAAAAGGCTCTGCCGAGAACGGGCACCATGAGACCTTGCGTCTCTGGGAAAGCACAGATCCCCAGTGCTGTTGTGCCTGTGAATAGGCTGCCCAGGGAAGGCGAAGACCAGCAACAACTTTCAGGGCTGGCCCCTTCGTGGCGGGAGAAGGAGCCGGACGTTTGCCGTTTCGGAAAAAGGCTCTGCCGAGAACGGGCACCATGAGACCTTGCGTCTCTGGGAAAGCACAGATCCCCAGGGCTGTTGTGCCTGTGAATAGGCTGCCCAGGGAAGGTGAAGACCAGCAGCAGCTTTCAGGTCTGGCCCCTTCCTTGTGGGAAGAGGAACCGGACGTTTGCCGTTTTGGAAAAAGGCTCTGCCGAGAACGAGTGCCATGAGACGTTCCGCCTATGGAAAGGCAAATATCTCCATTGCTGTTGTGCCTGTGAATAGGCTGCCCAGGGAAGGTGAAGAGCAGCAATGCCTGTCAGGGCTGGCACCTTCCTTGTGGGAGAAGGAGCCGGACGTTTCCCGTTTTGGAAAAAGGCTCTGCCGAGAAAGGGCACCATGAGACCTTGCGTCTCTGGGAAAGCACAGATCCCCAGTGCTGTTGTGCCTGTGAATAGGCTGCCCAGGGAAGGTGAAGAGCAGCAACAGCTTTCAGGGCTGGCCCCTTCCTGGCGGGACAAGGAGCCAGACGTTTCCCGTTTCGGAAAAAGGCTCTGCCGAGAACGGGCACCATGAGACCTTGCGTCTCTGGGAAAGCACAGATCCCCAGGGCTGTTGTGCCTGTGAATAGGCTGCCCAGGGAAGGTGAAGAGCAGCAACAGCTTTCAGGTCTGGCCACTTCCTGGTGGGAGGAGGAGCCGGACGTTTGCCTTTTCGGAAAAAGGCACTGCCGAGAACGGGCACCATGAGACCTTGCGTCTCTGGGAAAGCACAGATCCCCAGGGCTGTTGTGCCTGTGAATAGGCTGCCCAGGGAAGGTGAAGACCAGCAGCAGCTTTCAGGGCTGGCCCCTTCCTGGTGGGAAGAGGAGCCGGACGTTTCCTGTTTTGGAAAAAGGCTCTGCCGAGAACGGGCACCATGAGACCTTCCGTCTCTGGGAAAGCACAGATCCCCAGTGCTTTTGTGCCTGTGAATAGGCTGCCCAGGGAAGGTAAAGAGCAGCAAAATCTTTCAGGGCTGGCCGCTTCCTGGTGGGAGGAGGAGCCGGACGTTTGCCGTTTCGGAAAAAGGCTCTGCCGAGAACGGGCACCATGAGACCTTGCGTCTCTGGGAAAGCACAGATCCCCAGTGCTGTTGTGCCTGTGAATAGGCTGCCCAGGGAAGGTGAAGAGCAGCAACATCTTTCAGGGCTGGCCGCTTCCTGGTGGGAGGAGGAGCCGGACGTTTGCCGTTTCGGAAAAAGGCTCTGCCGAGAACGGGCACCATGAGACCTTGCGTCTCTGGGAAAGCACAGATCCCCAGGGCTGTTGTGCCTGTGAATAGGCTGCCCAGGGAAGGTGAAGACCAGCAGTAACTTTCAGTTCTGGCCCCTTCCTGGCAGGAGAAGGAGCCAGACGTTTGCCGTTTCGGAAAAAGGCTCTGCCGAGAACGGGCACCATGAGACCTTGCGTCTCTGGGAAAGCACAGATCCCCAGTGCTGTTTTGCCTGTGAATAGGCTGCCCAGGGAAGGTGAAGAGCAGCAACAGCTTTCAGGGCTGGCTGCTTCCTGGTGGGAGGAGGAGCCGGACGTTTGCCGTTTCGGAAAAAGGCTCTGCCGAGAACGGGCACCATGAGACCTTGCGTCTCTGGGAAAGCACAGATCCCCAGTGCTGTTGTGCCTGTGAATAGGCTGCCCAGGGAAGGTGAAGACCAGCAGCAGCTTTCAGGGCTGGCCCCTTCCTTGTGGGAAGAGGAGCCGGACGTTTGCCGTTTCGGAAAAAGGCTCTGCCGAGAACGGGCACCATGAGACCTTGCGTCTCTGGGAAAGCACAGATCCCCAGGGCTGTTGTGCCTGTGAATAGGCTGCCCAGGGAAGGTGAAGAGCAACAACAGCTGTCAGGGCTCGCCCCTTCCTGGTGGGAGAAGGAGCCGGACGTTTGCCGTTTCGGAAAAAGGCTCTGCCGAGAACGGGCACCATGAGACCTTGCGTCTCTGGGAAAGCACAGATCCCCAGGGCTGTTGTGCCTGTGAATAGGCTGCCCAGGGAAGGCAAAGACCAGCAACAACTTTCAGGGCTGGCCCCTTCGTGGCGGGAGAAGGAGCCGGACGTTTGCCGTTTCGGAAAAAGGCTCTGCCGAGAACGGGCACCATGAGACCTTGCGTCTCTGGGAAAGCACAGATCCCCAGTGCTGTTGTGCCTGTGAATAGGCTGCCCAGGGAAGGTGAAGACCAGCAGCAGCTTTCAGGTCTGGCCCCTTCCTTGTTTGAAAAGGAGCCGGACGTTTGCCGTTTTGGAAAAAGGCTCTGCCGAGAACGAGTGCCATGAGACGTTCTGCCTATGGAAAAGCAAATATCTCCATTGCTGTTGTGCCTGTGAATAGGCTGCCCAGCGAAGGTGAAGAGCAGCAATGCCTGTCAGGGCTGGCACCTTCCTTGTGGGAGAAGGAGCCGGACGTTTCCCGTTTTGGAAAAAAGCTCTGCCGAGAAAGGGCACCAAGAGACCTTGCGTCTCTGGGAAAGCACAGATCCCCAGTGCTGTTGTGCCTGTGAATAGGCTGCCCAGGGAAGGCGAAGAGCAGCAACAGCTTTCAGGGCTGGCCCCTTCCTGGTGGGAGAAGGAGCCAGACGTTTGCCGTTTCGGAAAAAGGCTCTACCGAGAACAGGCACCATGAGACCTTGCATCTCTGGGAAAGCACAGATCCCCAGTGCTGTTGTGCCTGTGAATAGGCTGCCCAGGGAAGGTGAAGAGCAGCAACAGCTTTCAGGGCTGGCCGCTTCCTGGTGGGAGGAGGAGCCGGACGTTTGCCGTTTCGGAAAAAGGCTCTGCCGAGAATGGGCACCATGAGACCTTGCGTCTCTGGGAAAGCACAGATCCCCAGGGCTGTTGTGCCTGTGAATAGGCTGCCCAGGGAAGGCGAAGTCCAGCAACAACTTTTAGGGCTGGCCCCTTCGTGGCGGGAGAAGGAGCCGGACGTTTGCCGTTTCGGAAAAAGGCACTGCCGAGAACGGGCACCATGAGACCTTGCGTCTCTGGGAAAGCACAGATCCCCAGGGCTGTTGTGCCTGTGAATAGGCTGCCCAGGGAAGGTGAAGAGCAGCATCAGCTTTCAGGGCTCGCCCCTTCCTGGTGGGAGAAGGAGCCAGACGTTTGCCGTTTTGGAAAAAGGCTCTGCCGAGAACGGGCACCATGAGACCTTGCGTCTCTGGGAAAGCACAGATCCCCAGGGCTGTTGTGCCTGTGAATAGGCTGCCCAGGGAAGGCGAAGAGCAGCATCAGCTTTCAGGGCTCGCCCCTTCCTGGTGGGAGAAGGAGACAGACGTTTGCCGTTTTGGAAAAAGGCACTGCCGAGAACGGGCACCATGAGACCTTGCGTCTCTGGGAAAGCACAGATCCCCAGTGCTGTTGTGCCTGTGAATAGGCTGCCCAGGGAAGGTGAAGACCAGCAGCAGCTTTCAGGGCTGGCCACTTCCTGGTGGGAGGAGGATCCGGACGTTTGCCGTTTCGGAAAAAGGCACTGCCGAGAACGGGCACCATGAGACCTTGCGTCTCTGGGAAAGCACAGATCCCCAGGGCTGTTGTGCCTGTGAATAGGCTGCCCAAGGAAGGTGAAGACCAGCAGCAGCTTTCAGGGCTGGCCCCTTCCTTGTGGGAAGAGGAGCCGGACGTTTCCTTTTTTGGAAAAAGGCTCTGCCGAGAACGGGCACCATGAGACCTTGCGTCTCTGGGAAAGCACAGATTCCCCAGGGCTGTTGTGCCTGTGAATAGGCTGCCCAGGGAAGGTGAAGACCAGCAGTAACTTTCAGTTCTGGCCCCTTCCTGGCGGGAGAAGGAGCCAGACGTTTACCGTTTCGGAAAAAGGCACTGCCGAGAACGGGCACCATGAGACCTTGCGTCTCTGGGAAAGCACAGATCCCCAGTGCTGTTGTGCCTGTGAATAGGCTGCCCAGGGAAGGTGAAGAGCAGCAACAGCTTTCAGGGCTCGCCCCTTCCTGGTGGGAGAAGGAGCCAGACGTTTGCCGTTTTGGAAAAAGGCACTGCCGAGAACGGGCACCATGAGACCTTGCGTCTCTGGGAAAGCACAGATCCCCAGGGCTGTTGTGCCTGTGAATAGGCTGCCCAGGGAAGGTGAAGACCAGCAGCAGCTTTCAGGGCTGGCCCCTTCCTTGTGGGAAGAGGAGCCGGACGTTTCCTGTTTTGGAAAAAGGCTCTGCCGAGAACGGGCACCATGAGACCTTCCGTCTCTGGGAAAGCACAGATCCCCAGGGCTGTTGTGCCTGTGAATAGGCTGCCCAGGGAAGGTAAAGAGCAGCAAAATCTTTCAGGGCTGGCCCCTTCCTGGTGGGAGGAGGAGCCGGACGTTTGCCGTTTCGGAAAAAGGCTCTGCCGAGAACGGGCACCATGAGACCTTGCGTCTCTGGGAAAGCACAGATCCCCAGTGCTGTTGTGCCTGTGAATAGGCTGCCCAGGGAAGGTGAAGAGCAGCAACAGCTTTCAGGGCTGGCCGCTTCCTGGTGGGAGGAGGAGCCGGACGTTTGCCGTTTCGGAAAAAGGCTCTGCCGAGAACGGGCACCATGAGACCTTGCGTCTCTGGGAAAGCACAGATCCCCAGGGCTGTTGTGCCTGTGAATAGGCTGCCCAGGGAAGGTGAAGACCAGCAGTAACTTTCAGTTCTGGCCCCTTCCTGGCGGGAGAAGGAGCCAGACGTTTACCGTTTCGGAAAAAGGCACTGCCGAGAACGGGCACCATGAGACCTTGCGTCTCTGGGAAAGCACAGATCCCCAGTGCTGTTGTGCCTGTGAATAGGCTGCCCAGGGAAGGTAAAGAGCAACAACAGCAGTCAGGGCTCGCCCCTTCCTGGTGGGAGAAGGAGCCGGATGTTTGCCGTTTCGGAAAAAGGCTCTGCCGAGAACGGGCACCATGAGACCTTGCATCTCTGGGAAAGCACAGATCCCCAGTGCTGTTGTGCCTGTGAATAGGCTGCCCAGGGAAGGTGAAGAGCAGCAACAGCTTTCAGGGCTGGCCCCTTCCTGGCGGGAGAAGGATCCAGACGTTTCCCGTTTCGGAAAAAGGCTCTGCCGAGAACGGGCACCATGAGACCTTCCGTCTCTGGGAAAGCACAGATCCCCATTGCTGTTGTGCCTGTGAATAGGCTGCCCAGGGAAGGCGAAGAGCAGCATCAGCTTTCAGGGCTCGCCCCTTCCTGGTGGGAGAAGGAGCCAGACGTTTGCCGTTTTGGAAAAAGGCACTGCCGAGAACGGGCACCATGAGACCTTGCGTCTCTGGGAAAGCACAGATCCCCAGTGCTGTTGTGCCTGTGAATAGGCTGCCCAGGGAAGGTGAAGACCAGCAACAGCAGTCAGGGCTCGCCCCTTCCTGGCGGGAGAAGGAGCCAGACATTTGCCGTTTCGGAAAAAGGCTCTGCCGAGAACGGGCACCATGAGACCTTGTGTCTCTGGGAAAGCACAGATCCCCAGTGCTGTTGTGCCTGTGAATAGGCTACCCAGGGAAGGTGAAGACCAGCAGCAGCTTTCAGGGCTGGCCCCTTCCTTGTGGGAAGAGGAGCCGGACGTTTGCCGTTTCGGAAAAAGGCTCTGCCGAGAACGGGCACCATGAGACCTTGCGTCTCTGGGAAAGCACAGATCCCCAGTGCTGTTGTGCCTGTGAATAGGCTGCCCAGGGAAGGTGAAGAGCAACAACAGCTGTCAGGGCTCGCCCCTTCCTTGTGGGAGAAGGAGCCGGACGTTTGCTGTTTCGGAAAAAGGCTCTGCCGAGAACGGGCACCATGAGACCTTGCGTCTCTGGGAAAGCACAGATCCCCAGTGCTGTTGTGCCTGTGAATAGGCTGCCCAGGGAAGGCGAAGACCAGCAACAAATTTCAGGGCTGGCCCCTTCGTGGCGGGAGAAGGAGCCGGACGTTTGCCGTTTCGGAAAAAGGCTCTGCCGAGAACGGGCACCATGAGACCTTGCGTCTCTGGGAAAGCACAGATCCCCAGGGCTGTTGTGCCTGTGAATAGGCTGCCCAGGGAAGGTGAAGACCAGCAGCAGCTTTCAGTTCTGGCCCCTTCCTTGTTGGAAGAGGAGCCGGACGTTTGCCTTTTTGGAAAAAGGCTCTGCCGAGAACGAGTGCCATGAGACGTTCTGCCTATGGAAAAGCAAATATCTCCATTGCTGTTGTGCCTGTGAATAGGCTGCCAAGGGAAGGTGAAGAGCAGCAACAGCTGTCAGGGCTGGCACCTTCCTTGTTGGACAGATAGCCGGCCATTTGCCTTTTCGGAAAGAGGCTCTGCCGAGAACGAGTGCCATGAGATGTCCCATCTGTGGGAAGGCAAAGATCCCCGATGCTGCTGTGCCTGTGAATAGGCTGCCCAGGGAAGGTGAAGAGCAGCAATGCCTGTCAGGGCTGGCACCTTCCTTGTGGGAGAAGGAGCCGGACGTTTCCCGTTTTGGAAAAAGGCTCTGCCGAGAAAGGGCACCAAGAGACCTTGCGTCTCTGGGAAAGCACAGATCCCCAGGGCTGTTGTGCCTGTGAATAGGCTGCCCAGGGAAGGTGAAGAGCAGCAACAGCTTTCAGGGCTGGCCCCTTCCTGGTGGGAGAAGGAGCCAGACGTTTGCCGTTTCGGAAAAAGGCTCTGCCGAGAACGGGCACCATGAGACATTCCGTCTCTGGGAAAGCACAGATCCCCAGGGTTGTTGTGCCTGTGAATAGGCTGCCCAGGGAAGGTGAAGAGCAGCAGCAGCTTTCAGGGCTCGCCCCTTCCTGGCGGGAGAAGGAGCCAGACTTTTGCCATTTTGGAAAAAGGCACTGCCGAGAACGGGCACCATGAGACCTTGCGTCTCTGGGAAAGCACAGATCCCCAGGGCTGTTGTGCCTGTGAATAGGCTGCCCAGGGAAGGCGAAGAACAGCAACAGCTTTCAGGGCTGGCCCCTTCCTGGCGGGAGAAGGAGCCAGACGTTTGCCGTTTCGGAAAAAGGCTCTGCCGAGAACGGGCACCATGAGACCTTGCGTCTCTGGGAAAGCACAGATCCCCAGGGCTGTTGTGCCTGTGAATAGGCTGCCCAGGGAAGGTGAAGAGCAACAACAGCAGTCAGGGCTCGCCCCTTCCTGGTGGGAGAAGGAGCCGGACGTTTGCCGTTTCGGAAAAAGGCTCTGCCGAGAACGGGCACCATGAGACCTTGCATCTCTGGGAAAGCACAGATCCCCAGTGCTGTTGTGCCTGTGAATAGGCTGCCCAGGGAAGGTGAAGAGCAGCAGCAGCTTTCAGTTCTGGCCCCTTCCTTGTTGGAAGAGGAGCCGGACGTTTGCCTTTTTGGAAAAAGGCTCTGCCGAGAACGAGTGCCATGAGACGTTCTGCCTATGGAAAAGCAAATATCTCCATTGCTGTTGTGCCTGTGAATAGGCTGCCAAGGGAAGGTGAAGAGCAGCAACAGCTGTCAGGGCTGGCACCTTCCTTGTTGGACAGATAGCCGGCCATTTGCCTTTTCGGAAAGAGGCTCTGCCGAGAACGAGTGCCATGAGATGTCCCATCTGTGGGAAGCCAAAGATCCCCGATGCTGCTGTGCCTGTGAATAGGCTGCCCAGGGAAGGTGAAGAGCAGCAATGCCTGTCAGGGCTGGCACCTTCCTTGTGGGAGAAGGAGCCGGACGTTTCCCGTTTTGGAAAAAGGCTCTGCCGAGAAAGGGCACCAAGAGACCTTGCGTCTCTGAGAAAGCACAGATCCCCAGGGCTGTTGTGCCTGTGAATAGGCTGCCCAGGGAATGTGAAGAGCAGCAACAGCTTTCAGGGCTGGCCCCTTCCTGGTGGGAGAAGGAGCCAGACGTTTGCCGTTTCGGAAAAAGGCTCTGCCGAGAACGGGCACCATGAGACATTCCGTCTCTGGGAAAGCACAGAGCCCCAGGGTTGTTGTGCCTGTGAATAGGCTGCCCAGGGAAGGTGAAGAGCAGCAGCAGCTTTCAGGGCTCGCCCCTTCCTGGCGGGAGAAGGAGCCAGACTTTTGCCATTTTGGAAAAAGGCACTGCCGAGAACGGGCACCATGAGACCTTGCGTCTCTGGGAAAGCACAGATCCCCAGGGCTGTTGTGCCTGTGAATAGGCTGCCCAGGGAAGGCGAAGAACAGCAACAGCTTTCAGGGCTGGCCCCTTCCTGGCGGGAGAAGGAGCCAGACGTTTGCCGTTTCGGAAAAAGGCTCTGCCGAGAACGGGCACCATGAGACCTTGCGTCTCTGGGAAAGCACAGATCCCCAGGGCTGTTGTGCCTGTGAATAGGCTGCCCAGGGAAGGTGAAGAGCAACAACAGCAGTCAGGGCTCGCCCCTTCCTGGTGGGAGAAGGAGCCGGACGTTTGCCGTTTCGGAAAAAGGCTCTGCCGAGAACGGGCACCATGAGACCTTGCATCTCTGGGAAAGCACAGATCCCCAGTGCTGTTGTGCCTGTGAATAGGCTGCCCAGGGAAGGTGAAGAGCAGCAACAGCTTTCAGGGCTGGCCCCTTCCTGGCGGGAGAAGGAGCCAGACGTTTCCCGTTTCGGAAAAAGGCTCTGCCGAGAACGGGCACCATGAGACCTTGCGTCTCTGGGAAAGCACAGATCCCCAGGGCTGTTGTGCCTGTGAATAGGCTGCCCAGGGAAGGTGAAGAGCAGCAACAGCTTTCAGGGCTGGCCACTTCCTGGTGGGAGGAGGATCCGGACGTTTGCCTTTTCGGAAAAAGGCACTGCCGAGAACGGGCACCATGAGACCTTGCGTCTCTGGGAAAGCACAGATCCCCAGGGCTGTTGTGCCTGTGAATAGGCTGCCCAAGGAAGGTGAAGACCAGCAGCAGCTTTCAGGGCTGGCCCCTTCCTTGTGGGAAGAGGAGCCGGACGTTTCCTGTTTTGGAAAAATGGTCTGCCGAGAACGGGCACCATGAGACCTTGCGTCTCTGGGAAAGCACAGATCCCCAGGGCTGTTGTGCCTGTGAATAGGCTGCCCAGGGAAGGCGAAGTCCAGCAACAACTTTTAGGGCTGGCCCCTTTGTGGCGGGAATAGGAGCCGGACGTTTGCCGTTTCGGAAAAAGGCTCTGCCGAGAACGGGCACCATGAGACCTTGCGTCTCTGGGAAAGCACAGATCCCCAGGGCTGTTGTGCCTGTGAATAGGCTGCCCAGGGAAGGTGAAGACCAGCAGTAACTTTCAGTTCTGGCCCCTTCCTGGCGGGAGAAGGAACCAGACGTTTGCCGTTTCGGAAAAAGGCTCTGCCGAGAACGGGCACCATGAGACCTTGCGTCTCTGGGAAAGCACAGATCCCCAGGGCTGTTTTGCCTGTGAATAGGCTGCCCAGGGAAGGTGAAGAGCAGCAACAGCTTTCAGGGCTGGCCGCTTCCTGGTGGGAGGAGGAGCTGGACGTTTGCCGTTTCGGAAAAAGGCTCTGCCGAGAACGGGCACCATGAGACCTTGCGTCTCTGGGAAAGCACAGATCCCCAGGGCTGTTGTGCCTGTGAATAGGCTGCCCAGGGAAGGTGAAGAGCAGCAACAGCTTTCAGGGCTCGCCCCTTCCTGGTGGGAGAAGGAGCCAGACGTTTGCCGTTTTGGAAAAAGGCACTGCCGAGAACGGGCACCATGAGACCTTGCGTCTCTGGGAAAGCACAGATCCCCAGGGCTGTTGTGCCTGTGAATAGGCTGCCCAGGGAAGGTGAAGAGCAGCATCAGCTTTCAGGGCTCGCCCCTTCCTGGTGGGAGAAGGAGCCAGATGTTTGCCGTTTTGGAAAAAGGCTCTGCCGAGAACGGGCACCATGAGACCTTGCGTCTCTGGGAAAGCACAGATCCCCAGGGCTGTTGTGCCTGTGAATAGGCTGCCCAGGGAAGGCGAAGAGCAGCATCAGCTTTCAGGGCTCGCCCCTTCCTGGTGGGAGAAGGAGCCAGACGTTTGCCGTTTTGGAAAAAGGCACTGCCGAGAACGGGCACCATGAGACCTTGCGTCTCTGGGAAAGCACAGATCCCCAGTGCTGTTGTGCCTGTGAATAGGCTGCCCAGGGAAGGTGAAGACCAGCAGCAGCTGTCAGGGCTGGCCACTTCCTGGTGGGAGGAGGATCCGGACGTTTGCCTTTTCGGAAAAAGGCACTGCCGAGAACGGGCACCATGAGACCTTGCGTCTCTGGGAAAGCACAGATCCCCAGGGCTGTTGTGCCTGTGAATAGGCTGCCCAAGGAAGGTGAAGACCAGCAGCAGCTTTCAGGGCTGGCCCCTTCCTTGTGGGAAGAGGAGCCGGACGTTTCCTGTTTTGGAAAAAGGCTCTGCCGAGAACGGGCGCCATGAGACCTTCCGTCTCTGGGAAAGCACAGATCCCCAGTGCTTTTGTGCCTGTGAATAGGCTGCCCAGGGAAGGTAAAGAGCAGCAAAATCTTTCAGGGCTGGCCGCTTCCTGGTGGGAGGAGGAGCCGGACGTTTGCCGTTTCGGAAAAAGGCTCTGCCGAGAACGGGCACCATGAGACCTTGCGTCTCTGGGAAAGCACAGATCCCCCGTGCTGTTGTGCCTGTGAATAGGCTGCCCAGGGAAGGTGAAGAGCAGAAACAGCTTTCAGGGCTGGCCGCTTCCTGGTGGGAGGAGGAGCCGGACGTTTGCCGTTTCGGAAAAAGGCTCTGCCGAGAACGGGCACCATGAGACCTTGCGTCTCTGGGAAAGCACAGATCCCCAGGGCTGTTGTGCCTGTGAATAGGCTGCCCAGGGAAGGCGAAGTCCAGCAACAACTTTTAGGGCTGGCCCCTTCGTGGCGGGAATAGGATCCGGACGTTTGCCGTTTCGGAAAAAGGCTCTGCCGAGAACGGGCACCATGAGACCTTGCGTCTCTGGGAAAGCACAGATCCCCAGGGCTGTTGTGCCTGTGAATAGGCTGCCCAGGGAAGGTGAAGACCAGCAGTAACTTTCAGTTCTGGCCCCTTCCTGGCGGGAGAAGGAGCCAGAGGTTTGCCGTTTCGGAAAAAGGCTCTGCCGAGAACGGGCACCATGAGACCTTGCGTCTCTGGGAAAGCACAGATCCCCAGGGCTGTTGTGCCTGTGAATAGGCTGCCCAGGGAAGGTGAAGACCAGCAGCAGCTTTCAGGGCTGGCCCCTTCCTTGTGGGAAGAGGAGCCGGACGTTTGCCGTTTCGGAAAAAGGCTCTGCCGAGAACGGGCACCATGAGACCTTGCGTCTCTGGGAAAGCACAGATCCCCAGGGCTGTTGTGCCTGTGAATAGGCTGCCCAGGGAAGGTGAAGAGCAGCAGCAGCTTTCAGTTCTGGCCCCTTCCTTGTTGGAAGAGGAGCCGGACGTTTGCCTTTTTGGAAAAAGGCTCTGCCGAGAACAAGTGCCATGAGACGTTCTGCCTATGGAAAAGCAAATATCTCCATTGCTGTTGTGCCTGTGAATAGGCTGCCAAGGGAAGGTGAAGAGCAGCAACAGCTGTCAGGGCTGGCACCTTCCTTGTTGGACAGATAGCCGGCCATTTGCCTTTTCGGAAAGAGGCTCTGCCGAGAACGAGTGCCATGAGATGTCCCATCTGTGGGAAGCCAAAGATCCCCGATGCTGCTGTGCCTGTGAATAGGCTGCCCAGGGAAGGTGAAGAGCAGCAATGCCTGTCAGGGCTGGCACCTTCCTTGTGGGAGAAGGAGCCGGACGTTTCCCGTTTTGGAAAAAGGCTCTGCCGAGAAAGGGCACCAAGAGACCTTGCGTCTCTGGGAAAGCACAGATCCCCAGTGCTGTTGTGCCGGTGAATAGGCTGCCCAGGGAATGTGAAGAGCAGCAACAGCTTTCAGGGCTGGCCCCTTCCTGGTGGGAGAAGGAGCCAGACGTTTGCCGTTTCGGAAAAAGGCTCTGCCGAGAACGGGCACCATGAGACATTCCGTCTCTGGGAAAGCACAGAGCCCCAGGGTTGTTGTGCCTGTGAATAGGCTGCCCAGGGAAGGTGAAGAGCAGCAGCAGCTTTCAGGGCTCGCCCCTTCCTGGCGGGAGAAGGAGCCAGACTTTTGCCATTTTGGAAAAAGGCACTGCCGAGAACGGGCACCATGAGACCTTGCGTCTCTGGGAAAGCACAGATCCCCAGGGCTGTTGTGCCTGTGAATAGGCTGCCCAGGGAAGGCGAAGAACAGCAACAGCTTTCAGGGCTGGCCCCTTCCTGGCGGGAGAAGGAGCCAGACGTTTGCCGTTTCGGAAAAAGGCTCTGCCGAGAACGGGCACCATGAGACCTTGCGTCTCTGGGAAAGCACAGATCCCCAGGGCTGTTGTGCCTGTGAATAGGCTGCCCAGGGAAGGTGAAGAGCAACAACAGCAGTCAGGGCTCGCCCCTTCCTGGTGGGAGAAGGAGCCGGACGTTTGCCGTTTCGGAAAAAGGCTCTGCCGAGAACGGGCACCATGAGACCTTGCATCTCTGGGAAAGCACAGATCCCCAGTGCTGTTGTGCCTGTGAATAGGCTGCCCAGGGAAGGTGAAGAGCAGCAACAGCTTTCAGGGCTGGCCCCTTCCTGGCGGGAGAAGGAGCCAGACGTTTCCCGTTTCGGAAAAAGGCTCTGCCGAGAACGGGCACCATGAGACCTTGCGTCTCTGGGAAAGCACAGATCCCCAGGGCTGTTGTGCCTGTGAATAGGCTGCCCAGGGAAGGTGAAGAGCAGCAACAGCTTTCAGGGCTGGCCACTTCCTGGTGGGAGGAGGATCCGGACGTTTGCCTTTTCGGAAAAAGGCACTGCCGAGAACGGGCACCATGAGACCTTGCGTCTCTGGGAAAGCACAGATCCCCAGGGCTGTTGTGCCTGTGAATAGGCTGCCCAAGGAAGGTGAAGACCAGCAGCAGCTTTCAGGGCTGGCCCCTTCCTTGTGGGAAGAGGAGCCGGACGTTTCCTGTTTTGGAAAAATGGTCTGCCGAGAACGGGCACCATGAGACCTTGCGTCTCTGGGAAAGCACAGATCCCCAGGGCTGTTGTGCCTGTGAATAGGCTGCCCAGGGAAGGCGAAGTCCAGCAACAACTTTTAGGGCTGGCCCCTTTGTGGCGGGAATAGGAGCCGGACGTTTGCCGTTTCGGAAAAAGGCTCTGCCGAGAACGGGCACCATGAGACCTTGCGTCTCTGGGAAAGCACAGATCCCCAGGGCTGTTGTGCCTGTGAATAGGCTGCCCAGGGAAGGTGAAGACCAGCAGTAACTTTCAGTTCTGGCCCCTTCCTGGCGGGAGAAGGAACCAGACGTTTGCCGTTTCGGAAAAAGGCTCTGCCGAGAACGGGCACCATGAGACCTTGCGTCTCTGGGAAAGCACAGATCCCCAGGGCTGTTTTGCCTGTGAATAGGCTGCCCAGGGAAGGTGAAGAGCAGCAACAGCTTTCAGGGCTGGCCGCTTCCTGGTGGGAGGAGGAGCTGGACGTTTGCCGTTTCGGAAAAAGGCTCTGCCGAGAACGGGCACCATGAGACCTTGCGTCTCTGGGAAAGCACAGATCCCCAGGGCTGTTGTGCCTGTGAATAGGCTGCCCAGGGAAGGTGAAGAGCAGCAACAGCTTTCAGGGCTCGCCCCTTCCTGGTGGGAGAAGGAGCCAGACGTTTGCCGTTTTGGAAAAAGGCACTGCCGAGAACGGGCACCATGAGACCTTGCGTCTCTGGGAAAGCACAGATCCCCAGGGCTGTTGTGCCTGTGAATAGGCTGCCCAGGGAAGGTGAAGAGCAGCATCAGCTTTCAGGGCTCGCCCCTTCCTGGTGGGAGAAGGAGCCAGATGTTTGCCGTATTGGAAAAAGGCTCTGCCGAGAACGGGCACCATGAGACCTTGCGTCTCTGGGAAAGCACAGATCCCCAGGGCTGTTGTGCCTGTGAATAGGCTGCCCAGGGAAGGCGAAGAGCAGCATCAGCTTTCAGGGCTCGCCCCTTCCTGGTGGGAGAAGGAGCCAGACGTTTGCCGTTTTGGAAAAAGGCACTGCCGAGAACGGGCACCATGAGACCTTGCGTCTCTGGGAAAGCACAGATCCCCAGTGCTGTTGTGCCTGTGAATAGGCTGCCCAGGGAAGGTGAAGACCAGCAGCAGCTGTCAGGGCTGGCCACTTCCTGGTGGGAGGAGGATCCGGACGTTTGCCTTTTCGGAAAAAGGCACTGCCGAGAACGGGCACCATGAGACCTTGCGTCTCTGGGAAAGCACAGATCCCCAGGGCTGTTGTGCCTGTGAATAGGCTGCCCAAGGAAGGTGAAGACCAGCAGCAGCTTTCAGGGCTGGCCCCTTCCTTGTGGGAAGAGGAGCCGGACGTTTCCTGTTTTGGAAAAAGGCTCTGCCGAGAACGGGCGCAATGAGACCTTCCGTCTCTGGGAAAGCACAGATCCCCAGTGCTTTTGTGCCTGTGAATAGGCTGCCCAGGGAAGGTAAAGAGCAGCAAAATCTTTCAGGGCTGGCCGCTTCCTGGTGGGAGGAGGAGCCGGACGTTTGCCGTTTCGGAAAAAGGCTCTGCCGAGAACGGGCACCATGAGACCTTGCGTCTCTGGGAAAGCACAGATCCCCCGTGCTGTTGTGCCTGTGAATAGGCTGCCCAGGGAAGGTGAAGAGCAGAAACAGCTTTCAGGGCTGGCCGCTTCCTGGTGGGAGGAGGAGCCGGACGTTTGCCGTTTCGGAAAAAGGCTCTGCCGAGAACGGGCACCATGAGACCTTGCATCTCTGGGAAAGCACAGATCCCCAGGGCTGTTGTGCCTGTGAATAGGCTGCCCAGGGAAGGCGAAGTCCAGCAACAACTTTTAGGGCTGGCCCCTTCGTGGCGGGAATAGGAGCCGGACGTTTGCCGTTTCGGAAAAAGGCTCTGCCGAGAACGGGCACCATGAGACCTTGCGTCTCTGGGAAAGCACAGATCCCCAGGGCTGTTGTGCCTGTGAATAGGCTGCCCAGGGAAGGTGAAGACCAGCAGTAACTTTCAGTTCTGGCCCCTTCCTGGCGGGAGAAGGAGCCAGAGGTTTGCCGTTTCGGAAAAAGGCTCTGCCGAGAACGGGCACCATGAGACCTTGCGTCTCTGGGAAAGCACAGATCCCCAGGGCTGTTGTGCCTGTGAATAGGCTGCCCAGGGAAGGTGAAGACCAGCAGCAGCTTTCAGGGCTGGCCCCTTCCTTGTGGGAAGAGGAGCCGGACGTTTGCCGTTTCGGAAAAAGGCTCTGCCGAGAACGGGCACCATGAGACCTTGCGTCTCTGGGAAAGCACAGATCCCCAGGGCTGTTGTGCCTGTGAATAGGCTGCCCAGGGAAGGTGAAGAGCAGCAACATCTTTCAGGGCTGGCCGCTTCCTGGTGGGAGGAGGAGCCGGACGTTTGCCGTTTCGGAAAAAGGCTCTGCCGAGAACGGGCACCATGAGACCTTGCGTCTCTGGGAAAGCACAGATCCCCAGGGCTGTTGTGCCTGTGAATAGGCTGCCCAGGGAAGGTGAAGAGCAGCATCAGCTTTCAGGGCTCGCCCCTTCCTGGTGGGAGAAGGAGCCAGATGTTTGCCGTTTTGGAAAAAGGCTCTGCCGAGAACGGGCACCATGAGACCTTGCGTCTCTGGGAAAGCACAGATCCCCAGGGCTGTTGTGCCTGTGAATAGGCTGCCCAGGGAAGGCGAAGAGCAGCATCAGCTTTCAGGGCTCGCCCCTTCCTGGTGGGAGAAGGAGCCAGACGTTTGCCGTTTTGGAAAAAGGCACTGCCGAGAACGGGCACCATGAGACCTTGCGTCTCTGGGAAAGCACAGATCCCCAGTGCTGTTGTGCCTGTGAATAGGCTGCCCAGGGAAGGTGAAGACCAGCAGCAGCTGTCAGGGCTGGCCACTTCCTGGTGGGAGGAGGATCCGGACGTTTGCCTTTTCGGAAAAAGGCACTGCCGAGAACGGGCACCATGAGACCTTGCGTCTCTGGGAAAGCACAGATCCCCAGGGCTGTTGTGCCTGTGAATAGGCTGCCCAAGGAAGGTGAAGACCAGCAGCAGCTTTCAGGGCTGGCCCCTTCCTTGTGGGAAGAGGAGCCGGACGTTTCCTGTTTTGGAAAAAGGCTCTGCCGAGAACGGGCGCCATGAGACCTTCCGTCTCTGGGAAAGCACAGATCCCCAGTGCTTTTGTGCCTGTGAATAGGCTGCCCAGGGAAGGTAAAGAGCAGCAAAATCTTTCAGGGCTGGCCGCTTCCTGGTGGGAGGAGGAGCCGGACGTTTGCCGTTTCGGAAAAAGGCTCTGCCGAGAACGGGCACCATGAGACCTTGCGTCTCTGGGAAAGCACAGATCCCCCGTGCTGTTGTGCCTGTGAATAGGCTGCCCAGGGAAGGTGAAGAGCAGAAACAGCTTTCAGGGCTGGCCGCTTCCTGGTGGGAGGAGGAGCCGGACGTTTGCCGTTTCGGAAAAAGGCTCTGCCGAGAACGGGCACCATGAGACCTTGCGTCTCTGGGAAAGCACAGATCCCCAGGGCTGTTGTGCCTGTGAATAGGCTGCCCAGGGAAGGCGAAGTCCAGCAACAACTTTTAGGGCTGGCCCCTTCGTGGCGGGAATAGGATCCGGACGTTTGCCGTTTCGGAAAAAGGCTCTGCCGAGAACGGGCACCATGAGACCTTGCGTCTCTGGGAAAGCACAGATCCCCAGGGCTGTTGTGCCTGTGAATAGGCTGCCCAGGGAAGGTGAAGACCAGCAGTAACTTTCAGTTCTGGCCCCTTCCTGGCGGGAGAAGGAGCCAGAGGTTTGCCGTTTCGGAAAAAGGCTCTGCCGAGAACGGGCACCATGAGACCTTGCGTCTCTGGGAAAGCACAGATCCCCAGGGCTGTTGTGCCTGTGAATAGGCTGCCCAGGGAAGGTGAAGACCAGCAGCAGCTTTCAGGGCTGGCCCCTTCCTTGTGGGAAGAGGAGCCGGACGTTTGCCGTTTCGGAAAAAGGCTCTGCCGAGAACGGGCACCATGAGACCTTGCGTCTCTGGGAAAGCACAGATCCCCAGGGCTGTTGTGCCTGTGAATAGGCTGCCCAGGGAAGGTGAAGAGCAGCAACATCTTTCAGGGCTGGCCGCTTCCTGGTGGGAGGAGGAGCCGGACGTTTGCCGTTTCGGAAAAAGGCTCTGCCGAGAACGGGCACCATGAGACCTTGCGTCTCTGGGAAAGCACAGATCCCCAGGGCTGTTGTGCCTGTGAATAGGCTGCCCAGGGAAGGCGAAGTCCAGCAACAACTTTTAGGGCTGGCCCCTTCCTGGCGGGAGGAGGAGCCGGACGTTTGCCTTTTCGGAAAAAGGCACTGCCGAGAACGGGCACCATGAGACCTTGCGTCTCTGGGAAAGCACAGATCCCCAGTGCTGTTGTGCCTGTGAATAGGCTGCCCAGGGAAGGTGAAGAGCAGCAGCAGCTTTCAGGGCTGGCCCCTTCCTTGTGGGAAGAGGATCCGGACGTTTGCCGTTTCGGAAAAAGGCTCTGCCGAGAACGGGCACCATGAGACCTTGCGTCTCTGGGAAAGCACAGATCCCCAGTGCTTTTGTGCCTGTGAATAGGCTGCCCAGGGAAGGTGAAGAGCAGCAACATCTTTCAGGGCTGGCCGCTTCCTGGTGGGAGGAGGAGCCGGACGTTTGCCGTTTCGGAAAAAGGCTCTGCCGAGAACGGGCACCATGAGACCTTGCGTCTCTGGGAAAGCACAGATCCCCAGGGCTGTTGTGCCTGTGAATAGGCTGCCCAGGGAAGGTGAAGACCAGCAGTAACTTTCAGTTCTGGCCCCTTCCTGGCGGGAGAAGGAGCCAGAGGTTTGCCGTTTCGGAAAAACGCTCTGCCGAGAACGGGCACCATGAGACCTTGCGTCTCTGGGAAAGCACAGATCCCCAGGGCTGTTGTGCCTGTGAATAGGCTGCCCAGGGAAGGCGAAGACTAGCAACAACTTTCAGGGATGGCCCCTTCGTGGCGGGAAGAGGAGCCAGACGTTTGCCGTTTCGGAAAAAGGCTCTGCCGAGAACGGGCACCATGAGACCTTGCGTCTCTGGGAAAGCACAGATCCCCAGTGCTGTTGTGCCTGTGAATACGCTGCCCAGGGAAGGTGAAGGACAGCAACATCTTGCAGGGCTGGCCCCTTCCTTGTGGGAAGAGGAGCCGGACGTTTCCTGTTTCGGAAAAAGGCTCTGCCGAGAACGGGCACCATGAGACCCTGCGTCTCTGGGAAAGCACAGATCCCCAGGGCTGTTGTGCCTGTGAATAGGCTGCCCAGGGAAGGTGAAGACCAGCAGCAGCTTTCAGGGCTGGCCCCTTCCTTGTGGGAAGAGGAGCCGGACGTTTCCTGTTTTGGAAAAAGGCTCTGCCGAGAACGGGCACCATGAGACCTTCCGTCTCTGGGAAAGCACAGATCCCCAGTGCTTTTGTGCCTGTGAATAGGCTGCCCAGGGAAGGTGAAGAGCAGCAAAATCTTTCAGGGCTGGCCGCTTCCTGGTGGGAGGAGGAGCCGGACGTTTGCCGTTTCGGAAAAAGGCTCTGCCGAGAACGGGCACCATGAGACCTTGCGTCTCTGGGAAAGCACAGATCCCCAGTGCTGTTGTGCCTGTGAATAGGCTGCCCAGGGAAGGTGAAGAGCAGCAACATCTTTCAGGGCTGGCCGCTTCCTGGTGGGAGGAGGAGCCGGACGTTTGCCGTTTCGGAAAAAGGCTCTGCCGAGAACGGGCACCATGAGACCTTGCGTCTCTGGGAAAGCACAGATCCCCAGGGCTGTTGTGCCTGTGAATAGGCTGCCCAGGGAAGGCGAAGTCCAGCAACAACTTTTAGGGCTGGCCCCTTCCTGGCGGGAATAGGAGCCGGACGTTTGCCGTTTCGGAAAAAGGCTCTGCCGAGAACGGGCACCATGAGACCTTGCGTCTCTGGGAAAGCACAGATCCCCAGTGCTGTTGTGCCTGTGAATAGGCTGCCCAGGGAAGGTGAAGACCAGCAGTAACTTTCAGTTCTGGCCCCTTCCTGGCGGGAGAATGAGCCAGAGGTTTGCCGTTTCGGAAAAAGGCTCTGCCGAGAACGGGCACCATGAGACCTTGCGTCTCTGGGAAAGCACAGATCCCCAGGGCTGTTGTGCCTGTGAATAGGCTGCCCAGGGAAGGCGAAGACTAGCAACAACTTTCAGGGATGGCCCCTTCGTGGCGGGAAGAGGAGCCGGACGTTTGCCTTTTCGGAAAAAGGCACTGCCGAGAACGGGCACCATGAGACCTTGCGTCTCTGGGAAAGCACAGATCCCCAGTGCTGTTGTGCCTGTGAATAGGCTGCCCAGGGAAGGCGAAGAGCAGCAGCAGCTTTCAGGGCTGGCCCCTTCCTGGCGGGAGGAGGAGCCGGACGTTTGCCTTTTCGGAAAAAGGCTCTGCCGAGAACGGGCACCATGAGACCTTGCGTCTCTGGGAAAGCACAGATCCCCAGTGCTGTTGTGCCTGTGAATAGGCTGCCCAGGGAAGGTGAAGACCAGCAGCAGCTTTCAGGGCTGGCCCCTTCCTTGTGGGAAGAGGAGCCGGACGTTTCCTGTTTCGGAAAAAGGCTCTGCCGAGAACGGGCACCATGAGACCTTCCGTCTCTGGGAAAGCACAGATCCCCAGTGCTGTTGTGCCTGTGAATAGGCTGCCCAGGGAAGGTGAAGAGCAGCAACATCTTTCAGGGCTGGCCGCTTCCTGGTGGGAGGAGGAGCCGGACGTTTGCCGTTTCGGAAAAAGGCTCTGCCGAGAACGGGCACCATGAGACCTTGCGTCTCTGGGAAAGCACAGATCCCCAGTGCTGTTGTGCCTGTGAATAGGCTGCCCAGGGAAGGTGAAGACCAGCAGCAGCTTTCAGGGCTGGCCCCTTCCTTGTGGGAAGAGGAGCCGGACGTTTGCCGTTTCGGAAAAAGGCTCTGCCGAGAACGGGCACCATGAGACCTTGCGTCTCTGGGAAAGCACAGATCCCCAGTGCTGTTGTGCCTGTGAATAGGCTGCCCAGGGAAGGTGAAGAGCAGCAACATCTTTCAGGGCTGGCCGCTTCCTGGTGGGAGGAGGAGCCGGACGTTTGCCGTTTCGGAAAAAGGCTCTGCCGAGAACGGGCACCATGAGACCTTGCGTCTCTGGGAAAGCACAGATCCCCAGGGCTGTTGTGCCTGTGAATAGGCTGCCCAGGGAAGGCGAAGTCCAGCAACAACTTTTAGGGCTGGCCCCTTCCTGGCGGGAGGAGGAGCCGGACGTTTGCCTTTTCGGAAAAAGGCACTGCCGAGAACGGGCACCATGAGACCTTGCGTCTCTGGGAAAGCACAGATCCCCAGTGCTGTTGTGCCTGTGAATAGGCTGCCCAGGGAAGGTGAAGAGCAGCAGCAGCTTTCAGGGCTGGCCCCTTCCTTGTGGGAAGAGGAGCCGGACGTTTGCCGTTTCGGAAAAAGGCTCTGCCGAGAACGGGCACCATGAGACCTTGCGTCTCTGGGAAAGCACAGATCCCCAGTGCTTTTGTGCCTGTGAATAGGCTGCCCAGGGAAGGTGAAGAGCAGCAACATCTTTCAGGGCTGGCCGCTTCCTGGTGGTAGGAGGAGCCGGACGTTTGCCGTTTCGGAAAAAGGCTCTGCCGAGAACGGGCACCATGAGACCTTGCGTCTCTGGGAAAGCACAGATCCCCAGGGCTGTTGTGCCTGTGAATAGGCTGCCCAGGGAAGGCGAAGACCAGCAGCAGCTTTCAGGGCTGGCCGCTTCCTGGTGGGAGGAGGAGCCGGACGTTTGCCGTTTCGGAAAAAGGCTCTGCCGAGAATGGGCACCATGAGACCTTGCATCTCTGGGAAAGCACAGATCCCCAGGGCTGTTGTGCCTGTGAATAGGCTGCCCAGGGAAGGCGAAGTCCAGCAATAACTTTTAGGGCTGGCCCCTTCCTGGCGGGAATAGGAGCCGGACGTTTGCCGTTTCGGAAAAAGGCTCTGCCGAGAACGGGCACCATGAGACCTTGCGTCTCTGGGAAAGCACAGATCCCCAGGGCTGTTGTGCCTGTGAATAGGCTGCCCAGGGAAGGCGAAGTCCAGCAACAACTTTTAGGGCTGGCCCCTTCCTGGCGGGAGGAGGAGCCGGACGTTTGCCTTTTCGGAAAAAGGCACTGCCGAGAACGGGCACCATGAGACCTTGCGTCTCTGGGAAAGCACAGATCCCCAGTGCTGTTGTGCCTGTGAATAGGCTGCCCAGGGAAGGTGAAGAGCAGCAGCAGCTTTCAGGGCTGGCCCCTTCCTTGTGGGAAGATGAGCCGGACGTTTGCCGTTTCGGAAAAAGGCTCTGCCGAGAACGGGCACCATGAGACCTTGCGTCTCTGGGAAAGCACAGATCCCCAGTGCTTTTGTGCCTGTGAATAGGCTGCCCAGGGAAGGTGAAGAGCAGCAACATCTTTCAGGGCTGGCCGCTTCCTGGTGGGAGGAGGAGCCGGACGTTTGCCGTTTCGGAAAAAGGCTCTGCCGAGAACGGGCACCATGAGACCTTGCGTCTCTGGGAAAGCACAGATCCCCAGGGCTGTTGTGCCTGTGAATAGGCTGCCCAGGGAAGGTGAAGACCAGCAACAGCTGTCAGGGCTGGCCACTTCCTGGTGGGAGGAGGATCCGGACGTTTGCCTTTTCGGAAAAAGGCTCTGCCGAGAACGGGCACCATGAGACCTTGCGTCTCTGGGAAAGCACAGATCCCCAGTGCTGTTGTGCCTGTGAATAGGCTGCCCAGGGAAGGTGAAGACCAGCAGCAGCTTTCAGGGCTGGCCGCTTCCTGGTGGGAGGAGGAGCCGGACGTTTGCCGTTTCGGAAAAAGGCTCTGCCGAGAACGGGCACCATGAGACCTTGCGTCTCTGGGAAAGCACAGATCCCCAGGGCTGTTGTGCCTGTGAATAGGCTGCCCAGGGAAGGCGAAGTCTAGCAACAACTTTTAGGGCTGGCCCCTTCCTGGCGGGAATAGGAGCCGGACGTTTGCCGTTTCGGAAAAAGGCTCTGCCGAGAACGGGCACCATGAGACCTTGCGTCTCTGGGAAAGCACAGATCCCCAGTGCTGTTGTGCCTGTGAATAGGCTGCCCAGGGAAGGTGAAGACCAGCAGTAACTTTCAGTTCTGGCCCCTTCCTGGCGGGAGAAGGAGCCAGAGGTTTGCCGTTTCGGAAAAAGGCACTGCCGAGAACGGGCACCATGAGACCTTGCGTCTCTGGGAAAGCACAGATCCCCAGGGCTGTTGTGCCTGTGAATAGGCTGCCCAGGGAAGGCGAAGAGCAGCAGCAGCTTTCAGGGCTGGCCCCTTCCTGGCGGGAGGAGGAGCCGGACGTTTGCCTTTTCGGAAAAAGGCTCTGCCGAGAACGGGCACCATGAGACCTTGCGTCTCTGGGAAAGCACAGATCCCCAGTGCTGTTGTGCCTGTGAATAGGCTGCCCAGGGAAGGTGAAGACCAGCAGCAGCTTTCAGGGCTGGCCCCTTCCTTGTGGGAAGAGGAGCCGGACGTTTGCCGTTTCGGAAAAAGGCTCTGCCGAGAACGGGCACCATGAGACCTTGCGTCTCTGGGAAAGCACAGATCCCCAGTGCTGTTGTGCCTGTGAATAGGCTGCCCAGGGAAGGTGAAGACCAGCAGCAGCTTTCAGGGCTGGCCCCTTCCTTGTGGGAAGAGGAGCCGGACGTTTGCCGTTTCGGAAAAAGGCTCTGCCGAGAACGGGCACCATGAGACCTTGCGTCTCTGGGAAAGCACAGATCCCCAGGGCTGTTGTGCCTGTGAATAGGCTGCCCAGGGAAGGTGAAGAGCAGCAACATCTTTCAGGGCTGGCCGCTTCCTGGTGGGAGGAGGAGCCGGACGTTTGCCGTTTCGGAAAAAGGCTCTGCCGAGAACGGGCACCATGAGACCTTGCGTCTCTGGGAAAGAACAGATCCCCAGGGCTGTTGTGCCTGTGAATAGGCTGCCCAGGGAAGGCGAAGTCCAGCAACAACTTTTAGGGCTGGCCCCTTCCTGGCGGGAGGAGGAGCCGGACGTTTGCCTTTTCGGAAAAAGGCACTGCCGAGAACGGGCACCATGAGACCTTGCGTCTCTGGGAAAGCACAGATCCCCAGTGCTGTTGTGCCTGTGAATAGGCTGCCCAGGGAAGGTGAAGACCAGCAGCAGCTTTCAGGGCTGGCCCCTTCCTTGTGGGAAGAGGAGCCGGACGTTTGCCATTTCGGAAAAAGGCTCTGCTGAGAACGGGCACCATGAGACCTTGCGTCTCTGGGAAAGCACAGATCCCCAGTGCTTTTGTGCCTGTGAATAGGCTGCCCAGTGAAGGTGAAGAGCAGCAACATCTTTCAGGGCTGGCCGCTTCCTGGTGGGAGGAGGAGCCGGACGTTTGCCGTTTCGGAAAAAGGCTCTGCCGAGAACGGGCACCATGAGACCTTGCGTCTCTGGGAAAGCACAGATCCCCAGGGCTGTTGTGCCTGTGAATAGGCTGCCCAGGGAAGGCGAAGACCAGCAGCAGCTTTCAGGGCTGGCCCCTTCCTTTTGGGAGAAGGAGCCGGACGTTTGCCATTTCGGAAAAAGGCTCTGCCGAGAACGGGCACCATGAGACCTTGCCTCTCTGGGAAAGCACAGATCCCCAGGGCTGTTGTGCCTGTGAATAGGCTGACCAGGGAAGGTGAAGAGCAGCAACAGCTTTCAGGGCTGGCCGCTTCCTGGTGGGAGGAGGAGCCGGACGTTTGCCGTTTCGGAAAAAGGCTCTGCCGAGAATGGGCACCATGAGACCTTGCATCTCTGGGAAAGCACAGATCCCCAGTGCTGTTGTGCCTGTGAATAGGCTGCCCAGGGAAGGCGAAGTCCAGCAATAACTTTTAGGGCTGGCCCCTTCCTGGCGGGAATAGGAGCCGGACGTTTGCCGTTTCGGAAAAAGGCTCTGCCGAGAACGGGCACCATGAGACCTTGCGTCTCTGGGAAAGCACAGATCCCCAGGGCTGTTGTGCCTGTGAATAGGCTGCCCAGGGAAGGTGAAGACCAGCAACAGCTGTCAGGGCTGGCCACTTCCTGGTGGGAGGAGGATCCGGACGTTTGCCTTTTTGGAAAAAGGCACTGCCGAGAACGGGCACCATGAGACCTTGCGTCTCTGGGAAAGCACAGATCCCCAGGGCTGTTGTGCCTGTGAATAGGCTGCCCAGGGAAGGTGAAGACCAGCAGCAGCTTTCAGGGCTGGCCCCTTCCTTGTGGGAAGAGGAGCCGGACGTTTCCTGTTTTGGAAAAAGGCTCTGCCGAGAACGGGCACCATGAGACCTTCCGTCTCTGGGAAAGCACAGATCCCCAGTGCTTTTGTGCCTGTGAATAGGCTGCCCAGGGAAGGTGAAGAGCAGCAACATCTTTCAGGGCTGGCCGCTTCCTGGTGGGAGGAGGAGCTGGACGTTTGCCGTTTCGGAAAAAGGCTCTGCCGAGAACGGGCACCATGAGACCTTGCGTCTCTGGGAAAGCACAGATCCCCAGTGCTGTTGTGCCTGTGAATAGGCTGCCCAGGGAAGGTGAAGAGCAGCAACAGCTTTCAGGGCTGGCCGCTTCCTGGTGGGAGGAGGAGCCGGACGTTTGCCGTTTCGGAAAAAGGCTCTGCCGAGAACGGGCACCATGAGACCTTGCGTCTCTGGGAAAGCACAGATCCCCAGGGCTGTTGTGCCTGTGAATAGGCTGCCCAGGGAAGGCGAAGTCCAGCAACAACTTTTAGGGCTGGCCCCTTCGTGGCGGGAATAGGAGCCGGACGTTTGCCGTTTCGGAAAAAGGCTCTGCCGAGAACGGGCACCATGAGACCTTGCGTCTCTGGGAAAGCACAGATCCCCAGTGCTGTTGTGCCTGTGAATAGGCTGCCCAGGGAAGGTGAAGACCAGCAGTAACTTTCAGTTCTGGCCCCTTCCTGGCGGGAGAAGGAGCCAGAGGTTTGCCGTTTCGGAAAAAGGCACTGCCGAGAACGGGCACCATGAGACCTTGCGTCTCTGGGAAAGCACAGATCCCCAGGGCTGTTGTGCCTGTGAATAGGCTGCCCAGGGAAGGCGAAGACTAGCAACAACTTTCAGGGATGGCCCCTTCGTGGCGGGAAGAGGAGCCGGACGTTTGCCGTTTCGGAAAAAGGCTCTGCCGAGAACGGGCACCATGAGACCTTGCGTCTCTGGGAAAGCACAGATCCCCAGTGCTGTTGTGCCTGTGAATAGGCTGCCCAGGGAAGGCGAAGAGCAGCAGCAGCTTTCAGGGCTGGCCCCTTCCTGGCGGGAGGAGGAGCCGGACGTTTGCCTTTTCGGAAAAAGGCACTGCCGAGAACGGGCACCATGAGACCTTGCGTCTCTGGGAAAGCACAGATCCCCAGTGCTGTTGTGCCTGTGAATAGGCTGACCAGGGAAGGTGAAGACCAGCAGCAGCTTTCAGGGCTGGCCCCTTCCTTGTGGGAAGAGGAGCCGGACGTTTCCTGTTTCGGAAAAAGGCTCTGCCGAGAACGGGCACCATGAGACCTTGCGTCTCTGGGAAAGCACAGATCCCCAGTGCTTTTGTGCCTGTGAATAGGCTGCCCAGGGAAGGTGAAGAGCAGCAACATCTTTCAGGGCTGGCCGCTTCCTGGTGGGAGGAGGAGCCGGACGTTTGCCGTTTCGGAAAAAGGCTCTGCCGAGAACGGGCACCATGAGACCTTGCGTCTCTGGGAAAGCACAGATCCCCAGTGCTGTTGTGCCTGTGAATAGGCTGCCCAGGGAAGGTGAAGACCAGCAGCAGCTTTCAGGGCTGGCCCCTTCCTTGTGGGAAGAGGAGCCGGACGTTTGCCGTTTCGGAAAAAGGCTCTGCCGAGAACGGGCACCATGAGACCTTGCGTCTCTGGGAAAGCACAGATCCCCAGGGCTGTTGTGCCTGTGAATAGGCTGCCCAGGGAAGGCGAAGTCCAGCAACAACTTTTAGGGCTGGCCCCTTCCTGGCGGGAGGAGGAGCCGGACGTTTGCCGTTTCGGAAAAAGGCACTGCCGAGAACGGGCACCATGAGACCTTGCGTCTCTGGGAAAGCACAGATCCCCAGTGCTGTTGTGCCTGTGAATAGGCTGCCCAGGGAAGGTGAAGAGCAGCAGCAGCTTTCAGGGCTGGCCCCTTCCTTGTGGGAAGAGGAGCCGGACGTTTGCCGTTTCGGAAAAAGGCTCTGCCGAGAACGGGCACCATGAGACCTTGCGTCTCTGGGAAAGCACAGATCCCCAGTGCTTTTGTGCCTGTGAATAGGCTGCCCAGGGAAGGTGAAGAGCAGCAACATCTTTCAGGGCTGGCCGCTTCCTGGTGGGAGGAGGAGCCGGACGTTTGCCGTTTCGGAAAAAGGCTCTGCCGAGAACGGGCACCATGAGACCTTGCGTCTCTGGGAAAGCACAGATCCCCAGGGCTGTTGTGCCTGTGAATAGGCTGCCCAGGGAAGGCGAAGACCAGCAGCAGCTTTCAGGGCTGGCCCCTTCCTTTTGGGAGAAGGAGCCGGACGTTTGCCGTTTCGGAAAAAGGCTCTGCCGAGAACGGGCACCATGAGACCTTGCGTCTCTGGGAAAGCACAGATCCCCAGGGCTGTTGTGCCTGTGAATAGGCTGCCCAGGGAAGGTGAAGAGCAGCAACAGCTTTCAGGGCTGGCCGCTTCCTGGTGGGAGGAGGAGCCGGACGTTTGCCGTTTCGGAAAAAGGCTCTGCCGAGAATGGGCACCATGAGACCTTGCATCTCTGGGAAAGCACAGATCCCCAGGGCTGTTGTGCCTGTGAATAGGCTGCCCAGGGAAGGCGAAGTCCAGCAATAACTTTTAGGGCTGGCCCCTTCCTGGCGGGAATAGGAGCCGGACGTTTGCCGTTTCGGAAAAAGGCTCTGCCGAGAACGGGCACCATGAGACCTTGCGTCTCTGGGAAAGCACAGATCCCCAGGGCTGTTGTGCCTGTGAATAGGCTGCCCAGGGAAGGTGAAGAGCAGCAACAGCTGTCAGGGCTGGCCACTTCCTGGTGGGAGGAGGATCCGGACGTTTGCCTTTTCGGAAAAAGGCACTGCCGAGAACGGGCACCATGAGACATTCCGTCTCTGGGAAAGCACAGAGCCCCAGGGCTGTTGTGCCTGTGAATAGGCTGCCCAGGGAAGGTGAAGACCAGCAGCAGCTTTCAGGGCTCGCCCCTTCCTTGTGGGAAGAGGAGCCGGACGTTTCCTGTTTTGGAAAAAGGCTCTGCCGAGAACGGGCACCATGAGACCTTCCGTCTCTGGGAAAGCACAGATCCCCAGTGCTTTTGTGCCTGTGAATAGGCTGCCCAGGGAAGGTAAAGAGCAGAAAAATCTTTCAGGGCTGGCCGCTTCCTGGTGGGAGGAGGAGCCGGACGTTTGCCGTTTCGGAAAAAGGCTCTGCCAAGAACGGGCACCATGAGACCTTGCGTCTCTGGGAAAGCACAGATCCCCAGTGCTGTTGTGCCTGTGAATAGGCTGCCCAGGGAAGGTGAAGAGCAGCAACATCTTTCAGGGCTGGCCGCTTCCTGGTGGGAGGAGGAGCCGGACGTTTGCCGTTTCGGAAAAAGGCTCTGCCGAGAACGGGCACCATGAGACCTTGCGTCTCTGGGAAAGCACAGATCCCCAGGGCTGTTGTGCCTGTGAATAGGCTGCCCAGGGAAGGCGAAGTCCAGCAACAACTTTTAGGGCTGGCCCCTTCGTGGCGGGAATAGGAGCCGGACATTTGCCGTTTCGGAAAAAGGCTCTGCCGAGAACGGGCACCATGAGACCTTGTGTCTCTGGGAAAGCACAGATCCCCAGTGCTGTTTTGCCTGTGAATAGGCTGCCCAGGGAAGGTGAAGAGCAGCAACAGCTTTCAGGGCTGGCCGCTTCCTGGTGGGAGGAGGAGCCGGACGTTTGCCGTTTTGGAAAAAGGCTCTGCCGAGAACGAGTGCCATGAGACGTTCTGCCTATGGAAAAGCAAATATCTCCATTGCTGTTGTGCCTGTGAATAGGCTGCCAAGGGAAGGTGAAGAGCAGCAACAGCTGTCAGGGCTGGCACCTTCCTTGTGGGACAGATAGCCGGACATTTGCCTTTTCGGAAAGAGGCTCTGCCGAGAACGAGTGCCATGAGATGTCCCATCTGTGGGAAGGCAAAGATCCCCGATGCTGCTGTGCCTGTGAATAGGCTGCCCAGGGAAGGTGAAGAGGAGCAATGCCTGTCAGGGCTGGCACCTTCCTTGTGGGAGAAGGAGCCGGACGTTTCCCGTTTTGGAAAAAGGCTCTGCCGAGAAAGGGCACCAAGAGACCTTGCGTCTCTGGGAAAGCACAGATCCCCAGTGCTGTTGTGCCTGTGAATAGGCTGCCCAGGGAAGGTGAAGAGCAGCAGCAGCTTTCAGGGCTCGCCCCTTCCTGGCGGGAGAAGGAGCCAGACTTTTGCCATTTTGGAAAAAGGCACAGCCGAGAACGGGCACCATGAGACCTTGCGTCTCTGGGAAAGCACAGATCCCCAGTGCTGTTGTGCCTGTGAATAGGCTGCCCAGGGAAGGCGAAGAACAGCAACAGCTGTCAGGGCTGGCCCCTTCCTGGCGGGAGAAGGAGCCGGACGTTTGCTGTTTCGGAAAAAGGCTCTGCCGAGAACGGGCATCATGAGACCTTGCGTCTCTGGGAAAGCACAGATCCCCAGGGCTGTTGTGCCTGTGAATAGGCTGCCCAGGGAAGGTGAAGAGCAACAACAGCAGTCAGGGCTCGCCCCTTCCTGGTGGGAGAAGGAGCCGGACGTTTGCCGTTTCGGAAAAAGGCTCTGCCGAGAACGGGCACCATGAGACCTTGCATCTCTGGGAAAGCACAGATCCCCAGGGCTGTTGTGCCTGTGAATAGGCTGCCCAGGGAAGGTGAAGAGCAGCAACAGCTTTCAGGGCTGGCCCCTTCCTGGTGGGAGAAGGAGCCAGACGTTTGCCGTTTTGGAAAAAGGCACTGCCGACAACGGGCACCATGAGACCTTGCGTCTCTGGGAAAGCACAGATCCCCAGTGCTGTTGTGCCTGTGAATAGGCTGCCCAGGGAAGGTGAAGACCAGCAACAGCAGTCAGGGCTCGCCCCTTCCTGGCGGGAGAAGGAGCCAGACATTTGCCGTTTTGGAAAAAGGCTCTGCCGAGAACGGGCACCATGAGACCTTGTGTCTCTGGGAAAGCACAGATCCCCAGTGCTGTTGTGCCTGTGAATAGGCTACCCAGGGAAGGTGAAGACCAGCAGCAGCTTTCAGGGCTGGCCCCTTCCTTGTGGGAAGAGGAGCCGGACGTTTGCCGTTTTGGAAAAAGGCTCTGCCGAGAACGGGCACCATGAGACCTTGCGTCTCTGGGAAAGCACAGATCCCCAGGGCTGTTGTGCCTGTGAATAGGCTGACCAGGGAAGGTGAAGAGCAGCAACAGCTTTCAGGGCTGGCCGCTTCCTGGTGTGAGGAGGAGCCGGACGTTTGCCGTTTCGGAAAAAGGCTCTGCCGAGAACGGGCACCATGAGACCTTGCATCTCTGGGAAAGCACAGATCCCCAGGGCTGTTGTGCCTGTGAATAGGCTGCCCAGGGAAGGCGAAGTCCAGCAATAACTTTTAGGGCTGGCCCCTTCCTGGCGGGAATAGGAGCCGGACGTTTGCCGTTTCGGAAAAAGGCTCTGCCGAGAACGGGCACCATGAGACCTTGCGTCTCTGGGAAAGCACAGATCCCCAGGGCTGTTGTGCCTGTGAATAGGCTGCCCAGGGAAGGTGAAGAGCAGCAACAGCTGTCAGGGCTGGCCACTTCCTGGTGGGAGGAGGATCCGGACGTTTGCCTTTTCGGAAAAAGGCACTGCCGAGAACGGGCACCATGAGACCTTGCGTCTCTGGGAAAGCACAGATCCCCAGGGCTGTTGTGCCTGTGAATAGGCTGCCCAGGGAAGGTGAAGACCAGCAGCAGCTTTCAGGGCTGGCCCCTTCCTTGTGGGAAGAGGAGCCGGACGTTTCCTGTTTTGGAAAAAGGCTCTGCCGAGAACGGGCACCATGAGACCTTCCGTCTCTGGGAAAGCACAGATCCCCAGTGCTTTTGTGCCTGTGAATAGGCTGCCCAGGGAAGGTAAAGAGCAGCAAAATCTTTCAGGGCTGGCCGCTTCCTGGTGGGAGGAGGAGCCGGACGTTTGCCGTTTCGGAAAAAGGCTCTGCCGAGAACGGGCACCATGAGACCTTGCGTCTCTGGGAAAGCACAGATCCCCAGGGCTGTTGTGCCTGTGAATAGGCTGCCCAGGGAAGGTGAAGAGCAGCAACAGCTGTCAGGGCTGGCCACTTCCTGGTGGGAGGAGGATCCGGACGTTTGCCGTTTCGGAAAAAGGCACTGCCGAGAACGGGCACCATGAGACCTTGCGTCTCTGGGAAAGCACAGATCCCCAGGGCTGTTGTGCCTGTGAATAGGCTGCCCAGGGAAGGTGAAGACCAGCAGCAGCTTTCAGGGCTGGCCCCTTCCTTGTGGGAAGAGGAGCCGGACGTTTCCTGTTTTGGAAAAAGGCTCTGCCGAGAACGGGCACCATGAGACCTTCCGTCTCTGGGAAAGCACAGATCCCCAGTGCTTTTGTGCCTGTGAATAGGCTGCCCAGGGAAGGTAAAGAGCAGCAAAATCTTTCAGGGCTGGCCGCTTCCTGGTGGGAGGAGGAGCCGGACGTTTGCCGTTTCGGAAAAAGGCTCTGCCGAGAACGGGCACCATGAGACCTTGCGTCTCTGGGAAAGCACAGATCCCCAGTGCTGTTGTGCCTGTGAATAGGCTGCCCAGGGAAGGTGAAGAGCAGCAACATCTTTCAGGGCTGGCCGCTTCCTGGTGGGAGGAGGAGCCGGACGTTTGCCGTTTCGGAAAAAGGCTCTGCCGAGAACGGGCACCATGAGACCTTGCGTCTCTGGGAAAGCACAGATCCCCAGTGCTGTTGTGCCTGTGAATAGGCTGCCCAGGGAAGGCGAAGTCCAGCAACAACTTTTAGGGCTGGCCCCTTCGTGGCGGGAATAGGAGCCGGACGTTTGCCGTTTCGGAAAAAGGCTCTGCCGAGAACGGGCACCATGAGACCTTGCGTCTCTGGGAAAGCACAGATCCCCAGGGCTGTTGTGCCTGTGAATAGGCTGCCCAGGGAAGGTGAAGACCAGCAGTAACTTTCAGTTCTGGCCCCTTCCTGGCGGGAGAAGGAGCCAGACGTTTGCCGTTTCAGAAAAAGGCTCTGCCGAGAACGGGCACCATGAGACCTTGCGTCTCTGGGAAAGCACAGATCCCCAGTGCTGTTTTGCCTGTGAATAGGCTGCCCAGGGAAGGTGAAGAGCAGCAACAGCTTTCAGGGCTGGCCGCTTCCTGGTGGGAGGAGGAGCCGGACGTTTGCCGTTTTGGAAAAAGGCTCTGCCGAGAACGAGTGCCATGAGACGTTCTGCCTATGGAAAAGCAAATATCTCCATTGCTGTTGTGCCTGTGAATAGGCTGCCAAGGGAAGGTGAAGAGTAGCAACAGCTGTCAGGGCTGGCACCTTCCTTGTGGGACAGATAGCCGGACATTTGCCTTTTCGGAAAGAGGCTCTGCCGAGAACGAGTGCCATGAGATGTCCCATCTGTGGGAAGGCAAAGATCCCCGATGCTGCTGTGCCTGTGAATAGGCTGCCCAGGGAAGGTGAAGAGCAGCAATGCCTGTCAGGGCTGGCACCTTCCTTGTGGGAGAAGGAGCCGGACGTTTCCCGTTTTGGAAAAAGGCTCTGCCGAGAAAGGGCACCAAGAGACCTTGCGTCTCTGGGAAAGCACAGATCCCCAGTGCTGTTGTGCCTGTGAATAGGCTGCCCAGGGAAGGCGAAGAGCAGCAACAGCTTTCAGGGCTCGCCCCTTCCTGGTGGGAGAAGGAGCCGGACGTTTGCCGTTTCGGAAAAAGGCTCTGCCAAGAACGGGCACCATGAGACATTCCGTCTCTGGGAAAGCACAGAGCCCCAGGGCTGTTGTGCCTGTGAATAGGCTGCCCAGGGAAGGTGAAGAGCAGCAGCAGCTTTCAGGGCTGGCAGCTTCCTGGGGCGAGGAGGAGCCAGACTTTTGCCATTTTGGAAAAAGACACAGCCGAGAACGGGCACCATGAGACCTTGCGTCTCTGGGAAAGCACAGATCCCCAGTGCTGTTGTGCCTGTGAATAGGCTGCCCAGGGAAGGCGAAGAACAGCAACAGCTTTCAGGGCTGGCCCCTTCCTGGCGGGAGAAGGAGCCGGACGTTTGCCGTTTCGGAAAAAGGCTCTGCCGAGAACGGGCACCATGAGACCTTCCGTCTCTGGGAAAGCACAGATCCCCAGGGCTGTTGTGCCTGTGAATAGGCTGCCCAGGGAAGGTGAAGAGCAACAACAGCAGTCAGGGCTCGCCCCTTCCTGGCGGGAGAAGGAGCCGGACGTTTGCCGTTTCGGAAAAAGGCTCTGCCGAGAACGGGCACCATGAGACCTTGCGTCTCTGGGAAAGCACAGATCCCCAGTGCTGTTGTGCCTGTGAATAGGCTGCCCAGGGAAGGCGAAGAGCAGCATCAGCTTTCAGGGCTCGCCCCTTCCTGGTGGGAGAAGGAGCCAGACGTTTGCCGTTTTGGAAAAAGGCACTGCCGAGAACGGGCACCATGAGACCTTGCGTCTCTGGGAAAGCACAGATCCCCAGTGCTGTTGTGCCTGTGAATAGGCTGCCCAGGGAAGGTGAAGACCAGCAACAGCAGTCAGGGCTCGCCCCTTCCTGGCGGGAGAAGGAGCCAGACATTTGCCTTTTCGGAAAAAGGCACTGCCGAGAACGGGCACCATGAGACCTTGCGTCTCTGGGAAAGCACAGATCCCCAGTGCTGTTGTGCCTGTGAATAGGCTACCCAGGGAAGGTGAAGACCAGCAGCAGCTTTCAGGGCTGGCCCCTTCCTTGTGGGAAGAGGAGCCGGACGTTTGCCGTTTCGGAAAAAGGCTCTGCCGAGAACGGGCACCATGAGACCTTGCGTCTCTGGGAAAGCACAGATCCCCAGTGCTGTTGTGCCTGTGAATAGGCTGCCCAGGGAAGGTGAAGAGCAACAACAGCTGTCAGGGCTCGCCCCTTCCTTGTGGGAGAAGGAGCCGGACGTTTGCCGTTTCGGAAAAAGGCTCTGCCGAGAACGGGCACCATGAGACCTTGCGTCTCTGGGAAAGCACAGATCCCCAGTGCTGTTGTGCCTGTGAATATGCTGCCCAGGGAAGGCGAAGACCAGCAACAACTCTCAGGGCTGGCCCCTTCGTGGCGGGAGAAGGAGCCGGACGTTTGCCGTTTCGGAAAAAGGCTCTGCCGAGAACGGGCACCATGAGACCTTGCGTCTCTGGGAAAGCACAGATCCCCAGGGCTGTTGTGCCTGTGAATAGGCTGCCCAGGGAAGGTGAAGAGCAGCAACAGCTGTCAGGGCTGGCCACTTCCTGGTGGGAGGAGGATCCGGACGTTTGCCGTTTCGGAAAAAGGCTCTGCCGAGAACGGGCACCATGAGACCTTGCGTCTCTGGGAAAGCACAGATCCCCAGGGCTGTTGTGCCTGTGAATAGGCTGCCCAGGGAAGGCGAAGTCCAGCAACAACTTTTAGGGCTGGCCCCTTCGTGGCGGGAATAGGAGCCGGACGTTTGCCGTTTCGGAAAAAGGCTCTGCCGAGAACGGGCACCATGAGACCTTGCGTCTCTGGGAAAGCACAGATCCCCAGGGCTGTTGTGCCTGTGAATAGGCTGCCCAGGGAAGGTGAAGACCAGCAGTAACTTTCAGTTCTGGCCCCTTCCTGGCGGGAGAAGGAGCCAGACGTTTGCCGTTTCGGAAAAAGGCTCTGCCGAGAACGAGTGCCATGAGACGTTCTGCCTATGGAAAAGCAAATATCTCCATTGCTGTTGTGCCTGTGAATAGGCTGCCAAGGGAAGGTGAAGAGCAGCAACAGCTGTCAGGGCTGGCACCTTCCTTGTGGGACAGATAGCCGGACATTTGCCTTTTCGGAAAGAGGCTCTGCCGAGAACGAGTGCCATGAGATGTCCCATCTGTGGGAAGGCAAAGATCCCCGATGCTGCTGTGCCTGTGAATAGGCTGCCCAGGGAAGGTGAAGAGCAGCAATGCCTGTCAGGGCTGGCACCTTCCTTGTGGGAGAAGGAGCCGGACGTTTCCCGTTTTGGAAAAAGGCTCTGCCGAGAAAGGGCACCAAGAGACCTTGCGTCTCTGGGAAAGCACAGATCCCCAGGGCTGTTGTGCCTGTGAATAGGCTGCCCAGGGAAGGCGAAGAGCAGCATCAGCTTTCAGGCCTCGCCCCTTCCTGGTGGGAGAAGGAGCCAGACGTTTGCCGTTTTGGAAAAAGGCACTGCCGAGAACGGGCACCATGAGACCTTGCGTCTCTGGGAAAGCACAGATCCCCAGTGCTGTTGTGCCTGTGAATAGGCTGCCCAGGGAAGGTGAAGAGCAACAACAGCTGTCAGGGCTCGCCCCTTCCTTGTGGGAGAAGGAGCCGGACGTTTGCCGTTTCGGAAAAAGGCTCTGCCGAGAACGGGCACCATGAGACCTTGCGTCTCTGGGAAAGCACAGATCCCCAGTGCTGTTGTGCCTGTGAATAGGCTGCCCAGGGAAGGCGAAGACCAGCAAAAACTTTCAGGGCTGGCCCCTTCGTGGCGGGAGAAGGAGCCGGACGTTTGCCGTTTCGGAAAAAGGCTCTGCCGAGAACGGGCACCATGAGACCTTGCGTCTCTGGGAAAGCACAGATCCCCAGGGCTGTTGTGCCTGTGAATAGGCTGCCCAGGGAAGGTGAAGAGCAGCAACAGCTGTCTGGGCTGGCCACGTCCTGGTGGGAGGAGGATCCGGACGTTTGCCTTTTCGGAAAAAGGCACTGCCGAGAACGGGCACCATGAGACCTTGCGTCTCTGGGAAAGCACAGATCCCCAGGGCTGTTGTGCCTGTGAATAGGCTGCCCAGGGAAGGTGAAGACCAGCAGCAGCTTTCAGGGCTGGCCCCTTCCTTGTGGGAAGAGGAGCCGGACGTTTCCTGTTTTGGAAAAAGGCTCTGCCGAGAACGGGCACCATGAGACCTTCCGTCTCTGGGAAAGCACAGATCCCCAGTGCTTTTGTGCCTGTGAATAGGCTGCCCAGGGAAGGTAAAGAGCAGCAAAATCTTTCAGGGCTTGCCGCTTCCTGGTGGGAGGAGGAGCCGGACGTTTTCCGTTTCGGAAAAAGGCTCTGCCGAGAACGGGCACCATGAGACCTTGCGTCTCTGGGAAAGCACAGATCCCCAGTGCTGTTTTGCCTGTGAATAGGCTGCCCAGGGAAGGTGAAGAGCAGCAACAGCTTTCAGGGCTGGCCGCTTCCTGGTGGGAGGAGGAGCCGGACGTTTGCCGTTTTGGAAAAAGGCTCTGCCGAGAACGAGTGCCATGAGACGTTCTGCCTATGGAAAAGCAAACATCTCCATTGCTGTTGTGCCTGTGAATAGGCTGCCAAGGGAAGGTGAAGAGCAGCAACAGCTGTCAGGGCTGGCACCTTCCTTGTGGGACAGATAGCCGGACATTTGCCTTTTCGGAAAGAGGCTCTGCCGAGAACGAGTGCCATGAGATGTCCCATCTGTGGGAAGGCAAAGATCCCCGATGCTGCTGTGCCTGTGAATAGGCTGCCCAGGGAAGGTGAAGAGCAGCAATGCCTGTCAGGGCTGGCACCTTCCTTGTGGGAGAAGGAGCCGGACGTTTCCCGTTTTGGAAAAAGGCTCTGCCGAGAAAGGGCACCAAGAGACCTTGCGTCTCTGGGAAAGCACAGATCCCCAGTGCTGTTGTGCCTGTGAATAGGCTGCCCAGGGAAGGCGAAGAGCAGCAACAGCTTTCAGGGCTCGCCCCTTCCTGGTGGGAGAAGGAGCCGGACGTTTGCCGTTTCGGAAAAAGGCTCTGCCAAGAACGGGCACCATGAGACATTCCGTCTCTGGGAAAGCACAGAGCCCCAGGGCTGTTGTGCCTGTGAATAGGCTGCCCAGGGAATGTGAAGAGCAGCAGCAGCTTTCAGGGCTGGCAGCTTCCTGGGGCGAGGAGGAGCCAGACTTTTGCCATTTTGGAAAAAGGCACAGCCGAGAACGGGCACCATGAGACCTTGCGTCTCTGGGAAAGCACAGATCCCCAGTGCTGTTGTGCCTGTGAATAGGCTGCCCAGGGAAGGCGAAGAACAGCAACAGCTTTCAGGGCTGGCCCCTTCCTGGCGGGAGAAGGAGCCAGACGTTTGCCGTTTCGGAAAAAGGCTCTGCCGAGAACGGGCACCATGAGACCTTCCGTCTCTGGGAAAGCACAGATCCCCAGGGCTGTTGTGCCTGTGAATAGGCTGCCCAGGGAAGGTGAAGAGCAACAACAGCAGTCAGGGCTCGCCCCTTCCTGGTGGGAGAAGGAGCCGGACGTTTGCCGTTTCGGAAAAAGGCTCTGCCGAGAACGGGCACCATGAGACCTTGCGTCTCTGGGAAAGCACAGATCCCCAGGGCTGTTGTGCCTGTGAATAGGCTGCCCAGGGAAGGTGAAGAGCAGCAACAGCTGTCAGGGCTGGCCACTTCCTGGTGGGAGGAGGATCCGGACGTTTGCCTTTTCGGAAAAAGGCACTGCCGAGAACGGGCACCATGAGACATTCCGTCTCTGGGAAAGCACAGAGCCCCAGGGCTGTTGTGCCTGTGAATAGGCTGCCCAGGGAAGGTGAAGACCAGCAGCAGCTTTCAGGGCTCGCCCCTTCCTTGTGGGAAGAGGAGCCGGACGTTTCCTGTTTTGGAAAAAGGCTCTGCCGAGAACGGGCACCATGAGACCTTCCGTCTCTGGGAAAGCACAGATCCCCAGTGCTGTTGTGCCTGTGAATAGGCTGCCCAGGGAAGGTGAAGAGCAGCAACATCTTTCAGGGCTGGCCGCTTCCTGGTGGGAGGAGGAGCCGGACGTTTGCCGTTTCGGAAAAAGGCTCTGCCGAGAACGGGCACCATGAGACCTTGCGTCTCTGGGAAAGCACAGATCCCCAGTGCTGTTGTGCCTGTGAATAGGCTGCCCAGGGAAGGCGAAGTCCAGCAACAACTTTTAGGGCTGGCCCCTTCGTGGCGGGAATAGGAGCCGGACGTTTGCCGTTTCGGAAAAAGGCTCTGCCGAGAACGGGCACCATGAGACCTTGCGTCTCTGGGAAAGCACAGATCCCCAGGGCTGTTGTGCCTGTGAATAGGCTGCCCAGGGAAGGCGAAGTCCAGCAATAACTTTTAGGGCTGGCCCCTTCCTGGCGGGAATAGGAGCCGGACGTTTGCCGTTTCGGAAAAAGGCTCTGCCGAGAACGGGCACCATGAGACCTTGCGTCTCTGGGAAAGCACAGATCCCCAGGGCTGTTGTGCCTGTGAATAGGCTGCCCAGGGAAGGTGAAGAGCAGCAACAGCTGTCAGGGCTGGCCACTTCCTGGTGGGAGGAGGATCCGGACGTTTGCCTTTTCGGAAAAAGGCACTGCCGAGAACGGGCACCATGAGACATTCCGTCTCTGGGAAAGCACAGAGCCCCAGGGCTGTTGTGCCTGTGAATAGGCTGCCCAGGGAAGGTGAAGACCAGCAGCAGCTTTCAGGGCTCGCCCCTTCCTTGTGGGAAGAGGAGCCGGACGTTTCCTGTTTTGGAAAAAGGCTCTGCCGAGAACGGGCACCATGAGACCTTCCGTCTCTGGGAAAGCACAGATCCCCAGTGCTTTTGTGCCTGTGAATAGGCTGCCCAGGGAAGGTAAAGAGCAGAAAAATCTTTCAGGGCTGGCCGCTTCCTGGTGGGAGGAGGAGCCGGACGTTTGCCGTTTCGGAAAAAGGCTCTGCCAAGAACGGGCACCATGAGACCTTGCGTCTCTGGGAAAGCACAGATCCCCAGTGCTGTTGTGCCTGTGAATAGGCTGCCCAGGGAAGGTGAAGAGCAGCAACATCTTTCAGGGCTGGCCGCTTCCTGGTGGGAGGAGGAGCCGGACGTTTGCCGTTTCGGAAAAAGGCTCTGCCGAGAACGGGCACCATGAGACCTTGCGTCTCTGGGAAAGCACAGATCCCCAGGGCTGTTGTGCCTGTGAATAGGCTGCCCAGGGAAGGCGAAGTCCAGCAACAACTTTTAGGGCTGGCCCCTTCGTGGCGGGAATAGGAGCCGGACATTTGCCGTTTCGGAAAAAGGCTCTGCCGAGAACGGGCACCATGAGACCTTGTGTCTCTGGGAAAGCACAGATCCCCAGTGCTGTTTTGCCTGTGAATAGGCTGCCCAGGGAAGGTGAAGAGCAGCAACAGCTTTCAGGGCTGGCCGCTTCCTGGTGGGAGGAGGAGCCGGACGTTTGCCGTTTTGGAAAAAGGCTCTGCCGAGAACGAGTGCCATGAGACGTTCTGCCTATGGAAAAGCAAATATCTCCATTGCTGTTGTGCCTGTGAATAGGCTGCCAAGGGAAGGTGAAGAGCAGCAACAGCTGTCAGGGCTGGCACCTTCCTTGTGGGACAGATAGCCGGACATTTGCCTTTTCGGAAAGAGGCTCTGCCGAGAACGAGTGCCATGAGATGTCCCATCTGTGGGAAGGCAAAGATCCCCGATGCTGCTGTGCCTGTGAATAGGCTGCCCAGGGAAGGTGAAGAGCAGCAATGCCTGTCAGGGCTGGCACCTTCCTTGTGGGAGAAGGAGCCGGACGTTTCCCGTTTTGGAAAAAGGCTCTGCCGAGAAAGGGCACCAAGAGACCTTGCGTCTCTGGGAAAGCACAGATCCCCAGGGCTGTTGTGCCTGTGAATAGGCTGCCCAGGGAAGGTGAAGAGCAGCAGCAGCTTTCAGGGCTCGCCCCTTCCTGGCGGGAGAAGGAGCCAGACTTTTGCCATTTTGGAAAAAGGCACAGCCGAGAACGGGCACCATGAGACCTTGCGTCTCTGGGAAAGCACAGATCCCCAGTGCTGTTGTGCCTGTGAATAGGCTGCCCAGGGAAGGCGAAGAACAGCAACAGCTGTCAGGGCTGGCCCCTTCCTGGCGGGAGAAGGAGCCGGACGTTTGCCGTTTCGGAAAAAGGCTCTGCCGAGAACGGGCATCATGAGACCTTGCGTCTCTGGGAAAGCACAGATCCCCAGGGCTGTTGTGCCTGTGAATAGGCTGCCCAGGGAAGGTGAAGAGCAACAACAGCAGTCAGGGCTCGCCCCTTCCTGGTGGGAGAAGGAGCCGGACGTTTGCCGTTTCGGAAAAAGGCTCTGCCGAGAACGGGCACCATGAGACCTTGCATCTCTGGGAAAGCACAGATCCCCAGGGCTGTTGTGCCTGTGAATAGGCTGCCCAGGGAAGGTGAAGAGCAGCAACAGCTTTCAGGGCTGGCCCCTTCCTGGTGGGAGAAGGAGCCAGACGTTTGCCGTTTTGGAAAAAGGCACTGCCGAGAACGGGCACCATGAGACCTTGCGTCTCTGGGAAAGCACAGATCCCCAGTGCTGTTGTGCCTGTGAATAGGCTGCCCAGGGAAGGTGAAGACCAGCAACAGCAGTCAGGGCTCGCCCCTTCCTGGCGGGAGAAGGAGCCAGACATTTGCCGTTTTGGAAAAAGGCTCTGCCGAGAACGGGCACCATGAGACCTTGTGTCTCTGGGAAAGCACAGATCCCCAGTGCTGTTGTGCCTGTGAATAGGCTACCCAGGGAAGGTGAAGACCAGCAGCAGCTTTCAGGGCTGGCCCCTTCCTTGTGGGAAGAGGAGCCGGACGTTTGCCGTTTTGGAAAAAGGCTCTGCCGAGAACGGGCACCATGAGACCTTGCGTCTCTGGGAAAGCACAGATCCCCAGGGCTGTTGTGCCTGTGAATAGGCTGACCAGGGAAGGTGAAGAGCAGCAACAGCTTTCAGGGCTGGCCGCTTCCTGGTGTGAGGAGGAGCCGGACGTTTGCCGTTTCGGAAAAAGGCTCTGCCGAGAACGGGCACCATGAGACCTTGCATCTCTGGGAAAGCACAGATCCCCAGGGCTGTTGTGCCTGTGAATAGGCTGCCCAGGGAAGGCGAAGTCCAGCAATAACTTTTAGGGCTGGCCCCTTCCTGGCGGGAATAGGAGCCGGACGTTTGCCGTTTCGGAAAAAGGCTCTGCCGAGAACGGGCACCATGAGACCTTGCGTCTCTGGGAAAGCACAGATCCCCAGGGCTGTTGTGCCTGTGAATAGGCTGCCCAGGGAAGGTGAAGAGCAGCAACAGCTGTCAGGGCTGGCCACTTCCTGGTGGGAGGAGGATCCGGACGTTTGCCTTTTCGGAAAAAGGCACTGCCGAGAACGGGCACCATGAGACCTTGCGTCTCTGGGAAAGCACAGATCCCCAGGGCTGTTGTGCCTGTGAATAGGCTGCCCAGGGAAGGTGAAGACCAGCAGCAGCTTTCAGGGCTGGCCGCTTCCTTGTGGGAAGAGGAGCCGGACGTTTCCTGTTTTGGAAAAAGGCTCTGCCGAGAACGGGCACCATGAGACCTTGCGTCTCTGGGAAAGCACAGATCCCCAGTGCTGTTTTGCCTGTGAATAGGCTGCCCAGGGAAGGTGAAGAGCAGCAACAGCTTTCAGGGCTGGCCGCTTCCTGGTGGGAGGAGGAGCCGGACGTTTGCCGTTTTGGAAAAAGGCTCTGCCGAGAACGAGTGCCATGAGACGTTCTGCCTATGGAAAAGCAAATATCTCCATTGCTGTTGTGCCTGTGAATAGGCTGCCAAGGGAAGGTGAAGAGCAGCAACAGCTGTCAGGGCTGGCCGCCTCCTGGTGGGAGGAGGAGCCGGACGTTTGCCGTTTCGGAAAAAGGCTCTGCCGAGAACGGGCACCATGAGACCTTGCGTCTCTGGGAAAGCACAGATCCCCAGTGCTGTTGTGCCTGTGAATAGGCTGCCCAGGGAAGGCGAAGTCCAGCAACAACTTTTAGGGCTGGCCCCTTCGTGGCGGGAATAGGAGCCGGACGTTTGCCGTTTCGGAAAAAGGCTCTGCCGAGAACGGGCACCATGAGACCTTGCGTCTCTGGGAAAGCACAGATCCCCAGGGCTGTTGTGCCTGTGAATAGGCTGCCCAGGGAAGGTGAAGACCAGCAGTAACTTTCAGTTCTGGCCCCTTCCTGGCGGGAGAAGGAGCCAGACGTTTGCCGTTTCAGAAAAAGGCTCTGCCGAGAACGGGCACCATGAGACCTTGCGTCTCTGGGAAAGCACAGATCCCCAGTGCTGTTTTGCCTGTGAATAGGCTGCCCAGGGAAGGTGAAGAGCAGCAACAGCTTTCAGGGCTGGCCGCTTCCTGGTGGGAGGAGGAGCCGGACGTTTGCCGTTTTGGAAAAAGGCTCTGCCGAGAACGAGTGCCATGAGACGTTCTGCCTATGGAAAAGCAAATATCTCCATTGCTGTTGTGCCTGTGAATAGGCTGCCAAGGGAAGGTGAAGAGTAGCAACAGCTGTCAGGGCTGGCACCTTCCTTGTGGGACAGATAGCCGGACATTTGCCTTTTCGGAAAGAGGCTCTGCCGAGAACGAGTGCCATGAGATGTCCCATCTGTGGGAAGGCAAAGATCCCCGATGCTGCTGTGCCTGTGAATAGGCTGCCCAGGGAAGGTGAAGAGCAGCAATGCCTGTCAGGGCTGGCACCTTCCTTGTGGGAGAAGGAGCCGGACGTTTCCCGTTTTGGAAAAAGGCTCTGCCGAGAAAGGGCACCAAGAGACCTTGCGTCTCTGGGAAAGCACAGATCCCCAGTGCTGTTGTGCCTGTGAATAGGCTGCCCAGGGAAGGCGAAGAGCAGCAACAGCTTTCAGGGCTCGCCCCTTCCTGGTGGGAGAAGGAGCCGGACGTTTGCCGTTTCGGAAAAAGGCTCTGCCAAGAACGGGCACCATGAGACATTCCGTCTCTGGGAAAGCACAGAGCCCCAGGGCTGTTGTGCCTGTGAATAGGCTGCCCAGGGAAGGTGAAGAGCAGCAGCAGCTTTCAGGGCTGGCAGCTTCCTGGGGCGAGGAGGAGCCAGACTTTTGCCATTTTGGAAAAAGGCACAGCCGAGAACGGGCACCATGAGACCTTGCGTCTCTGGGAAAGCACAGATCCCCAGTGCTGTTGTGCCTGTGAATAGGCTGCCCAGGGAAGGCGAAGAACAGCAACAGCTTTCAGGGCTGGCCCCTTCCTGGCGGGAGAAGGAGCCGGACGTTTGCCGTTTCGGAAAAAGGCTCTGCCGAGAACGGGCACCATGAGACCTTCCGTCTCTGGGAAAGCACAGATCCCCAGGGCTGTTGTGCCTGTGAATAGGCTGCCCAGGGAAGGTGAAGAGCAACAACAGCAGTCAGGGCTCGCCCCTTCCTGGCGGGAGAAGGAGCCGGACGTTTGCCGTTTCGGAAAAAGGCTCTGCCGAGAACGGGCACCATGAGACCTTGCGTCTCTGGGAAAGCACAGATCCCCAGTGCTGTTGTGCCTGTGAATAGGCTGCCCAGGGAAGGCGAAGAGCAGCATCAGCTTTCAGGGCTCGCCCCTTCCTGGTGGGAGAAGGAGCCAGACGTTTGCCGTTTTGGAAAAAGGCACTGCCGAGAACGGGCACCATGAGACCTTGCGTCTCTGGGAAAGCACAGATCCCCAGTGCTGTTGTGCCTGTGAATAGGCTGCCCAGGGAAGGTGAAGACCAGCAACAGCAGTCAGGGCTCGCCCCTTCCTGGCGGGAGAAGGAGCCAGACATTTGCCTTTTCGGAAAAAGGCACTGCCGAGAACGGGCACCATGAGACCTTGCGTCTCTGGGAAAGCACAGATCCCCAGTGCTGTTGTGCCTGTGAATAGGCTACCCAGGGAAGGTGAAGACCAGCAGCAGCTTTCAGGGCTGGCCCCTTCCTTGTGGGAAGAGGAGCCGGACGTTTGCCGTTTCGGAAAAAGGCTCTGCCGAGAACGGGCACCATGAGACCTTGCGTCTCTGGGAAAGCACAGATCCCCAGTGCTGTTGTGCCTGTGAATAGGCTGCCCAGGGAAGGTGAAGAGCAACAACAGCTGTCAGGGCTCGCCCCTTCCTTGTGGGAGAAGGAGCCGGACGTTTGCCGTTTCGGAAAAAGGCTCTGCCGAGAACGGGCACCATGAGACCTTGCGTCTCTGGGAAAGCACAGATCCCCAGTGCTGTTGTGCCTGTGAATATGCTGCCCAGGGAAGGCGAAGACCAGCAACAACTCTCAGGGCTGGCCCCTTCGTGGCGGGAGAAGGAGCCGGACGTTTGCCGTTTCGGAAAAAGGCTCTGCCGAGAACGGGCACCATGAGACCTTGCGTCTCTGGGAAAGCACAGATCCCCAGGGCTGTTGTGCCTGTGAATAGGCTGCCCAGGGAAGGTGAAGAGCAGCAACAGCTGTCAGGGCTGGCCACTTCCTGGTGGGAGGAGGATCCGGACGTTTGCCGTTTCGGAAAAAGGCTCTGCCGAGAACGGGCACCATGAGACCTTGCGTCTCTGGGAAAGCACAGATCCCCAGGGCTGTTGTGCCTGTGAATAGGCTGCCCAGGGAAGGCGAAGTCCAGCAACAACTTTTAGGGCTGGCCCCTTCGTGGCGGGAATAGGAGCCGGACGTTTGCCGTTTCGGAAAAAGGCTCTGCCGAGAACGGGCACCATGAGACCTTGCGTCTCTGGGAAAGCACAGATCCCCAGGGCTGTTGTGCCTGTGAATAGGCTGCCCAGGGAAGGTGAAGACCAGCAGTAACTTTCAGTTCTGGCCCCTTCCTGGCGGGAGAAGGAGCCAGACGTTTGCCGTTTCGGAAAAAGGCTCTGCCGAGAACGGGCACCATGAGACCTTGCGTCTCTGGGAAAGCACAGATCCCCAGTGCTGTTTTGCCTGTGAATAGGCTGCCCAGGGAAGGTGAAGAGCAGCAACAGCTTTCAGGGCTGGCCGCTTCCTGGTGGGAGGAGGAGCCGGACGTTTGCCGTTTTGGAAAAAGGCTCTGCCGAGAACGAGTGCCATGAGACGTTCTGCCTATGGAAAAGCAAATATCTCCATTGCTGTTGTGCCTGTGAATAGGCTGCCAAGGGAAGGTGAAGAGCAGCAACAGCTGTCAGGGCTGGCACCTTCCTTGTGGGACAGATAGCCGGACATTTGCCTTTTCGGAAAGAGGCTCTGCCGAGAACGAGTGCCATGAGATGTCCCATCTGTGGGAAGGCAAAGATCCCCGATGCTGCTGTGCCTGTGAATAGGCTGCCCAGGGAAGGTGAAGAGCAGCAATGCCTGTCAGGGCTGGCACCTTCCTTGTGGGAGAAGGAGCCGGACGTTTCCCGTTTTGGAAAAAGGCTCTGCCGAGAAAGGGCACCAAGAGACCTTGCGTCTCTGGGAAAGCACAGATCCCCAGGGCTGTTGTGCCTGTGAATAGGCTGCCCAGGGAAGGCGAAGAGCAGCATCAGCTTTCAGGGCTCGCCCCTTCCTGGTGGGAGAAGGAGCCAGACGTTTGCCGTTTTGGAAAAAGGCACTGCCGAGAACGGGCACCATGAGACCTTGCGTCTCTGGGAAAGCACAGATCCCCAGTGCTGTTGTGCCTGTGAATAGGCTGCCCAGGGAAGGTGAAGAGCAACAACAGCTGTCAGGGCTCGCCCCTTCCTTGTGGGAGAAGGAGCCGGACGTTTGCCGTTTCGGAAAAAGGCTCTGCCGAGAACGGGCACCATGAGACCTTGCGTCTCTGGGAAAGCACAGATCCCCAGTGCTGTTGTGCCTGTGAATAGGCTGCCCAGGGAAGGCGAAGACCAGCAAAAACTTTCAGGGCTGGCCCCTTCGTGGCGGGAGAAGGAGCCGGACGTTTGCCGTTTCGGAAAAAGGCTCTGCCGAGAACGGGCACCATGAGACCTTGCGTCTCTGGGAAAGCACAGATCCCCAGGGCTGTTGTGCCTGTGAATAGGCTGCCCAGGGAAGGTGAAGAGCAGCAACAGCTGTCTGGGCTGGCCACGTCCTGGTGGGAGGAGGATCCGGACGTTTGCCTTTTCGGAAAAAGGCACTGCCGAGAACGGGCACCATGAGACCTTGCGTCTCTGGGAAAGCACAGATCCCCAGGGCTGTTGTGCCTGTGAATAGGCTGCCCAGGGAAGGTGAAGACCAGCAGCAGCTTTCAGGGCTGGCCCCTTCCTTGTGGGAAGAGGAGCCGGACGTTTCCTGTTTTGGAAAAAGGCTCTGCCGAGAACGGGCACCATGAGACCTTCCGTCTCTGGGAAAGCACAGATCCCCAGTGCTTTTGTGCCTGTGAATAGGCTGCCCAGGGAAGGTAAAGAGCAGCAAAATCTTTCAGGGCTTGCCGCTTCCTGGTGGGAGGAGGAGCCGGACGTTTTCCGTTTCGGAAAAAGGCTCTGCCGAGAACGGGCACCATGAGACCTTGCGTCTCTGGGAAAGCACAGATCCCCAGTGCTGTTTTGCCTGTGAATAGGCTGCCCAGGGAAGGTGAAGAGCAGCAACAGCTTTCAGGGCTGGCCGCTTCCTGGTGGGAGGAGGAGCCGGACGTTTGCCGTTTTGGAAAAAGGCTCTGCCGAGAACGAGTGCCATGAGACGTTCTGCCTATGGAAAAGCAAATATCTCCATTGCTGTTGTGCCTGTGAATAGGCTGCCAAGGGAAGGTGAAGAGCAGCAACAGCTGTCAGGGCTGGCACCTTCCTTGTGGGACAGATAGCCGGAGATTTGCCTTTTCGGAAAGAGGCTCTGCCGAGAACGAGTGCCATGAGATGTCCCATCTGTGGGAAGGCAAAGATCCCCGATGCTGCTGTGCCTGTGAATAGGCTGCCCAGGGAAGGTGAAGAGCAGCAATGCCTGTCAGGGCTGGCACCTTCCTTGTGGGAGAAGGAGCCGGACGTTTCCCGTTTTGGAAAAAGGCTCTGCCGAGAAAGGGCACCAAGAGACCTTGCGTCTCTGGGAAAGCACAGATCCCCAGTGCTGTTGTGCCTGTGAATAGGCTGCCCAGGGAAGGCGAAGAGCAGCAACAGCTTTCAGGGCTCGCCCCTTCCTGGTGGGAGAAGGAGCCGGACGTTTGCCGTTTCGGAAAAAGGCTCTGCCAAGAACGGGCACCATGAGACATTCCGTCTCTGGGAAAGCACAGAGCCCCAGGGCTGTTGTGCCTGTGAATAGGCTGCCCAGGGAAGGTGAAGAGCAGCAGCAGCTTTCAGGGCTGGCAGCTTCCTGGGGCGAGGAGGAGCCAGACTTTTGCCATTTTGGAAAAAGGCACAGCCGAGAACGGGCACCATGAGACCTTGCGTCTCTGGGAAAGCACAGATCCCCAGTGCTGTTGTGCCTGTGAATAGGCTGCCCAGGGAAGGCGAAGAACAGCAACAGCTTTCAGGGCTGGCCCCTTCCTGGCGGGAGAAGGAGCCAGACGTTTGCCGTTTCGGAAAAAGGCTCTGCCGAGAACGGGCACCATGAGACATTCCGTCTCTGGGAAAGCACAGAGCCCCAGGGCTGTTGTGCCTGTGAATAGGCTGCCCAGGGAAGGTGAAGAGCAACAACAGCAGTCAGGGCTCGCCCCTTCCTGGTGGGAGAAGGAGCCGGACGTTTGCCGTTTCGGAAAAAGGCTCTGCCGAGAACGGGCACCATGAGACCTTGCGTCTCTGGGAAAGCACAGATCCCCAGGGCTGTTGTGCCTGTGAATAGGCTGCCCAGGGAAGGTGAAGAGCAGCAACAGCTGTCTGGGCTGGCCACGTCCTGGTGGGAGGAGGATCCGGACGTTTGCCTTTTCGGAAAAAGGCACTGCCGAGAACGGGCACCATGAGACCTTGCGTCTCTGGGAAAGCACAGATCCCCAGGGCTGTTGTGCCTGTGAATAGGCTGCCCAGGGAAGGTGAAGACCAGCAGCAGCTTTCAGGGCTGGCCCCTTCCTTGTGGGAAGAGGAGCCGGACGTTTCCTGTTTTGGAAAAAGGCTCTGCCGAGAACGGGCACCATGAGACCTTCCGTCTCTGGGAAAGCACAGATCCCCAGTGCTTTTGTGCCTGTGAATAGGCTGCCCAGGGAAGGTAAAGAGCAGCAAAATCTTTCAGGGCTTGCCGCTTCCTGGTGGGAGGAGGAGCCGGACGTTTTCCGTTTCGGAAAAAGGCTCTGCCGAGAACGGGCACCATGAGACCTTGCGTCTCTGGGAAAGCACAGATCCCCAGTGCTGTTTTGCCTGTGAATAGGCTGCCCAGGGAAGGTGAAGAGCAGCAACAGCTTTCAGGGCTGGCCGCTTCCTGGTGGGAGGAGGAGCCGGACGTTTGCCGTTTTGGAAAAAGGCTCTGCCGAGAACGAGTGCCATGAGACGTTCTGCCTATGGAAAAGCAAATATCTCCATTGCTGTTGTGCCTGTGAATAGGCTGCCAAGGGAAGGTGAAGAGCAGCAACAGCTGTCAGGGCTGGCACCTTCCTTGTGGGACAGATAGCCGGACATTTGCCTTTTCGGAAAGAGGCTCTGCCGAGAACGAGTGCCATGAGATGTCCCATCTGTGGGAAGGCAAAGATCCCCGATGCTGCTGTGCCTGTGAATAGGCTGCCCAGGGAAGGTGAAGAGCAGCAATGCCTGTCAGGGCTGGCACCTTCCTTGTGGGAGAAGGAGCCGGACGTTTCCCGTTTTGGAAAAAGGCTCTGCCGAGAAAGGGCACCAAGAGACCTTGCGTCTCTGGGAAAGCACAGATCCCCAGTGCTGTTGTGCCTGTGAATAGGCTGCCCAGGGAAGGCGAAGAGCAGCAACAGCTTTCAGGGCTCGCCCCTTCCTGGTGGGAGAAGGAGCCGGACGTTTGCCGTTTCGGAAAAAGGCTCTGCCAAGAACGGGCACCATGAGACATTCCGTCTCTGGGAAAGCACAGAGCCCCAGGGCTGTTGTGCCTGTGAATAGGCTGCCCAGGGAAGGTGAAGAGCAGCAGCAGCTTTCAGGGCTGGCAGCTTCCTGGGGCGAGGAGGAGCCAGACTTTTGCCATTTTGGAAAAAGGCACAGCCGAGAACGGGCACCATGAGACCTTGCGTCTCTGGGAAAGCACAGATCCCCAGTGCTGTTGTGCCTGTGAATAGGCTGCCCAGGGAAGGCGAAGAACAGCAACAGCTTTCAGGGCTGGCCCCTTCCTGGCGGGAGAAGGAGCCAGACGTTTGCCGTTTCGGAAAAAGGCTCTGCCGAGAACGGGCACCATGAGACCTTCCGTCTCTGGGAAAGCACAGATCCCCAGGGCTGTTGTGCCTGTGAATAGGCTGCCCAGGGAAGGTGAAGAGCAACAACAGCAGTCAGGGCTCGCCCCTTCCTGGTGGGAGAAGGAGCCGGACGTTTGCCGTTTCGGAAAAAGGCTCTGCCGAGAACGGGCACCATGAGACCTTGCATCTCTGGGAAAGCACAGATCCCCAGTGCTGTTGTGCCTGTGAATAGGCTGCCCAGGGAAGGTGAAGAGCAGCAACAGCTTTCAGGGCTGGCCCCTTCCTGGCGGGAGAAGGAGCCAGACGTTTGCCGTTTCGGAAAAAGGCTCTGCCGAGAACGGGCACCATGAGACCTTGCGTCTCTGGGAAAGCACAGATCCCCAGGGCTGTTGTGCCTGTGAATAGGCTGCCCAGGGAAGGCGAAGAGCAGCATCAGCTTTCAGGGCTCGCCCCTTCCTGGTGGGAGAAGGAGCCAGACGTTTGCCGTTTTGGAAAAAGGCACTGCCGAGAACGGGCACCATGAGACCTTGCGTCTCTGGGAAAGCACAGATCCCCAGTGCTGTTGTGCCTGTGAATAGGCTGCCCAGGGAAGGTGAAGACCAGCAACAGCAGTCAGGGCTGGCCCCTTCCTTGTGGGAAGAGGAGCCGGACGTTTGCCGTTTCGGAAAAAGGCTCTGCCGAGAACGGGCACCATGAGACCTTGCGTCTCTGGGAAAGCACAGATCCCCAGGGCTGTTGTGCCTGTGAATAGGCTGCCCAGGGAAGGTGAAGACCAGCAGCAGCTTTCAGTTCTGGCCCCTTCCTTGTTGGAAGAGGAGCCGGACGTTTGCCTTTTTGGAAAAAGGCTCTGCCGAGAACGAGTGCCATGAGACGTTCTGCCTATGGAAAAGCAAATATCTCCATTGCTGTTGTGCCTGTGAATAGGCTGCCAAGGGAAGGTGAAGAGCAGCAACAGCTGTCAGGGCTGGCACCTTCCTTGTGGGACAGATAGCCGGACGTTTGCCTTTTCGGAAAGAGGCTCTGCCGAGAACGAGTGCCATGAGATGTCCCATCTGTGGGAAGGCAAAGATCCCCGATGCTGCTGTGCCTGTGAATAGGCTGCCCAGGGAAGGTGAAGAGCAGCAATGCCTGTCAGGGCTGGCACCTTCCTTGTGGGAGAAGGAGCCGGACGTTTCCCGTTTTGGAAAAAGGCTCTGCCGAGAAAGGGCACCAAGAGACCTTGCGTCTCTGGGAAAGCACAGATCCCCAGTGCTGTTGTGCCTGTGAATAGGCTGCCCAGGGAATGTGAAGAGCAGCAACAGCTTTCAGGGCTGGCCCCTTCCTGGCGGGAGAAGGAGCCAGACGTTTGCCGTTTCGGAAAAAGGCTCTGCCGAGAACGGGCACCATGAGACATTCCGTCTCTGGGAAAGCACAGAGCCCCAGGGCTGTTGTGCCTGTGAATAGGCTGCCCAGGGAAGGTGAAGAGCAGCAGCAGCTTTCAGGGCTCGCCCCTTCCTGGCGGGAGAAGGAGCCAGACTTTTGCCATTTTGGAAAAAGGCACTGCCGAGAACGGGCACCATGAGACCTTGCGTCTCTGGGAAAGCACAGATCCCCAGGGCTGTTGTGCCTGTGAATAGGCTGCCCAGGGAAGGCGAAGAACAGCAACAGCTTTCAGGGCTGGCCCCTTCCTGGCGGGAGAAGGAGCCGGACGTTTGCTGTTTCGGAAAAAGGCTCTGCCGAGAACGGGCACCATGAGACCTTGCGTCTCTGGGAAAGCACAGATCCCCAGTGCTGTTGTGCCTGTGAATAGGCTGCCCAGGGAAGGTGAAGAGCAGCAATAGCTTTCAGGGCTGGCCCCTTCCTGGCGGGAGAAGGAGCCAGACGTTTCCCGTTTCGGAAAAAGGCTCTGCCGAGAACGGGCACCATGAGACCTTGCGTCTCTGGGAAAGCACAGATCCCCAGGGCTGTTGTGCCTGTGAATAGGCTGCCCAGGGAAGGTGAAGACCAGCAGCAGCTTTCAGGGCTGGCCCCTTCCTTGTGGGAAGAGGAGCCGGACGTTTCCTGTTTTGGAAAAAGGCTCTGCCGAGAACGGGCACCATGAGACCTTCCGTCTCTGGGAAAGCACAGATCCCCAGTGCTTTTGTGCCTGTGAATAGGCTGCCCAGGGAAGGTAAAGAGCAGCAAAATCTTTCAGGGCTGGCCGCTTCCTGGTGGGAGGAGGAGCCGGACGTTTTCCGTTTCGGAAAAAGGCTCTGCCGAGAACGGGCACCATGAGACCTTCCGTCTCTGGGAAAGCACAGATCCCCAGTGCTGTTGTGCCTGTGAATAGGCTGCCCAGGGAAGGTGAAGAGCAGCAACATCTTTCAGGGCTGGCCGCTTCCTGGTGGGAGGAGGAGCCGGACGTTTGCCGTTTCGGAAAAAGGCTCTGCCGAGAACGGGCACCATGAGACCTTGCGTCTCTGGGAAAGCACAGATCCCCAGGGCTGTTGTGCCTGTGAATAGGCTGCCCAGGGAAGGCGAAGTCCAGCAACAACTTTCAGTTCTGGCTCCTTCCTGGCGGGAGAAGGAGCCAGACGTTTGCCGTTTCGGAAAAAGGCTCTGCCGAGAACGGGCACCATGAGACCTTGCGTCTCTGGGAAAGCACAGATCCCCAGTGCTGTTTTGCCTGTGAATAGGCTGCCCAGGGAAGGTGAAGAGCAGCAACAGCTTTCAGGGCTGGCCGCTTCCTGGTGGGAGGAGGAGCCGGACGTTTGCCGTTTTGGAAAAAGGCTCTGCCGAGAACGAGTGCCATGAGACGTTCTGCCTATGGAAAAGCAAATATCTCCATTGCTGTTGTGCCTGTGAATAGGCTGCCAAGGGAAGGTGAAGAGCAGCAACAGCTGTCAGGGCTGGCACCTTCCTTGTGGGACAGATAGCCGGACATTTGCCTTTTCGGAAAGAGGCTCTGCCGAGAACGAGTGCCATGAGATGTCCCATCTGTGGGAAGGCAAAGATCCCCGATGCTGCTGTGCCTGTGAATAGGCTGCCCAGGGAAGGTGAAGAGCAGCAATGCCTGTCAGGGCTGGCACCTTCCTTGTGGGAGAAGGAGCCGGACGTTTCCCGTTTTGGAAAAAGGCTCTGCCGAGAAAGGGCACCAAGAGACCTTGCGTCTCTGGGAAAGCACAGATCCCCAGTGCTGTTGTGCCTGTGAATAGGCTGCCCAGGGAAGGCGAAGAGCAGCAACAGCTTTCAGGGCTCGCCCCTTCCTGGTGGGAGAAGGAGCCGGACGTTTGCCGTTTCGGAAAAAGGCTCTGCCAAGAACGGGCACCATGAGACATTCCGTCTCTGGGAAAGCACAGAGCCCCAGGGCTGTTGTGCCTGTGAATAGGCTGCCCAGGGAAGGTGAAGAGCAGCAGCAGCTTTCAGGGCTGGCAGCTTCCTGGGGCGAGGAGGAGCCAGACTTTTGCCATTTTGGAAAAAGGCACAGCCGAGAACGGGCACCATGAGACCTTGCGTCTCTGGGAAAGCACAGATCCCCAGTGCTGTTGTGCCTGTGAATAGGCTGCCCAGGGAAGGCGAAGAACAGCAACAGCTTTCAGGGCTGGCCCCTTCGTGGCGGGAGAAGGAGCCAGACGTTTGCCGTTTCGGAAAAAGGCTCTGCCGAGAACGGGCACCATGAGACCTTCCGTCTCTGGGAAAGCACAGATCCCCAGGGCTGTTGTGCCTGTGAATAGGCTGCCCAGGGAAGGTGAAGAGCAACAACAGCAGTCAGGGCTCGCCCCTTCCTGGTGGGAGAAGGAGCCGGACGTTTGCCGTTTCGGAAAAAGGCTCTGCCGAGAACGGGCACCATGAGACCTTGCATCTCTGGGAAAGCACAGATCCCCAGTGCTGTTGTGCCTGTGAATAGGCTGCCCAGGGAAGGTGAAGAGCAGCAACAGCTTTCAGGGCTGGCCCCTTCCTGGCGGGAGAAGGAGCCAGACGTTTCCCGTTTCGGAAAAAGGCTCTGCCGAGAACGGGCACCATGAGACCTTGCGTCTCTGGGAAAGCACAGATCCCCAGGGCTGTTGTGCCTGTGAATAGGCTGCCCAGGGAAGGCGAAGAGCAGCATCAGCTTTCAGGGCTCGCCCCTTCCTGGTGGGAGAAGGAGCCAGACGTTTGCCGTTTTGGAAAAAGGCACTGCCGAGAACGGGCACCATGACACCTTGCGTCTCTGGGAAAGCACAGATCCCCAGTGCTGTTGTGCCTGTGAATAGGCTGCCCAGGGAAGGTGAAGACCAGCAACAGCAGTCAGGGCTGGCCCCTTCCTTGTGGGAAGAGGAGCCGGACGTTTGCCGTTTCGGAAAAAGGCTCTGCCGAGAACGGGCACCATGAGACCTTGCGTCTCTGGGAAAGCACAGATCCCCAGGGCTGTTGTGCCTGTGAATAGGCTGCCCAGGGAAGGTGAAGACCAGCAGCAGCTTTCAGTTCTGGCCCCTTCCTTGTTGGAAGAGGAGCCGGACGTTTGCCTTTTTGGAAAAAGGCTCTGCCGAGAACGAGTGCCATGAGACGTTCTGCCTATGGAAAAGCAAATATCTCCATTGCTGTTGTGCCTGTGAATAGGCTGCCAAGGGAAGGTGAAGAGCAGCAACAGCTGTCAGGGCTGGCACCTTCCTTGTGGGACAGATAGCCGGACGTTTGCCTTTTCGGAAAGAGGCTCTGCCGAGAACGAGTGCCATGAGATGTCCCATCTGTGGGAAGGCAAAGATCCCCGATGCTGCTGTGCCTGTGAATAGGCTGCCCAGGGAAGGTGAAGAGCAGCAATGCCTGTCAGGGCTGGCACCTTCCTTGTGGGAGAAGGAGCCGGACGTTTCCCGTTTTGGAAAAAGGCTCTGCCGAGAAAGGGCACCAAGAGACCTTGCGTCTCTGGGAAAGCACAGATCCCCAGTGCTGTTGTGCCTGTGAATAGGCTGCCCAGGGAATGTGAAGAGCAGCAACAGCTTTCAGGGCTGGCCCCTTCCTGGCGGGAGAAGGAGCCAGACGTTTGCCGTTTCGGAAAAAGGCTCTGCCGAGAACGGGCACCATGAGACATTCCGTCTCTGGGAAAGCACAGAGCCCCAGGGCTGTTGTGCCTGTGAATAGGCTGCCCAGGGAAGGTGAAGAGCAGCAGCAGCTTTCAGGGCTCGCCCCTTCCTGGCGGGAGAAGGAGCCAGACTTTTGCCATTTTGGAAAAAGGCACTGCCGAGAACGGGCACCATGAGACCTTGCGTCTCTGGGAAAGCACAGATCCCCAGGGCTGTTGTGCCTGTGAATAGGCTGCCCAGGGAAGGCGAAGAACAGCAACAGCTTTCAGGGCTGGCCCCTTCCTGGCGGGAGAAGGAGCCGGACGTTTGCCGTTTCGGAAAAAGGCTCTGCCGAGAACGGGCACCATGAGACCTTGCGTCTCTGGGAAAGCACAGATCCCCAGTGCTGTTGTGCCTGTGAATAGGCTGCCCAGGGAAGGTGAAGAGCAACAACAGCAGTCAGGGCTCGCCCCTTCCTGGTGGGAGAAGGAGCCGGACGTTTGCCGTTTCGGAAAAAGGCTCTGCCGAGAACGGGCACCATGAGACCTTGCATCTCTGGGAAAGCACAGATCCCCAGTGCTGTTGTGCCTGTGAATAGGCTGCCCAGGGAAGGTGAAGAGCAGCAATAGCTTTCAGGGCGGGCCCCTTCCTGGCGGGAGAAGGAGCCAGACGTTTCCCGTTTCGGAAAAAGGCTCTGCTGAGAACGGGCACCATGAGACCTTGCGTCTCTGGGAAAGCACAGATCCCCAGGGCTGTTGTGCCTGTGAATAGGCTGCCCAGGGAAGGTGAAGACCAGCAGCAGCTTTCAGGGCTGGCCCCTTCCTTGTGGGAAGAGGAGCCGGACGTTTCCTGTTTTGGAAAAAGGCTCTGCCGAGAACGGGCACCATGAGACCTTCCGTCTCTGGGAAAGCACAGATCCCCAGTGCTTTTGTGCCTGTGAATAGGCTGCCCAGGGAAGGTAAAGAGCAGCAAAATCTTTCAGGGCTGGCCGCTTCCTGGTGGGAGGAGGAGCCGGACGTTTTCCGTTTCGGAAAAAGGCTCTGCCGAGAACGGGCACCATGAGACCTTGCGTCTCTGGGAAAGCACAGATCCCCAGTGCTGTTGTGCCTGTGAATAGGCTGCCCAGGGAAGGTGAAGAGCAGCAACATCTTTCAGGGCTGGCCGCTTCCTGGTGGGAGGAGGAGCCGGACGTTTGCCGTTTCGGAAAAAGGCTCTGCCGAGAACGGGCACCATGAGACCTTGCGTCTCTGGGAAAGCACAGATCCCCAGGGCTGTTGTGCCTGTGAATAGGCTGCCCAGGGAAGGCGAAGTCCAGCAACAACTTTCAGTTCTGGCTCCTTCCTGGCGGGAGAAGGAGCCAGACGTTTGCCGTTTCGGAAAAAGGCTCTGCCGAGAACGGGCACCATGAGACCTTGCGTCTCTGGGAAAGCACAGATCCCCAGTGCTGTTTTGCCTGTGAATAGGCTGCCCAGGGAAGGTGAAGAGCAGCAACAGCTTTCAGGGCTGGCCGCTTCCTGGTGGGAGGAGGAGCCGGACGTTTGCCGTTTTGGAAAAAGGCTCTGCCGAGAACGAGTGCCATGAGACGTTCTGCCTATGGAAAAGCAAATATCTCCATTGCTGTTGTGCCTGTGAATAGGCTGCCAAGGGAAGGTGAAGAGCAGCAACAGCTGTCAGGGCTGGCACCTTCCTTGTGGGACAGATAGCCGGACATTTGCCTTTTCGGAAAGAGGCTCTGCCGAGAACGAGTGCCATGAGATGTCCCATCTGTGGGAAGGCAAAGATCCCCGATGCTGCTGTGCCTGTGAATAGGCTGCCCAGGGAAGGTGAAGAGCAGCAATGCCTGTCAGGGCTGGCACCTTCCTTGTGGGAGAAGGAGCCGGACGTTTCCCGTTTTGGAAAAAGGCTCTGCCGAGAAAGGGCACCAAGAGACCTTGCGTCTCTGGGAAAGCACAGATCCCCAGTGCTGTTGTGCCTGTGAATAGGCTGCCCAGGGAAGGCGAAGAGCAGCAACAGCTTTCAGGGCTCGCCCCTTCCTGGTGGGAGAAGGAGCCGGACGTTTGCCGTTTCGGAAAAAGGCTCTGCCAAGAACGGGCACCATGAGACATTCCGTCTCTGGGAAAGCACAGAGCCCCAGGGCTGTTGTGCCTGTGAATAGGCTGCCCAGGGAAGGTGAAGAGCAGCAGCAGCTTTCAGGGCTGGCAGCTTCCTGGGGCGAGGAGGAGCCAGACTTTTGCGATTTTGGAAAAAGGCACAGCCGAGAACGGGCACCATGAGACCTTGCGTCTCTGGGAAAGCACAGATCCCCAGTGCTGTTGTGCCTGTGAATAGGCTGCCCAGGGAAGGCGAAGAACAGCAACAGCTTTCAGGGCTGGCCCCTTCCTGGCGGGAGAAGGAGCCAGACGTTTGCCGTTTCGGAAAAAGGCTCTGCCGAGAACGGGCACCATGAGACCTTCCGTCTCTGGGAAAGCACAGATCCCCAGGGCTGTTGTGCCTGTGAATAGGCTGCCCAGGGAAGGTGAAGAGCAACAACAGCAGTCAGGGCTCGCCCCTTCCTGGTGGGAGAAGGAGCCGGACGTTTGCCGTTTCGGAAAAAGGCTCTGCCGAGAACGGGCACCATGAGACCTTGCATCTCTGGGAAAGCACAGATCCCCAGTGCTGTTGTGCCTGTGAATAGGCTGCCCAGGGAAGGTGAAGAGCAGCAACAGCTTTCAGGGCTGGCCCCTTCCTGGCGGGAGAAGGAGCCAGACGTTTGCCGTTTCGGAAAAAGGCTCTGCCGAGAACGGGCACCATGAGACCTTGCGTCTCTGGGAAAGCACAGATCCCCAGGGCTGTTGTGCCTGTGAATAGGCTGCCCAGGGAAGGCGAAGAGCAGCATCAGCTTTCAGGGCTCGCCCCTTCCTGGTGGGAGAAGGAGCCAGACGTTTGCCGTTTTGGAAAAAGGCACTGCCGAGAACGGGCACCATGAGACCTTGCGTCTCTGGGAAAGCACAGATCCCCAGTGCTGTTGTGCCTGTGAATAGGCTGCCCAGGGAAGGTGAAGACCAGCAACAGCAGTCAGGGCTGGCCCCTTCCTTGTGGGAAGAGGAGCCGGACGTTTGCCGTTTCGGAAAAAGGCTCTGCCGAGAACGGGCACCATGAGACCTTGCGTCTCTGGGAAAGCACAGATCCCCAGGGCTGTTGTGCCTGTGAATAGGCTGCCCAGGGAAGGTGAAGACCAGCAGCAGCTTTCAGTTCTGGCCCCTTCCTTGTTGGAAGAGGAGCCGGACGTTTGCCTTTTTGGAAAAAGGCTCTGCCGAGAACGAGTGCCATGAGACGTTCTGCCTATGGAAAAGCAAATATCTCCATTGCTGTTGTGCCTGTGAATAGGCTGCCAAGGGAAGGTGAAGAGCAGCAACAGCTGTCAGGGCTGGCACCTTCCTTGTGGGACAGATAGCCGGACGTTTGCCTTTTCGGAAAGAGGCTCTGCCGAGAACGAGTGCCATGAGATGTCCCATCTGTGGGAAGGCAAAGATCCCCGATGCTGCTGTGCCTGTGAATAGGCTGCCCAGGGAAGGTGAAGAGCAGCAATGCCTGTCAGGGCTGGCACCTTCCTTGTGGGAGAAGGAGCCGGACGTTTCCCGTTTTGGAAAAAGGCTCTGCCGAGAAAGGGCACCAAGAGACCTTGCGTCTCTGGGAAAGCACAGATCCCCAGTGCTGTTGTGCCTGTGAATAGGCTGCCCAGGGAATGTGAAGAGCAGCAACAGCTTTCAGGGCTGGCCCCTTCCTGGCGGGAGAAGGAGCCAGACGTTTGCCGTTTCGGAAAAAGGCTCTGCCGAGAACGGGCACCATGAGACATTCCGTCTCTGGGAAAGCACAGAGCCCCAGGGCTGTTGTGCCTGTGAATAGGCTGCCCAGGGAAGGTGAAGAGCAGCAGCAGCTTTCAGGGCTCGCCCCTTCCTGGCGGGAGAAGGAGCCAGACTTTTGCCATTTTGGAAAAAGGCACTGCCGAGAACGGGCACCATGAGACCTTGCGTCTCTGGGAAAGCACAGATCCCCAGGGCTGTTGTGCCTGTGAATAGGCTGCCCAGGGAAGGCGAAGAACAGCAACAGCTTTCAGGGCTGGCCCCTTCCTGGCGGGAGAAGGAGCCGGACGTTTGCCGTTTCGGAAAAAGGCTCTGCCGAGAACGGGCACCATGAGACCTTGCGTCTCTGGGAAAGCACAGATCCCCAGTGCTGTTGTGCCTGTGAATAGGCTGCCCAGGGAAGGTGAAGAGCAACAACAGCAGTCAGGGCTCGCCCCTTCCTGGTGGGAGAAGGAGCCGGACGTTTGCCGTTTCGGAAAAAGGCTCTGCCGAGAACGGGCACCATGAGACCTTGCATCTCTGGGAAAGCACAGATCCCCAGTGCTGTTGTGCCTGTGAATAGGCTGCCCAGGGAAGGTGAAGAGCAGCAATAGCTTTCAGGGCGGGCCCCTTCCTGGCGGGAGAAGGAGCCAGACGTTTCCCGTTTCGGAAAAAGGCTCTGCCGAGAACGGGCACCATGAGACCTTGCGTCTCTGGGAAAGCACAGATCCCCAGGGCTGTTGTGCCTGTGAATAGGCTGCCCAGGGAAGGTGAAGACCAGCAGCAGCTTTCAGGGCTGGCCCCTTCCTTGTGGGAAGAGGAGCCGGACGTTTCCTGTTTTGGAAAAAGGCTCTGCCGAGAACGGGCACCATGAGACCTTCCGTCTCTGGGAAAGCACAGATCCCCAGTGCTTTTGTGCCTGTGAATAGGCTGCCCAGGGAAGGTAAAGAGCAGCAAAATCTTTCAGGGCTGGCCGCTTCCTGGTGGGAGGAGGAGCCGGACGTTTTCCGTTTCGGAAAAAGGCTCTGCCGAGAACGGGCACCATGAGACCTTGCGTCTCTGGGAAAGCACAGATCCCCAGTGCTGTTGTGCCTGTGAATAGGCTGCCCAGGGAAGGTGAAGAGCAGCAACATCTTTCAGGGCTGGCCGCTTCCTGGTGGGAGGAGGAGCCGGACGTTTGCCGTTTCGGAAAAAGGCTCTGCCGAGAACGGGCACCATGAGACCTTGCGTCTCTGGGAAAGCACAGATCCCCAGGGCTGTTGTGCCTGTGAATAGGCTGCCCAGGGAAGGCGAAGTCCAGCAACAACTTTCAGTTCTGGCTCCTTCCTGGCGGGAGAAGGAGCCAGACGTTTGCCGTTTCGGAAAAAGGCTCTGCCGAGAACGGGCACCATGAGACCTTGCGTCTCTGGGAAAGCACAGATCCCCAGTGCTGTTTTGCCTGTGAATAGGCTGCCCAGGGAAGGTGAAGAGCAGCAACAGCTTTCAGGGCTGGCCGCTTCCTGGTGGGAGGAGGAGCCGGACGTTTGCCGTTTTGGAAAAAGGCTCTGCCGAGAACGAGTGCCATGAGACGTTCTGCCTATGGAAAAGCAAATATCTCCATTGCTGTTGTGCCTGTGAATAGGCTGCCAAGGGAAGGTGAAGAGCAGCAACAGCTGTCAGGGCTGGCACCTTCCTTGTGGGACAGATAGCCGGACATTTGCCTTTTCGGAAAGAGGCTCTGCCGAGAACGAGTGCCATGAGATGTCCCATCTGTGGGAAGGCAAAGATCCCCGATGCTGCTGTGCCTGTGAATAGGCTGCCCAGGGAAGGTGAAGAGCAGCAATGCCTGTCAGGGCTGGCACCTTCCTTGTGGGAGAAGGAGCCGGACGTTTCCCGTTTTGGAAAAAGGCTCTGCCGAGAAAGGGCACCAAGAGACCTTGCGTCTCTGGGAAAGCACAGATCCCCAGTGCTGTTGTGCCTGTGAATAGGCTGCCCAGGGAAGGCGAAGAGCAGCAACAGCTTTCAGGGCTCGCCCCTTCCTGGTGGGAGAAGGAGCCGGACGTTTGCCGTTTCGGAAAAAGGCTCTGCCAAGAACGGGCACCATGAGACATTCCGTCTCTGGGAAAGCACAGAGCCCCAGGGCTGTTGTGCCTGTGAATAGGCTGCCCAGGGAAGGTGAAGAGCAGCAGCAGCTTTCAGGGCTGGCAGCTTCCTGGGGCGAGGAGGAGCCAGACTTTTGCCATTTTGGAAAAAGGCACAGCCGAGAACGGGCACCATGAGACCTTGCGTCTCTGGGAAAGCACAGATCCCCAGTGCTGTTGTGCCTGTGAATAGGCTGCCCAGGGAAGGCGAAGAACAGCAACAGCTTTCAGGGCTGGCCCCTTCCTGGCGGGAGAAGGAGCCAGACGTTTGCCGTTTCGGAAAAAGGCTCTGCCGAGAACGGGCACCATGAGACCTTCCGTCTCTGGGAAAGCACAGATCCCCAGGGCTGTTGTGCCTGTGAATAGGCTGCCCAGGGAAGGTGAAGAGCAACAACAGCAGTCAGGGCTCGCCCCTTCCTGGTGGGAGAAGGAGCCGGACGTTTGCCGTTTCGGAAAAAGGCTCTGCCGAGAACGGGCACCATGAGACCTTGCATCTCTGGGAAAGCACAGATCCCCAGTGCTGTTGTGCCTGTGAATAGGCTGCCCAGGGAAGGTGAAGAGCAGCAACAGCTTTCAGGGCTGGCCCCTTCCTGGCGGGAGAAGGAGCCAGACGTTTGCCGTTTCGGAAAAAGGCTCTGCCGAGAACGGGCACCATGAGACCTTGCGTCTCTGGGAAAGCACAGATCCCCAGGGCTGTTGTGCCTGTGAATAGGCTGCCCAGGGAAGGCGAAGAGCAGCATCAGCTTTCAGGGCTCGCCCCTTCCTGGTGGGAGAAGGAGCCAGACGTTTGCCGTTTTGGAAAAAGGCACTGCCGAGAACGGGCACCATGAGACCTTGCGTCTCTGGGAAAGCACAGATCCCCAGTGCTGTTGTGCCTGTGAATAGGCTGCCCAGGGAAGGTGAAGACCAGCAACAGCAGTCAGGGCTGGCCCCTTCCTTGTGGGAAGAGGAGCCGGACGTTTGCCGTTTCGGAAAAAGGCTCTGCCGAGAACGGGCACCATGAGACCTTGCGTCTCTGGGAAAGCACAGATCCCCAGGGCTGTTGTGCCTGTGAATAGGCTGCCCAGGGAAGGTGAAGACCAGCAGCAGCTTTCAGTTCTGGCCCCTTCCTTGTTGGAAGAGGAGCCGGACGTTTGCCTTTTTGGAAAAAGGCTCTGCCGAGAACGAGTGCCATGAGACGTTCTGCCTATGGAAAAGCAAATATCTCCATTGCTGTTGTGCCTGTGAATAGGCTGCCAAGGGAAGGTGAAGAGCAGCAACAGCTGTCAGGGCTGGCACCTTCCTTGTGGGACAGATAGCCGGACGTTTGCCTTTTCGGAAAGAGGCTCTGCCGAGAACGAGTGCCATGAGATGTCCCATCTGTGGGAAGGCAAAGATCCCCGATGCTGCTGTGCCTGTGAATAGGCTGCCCAGGGAAGGTGAAGAGCAGCAATGCCTGTCAGGGCTGGCACCTTCCTTGTGGGAGAAGGAGCCGGACGTTTCCCGTTTTGGAAAAAGGCTCTGCCGAGAAAGGGCACCAAGAGACCTTGCGTCTCTGGGAAAGCACAGATCCCCAGTGCTGTTGTGCCTGTGAATAGGCTGCCCAGGGAATGTGAAGAGCAGCAACAGCTTTCAGGGCTGGCCCCTTCCTGGCGGGAGAAGGAGCCAGACGTTTGCCGTTTCGGAAAAAGGCTCTGCCGAGAACGGGCACCATGAGACATTCCGTCTCTGGGAAAGCACAGAGCCCCAGGGCTGTTGTGCCTGTGAATAGGCTGCCCAGGGAAGGTGAAGAGCAGCAGCAGCTTTCAGGGCTCGCCCCTTCCTGGTGGGAGAAGGAGCCAGACTTTTGCCGTTTTGGAAAAAGGCACTGCCGAGAACGGGCACCATGAGACCTTGCGTCTCTGGGAAAGCACAGATCCCCAGTGCTGTTGTGCCTGTGAATAGGCTGCCCAGGGAAGGCGAAGAACAGCAACAGCTTTCAGGGCTGGCCCCTTCCTGGCGGGAGAAGGAGCCGGACGTTTGCCGTTTCGGAAAAAGGCTCTGCCGAGAACGGGCACCATGAGACCTTGCGTCTCTGGGAAAGCACAGATCCCCAGTGCTGTTGTGCCTGTGAATAGGCTGCCCAGGGAAGGTGAAGAGCAACAACAGCAGTCAGGGCTCGCCCCTTCCTGGTGGGAGAAGGAGCCGGACGTTTGCCGTTTCGGAAAAAGGCTCTGCCGAGAACGGGCACCATGAGACCTTGCATCTCTGGGAAAGCACAGATCCCCAGTGCTGTTGTGCCTGTGAATAGGCTGCCCAGGGAAGGTGAAGAGCAGCAATAGCTTTCAGGGCTGGCCCCTTCCTGGCGGGAGAAGGAGCCAGACGTTTCCCGTTTCGGAAAAAGGCTCTGCCGAGAACGGGCACCATGAGACCTTGCGTCTCTGGGAAAGCACAGATCCCCAGGGCTGTTGTGCCTGTGAATAGGCTGCCCAGGGAAGGTGAAGACCAGCAGCAGCTTTCAGGGCTGGCCCCTTCCTTGTGGGAAGAGGAGCCGGACGTTTCCTGTTTTGGAAAAAGGCTCTGCCGAGAACGGGCACCATGAGACCTTCCGTCTCTGGGAAAGCACAGATCCCCAGTGCTTTTGTGCCTGTGAATAGGCTGCCCAGGGAAGGTAAAGAGCAGCAAAATCTTTCAGGGCTGGCCGCTTCCTGGTGGGAGGAGGAGCCGGACGTTTTCCGTTTCGGAAAAAGGCTCTGCCGAGAACGGGCACCATGAGACCTTGCGTCTCTGGGAAAGCACAGATCCCCAGTGCTGTTGTGCCTGTGAATAGGCTGCCCAGGGAAGGTGAAGAGCAGCAACATCTTTCAGGGCTGGCCGCTTCCTGGTGGGAGGAGGAGCCGGACGTTTGCCGTTTCGGAAAAAGGCTCTGCCGAGAACGGGCACCATGAGACCTTGCGTCTCTGGGAAAGCACAGATCCCCAGGGCTGTTGTGCCTGTGAATAGGCTGCCCAGGGAAGGCGAAGTCCAGCAACAACTTTCAGTTCTGGCTCCTTCCTGGCGGGAGAAGGAGCCAGACGTTTGCCGTTTCGGAAAAAGGCTCTGCCGAGAACGGGCACCATGAGACCTTGCGTCTCTGGGAAAGCACAGATCCCCAGTGCTGTTTTGCCTGTGAATAGGCTGCCCAGGGAAGGTGAAGAGCAGCAACAGCTTTCAGGGCTGGCCGCTTCCTGGTGGGAGGAGGAGCCGGACGTTTGCCGTTTTGGAAAAAGGCTCTGCCGAGAACGAGTGCCATGAGACGTTCTGCCTATGGAAAAGCAAATATCTCCATTGCTGTTGTGCCTGTGAATAGGCTGCCAAGGGAAGGTGAAGAGCAGCAACAGCTGTCAGGGCTGGCACCTTCCTTGTGGGACAGATAGCCGGACATTTGCCTTTTCGGAAAGAGGCTCTGCCGAGAACGAGTGCCATGAGATGTCCCATCTGTGGGAAGGCAAAGATCCCCGATGCTGCTGTGCCTGTGAATAGGCTGCCCAGGGAAGGTGAAGAGCAGCAATGCCTGTCAGGGCTGGCACCTTCCTTGTGGGAGAAGGAGCCGGACGTTTCCCGTTTTGGAAAAAGGCTCTGCCGAGAAAGGGCACCAAGAGACCTTGCGTCTCTGGGAAAGCACAGATCCCCAGTGCTGTTGTGCCTGTGAATAGGCTGCCCAGGGAAGGCGAAGAGCAGCAACAGCTTTCAGGGCTCGCCCCTTCCTGGTGGGAGAAGGAGCCGGACGTTTGCCGTTTCGGAAAAAGGCTCTGCCAAGAACGGGCACCATGAGACATTCCGTCTCTGGGAAAGCACAGAGCCCCAGGGCTGTTGTGCCTGTGAATAGGCTGCCCAGGGAAGGTGAAGAGCAGCAGCAGCTTTCAGGGCTGGCAGCTTCCTGGGGCGAGGAGGAGCCAGACTTTTGCCATTTTGGAAAAAGGCACAGCCGAGAACGGGCACCATGAGACCTTGCGTCTCTGGGAAAGCACAGATCCCCAGTGCTGTTGTGCCTGTGAATAGGCTGCCCAGGGAAGGCGAAGAACAGCAACAGCTTTCAGGGCTGGCCCCTTCCTGGCGGTAGAAGGAGCCGGACGTTTGCCGTTTCGGAAAAAGGCTCTGCCGAGAACGGGCACCATGAGACCTTCCGTCTCTGGGAAAGCACAGATCCCCAGGGCTGTTGTGCCTGTGAATAGGCTGCCCAGGGAAGGTGAAGAGCAACAACAGCAGTCAGGGCTCGCCCCTTCCTGGTGGGAGAAGGAGCCGGACGTTTGCCGTTTCGGAAAAAGGCTCTGCCGAGAACGGGCACCATGAGACCTTGCATCTCTGGGAAAGCACAGATCCCCAGTGCTGTTGTGCCTGTGAATAGGCTGCCCAGGGAAGGTGAAGAGCAGCAACAGCTTTCAGGGCTGGCCCCTTCCTGGCGGGAGAAGGAGCCAGACGTTTCCCGTTTCGGAAAAAGGCTCTGCCGAGAACGGGCACCATGAGACCTTGCGTCTCTGGGAAAGCACAGATCCCCAGGGCTGTTGTGCCTGTGAATAGGCTGCCCAGGGAAGGCGAAGAGCAGCATCAGCTTTCAGGGCTCGCCCCTTCCTGGTGGGAGAAGGAGCCAGACGTTTGCCGTTTTGGAAAAAGGCACTGCCGAGAACGGGCACCATGAGACCTTGCGTCTCTGGGAAAGCACAGATCCCCAGGGCTGTTGTGCCTGTGAATAGGCTGCCCAGGGAAGGTGAAGACCAGCGACAGCAGTCAGGGCTGGCCCCTTCCTTGTGGGAAGAGGAGCCGGACGTTTGCCGTTTCGGAAAAAGGCTCTGCCGAGAACGGGCACCATGAGACCTTGCGTCTCTGGGAAAGCACAGATCCCAGGGGCTGTTGTGCCTGTGAATAGGCTGCCCAGGGAAGGTGAAGACCAGCAGCAGCTTTCAGTTCTGGCCCCTTCCTTGTTGGAAGAGGAGCCGGACGTTTGCCTTTTTGGAAAAAGGCTCTGCCGAGAACGAGTGCCATGAGACGTTCTGCCTATGGAAAAGCAAATATCTCCATTGCTGTTGTGCCTGTGAATAGGCTGCCAAGGGAAGGTGAAGAGCAGCAACAGCTGTCAGGGCTGGCACCTTCCTTGTGGGACAGATAGCCGGACGTTTGCCTTTTCGGAAAGAGGCTCTGCCGAGAACGAGTGCCATGAGATGTCCCATCTGTGGGAAGGCAAAGATCCCCGATGCTGCTGTGCCTGTGAATAGGCTGCCCAGGGAAGGTGAAGAGCAGCAATGCCTGTCAGGGCTGGCACCTTCCTTGTGGGAGAAGGAGCCGGACGTTTCCCGTTTTGGAAAAAGGCTCTGCCGAGAAAGGGCACCAAGAGACCTTGCGTCTCTGGGAAAGCACAGATCCCCAGTGCTGTTGTGCCTGTGAATAGGCTGCCCAGGGAATGTGAAAAGCAGCAACAGCTTTCAGGGCTGGCCCCTTCCTGGCGGGAGAAGGAGCCAGACGTTTGCCGTTTCGGAAAAAGGCTCTGCCGAGAACGGGCACCATGAGACATTCCGTCTCTGGGAAAGCACAGAGCCCCAGGGCTGTTGTGCCTGTGAATAGGCTGCCCAGGGAAGGTGAAGAGCAGCAGCAGCTTTCAGGGCTCGCCCCTTCCTGGCGGGAGAAGGAGCCAGACTTTTGCCATTTTGGAAAAAGGCACTGCCGAGAACGGGCACCATGAGACCTTGCGTCTCTGGGAAAGCACAGATCCCCAGGGCTGTTGTGCCTGTGAATAGGCTGCCCAGGGAAGGCGAAGAACAGCAACAGCTTTCAGGGCTGGCCCCTTCCTGGCGGGAGAAGGAGCCGGACGTTTGCCGTTTCGGAAAAAGGCTCTGCCGAGAACGGGCACCATGAGACCTTGCGTCTCTGGGAAAGCACAGATCCCCAGTGCTGTTGTGCCTGTGAATAGGCTGCCCAGGGAAGGTGAAGAGCAACAACAGCAGTCAGGGCTCGCCCCTTCCTGGTGGGAGAAGGAGCCGGACGTTTGCCGTTTCGGAAAAAGGCTCTGCCGAGAACGGGCACCATGAGACCTTGCATCTCTGGGAAAGCACAGATCCCCAGTGCTGTTGTGCCTGTGAATAGGCTGCCCAGGGAAGGCGAAGAGCAGCAATAGCTTTCAGGGCTGGCCCCTTCCTGGCGGGAGAAGGAGCCAGACGTTTCCCGTTTCGGAAAAAGGCTCTGCCGAGAACGGGCACCATGAGACCTTGCGTCTCTGGGAAAGCACAGATCCCCAGGGCTGTTGTGCCTGTGAATAGGCTGCCCAGGGAAGGTGAAGACCAGCAGCAGCTGTCAGGGCTGGCCACTTCCTGGTGGGAGGAGGATCCGGACGTTTGCCTTTTCGGAAAAAGGCACTGCCGAGAACGGGCACCATGAGACCTTGCGTCTCTGGGAAAGCACAGATCCCCAGGGCTGTTGTGCCTGTGAATAGGCTGCCCAAGGAAGGTGAAGACCAGCAGCAGCTTTCAGGGCTGGCCCCTTCCTTGTGGGAAGAGGAGCCGGACGTTTCCTGTTTTGGAAAAAGGCTCTGCCGAGAACGGGCGCCATGAGACCTTCCGTCTCTGGGAAAGCACAGATCCCCAGTGCTTTTGTGCCTGTGAATAGGCTGCCCAGGGAAGGTAAAGAGCAGCAAAATCTTTCAGGGCTGGCCGCTTCCTGGTGGGAGGAGGAGCCGGACGTTTGCCGTTTCGGAAAAAGGCTCTGCCGAGAACGGGCACCATGAGACCTTGCGTCTCTGGGAAAGCACAGATCCCCAGTGCTGTTGTGCCTGTGAATAGGCTGCCCAGGGAAGGTGAAGAGCAGCAACAGCTTTCAGGGCTGGCCGCTTCCTGGTGGGAGGAGGAGCCGGACGTTTGCCGTTTCGGAAAAAGGCTCTGCCGAGAACGGGCACCATGAGACCTTGCGTCTCTGGGAAAGCACAGATCCCCAGGGCTGTTGTGCCTGTGAATAGGCTGCCCAGGGAAGGCGAAGTCCAGCAACAACTTTCAGTTCTGGCTCCTTCCTGGCGGGAGAAGGAGCCAGACGTTTGCCGTTTCGGAAAAAGGCTCTGCCGAGAACGGGCACCATGAGACCTTGCGTCTCTGGGAAAGCACAGATCCCCAGTGCTGTTTTGCCTGTGAATAGGCTGCCCAGGGAAGGTGAAGAGCAGCAACAGCTTTCAGGGCTGGCCGCTTCCTGGTGGGAGGAGGAGCCGGACGTTTGCCGTTTTGGAAAAAGGCTCTGCCGAGAACGAGTGCCATGAGACGTTCTGCCTATGGAAAAGCAAATATCTCCATTGCTGTTGTGCCTGTGAATAGGCTGCCAAGGGAAGGTGAAGAGCAGCAACAGCTGTCAGGGCTGGCACCTTCCTTGTGGGACAGATAGCCGGACATTTGCCTTTTCGGAAAGAGGCTCTGCCGAGAACGAGTGCCATGAGATGTCCCATCTGTGGGAAGGCAAAGATCCCCGATGCTGCTGTGCCTGTGAATAGGCTGCCCAGGGAAGGTGAAGAGCAGCAATGCCTGTCAGGGCTGGCACCTTCCTTGTGGGAGAAGGAGCCGGACGTTTCCCGTTTTGGAAAAAGGCTCTGCCGAGAAAGGGCACCAAGAGACCTTGCGTCTCTGGGAAAGCACAGATCCCCAGTGCTGTTGTGCCTGTGAATAGGCTGCCCAGGGAAGGCGAAGAGCAGCAACAGCTTTCAGGGCTCGCCCCTTCCTGGTGGGAGAAGGAGCCGGACGTTTGCCGTTTCGGAAAAAGGCTCTGCCAAGAACGGGCACCATGAGACATTCCGTCTCTGGGAAAGCACAGATCCCCAGGGCTGTTGTGCCTGTGAATAGGCTGCCCAGGGAAGGTGAAGAGCAGCAGCAGCTTTCAGGGCTGGCAGCTTCCTGGGGCGAGGAGGAGCCAGACTTTTGCCATTTTGGAAAAAGGCACAGCCGAGAACGGGCACCATGAGACCTTGCGTCTCTGGGAAAGCACAGATCCCCAGTGCTGTTGTGCCTGTGAATAGGCTGCCCAGGGAAGGCGAAGAACAGCAACAGCTTTCAGGGCTGGCCCCTTCCTGGCGGGAGAAGGAGCCGGACGTTTGCCGTTTCGGAAAAAGGCTCTGCCGAGAACGGGCACCATGAGACCTTCCGTCTCTGGGAAAGCACAGATCCCCAGGGCTGTTGTGCCTGTGAATAGGCTGCCCAGGGAAGGTGAAGAGCAACAACAGCAGTCAGGGCTCGCCCCTTCCTGGTGGGAGAAGGAGCCGGACGTTTGCCGTTTCGGAAAAAGGCTCTGCCGAGAACGGGCACCATGAGACCTTGCATCTCTGGGAAAGCACAGATCCCCAGTGCTGTTGTGCCTGTGAATAGGCTGCCCAGGGAAGGTGAAGAGCAGCAACAGCTTTCAGGGCTGGCCCCTTCCTGGCGGGAGAAGGAGCCAGACGTTTCCCGTTTCGGAAAAAGGCTCTGCCGAGAACGGGCACCATGAGACCTTGCGTCTCTGGGAAAGCACAGATCCCCAGGGCTGTTGTGCCTGTGAATAGGCTGCCCAGGGAAGGCGAAGAGCAGCATCAGCTTTCAGGGCTCGCCCCTTCCTGGTGGGAGAAGGAGCCAGACGTTTGCCGTTTTGGAAAAAGGCACTGCCGAGAACGGGCACCATGAGACCTTGCGTCTCTGGGAAAGCACAGATCCCCAGGGCTGTTGTGCCTGTGAATAGGCTGCCCAAGGAAGGTGAAGACCAGCAGCAGCTTTCAGGGCTGGCCCCTTCCTTGTGGGAAGAGGAGCCGGACGTTTGCCGTTTCGGAAAAAGGCTCTGCCGAGAACGGGCACCATGAGACCTTGCGTCTCTGGGAAAGCACAGATCCCCAGGGCTGTTGTGCCTGTGAATAGGCTGCCCAGGGAAGGTGAAGACCAGCAGCAGCTTTCAGTTCTGGCCCCTTCCTTGTTGGAAGAGGAGCCGGACGTTTGCCTTTTTGGAAAAAGGCTCTGCCAAGAACGGGCACCATGAGACATTCCGTCTCTGGGAAAGCACAGAGCCCCAGGGCTGTTGTGCCTGTGAATAGGCTGCCCAGGGAAGGTGAAGAGCAGCAGCAGCTTTCAGGGCTGGCAGCTTCCTGGGGCGAGGAGGAGCCAGACTTTTGCCATTTTGGAAAAAGGCACAGCCGAGAACGGGCACCATGAGACCTTGCGTCTCTGGGAAAGCACAGATCCCCAGTGCTGTTGTGCCTGTGAATAGGCTGCCCAGGGAAGGCGAAGAACAGCAACAGCTTTCAGGGCTGGCCCCTTCCTGGCGGGAGAAGGAGCCGGACGTTTGCCGTTTCGGAAAAAGGCTCTGCCGAGAACGGGCACCATGAGACCTTGCGTCTCTGGGAAAGCACAGATCCCCAGTGCTGTTGTGCCTGTGAATAGGCTGCCCAGGGAAGGTGAAGAGCAACAACAGCAGTCAGGGCTCGCCCCTTCCTGGTGGGAGAAGGAGCCGGACGTTTGCCGTTTCGGAAAAAGGCTCTGCCGAGAACGGGCACCATGAGACCTTGCATCTCTGGGAAAGCACAGATCCCCAGTGCTGTTGTGCCTGTGAATAGGCTGCCCAGGGAAGGCGAAGAGCAGCAATAGCTTTCAGGGCTGGCCCCTTCCTGGCGGGAGAAGGAGCCAGACGTTTCCCGTTTCGGAAAAAGGCTCTGCCGAGAACGGGCACCATGAGACCTTGCGTCTCTGGGAAAGCACAGATCCCCAGGGCTGTTGTGCCTGTGAATAGGCTGCCCAGGGAAGGTGAAGACCAGCAGCAGCTGTCAGGGCTGGCCACTTCCTGGTGGGAGGAGGATCCGGACGTTTGCCTTTTCGGAAAAAGGCACTGCCGAGAACGGGCACCATGAGACCTTGCGTCTCTGGGAAAGCACAGATCCCCAGGGCTGTTGTGCCTGTGAATAGGCTGCCCAAGGAAGGTGAAGACCAGCAGCAGCTTTCAGGGCTGGCCCCTTCCTTGTGGGAAGAGGAGCCGGACGTTTCCTGTTTTGGAAAAAGGCTCTGCCGAGAACGGGCGCCATGAGACCTTCCGTCTCTGGGAAAGCACAGATCCCCAGTGCTTTTGTGCCTGTGAATAGGCTGCCCAGGGAAGGTAAAGAGCAGCAAAATCTTTCAGGGCTGGCCGCTTCCTGGTGGGAGGAGGAGCCGGACGTTTTCCGTTTCGGAAAAAGGCTCTGCCGAGAACGGGCACCATGAGACCTTGCGTCTCTGGGAAAGCACAGATCCCCAGTGCTGTTGTGCCTGTGAATAGGCTGCCCAGGGAAGGTGAAGAGCAGCAACATCTTTCAGGGCTGGCCGCTTCCTGGTGGGAGGAGGAGCCGGACGTTTGCCGTTTCGGAAAAAGGCTCTGCCGAGAACGGGCACCATGAGACCTTGCGTCTCTGGGAAAGCACAGATCCCCAGGGCTGTTGTGCCTGTGAATAGGCTGCCCAGGGAAGGCGAAGTCCAGCAACAACTTTCAGTTCTGGCTCCTTCCTGGCGGGAGAAGGAGCCAGACGTTTGCCGTTTCGGAAAAAGGCTCTGCCGAGAACGGGCACCATGAGACCTTGCGTCTCTGGGAAAGCACAGATCCCCAGTGCTGTTTTGCCTGTGAATAGGCTGCCCAGGGAAGGTGAAGAGCAGCAACAGCTTTCAGGGCTGGCCGCTTCCTGGTGGGAGGAGGAGCCGGACGTTTGCCGTTTTGGAAAAAGGCTCTGCCGAGAACGAGTGCCATGAGACGTTCTGCCTATGGAAAAGCAAATATCTCCATTGCTGTTGTGCCTGTGAATAGGCTGCCAAGGGAAGGTGAAGAGCAGCAACAGCTGTCAGGGCTGGCACCTTCCTTGTGGGACAGATAGCCGGACATTTGCCTTTTCGGAAAGAGGCTCTGCCGAGAACGAGTGCCATGAGATGTCCCATCTGTGGGAAGGCACAGATCCCCGATGCTGCTGTGCCTGTGAATAGGCTGCCCAGGGAAGGTGAAGAGCAGCAATGCCTGTCAGGGCTGGCACCTTCCTTGTGGGAGAAGGAGCCGGACGTTTCCCGTTTTGGAAAAAGGCTCTGCCGAGAAAGGGCACCAAGAGACCTTGCGTCTCTGGGAAAGCACAGATCCCCAGTGCTGTTGTGCCTGTGAATAGGCTGCCCAGGGAAGGCGAAGAGCAGCAACAGCTTTCAGGGCTCGCCCCTTCCTGGTGGGAGAAGGAGCCGGACGTTTGCCGTTTCGGAAAAAGGCTCTGCCAAGAACGGGCACCATGAGACATTCCGTCTCTGGGAAAGCACAGAGCCCCAGGGCTGTTGTGCCTGTGAATAGGCTGCCCAGGGAAGGTGAAGAGCAGCAGCAGCTTTCAGGGCTGGCAGCTTCCTGGGGCGAGGAGGAGCCAGACTTTTGCCATTTTGGAAAAAGGCACAGCCGAGAACGGGCACCATGAGACCTTGCGTCTCTGGGAAAGCACAGATCCCCAGTGCTGTTGTGCCTGTGAATAGGCTGCCCAGGGAAGGCGAAGAACAGCAACAGCTTTCAGGGCTGGCCCCTTCCTGGCGGGAGAAGGAGCCGGACGTTTGCCGTTTCGGAAAAAGGCTCTGCCGAGAACGGGCACCATGAGACCTTCCGTCTCTGGGAAAGCACAGATCCCCAGGGCTGTTGTGCCTGTGAATAGGCTGCCCAGGGAAGGTGAAGAGCAACAACAGCAGTCAGGGCTCGCCCCTTCCTGGTGGGAGAAGGAGCCGGACGTTTGCCGTTTCGGAAAAAGGCTCTGCCGAGAACGGGCACCATGAGACCTTGCATCTCTGGGAAAGCACAGATCCCCAGTGCTGTTGTGCCTGTGAATAGGCTGCCCAGGGAAGGTGAAGAGCAGCAACAGCTTTCAGGGCTGGCCCCTTCCTGGCGGGAGAAGGAGCCAGACGTTTCCCGTTTCGGAAAAAGGCTCTGCCGAGAACGGGCACCATGAGACCTTGCGTCTCTGGGAAAGCACAGATCCCCAGGGCTGTTGTGCCTGTGAATAGGCTGCCCAGGGAAGGCGAAGAGCAGCATCAGCTTTCAGGGCTCGCCCCTTCCTGGTGGGAGAAGGAGCCAGACGTTTGCCGTTTTGGAAAAAGGCACTGCCGAGAACGGGCACCATGAGACCTTGCGTCTCTGGGAAAGCACAGATCCCCAGGGCTGTTGTGCCTGTGAATAGGCTGCCCAGGGAAGGTGAAGACCAGCAACAGCAGTCAGGGCTGGCCCCTTCCTTGTGGGAAGAGGAGCCGGACGTTTGCCGTTTCGGAAAAAGGCTCTGCCGAGAACGGGCACCATGAGACCTTGCGTCTCTGGGAAAGCACAGATCCCCAGGGCTGTTGTGCCTGTGAATAGGCTGCCCAGGGAAGGTGAAGACCAGCAGCAGCTTTCAGTTCTGGCCCCTTCCTTGTTGGAAGAGTAGCCGGACGTTTGCCTTTTTGGAAAAAGGCTCTGCCGAGAACGAGTGCCATGAGACGTTCTGCCTATGGAAAAGCAAATATCTCCATTGCTGTTGTGCCTGTGAATAGGCTGCCAAGGGAAGGTGAAGAGCAGCAACAGCTGTCAGGGCTGGCACCTTCCTTGTGGGACAGATAGCCGGACGTTTGCCTTTTCGGAAAGAGGCTCTGCCGAGAACGAGTGCCATGAGATGTCCCATCTGTGGGAAGGCAAAGATCCCCGATGCTGCTGTGCCTGTGAATAGGCTGCCCAGGGAAGGTGAAGAGCAGCAATGCCTGTCAGGGCTGGCACCTTCCTTGTGGGAGAAGGAGCCGGACGTTTCCCGTTTTGGAAAAAGGCTCTGCCGAGAAAGGGCACCAAGAGACCTTGCGTCTCTGGGAAAGCACAGATCCCCAGTGCTGTTGTGCCTGTGAATAGGCTGCCCAGGGAATGTGAAGAGCAGCAACAGCTTTCAGGGCTGGCCCCTTCCTGGCGGGAGAAGGAGCCAGACGTTTGCCGTTTCGGAAAAAGGCTCTGCCGAGAACGGGCACCATGAGACATTCCGTCTCTGGGAAAGCACAGAGCCCCAGGGCTGTTGTGCCTGTGAATAGGCTGCCCAGGGAAGGTGAAGAGCAGCAGCAGCTTTCAGGGCTCGCCCCTTCCTGGCGGGAGAAGGAGCCAGACTTTTGCCATTTTGGAAAAAGGCACTGCCGAGAACGGGCACCATGAGACCTTGCGTCTCTGGGAAAGCACAGATCCCCAGGGCTGTTGTGCCTGTGAATAGGCTGCCCAGGGAAGGTGAAGAGCAACAACAGCAGTCAGGGCTCGCCCCTTCCTGGTGGGAGAAGGAGCCGGACGTTTGCCGTTTCGGAAAAAGGCTCTGCCGAGAACGGGCACCATGAGACCTTGCATCTCTGGGAAAGCACAGATCCCCAGTGCTGTTGTGCCTGTGAATAGGCTGCCCAGGGAAGGCGAAGAGCAGCAATAGCTTTCAGGGCTGGCCCCTTCCTGGCGGGAGAAGGAGCCAGACGTTTCCCGTTTCGGAAAAAGGCTCTGCCGAGAACGGGCACCATGAGACCTTGCGTCTCTGGGAAAGCACAGATCCCCAGGGCTGTTGTGCCTGTGAATAGGCTGCCCAGGGAAGGTGAAGACCAGCAGCAGCTGTCAGGGCTGGCCACTTCCTGGTGGGAGGAGGATCCGGACGTTTGCCTTTTCGGAAAAAGGCACTGCCGAGAACGGGCACCATGAGACCTTGCGTCTCTGGGAAAGCACAGATCCCCAGGGCTGTTGTGCCTGTGAATAGGCTGCCCAAGGAAGGTGAAGACCAGCAGCAGCTTTCAGGGCTGGCCCCTTCCTTGTGGGAAGAGGAGCCGGACGTTTCCTGTTTTGGAAAAAGGCTCTGCCGAGAACGGGCACCATGAGACCTTCCGTCTCTGGGAAAGCACAGATCCCCAGTGCTTTTGTGCCTGTGAATAGGCTGCCCAGGGAAGGTAAAGAGCAGCAAAATCTTTCAGGGCTGGCCGCTTCCTGGTGGGAGGAGGAGCCGGACGTTTGCCGTTTCGGAAAAAGGCTCTGCCGAGAACGGGCACCATGAGACCTTGCGTCTCTGGGAAAGCACAGATCCCCAGTGCTGTTGTGCCTGTGAATAGGCTGCCCAGGGAAGGTGAAGAGCAGCAACAGCTTTCAGGGCTGGCCGCTTCCTGGTGGGAGGAGGAGCCGGACGTTTGCCGTTTCGGAAAAAGGCTCTGCCGAGAACGGGCACCATGAGACCTTGCGTCTCTGGGAAAGCACAGATCCCCAGGGCTGTTGTGCCTGTGAATAGGCTGCCCAGGGAAGGCGAAGTCCAGCAACAACTTTTAGGGCTGGCCCCTTCCTGGCGGGAATAGGAGCCGGACGTTTGCCGTTTCGGAAAAAGGCTCTGCCGAGAACGGGCACCATGAGACATTCCGTCTCTGGGAAAGCACAGATCCCCAGGGCTGTTGTGCCTGTGAATAGGCTGCCCAGGGAAGGTGAAGACCAGCAGTAACTTTCAGTTCTGGCCCCTTCCTGGCGGGAGAAGGAGCCAGATGTTTGCCGTTTCGGAAAAAGGCTCTGCCGAGAACGGGCACCATGAGACCTTGCGTCTCTGGGAAAGCACAGATCCCCAGTGCTGTTTTGCCTGTGAATAGGCTGCCCAGGGAAGGTGAAGAGCAGCAACAGCTTTCAGGGCTGGCCGCTTCCTGGTGGGAGGAGGAGCTGGACGTTTGCCGTTTCGGAAAAAGGCTCTGCCGAGAACGGGCACCATGAGACCTTGCGTCTCTGGGAAAGCACAGATCCCCAGGGCTGTTGTGCCTGTGAATAGGCTGCCCAGGGAAGGTGAAGAGCAGCATCAGCTTTCAGGGCTCGCCCCTTCCTGGTGGGAGAAGGAGCCAGACGTTTGCCGTTTTGGAAAAAGGCTCTGCCGAGAACGGGCACCATGAGACCTTGCGTCTCTGGGAAAGCACAGATCCCCAGGGCTGTTGTGCCTGTGAATAGGCTGCCCAGGGAAGGTGAAGACCAGCAGCAGCTGTCAGGGCTGGCCACTTCCTGGTGGGAGGAGGATCCGGACGTTTGCCTTTTCGGAAAAAGTCACTGCCGAGAACGGGCACCATGAGACCTTGCGTCTCTGGGAAAGCACAGATCCCCAGGGCTGTTGTGCCTGTGAATAGGCTGCCCAAGGAAGGTGAAGACCAGCAGCAGCTTTCAGGGCTGGCCCCTTCCTTGTGGGAAGAGGAGCCGGACGTTTCCTGTTTTGGAAAAAGGCTCTGCCGAGAACGGGCGCCATGAGACCTTCCGTCTCTGGGAAAGCACAGATCCCCAGTGCTTTTGTGCCTGTGAATAGGCTGCCCAGGGAAGGTAAAGAGCAGCAAAATCTTTCAGGGCTGGCCACTTCCTGGTGGGAGGAGGAGCCGGACGTTTGCCGTTTCGGAAAAAGGCTCTGCCGAGAACGGGCACCATGAGACCTTGCGTCTCTGGGAAAGCACAGATCCCCCGTGCTGTTGTGCCTGTGAATAGGCTGCCCAGGGAAGGTGAAGAGCAGCAACAGCTTTCAGGGCTGGCCGCTTCCTGGTGGGAGGAGGAGCCGGACGTTTGCCGTTTCGGAAAAAGGCTCTGCCGAGAACGGGCACCATGAGACCTTGCGTCTCTGGGAAAGCACAGATCCCCAGGGCTGTTGTGCCTGTGAATAGGCTGCCCAGGGAAGGCGAAGTCCAGCAACAACTTTTAGGGCTGGCCCCTTCGTGGCGGGAATAGGAGCCGGACGTTTGCCGTTTCGGAAAAAGGCTCTGCCGAGAACGGGCACCATGAGACCTTGCGTCTCTGGGAAAGCACAGATCCCCAGGGCTGTTGTGCCTGTGAATAGGCTGCCCAGGGAAGGCGAAGAGCAGCAACAGCTTTCAGGGCTGGCCACTTCCTGGTGGGAGAAGGAGCCAGACGTTTGCCGTTTTGGAAAAAGGCACTGCCGAGAACGGGCACCATGAGACCTTGCGTCTCTGGGAAAGCACAGATCCCCAGGGCTGTTGTGCCTGTGAATAGGCTGCCCAGGGAAGGCGAAGAGCAGCATCAGCTTTCAGGGCTCGCCCCTTCCTGGTGGGAGAAGGAGCCAGACGTTTGCCGTTTTGGAAAAAGGCACTGCCGAGAACGGGCACCATGAGACCTTGCGTCTCTGGGAAAGCACAGATCCCCAGTGCTGTTGTGCCTGTGAATAGGCTGCCCAGGGAAGGTGAAGACCAGCAGCAGCTTTCAGGGCTGGCCCCTTCCTTGTGGGAAGAGGAGCCGGACGTTTGCCGTTTCGGAAAAAGGCTCTGCCGAGAACGGGCACCATGAGACCTTGCGTCTCTGGGAAAGCACAGATCCCCAGTGCTTTTGTGCCTGTGAATAGGCTGCCCAGGGAAGGTAAAGAGCAGCAAAATCTTTCAGGGCTGGCCGCTTCCTGGTGGGAGGAGGAGCCGGACGTTTGCCGTTTCGGAAAAAGGCTCTGCCGAGAACGGGCACCATGAGACCTTGCGTCTCTGGGAAAGCACAGATCCCCAGTGCTGTTGTGCCTGTGAATAGGCTGCCCAGGGAAGGTGAAGAGCAGCAACAGCTTTAAGGGCTGGCCGCTTCCTGGTGGGAGGAGGAGCCGGACGTTTGCCGTTTCGGAAAAAGGCTCTGCCGAGAACGGGCACCATGAGACCTTGCGTCTCTGGGAAAGCACAGATCCCCAGGGCTGTTGTGCCTGTGAATAGGCTGCCCAGGGAAGGCGAAGTCCAGCAACAGCTTTTAGGGCTGGCCCCTTCGTGGCGGGAATAGGAGCCGGACGTTTGCCGTTTCGGAAAAAGGCTCTGCCGAGAACGGGCACCATGAGACATTCCGTCTCTGGGAAAGCACAGATCCCCAGGGCTGTTGTGCCTGTGAATAGGCTGCCCAGGGAAGGTGAAGACCAGCAGTAACTTTCAGTTCTGGCCCCTTCCTGGCGGGAGAAGGAGCCAGACGTTTGCCGTTTCGGAAAAAGGCTCTGCCGAGAACGGGCACCATGAGACCTTACGTCTCTGGGAAAGCACAGATCCCCAGGGCTGTTGTGCCTGTGAATAGGCTGCCCAGGGAAGGTGAAGAGCAGCAACAGCTTTCAGGGCTGGCCGCTTCCCGGTGGGAGGAGGAGCTGGACGTTTGCCGTTTCGGAAAAAGGCTCTGCCGAGAACGGGCACCATGAGACCTTGCGTCTCTGGGAAAGCACAGATCCCCAGGGCTGTTGTGCCTGTGAATAGGCTGCCCAGGGAAGGTGAAGAGCAGCAACATCTTTCAGGGCTCGCCCCTTCCTGGTGGGAGAAGGAGCCAGACGTTTGCCGTTTTGGAAAAAGGCTCTGCCGAGAACGGGCACCATGAGACCTTGCGTCTCTGGGAAAGCACAGATCCCCAGGGCTGTTGTGCCTGTGAATAGGCTGCCCAGGGAAGGTGAAGACCAGCAGCAGCTGTCAGGGCTGGCCACTTCCTGGTGGGAGGAGGATCCGGACGTTTGCCTTTTCGGAAAAAGGCACTGCCGAGAACGGGCACCATGAGACCTTGCGTCTCTGGGAAAGCACAGATCCCCAGGGCTGTTGTGCCTGTGAATAGGCTGCCCAAGGAAGGTGAAGACCAGCAGCAGCTTTCAGGGCTGGCCCCTTCCTTGTGGGAAGAGGAGCCGGACGTTTCCTGTTTTGGAAAAAGGCTCTGCCGAGAACGGGCGCCATGAGACCTTCCGTCTCTGGGAAAGCACAGATCCCCAGTGCTTTTGTGCCTGTGAATAGGCTGCCCAGGGAAGGTAAAGAGCAGCAAAATCTTTCAGGACTGGCCACTTCCTGGTGGGAGGAGGAGCCGGATGTTTGCCGTTTCGGAAAAAGGCTCTGCCGAGAACGGGCACCATGAGACCTTGCGTCTCTGGGAAAGCACAGATCCCCCGTGCTGTTGTGCCTGTGAATAGGCTGCCCAGGGAAGGTGAAGAGCAGCAACAGCTTTCAGGGCTGGCCGCTTCCTGGTGGGAGGAGGAGCCGGACGTTTGCCGTTTCGGAAAAAGGCTCTGCCGAGAACGGGCACCATGAGACCTTGCGTCTCTGGGAAAGCACAGATCCCCAGGGCTGTTGTGCCTGTGAATAGGCTGCCCAGGGAAGGCGAAGTCCAGCAACAACTTTTAGGGCTGGCCCCTTCGTGGCGGGAATAGGAGCCGGACGTTTGCCGTTTCGGAAAAAGGCTCTGCCGAGAACGGGCACCATGAGACCTTGCGTCTCTGGGAAAGCACAGATCCCCAGGGCTGTTGTGCCTGTGAATAGGCTGCCCAGGGAAGGCGAAGAGCAGCAACAGCTTTCAGGGCTGGCCACTTCCTGGTGGGAGAAGGAGCCAGACGTTTGCCGTTTTGGAAAAAGGCACTGCCGAGAACGGGCACCATGAGACCTTGCGTCTCTGGGAAAGCACAGATCCCCAGGGCTGTTGTGCCTGTGAATAGGCTGCCCAGGGAAGGCGAAGAGCAGCATCAGCTTTCAGGGCTCGCCCCTTCCTGGTGGGAGAAGGAGCCAGACGTTTGCCGTTTTGTAAAAAGGCACTGCCGAGAACGGGCACCATGAGACCTTGCGTCTCTGGGAAAGCACAGATCCCCAGTGCTGTTGTGCCTGTGAATAGGCTGCCCAGGGAAGGTGAAGACCAGCAGCAGCTTTCAGGGCTGGCCCCTTCCTTGTGGGAAGAGGAGCCGGACGTTTGCCGTTTCGGAAAAAGGCTCTGCCGAGAACGGGCACCATGAGACCTTGCGTCTCTGGGAAAGCACAGATCCCCAGTGCTTTTGTGCCTGTGAATAGGCTGCCCAGGGAAGGTGAAGAGCAGCAACATCTTTCAGGGCTGGCCGCTTCCTGGTGGGAGGAGGAGCCGGACGTTTGCCGTTTCGGAAAAAGGCTCTGCCGAGAACGGGCACCATGAGACCTTGCGTCTCTGGGAAAGCACAGATCCCCAGTGCTGTTGTGCCTGTGAATAGGCTGCCCAGGGAAGGTGAAGAGCAGCAACAGCTTTAAGGGCTGGCCGCTTCCTGGTGGGAGGAGGAGCCGGACGTTTGCCGTTTCGGAAAAAGGCTCTGCCGAGAACGGGCACCATGAGACCTTGCGTCTCTGGGAAAGCACAGATCCCCAGTGCTGTTGTGCCTGTGAATAGGCTGCCCAGGGAAGGCGAAGTCCAGCAACAGCTTTTAGGGCTGGCCCCTTCGTGGCGGGAATAGGAGCCGGACGTTTGCCGTTTCGGAAAAAGGCTCTGCCGAGAACGGGCACCATGAGACATTCCGTCTCTGGGAAAGCACAGATCCCCAGGGCTGTTGTGCCTGTGAATAGGCTGCCCAGGGAAGGTGAAGACCAGCAGTAACTTTCAGTTCTGGCCCCTTCCTGGCGGGAGAAGGAGCCAGACGTTTGCCGTTTCGGAAAAAGGCTCTGCCGAGAACGGGCACCATGAGACCTTACGTCTCTGGGAAAGCACAGATCCCCAGGGCTGTTGTGCCTGTGAATAGGCTGCCCAGGGAAGGTGAAGAGCAGCAACAGCTTTCAGGGCTGGCCGCTTCCCGGTGGGAGGAGGAGCTGGACGTTTGCCGTTTCGGAAAAAGGCTCTGCCGAGAACGGGCACCATGAGACCTTGCGTCTCTGGGAAAGCACAGATCCCCAGTGCTGTTGTGCCTGTGAATAGGCTGCCCAGGGAAGGTGAAGAGCAGCAACAGCTTTCAGGGCTGGCCGCTTCCTGGTGGGAGGAGGAGCCGGACGTTTGCCGTTTCGGAAAAAGGCTCTGCCGAGAACGGGCACCATGAGACCTTGCGTCTCTGGGAAAGCACAGATCCCCAGGGCTGTTGTGCCTGTGAATAGGCTGCCCAGGGAAGGCGAAGTCCAGCAACAACTTTTAGGGCTGGCCCCTTCGTGGCGGGAATAGGAGCCGGACGTTTGCCGTTTCGGAAAAAGGCTCTGCCGAGAACGGGCACCATGAGACCTTGCGTCTCTGGGAAAGCACAGATCCCCAGGGCTGTTGTGCCTGTGAATAGGCTGCCCAGGGAAGGCGAAGAGCAGCAACAGCTTTCAGGGCTGGCCACTTCCTGGTGGGAGAAGGAGTCAGACGTTTGCCGTTTTGGAAAAAGGCACTGCCGAGAACGGGCACCATGAGACCTTGCGTCTCTGGGAAAGCACAGATCCCCAGGGCTGTTGTGCCTGTGAATAGGCTGCCCAGGGAAGGCGAAGAGCAGCATCAGCTTTCAGGGCTCGCCCCTTCCTGGTGGGAGAAGGAGCCAGACGTTTGCCGTTTTGTAAAAAGGCACTGCCGAGAACGGGCACCATGAGACCTTGCGTCTCTGGGAAAGCACAGATCCCCAGTGCTGTTGTGCCTGTGAATAGGCTGCCCAGGGAAGGTGAAGACCAGCAATGCCTGTCAGGGCTGGCACCTTCCTTGTGGGAAGAGGAGCCGGACGTTTGCCGTTTCGGAAAAAGGCTCTGCCGAGAACGGGCACCATGAGACCTTGCGTCTCTGGGAAAGCACAGATCCCCAGTGCTTTTGTGCCTGTGAATAGGCTGCCCAGGGAAGGTAAAGAGCAGCAAAATCTTTCAGGGCTGGCCGCTTCCTGGTGGGAGGAGGAGCCGGACGTTTGCCGTTTCGGAAAAAGGCTCTGCCGAGAACGGGCACCATGAGACCTTGCGTCTCTGGGAAAGCACAGATCCCCAGTGCTGTTGTGCCTGTGAATAGGCTGCCCAGGGAAGGTGAAGAGCAGCAACAGCTTTAAGGGCTGGCCGCTTCCTGGTGGGAGGAGGAGCCGGACGTTTGCCGTTTCGGAAAAAGGCTCTGCCGAGAACGGGCACCATGAGACCTTGCGTCTCTGGGAAAGCACAGATCCCCAGGGCTGTTGTGCCTGTGAATAGGCTGCCCAGGGAAGGCGAAGTCCAGCAACAGCTTTTAGGGCTGGCCCCTTCGTGGCGGGAATAGGAGCCGGACGTTTGCCGTTTCGGAAAAAGGCTCTGCCGAGAACGGGCACCATGAGACATTCCGTCTCTGGGAAAGCACAGATCCCCAGGGCTGTTGTGCCTGTGAATAGGCTGCCCAGGGAAGGTGAAGACCAGCAGTATCTTTCAGTTCTGGCCCCTTCCTGGCGGGAGAAGGAGCCAGACGTTTGCCGTTTCGGAAAAAGGCTCTGCCGAGAACGGGCACCATGAGACCTTACGTCTCTGGGAAAGCACAGATCCCCAGGGCTGTTGTGCCTGTGAATAGGCTGCCCAGGGAAGGTGAAGAGCAGCAACAGCTTTCAGGGCTGGCCGCTTCCCGGTGGGAGGAGGAGCTGGACGTTTGCCGTTTCGGAAAAAGGCTCTGCCGAGAACGGGCACCATGAGACCTTGCGTCTCTGGGAAAGCACAGATCCCCAGTGCTGTTGTGCCTGTGAATAGGCTGCCCAGGGAAGGTGAAGAGCAGCAACATCTTTCAGGGCTCGCCCCTTCCTGGTGGGAGAAGGAGCCAGACGTTTGCCGTTTTGGAAAAAGGCTCTGCCGAGAACGGGCACCATGAGACCTTGCGTCTCTGGGAAAGCACAGATCCCCAGTGCTGTTGTGCCTGTGAATAGGCTGCCCAGGGAAGGCGAAGAGCAGCATCAGCTTTCAGGGCTCGCCCCTTCCTGGTGGGAGAAGGAGCCAGACGTTTGCCGTTTTGGAAAAAGGCACTGCCGAGAACGGGCACCATGAGACCTTGCGTCTCTGGGAAAGCACAGATCCCCAGTGCTGTTGTGCCTGTGAATAGGCTGCCCAGGGAAGGTGAAGACCAGCAGCAGCTGTCAGGGCTGGCCACTTCCTGGTGGGAGGAGGATCCGGAAGTTTGCCTTTTCGGAAAAAGGCACTGCCGAGAACGGGCACCATGAGACCTTGCGTCTCTGGGAAAGCACAGATCCCCAGGGCTGTTGTGCCTGTGAATAGGCTGCCCAAGGAAGGTGAAGACCAGCAGCAGCTTTCAGGGCTGGCCCCTTCCTTGTGGGAAGAGGAGCCGGACGTTTCCTGTTTCGGAAAAAGGCTCTGCCGAGAACGGGCGCCATGAGACCTTCCGTCTCTGGGAAAGCACAGATCCCCAGTGCTTTTGTGCCTGTGAATAGGCTGCCCAGGGAAGGTAAAGAGCAGCAAAATCTTTCAGGGCTGGCCGCTTCCTGGTGGGAGGAGGAGCCGGACGTTTGCCGTTTCGGAAAAAGGCTCTGCCGAGAACGGGCACCATGAGACCTTGCGTCTCTGGGAAAGCACAGATCCCCCGTGCTGTTGTGCCTGTGAATAGGCTGCCCAGGGAAGGTGAAGAGCAGCAACAGCTTTCAGGGCTGGCCGCTTCCTGGTGGGAGGAGGAGCCGGACGTTTGCCGTTTCGGAAAAAGGCTCTGCCGAGAACGGGCACCATGAGACCTTGCGTCTCTGGGAAAGCACAGATCCCCAGGGCTGTTGTCCTGTGAATAGGCTGCCCAGGGAAGGCGAAGTCCAGCAACAACTTTTAGGGCTGGCCCCTTCGTGGCGGGAATAGGAGCCGGACGTTTGCCGTTTCGGAAAAAGGCTCTGCCGAGAACGGGCACCATGAGACCTTCCGTCTCTGGGAAAGCACAGATCCCCAGGGCTGCTGTGCCTGTGAATAGGCTGCCCAGGGAAGGTGAAGACCAGCAGTAACTTTCAGTTCTGGCCCCTTCCTGGCGGGAGAAGGAGCCAGACGTTTACCGTTTCGGAAAAAGGCACTGCCGAGAACGGGCACCATGAGACCTTGCGTCTCTGGGAAAGCACAGATCCCCAGTGCTGTTTTGCCTGTGAATAGGCTGCCCAGGGAAGGTGAAGAGCAGCAACAGCTTTCAGGGCTGGCCGCTTCCTGGTGGGAGGAGGAGCCGGACGTTTGCCGTTTTGGAAAAAGGCACTGCCGAGAACGGGCACCATGAGACCTTGCGTCTCTGGGAAAGCACAGATCCCCAGGGCTGTTGTGCCTGTGAATAGGCTGCCCAGGGAAGGCGAAGAGCAGCAACAGCTTTCAGGGCTCGCCCCTTCCTGGTGGGAGAAGGAGCCAGACGTTTGCCGGTTTGGAAAAAGGCACTGCCGAGAACGGGCACCATGAGACCTTGCGTCTCTGGGAAAGCACAGATCCCCAGGGCTGTTGTGCCTGTGAATAGGCTGCCCAGGGAAGGCGAAGAGCAGCATCAGCTTTCAGGGCTCGCCCCTTCCTGGTGGGAGAAGGAGCCAGACGTTTGCCGTTTCGGAAAAAGGCTCTGCCGAGATCGGGCACCATGAGACCTTGCGTCTCTGGGAAAGCACAGATCCCCAGGGCTGTTGTGCCTGTGAATAGGCTGCCAAGGGAAGGTGAGGAGCAGCAACAGCTGTCAGGGCTGGCACCTTCCTTGTGGGACAGATAGCCGGCCATTTGCCTTTTCGGAAAGAGGCTCTGCCGAGAACGAGTGCCATGAGATGTCCCATCTGTGGGAAGGCAAAGATCCCCGATGCTGCTGTGCCTGTGAATAGGCTGCCCAGGGAAGGTGAAGAGCAGCAATGCCTGTCAGGGCTGGCACCTTCCTTGTGGGAGAAGGAGCCGGACGTTTCCCGTTTCGGAAAAAGGCTCTGCCGAGAACGGGCACCATGAGACCTTGCGTCTCTGGGAAAGCACAGATCCCCAGGGCTGTTGTGCCTGTGAATAGGCTGCCCAGGGAAGGTGAAGAGCAGCAGCAGCTTTCAGGGCTGGCCCCTTCCTTGTGGGAAGAGTAGCCGGACGTTTCCTGTTTTGGAAAAAGGCTCTGCCGAGAACGGGCACCATGAGACCTTCCGTCTCTGGGAAAGCACAGATCCCCAGTGCTTTTGTGCCTGTGAATAGGCTGCCCAGGGAAGGTGAAGACCAGCAAAATCTTTCAGGGCTGGCCGCTTCCTGGTGGGAGGAGGAGGCGGACGTTTGCCGTTTCGGAAAAAGGCACTGCCGAGAACGGGCACCATGAGACCTTGCGTCTCTGGGAAAGCACAGATCCCCAGTGCTGTTGTGCCTGTGAATAGGCTGCCCAGGGAAGGTGAAGAGCAGCAACAGCTTTCAGGGCTGGCCGCTTCCTGGTGGGAGGAGGAGCCGGACGTTTGCCGTTTTGGAAAAAGGCTCTGCCGAGAACGGGCACCATGAGACCTTGCGTCTCTGGGAAAGCACAGATCCCCAGGGCTGTTGTGCCTGTGAATAGGCTGCCCAGGGAAGGCGAAGTCCAGCAACAACTTTTAGGGCTGGCCCCTTCCTGGCGGGAATAGGAGCCGGACGTTTGCCGTTTCGGAAAAAGGCTCTGCCGAGAACGGGCACCATGAGACCTTGCGTCTCTGGGAAAGCACAGATCCCCAGGGCTGTTGTGCCTGTGAATTGGCTGCCCAGGGAAGGTGAAGACCAGCAGTAACTTTCAGTTCTGGCCCCTTCCTGGCGGGAGAAGGAGCCAGAGGTTTGCCGTTTCGGAAAAAGGCTCTGCCGAGAACGGGCACCATGAGACCTTGCGTCTCTGGGAAAGCACAGATCCCCAGGGCTGTTGTGCCTGTGAATAGGCTGCCCAGGGAAGGCGAAGACTAGCAACAACTTTCAGGGATGGCCCCTTCCTGGTGGGAGGAGGAGCCGGACGTTTGCCGTTTCGGAAAAAGGCTCTGCCGAGAACGGGCACCATGAGACCTTGCGTCTCTGGGAAAGCACAGATCCCCAGTGCTGTTGTGCCTGTGAATAGGCTGCCCAGGGAAGGTGAAGGACAGCAACAGCTTTCAGGGCTGGCCCCTTCCTTGTGGGAAGAGGAGCCGGACGTTTGCCGTTTCGGAAAAAGGCTCTGCCGAGAACGGGCACCATGAGACCTTGCGTCTCTGGGAAAGCACAGATCCCCAGTGCTGTTGTGCCTGTGAATAGGCTGCCCAGGGAAGGTGAAGACCAGCAACAGCAGTCAGGGCTGGCCCCTTCCTTGTGGGAAGAGGAGCCGGACGTTTGCCGTTTCGGAAAAAGGCTCTGCCGAGAACGGGCACCATGAGACCTTGCGTCTCTGGGAAAGCACAGATCCCCAGGGCTGTTGTGCCTGTGAATAGGCTGCCCAGGGAAGGTGAAGACCAGCAGCAGCTTTCAGTTCTGGCCCCTTCCTTGTTGGAAGAGGAGCCGGACGTTTGCCTTTTTGGAAAAAGGCTCTGCCGAGAACGAGTGCCATGAGACGTTCTGCCTATGGAAAAGCAAATATCTCCATTGCTGTTGTGCCTGTGAATAGGCTGCCAAGGGAAGGTGAAGAGCAGCAACAGCTGTCAGGGCTGGCACCTTCCTTGTGGGACAGATAGCCGGACGTTTGCCTTTTCGGAAAGAGGCTCTGCCGAGAACGAGTGCCATGAGATGTCCCATCTGTGGGAAGGCAAAGATCCCCGATGCTGCTGTGCCTGTGAATAGGCTGCCCAGGGAAGGTGAAGAGCAGCAATGCCTGTCAGGGCTGGCACCTTCCTTGTGGGAGAAGGAGCCGGACGTTTCCCGTTTTGGAAAAAGGCTCTGCCGAGAAAGGGCACCAAGAGACCTTGCGTCTCTGGGAAAGCACAGATCCCCAGTGCTGTTGTGCCTGTGAATAGGCTGCCCAGGGAATGTGAAGAGCAGCAACAGCTTTCAGGGCTGGCCCCTTCCTGGCGGGAGAAGGAGCCAGACGTTTGCCGTTTCGGAAAAAGGCTCTGCCGAGAACGGGCACCATGAGACATTCCGTCTCTGGGAAAGCACAGAGCCCCAGGGCTGTTGTGCCTGTGAATAGGCTGCCCAGGGAAGGTGAAGAGCAGCAGCAGCTTTCAGGGCTCGCCCCTTCCTGGCGGGAGAAGGAGCCAGACTTTTGCCATTTTGGAAAAAGGCACTGCCGAGAACGGGCACCATGAGACCTTGCGTCTCTGGGAAAGCACAGATCCCCAGGGCTGTTGTGCCTGTGAATAGGCTGCCCAGGGAAGGCGAAGAACAGCAACAGCTTTCAGGGCTGGCCCCTTCCTGGCGGGAGAAGGAGCCGGACGTTTGCCGTTTCGGAAAAAGGCTCTGCCGAGAACGGGCACCATGAGACCTTGCGTCTCTGGGAAAGCACAGATCCCCAGTGCTGTTGTGCCTGTGAATAGGCTGCCCAGGGAAGGTGAAGAGCAACAACAGCAGTCAGGGCTCGCCCCTTCCTGGTGGGAGAAGGAGCCGGACGTTTGCCGTTTCGGAAAAAGGCTCTGCCGAGAACGGGCACCATGAGACCTTGCATCTCTGGGAAAGCACAGATCCCCAGGGCTGTTGTGCCTGTGAATAGGCTGCCCAGGGAAGGCGAAGAGCAGCAATAGCTTTCAGGGCTGGCCCCTTCCTGGCGGGAGAAGGAGCCAGACGTTTCCCGTTTCGGAAAAAGGCTCTGCCGAGAACGGGCACCATGAGACCTTGCGTCTCTGGGAAAGCACAGATCCCCAGGGCTGTTGTGCCTGTGAATAGGCTGCCCAGGGAAGGTAAAGAGCAGCAAAATCTTTCAGGGCTGGCCGCTTCCTGGTGGGAGGAGGAGCCGGACGTTTGCCGTTTCGGAAAAAGGCTCTGCCGAGAACGGGCACCATGAGACCTTGCGTCTCTGGGAAAGCACAGATCCCCAGTGCTGTTGTGCCTGTGAATAGGCTGCCCAGGGAAGGTGAAGAGCAGCAACAGCTTTCAGGGCTGGCCGCTTCCTGGTGGGAGGAGGAGCCGGACGTTTGCCGTTTCGGAAAAAGGCTCTGCCGAGAACGGGCACCATGAGACCTTGCGTCTCTGGGAAAGCACAGATCCCCAGGGCTGTTGTGCCTGTGAATAGGCTGCCCAGGGAAGGCGAAGTCCAGCAACAACTTTTAGGGCTGGCCCCTTCCTGGCGGGAATAGGAGCCGGACGTTTGCCGTTTCGGAAAAAGGCTCTGCCGAGAACGGGCACCATGAGACATTCCGTCTCTGGGAAAGCACAGATCCCCAGGGCTGTTGTGCCTGTGAATAGGCTGCCCAGGGAAGGTGAAGACCAGCAGTAACTTTCAGTTCTGGCCCCTTCCTGGCGGGAGAAGGAGCCAGACGTTTGGCGTTTCGGAAAAAGGCTCTGCCGAGAACGGGCACCATGAGACCTTGCGTCTCTGGGAAAGCACAGATCCCCAGTGCTGTTTTGCCTGTGAATAGGCTGCCCAGGGAAGGTGAAGAGCAGCAACAGCTTTCAGGGCTGGCCGCTTCCTGGTGGGAGGAGGAGCTGGACGTTTGCCGTTTCGGAAAAAGGCTCTGCCGAGAACGGGCACCATGAGACCTTGCGTCTCTGGGAAAGCACAGATCCCCAGGGCTGTTGTGCCTGTGAATAGGCTGCCCAGGGAAGGTGAAGAGCAGCATCAGCTTTCAGGGCTCGCCCCTTCCTGGTGGGAGAAGGAGCCAGACGTTTGCCGTTTTGGAAAAAGGCTCTGCCGAGAACGGGCACCATGAGACCTTGCGTCTCTGGGAAAGCACAGATCCCCAGGGCTGTTGTGCCTGTGAATAGGCTGCCCAGGGAAGGTGAAGACCAGCAGCAGCTGTCAGGGCTGGCCACTTCCTGGTGGGAGGAGGATCCGGACGTTTGCCTTTTCGGAAAAAGGCACTGCCGAGAACGGGCACCATGAGACCTTGCGTCTCTGGGAAAGCACAGATCCCCAGGGCTGTTGTGCCTGTGAATAGGCTGCCCAAGGAAGGTGAAGACCAGCAGCAGCTTTCAGGGCTGGCCCCTTCCTTGTGGGAAGAGGAGCCGGACGTTTCCTGTTTTGGAAAAAGGCTCTGCCGAGAACGGGCGCCATGAGACCTTCCGTCTCTGGGAAAGCACAGATCCCCAGTGCTTTTGTGCCTGTGAATAGGCTGCCCAGGGAAGGTAAAGAGCAGCAAAATCTTTCAGGGCTGGCCACTTCCTGGTGGGAGGAGGAGCCGGACGTTTGCCGTTTCGGAAAAAGGCTCTGCTGAGAACGGGCACCATGAGACCTTGCGTCTCTGGGAAAGCACAGATCCCCCGTGCTGTTGTGCCTGTGAATAGGCTGCCCAGGGAAGGTGAAGAGCAGCAACAGCTTTCAGGGCTGGCCGCTTCCTGGTGGGAGGAGGAGCCGGACGTTTGCCGTTTCGGAAAAAGGCTCTGCCGAGAACGGGCACCATGAGACCTTGCGTCTCTGGGAAAGCACAGATCCCCAGGGCTGTTGTGCCTGTGAATAGGCTGCCCAGGGAAGGCGAAGTCCAGCAACAACTTTTAGGGCTGGCCCCTTCGTGGCGGGAATAGGAGCCGGACGTTTGCCGTTTCGGAAAAAGGCTCTGCCGAGAACGGGCACCATGAGACCTTGCGTCTCTGGGAAAGCACAGATCCCCAGGGCTGTTGTGCCTGTGAATAGGCTGCCCAGGGAAGGCGAAGAGCAGCAGCAGCTTTCAGGGCTGGCCCCTTCCTTGTGGGAAGAGGAGCCGGACGTTTGCCGTTTCGGAAAAAGGCTCTGCCGAGAACGGGCACCATGAGACCTTGCGTCTCTGGGAAAGCACAGATCCCCTGTGCTTTTGTGCCTGTGAATAGGCTGCCCAGGGAAGGTAAAGAGCAGCAAAATCTTTCAGGGCTGGCCGCTTCCTGGTGGGAGGAGGAGCCGGACGTTTGCCGTTTCGGAAAAAGGCTCTGCCGAGAACGGGCACCATGAGACCTTGCGTCTCTGGGAAAGCACAGATCCCCAGTGCTGTTGTGCCTGTGAATAGGCTGCCCAGGGAAGGTGAAGAGCAGCAACAGCTTTAAGGGCTGGCCGCTTCCTGGTGGGAGGAGGAGCCGGACGTTTGCCGTTTCGGAAAAAGGCTCTGCCGAGAACGGGCACCATGAGACCTTGCGTCTCTGGGAAAGCACAGATCCCCAGGGCTGTTGTGCCTGTGAATAGGCTGCCCAGGGAAGGCGAAGAGCAGCATCAGCTTTCAGGGCTCGCCCCTTCCTGGTGGGAGAAGGAGCCAGACGTTTGCCGTTTTGGAAAAAGGCACTGCCGAGAACGGGCACCATGAGACCTTGCGTCTCTGGGAAAGCACAGATCCCCAGTGCTGTTGTGCCTGTGAATAGGCTGCCCAGGGAAGGTGAAGACCAGCAGCAGCTGTCAGGGCTGGCCACTTCCTTGTGGGAGGAGGATCCGGAAGTTTGCCTTTTCGGAAAAAGGCTCTGCCGAGAACGGGCACCATGAGACCTTGCGTCTCTGGGAAAGCACAGATCCCCAGGGCTGTTGTGCCTGTGAATAGGCTGCCCAAGGAAGGTGAAGACCAGCAGCAGCTTTCAGGGCTGGCCCCTTCCTTGTGGGAAGAGGAGCCGGACGTTTCCTGTTTTGGAAAAAGGCTCTGCCGAGAACGGGCGCCATGAGACCTTCCGTCTCTGGGAAAGCACAGATCCCCAGTGCTTTTGTGCCTGTGAATAGGCTGCCCAGGGAAGGTAAAGAGCAGCAAAATCTTTCAGGGCTGGCCGCTTCCTGGTGGGAGGAGGAGCCGGACGTTTGCCGTTTCGGAAAAAGGCTCTGCCGAGAACGGGCACCATGAGACCTTGCGTCTCTGGGAAAGCACAGATCCCCCGTGCTGTTGTGCCTGTGAATAGGCTGCCCAGGGAAGGTGAAGAGCAGCAACAGCTTTCAGGGCTGGCCGCTTCCTGGTGGGAGGAGGAGCCGGACGTTTGCCGTTTCGGAAAAAGGCTCTGCCGAGAACGGGCACCATGAGACCTTGCGTCTCTGGGAAAGCACAGATCCCCAGGGCTGTTGTCCTGTGAATAGGCTGCCCAGGGAAGGCGAAGTCCAGCAACAACTTTTAGGGCTGGCCCCTTCGTGGCGGGAATAGGAGCCGGACGTTTGCCGTTTCGGAAAAAGGCTCTGCCGAGAACGGGCACCATGAGACCTTGCGTCTCTGGGAAAGCACAGATCCCCAGGGCTGTTGTGCCTGTGAATAGGCTGCCCAGGGAAGGTGAAGACCAGCAGTAACTTTCAGTTCTGGCCCCTTCCTGGCGGGAGAAGGAGCCAGACGTTTACCGTTTCGGAAAAAGGCACTGCCGAGAACGGGCACCATGAGACCTTGCGTCTCTGGGAAAGCACAGATCCCCAGTGCTGTTTTGCCTGTGAATAGGCTGCCCAGGGAAGGTGAAGAGCAGCAACAGCTTTCAGGGCTGGCCGCTTCCTGGTGGGAGGAGGAGCCGGACGTTTGCCGTTTCGGAAAAAGGCTCTGCCGAGAACGGGCACCATGAGACCTTGCGTCTCTGGGAAAGCACAGATCCCCAGGGCTGTTGTGCCTGTGAATAGGCTGCCCAGGGAAGGCGAAGAGCAGCAACAGCTTTCAGGGCTCGCCCCTTCCTGGTGGGAGAAGGAGCCAGACGTTTGCCGGTTTGGAAAAAGGCACTGCCGAGAACGGGCACCATGAGACCTTGCGTCTCTGGGAAAGCACAGATCCCCAGGGCTGTTGTGCCTGTGAATAGGCTGCCCAGGGAAGGCGAAGAGCAGCATCAGCTTTCAGGGCTCGCCCCTTCCTGGTGGGAGAAGGAGCCAGACGTTTGCCGTTTCGGAAAAAGGCTCTGCCGAGATCGGGCACCATGAGACCTTGCGTCTCTGGGAAAGCACAGATCCCCAGGGCTGTTGTGCCTGTGAATAGGCTGCCAAGGGAAGGTGAAGAGCAGCAACAGCTGTCAGGGCTGGCACCTTCCTTGTGGGACAGATAGCCAGCCATTTGCCTTTTCGGAAAGAGGCTCTGCCGAGAACGAGTGCCATGAGATGTCCCATCTGTGGGAAGGCAAAGATCCCCGATGCTGCTGTGCCTGTGAATAGGCTGCCCAGGGAAGGTGAAGAGCAGCAATGCCTGTCAGGGCTGGCACCTTCCTTGTGGGAGAAGGAGCCGGACGTTTCCCGTTTTGGAAAAAGGCTCTGCCGAGAACGGGCGCCATGAGACCTTCCGTCTCTGGGAAAGCACAGATCCCCAGGGCTGTTGTGCCTGTGAATAGGCTGCCCAGGGAAGGTAAAGAGCAGCAAAATCTTTCAGGGCTGGCCACTTCCTGGTGGGAGGAGGAGCCGGACGTTTGCCGTTTCGGAAAAAGGCTCTGCTGAGAACGGGCACCATGAGACCTTGCGTCTCTGGGAAAGCACAGATCCCCCGTGCTGTTGTGCCTGTGAATAGGCTGCCCAGGGAAGGTGAAGAGCAGCAACAGCTTTCAGGGCTGGCCGCTTCCTGGTGGGAGGAGGAGCCGGACGTTTGCCGTTTCGGAAAAAGGCTCTGCCGAGAACGGGCACCATGAGACCTTGCGTCTCTGGGAAAGCACAGATCCCCAGGGCTGTTGTGCCTGTGAATAGGCTGCCCAGGGAAGGCGAAGTCCAGCAACAACTTTTAGGGCTGGCCCCTTCGTGGCGGGAATAGGAGCCGGACGTTTGCCGTTTCGGAAAAAGGCTCTGCCGAGAACGGGCACCATGAGACCTTGCGTCTCTGGGAAAGCACAGATCCCCAGGGCTGTTGTGCCTGTGAATAGGCTGCCCAGGGAAGGCGAAGAGCAGCAACAGCTTTCAGGGCTGGCCACTTCCTGGTGGGAGAAGGAGCCAGACGTTTGCCGTTTTGGAAAAAGGCACTGCCGAGAACGGGCACCATGAGACCTTGCGTCTCTGGGAAAGCACAGATCCCCAGGGCTGTTGTGCCTGTGAATAGGCTGCCCAGGGAAGGCGAAGAGCAGCATCAGCTTTCAGGGCTCGCCCCTTCCTGGTGGGAGAAGGAGCCAGACGTTTGCCGTTTTGGAAAAAGGCACTGCCGAGAACGGGCACCATGAGACCTTGCGTCTCTGGGAAAGCACAGATCCCCAGTGCTGTTGTGCCTGTGAATAGGCTGCCCAGGGAAGGTGAAGACCAGCAGCAGCTTTCAGGGCTGGCCCCTTCCTTGTGGGAAGAGGAGCCGGACGTTTGCCGTTTCGGAAAAAGGCTCTGCCGAGAACGGGCACCATGAGACCTTGCGTCTCTGGGAAAGCACAGATCCCCAGTGCTTTTGTGCCTGTGAATAGGCTGCCCAGGGAAGGTAAAGAGCAGCAAAATCTTTCAGGGCTGGCCGCTTCCTGGTGGGAGGAGGAGCCGGACGTTTGCCGTTTCGGAAAAAGGCTCTGCCGAGAACGGGCACCATGAGACCTTGCGTCTCTGGGAAAGCACAGATCCCCAGTGCTGTTGTGCCTGTGAATAGGCTGCCCAGGGAAGGTGAAGAGCAGCAACAGCTTTAAGGGCTGGCCGCTTCCTGGTGGGAGGAGGAGCCGGACGTTTGCCGTTTCGGAAAAAGGCTCTGCCGAGAACGGGCACCATGAGACCTTGCGTCTCTGGGAAAGCACAGATCCCCAGGGCTGTTGTGCCTGTGAATAGGCTGCCCAGGGAAGGCGAAGAGCAGCATCAGCTTTCAGGGCTCGCCCCTTCCTGGTGGGAGAAGGAGCCAGACGTTTGCCGTTTTGGAAAAAGGCACTGCCGAGAACGGGCACCATGAGACCTTGCGTCTCTGGGAAAGCACAGATCCCCAGTGCTGTTGTGCCTGTGAATAGGCTGCCCAGGGAAGGTGAAGACCAGCAGCAGCTGTCAGGGCTGGCCACTTCCTTGTGGGAGGAGGATCCGGAAGTTTGCCTTTTCGGAAAAAGGCACTGCCGAGAACGGGCACCATGAGACCTTGCGTCTCTGGGAAAGCACAGATCCCCAGGGCTGTTGTGCCTGTGAATAGGCTGCCCAAGGAAGGTGAAGACCAGCAGCAGCTTTCAGGGCTGGCCCCTTCCTTGTGGGAAGAGGAGCCGGACGTTTCCTGTTTTGGAAAAAGGCTCTGCCGAGAACGGGCGCCATGAGACCTTCCGTCTCTGGGAAAGCACAGATCCCCAGTGCTTTTGTGCCTGTGAATAGGCTGCCCAGGGAAGGTAAAGAGCAGCAAAATCTTTCAGGGCTGGCCGCTTCCTGGTGGGAGGAGGAGCCGGACGTTTGCCGTTTCGGAAAAAGGCTCTGCCGAGAACGGGCACCATGAGACCTTGCGTCTCTGGGAAAGCACAGATCCCCCGTGCTGTTGTGCCTGTGAATAGGCTGCCCAGGGAAGGTGAAGAGCAGCAACAGCTTTCAGGGCTGGCCGCTTCCTGGTGGGAGGAGGAGCCGGACGTTTGCCGTTTCGGAAAAAGGCTCTGCCGAGAACGGGCACCATGAGACCTTGCGTCTCTGGGAAAGCACAGATCCCCAGGGCTGTTGTCCTGTGAATAGGCTGCCCAGGGAAGGCGAAGTCCAGCAACAACTTTTAGGGCTGGCCCCTTCGTGGCGGGAATAGGAGCCGGACGTTTGCCGTTTCGGAAAAAGGCTCTGCCGAGAACGGGCACCATGAGACCTTGCGTCTCTGGGAAAGCACAGATCCCCAGGGCTGTTGTGCCTGTGAATAGGCTGCCCAGGGAAGGTGAAGACCAGCAGTAACTTTCAGTTCTGGCCCCTTCCTGGCGGGAGAAGGAGCCAGACGTTTACCGTTTCGGAAAAAGGCACTGCCGAGAACGGGCACCATGAGACCTTGCGTCTCTGGGAAAGCACAGATCCCCAGTGCTGTTTTGCCTGTGAATAGGCTGCCCAGGGAAGGTGAAGAGCAGCAACAGCTTTCAGGGCTGGCCGCTTCCTGGTGGGAGGAGGAGCCGGACGTTTGCCGTTTCGGAAAAAGGCTCTGCCGAGAACGGGCACCATGAGACCTTGCGTCTCTGGGAAAGCACAGATCCCCAGGGCTGTTGTGCCTGTGAATAGGCTGCCCAGGGAAGGCGAAGAGCAGCAACAGCTTTCAGGGCTCGCCCCTTCCTGGTGGGAGAAGGAGCCAGACGTTTGCCGGTTTGGAAAAAGGCACTGCCGAGAACGGGCACCATGAGACCTTGCGTCTCTGGGAAAGCACAGATCCCCAGGGCTGTTGTGCCTGTGAATAGGCTGCCCAGGGAAGGCGAAGAGCAGCATCAGCTTTCAGGGCTCGCCCCTTCCTGGTGGGAGAAGGAGCCAGACGTTTGCCGTTTCGGAAAAAGGCTCTGCCGAGATCGGGCACCATGAGACCTTGCGTCTCTGGGAAAGCACAGATCCCCAGGGCTGTTGTGCCTGTGAATAGGCTGCCAAGGGAAGGTGAAGAGCAGCAACAGCTGTCAGGGCTGGCACCTTCCTTGTGGGACAGATAGCCAGCCATTTGCCTTTTCGGAAAGAGGCTCTGCCGAGAACGAGTGCCATGAGATGTCCCATCTGTGGGAAGGCAAAGATCCCCGATGCTGCTGTGCCTGTGAATAGGCTGCCCAGGGAAGGTGAAGAGCAGCAATGCCTGTCAGGGCTGGCACCTTCCTTGTGGGAGAAGGAGCCGGACGTTTCCCGTTTCGGAAAAAGGCTCTGCCGAGAACGGGCACCATGAGACCTTGCGTCTCTGGGAAAGCACAGATCCCCAGGGCTGTTGTGCCTGTGAATAGGCTGCCCAGGGAAGGTGAAGAGCAGCAGCAGCTTTCAGGGCTGGCCCCTTCCTTGTGGGAAGAGTAGCCGGACGTTTCCTGTTTTGGAAAAAGGCTCTGCCGAGAACGGGCACCATGAGACCTTCCGTCTCTGGGAAAGCACAGATCCCCAGTGCTTTTGTGCCTGTGAATAGGCTGCCCAGGGAAGGTGAAGACCAGCAAAATCTTTCAGGGCTGGCCGCTTCCTGGTGGGAGGAGGAGCCGGACGTTTGCCGTTTCGGAAAAAGGCACTGCCGAGAACGGGCACCATGAGACCTTGCGTCTCTGGGAAAGCACAGATCCCCAGTGCTGTTGTGCCTGTGAATAGGCTGCCCAGGGAAGGTGAAGAGCAGCAACAGCTTTCAGGGCTGGCCGCTTCCTGGTGGGAGGAGGAGCCGGACGTTTGCCGTTTTGGAAAAAGGCTCTGCCGAGAACGGGCACCATGAGACCTTGCGTCTCTGGGAAAGCACAGATCCCCAGGGCTGTTGTGCCTGTGAATAGGCTGCCCAGGGAAGGCGAAGTCCAGCAACAACTTTTAGGGCTGGCCCCTTCCTGGCGGGAATAGGAGCCGGACGTTTGCCGTTTCGGAAAAAGGCTCTGCCGAGAACGGGCACCATGAGACCTTGCGTCTCTGGGAAAGCACAGATCCCCAGGGCTGTTGTGCCTGTGAATAGGCTGCCCAGGGAAGGTGAAGACCAGCAGTAACTTTCAGTTCTGGCCCCTTCCTGGCGGGAGAAGGAGCCAGAGGTTTGCCGTTTCGGAAAAAGGCTCTGCCGAGAACGGGCACCATGAGACCTTGCGTCTCTGGGAAAGCACAGATCCCCAGGGCTGTTGTGCCTGTGAATAGGCTGCCCAGGGAAGGCGAAGACTAGCAACAACTTTCAGGGATGGCCCCTTCCTGGTGGGAGGAGGAGCCGGACGTTTGCCGTTTCGGAAAAAGGCTCTGCCGAGAACGGGCACCATGAGACCTTGCGTCTCTGGGAAAGCACAGATCCCCAGTGCTGTTGTGCCTGTGAATAGGCTGCCCAGGGAAGGTGAAGGACAGCAACAGCTTTCAGGGCTGGCCCCTTCCTTGTGGGAAGAGGAGCCGGACGTTTGCCGTTTCGGAAAAAGGCTCTGCCGAGAACGGGCACCATGAGACCTTGCGTCTCTGGGAAAGCACAGATCCCCAGGGCTGTTGTGCCTGTGAATAGGCTGCCCAGGGAAGGCGAAGTCCAGCAACAACTTTTAGGGCTGGCCCCTTCCTGGCGGGAATAGGAGCCGGACGTTTGCCGTTTCGGAAAAAGGCTCTGCCGAGAACGGGCACCATGAGACCTTGCGTCTCTGGGAAAGCACAGATCCCCAGGGCTGTTGTGCCTGTGAATAGGCTGCCCAGGGAAGGTGAAGACCAGCAGTAACTTTCAGTTCTGGCCCCTTCCTGGCGGGAGAAGGAGCCAGAGGTTTGCCGTTTCGGAAAAAGGCTCTGCCGAGAACGGGCACCATGAGACCTTGCGTCTCTGGGAAAGCACAGATCCCCAGGGCTGTTGTGCCTGTGAATAGGCTGCCCAGGGAAGGCGAAGACTAGCAACAACTTTCAGGGATGGCCCCTTCCTGGTGGGAGGAGGAGCCGGACGTTTGCCGTTTCGGAAAAAGGCTCTGCCGAGAACGGGCACCATGAGACCTTGCGTCTCTGGGAAAGCACAGATCCCCAGTGCTGTTGTGCCTGTGAATAGGCTGCCCAGGGAAGGTGAAGGACAGCAACAGCTTTCAGGGCTGGCCCCTTCCTTGTGGGAAGAGGAGCCGGACGTTTGCCGTTTCGGAAAAAGGCTCTGCCGAGAACGGGCACCATGAGACCTTGCGTCTCTGGGAAAGCACAGATCCCCAGGGCTGTTGTGCCTGTGAATAGGCTGCCCAGGGAAGGTGAAGACCAGCAGCAGCTTTCAGGGCTGGCCCCTTCCTTGTGGGAAGAGGAGCCGGACGTTTCCTGTTTTGGAAAAAGGCTCTGCCGAGAACGGGCACCATGAGACCTTGCGTCTCTGGGAAAGCACAGATCCCCAGTGCTTTTGTGCCTGTGAATAGGCTGACCAGGGAAGGTGAAGAGCAGCAAAATCTTTCAGGGCTGGCCGCTTCCTGGTGGGAGGAGGAGCCGGACGTTTGCCGTTTCGGAAAAAGGCTCTGCCGAGAACGGGCACCATGAGACCTTGCGTCTCTGGGAAAGCACAGATCCCCAGGGCTGTTGTGCCTGTGAATAGGCTGCCCAGGGAAGGCGAAGTCCAGCAACAACTTTTAGGGCTGGCCCCTTCCTGGCGGGAATAGGAGCCGGACGTTTGCCGTTTCGGAAAAAGGCTCTGCCGAGAACGGGCACCATGAGACCTTGCGTCTCTGGGAAAGCACAGATCCCCAGGGCTGTTGTGCCTGTGAATAGGCTGCCCAGGGAAGGCGAAGTCCAGCAACAACTTTTAGGGCTGGCCCCTTCGTGGCGGGAATAGGAGCCGGACGTTTGCCGTTTCGGAAAAAGGCTCTGCCGAGAACGGGCACCATGAGACCTTGCGTCTCTGGGAAAGCACAGATCCCCAGGGCTGTTGTGCCTGTGAATAGGCTGCCCAGGGAAGGTGAAGACCAGCAGTAACTTTCAGTTCTGGCCCCTTCCTGGCGGGAGAAGGAGCCAGAGGTTTGCCGTTTCGGAAAAAGGCTCTGCCGAGAACGGGCACCATGAGACCTTGCGTCTCTGGGAAAGCACAGATCCCCAGGGCTGTTGTGCCTGTGAATAGGCTGCCCAGGGAAGGTGAAGAGCAGCAACAGCTGTCTGGGCTGGCCACGTCCTGGTGGGAGGAGGATCCGGACGTTTGCCTTTTCGGAAAAAGGCACTGCCGAGAACGGGCACCATGAGACCTTGCGTCTCTGGGAAAGCACAGATCCCCAGTGCTGTTGTGCCTGTGAATAGGCTGCCCAGGGAAGGTGAAGACCAGCAGCAGCTTTCAGGGCTGGCCCCTTCCTTGTGGGAAGAGGAGCCGGACGTTTGCCGTTTCGGAAAAAGGCTCTGCCGAGAACGGGCACCATGAGACCTTGCGTCTCTGGGAAAGCACAGATCCCCAGGGCTGTTGTGCCTGTGAATAGGCTGCCCAGGGAAGGCGAAGAGCAGCATCAGCTTTCAGGGCTCGCCCCTTCCTGGTGGGAGAAGGAGCCAGACGTTTGCCGTTTCGGAAAAAGGCTCTGCCGAGATCGGGCACCATGAGACCTTGCGTCTCTGGGAAAGCACAGATCCCCAGGGCTGTTGTGCCTGTGAATAGGCTGCCAAGGGAAGGTGAAGAGCAGCAACAGCTGTCAGGGCTGGCACCTTCCTTGTGGGACAGATAGCCAGCCATTTGCCTTTTCGGAAAGAGGCTCTGCCGAGAACGAGTGCCATGAGATGTCCCATCTGTGGGAAGGCAAAGATCCCCGATGCTGCTGTGCCTGTGAATAGGCTGCCCAGGGAAGGTGAAGAGCAGCAATGCCTGTCAGGGCTGGCACCTTCCTTGTGGGAGAAGGAGCCGGACGTTTCCCGTTTCGGAAAAAGGCTCTGCCGAGAACGGGCACCATGAGACCTTGCGTCTCTGGGAAAGCACAGATCCCCAGGGCTGTTGTGCCTGTGAATAGGCTGCCCAGGGAAGGTGAAGAGCAGCAGCAGCTTTCAGGGCTGGCCCCTTCCTTGTGGGAAGAGTAGCCGGACGTTTCCTGTTTTGGAAAAAGGCTCTGCCGAGAACGGGCACCATGAGACCTTCCGTCTCTGGGAAAGCACAGATCCCCAGTGCTTTTGTGCCTGTGAATAGGCTGCCCAGGGAAGGTGAAGACCAGCAAAATCTTTCAGGGCTGGCCGCTTCCTGGTGGGAGGAGGAGCCGGACGTTTGCCGTTTCGGAAAAAGGCACTGCCGAGAACGGGCACCATGAGACCTTGCGTCTCTGGGAAAGCACAGATCCCCAGGGCTGTTGTGCCTGTGAATAGGCTGCCCAGGGAAGGCGAAGTCCAGCAACAACTTTTAGGGCTGGCCCCTTCCTGGCGGGAATAGGAGCCGGACGTTTGCCGTTTCGGAAAAAGGCTCTGCCGAGAACGGGCACCATGAGACCTTGCGTCTCTGGGAAAGCACAGATCCCCAGGGCTGTTGTGCCTGTGAATAGGCTGCCCAGGGAAGGTGAAGACCAGCAGTAACTTTCAGTTCTGGCCCCTTCCTGGCGGGAGAAGGAGCCAGAGGTTTGCCGTTTCGGAAAAAGGCTCTGCCGAGAACGGGCACCATGAGACCTTGCGTCTCTGGGAAAGCACAGATCCCCAGGGCTGTTGTGCCTGTGAATAGGCTGCCCAGGGAAGGCGAAGACTAGCAACAACTTTCAGGGATGGCCCCTTCCTGGTGGGAGGAGGAGCCGGACGTTTGCCGTTTCGGAAAAAGGCTCTGCCGAGAACGGGCACCATGAGACCTTGCGTCTCTGGGAAAGCACAGATCCCCAGTGCTGTTGTGCCTGTGAATAGGCTGCCCAGGGAAGGTGAAGGACAGCAACAGCTTTCAGGGCTGGCCCCTTCCTTGTGGGAAGAGGAGCCGGACGTTTGCCGTTTCGGAAAAAGGCTCTGCCGAGAACGGGCACCATGAGACCTTGCGTCTCTGGGAAAGCACAGATCCCCAGGGCTGTTGTGCCTGTGAATAGGCTGCCCAGGGAAGGTGAAGACCAGCAGCAGCTTTCAGGGCTGGCCCCTTCCTTGTGGGAAGAGGAGCCGGACGTTTCCTGTTTTGGAAAAAGGCTCTGCCGAGAACGGGCACCATGAGACCTTGCGTCTCTGGGAAAGCACAGATCCCCAGTGCTTTTGTGCCTGTGAATAGGCTGACCAGGGAAGGTGAAGAGCAGCAAAATCTTTCAGGGCTGGCCGCTTCCTGGTGGGAGGAGGAGCCGGACGTTTGCCGTTTCGGAAAAAGGCTCTGCCGAGAACGGGCACCATGAGACCTTGCGTCTCTGGGAAAGCACAGATCCCCAGTGCTGTTGTGCCTGTGAATAGGCTGCCCAGGGAAGGTGAAGAGCAGCAACAGCTTTCAGGGCTGGCCGCTTCCTGGTGGGAGGAGGAGCCGGACGTTTGCCGTTTCGGAAAAAGGCTCTGCCGAGAACGGGCACCATGAGACCTTGCGTCTCTGGGAAAGCACAGATCCCCAGGGCTGTTGTGCCTGTGAATAGGCTGCCCAGGGAAGGCGAAGTCCAGCAACAACTTTTAGGGCTGGCCCCTTCGTGGCGGGAATAGGAGCCGGACGTTTGCCGTTTCGGAAAAAGGCTCTGCCGAGAACGGGCACCATGAGACCTTGCGTCTCTGGGAAAGCACAGATCCCCAGGGCTGTTGTGCCTGTGAATAGGCTGCCCAGGGAAGGTGAAGACCAGCAGTAACTTTCAGTTCTGGCCCCTTCCTGGCGGGAGAAGGAGCCAGAGGTTTGCCGTTTCGGAAAAAGGCTCTGCCGAGAACGGGCACCATGAGACCTTGCGTCTCTGGGAAAGCACAGATCCCCAGGGCTGTTGTGCCTGTGAATAGGCTGCCCAGGGAAGGCGAAGAGCAGCATCAGCTTTCAGGGCTCGCCCCTTCCTGGTGGGAGAAGGAGCCAGACGTTTGCCGTTTTGGAAAAAGGCACTGCCGAGAACGGGCACCATGAGACCTTGCGTCTCTGGGAAAGCACAGATCCCCAGTGCTGTTGTGCCTGTGAATAGGCTGCCCAGGGAAGGTGAAGACCAGCAGCAGCTTTCAGGGCTGGCCCCTTCCTTGTGGGAAGAGGAGCCGGACGTTTGCCGTTTCGGAAAAAGGCTCTGCCGAGAACGGGCACCATGAGACCTTGCGTCTCTGGGAAAGCACAGATCCCCAGTGCTTTTGTGCCTGTGAATAGGCTGCCCAGGGAAGGTAAAGAGCAGCAAAATCTTTCAGGGCTGGCCGCTTCCTGGTGGGAGGAGGAGCCGGACGTTTGCCGTTTCGGAAAAAGGCTCTGCCGAGAACGGGCACCATGAGACCTTGCGTCTCTGGGAAAGCACAGATCCCCCGTGCTGTTGTGCCTGTGAATAGGCTGCCCAGGGAAGGTGAAGAGCAGCAACAGCTTTCAGGGCTGGCCGCTTCCTGGTGGGAGGAGGAGCCGGACGTTTGCCGTTTCGGAAAAAGGCTCTGCCGAGAACGGGCACCATGAGACCTTGCGTCTCTGGGAAAGCACAGATCCCCAGGGCTGTTGTGCCTGTGAATAGGCTGCCCAGGGAAGGCGAAGAGCAGCAACAGCTTTCAGGGCTCGCCCCTTCCTGGTGGGAGAAGGAGCCAGACGTTTGCCGTTTCGGAAAAAGGCTCTGCCGAGATCGGGCACCATGAGACCTTGCGTCTCTGGGAAAGCACAGATCCCCAGGGCTGTTGTGCCTGTGAATAGGCTGCCAAGGGAAGGTGAAGAGCAGCAACAGCTGTCAGGGCTGGCACCTTCCTTGTGGGACAGATAGCCAGCCATTTGCCTTTTCGGAAAGAGGCTCTGCCGAGAACGAGTGCCATGAGATGTCCCATCTGTGGGAAGGCAAAGATCCCCGATGCTGCTGTGCCTGTGAATAGGCTGCCCAGGGAAGGTGAAGAGCAGCAATGCCTGTCAGGGCTGGCACCTTCCTTGTGGGAGAAGGAGCCGGACGTTTCCCGTTTCGGAAAAAGGCTCTGCCGAGAACGGGCACCATGAGACCTTGCGTCTCTGGGAAAGCACAGATCCCCAGGGCTGTTGTGCCTGTGAATAGGCTGCCCAGGGAAGGTGAAGAGCAGCAGCAGCTTTCAGGGCTGGCCCCTTCCTTGTGGGAAGAGTAGCCGGACGTTTCCTGTTTTGGAAAAAGGCTCTGCCGAGAACGGGCACCATGAGACCTTCCGTCTCTGGGAAAGCACAGATCCCCAGTGCTTTTGTGCCTGTGAATAGGCTGCCCAGGGAAGGTGAAGACCAGCAAAATCTTTCAGGGCTGGCCGCTTCCTGGTGGGAGGAGGAGCCGGACGTTTGCCGTTTCGGAAAAAGGCACTGCCGAGAACGGGCACCATGAGACCTTGCGTCTCTGGGAAAGCACAGATCCCCAGTGCTGTTGTGCCTGTGAATAGGCTGCCCAGGGAAGGTGAAGAGCAGCAACAGCTTTCAGGGCTGGCCGCTTCCTGGTGGGAGGAGGAGCCGGACGTTTGCCGTTTTGGAAAAAGGCTCTGCCGAGAACGGGCACCATGAGACCTTGCGTCTCTGGGAAAGCACAGATCCCCAGGGCTGTTGTGCCTGTGAATAGGCTGCCCAGGGAAGGCGAAGTCCAGCAACAACTTTTAGGGCTGGCCCCTTCCTGGCGGGAATAGGAGCCGGACGTTTGCCGTTTCGGAAAAAGGCTCTGCCGAGAACGGGCACCATGAGACCTTGCGTCTCTGGGAAAGCACAGATCCCCAGGGCTGTTGTGCCTGTGAATAGGCTGCCCAGGGAAGGCGAAGACTAGCAACAACTTTCAGGGATGGCCCCTTCCTGGTGGGAGGAGGAGCCGGACGTTTGCCGTTTCGGAAAAAGGCTCTGCCGAGAACGGGCACCATGAGACCTTGCGTCTCTGGGAAAGCACAGATCCCCAGTGCTGTTGTGCCTGTGAATAGGCTGCCCAGGGAAGGTGAAGGACAGCAACAGCTTTCAGGGCTGGCCCCTTCCTTGTGGGAAGAGGAGCCGGACGTTTGCCGTTTCGGAAAAAGGCTCTGCCGAGAACGGGCACCATGAGACCTTGCGTCTCTGGGAAAGCACAGATCCCCAGGGCTGTTGTGCCTGTGAATAGGCTGCCCAGGGAAGGTGAAGACCAGCAGCAGCTTTCAGGGCTGGCCCCTTCCTTGTGGGAAGAGGAGCCGGACGTTTCCTGTTTTGGAAAAAGGCTCTGCCGAGAACGGGCACCATGAGACCTTGCGTCTCTGGGAAAGCACAGATCCCCAGTGCTTTTGTGCCTGTGAATAGGCTGACCAGGGAAGGTGAAGAGCAGCAAAATCTTTCAGGGCTGGCCGCTTCCTGGTGGGAGGAGGAGCCGGACGTTTGCCGTTTCGCAAAAAGGCTCTGCCGAGAACGGGCACCATGAGACCTTGCGTCTCTGGGAAAGCACAGATCCCCAGTGCTGTTGTGCCTGTGAATAGGCTGCCCAGGGAAGGTGAAGAGCAGCAACAGCTTTCAGGGCTGGCCGCTTCCTGGTGGGAGGAGGAGCCGGACGTTTGCCGTTTCGGAAAAAGGCTCTGCCGAGAACGGGCACCATGAGACCTTGCGTCTCTGGGAAAGCACAGATCCCCAGGGCTGTTGTGCCTGTGAATAGGCTGCCCAGGGAAGGCGAAGTCCAGCAACAACTTTTAGGGCTGGCCCCTTCGTGGCGGGAATAGGAGCCGGACGTTTGCCGTTTCGGAAAAAGGCTCTGCCGAGAACGGGCACCATGAGACCTTGCGTCTCTGGGAAAGCACAGATCCCCAGGGCTGTTGTGCCTGTGAATAGGCTGCCCAGGGAAGGTGAAGACCAGCAGTAACTTTCAGTTCTGGCCCCTTCCTGGCGGGAGAAGGAGCCAGAGGTTTGCCGTTTCGGAAAAAGGCTCTGCCGAGAACGGGCACCATGAGACCTTGCGTCTCTGGGAAAGCACAGATCCCCAGGGCTGTTGTGCCTGTGAATAGGCTGCCCAGGGAAGGCGAAGACTAGCAACAACTTTCAGGGATGGCCCCTTCCTGGTGGGAGGAGGAGCCGGACGTTTGCCGTTTCGGAAAAAGGCTCTGCCGAGAACGGGCACCATGAGACCTTGCGTCTCTGGGAAAGCACAGATCCCCAGTGCTGTTGTGCCTGTGAATAGGCTGCCCAGGGAAGGTGAAGGACAGCAACAGCTTTCAGGGCTGGCCCCTTCCTTGTGGGAAGAGGAGCCGGACGTTTGCCGTTTCGGAAAAAGGCTCTGCCGAGAACGGGCACCATGAGACCTTGCGTCTCTGGGAAAGCACAGATCCCCAGGGCTGTTGTGCCTGTGAATAGGCTGCCCAGGGAAGGTGAAGACCAGCAGCAGCTTTCAGGGCTGGCCCCTTCCTTGTGGGAAGAGGAGCCGGACGTTTCCTGTTTTGGAAAAAGGCTCTGCCGAGAACGGGCACCATGAGACCTTGCGTCTCTGGGAAAGCACAGATCCCCAGTGCTTTTGTGCCTGTGAATAGGCTGACCAGGGAAGGTGAAGAGCAGCAAAATCTTTCAGGGCTGGCCGCTTCCTGGTGGGAGGAGGAGCCGGACGTTTGCCGTTTCGCAAAAAGGCTCTGCCGAGAACGGGCACCATGAGACCTTGCGTCTCTGGGAAAGCACAGATCCCCAGTGCTGTTGTGCCTGTGAATAGGCTGCCCAGGGAAGGTGAAGAGCAGCAACAGCTTTCAGGGCTGGCCGCTTCCTGGTGGGAGGAGGAGCCGGACGTTTGCCGTTTCGGAAAAAGGCTCTGCCGAGAACGGGCACCATGAGACCTTGCGTCTCTGGGAAAGCACAGATCCCCAGGGCTGTTGTGCCTGTGAATAGGCTGCCCAGGGAAGGCGAAGTCCAGCAACAACTTTTAGGGCTGGCCCCTTCGTGGCGGGAATAGGAGCCGGACGTTTGCCGTTTCGGAAAAAGGCTCTGCCGAGAACGGGCACCATGAGACCTTGCGTCTCTGGGAAAGCACAGATCCCCAGGGCTGTTGTGCCTGTGAATAGGCTGCCCAGGGAAGGTGAAGACCAGCAGTAACTTTCAGTTCTGGCCCCTTCCTGGCGGGAGAAGGAGCCAGAGGTTTGCCGTTTCGGAAAAAGGCTCTGCCGAGAACGGGCACCATGAGACCTTGCGTCTCTGGGAAAGCACAGATCCCCAGGGCTGTTGTGCCTGTGAATAGGCTGCCCAGGGAAGGCGAAGAGCAGCATCAGCTTTCAGGGCTCGCCCCTTCCTGGTGGGAGAAGGAGCCAGACGTTTGCCGTTTTGGAAAAAGGCACTGCCGAGAACGGGCACCATGAGACCTTGCGTCTCTGGGAAAGCACAGATCCCCAGTGCTGTTGTGCCTGTGAATAGGCTGCCCAGGGAAGGTGAAGACCAGCAGCAGCTTTCAGGGCTGGCCCCTTCCTTGTGGGAAGAGGAGCCGGACGTTTGCCGTTTCGGAAAAAGGCTCTGCCGAGAACGGGCACCATGAGACCTTGCGTCTCTGGGAAAGCACAGATCCCCAGTGCTTTTGTGCCTGTGAATAGGCTGCCCAGGGAAGGTAAAGAGCAGCAAAATCTTTCAGGGCTGGCCGCTTCCTGGTGGGAGGAGGAGCCGGACGTTTGCCGTTTCGGAAAAAGGCTCTGCCGAGAACGGGCACCATGAGACCTTGCGTCTCTGGGAAAGCACAGATCCCCCGTGCTGTTGTGCCTGTGAATAGGCTGCCCAGGGAAGGTGAAGAGCAGCAACAGCTTTCAGGGCTGGCCGCTTCCTGGTGGGAGGAGGAGCCGGACGTTTGCCGTTTCGGAAAAAGGCTCTGCCGAGAACGGGCACCATGAGACCTTGCGTCTCTGGGAAAGCACAGATCCCCAGGGCTGTTGTCCTGTGAATAGGCTGCCCAGGGAAGGCGAAGTCCAGCAACAACTTTTAGGGCTGGCCCCTTCGTGGCGGGAATAGGAGCCGGACGTTTGCCGTTTCGGAAAAAGGCTCTGCCGAGAACGGGCACCATGAGACCTTGCGTCTCTGGGAAAGCACAGATCCCCAGGGCTGTTGTGCCTGTGAATAGGCTGCCCAGGGAAGGTGAAGACCAGCAGTAACTTTCAGTTCTGGCCCCTTCCTGGCGGGAGAAGGAGCCAGACGTTTACCGTTTCGGAAAAAGGCACTGCCGAGAACGGGCACCATGAGACCTTGCGTCTCTGGGAAAGCACAGATCCCCAGGGCTGTTGTGCCTGTGAATAGGCTGCCCAGGGAAGGCGAAGAGCAGCATCAGCTTTCAGGGCTCGCCCCTTCCTGGTGGGAGAAGGAGCCAGACGTTTGCCTTTTCGGAAAAAGGCTCTGCCGAGATCGGGCACCATGAGACCTTGCGTCTCTGGGAAAGCACAGATCCCCAGGGCTGTTGTGCCTGTGAATAGGCTGCCAAGGGAAGGTGAAGAGCAGCAACAGCTGTCAGGGCTGGCACCTTCCTTGTGGGACAGATAGCCAGCCATTTGCCTTTTCGGAAAGAGGCTCTGCCGAGAACGAGTGCCATGAGATGTCCCATCTGTGGGAAGGCAAAGATCCCCGATGCTGCTGTGCCTGTGAATAGGCTGCCCAGGGAAGGTGAAGAGCAGCAATGCCTGTCAGGGCTGGCACCTTCCTTGTGGGAGAAGGAGCCGGACGTTTCCCGTTTCGGAAAAAGGCTCTGCCGAGAACGGGCACCATGAGACCTTGCGTCTCTGGGAAAGCACAGATCCCCAGGGCTGTTGTGCCTGTGAATAGGCTGCCCAGGGAAGGTGAAGAGCAGCAGCAGCTTTCAGGGCTGGCCCCTTCCTTGTGGGAAGAGTAGCCGGACGTTTCCTGTTTTGGAAAAAGGCTCTGCCGAGAACGGGCACCATGAGACCTTCCGTCTCTGGGAAAGCACAGATCCCCAGTGCTTTTGTGCCTGTGAATAGGCTGCCCAGGGAAGGTGAAGACCAGCAAAATCTTTCAGGGCTGGCCGCTTCCTGGTGGGAGGAGGAGCCGGACGTTTGCCGTTTCGGAAAAAGGCTCTGCCGAGAACGGGCACCATGAGACCTTGCGTCTCTGGGAAAGCACAGATCCCCAGGGCTGTTGTGCCTGTGAATAGGCTGCCCAGGGAAGGTGAAGACCAGCAGTAACTTTCAGTTCTGGCCCCTTCCTGGCGGGAGAAGGAGCCAGAGGTTTGCCGTTTCGGAAAAAGGCTCTGCCGAGAACGGGCACCATGAGACCTTGCGTCTCTGGGAAAGCACAGATCCCCAGGGCTGTTGTGCCTGTGAATAGGCTGCCCAGGGAAGGCGAAGACTAGCAACAACTTTCAGGGATGGCCCCTTCCTGGTGGGAGGAGGAGCCGGACGTTTGCCGTTTCGGAAAAAGGCTCTGCCGAGAACGGGCACCATGAGACCTTGCGTCTCTGGGAAAGCACAGATCCCCAGTGCTGTTGTGCCTGTGAATAGGCTGCCCAGGGAAGGTGAAGGACAGCAACAGCTTTCAGGGCTGGCCCCTTCCTTGTGGGAAGAGGAGCCGGACGTTTGCCGTTTCGGAAAAAGGCTCTGCCGAGAACGGGCACCATGAGACCTTGCGTCTCTGGGAAAGCACAGATCCCCAGGGCTGTTGTGCCTGTGAATAGGCTGCCCAGGGAAGGTGAAGACCAGCAGCAGCTTTCAGGGCTGGCCCCTTCCTTGTGGGAAGAGGAGCCGGACGTTTCCTGTTTTGGAAAAAGGCTCTGCCGAGAACGGGCACCATGAGACCTTGCGTCTCTGGGAAAGCACAGATCCCCAGTGCTTTTGTGCCTGTGAATAGGCTGACCAGGGAAGGTGAAGAGCAGCAAAATCTTTCAGGGCTGGCCGCTTCCTGGTGGGAGGAGGAGCCGGACGTTTGCCGTTTCGGAAAAAGGCTCTGCCGAGAACGGGCACCATGAGACCTTGCGTCTCTGGGAAAGCACAGATCCCCAGTGCTGTTGTGCCTGTGAATAGGCTGCCCAGGGAAGGTGAAGAGCAGCAACAGCTTTCAGGGCTGGCCGCTTCCTGGTGGGAGGAGGAGCCGGACGTTTGCCGTTTCGGAAAAAGGCTCTGCCGAGAACGGGCACCATGAGACCTTGCGTCTCTGGGAAAGCACAGATCCCCAGGGCTGTTGTGCCTGTGAATAGGCTGCCCAGGGAAGGCGAAGTCCAGCAACAACTTTTAGGGCTGGCCCCTTCGTGGCGGGAATAGGAGCCGGACGTTTGCCGTTTCGGAAAAAGGCTCTGCCGAGAACGGGCACCATGAGACCTTGCGTCTCTGGGAAAGCACAGATCCCCAGGGCTGTTGTGCCTGTGAATAGGCTGCCCAGGGAAGGTGAAGACCAGCAGTAACTTTCAGTTCTGGCCCCTTCCTGGCGGGAGAAGGAGCCAGAGGTTTGCCGTTTCGGAAAAAGGCTCTGCCGAGAACGGGCACCATGAGACCTTGCGTCTCTGGGAAAGCACAGATCCCCAGGGCTGTTGTGCCTGTGAATAGGCTGCCCAGGGAAGGCGAAGAGCAGCATCAGCTTTCAGGGCTCGCCCCTTCCTGGTGGGAGAAGGAGCCAGACGTTTGCCGTTTTGGAAAAAGGCACTGCCGAGAACGGGCACCATGAGACCTTGCGTCTCTGGGAAAGCACAGATCCCCAGTGCTGTTGTGCCTGTGAATAGGCTGCCCAGGGAAGGTGAAGACCAGCAGCAGCTTTCAGGGCTGGCCCCTTCCTTGTGGGAAGAGGAGCCGGACGTTTGCCGTTTCGGAAAAAGGCTCTGCCGAGAACGGGCACAATGAGACCTTGCGTCTCTGGGAAAGCACAGATCCCCAGGGCTGTTGTGCCTGTGAATAGGCTGCCCAGGGAAGGCGAAGAGCAGCATCAGCTTTCAGGGCTCGCCCCTTCCTGGTGGGAGAAGGAGCCAGACGTTTGCCGTTTCGGAAAAAGGCTCTGCCGAGATCGGGCACCATGAGACCTTGCGTCTCTGGGAAAGCACAGATCCCCAGGGCTGTTGTGCCTGTGAATAGGCTGCCAAGGGAAGGTGAAGAGCAGCAACAGCTGTCAGGGCTGGCACCTTCCTTGTGGGACAGATAGCCAGCCATTTGCCTTTTCGGAAAGAGGCTCTGCCGAGAACGAGTGCCATGAGATGTCCCATCTGTGGGAAGGCAAAGATCCCCGATGCTGCTGTGCCTGTGAATAGGCTGCCCAGGGAAGGTGAAGAGCAGCAATGCCTGTCAGGGCTGGCACCTTCCTTGTGGGAGAAGGAGCCGGACGTTTCCCGTTTCGGAAAAAGGCTCTGCCGAGAACGGGCACCATGAGACCTTGCGTCTCTGGGAAAGCACAGATCCCCAGGGCTGTTGTGCCTGTGAATAGGCTGCCCAGGGAAGGTGAAGAGCAGCAGCAGCTTTCAGGGCTGGCCCCTTCCTTGTGGGAAGAGTAGCCGGACATTTGCCGTTTCAGAAAAAGGCTCTGCCGAGAACGGGCACCATGAGACCTTCCGTCTCTGGGAAAGCACAGATCCCCAGTGCTTTTGTGCCTGTGAATAGGCTGCCCAGGGAAGGTGAAGACCAGCAAAATCTTTCAGGGCTGGCCGCTTCCTGGTGGGAGGAGGAGCCGGACGTTTGCCGTTTCGGAAAAAGGCACTGCCGAGAACGGGCACCATGAGACCTTGCGTCTCTGGGAAAGCACAGATCCCCAGTGCTGTTGTGCCTGTGAATAGGCTGCCCAGGGAAGGTGAAGAGCAGCAACAGCTTTCAGGGCTGGCCGCTTCCTGGTGGGAGGAGGAGCCGGACGTTTGCCGTTTTGGAAAAAGGCTCTGCCGAGAACGGGCACCATGAGACCTTGCGTCTCTGGGAAAGCACAGATCCCCAGGGCTGTTGTGCCTGTGAATAGGCTGCCCAGGGAAGGCGAAGTCCAGCAACAACTTTTAGGGCTGGCCCCTTCCTGGCGGGAATAGGAGCCGGACGTTTGCCGTTTCGGAAAAAGGCTCTGCCGAGAACGGGCACCATGAGACCTTGCGTCTCTGGGAAAGCACAGATCCCCAGGGCTGTTGTGCCTGTGAATAGGCTGCCCAGGGAAGGTGAAGACCAGCAGTAACTTTCAGTTCTGGCCCCTTCCTGGCGGGAGAAGGAGCCAGAGGTTTGCCGTTTCGGAAAAAGGCTCTGCCGAGAACGGGCACCATGAGACCTTGCGTCTCTGGGAAAGCACAGATCCCCAGGGCTGTTGTGCCTGTGAATAGGCTGCCCAGGGAAGGCGAAGACTAGCAACAACTTTCAGGGATGGCCCCTTCCTGGTGGGAGGAGGAGCCGGACGTTTGCCGTTTCGGAAAAAGGCTCTGCCGAGAACGGGCACCATGAGACCTTGCGTCTCTGGGAAAGCACAGATCCCCAGTGCTGTTGTGCCTGTGAATAGGCTGCCCAGGGAAGGTGAAGGACAGCAACAGCTTTCAGGGCTGGCCCCTTCCTTGTGGGAAGAGGAGCCGGACGTTTGCCGTTTCGGAAAAAGGCTCTGCCGAGAACGGGCACCATGAGACCTTGCGTCTCTGGGAAAGCACAGATCCCCAGGGCTGTTGTGCCTGTGAATAGGCTGCCCAGGGAAGGTGAAGACCAGCAGCAGCTTTCAGGGCTGGCCCCTTCCTTGTGGGAAGAGGAGCCGGACGTTTCCTGTTTTGGAAAAAGGCTCTGCCGAGAACGGGCACCATGAGACCTTGCGTCTCTGGGAAAGCACAGATCCCCAGTGCTTTTGTGCCTGTGAATAGGCTGACCAGGGAAGGTGAAGAGCAGCAAAATCTTTCAGGGCTGGCCGCTTCCTGGTGGGAGGAGGAGCCGGACGTTTGCCGTTTCGGAAAAAGGCTCTGCCGAGAACGGGCACCATGAGACCTTGCGTCTCTGGGAAAGCACAGATCCCCAGTGCTGTTGTGCCTGTGAATAGGCTGCCCAGGGAAGGTGAAGAGCAGCAACAGCTTTCAGGGCTGGCCGCTTCCTGGTGGGAGGAGGAGCCGGACGTTTGCCGTTTCGGAAAAAGGCTCTGCCGAGAACGGGCACCATGAGACCTTGCGTCTCTGGGAAAGCACAGATCCCCAGGGCTGTTGTGCCTGTGAATAGGCTGCCCAGGGAAGGCGAAGTCCAGCAACAACTTTTAGGGCTGGCCCCTTCGTGGCGGGAATAGGAGCCGGACGTTTGCCGTTTCGGAAAAAGGCTCTGCCGAGAACGGGCACCATGAGACCTTGCGTCTCTGGGAAAGCACAGATCCCCAGGGCTGTTGTGCCTGTGAATAGGCTGCCCAGGGAAGGTGAAGACCAGCAGTAACTTTCAGTTCTGGCCCCTTCCTGGCGGGAGAAGGAGCCAGAGGTTTGCCGTTTCGGAAAAAGGCTCTGCCGAGAACGGGCACCATGAGACCTTGCGTCTCTGGGAAAGCACAGATCCCCAGGGCTGTTGTGCCTGTGAATAGGCTGCCCAGGGAAGGCGAAGAGCAGCATCAGCTTTCAGGGCTCGCCCCTTCCTGGTGGGAGAAGGAGCCAGACGTTTGCCGTTTTGGAAAAAGGCACTGCCGAGAACGGGCACCATGAGACCTTGCGTCTCTGGGAAAGCACAGATCCCCAGTGCTGTTGTGCCTGTGAATAGGCTGCCCAGGGAAGGTGAAGACCAGCAGCAGCTTTCAGGGCTGGCCCCTTCCTTGTGGGAAGAGGAGCCGGACGTTTGCCGTTTCGGAAAAAGGCTCTGCCGAGAACGGGCACCATGAGACCTTGCGTCTCTGGGAAAGCACAGATCCCCAGTGCTTTTGTGCCTGTGAATAGGCTGCCCAGGGAAGGTAAAGAGCAGCAAAATCTTTCAGGGCTGGCCGCTTCCTGGTGGGAGGAGGAGCCGGACGTTTGCCGTTTCGGAAAAAGGCTCTGCTGAGAACGGGCACCATGAGACCTTGCGTCTCTGGGAAAGCACAGATCCCCCGTGCTGTTGTGCCTGTGAATAGGCTGCCCAGGGAAGGTGAAGAGCAGCAACAGCTTTCAGGGCTGGCCGCTTCCTGGTGGGAGGAGGAGCCGGACGTTTGCCGTTTCGGAAAAAGGCTCTGCCGAGAACGGGCACCATGAGACCTTGCGTCTCTGGGAAAGCACAGATCCCCAGGGCTGTTGTCCTGTGAATAGGCTGCCCAGGGAAGGCGAAGTCCAGCAACAACTTTTAGGGCTGGCCCCTTCGTGGCGGGAATAGGAGCCGGACGTTTGCCGTTTCGGAAAAAGGCTCTGCCGAGAACGGGCACCATGAGACCTTGCGTCTCTGGGAAAGCACAGATCCCCAGGGCTGTTGTGCCTGTGAATAGGCTGCCCAGGGAAGGTGAAGACCAGCAGTAACTTTCAGTTCTGGCCCCTTCCTGGCGGGAGAAGGAGCCAGACGTTTACCGTTTCGGAAAAAGGCACTGCCGAGAACGGGCACCATGAGACCTTGCGTCTCTGGGAAAGCACAGATCCCCAGTGCTGTTTTGCCTGTGAATAGGCTGCCCAGGGAAGGTGAAGAGCAGCAACAGCTTTCAGGGCTGGCCGCTTCCTGGTGGGAGGAGGAGCCGGACGTTTGCCGTTTCGGAAAAAGGCTCTGCCGAGAACGGGCACCATGAGACCTTGCGTCTCTGGGAAAGCACAGATCCCCAGGGCTGTTGTGCCTGTGAATAGGCTGCCCAGGGAAGGCGAAGAGCAGCAACAGCTTTCAGGGCTCGCCCCTTCCTGGTGGGAGAAGGAGCCAGACGTTTGCCGGTTTGGAAAAAGGCACTGCCGAGAACGGGCACCATGAGACCTTGCGTCTCTGGGAAAGCACAGATCCCCAGGGCTGTTGTGCCTGTGAATAGGCTGCCCAGGGAAGGCGAAGAGCAGCATCAGCTTTCAGGGCTCGCCCCTTCCTGGTGGGAGAAGGAGCCAGACGTTTGCCGTTTCGGAAAAAGGCTCTGCCGAGATCGGGCACCATGAGACCTTGCGTCTCTGGGAAAGCACAGATCCCCAGGGCTGTTGTGCCTGTGAATAGGCTGCCAAGGGAAGGTGAAGAGCAGCAACAGCTGTCAGGGCTGGCACCTTCCTTGTGGGACAGATAGCCAGCCATTTGCCTTTTCGGAAAGAGGCTCTGCCGAGAACGAGTGCCATGAGATGTCCCATCTGTGGGAAGGCAAAGATCCCCGATGCTGCTGTGCCTGTGAATAGGCTGCCCAGGGAAGGTGAAGAGCAGCAATGCCTGTCAGGGCTGGCACCTTCCTTGTGGGAGAAGGAGCCGGACGTTTCCCGTTTCGGAAAAAGGCTCTGCCGAGAACGGGCACCATGAGACCTTGCGTCTCTGGGAAAGCACAGATCCCCAGGGCTGTTGTGCCTGTGAATAGGCTGCCCAGGGAAGGTGAAGAGCAGCAGCAGCTTTCAGGGCTGGCCCCTTCCTTGTGGGAAGAGTAGCCGGACGTTTCCTGTTTTGGAAAAAGGCTCTGCCGAGAACGGGCACCATGAGACCTTCCGTCTCTGGGAAAGCACAGATCCCCAGTGCTTTTGTGCCTGTGAATAGGCTGCCCAGGGAAGGTGAAGACCAGCAAAATCTTTCAGGGCTGGCCGCTTCCTGGTGGGAGGAGGAGCCGGACGTTTGCCGTTTCGGAAAAAGGCACTGCCGAGAACGGGCACCATGAGACCTTGCGTCTCTGGGAAAGCACAGATCCCCAGTGCTGTTGTGCCTGTGAATAGGCTGCCCAGGGAAGGTGAAGAGCAGCAACAGCTTTCAGGGCTGGCCGCTTCCTGGTGGGAGGAGGAGCCGGACGTTTGCCGTTTTGGAAAAAGGCTCTGCCGAGAACGGGCACCATGAGACCTTGCGTCTCTGGGAAAGCACAGATCCCCAGGGCTGTTGTGCCTGTGAATAGGCTGCCCAGGGAAGGCGAAGTCCAGCAACAACTTTTAGGGCTGGCCCCTTCCTGGCGGGAATAGGAGCCGGACGTTTGCCGTTTCGGAAAAAGGCTCTGCCGAGAACGGGCACCATGAGACCTTGCGTCTCTGGGAAAGCACAGATCCCCAGGGCTGTTGTGCCTGTGAATAGGCTGCCCAGGGAAGGCGAAGACTAGCAACAACTTTCAGGGATGGCCCCTTCCTGGTGGGAGGAGGAGCCGGACGTTTGCCGTTTCGGAAAAAGGCTCTGCCGAGAACGGGCACCATGAGACCTTGCGTCTCTGGGAAAGCACAGATCCCCAGTGCTGTTGTGCCTGTGAATAGGCTGCCCAGGGAAGGTGAAGGACAGCAACAGCTTTCAGGGCTGGCCCCTTCCTTGTGGGAAGAGGAGCCGGACGTTTGCCGTTTCGGAAAAAGGCTCTGCCGAGAACGGGCACCATGAGACCTTGCGTCTCTGGGAAAGCACAGATCCCCAGGGCTGTTGTGCCTGTGAATAGGCTGCCCAGGGAAGGTGAAGACCAGCAGCAGCTTTCAGGGCTGGCCCCTTCCTTGTGGGAAGAGGAGCCGGACGTTTCCTGTTTTGGAAAAAGGCTCTGCCGAGAACGGGCACCATGAGACCTTGCGTCTCTGGGAAAGCACAGATCCCCAGTGCTTTTGTGCCTGTGAATAGGCTGACCAGGGAAGGTGAAGAGCAGCAAAATCTTTCAGGGCTGGCCGCTTCCTGGTGGGAGGAGGAGCCGGACGTTTGCCGTTTCGGAAAAAGGCTCTGCCGAGAACGGGCACCATGAGACCTTGCGTCTCTGGGAAAGCACAGATCCCCAGTGCTGTTGTGCCTGTGAATAGGCTGCCCAGGGAAGGTGAAGAGCAGCAACAGCTTTCAGGGCTGGCCGCTTCCTGGTGGGAGGAGGAGCCGGACGTTTGCCGTTTCGGAAAAAGGCTCTGCCGAGAACGGGCACCATGAGACCTTGCGTCTCTGGGAAAGCACAGATCCCCAGGGCTGTTGTGCCTGTGAATAGGCTGCCCAGGGAAGGCGAAGTCCAGCAACAACTTTTAGGGCTGGCCCCTTCGTGGCGGGAATAGGAGCCGGACGTTTGCCGTTTCGGAAAAAGGCTCTGCCGAGAACGGGCACCATGAGACCTTGCGTCTCTGGGAAAGCACAGATCCCCAGGGCTGTTGTGCCTGTGAATAGGCTGCCCAGGGAAGGTGAAGACCAGCAGTAACTTTCAGTTCTGGCCCCTTCCTGGCGGGAGAAGGAGCCAGAGGTTTGCCGTTTCGGAAAAAGGCTCTGCCGAGAACGGGCACCATGAGACCTTGCGTCTCTGGGAAAGCACAGATCCCCAGGGCTGTTGTGCCTGTGAATAGGCTGCCCAGGGAAGGCGAAGAGCAGCATCAGCTTTCAGGGCTCGCCCCTTCCTGGTGGGAGAAGGAGCCAGACGTTTGCCGTTTTGGAAAAAGGCACTGCCGAGAACGGGCACCATGAGACCTTGCGTCTCTGGGAAAGCACAGATCCCCAGTGCTGTTGTGCCTGTGAATAGGCTGCCCAGGGAAGGTGAAGACCAGCAGCAGCTTTCAGGGCTGGCCCCTTCCTTGTGGGAAGAGGAGCCGGACGTTTGCCGTTTCGGAAAAAGGCTCTGCCGAGAACGGGCACCATGAGACCTTGCGTCTCTGGGAAAGCACAGATCCCCAGTGCTTTTGTGCCTGTGAATAGGCTGCCCAGGGAAGGTAAAGAGCAGCAAAATCTTTCAGGGCTGGCCGCTTCCTGGTGGGAGGAGGAGCCGGACGTTTGCCGTTTCGGAAAAAGGCTCTGCCGAGAACGGGCACCATGAGACCTTGCGTCTCTGGGAAAGCACAGATCCCCCGTGCTGTTGTGCCTGTGAATAGGCTGCCCAGGGAAGGTGAAGAGCAGCAACAGCTTTCAGGGCTGGCCGCTTCCTGGTGGGAGGAGGAGCCGGACGTTTGCCGTTTCGGAAAAAGGCTCTGCCGAGAACGGGCACCATGAGACCTTGCGTCTCTGGGAAAGCACAGATCCCCAGGGCTGTTGTCCTGTGAATAGGCTGCCCAGGGAAGGCGAAGTCCAGCAACAACTTTTAGGGCTGGCCCCTTCGTGGCGGGAATAGGAGCCGGACGTTTGCCGTTTCGGAAAAAGGCTCTGCCGAGAACGGGCACCATGAGACCTTGCGTCTCTGGGAAAGCACAGATCCCCAGGGCTGTTGTGCCTGTGAATAGGCTGCCCAGGGAAGGTGAAGACCAGCAGTAACTTTCAGTTCTGGCCCCTTCCTGGCGGGAGAAGGAGCCAGACGTTTACCGTTTCGGAAAAAGGCACTGCCGAGAACGGGCACCATGAGACCTTGCGTCTCTGGGAAAGCACAGATCCCCAGTGCTGTTTTGCCTGTGAATAGGCTGCCCAGGGAAGGTGAAGAGCAGCAACAGCTTTCAGGGCTGGCCGCTTCCTGGTGGGAGGAGGAGCCGGACGTTTGCCGTTTCGGAAAAAGGCTCTGCCGAGAACGGGCACCATGAGACCTTGCGTCTCTGGGAAAGCACAGATCCCCAGGGCTGTTGTGCCTGTGAATAGGCTGCCCAGGGAAGGCGAAGAGCAGCAACAGCTTTCAGGGCTCGCCCCTTCCTCGTGGGAGAAGGAGCCAGACGTTTGCCGGTTTGGAAAAAGGCACTGCCGAGAACGGGCACCATGAGACCTTGCGTCTCTGGGAAAGCACAGATCCCCAGGGCTGTTGTGCCTGTGAATAGGCTGCCCAGGGAAGGCGAAGAGCAGCATCAGCTTTCAGGGCTCGCCCCTTCCTGGTGGGAGGAGGAGCCGGACGTTTGCCGTTTCGGAAAAAGGCTCTGCCGAGAACGGGCACCATGAGACCTTGCGTCTCTGGGAAAGCACAGATCCCCAGTGCTGTTGTGCCTGTGAATAGGCTGCCCAGGGAAGGTGAAGGACAGCAACAGCTTTCAGGGCTGGCCCCTTCCTTGTGGGAAGAGGAGCCGGACGTTTGCCGTTTCGGAAAAAGGCTCTGCCGAGAACGGGCACCATGAGACCTTGCGTCTCTGGGAAAGCACAGATCCCCAGGGCTGTTGTGCCTGTGAATAGGCTGCCCAGGGAAGGTGAAGACCAGCAGCAGCTTTCAGGGCTGGCCCCTTCCTTGTGGGAAGAGGAGCCGGACGTTTCCTGTTTTGGAAAAAGGCTCTGCCGAGAACGGGCACCATGAGACCTTGCGTCTCTGGGAAAGCACAGATCCCCAGTGCTTTTGTGCCTGTGAATAGGCTGACCAGGGAAGGTGAAGAGCAGCAAAATCTTTCAGGGCTGGCCGCTTCCTGGTGGGAGGAGGAGCCGGACGTTTGCCGTTTCGGAAAAAGGCTCTGCCGAGAACGGGCACCATGAGACCTTGCGTCTCTGGGAAAGCACAGATCCCCAGTGCTGTTGTGCCTGTGAATAGGCTGCCCAGGGAAGGTGAAGAGCAGCAACAGCTTTCAGGGCTGGCCGCTTCCTGGTGGGAGGAGGAGCCGGACGTTTGCCGTTTCGGAAAAAGGCTCTGCCGAGAACGGGCACCATGAGACCTTGCGTCTCTGGGAAAGCACAGATCCCCAGGGCTGTTGTGCCTGTGAATAGGCTGCCCAGGGAAGGCGAAGTCCAGCAACAACTTTTAGGGCTGGCCCCTTCGTGGCGGGAATAGGAGCCGGACGTTTGCCGTTTCGGAAAAAGGCTCTGCCGAGAACGGGCACCATGAGACCTTGCGTCTCTGGGAAAGCACAGATCCCCAGGGCTGTTGTGCCTGTGAATAGGCTGCCCAGGGAAGGTGAAGACCAGCAGTAACTTTCAGTTCTGGCCCCTTCCTGGCGGGAGAAGGAGCCAGAGGTTTGCCGTTTCGGAAAAAGGCTCTGCCGAGAACGGGCACCATGAGACCTTGCGTCTCTGGGAAAGCACAGATCCCCAGGGCTGTTGTGCCTGTGAATAGGCTGCCCAGGGAAGGCGAAGAGCAGCATCAGCTTTCAGGGCTCGCCCCTTCCTGGTGGGAGAAGGAGCCAGACGTTTGCCGTTTTGGAAAAAGGCACTGCCGAGAACGGGCACCATGAGACCTTGCGTCTCTGGGAAAGCACAGATCCCCAGTGCTGTTGTGCCTGTGAATAGGCTGCCCAGGGAAGGTGAAGACCAGCAGCAGCTTTCAGGGCTGGCCCCTTCCTTGTGGGAAGAGGAGCCGGACGTTTGCCGTTTCGGAAAAAGGCTCTGCCGAGAACGGGCACCATGAGACCTTGCGTCTCTGGGAAAGCACAGATCCCCAGTGCTTTTGTGCCTGTGAATAGGCTGCCCAGGGAAGGTAAAGAGCAGCAAAATCTTTCAGGGCTGGCCGCTTCCTGGTGGGAGGAGGAGCCGGACGTTTGCCGTTTCGGAAAAAGGCTCTGCCGAGAACGGGCACCATGAGACCTTGCGTCTCTGGGAAAGCACAGATCCCCCGTGCTGTTGTGCCTGTGAATAGGCTGCCCAGGGAAGGTGAAGAGCAGCAACAGCTTTCAGGGCTGGCCGCTTCCTGGTGGGAGGAGGAGCCGGACGTTTGCCGTTTCGGAAAAAGGCTCTGCCGAGAACGGGCACCATGAGACCTTGCGTCTCTGGGAAAGCACAGATCCCCAGGGCTGTTGTCCTGTGAATAGGCTGCCCAGGGAAGGCGAAGTCCAGCAACAACTTTTAGGGCTGGCCCCTTCGTGGCGGGAATAGGAGCCGGACGTTTGCCGTTTCGGAAAAAGGCTCTGCCGAGAACGGGCACCATGAGACCTTGCGTCTCTGGGAAAGCACAGATCCCCAGGGCTGTTGTGCCTGTGAATAGGCTGCCCAGGGAAGGTGAAGACCAGCAGTAACTTTCAGTTCTGGCCCCTTCCTGGCGGGAGAAGGAGCCAGACGTTTACCGTTTCGGAAAAAGGCACTGCCGAGAACGGGCACCATGAGACCTTGCGTCTCTGGGAAAGCACAGATCCCCAGTGCTGTTTTGCCTGTGAATAGGCTGCCCAGGGAAGGTGAAGAGCAGCAACAGCTTTCAGGGCTGGCCGCTTCCTGGTGGGAGGAGGAGCCGGACGTTTGCCGTTTCGGAAAAAGGCTCTGCCGAGAACGGGCACCATGAGACCTTGCGTCTCTGGGAAAGCACAGATCCCCAGGGCTGTTGTGCCTGTGAATAGGCTGCCCAGGGAAGGCGAAGAGCAGCAACAGCTTTCAGGGCTCGCCCCTTCCTGGTGGGAGAAGGAGCCAGACGTTTGCCGGTTTGGAAAAAGGCACTGCCGAGAACGGGCACCATGAGACCTTGCGTCTCTGGGAAAGCACAGATCCCCAGGGCTGTTGTGCCTGTGAATAGGCTGCCCAGGGAAGGCGAAGAGCAGCATCAGCTTTCAGGGCTCGCCCCTTCCTGGTGGGAGAAGGACCCAGACGTTTGCCGTTTCGGAAAAAGGCTCTGCCGAGATCGGGCACCATGAGACCTTGCGTCTCTGGGAAAGCACAGATCCCCAGGGCTGTTGTGCCTGTGAATAGGCTGCCAAGGGAAGGTGAAGAGCAGCAACAGCTGTCAGGGCTGGCACCTTCCTTGTGGGACAGATAGCCAGCCATTTGCCTTTTCGGAAAGAGGCTCTGCCGAGAACGAGTGCCATGAGATGTCCCATCTGTGGGAAGGCAAAGATCCCCGATGCTGCTGTGCCTGTGAATAGGCTGCCCAGGGAAGGTGAAGAGCAGCAATGCCTGTCAGGGCTGGCACCTTCCTTGTGGGAGAAGGAGCCGGACGTTTCCCGTTTCGGAAAAAGGCTCTGCCGAGAACGGGCACCATGAGACCTTGCGTCTCTGGGAAAGCACAGATCCCCAGGGCTGTTGTGCCTGTGAATAGGCTGCCCAGGGAAGGTGAAGAGCAGCAGCAGCTTTCAGGGCTGGCCCCTTCCTTGTGGGAAGAGTAGCCGGACGTTTCCTGTTTTGGAAAAAGGCTCTGCCGAGAACGGGCACCATGAGACCTTCCGTCTCTGGGAAAGCACAGATCCCCAGTGCTTTTGTGCCTGTGAATAGGCTGCCCAGGGAAGGTGAAGACCAGCAAAATCTTTCAGGGCTGGCCGCTTCCTGGTGGGAGGAGGAGCCGGACGTTTGCCGTTTCGGAAAAAGGCACTGCCGAGAACGGGCACCATGAGACCTTGCGTCTCTGGGAAAGCACAGATCCCCAGTGCTGTTGTGCCTGTGAATAGGCTGCCCAGGGAAGGTGAAGAGCAGCAACAGCTTTCAGGGCTGGCCGCTTCCTGGTGGGAGGAGGAGCTGGACGTTTGCCGTTTTGGAAAAAGGCTCTGCCGAGAACGGGCACCATGAGACCTTGCGTCTCTGGGAAAGCACAGATCCCCAGGGCTGTTGTGCCTGTGAATAGGCTGCCCAGGGAAGGCGAAGTCCAGCAACAACTTTTAGGGCTGGCCCCTTCCTGGCGGGAATAGGAGCCGGACGTTTGCCGTTTCGGAAAAAGGCTCTGCCGAGAACGGGCACCATGAGACCTTGCGTCTCTGGGAAAGCACAGATCCCCAGGGCTGTTGTGCCTGTGAATAGGCTGCCCAGGGAAGGTGAAGACCAGCAGTAACTTTCAGTTCTGGCCCCTTCCTGGCGGGAGAAGGAGCCAGAGGTTTGCCGTTTCGGAAAAAGGCTCTGCCGAGAACGGGCACCATGAGACCTTGCGTCTCTGGGAAAGCACAGATCCCCAGGGCTGTTGTGCCTGTGAATAGGCTGCCCAGGGAAGGCGAAGACTAGCAACAACTTTCAGGGATGGCCCCTTCCTGGTGGGAGGAGGAGCCGGACGTTTGCCGTTTCGGAAAAAGGCTCTGCCGAGAACGGGCACCATGAGACCTTGCGTCTCTGGGAAAGCACAGATCCCCAGTGCTGTTGTGCCTGTGAATAGGCTGCCCAGGGAAGGTGAAGGACAGCAACAGCTTTCAGGGCTGGCCCCTTCCTTGTGGGAAGAGGAGCCGGACGTTTGCCGTTTCGGAAAAAGGCTCTGCCGAGAACGGGCACCATGAGACCTTGCGTCTCTGGGAAAGCACAGATCCCCAGGGCTGTTGTGCCTGTGAATAGGCTGCCCAGGGAAGGTGAAGACCAGCAGCAGCTTTCAGGGCTGGCCCCTTCCTTGTGGGAAGAGGAGCCGGACGTTTCCTGTTTTGGAAAAAGGCTCTGCCGAGAACGGGCACCATGAGACCTTGCGTCTCTGGGAAAGCACAGATCCCCAGTGCTGTTGTGCCTGTGAATAGGCTGACCAGGGAAGGTGAAGAGCAGCAAAATCTTTCAGGGCTGGCCGCTTCCTGGTGGGAGGAGGAGCCGGACGTTTGCCGTTTCGGAAAAAGGCTCTGCCGAGAACGGGCACCATGAGACCTTGCGTCTCTGGGAAAGCACAGATCCCCAGTGCTGTTGTGCCTGTGAATAGGCTGCCCAGGGAAGGTGAAGAGCAGCAACAGCTTTCAGGGCTGGCCGCTTCCTGGTGGGAGGAGGAGCCGGACGTTTGCCGTTTCGGAAAAAGGCTCTGCCGAGAACGGGCACCATGAGACCTTGCGTCTCTGGGAAAGCACAGATCCCCAGGGCTGTTGTGCCTGTGAATAGGCTGCCCAGGGAAGGCGAAGTCCAGCAACAACTTTTAGGGCTGGCCCCTTCGTGGCGGGAATAGGAGCCGGACGTTTGCCGTTTCGGAAAAAGGCTCTGCCGAGAACGGGCACCATGAGACCTTGCGTCTCTGGGAAAGCACAGATCCCCAGGGCTGTTGTGCCTGTGAATAGGCTGCCCAGGGAAGGTGAAGACCAGCAGTAACTTTCAGTTCTGGCCCCTTCCTGGCGGGAGAAGGAGCCAGAGGTTTGCCGTTTCGGAAAAAGGCACTGCCGAGAACGGGCACCATGAGACCTTCCGTCTCTGGGAAAGCACAGATCCCCAGTGCTGTTTTGCCTGTGAATAGGCTGCCCAGGGAAGGTGAAGAGCAGCAACAGCTTTCAGGGCTGGCCGCTTCCTGGTGGGAGGAGGAGCCGGACGTTTGCCGTTTCGGAAAAAGGCTCTGCCGAGAACGGGCACCATGAGACCTTGCGTCTCTGGGAAAGCACAGATCCCCAGGGCTGTTGTGCCTGTGAATAGGCTGCCCAGGGAAGGCGAAGAGCAGCAGCAGCTTTCAGGGCTGGCCCCTTCCTGGTGGGAGAAGGAGCCAGACGTTTGCCGTTTTGGAAAAAGGCTCTGCCGAGAACGGGCACCATGAGACCTTGCGTCTCTGGGAAAGCACAGATCCCCAGTGCTGTTGTGCCTGTGAATAGGCTGCCCAGGGAAGGCGAAGAGCAGCATCAGCTTTCAGGGCTCGCCCCTTCCTGGCGGGAGAAGGAGCCGGACGTTTGCCGTTTTGGAAAAAGGCACTGCCGAGAACGGGCACCATGAGACCTTGCGTCTCTGGGAAAGCACAGATCCCCAGTGCTGTTGTGCCTGTGAATAGGCTGCCCAGGGAAGGTGAAGACCAGCAGCAGCTTTCAGGGCTGGCCCCTTCCTTGTGGGAAGAGGAGCCGGACGTTTACCGTATCGGAAAAAGGCTCTGCCGAGAACGGGCACCATGAGACCTTGCGTCTCTGGGAAAGCACAGATCCCCAGGGCTGTTGTGCCTGTGAATAGGCTGCCCAGGGAAGGCGAAGTCCAGCAACAACTTTTAGGGCTGGCCCCTTCCTGGCGGGAATAGGAGCCGGACGTTTGCCGTTTCGGAAAAAGGCTCTGCCGAGAACGGGCACCATGAGACCTTGCGTCTCTGGGAAAGCACAGATCCCCAGGGCTGTTGTGCCTGTGAATAGGCTGCCCAGGGAAGGTGAAGACCAGCAGTAACTTTCAGTTCTGGCCCCTTCCTGGCGGGAGAAGGAGCCAGAGGTTTGCCGTTTCGGAAAAAGGCACTGCCGAGAACGGGCACCATGAGACCTTCCGTCTCTGGGAAAGCACAGATCCCCAGTGCTGTTTTGCCTGTGAATAGGCTGCCCAGGGAAGGTGAAGAGCAGCAACAGCTTTCAGGGCTGGCCGCTTCCTGGTGGGAGGAGGAGCCGGACGTTTGCCGTTTCGGAAAAAGGCTCTGCCGAGAACGGGCACCATGAGACCTTGCGTCTCTGGGAAAGCACAGATCCCCAGGGCTGTTGTGCCTGTGAATAGGCTGCCCAGGGAAGGCGAAGAGCAGCAGCAGCTTTCAGGGCTGGCCCCTTCCTGGTGGGAGAAGGAGCCAGACGTTTGCCGTTTTGGAAAAAGGCACTGCCGAGAACGGGCACCATGAGACCTTGCGTCTCTGGGAAAGCACAGATCCCCAGGGCTGTTGTGCCTGTGAATAGGCTGTCCAGAGAAGGCGAAGAGCAGCATCAGCTTTCAGGGCTCGCCCCTTCCTGGTGGGAGAAGGAGCCAGATGTTTGCCGTTTTGGAAAAAGGCTCTGCCGAGAACGGGCACCATGAGACCTTGCGTCTCTGGGAAAGCACAGATCCCCAGGGCTGTTGTGCCTGTGAATAGGCTGCCCAGGGAAGGCGAAGAGCAGCATCAGCTTTCAGGGCTCGCCCCTTCCTGGCGGGAGAAGGAGCCGGACGTTTGCCGTTTTGGAAAAAGGCACTGCCGAGAACGGGCACCATGAGACCTTGCGTCTCTGGGAAAGCACAGATCCCCAGTGCTGTTGTGCCTGTGAATAGGCTGCCCAGGGAAGGTGAAGACCAGCAGCAGCTTTCAGGGCTGGCCCCTTCCTTGTGGGAAGAGGAGCCGGACGTTTACCGTATCGGAAAAAGGCTCTGCCGAGAACGGGCACCATGAGACCTTGCGTCTCTGGGAAAGCACAGATCCCCAGTGCTGTTGTGCCTGTGAATAGGCTGCCCAGGGAAGGCGAAGAGCAGCAACAGCTTTCAGGGCTGGCCCCTTCCTGGTGGGAGAAGGAGCCGGACGTTTGCCGTTTCGTAAAAAGGCTCTGCCGAGAACGGGCACCATGAGACCTTCCGTCTCTGGGAAAGCACAGATCCCCAGTGCTGTTGTGCCTGTGAATAGGCTGCCAAGGGAAGGTGAAGAGCAGCAACAGCTGTCAGGGCTGGCCCCTTCCTGGTGGGAGAATGAGCTAGACGTTCGCATTTTTGGAAAAAGGCAGTGCCGAGAACGGGCACCATGAGACCTTGCGTCTCTGGGAAAGCACAGATCCCCAGTGCTGTTGTGCCTGTGAATAGGCTGACCAGGGAAGGTGAAGAGCAGCAGCAGCTTTCAGGGCTGGCCCCTTCCTGGCGGGAGAAGGAGCCAGACGTTTGCCGTTTCGGAAAAAGGCTCTGCCGAGAACGGGCACCATGAGACCTTGCGTCTCTGGGAAAGCACAGATCCCCAGGGCTGTTGTGCCTATGAATAGGCTGCCCAGGGAAGGCGAAGAGCAGCAACAGCTTTCAGGGCTCGCCCCTTCCTGGTGGGAGAAGGAGCCAGACGTTTGCCGTTTCGTAAAAAGGCACTGCCGAGAACGGGCACCATGAGACCTTGCGTCTCTGGGAAAGCACAGATCCCCAGTGCTGTTGTGCCTGTGAATAGGCTGCCCAGAGAAGGCGAAAAACAGCAACAGCTTTCAGGGCTGGCCCCTTCCTGGCGGGAGAAGGAGCCAGACGTTTGCCGTTTCGGAAAAAGGCTCTGCCGAGATCGGGCACCATGAGACATTCCGTCTCTGGGAAAGCACAGATCCCCAGGGCTGTTGTGCCTGTGAATAGGCTGCCCAGGGAAGGCGAAGAGCAGCAACAGCAGTCAGGGCTCGCCCCTTCCTGGCGGGAGAAGGAGCCAGACATTTGCCGTTTCGGAAAAAGGCTCTGCCGAGAACGGGCACCATGAGACCTTGTGTCTCTGGGAAAGCACAGATCCCCAGTGCTGTTGTGCCTGTGAATAGGCTACCCAGGGAAGGTGAAGACCAGCAGCAGCTTTCAGGTCTGGCCCCTTCCTTGTGGGAAGAGGAGCCGGACGTTTGCCGTTTCGGAAAAAGGCTCTGCCGAGAACGGGCACCATGAGACCTTGCGTCTCTGGGAAAGCACAGATCCCCAGGGCTGTTGTGCCTGTGAATAGGCTGCCCAGGGAAGGTGAAGAGCAACAACAGCTGTCAGGGCTCGCCCCTTCCTTGTGGGAGAAGGAGCCGGACGTTTTCCGTTTCGGAAAAAGGCTCTGCCGAGAACGGGCACCATGAGACCTTGCGTCTCTGGGAAAGCACAGATCCCCAGGGCTGTTGTGCCTGTGAATAGGCTGCCCAGGGAAGGCGAAGTCCAGCAACAACTTTTAGGGCTGGCCCCTTCGTGGCGGGAATAGGAGCCGGACGTTTGCCGTTTCGGAAAAAGGCTCTGCCGAGAACGGGCACCATGAGACCTTGCGTCTCTGGGAAAGCACAGATCCCCAGGGCTGTTGTGCCTGTGAATAGGCTGCCCAGGGAAGGTGAAGACCAGCAGTAACTTTCAGTTCTGGCCCCTTCCTGGCGGGAGAAGGAGCCAGAGGTTTGCCGTTTCGGAAAAAGGCTCTGCCGAGAACGGGCACCATGAGACCTTCCGTCTCTGGGAAAGCACAGATCCCCAGTGCTGTTTTGCCTGTGAATAGGCTGCCCAGGGAAGGTGAAGAGCAGCAACAGCTTTCAGGGCTGGCCGCTTCCTGGTGGGAGGAGGAGCCGGACGTTTGCCGTTTCGGAAAAAGGCTCTGCCGAGAACGGGCACCATGAGACCTTGCGTCTCTGGGAAAGCACAGATCCCCAGGGCTGTTGTGCCTGTGAATAGGCTGCCCAGGGAAGGCGAAGAGCAGCAGCAGCTTTCAGGGCTGGCCCCTTCCTGGTGGGAGAAGGAGCCAGACGTTTGCCGTTTTGGAAAAAGGCACTGCCGAGAACGGGCACCATGAGACCTTGCGTCTCTGGGAAAGCACAGATCCCCAGGGCTGTTGTGCCTGTGAATAGGCTGTCCAGAGAAGGCGAAGAGCAGCATCAGCTTTCAGGGCTCGCCCCTTCCTGGTGGGAGAAGGAGCCAGACGTTTGCCGTTTTGGAAAAAGGCTCTGCCGAGAACGGGCACCATGAGACCTTGCGTCTCTGGGAAAGCACAGATCCCCAGGGCTGTTGTGCCTGTGAATAGGCTGCCCAGGGAAGGCGAAGAGCAGCATCAGCTTTCAGGGCTCGCCCCTTCCTGGCGGGAGAAGGAGCCGGACGTTTGCCGTTTTGGAAAAAGGCACTGCCGAGAACGGGCACCATGAGACCTTGCGTCTCTGGGAAAGCACAGATCCCCAGTGCTGTTGTGCCTGTGAATAGGCTGCCCAGGGAAGGTGAAGACCAGCAGCAGCTTTCAGGGCTGGCCCCTTCCTTGTGGGAAGAGGAGCCGGACGTTTACCGTATCGGAAAAAGGCTCTGCCGAGAACGGGCACCATGAGACCTTGCGTCTCTGGGAAAGCACAGATCCCCAGTGCTGTTGTGCCTGTGAATAGGCTGCCCAGGGAAGGCGAAGAGCAGCAACAGCTTTCAGGGCTGGCCCCTTCCTGGTGGGAGAAGGAGCCGGACGTTTGCCGTTTCGTAAAAAGGCTCTGCCGAGAACGGGCACCATGAGACCTTCCGTCTCTGGGAAAGCACAGATCCCCAGTGCTGTTGTGCCTGTGAATAGGCTGCCAAGGGAAGGTGAAGAGCAGCAACAGCTGTCAGGGCTGGCCCCTTCCTGGTGGGAGAATGAGCTAGACGTTCGCATTTTTGGAAAAAGGCAGTGCCGAGAACGGGCACCATGAGACCTTGCGTCTCTGGGAAAGCACAGATCCCCAGTGCTGTTGTGCCTGTGAATAGGCTGACCAGGGAAGGTGAAGAGCAGCAGCAGCTTTCAGGGCTGGCCCCTTCCTGGCGGGAGAAGGAGCCAGACGTTTGCCGTTTCGGAAAAAGGCTCTGCCGAGAACGGGCACCATGAGACCTTGCGTCTCTGGGAAAGCACAGATCCCCAGGGCTGTTGTGCCTATGAATAGGCTGCCCAGGGAAGGCGAAGAGCAGCAACAGCTTTCAGGGCTCGCCCCTTCCTGGTGGGAGAAGGAGCCAGACGTTTGCCGTTTCGTAAAAAGGCACTGCCGAGAACGGGCACCATGAGACCTTGCGTCTCTGGGAAAGCACAGATCCCCAGTGCTGTTGTGCCTGTGAATAGGCTGCCCAGAGAAGGCGAAAAACAGCAACAGCTTTCAGGGCTGGCCCCTTCCTGGCGGGAGAAGGAGCCAGACGTTTGCCGTTTCGGAAAAAGGCTCTGCCGAGATCGGGCACCATGAGACATTCCGTCTCTGGGAAAGCACAGATCCCCAGGGCTGTTGTGCCTGTGAATAGGCTGCCCAGGGAAGGCGAAGAGCAGCAACAGCAGTCAGGGCTCGCCCCTTCCTGGCGGGAGAAGGAGCCAGACATTTGCCGTTTCGGAAAAAGGCTCTGCCGAGAACGGGCACCATGAGACCTTGTGTCTCTGGGAAAGCACAGATCCCCAGTGCTGTTGTGCCTGTGAATAGGCTACCCAGGGAAGGTGAAGACCAGCAGCAGCTTTCAGGTCTGGCCCCTTCCTTGTGGGAAGAGGAGCCGGACGTTTGCCGTTTCGGAAAAAGGCTCTGCCGAGAACGGGCACCATGAGACCTTGCGTCTCTGGGAAAGCACAGATCCCCAGGGCTGTTGTGCCTGTGAATAGGCTGCCCAGGGAAGGTGAAGAGCAACAACAGCTGTCAGGGCTCGCCCCTTCCTTGTGGGAGAAGGAGCCGGACGTTTTCCGTTTCGGAAAAAGGCTCTGCCGAGAACGGGCACCATTAGACCTTGCGTCTCTGGGAAAGCACAGATCCCCAGGGCTGTTGTGCCTGTGAATAGGCTGTCCAGAGAAGGCGAAGAGCAGCATCAGCTTTCAGGGCTCGCCCCTTCCTGGTGGGAGAAGGAGCCAGACGTTTGCCGTTTTGGAAAAAGGCTCTGCCGAGAACGGGCACCATGAGACCTTGCGTCTCTGGGAAAGCACAGATCCCCAGGGCTGTTGTGCCTGTGAATAGGCTGCCCAGGGAAGGCGAAGAGCAGCATCAGCTTTCAGGGCTCGCCCCTTCCTGGCGGGAGAAGGAGCCGGACGTTTGCCGTTTTGGAAAAAGGCACTGCCGAGAACGGGCACCATGAGACCTTGCGTCTCTGGGAAAGCACAGATCCCCAGTGCTGTTGTGCCTGTGAATAGGCTGCCCAGGGAAGGTGAAGACCAGCAGCAGCTTTCAGGGCTGGCCCCTTCCTTGTGGGAAGAGGAGCCGGACGTTTACCGTATCGGAAAAAGGCTCTGCCGAGAACGGGCACCATGAGACCTTGCGTCTCTGGGAAAGCACAGATCCCCAGGGCTGTTGTGCCTGTGAATAGGCTGCCCAGGGAAGGCGAAGAGCAGCATCAGCTTTCAGGGCTCGCCCCTTCCTGGCGGGAGAAGGAGCCGGACGTTTGCCGTTTTGGAAAAAGGCTCTGCCGAGAACGGGCACCATGAGACCTTGCGTCTCTGGGAAAGCACAGATCCCCAGGGCTGTTGTGCCTGTGAATAGGCTGCCCAGGGAAGGTGAAGACCAGCAGCAGCTTTCAGGGCTGGCCCCTTCCTTGTGGGAAGAGGAGCCGGACGTTTACCGTATCGGAAAAAGGCTCTGCCGAGAACGGGCACCATGAGACCTTGCGTCTCTGGGAAAGCACAGATCCCCAGTGCTGTTGTGCCTGTGAATAGGCTGCCCAGGGAAGGCGAAGAGCAGCAACAGCTTTCAGGGCTGGCCCCTTCCTGGTGGGAGAAGGAGCCGGACGTTTGCCGTTTCGTAAAAAGGCTCTGCCGAGAACGGGCACCATGAGACCTTCCGTCTCTGGGAAAGCACAGATCCCCAGTGCTGTTGTGCCTGTGAATAGGCTGCCAAGGGAAGGTGAAGAGCAGCAACAGCTGTCAGGGCTGGCCCCTTCCTGGTGGGAGAATGAGCTAGACGTTCGCATTTTTGGAAAAAGGCAGTGCCGAGAACGGGCACCATGAGACCTTGCGTCTCTGGGAAAGCACAGATCCCCAGTGCTGTTGTGCCTGTGAATAGGCTGACCAGGGAAGGTGAAGAGCAGCAGCAGCTTTCAGGGCTGGCCCCTTCCTGGCGGGAGAAGGAGCCAGACGTTTGCCGTTTCGGAAAAAGGCTCTGCCGAGAACGGGCACCATGAGACCTTGCGTCTCTGGGAAAGCACAGATCCCCAGGGCTGTTGTGCCTATGAATAGGCTGCCCAGGGAAGGCGAAGAGCAGCAACAGCTTTCAGGGCTCGCCCCTTCCTGGTGGGAGAAGGAGCCAGACGTTTGCCGTTTCGTAAAAAGGCACTGCCGAGAACGGGCACCATGAGACCTTGCGTCTCTGGGAAAGCACAGATCCCCAGTGCTGTTGTGCCTGTGAATAGGCTGCCCAGAGAAGGCGAAAAACAGCAACAGCTTTCAGGGCTGGCCCCTTCCTGGCGGGAGAAGGAGCCAGACGTTTGCCGTTTCGGAAAAAGGCTCTGCCGAGATCGGGCACCATGAGACATTCCGTCTCTGGGAAAGCACAGATCCCCAGGGCTGTTGTGCCTGTGAATAGGCTGCCCAGGGAAGGCGAAGAGCAGCAACAGCAGTCAGGGCTCGCCCCTTCCTGGCGGGAGAAGGAGCCAGACATTTGCCGTTTCGGAAAAAGGCTCTGCCGAGAACGGGCACCATGAGACCTTGTGTCTCTGGGAAAGCACAGATCCCCAGTGCTGTTGTGCCTGTGAATAGGCTACCCAGGGAAGGTGAAGACCAGCAGCAGCTTTCAGGTCTGGCCCCTTCCTTGTGGGAAGAGGAGCCGGACGTTTGCCGTTTCGGAAAAAGGCTCTGCCGAGAACGGGCACCATGAGACCTTGCGTCTCTGGGAAAGCACAGATCCCCAGGGCTGTTGTGCCTGTGAATAGGCTGCCCAGGGAAGGTGAAGAGCAACAACAGCTGTCAGGGCTCGCCCCTTCCTTGTGGGAGAAGGAGCCGGACGTTTTCCGTTTCGGAAAAAGGCTCTGCCGAGAACGGGCACCATTAGACCTTGCGTCTCTGGGAAAGCACAGATCCCCAGGGCTGTTGTGCCTGTGAATAGGCTGCCCAGGGAAGGCGAAGACCAGCAACAACTTTCAGGGCTGGCCCCTTCGTGGCGGGAATAGGAGCCGGACGTTTGCCGTTTCGGAAAAAGGCTCTGCCGAGAACGGGCACCATGAGACCTTGCGTCTCTGGGAAAGCACAGATCCCCAGGGCTGTTGTGCCTGTGAATAGGCTGCCCAGGGAAGGCGAAGAGCAGCAACAGCTTTCAGGGCTCGACCCTTCCTGGTGGGGGAAGGAGCCGGACGTTTGCCGTTTCGGAAAAAGGCTCTGCCGAGAACGGGCACCATGAGACCTTGCGTCTCTGGGAAAGCACAGATCCCCAGGGCTGTTGTGCCTGTGAATAGGCTGCCCAGGGAAGGTGAAGAGCAGCATCAGCTTTCAGGGCTCGCCCCTTCCTGGCGGGAGAAGGAGCCAGACGTTTGCCGTTTCGGAAAAAGTCTCTGCCGAGATCGGGCACCATGAGACATTCCGTCTCTGGGAAAGCACAGATCCCCAGGGCTGTTGTGCCTGTGAATAGGCTGCCCAGGGAAGGCGAAGAGCAGCAACAGCAGTCAGGGCTCGCCCCTTCCTGGCGGGAGAAGGAGCCGGACGTTTCCCGTTTCGGAAAAAGGCTCTGCCGAGAACGGGCACCATGAGACATTCCGTCTCTGGGAAAGCACAGATCCCCAGGGCTGTTGTGCCTGTGAATAGGCTGCCCAGGGAAGGCGAAGAGCAGCAACAGCTTTCAGGGCTCGCCCCTTCCTGGTGGGAGAAGGAGCCAGACGTTTGCCGTTTCGGAAAAAGGCACTGCCGAGAACGGGCACCATGAGACCTTGTGTCTCTGGGAAAGCACAGATCCCCAGTGCTGTTGTGCCTGTGAATAGGCTACCCAGGGAAGGTGAAGACCAGCAGCAGCTTTCAGGGCTGGCCCCTTCCTTGTGGGAAGAGGAGCCGGACGTTTCCCGTATCGGAAAAAGGCTCTGCCGAGAACGGGCACCATGAGACCTTGCGTCTCTGGGAAAGCACAGATCCCCAGTGCTGTTGTGCCTGTGAATAGGCTGCCCAGGGAAGGTGAAGAGCAACAACAGCTGTCAGGGCTCGCCCCTTCCTTGTGGGAGAAGGAGCCGGACGTTTTCCGTTTCGGAAAAAGGCTCTGCCGAGAACGGGCACCATGAGACCTTGCGTCTCTGGGAAAGCACAGATCCCCAGGGCTGTTGTGCCTGTGAATAGGCTGCCCAGGGAAGGCGAAGACCAGCAACAACTTTCAGGGCTGGCCCCTTCGTGGCGGGAATAGGAGCCGGACGTTTGCCGTTTCGGAAAAAGGCTCTGCCGAGAACGGGCACCATGAGACCTTGCGTCTCTGGGAAAGCACAGATCCCCAGGGCTGTTGTGCCTGTGAATAGGCTGCCCAGGGAAGGCGAAGTCCAGCAACAACTTTTAGGGCTGGCCCCTTCCTGGCGGGAGGAGGAGCCGGACGTTTGCCTTTTCGGAAAAAGGCACTGCCGAGAACGGGCACCATGAGACCTTGCGTCTCTGGGAAAGCACAGATCCCCAGTGCTGTTGTGCCTGTGAATAGGCTGCCCAGGGAAGGCGAAGTCCAGCAACAACTTTTAGGGCTGGCCCCTTCCTTGTGGGAAGAGGAGCCGGACGTTTGCCGTTTCGGAAAAAGGCTCTGCCGAGAACGGGCACCATGAGACCTTGCGTCTCTGGGAAAGCACAGATCCCCAGTGCTTTTGTGCCTGTGAATAGGCTGCCCAGGGAAGGTGAAGAGCAGCAACATCTTTCAGGGCTGGCCGCTTCCTGGTGGGAAGAGGAGCCGGACGTTTGCCGTTTTGGAAAAAGGCTCTGCCGAGAACGAGTGCCATGAGACGTTCCGCCTATGGAAAGGCAAATATCCCCATTGCTGTTGTGCCTGTGAATAGGCTGCCAAGGGAAGGTGAAGAGCAGCAACAGCTGTCAGGGCTGGCACCTTCCTTGTGGGACAGATAGCCGGACATTTGCATTTTCGGAAAGAGGCTCTGCCGAGAACAAGTGCCATGAGATGTCCCATCTGTGGGAAGGCAAAGATCCCCGATGCTGCTGTGCCTGTGAATAGGCTGCCCAGGGAAGTTGAAGAGCAGCAATGCCTGTCAGGGCTGGCACCTTCCTTGTGGGAGAAGGAGCCGGACGTTTCCCGTTTTGGAAAAAGGCTCTGCCGAGAAAGGGCACCAAGAGACCTTGCGTCTCTGGGAAAGCACAGATCCCCAGGGCTGTTGTGCCTGTGAATAGGCTGCCCAGGGAATGTGAAGAGCAGCAACAGCTTTCAGGGCTGGCCCCTTCCTGGTGGGAGAAGGAGCCAGACGTTTGCCGTTTCGGAAAAAGGCTCTGCCGAGAACGGGCACCATGAGACCTTGCGTCTCTGGGAAAGCACAGAGCCCCAGGGCTGTTGTGCCTGTGAATAGGCTGCCCAAGGAAGGCGAAGAGCAGCAACAGCTTTCAGGGCTCGCGCCTTCCTGGCGGGAGAATGAGCCAGACTTTTGCCGTTTTGGAAAAAGGCACTGCCGAGAACGGGCACCATGAGACCTTGCGTCTCTGGGAAAGCACAGATCCCCAGTGCTGTTGTGCCTGTGAATAGGCTGCCCAGGGAAGGCGAAGAACAGCAACAGCTTTCAGGGCTGGCCCCTTCCTGGCGGGAATACGAACCGGACGTTTGCCGTTTCGGAAAAAGGCTCTGCCGAGAACGGGCACCATGAGACCTTGCGTCTCTGGGAAAGCACAGATCCCCAGGGCTGTTGTGCCTGTGAATAGGCTGCCCAGGGAAGGTGAAGACCAGCAGCAGCTGTCAGGGCTGGCCACTTCCTGGTGGGAGGAGGATCCGGACGTTTGCCTTTTCGGAAAAAGGCACTGCCGAGAACGGGCACCATGAGACCTTGCGTCTCTGGGAAAGCACAGATCCCCAGGGCTGTTGTGCCTGTGAATAGGCTGCCCAGGGAAGGTGAAGACCAGCAGCAGCTTTCAGGGCTGGCCCCTTCCTTGTGGGAAGAGGAGCCGGACTTTTGCCGTTTCGGAAAAAGGCTCTGCCGAGAACGGGCACCATGAGACCTTGCGTCTCTGGGAAAGCACAGATCCCCAGGGCTGTTGTGCCTGTGAATAGGCTGCCCAGGGAAGGTGAAGAGCAACAACAGCAGTCAGGGCTCGCCCCTTCCTGGTGGGAGAAGGAGCCGGACGTTTCCTGTTTCGGAAAAAGGCTCTGCCGAGAACGGGCACCATGAGACCTTCCGTCTCTGGGAAAGCACAGATCCCCAGTGCTTTTGTGCCTGTGAATAGGCTGCCCAGGGAAGGTGAAGAGCAGCAACATCTTTCAGGGCTGGCCGCTTCCTGGTGGGAGGAGGAGCCGGACGTTTGCCGTTTCGGAAAAAGGCTCTGCCGAGAACGGGCACCATGAGACCTTGCGTCTCTGGGAAAGCACAGATCCCCAGTGCTGTTGTGCCTGTGAATAGGCTGCCCAGGGAAGGTGAAGACCAGCAGCAGCTTTCAGGGCTGGCCCCTTCCTTGTGGGAAGAGGAGCCGGACGTTTGCCGTTTCGGAAAAAGGCTCTGCCGAGAACGGGCACCATGAGACCTTGCGTCTCTGGGAAAGCACAGATCCCCAGGGCTGTTGTGCCTATGAATAGGCTGCCCAGGGAAGGCGAAGAGCAGCAACAGCTTTCAGGGCTCGCCCCTTCCTGGTGGGAGAAGGAGCCAGACGTTTGCCGTTTTGGAAAAAGGCACTGCCGAGAACGGGCACCATGAGACCTTGCGTCTCTGGGAAAGCACAGATCCCCAGTGCTGTTGTGCCTGTGAATAGGCTGCCCAGAGAAGGCGAAGAGCAGCAACAGCTTTCAGGGCTGGCCCCTTCCTGGCGGGAGAAGGAGCCAGACGTTTGCCGTTTCGGAAAAAGGCTCTGCCGAGATCGGGCACCATGAGACCTTGCGTCTCTGGGAAAGCACAGATCCCGAGGGCTGTTGTGCCTGTGAATAGGCTGCCCAGGGAAGGCGAAGAGCAGCAACAGCAGTCAGGGCTCGCCCCTTCCTGGCGGGAGAAGGAGCCGGACATTTGCCGTTTCGGAAAAAGGCTCTGCCGAGAACGGGCACCATGAGACATTCCGTCTCTGGGAAAGCACAGATCCCCAGGGCTGTTGTGCCTGTGAATAGGCTGCCCAGGGAAGGCGAAGAGCAGCAACAGCTTTCAGGGCTCACCCCTTCCTGGTGGGAGAAGGAGCCAGACGTTTGCCGTTTTGGAAAAAGGCACTGCCGAGAACGGGCACCATGAGACCTTGTGTCTCTGGGAAAGCACAGATCCCCAGTGCTGTTGTGCCTGTGAATAGGCTACCCAGGGAAGGTGAAGACCAGCAGCAGCTTTCAGGGCTGGCCCCTTCCTTGTGGGAAGAGGAGCCGGACGTTTCCCGTATCGGAAAAAGGCTCTGCCGAGAACGGGCACCATGAGACCTTGCGTCTCTGGGAAAGCACAGATCCCCAGGGCTGTTGTGCCTGTGAATAGGCTGCCCAGGGAAGGTGAAGACCAGCAGCAGCTGTCAGGGCTGGCCACTTCCTGGTGGGAGGAGGATCCGGACGTTTGCCTTTTCGGAAAAAGGCACTGCCGAGAACGGGCACCATGAGACCTTGCGTCTCTGGGAAAGCACAGATCCCCAGGGCTGTTGTGCCTGTGAATAGGCTGCCCAGGGAAGGTGAAGACCAGCAGCAGCTTTCAGGGCTGGCCCCTTCCTTGTGGGAAGAGGAGCCGGACGTTTGCCGTTTCGGAAAAAGGCTCTGCCGAGAACGGGCACCATGAGACCTTGCGTCTCTGGGAAAGCACAGATCCCCAGGGCTGTTGTGCCTGTGAATAGGCTGCCCAGGGAAGGTGAAGAGCAACAACAGCAGTCAGGGCTCGCCCCTTCCTGGTGGGAGAAGGAGCCGGACGTTTCCTGTTTCGGAAAAAGGCTCTGCCGAGAACGGGCACCATGAGACCTTCCGTCTCTGGGAAAGCACAGATCCCCAGTGCTTTTGTGCCTGTGAATAGGCTGCCCAGGGAAGGTGAAGAGCAGCAACATCTTTCAGGGCTGGCCGCTTCCTGGTGGGAGGAGGAGCCGGACGTTTGCCGTTTCGGAAAAAGGCTCTGCCGAGAACGGGCACCATGAGACCTTGCGTCTCTGGGAAAGCACAGATCCCCAGTGCTGTTGTGCCTGTGAATAGGCTGCCCAGGGAAGGTGAAGACCAGCAGCAGCTTTCAGGGCTGGCCCCTTCCTTGTGGGAAGAGGAGCCGGACGTTTGCCGTTTCGGAAAAAGGCTCTGCCGAGAACGGGCACCATGAGACCTTGCGTCTCTGGGAAAGCACAGATCCCCAGGGCTGTTGTGCCTATGAATAGGCTGCCCAGGGAAGGCGAAGAGCAGCAACAGCTTTCAGGGCTCGCCCCTTCCTGGTGGGAGAAGGAGCCAGACGTTTGCCGTTTTGGAAAAAGGCACTGCCGAGAACGGGCACCATGAGACCTTGCGTCTCTGGGAAAGCACAGATCCCCAGTGCTGTTGTGCCTGTGAATAGGCTGCCCAGAGAAGGCGAAGAGCAGCAACAGCTTTCAGGGCTGGCCCCTTCCTGGCGGGAGAAGGAGCCAGACGTTTGCCGTTTCGGAAAAAGGCTCTGCCGAGATCGGGCACCATGAGACCTTGCGTCTCTGGGAAAGCACAGATCCCGAGGGCTGTTGTGCCTGTGAATAGGCTGCCCAGGGAAGGCGAAGAGCAGCAACAGCAGTCAGGGCTCGCCCCTTCCTGGCGGGAGAAGGAGCCGGACATTTGCCGTTTCGGAAAAAGGCTCTGCCGAGAACGGGCACCATGAGACATTCCGTCTCTGGGAAAGCACAGATCCCCAGGGCTGTTGTGCCTGTGAATAGGCTGCCCAGGGAAGGCGAAGAGCAGCAACAGCTTTCAGGGCTCACCCCTTCCTGGTGGGAGAAGGAGCCAGACGTTTGCCGTTTTGGAAAAAGGCACTGCCGAGAACGGGCACCATGAGACCTTGTGTCTCTGGGAAAGCACAGATCCCCAGTGCTGTTGTGCCTGTGAATAGGCTACCCAGGGAAGGTGAAGACCAGCAGCAGCTTTCAGGGCTGGCCCCTTCCTTGTGGGAAGAGGAGCCGGACGTTTCCCGTATCGGAAAAAGGCTCTGCCGAGAACGGGCACCATGAGACCTTGCGTCTCTGGGAAAGCACAGATCCCCAGTGCTGTTGTGCCTGTGAATAGGCTGCCCAGGGAAGGTGAAGAGCAGCAACAACTTTCAGGGCTGGCCGCTTCCTTGTGGGAGGAGGAGCCGGACGTTTGCAGTTTCGGAAAAAGGCTCTGCCGAGAACGGGCACCATGAGACCTTGCGTCTCTGGGAAAGCACAGATCCCCAGTGCTGTTGTGCCTGTGAATAGGCTGCCCAGGGAAGGCGAAGTCCAGCAACAACTTTTAGGGCTGGCCCCTTCCTTGTGGGAAGAGGAGCCGGACGTTTGCCGTTTCGGAAAAAGGCTCTGCCGAGAACGGGCACCATGAGACCTTGCGTCTCTGGGAAAGCACAGATCCCCAGTGCTTTTGTGCCTGTGAATAGGCTGCCCAGGGAAGGTGAAGAGCAGCAACATCTTTCAGGGCTGGCCGCTTCCTGGTGGGAAGAGGAGCCGGACGTTTGCCGTTTTGGAAAAAGGCTCTGCCGAGAACGAGTGCCATGAGACGTTCCGCCTATGGAAAGGCAAATATCCCCATTGCTGTTGTGCCTGTGAATAGGCTGCCAAGGGAAGGTGAAGAGCAGCAACAGCTGTCAGGGCTGGCACCTTCCTTGTGGGACAGATAGCCGGACATTTGCCTTTTCGGAAAGAGGCTCTGCCGAGAACAAGTGCCATGAGATGTCCCATCTGTGGGAAGGCAAAGATCCCCGATGCTGCTGTGCCTGTGAATAGGCTGCCCAGGGAAGTTGAAGAGCAGCAATGCCTGTCAGGGCTGGCACCTTCCTTGTGGGAGAAGGAGCCGGACGTTTCCCGTTTTGGAAAAAGGCTCTGCCGAGAAAGGGCACCAAGAGACCTTGCGTCTCTGGGAAAGCACAGATCCCCAGTGCTGTTGTGCCTGTGAATAGGCTGCCCAGGGAATGTGAAGAGCAGCAACAGCTTTCAGGGCTGGCCCCTTCCTTGTGGGAGAAGGAGCCGGACGTTTGCCGTTTCGGAAAAAGGCTCTGCCGAGAACGGGCACCATGAGACCTTGCGTCTCTGGGAAAGCACAGAGCCCCAGGGCTGTTGTGCCTGTGAATAGGCTGCCCAAGGAAGGCGAAGAGCAGCAACAGCTTTCAGGGCTCGCGCCTTCCTGGCGGGAGAATGAGCCAGACTTTTGCCGTTTTGGAAAAAGGCACTGCCGAGAACGGGCACCATGAGACCTTGCGTCTCTGGGAAAGCACAGATCCCCAGTGCTGTTGTGCCTGTGAATAGGCTGCCCAGGGAAGGCGAAGAACAGCAACAGCTTTCAGGGCTGGCCCCTTCCTGGCGGGAATACGAACCGGACGTTTGCCGTTTCGGAAAAAGGCTCTGCCGAGAACGGGCACCATGAGACCTTGCGTCTCTGGGAAAGCACAGATCCCCAGGGCTGTTGTGCCTGTGAATAGGCTGCCCAGGGAAGGTGAAGACCAGCAGCAGCTGTCAGGGCTGGCCACTTCCTGGTGGGAGGAGGATCCGGACGTTTGCCTTTTCGGAAAAAGGCTCTGCCGAGAACGGGCACCATGAGACCTTGCGTCTCTGGGAAAGCACAGATCCCCAGGGCTGTTGTGCCTGTGAATAGGCTGCCCAGGGAAGGTGAAGACCAGCAGCAGCTTTCAGGGCTGGCCCCTTCCTTGTGGGAAGAGGAGCCGGACGTTTGCCGTTTCGGAAAAAGGCTCTGCCGAGAACGGGCACCATGAGACCTTGCGTCTCTGGGAAAGCACAGATCCCCAGGGCTGTTGTGCCTGTGAATAGGCTGCCCAGGGAAGGTGAAGAGCAACAACAGCAGTCAGGGCTCGCCCCTTCCTGGTGGGAGAAGGAGCCGGACGTTTCCTGTTTCGGAAAAAGGCTCTGCCGAGAACGGGCACCATGAGACCTTGCGTCTCTGGGAAAGCACAGATCCCCAGTGCTTTTGTGCTTGTGAATAGGCTGCCCAGGGAAGGTGAAGAGCAGCAACATCTTTCAGGGCTTGCCGCTTCCTGGTGGGAGGAGGAGCCGGACGTTTGCCGTTTCGGAAAAAGGCTCTGCCGAGAACGGGCACCATGAGACCTTGCGTCTCTGGGAAAGCACAGATCCCCAGTGCTGTTGTGCCTGTGAATAGGCTGCCCAGGGAAGGTGAAGACCAGCAGCAGCTTTCAGGGCTGGCCCCTTCCTTGTGGGAAGAGGAGCCGGACGTTTGCCGTTTAGGAAAAAGGCTCTGCCGAGAACGGGCACCATGAGACCTTGCGTCTCTGGGAAAGCACAGATCCCCAGGGCTGTTGTGCCTATGAATAGGCTGCCCAGGGAAGGCGAAGAGCAGCAACAGCTTTCAGGGCTCGCCCCTTCCTGGTGGGAGAAGGAGCCAGACGTTTGCCGTTTTGGAAAAAGGCACTGCCGAGAACGGGCACCATGAGACCTTGCGTCTCTGGGAAAGCACAGATCCCCAGTGCTGTTGTGCCTGTGAATAGGCTGCCCAGAGAAGGCGAAGAGCAGCAACAGCTTTCAGGGCTGGCCCCTTCCTGGCGGGAGAAGGAGCCAGACGTTTGCCGTTTCGGAAAAAGGCTCTGCCGAGATCGGGCACCATGAGACCTTGCGTCTCTGGGAAAGCACAGATCCCCAGGGCTGTTGTGCCTGTGAATAGGCTGCCCAGGGAAGGCGAAGAGCAGCAACAGCAGTCAGGGCTGGCCCCTTCCTGGCGGGAGAAGGAGCCGGACGTTTGCCGTTTCGGAAAAAGGCTCTGCCGAGAACGGGCACCATGAGACATTCCGTCTCTGGGAAAGCACAGATCCCCAGGGCTGTTGTGCCTGTGAATAGGCTGCCCAGGGAAGGCGAAGAGCAGCAACAGCTTTCAGGGCTCGCCCCTTCCTGGTGGGAGAAGGAGCCAGACGTTTGCCGTTTTGGAAAAAGGCTCTGCCGAGAACGGGCACCATGAGACCTTGTGTCTCTGGGAAAGCACAGATCCCCAGTGCTGTTGTGCCTGTGAATAGGCTACCCAGGGAAGGTGAAGACCAGCAGCAGCTTTCAGGGCTGGCCCCTTCCTTGTGGGAAGAGGAGCCGGACGTTTGCCGTTTCGGAAAAAGACTCTGCCGAGAACGGGCACCATGAGACCTTGCGTCTCTGGGAAAGCACAGATCCCCAGGGCTGTTGTGCCTGTGAATAGGCTGCCCAGGGAAGGCGAAGACCAGCAACAACTTTCAGGGCTGGCCCCTTCGTGGCGGGAATAGGAGCCGGACGTTTGCCGTTTCGGAAAAAGGCTCTGCCGAGAACGGGCACCATGAGACCTTGCGTCTCTGGGAAAGCACAGATCCCCAGTGCTGTTGTGCCTGTGAATAGGCTCCCCAGGGAAGGTGAAGACCAGCAGCAGCTTTCAGGTCTGGCCCCTTCCTTGTGGGAAGAGGAGCCGGACGTTTGCCGTTTTGGAAAATGGCTCTGCCGAGAACGAGTGCCATGAGACGTTCCGCCTATGGAAAGGCAAATATCCCCATTGCTGTTGTGCCTGTGAATAGGCTGCCAAGGGAAGGTGAAGAGCAGCAACAGCTGTCAGGGCTGGCACCTTCCTTGTGGGACAGATAGCCGGCCATTTGCCTTTTCGGAAAGAGGCTCTGCCGAGAACGAGTGCCATGAGATGTCCCATCTGTGGGAAGGCAAAGATCCCCGATGCTGCTGTGCCTGTGAATAGGCTGCCCAGGGAAGGTGAAGAGCAGCAATGCCTGTCAGGGCTGGCACCTTCCTTGTGGGAGAAGGAGCCGGATGTTTCCCGTTTTGGAAAAAGGCTCTGCCGAGAAAGGGCACCAAGAGACCTTGCGTCTCTGGGAAAGCACAGATCCCCAGTGCTGTTGTGCCTGTGAATAGGCTGCCCAGGGAATGTGAAGAGCAGCAACAGCTTTCAGGGCTGGCCCCTTCCTGGTGGGAGAAGGAGCCAGAAGTTTGCCGTTTTGGAAAAAGGCTCTGCCGAGAACGGGCACCATGAGACCTTGCGTCTCTGGGAAAGCACAGATCCCCAGGGCTGTTGTGCCTGTGAATAGGCTGCCCAAGGAAGGCGAAGAGCAGCAACAGCTTTCAGGGCTCGCGCCTTCCTGGCGGGAGAAGGAGCCATGCTTTTGCCGTTTTGGAAAAAGGCACTGCCGAGAACGGGCACCATGAGACCTTGCGTCTCTGGGAAAGCACAGATCCCCAGTGCTGTTGTGCCTGTGAATAGGCTGCCCAGGGAAGGCGAAGAACAGCAGCAGCTTTCAGGGCTGGCCCCTTCCTTGTGGGAAGAGGAGCCGGACGTTTCCCGTATCGGAAAAAGGCTCTGCCGAGAACGGGCACCATGAGACCTTGCGTCTCTGGGAAAGCACAGATCCCCAGTGCTGTTGTGCCTGTGAATAGGCTGCCCAGGGAAGGTGAAGAGCAGCAACAACTTTCAGGGCTGGCCGCTTCCTTGTGGGAGGAGGAGCCGGACGTTTGCCGTTTCGGAAAATGGCTCTGCCGAGAACGGGCACCATGAGACCTTGCGTCTCTGGGAAAGCACAGATCCCCAGTGCTGTTGTGCCTGTGAATAGGCTGCCCAGGGAAGGCGAAGTCCAGCAACAACTTTTAGGGCTGGCCCCTTCCTTGTGGGAAGAGGAGCCGGACGTTTGCCGTTTCGGAAAAAGGCTCTGACGAGAACGGGCACCATGAGACCTTGCGTCTCTGGGAAAGCACAGATCCCCAGTGCTTTTGTGCCTGTGAATAGGCTGCCCAGGGAAGGTGAAGAGCAGCAACATCTTTCAGGGCTGGCCGCTTCCTGGTGGGAAGAGGAGCCGGACGTTTGCCGTTTTGGAAAAAGGCTCTGCCGAGAACGAGTGCCATGAGACGTTCCGCCTATGGAAAGGCAAATATCCCCATTGCTGTTGTGCCTGTGAATAGGCTGCCAAGGGAAGGTGAAGAGCAGCAACAGCTGTCAGGGCTGGCACCTTCCTTGTGGGACAGATAGCCGGACATTTGCCTTTTCGGAAAGAGGCTCTGCCGAGAACAAGTGCCATGAGATGTCCCATCTGTGGGAAGGCAAAGATCCCCGATGCTGCTGTGCCTGTGAATAGGCTGCCCAGGGAAGTTGAAGAGCAGCAATGCCTGTCAGGGCTGGCACCTTCCTTGTGGGAGAAGGAGCCGGACGTTTCCCGTTTTGGAAAAAGGCTCTGCCGAGAAAGGGCACCAAGAGACCTTGCGTCTCTGGGAAAGCACAGATCCCCAGTGCTGTTGTGCCTGTGAATAGGCTGCCCAGGGAATGTGAAGAGCAGCAACAGCTTTCAGGGCTGGCCCCTTCCTGGTGGGAGAAGGAGCCGGACGTTTGCCGTTTCGGAAAAAGGCTCTGCCGAGAACGGGCACCATGAGACCTTGCGTCTCTGGGAAAGCACAGAGCCCCAGGGCTGTTGTGCCTGTGAATAGGCTGCCCAAGGAAGGCGAAGAGCAGCAACAGCTTTCAGGGCTCGCGCCTTCCTGGCGGGAGAATGAGCCAGACTTTTGCCGTTTTGGAAAAAGGCACTGCCGAGAACGGGCACCATGAGACCTTGCGTCTCTGGGAAAGCACAGATCCCCAGTGCTGTTGTGCCTGTGAATAGGCTGCCCAGGGAAGGCGAAGAACAGCAACAGCTTTCAGGGCTGGCCCCTTCCTGGCGGGAATACGAACCGGACGTTTGCCGTTTCGGAAAAAGGCTCTGCCGAGAACGGGCACCATGAGACCTTGCGTCTCTGGGAAAGCACAGATCCCCAGGGCTGTTGTGCCTGTGAATAGGCTGCCCAGGGAAGGTGAAGACCAGCAGCAGCTGTCAGGGCTGGCCACTTCCTGGTGGGAGGAGGATCCGGACGTTTGCCTTTTCGGAAAAAGGCTCTGCCGAGAACGGGCACCATGAGACCTTGCGTCTCTGGGAAAGCACAGATCCCCAGGGCTGTTGTGCCTGTGAATAGGCTGCCCAGGGAAGGTGAAGACCAGCAGCAGCTTTCAGGGCTGGCCCCTTCCTTGTGGGAAGAGGAGCCGGACGTTTGCCGTTTCGGAAAAAGGCTCTGCCGAGAACGGGCACCATGAGACCTTGCGTCTCTGGGAAAGCACAGATCCCCAGTGCTGTTGTGCCTGTGAATAGGCTGCCCAGGGAAGGTGAAGAGCAACAACAGCAGTCAGGGCTCGCCCCTTCCTGGTGGGAGAAGGAGCCGGACGTTTCCTGTTTCGGAAAAAGGCTCTGCCGAGAACGGGCACCATGAGACCTTGCGTCTCTGGGAAAGCACAGATCCCCAGTGCTTTTGTGCTTGTGAATAGGCTGCCCAGGGAAGGTGAAGAGCAGCAACATCTTTCAGGGCTTGCCGCTTCCTGGTGGGAGGAGGAGCCGGACGTTTGCCGTTTCGGAAAAAGGCTCTGCCGAGAACGGGCACCATGAGACCTTGCGTCTCTGGGAAAGCACAGATCCCCAGTGCTGTTGTGCCTGTGAATAGGCTGCCCAGGGAAGGTGAAGACCAGCAGCAGCTTTCAGGGCTGGCCCCTTCCTTGTGGGAAGAGGAGCCGGACGTTTGCCGTTTCGGAAAAAGGCTCTGCCGAGAACGGGCACCATGAGACCTTGCGTCTCTGGGAAAGCACAGATCCCCAGGGCTGTTGTGCCTGTGAATAGGCTGCCCAGGGAAGGCGATGAGCAGCAACAGCTTTCAGGGCTCGCCCCTTCCTGGTGGGAGAAGGAGCCAGACGTTTGCCGTTTTGGAAAAAGGCACTGCCGAGAACGGGCACCATGAGACCTTGCGTCTCTGGGAAAGCACAGATCCCCAGTGCTGTTGTGCCTGTGAATAGGCTGCCCAGAGAAGGCGAAGAGCAGCAACAGCTTTCAGGGCTGGCCCCTTCCTGGCGGGAGAAGGAGCCAGACGTTTGCCGTTTCGGAAAAAGGCTCTGCCGAGATCGGGCACCATGAGACCTTGCGTCTCTGGGAAAGCACAGATCCCCAGGGCTGTTGTGCCTGTGAATAGGCTGCCCAGGGAAGGCGAAGAGCAGCAACAGCAGTCAGGGCTGGCCCCTTCCTGGCGGGAGAAGGAGCCGGACGTTTGCCGTTTCGGAAAAAGGCTCTGCCGAGAACGGGCACCATGAGACATTCCGTCTCTGGGAAAGCACAGATCCCCAGGGCTGTTGTGCCTGTGAATAGGCTGCCCAGGGAAGGCGAAGAGCAGCAACAGCTTTCAGGGCTCGCCCCTTCCTGGTGGGAGAAGGAGCCAGACGTTTGCCGTTTTGGAAAAAGGCTCTGCCGAGAACGGGCACCATGAGACCTTGTGTCTCTGGGAAAGCACAGATCCCCAGTGCTGTTGTGCCTGTGAATAGGCTACCCAGGGAAGGTGAAGACCAGCAGCAGCTTTCAGGGCTGGCCCCTTCCTTGTGGGAAGAGGAGCCGGACGTTTCCCGTATCGGAAAAAGGCTCTGCCGAGAACGGGCACCATGAGACCTTGCGTCTCTGGGAAAGCACAGATCCCCAGTGCTGTTGTGCCTGTGAATAGGCTGCCCAGGGAAGGTGAAGAGCAACAACAGCTGTCAGGGCTCGCCCCTTCCTTGTGGGAGAAGGAGCCGGACGTTTTCCGTTTCGGAAAAAGGCTCTGCCGAGAACGGGCACCATGAGACCTTGCGTCTCTGGGAAAGCACAGATCCCCAGGGCTGTTGTGCCTGTGAATAGGCTGCCCAGGGAAGGCGAAGACCAGCAACAACTTTCAGGGCTGGCCCCTTCGTGGCGGGAATAGGAGCCGGACGTTTGCCGTTTCGGAAAAAGGCTCTGCCGAGAACGGGCACCATGAGACCTTGCGTCTCTGGGAAAGCACAGATCCCCAGTGCTGTTGTGCCTGTGAATAGGCTCCCCAGGGAAGGTGAAGACCAGCAGCAGCTTTCAGGTCTGGCCCCTTCCTTGTGGGAAGAGGAGCCGGACGTTTGCCGTTTTGGAAAATGGCTCTGCCGAGAACGAGTGCCATGAGACGTTCCGCCTATGGAAAGGCAAATATCCCCATTGCTGTTGTGCCTGTGAATAGGCTGCCCAGGGAAGGTGAAGAGCAGCAACAGCTGTCAGGGCTGGCACCTTCCTTGTGGGACAGATAGCCGGCCATTTGCCTTTTCGGAAAGAGGCTCTGCCGAGAACGAGTGCCATGAGATGTCCCATCTGTGGGAAGGCAAAGATCCCCGATGCTGCTGTGCCTGTGAATAGGCTGCCCAGGGAAGGTGAAGAGCAGCAATGCCTGTCAGGGCTGGCACCTTCCTTGTGGGAGAAGGAGCCGGACGTTTCCCGTTTTGGAAAAAGGCTCTGCCGAGAAAGGGCACCAAGAGACCTTGCGTCTCTGGGAAAGCACAGATCCCCAGGGCTGTTGTGCCTGTGAATAGGCTGCCCAGGGAATGTGAAGAGCAGCAACAGCTTTCAGGGCTGGCCCCTTCCTGGTGGGAGAAGGAGCCAGAAGTTTGCCGTTTTGGAAAAAGGCTCTGCCGAGAACGGGCACCATGAGACCTTGCGTCTCTGGGAAAGCACAGATCCCCAGGGCTGTTGTGCCTGTGAATAGGCTGCCCAAGGAAGGCGAAGAGCAGCAACAGCTTTCAGGGCTCGCGCCTTCCTGGCGGGAGAAGGAGCCAGACTTTTGCCGTTTTGGAAAAAGGCACTGCCGAGAACGGGCACCATGAGACCTTGCGTCTCTGGGAAAGCACAGATCCCCAGTGCTGTTGTGCCTGTGAATAGGCTGCCCAGGGAAGGCGAAGAACAGCAACAGCTTTCAGGGCTGGCCCCTTCCTGGTGGGAGAAGGAGCCGGACGTTTGCCGTTTCGGAAAAAGGCTCTGCCGAGAACGGGCACCATGAGACCTTGCGTCTCTGGGAAAGCACAGATCCCCAGGGCTGTTGTGCCTGTGAATAGGCTGCCCAGGGAAGGTGAAGAGCAACAACAGCAGTCAGGGCTCGCCCCTTCCTGGTGGGAGAAGGAGGCGGACGTTTGCCGTTTTGGAAAAAGTCTCTGCCGAGAACGGGCACCATGAGACCTTGTGTCTCTGGGAAAGCACAGATCCCCAGTGCTTTTGTGCCTGTGAATAGGCTGCCCAGGGAAGGTGAAGAGCAGCAACATCTTTCAGGGCTGGCCGCTTCCTGGTGGGAGGAGGAGCCGGACGTTTGCCGTTTCGGAAAAAGGCTCTGCCGAGAACGGGCACCATGAGACCTTGCGTCTCTGGGAAAGCACAGATCCCCAGTGCTGTTGTGCCTGTGAATAGGCTGCCCAGGGAAGGCGAAGAACAGCAACAGCTTTCAGGGCTGGCCCCTTCCTGGCGGGAATACGAACCGGACGTTTGCCGTTTCGGAAAAAGGCTCTGCCGAGAACGGGCACCATGAGACCTTGCGTCTCTGGGAAAGCACAGATCCCCAGGGCTGTTGTGCCTGTGAATAGGCTGCCCAGGGAAGGTGAAGACCAGCAGCAGCTGTCAGGGCTGGCCACTTCCTGGTGGGAGGAGGATCCGGACGTTTGCCTTTTCGGAAAAAGGCACTGCCGAGAACGGGCACCATGAGACCTTGCGTCTCTGGGAAAGCACAGATCCCCAGGGCTGTTGTGCCTGTGAATAGGCTGCCCAGGGAAGGTGAAGACCAGCAGCAGCTTTCAGGGCTGGCCCCTTCCTTGTGGGAAGAGGAGCCGGACGTTTGCCGTTTCGGAAAAAGGCTCTGCCGAGAACGGGCACCATGAGACCTTGCGTCTCTGGGAAAGCACAGATCCCCAGGGCTGTTGTGCCTGTGAATAGGCTGCCCAGGGAAGGTGAAGAGCAACAACAGCAGTCAGGGCTCGCCCCTTCCTGGTGGGAGAAGGAGCCGGACGTTTCCTGTTTCGGAAAAAGGCTCTGCCGAGAACGGGCACCATGAGACCTTCCGTCTCTGGGAAAGCACAGATCCCCAGTGCTTTTGTGCTTGTGAATAGGCTGCCCAGGGAAGGTGAAGAGCAGCAACAACTTTCAGGGCTTGCCGCTTCCTGGTGGGAGGAGGAGCCGGACGTTTGCCGTTTCGGAAAAAGGCTCTGCCGAGAACGGGCACCATGAGACCTTGCGTCTCTGGGAAAGCACAGATCCCCAGTGCTGTTGTGCCTGTGAATAGGCTGCCCAGGGAAGGTGAAGACCAGCAGCAGCTTTCAGGGCTGGCCCCTTCCTTGTGGGAAGAGGAGCCGGACGTTTGCCGTTTCGGAAAAAGGCTCTGCCGAGAACGGGCACCATGAGACCTTGCGTCTCTGGGAAAGCACAGATCCCCAGGGCTGTTGTGCCTGTGAATAGGCTGCCCAGGGAAGGTGAAGAGCAGCAACATCTTTCAGGGCTTGCCGCTTCCTGGTGGGAGGAGGAGCCGGACGTTTGCCGTTTCGGAAAAAGGCTCTGCCGAGAACGGGCACCATGAGACCTTGCGTCTCTGGGAAAGCACAGATCCCCAGTGCTGTTGTGCCTGTGAATAGGCTGCCCAGGGAAGGTGAAGACCAGCAGCAGCTTTCAGGGCTGGCCCCTTCCTTGTGGGAAGAGGAGCCGGACGTTTGCCGTTTCGGAAAAAGGCTCTGCCGAGAACGGGCACCATGAGACCTTGCGTCTCTGGGAAAGCACAGATCCCCAGGGCTGTTGTGCCTATGAATAGGCTGCCCAGGGAAGGCGATGAGCAGCAACAGCTTTCAGGGCTCGCCCCTTCCTGGTGGGAGAAGGAGCCAGACGTTTGCCGTTTTGGAAAAAGGCACTGCCGAGAACGGGCACCATGAGACCTTGCGTCTCTGGGAAAGCACAGATCCCCAGTGCTGTTGTGCCTGTGAATAGGCTGCCCAGAGAAGGCGAAGAGCAGCAACAGCTTTCAGGGCTGGCCCCTTCCTGGCGGGAGAAGGAGCCAGACGTTTGCCGTTTCGGAAAAAGGCTCTGCCGAGATCGGGCACCATGAGACCTTGCGTCTCTGGGAAAGCACAGATCCCCAGGGCTGTTGTGCCTGTGAATAGGCTGCCCAGGGAAGGCGAAGAGCAGCAACAGCAGTCAGGGCTGGCCCCTTCCTGGCGGGAGAAGGAGCCGGACGTTTGCCGTTTCGGAAAAAGGCTCTGCCGAGAACGGGCACCATGAGACATTCCGTCTCTGGGAAAGCACAGATCCCCAGGGCTGTTGTGCCTGTGAATAGGCTGCCCAGGGAAGGCGAAGAGCAGCAACAGCTTTCAGGGCTCGCCCCTTCCTGGTGGGAGAAGGAGCCAGACGTTTGCCGTTTTGGAAAAAGGCTCTGCCGAGAACGGGCACCATGAGACCTTGTGTCTCTGGGAAAGCACAGATCCCCAGTGCTGTTGTGCCTGTGAATAGGCTACCCAGGGAAGGTGAAGACCAGCAGCAGCTTTCAGGGCTGGCCCCTTCCTTGTGGGAAGAGGAGCCGGACGTTTCCCGTATCGGAAAAAGGCTCTGCCGAGAACGGGCACCATGAGACCTTGCGTCTCTGGGAAAGCACAGATCCCCAGTGCTGTTGTGCCTGTGAATAGGCTGCCCAGGGAAGGTGAAGAGCAACAACAGCTGTCAGGGCTCGCCCCTTCCTTGTGGGAGAAGGAGCCGGACGTTTTCCGTTTCGGAAAAAGGCTCTGCCGAGAACGGGCACCATGAGACCTTGCGTCTCTGGGAAAGCACAGATCCCCAGGGCTGTTGTGCCTGTGAATAGGCTGCCCAGGGAAGGCGAAGACCAGCAACAACTTTCAGGGCTGGCCCCTTCGTGGCGGGAATAGGAGCCGGACGTTTGCCGTTTCGGAAAAAGGCTCTGCCGAGAACGGGCACCATGAGACCTTGCGTCTCTGGGAAAGCACAGATCCCCAGTGCTGTTGTGCCTGTGAATAGGCTCCCCAGGGAAGGTGAAGACCAGCAGCAGCTTTCAGGTCTGGCCCCTTCCTTGTGGGAAGAGGAGCCGGACGTTTGCCGTTTTGGAAAATGGCTCTGCCGAGAACGAGTGCCATGAGACGTTCCGCCTATGGAAAGGCAAATATCCCCATTGCTGTTGTGCCTGTGAATAGGCTGCCCAGGGAAGGTGAAGAGCAGCAACAGCTGTCAGGGCTGGCACCTTCCTTGTGGGACAGATAGCCGGCCATTTGCCTTTTCGGAAAGAGGCTCTGCCGAGAACGAGTGCCATGAGATGTCCCATCTGTGGGAAGGCAAAGATCCCCGATGCTGCTGTGCCTGTGAATAGGCTGCCCAGGGAAGGTGAAGAGCAGCAATGCCTGTCAGGGCTGGCACCTTCCTTGTGGGAGAAGGAGCCGGACGTTTCCCGTTTTGGAAAAAGGCTCTGCCGAGAAAGGGCACCAAGAGACCTTGCGTCTCTGGGAAAGCACAGATCCCCAGTGCTGTTGTGCCTGTGAATAGGCTGCCCAGGGAATGTGAAGAGCAGCAACAGCTTTCAGGGCTGGCCCCTTCCTGGTGGGAGAAGGAGCCAGAAGTTTGCCGTTTTGGAAAAAGGCTCTGCCGAGAACGGGCACCATGAGACCTTGCGTCTCTGGGAAAGCACAGATCCCCAGGGCTGTTGTGCCTGTGAATAGGCTGCCCAAGGAAGGCGAAGAGCAGCAACAGCTTTCAGGGCTCGCGCCTTCCTGGCGGGAGAAGGAGCCAGACTTTTGCCGTTTTGGAAAAAGGCACTGCCGAGAACGGGCACCATGAGACCTTGCGTCTCTGGGAAAGCACAGATCCCCAGTGCTGTTGTGCCTGTGAATAGGCTGCCCAGGGAAGGCGAAGAACAGCAACAGCTTTCAGGGCTGGCCCCTTCCTGGTGGGAGAAGGAGCCGGACGTTTGCCGTTTCGGAAAAAGGCTCTGCCGAGAACGGGCACCATGAGACCTTGCGTCTCTGGGAAAGCACAGATCCCCAGGGCTGTTGTGCCTGTGAATAGGCTGCCCAGGGAAGGTGAAGAGCAACAACAGCAGTCAGGGCTCGCCCCTTCCTGGTGGGAGAAGGAGGCGGACGTTTGCCGTTTTGGAAAAAGTCTCTGCCGAGAACGGGCACCATGAGACCTTGTGTCTCTGGGAAAGCACAGATCCCCAGTGCTTTTGTGCCTGTGAATAGGCTGCCCAGGGAAGGTGAAGAGCAGCAACATCTTTCAGGGCTGGCCGCTTCCTGGTGGGAGGAGGAGCCGGACGTTTGCCGTTTCGGAAAAAGGCTCTGCCGAGAACGGGCACCATGAGACCTTGCGTCTCTGGGAAAGCACAGATCCCCAGTGCTGTTGTGCCTGTGAATAGGCTGCCCAGGGAAGGCGAAGAACAGCAACAGCTTTCAGGGCTGGCGCCTTCCTGGCGGGAATACGAACCGGACGTTTGCCGTTTCGGAAAAAGGCTCTGCCGAGAACGGGCACCATGAGACCTTGCGTCTCTGGGAAAGCACAGATCCCCAGGGCTGTTGTGCCTGTGAATAGGCTGCCCAGGGAAGGTGAAGACCAGCAGCAGCTGTCAGGGCTGGCCACTTCCTGGTGGGAGGAGGATCCGGACGTTTGCCTTTTCGGAAAAAGGCACTGCCGAGAACGGGCACCATGAGACCTTGCGTCTCTGGGAAAGCACAGATCCCCAGGGCTGTTGTGCCTGTGAATAGGCTGCCCAGGGAAGGTGAAGACCAGCAGCAGCTTTCAGGGCTGGCCCCTTCCTTGTGGGAAGAGGAGCCGGACGTTTGCCGTTTCGGAAAAAGGCTCTGCCGAGAACGGGCACCATGAGACCTTGCGTCTCTGGGAAAGCACAGATCCCCAGGGCTGTTGTGCCTGTGAATAGGCTGCCCAGGGAAGGTGAAGAGCAACAACAGCAGTCAGGGCTCGCCCCTTCCTGGTGGGAGAAGGAGCCGGACGTTTCCTGTTTCGGAAAAAGGCTCTGCCGAGAACGGGCACCATGAGACCTTCCGTCTCTGGGAAAGCACAGATCCCCAGTGCTTTTGTGCTTGTGAATAGGCTGCCCAGGGAAGGTGAAGAGCAGCAACAACTTTCAGGGCTTGCCGCTTCCTGGTGGGAGGAGGAGCCGGACGTTTGCCGTTTCGGAAAAAGGCTCTGCCGAGAACGGGCACCATGAGACCTTGCGTCTCTGGGAAAGCACAGATCCCCAGTGCTGTTGTGCCTGTGAATAGGCTGCCCAGGGAAGGTGAAGACCAGCAGCAGCTTTCAGGGCTGGCCCCTTCCTTGTGGGAAGAGGAGCCGGACGTTTGCCGTTTCGGAAAAAGGCTCTGCCGAGAACGGGCACCATGAGACCTTGCGTCTCTGGGAAAGCACAGATCCCCAGGGCTGTTGTGCCTGTGAATAGGCTGCCCAGGGAAGGCGAAGACCAGCAGCAGCTTTCAGGGCTGGCCCCTTCCTGGCGGGAGGAGGAGCCGGACGTTTGCCTTTTCGGAAAAAGGCACTGCCGAGAACGGGCACCATGAGACCTTGCGTCTCTGGGAAAGCACAGATCCCCAGTGCTGTTGTGCCTGTGAATAGGCTGCCCAGGGAAGGCGAAGTCCAGCAACAACTTTTAGGGCTGGCCCCTTCCTTGTGGGAAGAGGAGCCGGACGTTTGCCGTTTCGGAAAAAGGCTCTGCCGAGAACGGGCACCATGAGACCTTGCGTCTCTGGGAAAGCACAGATCCCCAGTGCTTTTGTGCCTGTGAATAGGCTGCCCAGGGAAGGTGAAGAGCAGCAACATCTTTCAGGGCTGGCCGCTTCCTGGTGGGAAGAGGAGCCGGACGTTTGCCGTTTTAGAAAAAGGCTCTGCCGAGAACGAGTGCCATGAGACGTTCCGCCTATGGAAAGGCAAATATCCCCATTGCTGTTGTGCCTGTGAATAGGCTGCCAAGGGAAGGTGAAGAGCAGCAACAGCTGTCAGGGCTGGCACCTTCCTTGTGGGACAGATAGCCGGACATTTGCCTTTTCGGAAAGAGGCTCTGCCGAGAACAAGTGCCATGAGATGTCCCATCTGTGGGAAGGCAAAGATCCCCGATGCTGCTGTGCCTGTGAATAGGCTGCCCAGGGAAGTTGAAGAGCAGCAATGCCTGTCAGGGCTGGCACCTTCCTTGTGGGAGAAGGAGCCGGACGTTTCCCGTTTTGGAAAAAGGCTCTGCCGAGAAAGGGCACCAAGAGACCTTGCGTCTCTGGGAAAGCACAGATCCCCAGGGCTGTTGTGCCTGTGAATAGGCTGCCCAGGGAATGTGAAGAGCAGCAACAGCTTTCAGGGCTGGCCCCTTCCTGGTGGGAGAAGGAGCCAGACGTTTGCCGTTTCGGAAAAAGGCTCTGCCGAGAACGGGCACCATGAGACCTTGCGTCTCTGGGAAAGCACAGATCCCCAGGGCTGTTGTGCCTGTGAATAGGCTGCCCAAGGAAGGCGAAGAGCAGCAACAGCTTTCAGGGCTCGCGCCTTCCTGGCGGGAGAATGAGCCAGACTTTTGCCGTTTTGGAAAAAGGCACTGCCGAGAACGGGCACCATGAGACCTTGCGTCTCTGGGAAAGCACAGATCCCCAGTGCTGTTGTGCCTGTGAATAGGCTGCCCAGGGAAGGCGAAGAACAGCAACAGCTTTCAGGGCTGGCCCCTTCCTGGCGGGAGAAGGAGCCAGACGTTAGCCGTTTCGGAAAAAGGCTCTGCCGAGAACGGGCACCATGAGACCTTGCGTCTCTGGGAAAGCACAGATCCCCAGTGCTGTTGTGCCTGTGAATAGGCTGCCCAGGGAAGGTGAAGAGCAACAACAGCAGTCAGGGCTCGCCCCTTCCTGGTGGGAGAAGGAGCCGGACGTTTGCCGTTTCGGAAAAAGGCTCTGCCGAGAACGGGCACCATGAGACCTTGCATCTCTGGGAAAGCACAGATCCCCAGTGCTGTTGTGCCTGTGAATAGGCTGCCCAGGGAAGGTGAAGAGCAGCAACATCTTTCAGGGCTGGCCGCTTCCTGGTGGGAAGAGGAGCCGGACGTTTGCCGTTTTGGAAAAAGGCTCTGCCGAGAACGAGTGCCATGAGACGTTCCGCCTATGGAAAGGCAAATATCCCCATTGCTGTTGTGCCTGTGAATAGGCTGCCAAGGGAAGGTGAAGAGCAGCAACAGCTGTCAGGGCTGGCACCTTCCTTGTGGGACAGATAGCCGGATATTTGCCTTTTCGGAAAGAGGCTCTGCCGAAAACAAGTGCCATGAGATGTCCCATCTGTGGGAAGGCAAAGATCCCCGATGCTGCTGTGCCTGTGAATAGGCTGCCCAGGGAAGTTGAAGAGCAGCAATGCCTGTCAGGGCTGGCACCTTCCTTGTGGGAGAAGGAGCCGGACGTTTCCCGTTTTGGAAAAAGGCTCTGCCGAGAAAGGGCACCAAGAGACCTTGCGTCTCTGGGAAAGCACAGATCCCCAGGGCTGTTGTGCCTGTGAATAGGCTGCCCAGGGAATGTGAAGAGCAGCAACAGCTTTCAGGGCTGGCCCCTTCCTGGTGGGATAAGGAGCCGGACGTTTGCCGTTTCGGAAAAAGGCTCTGCCGAGAACGGGCACCATGAGACCTTGCGTCTCTGGGAAAGCACAGAGCCCCAGGGCTGTTGTGCCTGTGAATAGGCTGCCCAAGGAAGGCGAAGAGCAGCAACAGCTTTCAGGGCTCGCGCCTTCCTGGCGGGAGAATGAGCCAGACTTTTGCCGTTTTGGAAAAAGGCACTGCCGAGAACGGGCACCATGAGACCTTGCGTCTCTGGGAAAGCACAGATCCCCAGTGCTGTTGTGCCTGTGAATAGGCTGCCCAGGGAAGGCGAAGAACAGCAACAGCTTTCAGGGCTCGACCCTTCCTGGCGGGAGAAGGAGCCAGACGTTTGCCGTTTCGGAAAAAGGCTCTGCCGAGAACGGGCACCATGAGACCTTGCGTCTCTGGGAAAGCACAGATCCCCAGGGCTGTTGTGCCTGTGAATAGGCTGCCCAGGGAAGGTGAAGAGCAACAACAGCAGTCAGGGCTCGCCCCTTCCTGGTGGGAGAAGGAGCCGGACGTTTGCCGTTTCGGAAAAAGGCTCTGCCGAGAACGGGCACCATGAGACCTTGCATCTCTGGGAAAGCACAGATCCCCAGTGCTGTTGTGCCTGTGAATAGGCTGCCCAGGGAAGGTGAAGAGCAGCAACAGCTTTCAGGGCTGGCCCCTTCCTGGCGGGAATACGAACCGGACGTTTGCCGTTTCGGAAAAAGGCTCTGCCGAGAACGGGCACCATGAGACCTTGCGTCTCTGGGAAAGCACAGATCCCCAGGGCTGTTGTGCCTGTGAATAGGCTGCCCAGGGAAGGTGAAGAGCAGCAACAGCTGTCAGGGCTGGCCACTTCCTGGTGGGAGGAGGATCCGGACGTTTGCCTTTTCGGAAAAAGGCACTGCCGAGAACGGGCACCATGAGACCTTGCGTCTCTGGGAAAGCACAGATCCCCAGGGCTGTTGTGCCTGTGAATAGGCTGCCCAGGGAAGGTGAAGACCAGCAGCAGCTTTCAGGGCTGGCCCCTTCCTTGTGGGAAGAGGAGCCGGACGTTTCCTGTTTTGGAAAAAGGCTCTGCCGAGAACGGGCACCATGAGACCTTCCGTCTCTGGGAAAGCACAGATCCCCAGTGCTTTTGTGCCTGTGAATAGGCTGCCCAGGGAAGGTGAAGAGCAGCAAAATCTTTCAGGGCTGGCCGCTTCCTGGTGGGAGGAGGAGCCGGACGTTTGACTTTTCGGAAAAAGGCACTGCCGAGAACGGGCACCATGAGACCTTGCGTCTCTGGGAAAGCACAGATCCCCAGTGCTGTTGTGCCTGTGAATAGGCTGCCCAGGGAAGGTGAAGAGCAGCAACAGCTTTCAGGGCTGGCCGCTTCCTGGTGGGAGGAGGAGCCGGACGTTTGCCGTTTCGGAAAAAGGCTCTGCCGAGAACGGGCACCATGAGACCTTGCGTCTCTGGGAAAGCACAGATCCCCAGTGCTGTTGTGCCTGTGAATAGGCTGCCCAGGGAAGGCGAAGTCCAGCAACAACTTTTAGGGCTGGCCCCTTCCTGGCGGGAATAGGAGCCAGACGTTTGCCGTTTCGGAAAAAGGCTCTGCCGAGAACGGGCACCATGAGACCTTGCGTCTCTGGGAAAGCACAGATCCCCAGTGCTGTTGTGCCTGTGAATAGGCTGCCCAGGGAAGGTGAAGACCAGCAGTAACTTTCAGTTCTGGCCCCTTCCTGGCGGGAGAAGGAGCCAGAGGTTTGCCGTTTCGGAAAAAGGCTCTGCCGAGAACGGGCACCATGAGACCTTGCGTCTCTGGGAAAGCACAGATCCCCAGGGCTGTTGTGCCTGTGAATAGGCTGCCCAGGAAAGGTGAAGAGCAGCAACATCTTTCAGGGCTGGCCGCTTCCTGGTGGGAGAAGGAGCCGGACGTTTGCCTTTTCGGAAAAAGGCACTGCCGAGAACGGACACCATGAGACCTTGCGTCTCTGGGAAAGCACAGATCCCCAGGGCTGTTGTGCCTGTGAATAGGCTGCCCAGGGAAGGCGAAGACCAGCAGCAGCTTTCAGGGCTGGCCGCTTCCTGGTGGGAGGAGGAGCCGGACGTTTGCCGTTTTGGAAAAAGGCTCTGCCGAGAACGGGCACCATGAGACCTTGCGTCTCTGGGAAAGCACAGATCCCCAGGGCTGTTGTGCCTGTGAATAGGCTGCCCAGGGAAGGTGAAGACCAGCAGCAGCTTTCAGGGCTGGCCCCTTCCTTGTGGGAAGAGGAGCAGGAGGTTTCCCGTTTCGGAAAAAGGCTCTGCCGAGAACGGGCACCATGAGACCTTGCGTCTCTGGGAAAGCACAGATCCCCAGTGCTGTTGTGCCTGTGAATAGGCTGCCCAGGGAAGGTGAAGGACAGCAACAGCTTTCAGGGCTGGCCCCTTCCTGGTGGGAGGAGGAGCCGGACGTTTGCCGTTTCGGAAAAAGGCTCTGCCGAGAACGGGCACCATGAGACCTTGCGTCTCTGGGAAAGCACAGATCCCCAGGGCTGTTGTGCCTGTGAATAGGCTGCCCAGGGAAGGTGAAGACCAGCAGCAACTTTCAGTTCTGGCCCCATCCTGGCGGGAGAAGGAGCCGGACGTTTGCCGTTTCGGAAAAAGGCTCTGCCGAGAACGGGCACCATGAGACCTTGCGTCTCTGGGAAAGCACAGATCCCCAGGGCTGTTGTGCCTGTGAATAGGCTGCCCAGGGAAGGCGAAGACTAGCAACAACTTTCAGGGATGGCCCCTTCCTGGCGGGAATAGGAGCCGGACGTTTGCCGTTTCGGAAAAAGGCTCTGCCGAGAACGGGCACCATGAGACCTTGCGTCTCTGGGAAAGCACAGATCCCCAGGGCTGTTGTGCCTGTGAATAGGCTGCCCAGGGAAGGTGAAGAGCAGCAACATCTTTCAGGGCTGGCCGCTTCCTGGTGGGAGGAGGAGCCGGACGTTTGCCGTTTCGGAAAAAGGCTCTGCCGAGAACGGGCACCATGAGACCTTGCGTCTCTGGGAAAGCACAGATCCCCAGTGCTGTTGTGCCTGTGAATAGGCTGCCCAGGGAAGGTGAAGAGCAGCAACATCTTTCAGGGCTGGCCGCTTCCTGGTGGGAGGAGGAACCGGACGTTTGCCGTTTCGGAAAAAGGCTCTGCCGAGAACGGGCACCATGAGACCTTGCGTCTCTGGGAAAGCACAGATCCCCAGGGCTGTTGTGCCTGTGAATAGGCTGCCCAGGGAAGGCGAAGACCAGCAGCAGCTTTCAGGGCTGGCCCCTTCCTTTTGGGAGAAGGAGCCGGACGTTTGCCGTTTCGGAAAAAGGCTCTGCCGAGAACGGGCACCATGAGACCTTGCGTCTCTGGGAAAGCACAGATCCCCAGGGCTGTTGTGCCTGTGAATAGGCTGACCAGGGAAGGTGAAGAGCAGCAACAGCTTTCAGGGCTGGCCGCTTCCTGGTGGGAGGAGGAGCCGGACGTTTGCCGTTTCGGAAAAAGGCACTGCCGAGAACGGACACCATGAGACCTTGCGTCTCTGGGAAAGCACAGATCCCCAGGGCTGTTGTGCCTGTGAATAGGCTGCCCAAGGAAGGCGAAGACCAGCAGCAGCTTTTAGGGCTGGCCCCTTCCTTGTGGGAGAAGGAGCCGGACGTTTGCCATTTCGGAAAAAGGCTCTGCCGAGAACGGGCACCATGAGACCTTGCGTCTCTGGGAAAGCACAGATCCCCAGTGCTGTTGTGCCTGTGAATAGGCTGCCCAGGGAAGGTGAAGAGCAGCAACAGCTTTCAGGGCTGGCCGCTTCCTGGTGGGAGGAGGAGCCGGACGTTTGCCGTTTCGGAAAAAGGCTCTGCCGAGAACGGGCACCATGAGACCTTGCGTCTCTGGGAAAGCACAGATCCCCAGGGCTGTTGTGCCTGTGAATAGGCTGCCGAGAGAAGGCGAAGACCAGCAGCAGCTTTCAGGGCTGGCCCCTTCCTTGTGGGAGAAGGAGCCAGACGTTTGCCGTTTCGGAAAAAGGCTCTGCCGAGAACGGGCACCATGAGACCTTGCGTCTCTGGGAAAGCACAGATCCCCAGGGCTGTTGTGCCTGTGAATAGGCTGACCAGGGAAGGTGAAGAGCAGCAACAGCTTTCAGGGCTGGCCGCTTCCTGGTGGGAGGAGGAGCCGGACGTTTGCCGTTTCGGAAAAAGGCACTGCCGAGAATGGGCACCATGAGACCTTGCATCTCTGGGAAAGCACAGATCCCCAGGGCTGTTGTGCCTGTGAATAGGCTGCCCAGGGAAGGCGAAGTCCAGCAACAACTTTTAGGGCTGGCCCCTTCGTGGCGGGAATAGGAGCCGGACGTTTGCCGTTTCGGAAAAAGGCTCTGCCGAGAACGGGCACCATGAGACCTTGCGTCTCTGGGAAAGCACAGATCCCCAGTGCTTTTGTGCCTGTGAATAGGCTGCCCAGGAAAGGTGAAGAGCAGCAACATCTTTCAGGGCTGGCCGCTTCCTGGTGGGAAGAGGAGCCGGACGTTTGCCTTTTCGGAAAAAGGCACTGCCGAGAACGGACACCATGAGACCTTGCGTCTCTGGGAAAGCACAGATCCCCAGGGCTGTTGTGCCTGTGAATAGGCTGCCCAGGGAAGGCGAAGACCAGCAGCAGCTTTCAGGGCTGGCCCCTTCCTTGTGGGAGAAGGAGCCGGACGTTTGCCGTTTCGGAAAAAGGCTCTGCCGAGAACGGGCACCATGAGACCTTGCGTCTCTGGGAAAGCACAGATCCCCAGTGCTGTTGTGCCTGTGAATAGGCTGCCCAGGGAAGGTGAAGAGCAGCAACAGCTTTCAGGACTGGCCGCTTCCTGGTGGGAGGAGGAGCCGGACATTTGCCGTTTCGGAAAAAGGCTCTGCCGAGAACGGGCACCATGAGACCTTGCGTCTCTGGGAAAGCACAGATCCCCAGGGCTGTTGTGCCTGTGAATAGGCTGCCGAGAGAAGGCGAAGACCAGCAGCAGCTTTCAGGGCTGGCCCCTTCCTGGCGGGAGAAGGAGCTGGACGTTTGCCGTTTCGAAAAAGGCTCTGCCGAGAACGGGCACCATGAGACCTTGCGTCTCTGGGAAAGCACAGATCCCCAGTGCTGTTGTGCCTGTGAATAGGCTGCCCAGAGAAGGCGAAGAACAGCAACAGCTTTCAGGGCTGGCCCCTTCCTGGCGGGAGGAGGAGCCGGACGTTTGCCTTTTCGGAAAAAGGCACTGCCGAGAACGGGCACCATGAGACCTTGCGTCTCTGGGAAAGCACAGATCCCCAGTGCTGTTGTGCCTGTGAATAGGCTGCCCAGGGAAGGTGAAGGACAGCAACAGCTTTCAGGGCTGGCCCCTTCCTGGTGGGAGGAGGAGCCGGACGTTTGCCGTTTCGGAAAAAGGCTCTGCCGAGAACGGGCACCATGAGACCTTGCGTCTCTGGGAAAGCACAGATCCCCAGGGCTGTTGTGCCTGTGAATAGGCTGCCCAGGGAAGGTGAAGACCAGCAGCAACTTTCAGTTCTGGCCCCATCCTGGCGGGAGAAGGAGCCGGACGTTTGCCGTTTCGGAAAAAGGCTCTGCCGAGAACGGGCACCATGAGACCTTGCGTCTCTGGGAAAGCACAGATCCCCAGGGCTGTTGTGCCTGTGAATAGGCTGCCCAGGGAAGGTGAAGAGCAGCAACATCTTTCAGGGCTGGCCGCTTCCTGGTGGGAGGAGGAGCCGGACGTTTGCCGTTTCGGAAAAAGGCTCTGCCGAGAACGGGCACCATGAGACCTTGCGTCTCTGGGAAAGCACAGATCCCCAGGGCTGTTGTGCCTGTGAATAGGCTGCCCAGGGAAGGCGAAGTCCAGCAACAACTTTTAGGGCTGGCCGCTTCCTGGCGGGAGGAGGAGCCGGACGTTTGCCTTTTCGGAAAAAGGCACTGCCGAGAACGGGCACCATGAGACCTTGCGTCTCTGGGAAAGCACAGATCCCCAGTGCTGTTGTGCCTGTGAATAGGCTGCCCAGGGAAGGTGAAGAGCAGCAGCAGCTTTCAGGGCTGGCCCCTTCCTTGTGGGAAGAGGAGCCGGACGTTTGCCGTTTCGGAAAAAGGCTCTGCCGAGAACGGGCACCATGAGACCTTGCGTCTCTGGGAAAGCACAGATCCCCAGGGCTGTTGTGCCTGTGAATAGGCTGCCCAGGGAAGGTGAAGAGCAGCAACATCTTTCAGGGCTGGCCGCTTCCTGGTGGGAGGAGGAACCGGACGTTTGCCGTTTCGGAAAAAGGCTCTGCCGAGAACGGGCACCATGAGACCTTGCGTCTCTGGGAAAGCACAGATCCCCAGGGCTGTTGTGCCTGTGAATAGGCTGCCCAGGGAAGGCGAAGACCAGCAGCAGCTTTCAGGGCTGGCCCCTTCCTTTTGGGAGAAGGAGCCGGACGTTTGCCGTTTCGGAAAAAGGCTCTGCCGAGAACGGGCACCATGAGACCTTGCGTCTCTGGGAAAGCACAGATCCCCAGGGCTGTTGTGCCTGTGAATAGGCTGACCAGGGAAGGTGAAGAGCAGCAACAGCTTTCAGGGCTGGCCGCTTCCTGGTGGGAGGAGGAGCCGGACGTTTGCCGTTTCGGAAAAAGGCTCTGCCGAGAACGGGCACCATGAGACCTTGCGTCTCTGGGAAAGCACAGATCCCCAGGGCTGTTGTGCCTGTGAATAGGCTGCCGAGAGAAGGTGAAGACCAGCAGCAGCTTTCAGGGCTGGCCCCTTCCTTGTGGGAGAAGGAGCCAGACGTTTGCCGTTTCGGAAAAAGGCTCTGCCGAGAACGGGCACCATGAGACCTTGCGTCTCTGGGAAAGCACAGATCCCCAGGGCTGTTGTGCCTGTGAATAGGCTGACCAGGGAAGGTGAAGAGCAGCAACAGCTTTCAGGGCTGGCCGCTTCCTGGTGGGAGGAGGAGCCGGACGTTTGCCGTTTCGGAAAAAGGCACTGCCGAGAATGGGCACCATGAGACCTTGCATCTCTGGGAAAGCACAGATCCCCAGGGCTGTTGTGCCTGTGAATAGGCTGCCCAGGGAAGGCGAAGTCCAGCAACAACTTTTAGGGCTGGCCCCTTCGTGGCGGGAATAGGAGCCGGACGTTTGCCGTTTCGGAAAAAGGCTCTGCCGAGAACGGGCACCATGAGACCTTGCGTCTCTGGGAAAGCACAGATCCCCAGTGCTTTTGTGCCTGTGAATAGGCTGCCCAGGAAAGGTGAAGAGCAGCAACATCTTTCAGGGCTGGCCGCTTCCTGGTGGGAGTAGGAGCCGGACGTTTGCCTTTTCGGAAAAAGGCACTGCCGAGAACGGACACCATGAGACCTTGCGTCTCTGGGAAAGCACAGATCCCCAGGGCTGTTGTGCCTGTGAATAGGCTGCCCAGGGAAGGCGAAGACCAGCAGCAGCTTTCAGGGCTGGCCCCTTCCTTGTGGGAGAAGGAGCCGGACGTTTGCCGTTTCGGAAAAAGGCTCTGCCGAGAACGGGCACCATGAGACCTTGCGTCTCTGGGAAAGCACAGATCCCCAGTGCTGTTGTGCCTGTGAATAGGCTGCCCAGGGAAGGTGAAGAGCAGCAACAGCTTTCAGGACTGGCCGCTTCCTTGTGGGAGGAGGAGCCGGACATTTGCCGTTTCGGAAAAAGGCTCTGCCGAGAACGGGCACCATGAGACCTTGCGTCTCTGGGAAAGCACAGATCCCCAGGGCTGTTGTGCCTGTGAATAGGCTGCCGAGAGAAGGCGAAGACCAGCAGCAGCTTTCAGGGCTGGCCCCTTCCTGGCGGGAGAAGGAGCTGGACGTTTGCCGTTTCGAAAAAGGCTCTGCCGAGAACGGGCACCATGAGACCTTGCGTCTCTGGGAAAGCACAGATCCCCAGGGCTGTTGTGCCTGTGAATAGGCTGCCCAGAGAAGGCGAAGAACAGCAACAGCTTTCAGGGCTGGCCCCTTCCTGGCGGGAGGAGGAGCCGGACGTTTGCCTTTTCGGAAAAAGGCACTGCGAGAACGGGCACCATGAGACCTTGCGTCTCTGGGAAAGCACAGATCCCCAGTGCTGTTGTGCCTGTGAATAGGCTGCCCAGGGAAGGTGAAGACCAGCAGCAGCTTTCAGGGCTGACCCCTTCCTTGTGGGAAGAGGAGCCGGACGTTTGCCGTTTCGGAAAAAGGCACTGCCGAGAACGGGCACCATGAGACCTTGCGTCTCTGGGAAAGCACAGATCCCCAGTGCTGTTGTGCCTGTGAATAGGCTGCCCAGAGAAGGCGAAGAACAGCAACAGCTTTCAGGGCTGGCCCCTTCCTGGCGGGAGGAGGAGCCGGACGTTTGCCTTTTCGGAAAAAGGCACTGCCGAGAACGGGCACCATGAGACCTTGCGTCTCTGGGAAAGCACAGATCCCCAGTGCTGTTGTGCCTGTGAATAGGCTGCCCAGGGAAGGTGAAGGACAGCAACAGCTTTCAGGGCTGGCCCCTTCCTGGTGGGAGGAGGAGCCGGACGTTTGCCGTTTCGGAAAAAGGCTCTGCCGAGAACGGGCACCATGAGACCTTGCGTCTCTGGGAAAGCACAGATCCCCAGGGCTGTTGTGCCTGTGAATAGGCTGCCCAGGGAAGGTGAAGAGCAGCAACAGCTTTCAGGACTGGCCGCTTCCTTGTGGGAGGAGGAGCCGGACATTTGCCGTTTCGGAAAAAGGCTCTGCCGAGAACGGGCACCATGAGACCTTGCGTCTCTGGGAAAGCACAGATCCCCAGGGCTGTTGTGCCTGTGAATAGGCTGCCGAGAGAAGGCGAAGACCAGCAGCAGCTTTCAGGGCTGGCCCCTTCCTGGCGGGAGAAGGAGCTGGACGTTTGCCGTTTCGAAAAAGGCTCTGCCGAGAACGGGCACCATGAGACCTTGCGTCTCTGGGAAAGCACAGATCCCCAGGGCTGTTGTGCCTGTGAATAGGCTGCCCAGAGAAGGCGAAGAACAGCAACAGCTTTCAGGGCTGGCCCCTTCCTGGCGGGAGGAGGAGCCGGACTTTTGCCTTTTCGGAAAAAGGCACTGCGAGAACGGGCACCATGAGACCTTGCGTCTCTGGGAAAGCACAGATCCCCAGTGCTGTTGTGCCTGTGAATAGGCTGCCCAGGGAAGGTGAAGACCAGCAGCAGCTTTCAGGGCTGACCCCTTCCTTGTGGGAAGAGGAGCCGGACGTTTGCCGTTTCGGAAAAAGGCACTGCCGAGAACGGGCACCATGAGACCTTGCGTCTCTGGGAAAGCACAGATCCCCAGGGCTGTTGTGCCTGTGAATAGGCTGCCCAGAGAAGGCGAAGAACAGCAACAGCTTTCAGGGCTGGCCCCTTCCTGGCGGGAGGAGGAGCCGGACGTTTGCCTTTTCGGAAAAAGGCACTGCCGAGAACGGGCACCATGAGACCTTGCGTCTCTGGGAAAGCACAGATCCCCAGTGCTGTTGTGCCTGTGAATAGGCTGCCCAGGGAAGGTGAAGGACAGCAACAGCTTTCAGGGCTGGCCCCTTCCTGGTGGGAGGAGGAGCCGGACGTTTGCCGTTTCGGAAAAAGGCTCTGCCGAGAACGGGCACCATGAGACCTTGCGTCTCTGGGAAAGCACAGATCCCCAGGGCTGTTGTGCCTGTGAATAGGCTGCCCAGGGAAGGTGAAGACCAGCAGCAACTTTCAGTTCTGGCCCCATCCTGGCGGGAGAAGGAGCCGGACGTTTGCCGTTTCGGAAAAAGGCTCTGCCGAGAACGGGCACCATGAGACCTTGCGTCTCTGGGAAAGCACAGATCCCCAGGGCTGTTGTGCCTGTGAATAGGCTGCCCAGGGAAGGCGAAGACTAGCAACAACTTTCAGGGATGGCCCCTTCGTGGCGGGAAGAGGAGCCGGACGTTTGCCGTTTCGGAAAAAGGCTCTGCCGAGAACGGGCACCATGAGACCTTGCGTCTCTGGGAAAGCACAGATCCCCAGTGCTGTTGTGCCTGTGAATAGGCTGCCCAGGGAAGGTGAAGACCAGCAGCAGCTTTCAGGGCTGGCCCCTTCCTTGTGGGAAGAGGAGCCGGACGTTTGCCGTTTCGGAAAAAGGCTCTGCCGAGAACGGGCACCATGAGACCTTGCGTCTCTGGGAAAGCACAGATCCCCAGGGCTGTTGTGCCTGTGAATAGGCTGCCCAGGGAAGGTGAAGAGCAGCAACATCTTTCAGGGCTGGCCGCTTCCTGGTGGGAGGAGGAGCCGGACGTTTGCCGTTTCGGAAAAAGGCTCTGCCGAGAACGGGCACCATGAGACCTTGCGTCTCTGGGAAAGCACAGATCCCCAGGGCTGTTGTGCCTGTGAATAGGCTGCCCAGGGAAGGCGAAGTCCAGCAACAACTTTTAGGGCTGGCCGCTTCCTGGCGGGAGGAGGAGCCGGACGTTTGCCTTTTCGGAAAAAGGCACTGCCGAGAACGGGCACCATGAGACCTTGCGTCTCTGGGAAAGCACAGATCCCCAGTGCTGTTGTGCCTGTGAATAGGCTGCCCAGGGAAGGTGAAGAGCAGCAACATCTTTCAGGGCTGGCCGCTTCCTGGTGGGAGGAGGAACCGGACGTTTGCCGTTTCGGAAAAAGGCTCTGCCGAGAACGGGCACCATGAGACCTTGCGTCTCTGGGAAAGCACAGATCCCCAGGGCTGTTGTGCCTGTGAATAGGCTGCCCAGGGAAGGCGAAGACCAGCAGCAGCTTTCAGGGCTGGCCCCTTCCTTTTGGGAGAAGGAGCCGGACGTTTGCCGTTTCGGAAAAAGGCTCTGCCGAGAACGGGCACCATGAGACCTTGCGTCTCTGGGAAAGCACAGATCCCCAGGGCTGTTGTGCCTGTGAATAGGCTGACCAGGGAAGGTGAAGAGCAGCAACAGCTTTCAGGGCTGGCCGCTTCCTGGTGGGAGGAGGAGCCGGACGTTTGCCGTTTCGGAAAAAGGCTCTGCCGAGAACGGGCACCATGAGACCTTGCGTCTCTGGGAAAGCACAGATCCCCAGGGCTGTTGTGCCTGTGAATAGGCTGCCGAGAGAAGGTGAAGACCAGCAGCAGCTTTCAGGGCTGGCCCCTTCCTTGTGGGAGAAGGAGCCAGACGTTTGCCGTTTCGGAAAAAGGCTCTGCCGAGAACGGGCACCATGAGACCTTGCGTCTCTGGGAAAGCACAGATCCCCAGGGCTGTTGTGCCTGTGAATAGGCTGACCAGGGAAGGTGAAGAGCAGCAACAGCTTTCAGGGCTGGCCGCTTCCTGGTGGGAGGAGGAGCCGGACGTTTGCCGTTTCGGAAAAAGGCTCTGCCGAGAACGGGCACCATGAGACCTTGCGTCTCTGGGAAAGCACAGATCCCCAGGGCTGTTGTGCCTGTGAATAGGCTGCCCAGGGAAGGCGAAGTCCAGCAACAACTTTTAGGGCTGGCCGCTTCCTGGCGGGAGGAGGAGCCGGACGTTTGCCTTTTCGGAAAAAGGCACTGCCGAGAACGGGCACCATGAGACCTTGCGTCTCTGGGAAAGCACAGATCCCCAGTGCTGTTGTGCCTGTGAATAGGCTGCCCAGGGAAGGTGAAGAGCAGCAACATCTTTCAGGGCTGGCCGCTTCCTGGTGGGAGGAGGAACCGGACGTTTGCCGTTTCGGAAAAAGGCTCTGCCGAGAACGGGCACCATGAGACCTTGCGTCTCTGGGAAAGCACAGATCCCCAGGGCTGTTGTGCCTGTGAATAGGCTGCCCAGGGAAGGCGAAGACCAGCAGCAGCTTTCAGGGCTGGCCCCTTCCTTTTGGGAGAAGGAGCCGGACGTTTGCCGTTTCGGAAAAAGGCTCTGCCGAGAACGGGCACCATGAGACCTTGCGTCTCTGGGAAAGCACAGATCCCCAGGGCTGTTGTGCCTGTGAATAGGCTGACCAGGGAAGGTGAAGAGCAGCAACAGCTTTCAGGGCTGGCCGCTTCCTGGTGGGAGGAGGAGCCGGACGTTTGCCGTTTCGGAAAAAGGCTCTGCCGAGAACGGGCACCATGAGACCTTGCGTCTCTGGGAAAGCACAGATCCCCAGGGCTGTTGTGCCTGTGAATAGGCTGCCGAGAGAAGGTGAAGACCAGCAGCAGCTTTCAGGGCTGGCCCCTTCCTTGTGGGAGAAGGAGCCAGACGTTTGCCGTTTCGGAAAAAGGCTCTGCCGAGAACGGGCACCATGAGACCTTGCGTCTCTGGGAAAGCACAGATCCCCAGGGCTGTTGTGCCTGTGAATAGGCTGACCAGGGAAGGTGAAGAGCAGCAACAGCTTTCAGGGCTGGCCGCTTCCTGGTGGGAGGAGGAGCCGGACGTTTGCCGTTTCGGAAAAAGGCTCTGCCGAGAACGGGCACCATGAGACCTTGCGTCTCTGGGAAAGCACAGATCCCCAGGGCTGTTGTGCCTGTGAATAGGCTGCCCAGGGAAGGCGAAGTCCAGCAACAACTTTTAGGGCTGGCCGCTTCCTGGCGGGAGGAGGAGCCGGACGTTTGCCTTTTCGGAAAAAGGCACTGCCGAGAACGGGCACCATGAGACCTTGCGTCTCTGGGAAAGCACAGATCCCCAGTGCTGTTGTGCCTGTGAATAGGCTGCCCAGGGAAGGTGAAGAGCAGCAGCAGCTTTCAGGGCTGGCCCCTTCCTTGTGGGAAGAGGAGCCGGACGTTTGCCGTTTCGGAAAAAGGCTCTGCCGAGAACGGGCACCATGAGACCTTGCGTCTCTGGGAAAGCACAGATCCCCAGTGCTGTTGTGCCTGTGAATAGGCTGCCCAGGGAAGGTGAAGAGCAGCAACATCTTTCAGGGCTGGCCGCTTCCTGGTGGGAGGAGGAACCGGACGTTTGCCGTTTCGGAAAAAGGCTCTGCCGAGAACGGGCACCATGAGACCTTGCGTCTCTGGGAAAGCACAGATCCCCAGGGCTGTTGTGCCTGTGAATAGGCTGCCCAGGGAAGGCGAAGACCAGCAGCAGCTTTCAGGGCTGGCCCCTTCCTTTTGGGAGAAGGAGCCGGACGTTTGCCGTTTCGGAAAAAGGCTCTGCCGAGAACGGGCACCATGAGACCTTGCGTCTCTGGGAAAGCACAGATCCCCAGGGCTGTTGTGCCTGTGAATAGGCTGACCAGGGAAGGTGAAGAGCAGCAACAGCTTTCAGGGCTGGCCGCTTCCTGGTGGGAGGAGGAGCCGGACGTTTGCCGTTTCGGAAAAAGGCACTGCCGAGAACGGACACCATGAGACCTTGCGTCTCTGGGAAAGCACAGATCCCCAGGGCTGTTGTGCCTGTGAATAGGCTGCCCAAGGAAGGCGAAGACCAGCAGCAGCTTTTAGGGCTGGCCCCTTCCTTGTGGGAGAATGAGCCGGACGTTTGCCATTTCGGAAAAAGGCTCTGCCGAGAACGGGCACCATGAGACCTTGCGTCTCTGGGAAAGCACAGATCCCCAGTGCTGTTGTGCCTGTGAATAGGCTGCCCAGGGAAGGTGAAGAGCAGCAACAGCTTTCAGGGCTGGCCGCTTCCTGGTGGGAGGAGGAGCCGGACGTTTGCCGTTTCGGAAAAAGGCTCTGCCGAGAACGGGCACCATGAGACCTTGCGTCTCTGGGAAAGCACAGATCCCCAGGGCTGTTGTGCCTGTGAATAGGCTGCCGAGAGAAGGCGAAGACCAGCAGCAGCTTTCAGGGCTGGCCCCTTCCTTGTGGGAGAAGGAGCCAGACGTTTGCCGTTTCGGAAAAAGGCTCTGCCGAGAACGGGCACCATGAGACCTTGCGTCTCTGGGAAAGCACAGATCCCCAGGGCTGTTGTGCCTGTGAATAGGCTGACCAGGGAAGGTGAAGAGCAGCAACAGCTTTCAGGGCTGGCCGCTTCCTGGTGGGAGGAGGAGCCGGACGTTTGCCGTTTCGGAAAAAGGCACTGCCGAGAATGGGCACCATGAGACCTTGCATCTCTGGGAAAGCACAGATCCCCAGGGCTGTTGTGCCTGTGAATAGGCTGCCCAGGGAAGGCGAAGTCCAGCAACAACTTTTAGGGCTGGCCCCTTCGTGGCGGGAATAGGAGCCGGACGTTTGCCGTTTCGGAAAAAGGCTCTGCCGAGAACGGGCACCATGAGACCTTGCGTCTCTGGGAAAGCACAGATCCCCAGTGCTTTTGTGCCTGTGAATAGGCTGCCCAGGAAAGGTGAAGAGCAGCAACATCTTTCAGGGCTGGCCGCTTCCTGGTGGGAGTAGGAGCCGGACGTTTGCCTTTTCGGAAAAAGGCACTGCCGAGAACGGGCACCATGAGACCTTGCGTCTCTGGGAAAGCACAGATCCCCAGGGCTGTTGTGCCTGTGAATAGGCTGCCCAGGGAAGGCGAAGACCAGCAGCAGCTTTCAGGGCTGGCCCCTTCCTTGTGGGAGAAGGAGCCGGACGTTTGCCGTTTCGGAAAAAGGCTCTGCCGAGAACGGGCACCATGAGACCTTGCGTCTCTGGGAAAGCACAGATCCCCAGTGCTGTTGTGCCTGTGAATAGGCTGCCCAGGGAAGGTGAAGAGCAGCAACAGCTTTCAGGACTGGCCGCTTCCTTGTGGGAGGAGGAGCCGGACATTTGCCGTTTCGGAAAAAGGCTCTGCCGAGAACGGGCACCATGAGACCTTGCGTCTCTGGGAAAGCACAGATCCCCAGGGCTGTTGTGCCTGTGAATAGGCTGCCGAGAGAAGGCGAAGACCAGCAGCAGCTTTCAGGGCTGGCCCCTTCCTGGCGGGAGAAGGAGCTGGACGTTTGCCGTTTCGAAAAAGGCTCTGCCGAGAACGGGCACCATGAGACCTTGCGTCTCTGGGAAAGCACAGATCCCCAGGGCTGTTGTGCCTGTGAATAGGCTGCCCAGAGAAGGCGAAGAACAGCAACAGCTTTCAGGGCTGGCCCCTTCCTGGCGGGAGGAGGAGCCGGACGTTTGCCTTTTCGGAAAAAGGCACTGCGAGAACGGGCACCATGAGACCTTGCGTCTCTGGGAAAGCACAGATCCCCAGTGCTGTTGTGCCTGTGAATAGGCTGCCCAGGGAAGGTGAAGACCAGCAGCAGCTTTCAGGGCTGACCCCTTCCTTGTGGGAAGAGGAGCCGGACGTTTGCCGTTTCGGAAAAAGGCACTGCCGAGAACGGGCACCATGAGACCTTGCGTCTCTGGGAAAGCACAGATCCCCAGGGCTGTTGTGCCTGTGAATAGGCTGCCCAGGGAAGGCGAAGACCAGCAGCAGCTTTCAGGGCTGGCCCCTTCCTGGTGGGAGAAGGAGCCGGACGTTTGCCTTTTCGGAAAAAGGCTCTGCCGAGAACGGGCACCATGAGACCTTGCGTCTCTGGGAAAGCACAGATCCCCAGTGCTGTTGTGCCTGTGAATAGGCTGCCCAGGGAAGGTGAAGAGCAGCAACAACTTTCAGGGCTGGCCGCTTCCTGGTGGGAGGAGGAGCCGGACGTTTGCCGTTTTGGAAAAAGGCTCTGCCGAGAACGGGCACCATGAGACCTTGCGTCTCTGGGAAAGCACAGATCCCCAGGGCTGTTGTGCCTGTGAATAGGCTGCCCAGGGAAGGTGAAGACCAGCAGCAGCTTTCAGGGCTGGCCCCTTCCTTGTGGGAAGAGGAGCAGGAGGTTTCCCGTTTCGGAAAAAGGCTCTGCCGAGAACGGGCACCATGAGACCTTGCGTCTCTGGGAAAGCACAGATCCCCAGTGCTGTTGTGCCTGTGAATAGGCTGCCCAGGGAAGGTGAAGGACAGCAACGGCTTTCAGGGCTGGCCCCTTCCTGGTGGGAGAAGGAGCCGGACGTTTGCCGTTTCGGAAAAAGGCTCTGCCGAGAACGGGCACCATGAGACCTTGCGTCTCTGGGAAAGCACAGATCCCCAGTGCTGTTGTGCCTGTGAATAGGCTGCCCAGGGAAGGTGAAGACCAGCAGCAACTTTCAGTTCTGGCCCCATCCTGGCGGGAGAAGGAGCCAGACGTTTGCCGTTTCGGAAAAAGGCTCTGCCGAGAACGGGCACCATGAGACCTTGCGTCTCTGGGAAAGCACAGATCCCCAGGGCTGTTGTGCCTGTGAATAGGCTGCCCAAGGAAGGCGAAGACCAGCAGCAGCTTTTAGGGCTGGCCCCTTCCTTGTGGGAGAATGAGCCGGACGTTTGCCATTTCGGAAAAAGGCTCTGCCGAGAACGGGCACCATGAGACCTTGCGTCTCTGGGAAAGCACAGATCCCCAGTGCTGTTGTGCCTGTGAATAGGCTGCCCAGGGAAGGTGAAGAGCAGCAACAGCTTTCAGGGCTGGCCGCTTCCTGGTGGGAGGAGGAGCCGGACGTTTGCCGTTTCGGAAAAAGGCTCTGCCGAGAACGGGCACCATGAGACCTTGCGTCTCTGGGAAAGCACAGATCCCCAGGGCTGTTGTGCCTGTGAATAGGCTGCCGAGAGAAGGCGAAGACCAGCAGCAGCTTTCAGGGCTGGCCCCTTCCTTGTGGGAGAAGGAGCCAGACGTTTGCCGTTTCGGAAAAAGGCTCTGCCGAGAACGGGCACCATGAGACCTTGCGTCTCTGGGAAAGCACAGATCCCCAGGGCTGTTGTGCCTGTGAATAGGCTGACCAGGGAAGGTGAAGAGCAGCAACAGCTTTCAGGGCTGGCCGCTTCCTGGTGGGAGGAGGAGCCGGACGTTTGCCGTTTCGGAAAAAGGCACTGCCGAGAATGGGCACCATGAGACCTTGCATCTCTGGGAAAGCACAGATCCCCAGGGCTGTTGTGCCTGTGAATAGGCTGCCCAGGGAAGGCGAAGTCCAGCAACAACTTTTAGGGCTGGCCCCTTCGTGGCGGGAATAGGAGCCGGACGTTTGCCGTTTCGGAAAAAGGCTCTGCCGAGAACGGGCACCATGAGACCTTGCGTCTCTGGGAAAGCACAGATCCCCAGTGCTTTTGTGCCTGTGAATAGGCTGCCCAGGAAAGGTGAAGAGCAGCAACATCTTTCAGGGCTGGCCGCTTCCTGGTGGGAGTAGGAGCCGGACGTTTGCCTTTTCGGAAAAAGGCACTGCCGAGAACGGGCACCATGAGACCTTGCGTCTCTGGGAAAGCACAGATCCCCAGGGCTGTTGTGCCTGTGAATAGGCTGCCCAGGGAAGGCGAAGACCAGCAGCAGCTTTCAGGGCTGGCCCCTTCCTTGTGGGAGAAGGAGCCGGACGTTTGCCGTTTCGGAAAAAGGCTCTGCCGAGAACGGGCACCATGAGACCTTGCGTCTCTGGGAAAGCACAGATCCCCAGTGCTGTTGTGCCTGTGAATAGGCTGCCCAGGGAAGGTGAAGAGCAGCAACAGCTTTCAGGACTGGCCGCTTCCTTGTGGGAGGAGGAGCCGGACATTTGCCGTTTCGGAAAAAGGCTCTGCCGAGAACGGGCACCATGAGACCTTGCGTCTCTGGGAAAGCACAGATCCCCAGGGCTGTTGTGCCTGTGAATAGGCTGCCGAGAGAAGGCGAAGACCAGCAGCAGCTTTCAGGGCTGGCCCCTTCCTGGCGGGAGAAGGAGCTGGACGTTTGCCGTTTCGAAAAAGGCTCTGCCGAGAACGGGCACCATGAGACCTTGCGTCTCTGGGAAAGCACAGATCCCCAGGGCTGTTGTGCCTGTGAATAGGCTGCCCAGAGAAGGCGAAGAACAGCAACAGCTTTCAGGGCTGGCCCCTTCCTGGCGGGAGGAGGAGCCGGACGTTTGCCTTTTCGGAAAAAGGCACTGCGAGAACGGGCACCATGAGACCTTGCGTCTCTGGGAAAGCACAGATCCCCAGTGCTGTTGTGCCTGTGAATAGGCTGCCCAGGGAAGGTGAAGACCAGCAGCAGCTTTCAGGGCTGACCCCTTCCTTGTGGGAAGAGGAGCCGGACGTTTGCCGTTTCGGAAAAAGGCACTGCCGAGAACGGGCACCATGAGACCTTGCGTCTCTGGGAAAGCACAGATCCCCAGGGCTGTTGTGCCTGTGAATAGGCTGCCCAGGGAAGGCGAAGACCAGCAGCAGCTTTCAGGGCTGGCCCCTTCCTGGTGGGAGAAGGAGCCGGACGTTTGCCTTTTCGGAAAAAGGCTCTGCCGAGAACGGGCACCATGAGACCTTGCGTCTCTGGGAAAGCACAGATCCCCAGTGCTGTTGTGCCTGTGAATAGGCTGCCCAGGGAAGGTGAAGAGCAGCAACAACTTTCAGGGCTGGCCGCTTCCTGGTGGGAGGAGGAGCCGGACGTTTGCCGTTTTGGAAAAAGGCTCTGCCGAGAACGGGCACCATGAGACCTTGCGTCTCTGGGAAAGCACAGATCCCCAGGGCTGTTGTGCCTGTGAATAGGCTGCCCAGGGAAGGTGAAGACCAGCAGCAGCTTTCAGGGCTGGCCCCTTCCTTGTGGGAAGAGGAGCAGGAGGTTTCCCGTTTCGGAAAAAGGCTCTGCCGAGAACGGGCACCATGAGACCTTGCGTCTCTGGGAAAGCACAGATCCCCAGTGCTGTTGTGCCTGTGAATAGGCTGCCCAGGGAAGGTGAAGGACAGCAACGGCTTTCAGGGCTGGCCCCTTCCTGGTGGGAGAAGGAGCCGGACGTTTGCCGTTTCGGAAAAAGGCTCTGCCGAGAACGGGCACCATGAGACCTTGCGTCTCTGGGAAAGCACAGATCCCCAGTGCTGTTGTGCCTGTGAATAGGCTGCCCAGGGAAGGTGAAGACCAGCAGCAACTTTCAGTTCTGGCCCCATCCTGGCGGGAGAAGGAGCCAGACGTTTGCCGTTTCGGAAAAAGGCTCTGCCGAGAACGGGCACCATGAGACCTTGCGTCTCTGGGAAAGCACAGATCCCCAGGGCTGTTGTGCCTGTGAATAGGCTGCCCAGGGAAGGCGAAGACTAGCAACAACTTTCAGGGATGGCCCCTTCGTGGCGGGAAGAGGAGCCGGACGTTTGCCGTTTCGGAAAAAGGCTCTGCCGAGAACGGGCACCATGAGACCTTGCGTCTCTGGGAAAGCACAGATCCCCAGTGCTGTTGTGCCTGTGAATAGGCTGCCCAGGGAAGGTGAAGACCAGCAGCAGCTTTCAGGGCTGGCCCCTTCCTTGTGGGAAGAGGAGCCGGACGTTTGCCGTTTCGGAAAAAGGCTCTGCCGAGAACGGGCACCATGAGACCTTGCGTCTCTGGGAAAGCACAGATCCCCAGGGCTGTTGTGCCTGTGAATAGGCTGCCCAGGGAAGGTGAAGAGCAGCAACATCTTTCAGGGCTGGCCGCTTCCTGGTGGGAGGAGGAGCCGGACGTTTGCCGTTTCGGAAAAAGGCTCTGCCGAGAACGGGCACCATGAGACCTTGCGTCTCTGGGAAAGCACAGATCCCCAGGGCTGTTGTGCCTGTGAATAGGCTGCCCAGGGAAGCCGAAGTCCAGCAAAAACTTTTAGGGCTGGCCCCTTCCTGGCGGGAGGAGGAGCCGGACGTTTGCCTTTTCGGAAAAAGGCTCTGCCGAGAACGGGCACCATGAGACCTTGCGTCTCTGGGAAAGCACAGATCCCCAGTGCTGTTGTGCCTGTGAATAGGCTGCCCAGGGAAGGTGAAGAGCAGCAGCAGCTTTCAGGGCTGGCCCCTTCCTTGTGGGAAGAGGAGCCGGACGTTTGCCGTTTCGGAAAAAGGCTCTGCCGAGAACGGGCACCATGAGACCTTGCGTCTCTGGGAAAGCACAGATCCCCAGTGCTGTTGTGCCTGTGAATAGGCTGCCCAGGGAAGGTGAAGAGCAGCAACATCTTTCAGGGCTGGCCGCTTCCTGGTGGGAGGAGGAACCGGACGTTTGCCGTTTCGGAAAAAGGCTCTGCCGAGAATGGGCACCATGAGACCTTGCATCTCTGGGAAAGCACAGATCCCCAGGGCTGTTGTGCCTGTGAATAGGCTGCCCAGGGAAGGCGAAGTCCAGCAACAACTTTTAGGGCTGGCCCCTTCGTGGCGGGAATAGGAGCCGGACGTTTGCCGTTTCGGAAAAAGGCTCTGCCGAGAACGGGCACCATGAGACCTTGCGTCTCTGGGAAAGCACAGATCCCCAGTGCTTTTGTGCCTGTGAATAGGCTGCCCAGGGAAGGTGAAGAGCAGCAACATCTTTCAGGGCTGGCCGCTTCCTGGTGGGAGGAGGAGCCGGACGTTTGCCTTTTCGGAAAAAGGCACTGCCGAGAACGGACACCATGAGACCTTGCGTCTCTGGGAAAGCACAGATCCCCAGGGCTGTTGTGCCTGTGAATAGGCTGCCCAGGGAAGGCGAAGACTAGCAACAACTTTCAGGGATGGCCCCTTCGTGGCAGGAAGAGGAGCCGGACGTTTGCCGTTTCGGAAAAAGGCTCTGCCGAGAACGGGCACCATGAGACCTTGCGTCTCTGGGAAAGCACAGATCCCCAGTGCTGTTGTGCCTGTGAATAGGCTGCCCAGGGAAGGTGAAGAGCAGCAACAGCTTTCAGGGCTGGCCGCTTCCTGGTGGGAGGAGGAGCCGGACGTTTGCCGTTTCGGAAAAAGGCTCTGCCGAGAACGGGCACCATGAGACCTTGCGTCTCTGGGAAAGCACAGATCCCCAGGGCTGTTGTGCCTGTGAATAGGCTGCCCAGGGAAGGCGAAGTCCAGCAACAACTTTTAGGGCTGGCCCCTTCCTGGCGGGAGGAGGAGCCGGACGTTTGCCTTTTCGGAAAAAGGCACTGCCGAGAACGGGCACCATGAGAACTTGCGTCTCTGGGAAAGCACAGATCCCCAGTGCTGTTGTGCCTGTGAATAGGCTGCCCAGGGAAGGTGAAGAGCAGCAGCAGCTTTCAGGGCTGGCCCCTTCCTTGTGGGAAGAGGAGCCGGACGTTTGCCGTTTCGGAAAAAGGCTCTGCCGAGAACGGGCACCATGAGACCTTGCGTCTCTGGGAAAGCACAGATCCCCAGTGCTGTTGTGCCTGTGAATAGGCTGCCCAGGGAAGGTGAAGAGCAGCAACATCTTTCAGGGCTGGCCGCTTCCTGGTGGGAGGAGGAACCGGACGTTTGCCGTTTCGGAAAAAGGCTCTGCCGAGAACGGGCACCATGAGACCTTGCGTCTCTGGGAAAGCACAGATCCCCAGGGCTGTTGTGCCTGTGAATAGGCTGCCCAGGGAAGGCGAAGACCAGCAGCAGCTTTCAGGGCTGGCCCCTTCCTTTTGGGAGAAGGAGCCGGACGTTTGCCGTTTCGGAAAAAGGCTCTGCCGAGAACGGGCACCATGAGACCTTGCGTCTCTGGGAAAGCACAGATCCCCAGGGCTGTTGTGCCTGTGAATAGGCTGACCATGGAAGGTGAAGAGCAGCAACAGCTTTCAGGGCTGGCCGCTTCCTGGTGGGAGGAGGAGCCGGACGTTTGCCGTTTCGGAAAAAGGCACTGCCGAGAACGGACACCATGAGACCTTGCGTCTCTGGGAAAGCACAGATCCCCAGGGCTGTTGTGCCTGTGAATAGGCTGCCCAAGGAAGGCGAAGACCAGCAGCAGCTTTTAGGGCTGGCCCCTTCCTTGTGGGAGAAGGAGCCGGACGTTTGCCGTTTCGGAAAAAGGCTCTGCCGAGAACGGGCACCATGAGACCTTGCGTCTCTGGGAAAGCACAGATCCCCAGTGCTGTTGTGCCTGTGAATAGGCTACCCAGGGAAGGTGAAGAGCAGCAACATCTTTCAGGGCTGGCCGCTTCCTGGTGGGAGGAGGAGCCGGACGTTTGCCGTTTCGGAAAAAGGCTCTGCCGAGAACGGGCACCATGAGACCTTGCGTCTCTGGGAAAGCACAGATCCCCAGGGCTGTTGTGCCTGTGAATAGGCTGCCGAGAGAAGGCGAAGACCAGCAGCAGCTTTCAGGGCTGGCCCCTTCCTTGTGGGAGAAGGAGCCAGACGTTTGCCGTTTCGGAAAAAGGCTCTGCCGAGAACGGGCACCATGAGACCTTGCGTCTCTGGGAAAGCACAGATCCCCAGGGCTGTTGTGCCTGTGAATAGGCTGACCAGGGAAGGTGAAGAGCAGCAACAGCTTTCAGGGCTGGCCGCTTCCTGGTGGGAGGAGGAGCCGGACGTTTGCCGTTTCGGAAAAAGGCACTGCCGAGAATGGGCACCATGAGACCTTGCATCTCTGGGAAAGCACAGATCCCCAGGGCTGTTGTGCCTGTGAATAGGCTGCCCAGGGAAGGCGAAGTCCAGCAACAACTTTTAGGGCTGGCCCCTTCCTGGCGGGAATAGGAGCCGGACGTTTGCCGTTTCGGAAAAAGGCTCTGCCGAGAACGGGCACCATGAGACCTTGCGTCTCTGGGAAAGCACAGATCCCCAGTGCTTTTGTGCCTGTGAATAGGCTGCCCAGGAAAGGTGAAGAGCAGCAACATCTTTCAGGGCTGGCCGCTTCCTGGTGGGAGTAGGAGCCGGACGTTTGCCTTTTCGGAAAAAGGCACTGCCGAGAACGGACACCATGAGACCTTGCGTCTCTGGGAAAGCACAGATCCCCAGGGCTGTTGTGCCTGTGAATAGGCTGCCCAGGGAAGGCGAAGACCAGCAGCAGCTTTCAGGGCTGGCCCCTTCCTTGTGGGAGAAGGAGCCGGACGTTTGCCGTTTCGGAAAAAGGCTCTGCCGAGAACGGGCACCATGAGACCTTGCGTCTCTGGGAAAGCACAGATCCCCAGTGCTGTTGTGCCTGTGAATAGGCTGCCCAGGGAAGGTGAAGAGCAGCAGCAGCTTTCAGGGCTGGCCGCTTCCTGGTGGGAGGAGGAGCCGGACATTTGCCGTTTCGGAAAAAGGCTCTGCCGAGAACGGGCACCATGAGACCTTGCGTCTCTGGGAAAGCACAGATCCCCAGGGCTGTTGTGCCTGTGAATAGGCTGCCGAGAGAAGGCGAAGACCAGCAGCAGCTTTCAGGGCTGGCCCCTTCCTGGCGGGAGAAGGAGCTGGACGTTTGCCGTTTCGAAAAAGGCTCTGCCGAGAACGGGCACCATGAGACCTTGCGTCTCTGGGAAAGCTCAGATCCCCAGTGCTGTTGTGCCTGTGAATAGGCTGCCCAGAGAAGGCGAAGAACAGCAACAGCTTTCAGGGCTGGCCCCTTCCTGGCGGGAGGAGGAGCCGGACGTTTGCCTTTTCGGAAAAAGGCACTGCCGAGAACGGGCACCATGAGACCTTGCGTCTCTGGGAAAGCACAGATCCCCAGTGCTGTTGTGCCTGTGAATAGGCTGCCCAGGGAAGGTGAAGACCAGCAGCAGCTTTCAGGGCTGACCCCTTCCTTGTGGGAAGAGGAGCCGGACGTTTGCCGTTTCGGAAAAAGGCACTGCCGAGAACGGGCACCATGAGACCTTGCGTCTCTGGGAAAGCACAGATCCCCAGGGCTGTTGTGCCTGTGAATAGGCTGCCCAGGGAAGGCGAAGACCAGCAGCAGCTTTCAGGGCTGGCCCCTTCCTGGTGGGAGAAGGAGCCGGACGTTTGCCGTTTCGGAAAAAGGCTCTGCCGAGAACGGGCACCATGAGACCTTGCGTCTCTGGGAAAGCACAGATCCCCAGTGCTGTTGTGCCTGTGAATAGGCTGCCCAGGGAAGGTGAAGAGCAGCAACAACTTTCAGGGCTGGCCGCTTCCTGGTGGGAGGAGGAGCCGGACGTTTGCCGTTTTGGAAAAAGGCTCTGCCGAGAACGGGCACCATGAGACCTTGCGTCTCTGGGAAAGCACAGATCCGCAGGGCTGTTGTGCCTGTGAATAGGCTGCCCAGGGAAGGTGAAGACCAGCAGCAGCTTTCAGGGCTGGCCCCTTCCTTGTGGGAAGAGGAGCAGGAGGTTTCCCGTTTCGGAAAAAGGCTCTGCCGAGAACGGGCACCATGAGACCTTGCGTCTCTGGGAAAGCACAGATCCCCAGTGCTGTTGTGCCTGTGAATAGGCTGCCCAGGGAAGGTGAAGGACAGCAACGGCTTTCAGGGCTGGCCCCTTCCTGGTGGGAGAAGGAGCCGGACGTTTGCCGTTTCGGAAAAAGGCTCTGCTGAGAACGGGCACCATGAGACCTTGCGTCTCTGGGAAAGCACAGATCCCCAGTGCTGTTGTGCCTGTGAATAGGCTGCCCAGGGAAGGTGAAGACCAGCAGCAACTTTCAGTTCTGGCCCCATCCTGGCGGGAGAAGGAGCCAGACGTTTGCCGTTTCGGAAAAAGGCTCTGCCGAGAACGGGCACCATGAGACCTTGCGTCTCTGGGAAAGCACAGATCCCCAGGGCTGTTGTGCCTGTGAATAGGCTGCCCAGGGAAGGCGAAGACTAGCAACAACTTTCAGGGATGGCCCCTTCGTGGCGGGAAGAGGAGCCGGACGTTTGCCGTTTCGGAAAAAGGCTCTGCCGAGAACGGGCACCATGAGACCTTGCGTCTCTGGGAAAGCACAGATCCCCAGTGCTGTTGTGCCTGTGAATAGGCTGCCCAGGGAAGGTGAAGACCAGCAGCAGCTTTCAGGGCTGGCCCCTTCCTTGTGGGAAGAGGAGCCGGACGTTTGCCGTTTCGGAAAAAGGCTCTGCCGAGAACGGGCACCATGAGACCTTGCGTCTCTGGGAAAGCACAGATCCCCAGGGCTGTTGTGCCTGTGAATAGGCTGCCCAGGGAAGGTGAAGAGCAGCAACATCTTTCAGGGCTGGCCGCTTCCTGGTGGGAGGAGGAGCCGGACGTTTGCCGTTTCGGAAAAAGGCTCTGCCGAGAACGGGCACCATGAGACCTTGCGTCTCTGGGAAAGCACAGATCCCCAGGGCTGTTGTGCCTGTGAATAGGCTGCCCAGGGAAGGCGAAGTCCAGCAAAAACTTTTAGGGCTGGCCCCTTCCTGACGGGAGGAGGAGCCGGACGTTTGCCGTTTTGGAAAAAGGCTCTGCCGAGAACGGGCACCATGAGACCTTGCGTCTCTGGGAAAGCACAGATCCCCAGGACTGTTGTGCCTGTGAATAGGCTGCCCAGGGAAGGTGAAGAGCAGCAGCAGCTTTCAGGGCTGGCCCCTTCCTTTTGGGAGAAGGAGCCGGACGTTTGCCGTTTCGGAAAAAGGCTCTGCCGAGAACGGGCACCATGAGACCTTGCGTCTCTGGGAAAGCACAGATCCCCAGGGCTGTTGTGCCTGTGAATAGGCTGACCAGGGAAGGTGAAGAGCAGCAACAGCTTTCAGGGCTGGCCCCTTCCTGGTGGGAGGAGGAGCCGGACGTTTGCCGTTTCGGAAAAAGGCTCTGCCGAGAATGGGCACCATGAGACCTTGCATCTCTGGGAAAGCACAGATCCCCAGGGCTGTTGTGCCTGTGAATAGGCTGCCCAGGGAAGGCGAAGTCCAGCAACAACTTTTACGGCTGGCCCCTTCGTGGCGGGAATAGGAGCCGGACGTTTGCCGTTTCGGAAAAAGGCTCTGCCGAGAACGGGCACCATGAGACCTCCCGTCTCTGGGAAAGCACAGATCCCCAGTGCTTTTGTGCCTGTGAATAGGCTGCCCAGGGAAGGTGAAGAGCAGCAACATCTTTCAGGGCTGGCCGCTTCCTGGTGGGAGGAGGAGCCGGACGTTTGCCTTTTCGGAAAAAGGCACTGCCGAGAACGGACACCATGAGACCTTGCGTCTCTGGGAAAGCACAGATCCCCAGGGCTGTTGTGCCTGTGAATAGGCTGCCCAAGGAAGGCGAAGACCAGCAGCAGCTTTTAGGGCTGGCCCCTTCCTGGTGGGAGAAGGAGCCGGACGTTTGCCGTTTCGGAAAAAGGCTCTGCCGAGAACGGGCACCATGAGACCTTGCGTCTCTGGGAAAGCACAGATCCCCAGTGCTGTTGTGCCTGTGAATAGGCTGCCCAGGGAAGGTGAAGAGCAGCAACAGCTTTCAGGGCTGGCCGCTTCCTGGTGGGACAAGGAGCCGGACGTTTGCCGTTTCGGAAAAAGGCTCTGCCGAGAACGGGCACCATGAGACCTTGCGTCTCTGGGAAAGCACAGATCCCCAGGGCTGTTGTGCCTGTGAATAGGCTGCCGAGAGAAGGCGAAGAACAGCAACAGCTTTCAGGGCTGGCCCCTTCCTGGCGGGAGGAGGAGCCGGACGTTTGCCGTTTCGGAAAAAGGCTCTGCCGAGAACGGGCACCATGAGACCTTGCGTCTCTGGGAAAGCACAGATCCCCAGTGCTGTTGTGCCTGTGAATAGGCTGCCCAGAGAAGGCGAAGAACAGCAACAGCTTTCAGGGCTGGCCCCTTCCTGGCGGTAGGAGGAGCCGGACGTTTGCCTTTTCGGAAAAAGGCACTGCCGAGAACGGGCACCATGAGACCTTGCGTCTCTGGGAAAGCACAGATCCCCAGGGCTGTTGTGCCTGTGAATAGGCTGCCCAGGGAAGGTGAAGACCAGCAGCAGCTTTCAGGGCTGACCCCTTCCTTGTGGGAAGAGGAGCCGGACGTTTGCCGTTTCGGAAAAAGGCACTGCCGAGAACGGGCACCATGAGACCTTCCGTCTCTGGGAAAGCACAGATCCCCAGGGCTGTTGTGCCTGTGAATAGGCTGCCCAGGGAAGGCGAAGACCAGCAGCAGCTTTCAGGGCTGGCCGCTTCCTGGTGGGAGAAGGAGCCGGACGTTTGCCGTTTCGGAAAAAGGCTCTGCCGAGAACGGGCACCATGAGACCTTGCGTCTCTGGGAAAGCACAGATCCCCAGTGCTGTTGTGCCTGTGAATAGGCTGCCCAGGGAAGGTGAAGAGCAGCAACAACTTTCAGGGCTGGCCGCTTCCTGGTGGGAGGAGGAGCCGGACGTTTGCCGTTTTGGAAAAAGGCTCTGCCGAGAACGGGCACCATGAGACCTTGCGTCTCTGGGAAAGCACAGATCCCCAGGGCTGTTGTGCCTGTGAATAGGCTGCCCAGGGAAGGTGAAGGACAGCAACGGCTTTCAGGGCTGGCCCCTTCCTTGTGGGAAGAGGAGCCGGACGTTTGCCGTTTCGGAAAAAGGCTCTGCCGAGAACGGGCACCATGAGACCTTGCGTCTCTGGGAAAGCACAGATCCCCAGTGCTGTTGTGCCTGTGAATAGGCTGCCCAGGGAAGGTGAAGAGCAGCAATATCTTTCAGGGCTCGCCGCTTCCTGGTGGGAGGAGGAACCGGACGTTTGCCGTTTCGGAAAAAGGCTCTGCCGAGAACGGGCACCATGAGACCTTGCGTCTCTGGGAAAGCAGAGATCCCCAGGGCTGTTGTGCCTGTGAATAGGCTGCCCAGGGAAGGCGAAGACCAGCAGCAGCTTTCAGGGCTGGCCCCTTCCTTTTGGGAGAAGGAGCCGGACGTTTGCCGTTTAGGAAAAAGGCTCTGCCGAGAACGGGCACCATGAGACCTTGCGTCTCTGGGAAAGCACAGATCCCCAGGGCTGTTGTGCCTGTGAATAGGCTGACCAGGGAAGGTGAAGAGCAGCAACAGCTTTCAGGGCTGGCCGCTTCCTGGTGGGAGGAGGAGCCGGACGTTTGCCGTTTCGGAAAAAGGCTCTGCCGAGAATGGGCACCATGAGACCTTGCATCTCTGGGAAAGCACAGATCCCCAGGGCTGTTGTGCCTGTGAATAGGCTGACCAGGGAAGGCGAAGTCCAGCAATAACTTTTAGGGCTGGCCCCTTCGTGGCGGGAATAGGAGCCGGACGTTTGCCGTTTCGGAAAAAGGCTCTGCCGAGAACGGGCACCATGAGACCTTCCGTCTCTGGGAAAGCACAGATCCCCAGTGCTTTTGTGCCTGTGAATAGGCTGCCCAGGGAAGGTGAAGAGCAGCAACATCTTTCAGGGCTGGCCGCTTCCTGGTGGGAGGAGGAGCCGGACGTTTGCCTTTTCGGAAAAAGGCACTGCCGAGAACGGGCACCATGAGACCTTGCGTCTCTGGGAAAGCACAGATCCCCAGGGCTGTTGTGCCTGTGAATAGGCTGCCCAAGGAAGGCGAAGACCAGCAGCAGCTTTTAGGGCTGGCCCCTTCCTGGTGGGAGAAGGAGCCGGACGTTTGCCGTTTCGGAAAAAGGCTCTGCCGAGAACGGGCACCATGAGACCTTGCGTCTCTGGGAAAGCACAGATCCCCAGTGCTGTTGTGCCTGTGAATAGGCTGCCCAGGGAAGGTGAAGAGCAGCAACAGCTTTCAGTTCTGGCCGCTTCCTGGTGGGAGGAGGAGCCGGACGTTTGCCGTTTCGGAAAAAGGCTCTGCCGAGAACGGGCACCATGAGACCTTGCGTCTCTGGGAAAGCACAGATCCCCAGTGCTGTTGTGCCTGTGAATAGGCTGCCCAGGGAAGGCGAAGACCAGCAGCAGCTTTCAGGGCTGGCCCCTTCCTTGTGGGAAGAGGAGCCGGACGTTTGCCGTTTCGGAAAAAGGCTCTGCCGAGAACGGGCACCATGAGACCTTGCGTCTCTGGGAAAGCACAGATCCCCAGGGCTGTTGTGCCTGTGAATAGGCTGCCCAGGGAAGGCGAAGAGCAGCAACATCTTTCAGGGCTGGCCGCTTCCTGGTGGGAGGAGGAGCCGGACGTTTGCCGTTTCGGAAAAAGGCTCTGCCGAGAACGGGCACCATGAGACCTTGCGTCTCTGGGAAAGCACAGATCCCCAGGGCTGTTGTGCCTGTGAATAGGCTGCCCAGGGAAGGCGAAGTCCACCAACAACTTTTAGGGCTGGCCCCTTCCTGGCGGGAGGAGGAGCCGGACGTTTGCCTTTTCGGAAAAAGGCACTGCCGAGAACGGGCACCATGAGACCTTGCGTCTCTGGGAAAGCACAGATCCCCAGGGCTGTTGTGCCTGTGAATAGGCTGCCCAGGGAAGGTGAAGAGCAGCAACAACTTTCAGGGCTGGCCCCTTCGTGGCGGGAAGAGGAGCCGGACGTTTGCCGTTTCGGAAAAAGGCTCTGCCGAGAACGGGCACCATGAGACCTTGCGTCTCTGGGAAAGCACAGATCCCCAGTGCTTTTGTGCCTGTGAATAGGCTGCCCAGGGAAGGTGAAGAGCAGCAACATCTTTCAGGGCTGGCCTCTTCCTGGTGGGAGGAGGAGCCGGACGTTTGCCGTTTCGGAAAAAGGCTCTGCCAAGAACGGGCACCATGAGACCTTGCGTCTCTGGGAAAGCACAGATCCCCAGGGCTGTTGTGCCTGTGAATAGGCTGCCCAGGGAAGGCGAAGACCAGCAGCAGCTTTCAGGGCTGGCCCCTTCCTTGTGGGAGAAGGAGCCGGACGTTTGCCGTTTCGGAAAAAGGCTCTGCCGAGAACGGGCACCATGAGACCTTGCGTCTCTGGGAAAGCACAGATCCCCAGTGCTGTTGTGCCTGTGAATAGGCTGCCCAGGGAAGGTGAAGAGCAGCAACAGCTTTCAGGGCTGGCCGCTTCCTGGTGGGAGGAGGAGCCGGACGTTTGCCGTTTCGGAAAAAGGCTCTGCCGAGAACGGGCACCATGAGACCTTGCGTCTCTGGGAAAGCACAGATCCCCAGGGCTGTTGTGCCTGTGAATAGGCTGCCGAGAGAAGGCGAAGACCAGCAGCAGCTTTCAGGGCTGGCCCCTTCCTGGCGGGAGAAGGAGCCGGACGTTTGCCGTTTCGAAAAAGGCTCTGCCGAGAACGGGCACCATGAGACCTTGCGTCTCTGGGAAAGCACAGATCCCCAGGGCTGTTGTGCCTGTGAATAGGCTGCCCAGAGAAGGCGAAGAACAGCAACAGCTTTCAGGGCTGGCCCCTTCCTGGCGGGAGGAGGAGCCGGACGTTTGCCTTTTCGGAAAAAGGCACTGCGAGAACGGGCACCATGAGACCTTGCGTCTCTGGGAAAGCACAGATCCCCAGTGCTGTTGTGCCTGTGAATAGGCTGCCCCGGGAAGGTGAAGACCAGCAGCAGCTTTCAGGGCTGACCCCTTCCTTGTGGGAAGAGGAGCCGGACGTTTGCCGTTTCGGAAAAAGGCACTGCCGAGAACGGGCACCATGAGACCTTGCGTCTCTGGGAAAGCACAGATCCCCAGTGCTGTTGTGCCTGTGAATAGGCTGCCCAGGGAAGGCGAAGACCAGCAGCAGCTTTCAGGGCTGGCCCCTTCCTGGTGGGAGAAGGAGCCGGACGTTTGCCGTTTCGGAAAAAGGCTCTGCCGAGAACGGGCACCATGAGACCTTGCGTCTCTGGGAAAGCACAGATCCCCAGTGCTGTTGTGCCTGTGAATAGGCTGCCCAGGGAAGGTGAAGGACAGCAACGGCTTTCAGGGCTGGCCCCTTCCTGGTGGGAGAAGGAGCCGGACGTTTGCCGTTTCGGAAAAAGGCTCTGCCGAGAACGGGCACCATGAGACCTTGCGTCTCTGGGAAAGCACAGATCCCCAGTGCTGTTGTGCCTGTGAATAGGCTGCCCAGGGAAGGTGAAGACCAGCAGCAACTTTCAGTTCTGGCCCCATCCTGGCGGGAGAAGGAGCCAGACGTTTGCCGTTTCGGAAAAAGGCTCTGCCGAGAACGGGCACCATGAGACCTTGCGTCTCTGGGAAAGCACAGATCCCCAGGGCTGTTGTGCCTGTGAATAGGCTGCCCAGGGAAGGCGAAGACTAGCAACAACTTTCAGGGATGGCCCCTTCGTGGCGGGAAGAGGAGCCGGACGTTTGCCGTTTCGGAAAAAGGCTCTGCCGAGAACGGGCACCATGAGACCTTCCGTCTCTGGGAAAGCACAGATCCCCAGTGCTTTTGTGCCTGTGAATAGGCTGCCCAGGGAAGGTGAAGAGCAGCAACATCTTTCAGGGCTGGCCGCTTCCTGGTGGGAGGAGGAGCCGGACGTTTGCCTTTTCGGAAAAAGGCACTGCCGAGAACGGGCACCATGAGACCTTGCGTCTCTGGGAAAGCACAGATCCCCAGGGCTGTTGTGCCTGTGAATAGGCTGCCCAAGGAAGGCGAAGACCAGCAGCAGCTTTTAGGGCTGGCCCCTTCCTGGTGGGAGAAGGAGCCGGACGTTTGCCGTTTCGGAAAAAGGCTCTGCCGAGAACGGGCACCATGAGACCTTGCGTCTCTGGGAAAGCACAGATCCCCAGTGCTGTTGTGCCTGTGAATAGGCTGCCCAGGGAAGGTGAAGAGCAGCAACAGCTTTCAGTTCTGGCCGCTTCCTGGTGGGAGGAGGAGCCGGACGTTTGCCGTTTCGGAAAAAGGCTCTGCCGAGAACGGGCACCATGAGACCTTGCGTCTCTGGGAAAGCACAGATCCCCAGTGCTGTTGTGCCTGTGAATAGGCTGCCCAGGGAAGGCGAAGACCAGCAGCAGCTTTCAGGGCTGGCCCCTTCCTTGTGGGAAGAGGAGCCGGACGTTTGCCGTTTCGGAAAAAGGCTCTGCCGAGAACGGGCACCATGAGACCTTGCGTCTCTGGGAAAGCACAGATCCCCAGGGCTGTTGTGCCTGTGAATAGGCTGCCCAGGGAAGGCGAAGAGCAGCAACATCTTTCAGGGCTGGCCGCTTCCTGGTGGGAGGAGGAGCCGGACGTTTGCCGTTTCGGAAAAAGGCTCTGCCGAGAACGGGCACCATGAGACCTTGCGTCTCTGGGAAAGCACAGATCCCCAGTGCTTTTGTGCCTGTGAATAGGCTGCCCAGGGAAGGTGAAGAGCAGCAACATCTTTCAGGGCTGGCCTCTTCCTGGTGGGAGGAGGAGCCGGACGTTTGCCGTTTCGGAAAAAGGCTCTGCCAAGAACGGGCACCATGAGACCTTGCGTCTCTGGGAAAGCACAGATCCCCAGGGCTGTTGTGCCTGTGAATAGGCTGCCCAGGGAAGGCGAAGACCAGCAGCAGCTTTCAGGGCTGGCCCCTTCGTGGCGGGAGAAGGAGCCGGACGTTTGCCGTTTCGGAAAAAGGCTCTGCCGAGAACGGGCACCATGAGACCTTGCGTCTCTGGGAAAGCACAGATCCCCAGTGCTGTTGTGCCTGTGAATAGGCTGCCCAGGGAAGGTGAAGAGCAGCAACAGCTTTCAGGGCTGGCCGCTTCCTGGTGGGAGGAGGAGCCGGACGTTTGCCTTTTCGGAAAAAGGCTCTGCCGAGAACGGGCACCATGAGACCTTGCGTCTCTGGGAAAGCACAGATCCCCAGGGCTGTTGTGCCTGTGAATAGGCTGCCGAGAGAAGGCGAAGACCAGCAGCAGCTTTCAGGGCTGGCCCCTTCCTGGCGGGAGAAGGAGCCGGACGTTTGCCGTTTCGAAAAAGGCTCTGCCGAGAACGGGCACCATGAGACCTTGCGTCTCTGGGAAAGCACAGATCCCCAGGGCTGTTGTGCCTGTGAATAGGCTGCCCAGAGAAGGCGAAGAACAGCAACAGCTTTCAGGGCTGGCCCCTTCCTGGCGGGAGGAGGAGCCGGACGTTTGCCTTTTCGGAAAAAGGCACTGCGAGAACGGGCACCATGAGACCTTGCGTCTCTGGGAAAGCACAGATCCCCAGTGCTGTTGTGCCTGTGAATAGGCTGCCCAGGGAAGGTGAAGACCAGCAGCAGCTTTCAGGGCTGACCCCTTCCTTGTGGGAAGAGGAGCCGGACGTTTGCCGTTTCGGAAAAAGGCACTGCCGAGAACGGGCACCATGAGACCTTGCGTCTCTGGGAAAGCACAGATCCCCAGTGCTGTTGTGCCTGTGAATAGGCTGCCCAGGGAAGGCGAAGACCAGCAGCAGCTTTCAGGGCTGGCCCCTTCCTGGTGGGAGAAGGAGCCGGACGTTTGCCGTTTCGGAAAAAGGCTCTGCCGAGAACGGGCACCATGAGACCTTGCGTCTCTGGGAAAGCACAGATCCCCAGTGCTGTTGTGCCTGTGAATAGGCTGCCCAGGGAAGGTGAAGGACAGCAACGGCTTTCAGGGCTGGCCCCTTCCTGGTGGGAGAAGGAGCCGGACGTTTGCCGTTTCGGAAAAAGGCTCTGCCGAGAACGGGCACCATGAGACCTTGCGTCTCTGGGAAAGCACAGATCCCCAGTGCTGTTGTGCCTGTGAATAGGCTGCCCAGGGAAGGTGAAGACCAGCAGCAACTTTCAGTTCTGGCCCCATCCTGGCGGGAGAAGGAGCCAGACGTTTGCCGTTTCGGAAAAAGGCTCTGCCGAGAACGGGCACCATGAGACCTTGCGTCTCTGGGAAAGCACAGATCCCCAGGGCTGTTGTGCCTGTGAATAGGCTGCCCAGGGAAGGCGAAGACTAGCAACAACTTTCAGGGATGGCCCCTTCGTGGCGGGAAGAGGAGCCGGACGTTTGCCGTTTCGGAAAAAGGCTCTGCCGAGAACGGGCACCATGAGACCTTGCGTCTCTGGGAAAGCACAGATCCCCAGTGCTGTTGTGCCTGTGAATAGGCTGCCCAGGGAAGGTGAAGACCAGCAGCAGCTTTCAGGGCTGGCCCCTTCCTTGTGGGAAGAGGAGCCGGACGTTTGCCGTTTCGGAAAAAGGCTCTGCCGAGAACGGGCACCATGAGACCTTGCGTCTCTGGGAAAGCACAGATCCCCAGGGCTGTTGTGCCTGTGAATAGGCTGCCCAGGGAAGGTGAAGAGCAGCAACATCTTTCAGGGCTGGCCGCTTCCTGGTGGGAGGAGGAGCCGGACGTTTGCCGTTTCGGAAAAAGGCTCTGCCGAGAACGGGCACCATGAGACCTTGCGTCTCTGGGAAAGCACAGATCCCCAGGGCTGTTGTGCCTGTGAATAGGCTGCCCAGGGAAGGCGAAGTCCAGCAAAAACTTTTAGGGCTGGCCCCTTCCTGGCGGGAGGAGGAGCCGGACGTTTGCCTTTTCGGAAAAAGGCTCTGCCGAGAACGGGCACCATGAGACCTTGCGTCTCTGGGAAAGCACAGATCCCCAGTGCTGTTGTGCCTGTGAATAGGCTGCCCAGGGAAGGTGAAGAGCAGCAGCAGCTTTCAGGGCTGGCCCCTTCCTTGTGGGAAGAGGAGCCGGACGTTTGCCGTTTCGGAAAAAGGCTCTGCCGAGAACGGGCACCATGAGACCTTGCGTCTCTGGGAAAGCACAGATCCCCAGTGCTGTTGTGCCTGTGAATAGGCTGCCCAGGGAAGGTGAAGAGCAGCAATATCTTTCAGGGCTCGCCGCTTCCTGGTGGGAGGAGGAACCGGACGTTTGCCGTTTCGGAAAAAGGCTCTGCCGAGAACGGGCACCATGAGACCTTGCGTCTCTGGGAAAGCACAGATCCCCAGGGCTGTTGTGCCTGTGAATAGGCTGCCCAGGGAAGGCGAAGACCAGCAGCAGCTTTCAGGGCTGGCCCCTTCCTTTTGGGAGAAGGAGCCGGACGTTTGCCGTTTAGGAAAAAGGCTCTGCCGAGAACGGGCACCATGAGACCTTGCGTCTCTGGGAAAGCACAGATCCCCAGGGCTGTTGTGCCTGTGAATAGGCTGCCCAGGGAAGGTGAAGACCAGCAGCAGCTTTCAGGGCTGGCCGCTTCCTGGTGGGAGGAGGAGCCGGACGTTTGCCGTTTCGGAAAAAGGCTCTGCCGAGAATGGGCACCATGAGACCTTGCGTCTCTGGGAAAGCACAGATCCCCAGGGCTGTTGTGCCTGTGAATAGGCTGACCAGGGAAGGCGAAGTCCAGCAATAACTTTTAGGGCTGGCCCCTTCGTGGCGGGAATAGGAGCCGGACGTTTGCCGTTTCGGAAAAAGGCTCTGCCGAGAACGGGCACCATGAGACCTTCCGTCTCTGGGAAAGCACAGATCCCCAGTGCTTTTGTGCCTGTGAATAGGCTGCCCAGGGAAGGTGAAGAGCAGCAACATCTTTCAGGGCTGGCCGCTTCCTGGTGGGAGGAGGAGCCGGACGTTTGCCTTTTCGGAAAAAGGCACTGCCGAGAACGGGCACCATGAGACCTTGCGTCTCTGGGAAAGCACAGATCCCCAGGGCTGTTGTGCCTGTGAATAGGCTGCCCAAGGAAGGCGAAGACCAGCAGCAGCTTTTAGGGCTGGCCCCTTCCTGGTGGGAGAAGGAGCCGGACGTTTGCCGTTTCGGAAAAAGGCTCTGCCGAGAACGGGCACCATGAGACCTTGCGTCTCTGGGAAAGCACAGATCCCCAGTGCTGTTGTGCCTGTGAATAGGCTGCCCAGGGAAGGTGAAGAGCAGCAACAGCTTTCAGTTCTGGCCGCTTCCTGGTGGGAGGAGGAGCCGGACGTTTGCCGTTTCGGAAAAAGGCTCTGCCGAGAACGGGCACCATGAGACCTTGCGTCTCTGGGAAAGCACAGATCCCCAGGGCTGTTGTGCCTGTGAATAGGCTGCCGAGAGAAGGCGAAGACCAGCAGCAGCTTTCAGGGATGGCCCCTTCGTGGCGGGAAGAGGAGCCGGACGTTTGCCGTTTCGGAAAAAGGCTCTGCCGAGAACGGGCACCATGAGACCTTGCGTCTCTGGGAAAGCACAGATCCCCAGTGCTGTTGTGCCTGTGAATAGGCTGCCCAGGGAAGGCGAAGAGCAGCAGCAGCTTTCAGGGCTGGCCCCTTCCTGGCGGGAGGAGGAGCCGGACGTTTTCCTTTTCGGAAAAAGGCACTGCCGAGAACGGGCACCATGAGACCTTGCGTCTCTGGGAAAGCACAGATCCCCAGGGCTGTTGTGCCTGTGAATAGGCTGCCCAGGGAAGGTGAAGACCAGCAGCAGCTTTTAGGGCTGGCCCCTTCCTTGTGGGAAGAGGAGCCGGACGTTTCCTGTTTCGGAAAAAGGCTCTGCCGAGAACGGGCACCATGAGACCTTCCGTCTCTGGGAAAGCACAGATCCCCAGTGCTTTTGTGCCTGTGAATAGGCTGCCCAGGGAAGGTGAAGAGCAGCAACATCTTTCAGGGCTGGCCGCTTCCTGGTGGGAGGAGGAGCCGGACGTTTGCCGTTTCGGAAAAAGGCTCTGCCGAGAACGGGCACCATGAGACCTTGCGTCTCTGGGAAAGCACAGATCCCCAGTGCTGTTGTGCCTGTGAATAGGCTGCCCAGGGAAGGCGAAGACCAGCAGCAGCTTTCAGGGCTGGCCCCTTCCTTGTGGGAAGAGGAGCCGGACGTTTGCCGTTTCGAAAAAGGCTCTGCCGAGAACGGGCACCATGAGACCTTGCGTCTCTGGGAAAGCACAGATCCCCAGGGCTGTTGTGCCTGTGAATAGGCTGCCCAGGGAAGGTGAAGAGCAGCAACATCTTTCAGGGCTGGCCGCTTCCTGGTGGGAGGAGGAGCCGGACGTTTGCCGTTTCGGAAAAAGGCTCTGCCGAGAACGGGCACCATGAGACCTTGCGTCTCTGGGAAAGCACAGATCCCCAGGGCTGTTGTGCCTGTGAATAGGCTGCCCAGGGAAGGCGAAGTCCAGCAACAACTTTTAGGGCTGGCCCCTTCCTGGCGGGAGGAGGAGCCGGACGTTTGCCTTTTCGGAAAAAGGCACTGCCGAGAACGGGCACCATGAGACCTTGCGTCTCTGGGAAAGCACAGATCCCCAGGGCTGTTGTGCCTGTGAATAGGCTGCCCAGGGAAGGTGAAGAGCAGCAACAACTTTCAGGGCTGGCCCCTTCGTGGCGGGAAGAGGAGCCGGACGTTTGCCGTTTCGGAAAAAGGCTCTGCCGAGAACGGGCACCATGAGACCTTGCGTCTCTGGGAAAGCACAGATCCCCAGTGCTTTTGTGCCTGTGAATAGGCTGCCCAGGGAAGGTGAAGAGCAGCAACATCTTTCAGGGCTGGCCTCTTCCTGGTGGGAGGAGGAGCCGGACGTTTGCCGTTTCGGAAAAAGGCTCTGCCAAGAACGGGCACCATGAGACCTTGCGTCTCTGGGAAAGCACAGATCCCCAGGGCTGTTGTGCCTGTGAATAGGCTGCCCAGGGAAGGCGAAGACCAGCAGCAGCTTTCAGGGCTGGCCCCTTCCTTGTGGGAGAAGGAGCCGGACGTTTGCCGTTTCGGAAAAAGGCTCTGCCGAGAACGGGCACCATGAGACCTTCCGTCTCTGGGAAAGCACAGATCCCCAGTGCTGTTGTGCCTGTGAATAGGCTGCCCAGGGAAGGTGAAGAGCAGCAACAGCTTTCAGGGCTGGCCGCTTCCTGGTGGGAGGAGGAGCCGGACGTTTGCCGTTTCGGAAAAAGGCTCTGCCGAGAACGGGCACCATGAGACCTTGCGTCTCTGGGAAAGCACAGATCCCCAGGGCTGTTGTGCCTGTGAATAGGCTGCCGAGAGAAGGCGAAGACCAGCAGCAGCTTTCAGGGCTGGCCCCTTCCTGGCGGGAGAAGGAGCCGGACGTTTGCCGTTTCGAAAAAGGCTCTGCCGAGAACGGGCACCATGAGACCTTGCGTCTCTGGGAAAGCACAGATCCCCAGTGCTGTTGTGCCTGTGAATAGGCTGCCCAGAGAAGGCGAAGAACAGCAACAGCTTTCAGGGCTGGCCCCTTCCTGGCGGGAGGAGGAGCCGGACGTTTGCCTTTTCGGAAAAAGGCACTGCCGAGAACGGGCACCACGAGACCTTGCGTCTCTGGGAAAGCACAGATCCCCAGTGCTGTTGTGCCTGTGAATAGGCTGCCCAGGGAAGGTGAAGACCAGCAGCAGCTTTCAGGGCTGGCCCCTTCCTTGTGGGAAGAGGAGCCGGACGTTTTCCTTTTCGGAAAAAGGCTCTGCCGAGAACGGGCACCATGAGACCTTGCGTCTCTGGGAAAGCACAGATCCCCAGGGCTGTTGTGCCTGTGAATAGGCTGCCCAGGGAAGGTGAAGAGGAGCAACATCTTTCAGGGCTGGCCGCTTCCTGGTGGGAGGAGGAGCCGGACGTTTGCCGTTTCGGAAAAAGGCTCTGCCGAGAACGGGCACCATGAGACCTTGCGTCTCTGGGAAAGCACAGATCCCCAGGGCTGTTGTGCCTGTGAATAGGCTGCCCAGGGAAGGTGAAGACCAGCAGCAGCTTTCAGGGCTGGCCCCTTCCTTGTGGGAAGAGGAGCCGGACGTTTGCCGTTTCGGAAAAAGGCTCTGCCGAGAACAGGCACCATGAGACCTTGCGTCTCTGGGAAAGCACAGATCCCCAGGGCTGTTGTGCCTGTGAATAGGCTGCCCAGGGAAGGCGAAGACTAGCAACAACTTTCAGGGATGGCCCCTTCGTGGCGGGAAGAGCAGCCGGACGTTTGCCGTTTCGGAAAAAGGCTCTGCCGAGAACGGGCACCATGAGACCTTGCGTCTCTGGGAAAGCACAGATCCCCAGTGCTGTTGTGCCTGTGAATAGGCTGCCCAGGGAAGGTGAAGAGCAGCAACAGCTTTCAGGGCTGGCCGCTTCCTGGTGGGAGGAGGAGCCGGACGTTTGCCGTTTCGGAAAAAGGCTCTGCCGAGAACGGGCACCATGAGACCTTGCGTCTCTGGGAAAGCACAGATCCCCAGGGCTGTTGTGCCTGTGAATAGGCTGCCGAGAGAAGGCGAAGACCAGCAGCAGCTTTCAGGGCTGGCCCCTTCCTGGCGGGAGAAGGAGCCAGACGTTTGCCGTTTCGGAAAAAGGCTCTGCCGAGAACGGGCACCATGAGACCTTCCGTCTCTGGGAAAGCACAGATCCCCAGTGCTGTTGTGCCTGTGAATAGGCTGCCCAGGGAAGGTGAAGAGCAGCAACAGCTTTCAGGGCTGGCCGCTTCCTGGTGGGAGGAGGAGCCGGACGTTTGCCGTTTCGGAAAAAGGCTCTGCCGAGAACGGGCACCATGAGACCTTGCGTCTCTGGGAAAGCACAGATCCCCAGGGCTGTTGTGCCTGTGAATAGGCTGCCGAGAGAAGGCGAAGACCAGCAGCAGCTTTCAGGGCTGGCCCCTTCCTGGCGGGAGAAGGAGCCGGACGTTTGCCGTTTCGAAAAAGGCTCTGCCGAGAACGGGCACCATGAGACCTTGCGTCTCTGGGAAAGCACAGATCCCCAGTGCTGTTGTGCCTGTGAATAGGCTGCCCAGAGAAGGCGAAGAACAGCAACAGCTTTCAGGGCTGGCCCCTTCCTGGCGGGAGGAGGAGCCGGACGTTTGCCTTTTCGGAAAAAGGCACTGCCGAGAACGGGCACCACGAGACCTTGCGTCTCTGGGAAAGCACAGATCCCCAGTGCTGTTGTGCCTGTGAATAGGCTGCCCAGGGAAGGTGAAGACCAGCAGCAGCTTTCAGGGCTGGCCCCTTCCTTGTGGGAAGAGGAGCCGGACGTTTTCCGTTTCGGAAAAAGGCTCTGCCGAGAACGGGCACCATGAGACCTTGCGTCTCTGGGAAAGCACAGATCCCCAGGGCTGTTGTGCCTGTGAATAGGCTGCCCAGGGAAGGTGAAGAGGAGCAACATCTTTCAGGGCTGGCCGCTTCCTGGTGGGAGGAGGAGCCGGACGTTTGCCGTTTCGGAAAAAGGCTCTGCCGAGAACGGGCACCATGAGACCTTGCGTCTCTGGGAAAGCACAGATCCCCAGGGCTGTTGTGCCTGTGAATAGGCTGCCCAGGGAAGGTGAAGACCAGCAGCAGCTTTCAGGGCTGGCCCCTTCCTTGTGGGAAGAGGAGCCGGACGTTTGCCGTTTCGGAAAAAGGCTCTGCCGAGAACAGGCACCATGAGACCTTGCGTCTCTGGGAAAGCACAGATCCCCAGGGCTGTTGTGCCTGTGAATAGGCTGCCCAGGGAAGGCGAAGACTAGCAACAACTTTCAGGGATGGCCCCTTCGTGGCGGGAAGAGCAGCCGGACGTTTGCCGTTTCGGAAAAAGGCTCTGCCGAGAACGGGCACCATGAGACCTTGCGTCTCTGGGAAAGCACAGATCCCCAGTGCTGTTGTGCCTGTGAATAGGCTGCCCAGGGAAGGTGAAGAGCAGCAACAGCTTTCAGGGCTGGCCGCTTCCTGGTGGGAGGAGGAGCCGGACGTTTGCCGTTTCGGAAAAAGGCTCTGCCGAGAACGGGCACCATGAGACCTTGCGTCTCTGGGAAAGCACAGATCCCCAGGGCTGTTGTGCCTGTGAATAGGCTGCCGAGAGAAGGCGAAGACCAGCAGCAGCTTTCAGGGCTGGCCCCTTCCTGGCGGGAGAAGGAGCCAGACGTTTGCCGTTTCGGAAAAAGGCTCTGCCGAGAACGGGCACCATGAGACCTTGCGTCTCTGGGAAAGCACAGATCCCCAGGGCTGTTGTGCCTGTGAATAGGCTGCCCAGAGAAGGCGAAGAACAGCAACAGCTTTCAGGGCTGGCCCCTTCCTGGCGGGAGGAGGAGCCGGACGTTTGCCTTTTCGGAAAAAGGCACTGCCGAGAACGGGCACCATGAGACCTTGCGTCTCTGGGAAAGCACAGATCCCCAGTGCTGTTGTGCCTGTGAATAGGCTGCCCAGGGAAGGTGAAGACCAGCAGCAGCTTTCAGGGCTGGCCGCTTCCTGGTGGGAGGAGGAGCCGGACGTTTGCCGTTTCGGAAAAAGGCACTGCCGAGAACGGGCACCATGAGACCTTGCGTCTCTGGGAAAGCACAGATCCCCAGGGCTGTTGTGCCTGTGAATAGGCTGCCCAGGGAAGGCGAAGACCAGCAGCAGCTTTCAGGGCTGGCCCCTTCCTGGTGGGAGAAGGAGCCGGACGTTTGCCGTTTCGGAAAAAGGCTCTGCCGAGAACGGGCACCATGAGACCTTGCGTCTCTGGGAAAGCACAGATCCCCAGGGCTGTTGTGCCTGTGAATAGGCTGCCCAGGGAAGGTGAAGACCAGCAGCAGCTTTCAGGGCTGGCCCCTTCCTTGTGGGAAGAGGAGCAGGAGGTTTCCCGTTTCGGAAAAAGGCTCTGCCGAGAACGGGCACCATGAGACCTTGCGTCTCTGGGAAAGCACAGATCCCCAGTGCTGTTGTGCCTGTGAATAGGCTGCCCAGGGAAGGTGAAGGACAGCAACAGCTTTCAGGGCTGGCCCCTTCCTGGTGGGAGAAGGAGCCAGACGTTTGCCGTTTCGGAAAAAGGCTCTGCCGAGAACGGGCACCATGAGACCTTGCGTCTCTGGGAAAGCACAGATCCCCAGTGCTTTTGTGCCTGTGATTAGGCTGCCCAGGGAAGGCGAAGACCAGCAGCAGCTTTCAGGGCTGGCCCCTTCCTGGCGGGAGAAGGAGCCGGACGTTTGCCGTTTCGGAAAAAGGCTCTGCCGAGAACGGGCACCATGAGACCTTGCGTCTCTGGGAAAGCACAGATCCCCAGGGCTGTTGTGCCTGTGAATAGGCTGCCCAGGGAAGGTGAAGACCAGCAGCAACTTTCAGTTCTGGCCCCATCCTGGCGGGAGAAGGAGCCAGACGTTTGCCGTTTCGGAAAAAGGCTCTGCCGAGAACGGGCACCATGAGACCTTGCGTCTCTGGGAAAGCACAGATCCCCAGGGCTGTTGTGCCTGTGAATAGGCTGCCCAGGGAAGGCGAAGAACAGCAACAACTTTCAGGGATGGCCCCTTCGTGGCGGGAAGAGGAGCCGGACGTTTGCCGTTTCGGAAAAAGGCTCTGCCGAGAACGGGCACCATGAGACCTTGCGTCTCTGGGAAAGCACAGATCCCCAGTGCTGTTGTGCCTGTGAATAGGCTGACCAGGGAAGGCGAAGAGCAGCAGCAGCTTTCAGGGCTGGCCCCTTCCTGGCGGGAGGAGGAGCCGGACGTTTTCCTTTTCGGAAAAAGGCACTGCCGAGAACGGGCACCATGAGACCTTGCGTCTCTGGGAAAGCACAGATCCCCAGGGCTGTTGTGCCTGTGAATAGGCTGCCCAGGGAAGGTGAAGACCAGCAGCAGCTTTCAGGGCTGGCCCCTTCCTTGTGGGAAGAGGAGCCGGACGTTTGCCGTTTCGGAAAAAGGCTCTGCCGAGAACGGGCACCATGAGACCTTGCGTCTCTGGGAAAGCACAGATCCCCAGGGCTGTTGTGCCTGTGAATAGGCTGCCCAGGGAAGGTGAAGAGGAGCAACATCTTTCAGGGCTGGCCGCTTCCTGGTGGGAGGAGGAGCCGGACGTTTGCCGTTTCGGAAAAAGGCTCTGCCGAGAACGGGCACCATGAGACCTTGCGTCTCTGGGAAAGCACAGATCCCCAGTGCTGTTGTGCCTGTGAATAGGCTGCCCAGGGAAGGTGAAGAGCAGCAGCAGCTTTCAGGGCTGGCCCCTTCCTTGTGGGAAGAGGAGCCGGACGTTTGCCGTTTCGGAAAAAGGCTCTGCCGAGAACGGGCACCATGAGACCTTGCGTCTCTGGGAAAGCACAGATCCCCAGTGCTGTTGTGCCTGTGAATAGGCTGCCCAGGGAAGGTGAAGAGCAGCAACATCTTTCAGGGCTGGCCGCTTCCTGGTGGGAGGAGGAGCCGGACGTTTGCCGTTTCGGAAAAAGGCTCTGCCGAGAATGGGCACCATGAGACCTTGCGTCTCTGGGAAAGCACAGATCCCCAGGGCTGTTGTGCCTGTGAATAGGCTGCCCAGGGAAGGCGAAGACCAGCAGCAGCTTTCAGGGCTGGCCCCTTCCTGGTGGGAGAAGGAGCCGGACGTTTGCCGTTTCGGAAAAAGGCTCTGCCGAGAACGGGCACCATGAGACCTTGCGTCTCTGGGAAAGCACAGATCCCCAGGGCTGTTGTGCCTGTGAATAGGCTGACCAGGGAAGGTGAAGAGCAGCAACAGCTTTCAGGCCTGGCCGCTTCCTGGTGGGAGGAGGAGCCGGACGTTTGCCGTTTCGGAAAAAGGCTCTGCCGAGAATGGGCACCATGAGACCTTGCATCTCTGGGAAAGCACAGATCCCCAGTGCTGTTGTGCCTGTGAATAGGCTGCCCAGGGAAGGCGAAGTCCAGCAACAACTTTTAGGGCTGGCCCCTTCGTGGCGGGAATAGGAGCCGGACGTTTGCCGTTTCGGAAAAAGGCTCTGCCGAGAACGGGCACCATGAGACCTTGCGTCTCTGGGAAAGCACAGATCCCCAGTGCTGTTGTGCCTGTGAATAGGCTGCCCAGGGAAGCTGAAGAGCAGCAACAGCTTTCAGGGCTGGCCGCTTCCTGGTGGGAGGAGGAGCCGGACGTTTGCCTTTTCGGAAAAAGGCACTGCCGAGAACGGGCACCATGAGACCTTGCGTCTCTGGGAAAGCACAGATCCCCAGGGCTGTTGTGCCTGTGAATAGGCTGCCCAGGGAAGGCGAAGACCAGCAGCAGCTTTCAGGGCTGGCCCCTTCCTTGTGGGAAGAGGAGCAGGAGGTTTCCCGTTTCGGAAAAAGGCTCTGCCGAGAACGGGCACCATGAGACCTTGCGTCTCTGGGAAAGCACAGATCCCCAGTGCTGTTGTGCCTGTGAATAGGCTGCCCAGGGAAGGTGAAGGACAGCAACAGCTTTCAGGGCTGGCCCCTTCCTGGTGGGAGAAGGAGCCAGACGTTTGCCGTTTCGGAAAAAGGCTCTGCCGAGAACGGGCACCATGAGACCTTGCGTCTCTGGGAAAGCACAGATCCCCAGTGCTTTTGTGCCTGTGATTAGGCTGCCCAGGGAAGGCGAAGACCAGCAGCAGCTTTCAGGGCTGGCCCCTTCCTGGCGGGAGAAGGAGCCGGACGTTTGCCGTTTCGGAAAAAGGCTCTGCCGAGAACGGGCACCATGAGACCTTGCGTCTCTGGGAAAGCACAGATCCCCAGGGCTGTTGTGCCTGTGAATAGGCTGCCCAGGGAAGGTGAAGACCAGCAGCAACTTTCAGTTCTGGCCCCATCCTGGCGGGAGAAGGAGCCAGACGTTTGCCGTTTCGGAAAAAGGCTCTGCCGAGAACGGGCACCATGAGACCTTGCGTCTCTGGGAAAGCACAGATCCCCAGGGCTGTTGTGCCTGTGAATAGGCTGCCCAGGGAAGGCGAAGAACAGCAACAACTTTCAGGGATGGCCCCTTCGTGGCGGGAAGAGGAGCCGGACGTTTGCCGTTTCGGAAAAAGGCTCTGCCGAGAACGGGCACCATGAGACCTTGCGTCTCTGGGAAAGCACAGATCCCCAGTGCTGTTGTGCCTGTGAATAGGCTGACCAGGGAAGGCGAAGAGCAGCAGCAGCTTTCAGGGCTGGCCCCTTCCTGGCGGGAGGAGGAGCCGGACGTTTTCCTTTTCGGAAAAAGGCACTGCCGAGAACGGGCACCATGAGACCTTGCGTCTCTGGGAAAGCACAGATCCCCAGGGCTGTTGTGCCTGTGAATAGGCTGCCCAGGGAAGGTGAAGACCAGCAGCAGCTTTCAGGGCTGGCCCCTTCCTTGTGGGAAGAGGAGCCGGACGTTTGCCGTTTCGGAAAAAGGCTCTGCCGAGAACGGGCACCATGAGACCTTGCGTCTCTGGGAAAGCACAGATCCCCAGGGCTGTTGTGCCTGTGAATAGGCTGCCCAGGGAAGGTGAAGAGGAGCAACATCTTTCAGGGCTGGCCGCTTCCTGGTGGGAGGAGGAGCCGGACGTTTGCCGTTTCGGAAAAAGGCTCTGCCGAGAACGGGCACCATGAGACCTTGCGTCTCTGGGAAAGCACAGATCCCCAGTGCTGTTGTGCCTGTGAATAGGCTGCCCAGGGAAGGTGAAGAGCAGCAGCAGCTTTCAGGGCTGGCCCCTTCCTTGTGGGAAGAGGAGCCGGACGTTTGCCGTTTCGGAAAAAGGCTCTGCCGAGAACGGGCACCATGAGACCTTGCGTCTCTGGGAAAGCACAGATCCCCAGTGCTGTTGTGCCTGTGAATAGGCTGCCCAGGGAAGGTGAAGAGCAGCAACATCTTTCAGGGCTGGCCGCTTCCTGGTGGGAGGAGGAGCCGGACGTTTGCCGTTTCGGAAAAAGGCTCTGCCGAGAACGGGCACCATGAGACCTTGCGTCTCTGGGAAAGCACAGATCCCCAGGGCTGTTGTGCCTGTGAATAGGCTGCCCAGGGAAGGCGAAGACCAGCAGCAGCTTTCAGGGCTGGCCCCTTCCTGGTGGGAGAAGGAGCCGGACGTTTGCCGTTTCGGAAAAAGGCTCTGCCGAGAACGGGCACCATGAGACCTTGCGTCTCTGGGAAAGCACAGATCCCCAGGGCTGTTGTGCCTGTGAATAGGCTGACCAGGGAAGGTGAAGAGCAGCAACAGCTTTCAGGCCTGGCCGCTTCCTGGTGGGAGGAGGAGCCGGACGTTTGCCGTTTCGGAAAAAGGCTCTGCCGAGAATGGGCACCATGAGACCTTGCATCTCTGGGAAAGCACAGATCCCCAGTGCTGTTGTGCCTGTGAATAGGCTGCCCAGGGAAGGCGAAGTCCAGCAACAACTTTTAGGGCTGGCCCCTTCGTGGCGGGAATAGGAGCCGGACGTTTGCCGTTTCGGAAAAAGGCTCTGCCGAGAACGGGCACCATGAGACCTTGCGTCTCTGGGAAAGCACAGATCCCCAGTGCTTTTGTGCCTGTGAATAGGCTGCCCAGGGAAGCTGAAGAGCAGCAACAGCTTTCAGGGCTGGCCGCTTCCTGGTGGGAGGAGGAGCCGGACGTTTGCCTTTTCGGAAAAAGGCACTGCCGAGAACGGGCACCATGAGACCTTGCGTCTCTGGGAAAGCACAGATCCCCAGGGCTGTTGTGCCTGTGAATAGGCTGCCCAGGGAAGGCGAAGACCAGCAGCAGCTTTCAGGGCTGGCCCCTTCCTGGTGGGAGAAGGAGCCGGACGTTTGCCGTTTCGGAAAAAGGCTCTGCCGAGAACGGGCACCATGAGACCTTGCGTCTCTGGGAAAGCACAGATCCCCAGGGCTGTTGTGCCTGTGAATAGGCTGCCCAGGGAAGGTGAAGAGCAGCAACAGCTTTCAGGGCTGGCCGCTTCCTGGTGGGAGGAGGAGCCGGACGTTTGCCGTTTCGGAAAAAGGCTCTGCCGAGAACGGGCACCATGAGACCTTGCGTCTCTGGGAAAGCACAGATCCCCAGGGCTGTTGTGCCTGTGAATAGGCTGCCGAGAGAAGGCGACGACCAGCAGCAGCTTTCAGGGCTGGCCCCTTCCTTGTGGGAGAAGGAGCCAGACGTTTGCCGTTTCGGAAAAAGGCTCTGCCGAGAACGGGCACCATGAGACCTTGCGTCTCTGGGAAAGCACAGATCCCCAGTGCTGTTGTGCCTGTGAATAGGCTGCCCAGGGAAGGCGAAGACTAGCAACAACTTTCAGGGATGGCCCCTTCGTGGCGGGAAGAGGAGCCGGACGTTTGCCGTTTTGGAAAAAGGCTCTGCCGAGAACGGGCACCATGAGACCTTGCGTCTCTGGGAAAGCACAGATCCCCAGGGCTGTTGTGCCTGTGAATAGGGTTCCCAGGGAAGGCGAAGAGCAGCAGCAGCTTTCAGGGCTGGCCGCTTCCTGGTGGGAGGAGGAGCCGGACGTTTGCCTTTTCGGAAAAAGGCACTGCCGAGAACGGGCACCATGAGACCTTGCGTCTCTGGGAAAGCACAGATCCCCAGTGCTGTTGTGCCTGTGAATAGGCTGCCCAGGGAAGGTGAAGACCAGCAGCAGCTTTCAGGGCTGGCCCCTTCCTTGTGGGAAGAGGAGCCGGACGTTTGCCGTTTCGGAAAAAGGCTCTGCCGAGAACGGGCACCATGAGACCTTGCGTCTCTGGGAAAGCACAGATCCCCAGGGCTGTTGTGCCTGTGAATAGGCTGCCCAGGGAAGGTGAAGACCAGCAACATCTTTCAGGGCTGGCCGCTTCCTGGTGGGAGGAGGAACCGGACGTTTGCCGTTTCGGAAAAAGGCTCTGCCGAGAACGGGCACCATGAGACCTTGCGTCTCTGGGAAAGCACAGATCCCCAGGGCTGTTGTGCCTGTGAATAGGCTGCCCAGGGAAGGCGAAGACCAGCAGCAGCTTTCAGGGCTGGCCCCTTCCTTTTGGGAGAAGGAGCCGGACGTTTGCCGTTTCGGAAAAAGGCTCTGCCGAGAACGGGCACCATGAGACCTTGCGTCTCTGGGAAAGCACAGATCCCCAGGGCTGTTGTGCCTGTGAATAGGCTGACCAGGGAAGGTGAAGAGCAGCAACAGCTTTCAGGGCTGGCCGCTTCCTGGTGGGAGGAGGAGCCGGACGTTTGCCGTTTCGGAAAAAGGCTCTGCCGAGAACGGGCACCATGAGACCTTGCATCTCTGGGAAAGCACAGATCCCCAGGGCTGTTGTGCCTGTGAATAGGCTGCCCAGGGAAGGCGAAGTCCAGCAACAGCTTTCAGGGCTGGCCCCTTCGTGGCGGGAATAGGAGCCGGACGTTTGCCGTTTCGGAAAAAGGCTCTGCCGAGAACGGGCACCATGAGACCTTGCGTCTCTGGGAAAGCACAGATCCCCAGGGCTGTTGTGCCTGTGAATAGGCTGCCCAGGGAAGGCGAAGACCAGCAGCAGCTTTCAGGGCTGGCCCCTTCCTGGCGGGAGAAGGAGCCGGACGTTTGCCGTTTCGGAAAAAGGCTCTGCCGAGAACGGGCACCATGAGACCTTGCGTCTCTGGGAAAGCACAGATCCCCAGGGCTGTTGTGCCTGTGAATAGGCTGACCAGGGAAGGTGAAGAGCAGCAACAGCTTTCAGGGCTGGCCGCTTCCTGGTGGGAGGAGGAGCCGGACGTTTGCCGTTTCGGAAAAAGGCTCTGCCGAGAATGGGCACCATGAGACCTTGCATCTCTGGGAAAGCACAGATCCCCAGGGCTGTTGTGCCTGTGAATAGGCTGCCCAGGGAAGGCGAAGTCCAGCAACAACTTTTAGGGCTGGCCCCTTCGTGGCGGGAAGAGGAGCCGGACGTTTGCCGTTTCGGAAAAAGGCTCTGCCGAGAACGGGCACCATGAGACCTTCCGTCTCTGGGAAAGCACAGATCCCCAGTGCTTTTGTGCCTGTGAATAGGCTGCCCAGGGAAGGTGAAGAGTAGCAACATCTTTCAGGGCTGGCCGCTTCCTGGTGGGAGGAGGAGCCGGACGTTTGCCTTTTCGGAAAAAGGCACTGCCGAGAACGGGCACCATGAGACCTTGCGTCTCTGGGAAAGCACAGATCCCCAGGGCTGTTGTGCCTGTGAATAGGCTGCCCAGGGAAGGCGAAGACCAGCAGCAGCTTTCAGGGCTGGCCCCTTCCTTGTGGGAGAAGGAGCTGGACGTTTGCCGTTTCGGAAAAAGGCTCTGCCGAGAACGGGCACCATGAGACCTTGCGTCTCTGGGAAAGCACAGATCCCCAGTGCTGTTGTGCCTGTGAATAGGCTGCCCAGGGAAGGTGAAGAGCAGCAACAGCTTTCAGGGCTGGCCGCTTCCTGGTGGGAGGAGGAGCCGGACGTTTGCCGTTTCGGAAAAAGGCTCTGCCGAGAACGGGCACCATGAGACCTTGCGTCTCTGGGAAAGCACAGATCCCCAGGGCTGTTGTGCCTGTGAATAGGCTGCCGAGAGAAGGCGAAGACCAGCAGCAGCTTTCAGGGCTGGCCCCTTCCTTGTGGGAGAAGGAGCCAGACGTTTGCCGTTTCGGAAAAAGGCTCTGCCGAGAACGGGCACCATGAGACCTTGCGTCTCTGGGAAAGCACAGATCCCCAGGGCTGTTGTGCCTGTGAATAGGCTGCCCAGGGAAGGCGAAGACCAGCAGCAGCTTTCAGGGCTGGCCCCTTCCTGGCGGGAGAAGGAGACAGACGTTTGCCGTTTCGGAAAAAGGCTCTGCCGAGAACGGGCACCATGAGACCTTGCGTCTCTGGGAAAGCACAGATCCCCAGTGCTGTTGTGCCTGTGAATAGGCTGCCCAGGGAAGGCGAAGAGCAGCAGCAGCTTTCAGGGCTGGCCCCTTCCTGGCGGGAGGAGGAGCCGGACGTTTTCCTTTTCGGAAAAAGGCTCTGCCGAGAACGGGCACCATGAGACCTTGCGTCTCTGGGAAAGCACAGATCCCCAGTGCTGTTGTGCATGTGAATAGGCTGCCCAGGGAAGGTGAAGAGCAGCAGCAGCTTTCAGGGCTGGCCCCTTCCTTGTGGGAAGAGGAGCCGGACGTTTGCCGTTTCGGAAAAAGGCTCTGCCGAGAACGGGCACCATGAGACCTTGCGTCTCTGGGAAAGCACAGATCCCCAGGGCTGTTGTGCCTGTGAATAGGCTGCCCAGGGAAGGTGAAGACCAGCAGCAGCTTTCAGGGCTGGCCCCTTCCTTGTGGGAAGAGGAGCAGGAGGTTTCCCGTTTCGGAAAAAGGCTCTGCCGAGAACGGGCACCATGAGACCTTGTGTCTCTGGGAAAGCACAGATCCCCAGTGCTGTTGTGCCTGTGAATAGGCTGCCCAGGGAAGGTGAAGGACAGCAACAGCTTTCAGGGCTGACCCCTTCCTGGTGGGAGAAGGAGCCGGACGTTTGCCGTTTCGGAAAAAGGCTCTGCCAAGAACGGGCACCATGAGACCTTGCGTCTCTGGGAAAGCACAGATCCCCAGTGCTTTTGTGCCTGTGATTAGGCTGCCCAGGGAAGGTGAAGAGCAGCAACATCTTTCAGGGCTGGCCGCTTCCTGGTGGGACGAGGAGCCGGACGTTTGCCTTTTCGGAAAAAGGCACTGCCGAGAACGGGCACCATGAGACCTTGCGTCTCTGGGAAAGCACAGATCCCCAGTGCTGTTGTGCATGTGAATAGGCTGCCCAGGGAAGGCGAAGACCAGCAGCAGCTTTCAGGGCTGGCCCCTTCCTTGTGGGAGAAGGAGCCAGACGTTTGCCGTTTCGGAAAAAGGCACTGCCGAGAACGGGCACCATGAGACCTTGCGTCTCTGGGAAAGCACAGATCCCCAGGGCTGTTGTGCCTGTGAATAGGCTGCCCAGGGAAGGCGAAGACCAGCAGCAGCTTTCAGGGATGGCCCCTTCGTGGCGGGAAGAGGAGCCGGACGTTTGCCGTTTCGGAAAAAGGCTCTGCCGAGAACGGGCACCATGAGACCTTGCGTCTCTGGGAAAGCACAGATCCCCAGTGCTGTTGTGCCTGTGAATAGGCTGCCCAGGGAAGGCGAAGAGCAGCAGCAGCTTTCAGGGCTGGCCCCTTCCTGGCGGGAGGAGGAGCCGGACGTTTGCCTTTTCGGAAAAAGGCACTGCCGAGAACGGGCACCATGAGACCTTGCGTCTCTGGGAAAGCACAGATCCCCAGTGCTGTTGTGCCTGTGAATAGGCTGCCCAGGGAAGGTGAAGACCAGCAGCAGCTTTCAGGGCTGGCCCCTTCCTTGTGGGAAGAGGAGCCGGACGTTTGCCGTTTCGGAAAAAGGCTCTGCCGAGAACGGGCACCATGAGACCTTGCGTCTCTGGGAAAGCACAGATCCCCAGGGCTGTTGTGCCTGTGAATAGGCTGCCCAGGGAAGGTGAAGAGCAGCAACAGCTTTCAGGGCTGGCCGCTTCCTGGTGGGAGGAGGAGCCGGACGTTTGCCGTTTCGGAAAAAGGCTCTGCCGAGAACGGGCACCATGAGACCTTGCGTCTCTGGGAAAGCACAGATCCCCAGGGCTGTTGTGCCTGTGAATAGGCTGCCGAGAGAAGGCGAAGACCAGCAGCAGCTTTCAGGGCTGGCCCCTTCCTGGCGGGAGGAGGAGCCGGACGTTTGCCTTTTCGGAAAAAGGCACTGCCGAGAACGGGCACCATGAGACCTTGCGTCTCTGGGAAAGCACAGATCCCCAGTGCTGTTGTGCCTGTGAATAGGCTGCCCAGGGAAGGTGAAGACCAGCAGCAGCTTTCAGGGCTGACCCCTTCCTTGTGGGAAGAGGAGCCGGACGTTTGCCGTTTCGGAAAAAGGCTCTGCCGAGAATGGGCACCATGAGACCTTGCGTCTCTGGGAAAGCACAGATCCCCAGGGCTGTTGTGCCTGTGAATAGGCTGCCCAGGGAAGGCGAAGACCAGCAGCAGCTTTCAGGGCTGGCCCCTTCCTGGTGGGAGAAGGAGCCGGACGTTTGCCGTTTCGGAAAAAGGCTCTGCCGAGAACGGGCACCATGAGACCTTGCGTCTCTGGGAAAGCACAGATCCCCAGTGCTGTTGTGCCTGTGAATAGGCTGCCCAGGGAAGGTGAAGAGCAGCAACAACTTTCAGGGCTGGCCACTTCCTGGTGGGAGGAGGAGCCGGACGTTTGCCGTTTTGGAAAAAGGCTCTGCCGAGAACGGGCACCATGAGACCTTGCGTCTCTGGGAAAGCACAGATCCCCAGGGCTGTTGTGCCTGTGAATAGGCTGCCCAGGGAAGGTGAAGACCAGCAGCAGCTTTCAGGGCTGGCCCCTTCCTTGTGGGAAGAGGAGCAGGAGGTTTCCCGTTTCGGAAAAAGGCTCTGCCGAGAACGGGCACCATGAGACCTTGCGTCTCTGGGAAAGCACAGATCCCCAGTGCTGTTGTGCCTGTGAATAGGCTGCCCAGGGAAGGTGAAGGACAGCAACAGCTTTCAGGGCTGGCCCCTTCCTGGTGGGAGAAGGAGCCAGACGTTTGCCGTTTCGGAAAAAGGCTCTGCCGAGAACGGGCACCATGAGACCTTGCATCTCTGGGAAAGCACAGATCCCCAGTGCTTTTGTGCCTGTGAATAGGCTGCCCAGGGAAGGTGAAGAGCAGCAACAGCTGTCAGGGCTGGCCGCTTCCTGGTGGGACGAGGAGCCGGACGTTTGCCTTTTCGGAAAAAGGCACTGCCGAGAACGGGCACCATGAGACCTTGCGTCTCTGGGAAAGCACAGATCCCCAGTGCTGTTGTGCATGTGAATAGGCTGCCCAGGGAAGGCGAAGACCAGCAGCAGCTTTCAGGGCTGGCCCCTTCCTTGTGGGAGAAGGAGACAGACGTTTGCCGTTTCGGAAAAAGGCTCTGCCGAGAACGGGCACCATGAGACCTTGCGTCTCTGGGAAAGCACAGATCCCCAGTGCTGTTGTGCCTGTGAATAGGCTGCCCAGGGAAGGCGAAGAGCAGCAACAGCTTTCAGGGCTGGCCCCTTCCTGGCGGGAGGAGGAGCCGGACGTTTGCCTTTTCGGAAAAAGGCACTGCCGAGAACGGGCACCATGAGACCTTGCGTCTCTGGGAAAGCACAGATCCCCAGTGCTGTTGTGCCTGTGAATAGGCTGCCCAGGGAAGGTGAAGACCAGCAGCAGCTTTCAGGGCTGGCCCCTTCCTTGTGGGAAGAGGAGCCGGACGTTTGCCGTTTCGGAAAAAGGCACTGCCGAGAACGGGCACCATGAGACCTTGCGTCTCTGGGAAAGCACAGATCCCCAGTGCTGTTGTGCCTGTGAATAGGCTGCCCAGGGAAGGTGAAGACCAGCAGCAACTTTCAGTTCTGGCCCCTTCCTGGCGGGAGAAGGAGCCAGACTTTTGCCGTTTCGGAAAAAGGCTCTGCCGAGAACGGGCACCATGAGACCTTGCGTCTCTGGGAAAGCACAGATCCCCAGTGCTGTTGTGCCTGTGAATAGGCTGCCCAGGGAAGGTGAAGACCAGCAGCAGCTTTCAGGGCTGGCCCCTTCCTTGTGGGAAGAGGAGCCGGACGTTTGCCGTTTCGGAAAAAGGCTCTGCCGAGAACGGGCACCATGAGACCTTGCATCTCTGGGAAAGCACAGATCCCCAGGGCTGTTGTGCCTGTGAATAGGCTGCCCAGGGAAGGCGAAGTCCCACAACAACTTTTAGGGCTGGCCCCTTCGTGGCGGGAATAGGAGCCGGACGTTTGCCGTTTCGGAAAAAGGCTCTGCCGAGAACGGGCACCATGAGACCTTGCGTCTCTGGGAAAGCACAGATCCCCAGGGCTGTTGTGCCTGTGAATAGGCTGCCCAGGGAAGGCGAAGACCAGCAGCAGCTTTCAGGGCTGGCCCCTTCCTGGTGGGAGAAGGAGCCGGACGTTTGCCGTTTCGGAAAAAGGCTCTGCCGAGAACGGGCACCATGAGACCTTCCGTCTCTGGGAAAGCACAGATCCCCAGTGCTTTTGTGCCTGTGAATAGGCTGCCCAGGGAAGGTGAAGAGCAGCAACATCTTTCAGGGCTGGCCGCTTCCTGGTGGGAGGAGGAGCCGGACGTTTGCCTTTTCGGAAAAAGGCACTGCCGAGAACGGGCACCATGAGACCTTGCGTCTCTGGGAAAGCACAGATCCCCAGTGCTGTTGTGCCTGTGAATAGGCTGCCCAGGGAAGGCGAAGACCAGCAGCAGCTTTCAGGGCTGGCCCCTTCCTGGCGGGAGGAGGAGCCGGACGTTTTCCTTTTCGGAAAAAGGCACTGCCGAGAACGGGCACCATGAGACCTTGCGTCTCTGGGAAAGCACAGATCCCCAGTGCTGTTGTGCCTGTGAATAGGCTGCCCAGGGAAGGTGAAGACCAGCAGCAGCTTTCAGGGCTGGCCCCTTCCTGGTGGGAAGAGGAGCCGGACGTTTGCCGTTTCGGAAAAAGGCTCTGCCGAGAACGGGCACCATGAGACCTTGCGTCTCTGGGAAAGCACAGATCCCCAGGGCTGTTGTGCCTGTGAATAGGCTGCCCAGGGAAGGTGAAGAGCAGCAACATCTTTCAGGGCTGGCCGCTTCCTGGTGGGAGGAGGAGCCGGATGTTTGCCGTTTCGGAAAAAGGCTCTGCCGAGAACGGGCACCATGAGACCTTGCGTCTCTGGGAAAGCACAGATCCCCAGTGCTGTTGTGCCTGTGAATAGGCTGCCCAGGGAAGGTGAAGACCAGCAGCAGCTTTCAGGGCTGACCCCTTCCTTGTGGGAAGAGGAGCCGGACGTTTGCCGTTTCGGAAAAAGGCACTGCCGAGAATGGGCACCATGAGACCTTGCGTCTCTGGGAAAGCACAGATCCCCAGGGCTGTTGTGCCTGTGAATAGGCTGCCGAGAGAAGGCGAAGACCAGCAGCAGCTTTCAGGGCTGGCCCCTTCCTTGTGGGAGAAGGAGCCAGACGTTTGCCGTTTCGGAAAAAGGCTCTGCCGAGAACGGGCACCATGAGACCTTGCGTCTCTGGGAAAGCACAGATCCCCAGGGCTGTTGTGCCTGTGAATAGGCTGCCCAGGGAAGGCGAAGACCAGCAGCAGCTTTCAGGGCTGGCCCCTTCCTGGCGGGAGAAGGAGACAGACGTTTGCCGTTTCGGAAAAAGGCTCTGCCGAGAACGGGCACCATGAGACCTTGCGTCTCTGGGAAAGCACAGATCCCCAGTGCTGTTGTGCCTGTGAATAGGCTGCCCAGGGAAGGCGAAGAGCAGCAGCAGCTTTCAGGGCTGGCCCCTTCCTGGCGGGAGGAGGAGCCGGACGTTTTCCTTTTCGGAAAAAGGCTCTGCCGAGAACGGGCACCATGAGACCTTGCGTCTCTGGGAAAGCACAGATCCCCAGTGCTGTTGTGCATGTGAATAGGCTGCCCAGGGAAGGTGAAGAGCAGCAGCAGCTTTCAGGGCTGGCCCCTTCCTTGTGGGAAGAGGAGCCGGACGTTTGCCGTTTCGGAAAAAGGCTCTGCCGAGAACGGGCACCATGAGACCTTGCGTCTCTGGGAAAGCACAGATCCCCAGGGCTGTTGTGCCTGTGAATAGGCTGCCCAGGGAAGGTGAAGACCAGCAGCAGCTTTCAGGGCTGGCCCCTTCCTTGTGGGAAGAGGAGCAGGAGGTTTCCCGTTTCGGAAAAAGGCTCTGCCGAGAACGGGCACCATGAGACCTTGTGTCTCTGGGAAAGCACAGATCCCCAGTGCTGTTGTGCCTGTGAATAGGCTGCCCAGGGAAGGTGAAGGACAGCAACAGCTTTCAGGGCTGACCCCTTCCTGGTGGGAGAAGGAGCCGGACGTTTGCCGTTTCGGAAAAAGGCTCTGCCAAGAACGGGCACCATGAGACCTTGCGTCTCTGGGAAAGCACAGATCCCCAGTGCTTTTGTGCCTGTGATTAGGCTGCCCAGGGAAGGTGAAGAGCAGCAACATCTTTCAGGGCTGGCCGCTTCCTGGTGGGACGAGGAGCCGGACGTTTGCCTTTTCGGAAAAAGGCACTGCCGAGAACGGGCACCATGAGACCTTGCGTCTCTGGGAAAGCACAGATCCCCAGTGCTGTTGTGCATGTGAATAGGCTGCCCAGGGAAGGCGAAGACCAGCAGCAGCTTTCAGGGCTGGCCCCTTCCTTGTGGGAGAAGGAGCCAGACGTTTGCCGTTTCGGAAAAAGGCACTGCCGAGAACGGGCACCATGAGACCTTGCGTCTCTGGGAAAGCACAGATCCCCAGGGCTGTTGTGCCTGTGAATAGGCTGCCCAGGGAAGGCGAAGACCAGCAGCAGCTTTCAGGGATGGCCCCTTCGTGGCGGGAAGAGGAGCCGGACGTTTGCCGTTTCGGAAAAAGGCTCTGCCGAGAACGGGCACCATGAGACCTTGCGTCTCTGGGAAAGCACAGATCCCCAGTGCTGTTGTGCCTGTGAATAGGCTGCCCAGGGAAGGCGAAGAGCAGCAACAGCTTTCAGGGCTGGCCCCTTCCTGGCGGGAGGAGGAGCCGGACGTTTGCCTTTTCGGAAAAAGGCACTGCCGAGAACGGGCACCATGAGACCTTGCGTCTCTGGGAAAGCACAGATCCCCAGTGCTGTTGTGCCTGTGAATAGGCTGCCCAGGGAAGGTGAAGACCAGCAGCAGCTTTCAGGGCTGGCCCCTTCCTTGTGGGAAGAGGAGCCGGACGTTTGCCGTTTCGGAAAAAGGCTCTGCCGAGAACGGGCACCATGAGACCTTGCGTCTCTGGGAAAGCACAGATCCCCAGGGCTGTTGTGCCTGTGAATAGGCTGCCCAGGGAAGGTGAAGAGCAGCAACAGCTTTCAGGGCTGGCCGCTTCCTGGTGGGAGGAGGAGCCGGACGTTTGCCGTTTCGGAAAAAGGCTCTGCCGAGAACGGGCACCATGAGACCTTGCGTCTCTGGGAAAGCACAGATCCCCAGGGCTGTTGTGCCTGTGAATAGGCTGCCGAGAGAAGGCGAAGACCAGCAGCAGCTTTCAGGGCTGGCCCCTTCCTGGCGGGAGGAGGAGCCGGACGTTTGCCTTTTCGGAAAAAGGCACTGCCGAGAACGGGCACCATGAGACCTTGCGTCTCTGGGAAAGCACAGATCCCCAGTGCTGTTGTGCCTGTGAATAGGCTGCCCAGGGAAGGTGAAGACCAGCAGCAGCTTTCAGGGCTGACCCCTTCCTTGTGGGAAGAGGAGCCGGACGTTTGCCGTTTCGGAAAAAGGCTCTGCCGAGAATGGGCACCATGAGACCTTGCGTCTCTGGGAAAGCACAGATCCCCAGGGCTGTTGTGCCTGTGAATAGGCTGCCCAGGGAAGGCGAAGACCAGCAGCAGCTTTCAGGGCTGGCCCCTTCCTGGTGGGAGAAGGAGCCGGACGTTTGCCGTTTCGGAAAAAGGCTCTGCCGAGAACGGGCACCATGAGACCTTGCGTCTCTGGGAAAGCACAGATCCCCAGTGCTGTTGTGCCTGTGAATAGGCTGCCCAGGGAAGGTGAAGAGCAGCAACAACTTTCAGGGCTGGCCACTTCCTGGTGGGAGGAGGAGCCGGACGTTTGCCGTTTTGGAAAAAGGCTCTGCCGAGAACGGGCACCATGAGACCTTGCGTCTCTGGGAAAGCACAGATCCCCAGGGCTGTTGTGCCTGTGAATAGGCTGCCCAGGGAAGGTGAAGACCAGCAGCAGCTTTCAGGGCTGGCCCCTTCCTTGTGGGAAGAGGAGCAGGAGGTTTCCCGTTTCGGAAAAAGGCTCTGCCGAGAACGGGCACCATGAGACCTTGCATCTCTGGGAAAGCACAGATCCCCAGTGCTGTTGTGCCTGTGAATAGGCTGCCCAGGGAAGGTGAAGGACAGCAACAGCTTTCAGGGCTGGCCCCTTCCTGGTGGGAGAAGGAGCCAGACGTTTGCCGTTTCGGAAAAAGGCTCTGCCGAGAACGGGCACCATGAGACCTTGCATCTCTGGGAAAGCACAGATCCCCAGTGCTTTTGTGCCTGTGAATAGGCTGCCCAGGGAAGGTGAAGAGCAGCAACAGCTGTCAGGGCTGGCCGCTTCCTGGTGGGACGAGGAGCCGGACGTTTGCCTTTTCGGAAAAAGGCACTGCCGAGAACGGGCACCATGAGACCTTGCGTCTCTGGGAAAGCACAGATCCCCAGTGCTGTTGTGCATGTGAATAGGCTGCCCAGGGAAGGCGAAGACCAGCAGCAGCTTTCAGGGCTGGCCCCTTCCTTGTGGGAGAAGGAGACAGACGTTTGCCGTTTCGGAAAAAGGCTCTGCCGAGAACGGGCACCATGAGACCTTGCGTCTCTGGGAAAGCACAGATCCCCAGTGCTGTTGTGCCTGTGAATAGGCTGCCCAGGGAAGGCGAAGAGCAGCAACAGCTTTCAGGGCTGGCCCCTTCCTGGCGGGAGGAGGAGCCGGACGTTTGCCTTTTCGGAAAAAGGCACTGCCGAGAACGGGCACCATGAGACCTTGCGTCTCTGGGAAAGCACAGATCCCCAGTGCTGTTGTGCCTGTGAATAGGCTGCCCAGGGAAGGTGAAGACCAGCAGCAGCTTTCAGGGCTGGCCCCTTCCTTGTGGGAAGAGGAGCCGGACGTTTGCCGTTTCGGAAAAAGGCACTGCCGAGAACGGGCACCATGAGACCTTGCGTCTCTGGGAAAGCACAGATCCCCAGTGCTGTTGTGCCTGTGAATAGGCTGCCCAGGGAAGGTGAAGACCAGCAGCAACTTTCAGTTCTGGCCCCTTCCTGGCGGGAGAAGGAGCCAGACTTTTGCCGTTTCGGAAAAAGGCTCTGCCGAGAACGGGCACCATGAGACCTTGCGTCTCTGGGAAAGCACAGATCCCCAGTGCTGTTGTGCCTGTGAATAGGCTGCCCAGGGAAGGTGAAGACCAGCAGCAGCTTTCAGGGCTGGCCCCTTCCTTGTGGGAAGAGGAGCCGGACGTTTGCCGTTTCGGAAAAAGGCTCTGCCGAGAACGGGCACCATGAGACCTTGCATCTCTGGGAAAGCACAGATCCCCAGGGCTGTTGTGCCTGTGAATAGGCTGCCCAGGGAAGGCGAAGTCCAGCAACAACTTTTAGGGCTGGCCCCTTCGTGGCGGGAATAGGAGCCGGACGTTTGCCGTTTCGGAAAAAGGCTCTGCCGAGAACGGGCACCATGAGACCTTGCGTCTCTGGGAAAGCACAGATCCCCAGGGCTGTTGTGCCTGTGAATAGGCTGCCCAGGGAAGGCGAAGACCAGCAGCAGCTTTCAGGGCTGGCCCCTTCCTGGTGGGAGAAGGAGCCGGACGTTTGCCGTTTCGGAAAAAGGCTCTGCCGAGAACGGGCACCATGAGACCTTCCGTCTCTGGGAAAGCACAGATCCCCAGTGCTTTTGTGCCTGTGAATAGGCTGCCCAGGGAAGGTGAAGAGCAGCAACATCTTTCAGGGCTGGCCGCTTCCTGGTGGGAGGAGGAGCCGGACGTTTGCCTTTTCGGAAAAAGGCACTGCCGAGAACGGGCACCATGAGACCTTGCGTCTCTGGGAAAGCACAGATCCCCAGTGCTGTTGTGCCTGTGAATAGGCTGCCCAGGGAAGGCGAAGACCAGCAGCAGCTTTCAGGGCTGGCCCCTTCCTGGCGGGAGGAGGAGCCGGACGTTTTCCTTTTCGGAAAAAGGCACTGCCGAGAACGGGCACCATGAGACCTTGCGTCTCTGGGAAAGCACAGATCCCCAGTGCTGTTGTGCCTGTGAATAGGCTGCCCAGGGAAGGTGAAGACCAGCAGCAGCTTTCAGGGCTGGCCCCTTCCTGGTGGGAAGAGGAGCCGGACGTTTGCCGTTTCGGAAAAAGGCTCTGCCGAGAACGGGCACCATGAGACCTTGCGTCTCTGGGAAAGCACAGATCCCCAGGGCTGTTGTGCCTGTGAATAGGCTGCCCAGGGAAGGTGAAGAGCAGCAACATCTTTCAGGGCTGGCCGCTTCCTGGTGGGAGGAGGAGCCGGATGTTTGCCGTTTCGGAAAAAGGCTCTGCCGAGAACGGGCACCATGAGACCTTGCGTCTCTGGGAAAGCACAGATCCCCAGTGCTGTTGTGCCTGTGAATAGGCTGCCCAGGGAAGGTGAAGACCAGCAGCAGCTTTCAGGGCTGACCCCTTCCTTGTGGGAAGAGGAGCCGGACGTTTGCCGTTTCGGAAAAAGGCACTGCCGAGAATGGGCACCATGAGACCTTGCGTCTCTGGGAAAGCACAGATCCCCAGGGCTGTTGTGCCTGTGAATAGGCTGCCCAGGGAAGGCGAAGACCAGCAGCAGCTTTCAGGGCTGGCCCCTTCCTTGTGGGAAGAGGAGCAGGAGGTTTCCCGTTTCGGAAAAAGGCTCTGCCGAGAACGGGCACCATGAGACCTTGCGTCTCTGGGAAAGCACAGATCCCCAGTGCTGTTGTGCCTGTGAATAGGCTGCCCAGGGAAGGTGAAGGACAGCAACAGCTTTCAGGGCTGGCCCCTTCCTGGTGGGAGAAGGAGCCAGACGTTTGCCGTTTCGGAAAAAGGCTCTGCCGAGAACGGGCACCATGAGACCTTGCGTCTCTGGGAAAGCACAGATCCCCAGTGCTTTTGTGCCTGTGAATAGGCTGCCCAGGGAAGGTGAAGAGCAGCAACAGCTGTCAGGGCTGGCCGCTTCCTGGTGGGACGAGGAGCCGGACGTTTGCCTTTTCGGAAAAAGGCACTGCCGAGAACGGGCACCATGAGACCTTGCGTCTCTGGGAAAGCACAGATCCCCAGTGCTGTTGTGCATGTGAATAGGCTGCCCAGGGAAGGCGAAGACCAGCAGCAGCTTTCAGGGCTGGCCCCTTCCTTGTGGGAGAAGGAGCCGGACGTTTGCCGTTTCGGAAAAAGGCTCTGCCGAGAACGGGCACCATGAGACCTTGCGTCTCTGGGAAAGCACAGATCCCCAGTGCTGTTGTGCCTGTGAATAGGCTGCCCAGGGAAGGCGAAGAGCAGCAACAGCTTTCAGGGCTGGCCCATTCCTGGCGGGAGGAGGAGCCGGACGTTTTCCTTTTCGGAAAAAGGCACTGCCGAGAACGGGCACCATGAGACCTTGCGTCTCTGGGAAAGCACAGATCCCCAGTGCTGTTGTGCCTGTGAATAGGCTGCCCAGGGAAGGTGAAGACCAGCAGCAGCTTTCAGGGCTGGCCCCTTCCTTGTGGGAAGAGGAGCCGGACGTTTGCCGTTTCGGAAAAAGGCTCTGCCGAGAACGGGCACCATGAGACCTTGCGTCTCTGGGAAAGCACAGATCCCCAGTGCTGTTGTGCCTGTGAATAGGCTGCCCAGGGAAGGTGAAGACCAGCAGCAACTTTCAGTTCTGGCCCCTTCCTGGCGGGAGAAGGAGCCAGACTTTTGCCGTTTCGGAAAAAGGCTCTGCCGAGAACGGGCACCATGAGACCTTGCGTCTCTGGGAAAGCACAGATCCCCAGGGCTGTTGTGCCTGTGAATAGGCTGCCCAGGGAAGGTGAAGACCAGCAGCAGCTTTCAGGGCTGGCCCCTTCCTTGTGGGAAGAGGAGCCGGACGTTTGCCGTTTCGGAAAAAGGCTCTGCCGAGAACGGGCACCATGAGACCTTGCATCTCTGGGAAAGCACAGATCCCCAGGGCTGTTGTGCCTGTGAATAGGCTGCCCAGGGAAGGCGAAGTCCAGTAACAACTTTTAGGGCTGGCCCCTTCGTGGCGGGAATAGGAGCCGGACGTTTGCCGTTTCGGAAAAAGGCTCTGCCGAGAACGGGCACCATGAGACCTTGCGTCTCTGGGAAAGCACAGATCCCCAGGGCTGTTGTGCCTGTGAATAGGCTGCCCAGGGAAGGCGAAGACCAGCAGCAGCTTTCAGGGCTGGCCCCTTCCTGGTGGGAGAAGGAGCCGGACGTTTGCCGTTTCGGAAAAAGGCTCTGCCGAGAACGGGCACCATGAGACCTTCCGTCTCTGGGAAAGCACAGATCCCCAGTGCTTTTGTGCCTGTGAATAGGCTGCCCAGGGAAGGTGAAGAGCAGCAACATCTTTCAGGGCTGGCCTCTTCCTGGTGGGAGGAGGAGCCGGACGTTTGCCTTTTCGGAAAAAGGCACTGCCGAGAACGGGCACCATGAGACCTTGCGTCTCTGGGAAAGCACAGATCCCCAGTGCTGTTGTGCCTGTGAATAGGCTGCCCAGGGAAGGCGAAGACCAGCAGCAGCTTTAAGGGCTGGCCCCTTCCTGGCGGGAGGAGGAGCCGGACGTTTTCCTTTTCGGAAAAAGGCACTGCCGAGAACGGGCACCATGAGACCTTGCGTCTCTGGGAAAGCACAGATCCCCAGTGCTGTTGTGCCTGTGAATAGGCTGCCCAGGGAAGGTGAAGACCAGCAGCAGCTTTCAGGGCTGGCCCCTTCCTGGTGGGAAGAGGAGCCGGACGTTTGCCGTTTCGGAAAAAGGCTCTGCCGAGAACGGGCACCATGAGACCTTGCGTCTCTGGGAAAGCACAGATCCCCAGGGCTGTTGTGCCTGTGAATAGGCTGCCCAGGGAAGGTGAAGAGCAGCAACATCTTTCAGGGCTGGCCGCTTCCTGGTGGGAGGAGGAGCCGGATGTTTGCCGTTTCGGAAAAAGGCTCTGCCGAGAACGGGCACCATGAGACCTTGCGTCTCTGGGAAAGCACAGATCCCCAGGGCTGTTGTGCCTGTGAATAGGCTGCCGAGAGAAGGCGAAGACCAGCAGCAGCTTTCAGGGCTGGCCCCTTCCTTGTGGGAGAAGGAGCCGGACGTTTGCCGTTTCGAAAAAGGCTCTGCCGAGAACGGGCACCATGAGACCTTGCGTCTCTGGGAAAGCACAGATCCCCAGTGCTGTTGTGCCTGTGAATAGGCTGCCCAGAGAAGGTGAAGAACAGCAACAGCTTTCAGGGCTGGCCCCTTCCTGGCGGGAGGAGGAGCCGGACGTTTGCCTTTTCGGAAAAAGGCACTGCCGAGAACGGGCACCATGAGACCTTGCGTCTCTGGGAAAGCACAGATCCCCAGTGCTGTTGTGCCTGTGAATAGGCTGCCCAGGGAAGGTGAAGACCAGCAGCAGCTTTCAGGGCTGACCCCTTCCTTGTGGGAAGAGGAGCCGGACGTTTGCCGTTTCGGAAAAAGGCACTGCCGAGAATGGGCACCATGAGACCTTGCGTCTCTGGGAAAGCACAGATCCCCAGGGCTGTTGTGCCTGTGAATAGGCTGCCCAGGGAAGGTGAAGAGCAGCAACATCTTTCAGGGCTGGCCGCTTCCTGGTGGGAGGAGGAGCCGGACGTTTGCCTTTTCGGAAAAAGGCACTGCCGAGAACGGGCACCATGAGACCTTGCGTCTCTGGGAAAGCACAGATCCCCAGGGCTGTTGTGCCTGTGAATAGGCTGCCCAGGGAAGGCGAAGAGCAGCAGCAGCTTTCAGGGCTGGCCCCTTCCTGGCGGGAGGAGGAGCCGGACGTTTTCCTTTTCGGAAAAAGGCACTGCCGAGAACGGGCACCATGAGACCTTGCGTCTCTGGGAAAGCACAGATCCCCAGTGCTGTTGTGCCTGTGAATAGGCTGCCCAGGGAAGGTGAAGACCAGCAGCAGCTTTCAGGGCTGGCCCCTTCCTGGTGGGAAGAGGAGCCGGACGTTTGCCGTTTCGGAAAAAGGCTCTGCCGAGAACGGGCACCATGAGACCTTGCGTCTCTGGGAAAGCACAGATCCCCAGGGCTGTTGTGCCTGTGAATAGGCTGCCCAGGGAAGGTGAAGAGCAGCAACATCTTTCAGGGCTGGCCGCTTCCTGGTGGGAGGAGGAGCCGGACGTTTGCCGTTTCGGAAAAAGGCTCTGCCGAGAACGGGCACCATGAGACCTTGCGTCTCTGGGAAAGCACAGATCCCCAGGGCTGTTGTGCCTGTGAATAGGCTGCCGAGAGAAGGCGAAGACCAGCAGCAGCTTTCAGGGCTGGCCCCTTCCTTGTGGGAGAAGGAGCCGGACGTTTGCCGTTTCGAAAAAGGCTCTGCCGAGAACGGGTACCATGAGACCTTGCGTCTCTGGGAAAGCACAGATCCCCAGTGCTGTTGTGCCTGTGAATAGGCTGCCCAGAGAAGGTGAAGAACAGCAACAGCTTTCAGGGCTGGCCCCTTCCTGGCGGGAGGAGGAGCCGGACGTTTGCCTTTTCGGAAAAAGGCACTGCCGAGAACGGGCACCATGAGACCTTGCGTCTCTGGGAAAGCACAGATCCCCAGTGCTGTTGTGCCTGTGAATAGGCTGCCCAGGGAAGGTGAAGACCAGCAGCAGCTTTCAGGGCTGACCCCTTCCTTGTGGGAAGAGGAGCCGGACGTTTGCCGTTTCGGAAAAAGGCACTGCCGAGAATGGGCACCATGAGACCTTGCGTCTCTGGGAAAGCACAGATCCCCAGGGCTGTTGTGCCTGTGAATAGGCTGCCCAGGGAAGGCGAAGACCAGCAGCAGCTTTCAGGGTTGGCCCCTTCCTTGTGGGAAGAGGAGCAGGAGGTTTCCCGTTTCGGAAAAAGGCTCTGCCGAGAACGGGCACCATGAGACCTTGCGTTTCTGGGAAAGCACAGATCCCCAGTGCTGTTGTGCCTGTGAATAGGCTGCCCAGGGAAGGTGAAGGACAGCAACAGCTTTCAGGGCTGGCCCCTTCCTGGTGGGAGAAGGAGCCAGACGTTTGCCGTTTCGGAAAAAGGCTCTGCCGAGAACGGGCACCATGAGACCTTGCGTCTCTGGGAAAGCACAGATCCCCAGTGCTTTTGTGCCTGTGAATAGGCTGCCCAGGGAAGGTGAAGAGCAGCAACATCTTTCAGGGCTGGCCGCTTCCTGGTGGGACGAGGAGCCGGACGTTTGCCTTTTCGGAAAAAGGCACTGCCGAGAACGGGCACCATGAGACCTTGCGTCTCTGGGAAAGCACAGATCCCCAGTGCTGTTGTGCATGTGAATAGGCTGACCAGGGAAGGCGAAGACCAGCAGCAGCTTTCAGGGCTGGCCCCTTCCTTGTGGGAGAAGGAGCCGGACGTTTGCCGTTTCGGAAAAAGGCTCTGCCGAGAACGGGCACCATGAGACCTTGCGTCTCTGGGAAAGCACAGATCCCCAGTGCTGTTGTGCCTGTGAATAGGCTGCCCAGGGAAGGCGAAGAGCAGCAACAGCTTTCAGGGCTGGCGCCTTCCTGGCGGGAGGAGGAGCCGGACGTTTTCCTTTTCGGAAAAAGGCACTGCCGAGAACGGGCACCATGAGACCTTGCGTCTCTGGGAAAGCACAGATCCCCAGTGCTGTTGTGCCTGTGAATAGGCTGCCCAGGGAAGGTGAAGACCAGCAGCAGCTTTCAGGGCTGGCCCCTTCCTTGTGGGAAGAGGAGCCGGACGTTTGCCGTTTCGGAAAAAGGCTCTGCCGAGAACGGGCACCATGAGACCTTGCGTCTCTGGAAAGCACAGATCCCCAGTGCTGTTGTGCCTGTGAATAGGCTGCCCAGGGAAGGTGAAGAGCAGCAGCAGCTTTCAGTTCTGGCCCCTTCCTGGCGGGAGAAGGAGCCAGAGTTTTGCCGTTTCGGAAAAAGGCACTGCCGAGAACGGGCACCATGAGACCTTGCGTCTCTGGGAAAGCACAGATCCCCAGGGCTGTTGTGCCTGTGAATAGGCTGCCCAGGGAAGGTGAAGAGCAGCAACAGCTTTCAGGGCTGGCCCCTTCCTGGCGGGAGAAAGAGCCAGACGTTTCCCGTTTCGGAAAAAGGCTCTGCCGAGAACGGGCACCATGAGACCTTGCGTCTCTGGGAAAGCACAGATCCCCAGGGCTGTTGTGCCTGTGAATAGGCTGCCCAGGGAAGGCAAAGAGCAGCAGCAGCTTTCAGGGCTGGCCCCTTCCTTGTGGGAAGAGGAGCAGGAGGTTTTCCGTTTCGGAAAAAGGCTCTGCCGAGAATGGGCACCATGAGACCTTGCGTCTCTGGGAAAGCACAGATCCCCAGGGCTGTTGTGCCTGTGAATAGGCTGCCCAGGGAAGGTGACGAGCAGCAACAGCTTTCAGGGCTGGCCCCTTCCTGGTGGGAGGTGGAGCCGGACGTTTGCCTTTTCGGAAAAAGGCTCTGCCGAGAACGGGCACCATGAGACCTTGCGTCTCTGGGAAAGCACAGATCCCCAGGGCTGTTGTGCCTGTGAATAGGCTGCCCAGGGAAGTTGAAGAGCAGCAACAACTTTCAGGGCTGGCCGCTTCCTGGTGGGAGGAGGAGCTGGACGTTTGCCATTTTGAAAAAGGCTCTGCCGAGAACGGGCACCATGAGACCTTGCGTCTCTGGGAAAGCACAGATCCCCAGGGCTGTTGTGCCTGTGAATAGGCTGCCCAGGGAAGAAGAAGACCAGCAGCAGCTTTCAGGGCTGGCCCCTTCCTTGTGGGAAGAGGAGCAGGAGGTTTCCCGTTTCGGAAAAAGGCTCTGCCGAGAACGGGCACCATGAGACCTTGCGTCTCTGGGAAAGCACAGATCCCCAGGGCTGTTGTGCCTGTGAATAGGCTGCCCAGGGAAGGTGAAGGACAGCAACAGCTTTCAGGGCTGGCCCCTTCCTGGTGGGAGAAGGAGCCGGACGTTTGCCGTTTCGGAAAAAGGCTCTGCCGAGAACGGGCACCATGAGACCTTGCGTCTCTGGGAAAGCACAGATCCCCAGTGCTTTTGTGCCTGTGAATAGGCTGCCCAGGGAAGGTGAAGAGCAGCAACAGCTGTCAGGGCTGGCCGCTTCCTGGTGGGACGAGGAGCCGGACGTTTGCCTTTTCGGAAAAAGGCACTGCCGAGAACGGGCACCATGAGACCTTGCGTCTCTGGGAAAGCACAGATCCCCAGGGCTGTTGTGCATGTGAATAGGCTGCCCAGGGAAGGCGAAGACCAGCAGCAGCTTTCAGGGCTGGCCCCTTCCTTGTGGGAGAAGGAGCCGGACGTTTGCCGTTTCGGAAAAAGGCTCTGCCGAGAACGGGCACCATGAGACCTTGCGTCTCTGGGAAAGCACAGATCCCCAGTGCTGTTGTGCCTGTGAATAGGCTGCCCAGGGAAGGCGAAGAGCAGCAACAGCTTTCAGGGCTGGCCGCATCCTGGCGGGAGGAGGAGCCGGACGTTTTCCTTTTCGGAAAAAGGCACTGCCGAGAACGGGCACCATGAGACCTTGCGTCTCTGGGAAAGCACAGATCCCCAGTGCTGTTGTGCCTGTGAATAGGCTGCCCAGGGAAGGTGAAGACCAGCAGCAGCTTTCAGGGCTGGCCCCTTCCTTGTGGGAAGAGGAGCCGGACGTTTGCCGTTTCGGAAAAAGGCTCTGCCGAGAACGGGCACCATGAGACCTTGCGTCTCTGGGAAAGCACAGATCCCCAGTGCTGTTGTGCCTGTGAATAGGCTGCCCAGGAAGGTGAAGACCAGCAGCAACTTTCAGTTCTGGCCCCTTCCTGGCGGGAGAAGGAGCCAGACTTTTTGCCGTTTCGGAAAAAGGCTCTGCCGAGAACGGGCACCATGAGACCTTGCGTCTCTGGGAAAGCACAGATCCCCAGGGCTGTTGTGCCTGTGAATAGGCTGCCCAGGGAAGGCGAAGACCAGCAGCAGCTTTCAGGGCTGGCCCCTTCGTGGCGGGAATAGGAGCCGGACGTTTGCCGTTTCGGAAAAAGGCCTCTGCCGAGAACGGGCACCATGAGACCTTCCGTCTCTGGGAAAGCACAGATCCCCAGTGCTTTTGTGCCTGTGAATAGGCTGCCCAGGGAAGGTGAAGAGCAGCAACATCTTCAGGGCTGGCCGCTTCCTGGTGGGAGGAGGAGCCGGACGTTTGCCTTTTCGGAAAAAGGCACTGCCGAGAACGGGCACCATGAGACCTTGCGTCTCTGGGAAAGCACAGATCCCCAGTGCTGTTGTGCCTGTGAATAGGCTGCCAGGGAAGGCGAAGACCAGCAGCAGCTTTAAGGGCTGGCCCCTTCCTGGCGGGAGGAGGAGCCGGACGTTTTCCTTTTCGGAAAAAGGCACTGCCGAGAACGGGCACCATGAGACCTTGCGTCTCTGGGAAAGCACAGATCCCCAGTGCTGTTGTGCCTGTGAATAGGCTGCCCAGGGAAGGTGAAGACCAGCAGCAGCTTTCAGGGCTGGCCCTTCCTGGTGGGAAGAGGAGCCGGACGTTTGCCGTTTCGGAAAAAGGCTCTGCCGAGAACGGGCACCATGAGACCTTGCGTCTCTGGGAAAGCACAGATCCCCAGGGCTGTTGTGCCTGTGAATAGGCTGCCCAGGGAAGGTGAAGAGCAGCAACATCTTTCAGGGCTGGCCGCTTCCTGGTGGGAGGAGGAGCCGGATGTTTGCCGTTTCGGAAAAGGCTCTGCCGAGAACGGGCACCATGAGACCTTGCGTCTCTGGGAAAGCACAGATCCCCAGGGCTGTTGTGCCTGTGAATAGGCTGCCGAGAGAAGGCGAAGACCAGCAGCAGCTTTCAGGGCTGGCCCCTTCCTTGTGGGAGAAGGAGCCGGACGTTTGCCGTTTCGAAAAAGGCCTCTGCCGAGAACGGGCACCATGAGACCTTGGCGTCTCTGGAAAGCACAGATCCCCAGTGCTGTTGTGCCTGTGAATAGGCTGCCCAGAGAAGTTGAAGAACAGCAACAGCTTTCAGGGCTGGCCCCTTCCTGGCGGGAGGGAGGAGCCGGACGTTTGCCTTTTCGGAAAAAGGCACTGCCGAGAACGGGCACCATGAGACCTTGCGTCTCTGGGAAAGCACAGATCCCCAGTGCTGTTGTGCCTGTGAATAGGCTGCCCAGGGAAGGTGAAGACCAGCAGCAGCTTTCAGGGCTGACCCCTTCCTTGTGGGAAGAGGAGCCGGGACGTTTGCCGTTTTCGGAAAAAGGCACTGCCGAGAATGGGCACCATGAGACCTTGCGTCTCTGGGAAAGCACAGATCCCAGGGCTGTTGTGCCTGTGAATAGGCTGCCCAGGGAAGGTGAAGAGCAGCAACATCATTCAGGGCTGGCCGCTTCCTGGTGGGAGGAGGAGCCGGACGTTTGCCTTTTCGGAAAAAGGCACTGCCGAGAACGGGCACCATGAGACCTTGCGTCTCTGGGAAAGCACAGATCCCCAGGGCTGTTGTGCCTGTGAATAGGCTGCCCAGGGAAGGCGAAGAGCAGCAGCAGCTTTCAGGGCTGGCCCCTTCCTGGCGGGAGGAGGAGCCGGACGTTTTCCTTTTCGGAAAAAGGCACTGCCGAGAACGGGCACCATGAGACCTTGCGTCTCTGGGAAAGCACAGATCCCCAGTGCTGTTGTGCCTGTGAATAGGCTGCCCAGGGAAGGTGAAGACCAGCAGCAGGCTTTCAGGGCTGGCCCCTTCCTGGTGGGAAGAGGAGCCGGACGTTTGCCGTTTCGGAAAAAGGCTCTGCCGAGAACGGGCACCATGAGACCTTGCGTCTCTGGGAAAGCACAGATCCCCAGGGCTGTTTGTGCCTGTGAATAGGCTGCCCAGGGAAGGTGAAGAGCAGCAACAGCTTTTCAGGGCTGGCCGCTTCCTGGTGGGAGGAGGAGCCGGACGTTTGCCGTTTCGGAAAAAGGCTCTGCCGAGAAACGGGCACCATGAGACCTTGCGTCTCTGGGAAAGCACAGATCCCCAGGGCTGTTGTGCCTGTGAATAGGCTGCCGAGAGAAGGCGAAGGACCAGCAGCAGCTTTCAGGGCTGGCCCCTTCCTTGTGGGAGAAGGAGCCGGACGTTTGCCGTTTCGAAAAAGGCTCTGCCGAGAACGGGCACCATGAGGACCTTGCGTCCTCTGGGAAAGCACAGATCCCCAGTGCTGTTGTGCCTGTGAATAGGCTGCCCAGAGAAGGTGAAGAACAGCAACAGCTTTCAGGGCTGGCCCCTTCCTGGCGGGAGGAGGAGCCGGGACGTTTGCCTTTTCGGAAAAAGGCACTGCCGAGAACGGGCACCATGAGACCTTGCGTCTCTGGGAAAGCACAGATCCCCAGTGCTGTTGTGCCTGTGAATAGGCTGCCCAGGGAAGGTGAAGACCAGCAGCAGCTTTCAGGGCTGACCCCTTCCTTGTGGAAGAGGAGCCGGACGTTTGCCGTTTCGGAAAAAGGCACTGCCGAGAATGGGCACCATGAGACCTTGCGTCTCTGGGAAAGCACAGATCCCCAGGGCTGTTGTGCCCTGTGAATAGGCCTGCCCAGGGAAGGCGAAGACCAGCAGCAGCTTTCAGGGCTGGCCCCTTCCTTGTGGGAAGAGGAGCAGGAGGTTTCCCGTTTCGGAAAAAGGCTCTGCCGAGAACGGGCACCATGAGACCTTGCGGTCTCTGGGAAAGCACAGATCCCCAGTGCTGTTGTGCCTGTGAATAGGCTGCCCAGGGAAGGTGAAGGACAGCAACAGCTTTCAGGGCTGGCCCCTTCCTGGTGGGAGAAGGAGCCAGACGTTTGCCGTTTCGGAAAAAGGCCTCTGCCGAGAACTGGCACCATGAGACCTTGCGTCTCTGGGAAAGCACAGATCCCCAGTGCTTTTGTGCCTGTGAATAGGCTGCCCCAGGGAAGGTGAAGAGCAGCAACATCTTTCAGGGCTGGCCGCTTCCTGGTGGGACGAGGAGCCGGACGTTTGCCTTTTCGGAAAAAGGCACTGCCGAGAACGGGCACCATGAGACCTTGCGTCTCTGGGAAAGCACAGATCCCAGTGCTGTTGTGCATGTGAATAGGCTGACCAGGGAAGGCGAAGACCAGCAGCAGCTTTCAGGGCTGGCCCCTTCCTTGTGGGAGAAGGAGCCGGACGTTTGCCGTTTCGGAAAAGGCTCTGCCGAGAACGGGCACCATGAGACCTTGCGTCTCTGGAAAGCACAGATCCCCAGTGCTGTTGTGCCTGTGAATAGGCTGCCCAGGGAGGCGAAGAGCAGCAACAGCTTTCAGGGCTGGCCCCTTCCTGGCGGGAGGAGGAGCCGGACGTTTTCCTTTTCGGAAAAAGGCACTGCCGAGAACGGGCACCATGAGACCTTGCGTCTCTGGGAAAGCACAGATCCCCAGTGCCTGTTGTGCCTGTGAATAGGCTGCCCAGGGAAGGTGAAGACCAGCAGCAGCTTTCAGGGCTGGCCCCTTCCTTGTGGGAAGAGGAGCCGGACGTTTGCCGTTTCGAAAAAGGCTCTGCCGAGAACGGGCACCATGAGACCTTGCGTCTCTGGGAAAGCACAGATCCCCAGTGCTGTTGTGCCTGTGAATAGGCTGCCCAGGGAAGGTGAAGAGCAGCAGCAACTTTCAGTTCTGGCCCCTTCCTGGCGGGAGAAGGAGCCAGAGTTTTGCCGTTTCGGAAAAAGGGCACTGCCGAGAACGGGCACCATGAGACCTTGCGTCTCTGGGAAAGCACAGATCCCCAGGGGCTGTTGTGCCTGTGAATAGGCTGCCCAGGGAAGGTGAAGAGCAGCAACAGCTTTCAGGGCTGGCCCCTTCCTGGCGGGAGAAAGAGCCAGACGTTTCCCGTTTCGGAAAAAAGGCTCTGCCGAGAACGGGCACCATGAGACCTTGCGTCTCTGGGAAAGCACAGATCCCCAGGGCTGTTGTGCCTGTGAATAGGCTGCCCAGGGAAGGCAAAGAGCAGCAGCAGCTTTCAGGGCTGGCCCCTTCCTTGTGGGAAGAGGAGCAGGAGGTTTTCCGTTTCGGAAAAAGGCTCTGCCGAGAATGGGCACCATGAGACCTTGCGTCTCTGGGAAAGCACAGATCCCCAGGGCTGTTGTGCCTGTGAATAGGCTGCCCAGGGAAGGTGACGAGCAGCAACAGCTTTCAGGGCTGGCCCCTTCCTGGTGGGAGGTGGAGCCGACGTTTGCCTTTTCGGAAAAAGGCTCTGCCGAGAACGGGCACCATGAGACCTTGCGTCTCTGGAAAGCACAGATCCCCAGGGCTGTTGTGCCTGTGAATAGGCTGCCCAGGGAAGTTGAAGAGCAGCAACAACTTTCAGGGCTGGCCGCTTCCTGGTGGGAGGAGGAGCTGGGACGTTTGCCATTTTGAAAAAGGCTCTGCCGAGAACGGGCACCATGAGACCTTGCGTCTCTGGGAAAGCACAGATCCCCAGGGCTGTTGTGCCTGTGAATAGGCTGCCCAGGGAAGAAGAAGACCAGCAGCAGCTTTCAGGGCTGGCCCCTTCCTTGTGGGAAGAGGAGCAGGAGGTTTCCCGTTTCGGAAAAAGGCACTGCCGAGAACGGGCCACCATGAGACCTTGCGTCTCTGGGAAAGCACAGATCCCCAGGGCTGCTGTGCCTGTGAATAGGCTGCCCAGGGAAGGTGAAGAGCAGCAACAGCTTTCGGGTCTGGCCCCTTCCTGGTGGGAGAAGGAGCCGGACGTTTGCTGTTTCGGAAAAAGGCTCTGCCGAGAACGGGCACCATGAGACCTTGCGTCTCTGGGAAAGCACAGATCCCCAGGGCTGTTGTGCCTGTGAATAGGCTGCCCAGGGAAGGTGAAGACCAGCAGCAGCTTTCAGGGCTGGCCCCTTCCTGGTGGGAGAAGGGAGCCGGACGTTTGCCGTTTCGGAAAAGGCTCTGCCGAGAACGGGCACCATGAGACCTTGCGTCTCTGGGAAAGCACAGATCCCCAGTGCTGTTGTGCCTGTGAATAGGCTGCCCAGGGAAGGTGAAGACCAGCAACAGCTTTTCAGGGCTGGCCGCTTCCTGGTGGGAGGAGGAGCCGGACGTTTGCCGTTTCGGAAAAAGGCTCTGCCGAGAACGGGCACCATGAGACCTTGCGTCTCTGGGAAAGCACAGATCCCCAGGGCTGTTGTGCCTGTGAATAGGCTGCCGAGAGAAGGCGAAGACCAGCAGCAGCTTTCAGGGCTGGCCCTTCCTGGCGGGAGGAGGAGCCGGATGTTTGACTTTTCGGAAAAAGGCACTGCCGAGAACGGGCACCATGAGACCTTGCGTCTCTGGGAAAGCACAGATCCCCAGTGCTGTTGTGCCTGTGAATAGGCTGCCCAGGGAAGGTGAAGACCAGCAGCAGCTTTCAGGGCTGACCCCTTCCTTGTGGAAGAGGAGCCGGACGTTTGCCGTTTCGGAAAAAGGCACTGCCGAGAACGGGCACCATGAGACCTTGCGTCTCTGGGAAAGCACAGATCCCCAGGGCTGTTGTGCCTGTGAATAGGCTGCCCAGGGAAGGCGAAGACCAGCAGCAGCTTTCAGGGCTGGCCCCTTCCTTGTGGGAGAAGGAGCCGGACGTTTGCCGTTCGGAAAAAGGCTCTGCCGAGAACGGGCACCATGAGACCTTGCGTCTCTGGGAAAGCACAGATCCCCAGGGCTGTTGTGCCTGTGAATAGGCTGCCCAGGGAAGGTGAAGACCAGCAGCAGCTTTCAGGGCTGGCCCCTTCCTTGTGGGAAGAGGAGCAGGAGGTTTCCCGTTTCGGAAAAAGGCTCTGCCGAGAACGGGCACCATGAGACCTTGCGTCTCTGGGAAAGCACAGATCCCCAGTGCTGTTGTGCCTGTGAATAGGCTGCCCAGGGAAGGTGAAGGACAGCAACAGCTTTCAGGCTGGCCCCTTCCTGGTGGGAGAAGGAGCCAGACGTTTGCCGTTTCGAAAAAGGCTCTGCCGAGAACGGGCACCATGAGACCTTGCGTCTCTGGGAAAGCACAGATCCCCAGTGCTTTTGTGCCTGTGATTAGGCTGCCCAGGGAAGGCGAAGACCAGCAGCAGCTTTCAGGGCTGGCCCCTTCCTGGCGGGAGAAGGAGCCGGACGTTTGCCGTTTCGGAAAAAGGCTCTGCCGAGAACGGGCACCATGAGACCTTGCGTCTCTGGGAAAGCACAGATCCCCAGTGCTGTTGTGCCTGTGAATAGGCTGCCCAGGGAAGGTGAAGACCAGCAGCAACTTTCAGTTCTGGCCCCATCCTGGCGGGAGAAGGAGCCAGACGTTTGCCGTTTCGGAAAAAGGCTCTGCCGAGAACGGGCACCATGAGACCTTGCGTCTCTGGGAAAGCACAGATCCCCAGGGCTGTTGTGCCTGTGAATAGGCTGCCCAGGGAAGGCGAAGACTAGCAACAACTTTCAGGGATGGCCCCTTCGTGGCGGGAAGAGGAGCCGGACGTTTGCCGTTTCGGAAAAAGGCTCTGCCGAGAACGGGCACCATGAGACCTTGCGTCTCTGGGAAAGCACAGATCCCCAGTGCTGTTGTGCCTGTGAATAGGCTGCCCAGGGAAGGCGAAGAGCAGCAGCAGCTTTCAGGGCTGGCCCCTTCCTGGCGGGAGGAGGAGCCGGACGTTTGCCGTTTCGGAAAAAGGCTCTGCCGAGAACGGGCACCATGAGACCTTGCGTCTCTGGGAAAGCACAGATCCCCAGGGCTGTTGTGCCTGTGAATAGGCTGCCCAGGGAAGGCAAAGAGCAGCAGCAGCTTTCAGGGCTGGCCCCTTCCTTGTGGGAAGAGGAGCAGGAGGTTTTCCGTTTCGGAAAAAGGCTCTGCCGAGAACGGGCACCATGAGACCTTGCGTCTCTGGGAAAGCACAGATCCCCAGGGCTGTTGTGCCTGTGAATAGGCTGCCCAGGGAAGGTGACGAGCAGCAACAGCTTTCAGGGCTGGCCCCTTCCTGGTGGGAGGAGGAGCCGGACGTTTGCCGTTTCGGAAAAAGGCTCTGCCGAGAACGGGCACCATGAGACCTTGCGTCTCTGGGAAAGCACAGATCCCCAGGGCTGTTGTGCCTGTGAATAGGCTGCCCAGGGAAGGTGAAGAGCAGCAGCAGCTTTCAGGGCTGGCCCCTTCCTTGTGGGAAGAGGAGCCGGACGTTTGCCGTTGCGGAAAAAGGCTCTGCCGAGAACGGGCACCATGAGACCTTGCGTCTCTGGGAAAGCACAGATCCCCAGTGCTGTTGTGCCTGTGAATAGGCTGCCCAGGGAAGGTGAAGAGCAGCAACATCTTTCAGGGCTGGCCCCTTCCTGGCGGGAGGAGGAGCCGGACGTTTGCCTTTTCGGAAAAAGGCACTGCCGAGAACGGGCACCATGAGACCTTGCGTCTCTGGGAAAGCACAGATCCCCAGTGCTGTTGTGCCTGTGAATAGGCTGCCCAGGGAAGGTGAAGACCAGCAGCAGCTTTCAGGGCTGACCCCTTCCTTGTGGGAAGAGGAGCCGGACGTTTGCCGTTTCGGAAAAAGGCACTGCCGAGAACGGGCACCATGAGACCTTGCGTCTCTGGGAAAGCACAGATCCCCAGGGCTGTTGTGCCTGTGAATAGGCTGCCCAGGGAAGGCGAAGACCAGCAGCAGCTTTCAGGGCTGGCCCCTTCCTGGTGGGAGAAGGAGCCGGACGTTTGCCGTTTCGGAAAAAGGCTCTGCCGAGAACGGGCACCATGAGACCTTGCGTCTCTGGGAAAGCACAGATCCCCAGGGCTGTTGTGCCTGTGAATAGGCTGCCCAGGGAAGGTGAAGGACAGCAACAGCTTTCAGGGCTGGCCCCTTCCTGGTGGGAGAAGGAGCCAGACGTTTGCCGTTTCGGAAAAAGGCTCTGCCGAGAACGGGCACCATGAGACCTTGCGTCTCTGGGAAAGCACAGATCCCCAGTGCTTTTGTGCCTGTGATTAGGCTGCCCAGGGAAGGCGAAGACCAGCAGCAGCTTTCAGGGCTGGCCCCTTCCTGGCGGGAGAAGGAGCCGGACGTTTGCCGTTTCGGAAAAAGGCTCTGCCGAGAACGGGCACCATGAGACCTTGCGTCTCTGGGAAAGCACAGATCCCCAGTGCTGTTGTGCCTGTGAATAGGCTGCCCAGGGAAGGTGAAGACCAGCAGCAACTTTCAGTTCTGGCCCCATCCTGGCGGGAGAAGGAGCCAGACGTTTGCCGTTTCGGAAAAAGGCTCTGCCGAGAACGGGCACCATGAGACCTTGCGTCTCTGGGAAAGCACAGATCCCCAGGGCTGTTGTGCCTGTGAATAGGCTGCCCAGGGAAGGCGAAGACTAGCAACAACTTTCAGGGATGGCCCCTTCGTGGCGGGAAGAGGAGCCGGACGTTTGCCGTTTCGGAAAAAGGCTCTGCCGAGAACGGGCACCATGAGACCTTGCGTCTCTGGGAAAGCACAGATCCCCAGTGCTGTTGTGCCTGTGAATAGGCTGCCCAGGGAAGGCGAAGAGCAGCAGCAGCTTTCAGGGCTGGCCCCTTCCTGGCGGGAGGAGGAGCCGGACGTTTTCCTTTTCGGAAAAAGGCACTGCCGAGAACGGGCACCATGAGACCTTGCGTCTCTGGGAAAGCACAGATCCCCAGTGCTGTTGTGCCTGTGAATAGGCTACCCAGGGAAGGTGAAGACCAGCAGCAGCTTTCAGGGCTGGCCCCTTCCTTGTGGGAAGAGGAGCCGGACGTTTGCCGTTTCGGAAAAAGGCTCTGCCGAGAACGGGCACCATGAGACCTTGCGTCTCTGGGAAAGCACAGATCCCCAGGGCTGTTGTGCCTGTGAATAGGCTGCCCAGGGAAGGTGAAGAGCAGCAACATCTTTCAGGGCTGGCCGCTTCCTGGTGGGAGGAGGAGCCGGACGTTTGCCGTTTCGGAAAAAGGCTCTGCCGAGAACGGGCACCATGAGACCTTGCGTCTCTGGGAAAGCACAGATCCCCAGTGCTGTTGTGCCTGTGAATAGGCTGCCCAGGGAAGGTGAAGAGCAGCAGCAGCTTTCAGGGCTGGCCCCTTCCTTGTGGGAAGAGGAGCCGGACGTTTGCCGTTTCGGAAAAAGGCTCTGCCGAGAACGGGCACCATGAGACCTTGCGTCTCTGGGAAAGCACAGATCCCCAGTGCTGTTGTGCCTGTGAATAGGCTGCCCAGGGAAGGTGAAGAGCAGCAACATCTTTCAGGGCTGGCCGCTTCCTGGTGGGAGGAGGAACCAGACGTTTGCCGTTTCGGAAAAAGGCTCTGCCGAGAACGGGCACCATGAGACCTTGCGTCTCTGGGAAAGCACAGATCCCCAGGGCTGTTGTGCCTGTGAATAGGCTGCCCAGGGAAGGCGAAGACCAGCAGCAGCTTTCAGGGCTGGCCCCTTCCTTTTGGGAGGAGGAGCCGGACGTTTCCCGTTTCGGAAAAAGGCTCTGCCGAGAACGGGCACCATGAGACCTTGCGTCTCTGGGAAAGCACAGATCCCCAGGGCTGTTGTGCCTGTGAATAGGCTGACCAGGGAAGGTGAAGAGCAGCAACAGCTTTCAGGGCTGGCCGCTTCCTGGTGGGAGGAGGAGCCGGACGTTTGCCGTTTCGGAAAAAGGCTCTGCCGAGAATGGGCACCATGAGACCTTGCATCTCTGGGAAAGCACAGATCCCCAGGGCTGTTGTGCCTGTGAATAGGCTGCCCAGGGAAGGCGAAGTCCAGCAACAACTTTTAGGGCTGGCCCCTTCGTGGCGGGAATAGGAGCCGGACGTTTGCCGTTTCGGAAAAAGGCTCTGCCGAGAACGGGCACCATGAGACCTTGCGTCTCTGGGAAAGCACAGATCCCCAGGGCTGTTGTGCCTGTGAATAGGCTGCCGAGAGAAGGCGAAGACCAGCAGCAGCTTTCAGGGCTGGCCCCTTCCTGGCGGGAGGAGGAGCCGGACGTTTGCCTTTTCGGAAAAAGGCACTGCCGAGAACGGGCACCATGAGACCTTGCGTCTCTGGGAAAGCACAGATCCCCAGTGCTATTGTGCCTGTGAATAGGCTGCCCAGGGAAGGTGAAGACCAGCAGCAGCTTTCAGGGCTGACCCCTTCCTTGTGGGAAGAGGAGCCGGACGTTTGCCGTTTCGGAAAAAGGCACTGCCGAGAACGGGCACCATGAGACCTTGCGTCTCTGGGAAAGCACAGATCCCCAGGGCTGTTGTGCCTGTGAATAGGCTGCCCAGGGAAGGCGAAGACCAGCAGCAGCTTTCAGGGCTGGCCGCTTCCTGGTGGGAGAAGGAGCCGGACGTTTGCCGTTTCGGAAAAAGGCTCTGCCGAGAACGGGCACCATGAGACCTTGCGTCTCTGGGAAAGCACAGATCCCCAGGGCTGTTGTGCCTGTGAATAGGCTGCCCAGGGAAGGTGAAGACCAGCAGCAACTTTCAGTTCTGGCCCCATCCTGGCGGGAGAAGGAGCCAGACGTTTGCCGTTTCGGAAAAAGGCTCTGCCGAGAACGGGCACCATGAGACCTTGCGTCTCTGGGAAAGCACAGATCCCCAGGGCTGTTGTGCCTGTGAATAGGCTGCCCAGGGAAGGCGAAGACTAGCAACAACTTTCAGGGATGGCCCCTTCGTGGCGGGAAGAGGAGCCGGACGTTTGCCGTTTCGGAAAAAGGCTCTGCCGAGAACGGGCACCATGAGACCTTGCGTCTCTGGGAAAGCACAGATCCCCAGTGCTGTTGTGCCTGTGAATAGGCTGCCCAGGGAAGGCGAAGAGCAGCAGCAGCTTTCAGGGCTGGCCCCTTCCTGGCGGGAGGAGGAGCCGGACGTTTTCCTTTTCGGAAAAAGGCACTGCCGAGAACGGGCACCATGAGACCTTGCGTCTCTGGGAAAGCACAGATCCCCAGTGCTGTTGTGCCTGTGAATAGGCTGCCCAGGGAAGGTGAAGACCAGCAGCAGCTTTCAGGGCTGGCCCCTTCCTTGTGGGAAGAGGAGCCGGACGTTTGCCGTTTCGGAAAAAGGCTCTGCCGAGAACGGGCACCATGAGACCTTGCGTCTCTGGGAAAGCACAGATCCCCAGGGCTGTTGTGCCTGTGAATAGGCTGCCCAGGGAAGGTGAAGAGCAGCAACAGCTTTCAGGGCTGGCCCCTTCCTGGCGGGAGAAGGAGCCGGACGTTTGCCGTTTCGGAAAAAGGCTCTGCCGAGAACGGGCACCATGAGACCTTGCGTCTCTGGGAAAGCACAGATCCCCAGGGCTGTTGTGCCTGTGAATAGGCTGCCCAGGGAAGGTGAAGACCAGCAGCAGCTTTCAGGGCTGGCCCCTTCCTTGTGGGAAGAGGAGCAGGAGGTTTCCCGTTTCGGAAAAAGGCTCTGCCGAGAACGGGCACCATGAGACCTTGCGTCTCTGGGAAAGCACAGATCCCCAGTGCTGTTGTGCCTGTGAATAGGCTGCCCAGGGAAGGTGAAGGACAGCAACAGCTTTCAGGGCTGGCCCCTTCCTGGTGGGAGAAGGAGCCAGACGTTTGCCGTTTCGGAAAAAGGCTCTGCCGAGAACGGGCACCATGAGACCTTGCGTCTCTGGGAAAGCACAGATCCCCAGTGCTTTTGTGCCTGTGATTAGGCTGCCCAGGGAAGGCGAAGACCAGCAGCAGCTTTCAGGGCTGGCCCCTTCCTGGCGGGAGAAGGAGCCGGACGTTTGCCGTTTCGGAAAAAGGCTCTGCCGAGAACGGGCACCATGAGACCTTGCGTCTCTGGGAAAGCACAGATCCCCAGTGCTGTTGTGCCTGTGAATAGGCTGCCCAGGGAAGGTGAAGACCAGCAGCAACTTTCAGTTCTGGCCCCATCCTGGCGGGAGAAGGAGCCAGACGTTTGCCGTTTCGGAAAAAGGCTCTGCCGAGAACGGGCACCATGAGACCTTGCGTCTCTGGGAAAGCACAGATCCCCAGGGCTGTTGTGCCTGTGAATAGGCTGCCCAGGGAAGGCGAAGACTAGCAACAACTTTCAGGGATGGCCCCTTCGTGGCGGGAAGAGGAGCCGGACGTTTGCCGTTTCGGAAAAAGGCTCTGCCGAGAACGGGCACCATGAGACCTTGCGTCTCTGGGAAAGCACAGATCCCCAGTGCTGTTGTGCCTGTGAATAGGCTGCCCAGGGAAGGCGAAGAGCAGCAGCAGCTTTCAGGGCTGGCCCCTTCCTGGCGGGAGGAGGAGCCGGACGTTTTCCTTTTCGGAAAAAGGCACTGCCGAGAACGGGCACCATGAGACCTTGCGTCTCTGGGAAAGCACAGATCCCCAGTGCTTTTGTGCCTGTGATTAGGCTGCCCAGGGAAGGCGAAGACCAGCAGCAGCTTTCAGGGCTGGCCCCTTCCTGGCGGGAGAAGGAGCCGGACGTTTGCCGTTTCGGAAAAAGGCTCTGCCGAGAACGGGCACCATGAGACCTTGCGTCTCTGGGAAAGCACAGATCCCCAGGGCTGTTGTGCCTGTGAATAGGCTGCCCAGGGAAGGTGAAGAGCAGCAACATCTTTCAGGGCTGGCCCCTTCCTGGCGGGAGAAGGAGCCGGACGTTTGCCGTTTCGGAAAAAGGCTCTGCCGAGAACGGGCACCATGAGACCTTGCGTCTCTGGGAAAGCACAGATCCCCAGTGCTGTTGTGCCTGTGAATAGGCTGCCCAGGGAAGGTGAAGAGCAGCAGCAGCTTTCAGGGCTGGCCCCTTCCTTGTGGGAAGAGGAGCCGGACGTTTGCCGTTTCGGAAAAAGGCTCTGCCGAGAACGGGCACCATGAGACCTTGCGTCTCTGGGAAAGCACAGATCCCCAGTGCTGTTGTGCCTGTGAATAGGCTGCCCAGGGAAGGTGAAGAGCAGCAACATCTTTCAGGGCTGGCCGCTTCCTGGTGGGAGGAGGAACCGGACGTTTGCCGTTTCGGAAAAAGGCTCTGCCGAGAACGGGCACCATGAGACCTTGCGTCTCTGGGAAAGCACAGATCCCCAGGGCTGTTGTGCCTGTGAATAGGCTGCCCAGGGAAGGTGAAGACCAGCAGCAACTTTCAGTTCTGGCCCCTTCCTGGCGGGAGAAGGAGCCAGACGTTTGCCGTTTCGGAAAAAGGCTCTGCCGAGAACGGGCACCATGAGACCTTGCGTCTCTGGGAAAGCACAGATCCCCAGGGCTGTTGTGCCTGTGAATAGGCTGCCCAGGGAAGGTGAAGAGCAGCAACAACTTTCAGGGCTGGCCCCTTCGTGGCGGGAAGAGGAGCCGGACGTTTGCCGTTTCAGAAAAAGGCTCTGCCGAGAACGGGCACCATGAGACCTTGCGTCTCTGGGAAAGCACAGATCCCCAGTGCTGTTGTGCCTGTGAATAGGCTGCCCAGGGAAGGTGAAGAGCAGCAACATCTTTCAGGGCTGGCCGCTTCCTGGTGGGAGGAGGAGCCGGACGTTTGCCATTTCGGAAAAAGGCACTGCCGAGAAGGGGCACCATGAGACCTTGCGTCTCTGGGAAAGCACAGATCCCCAGGGCTGTTGTGCCTGTGAATAGGCTGCCCAGGGAAGGCGAAGACCAGCAGCAGCTTTCAGGGCTGGCCCCTTCCTTGTGGGAGAAGGAGCCGGACGTTTGCCGTTTCGGAAAAAGGCTCTGCCGAGAACGGGCACCATGAGACCTTGCGTCTCTGGGAAAGCACAGATCCCCAGGGCTGTTGTGCCTGTGAATAGGCTGCCCAGGGAAGGTGAAGAGCAGCAACAGCTTTCAGGGCTGGCCGCTTCCTGGTGGGAGGAGGAGCCGGACGTTTGCCGTTTCGGAAAAAGGCTCTGCCGAGAACGGGCACCATGAGACCTTGCGTCTCTGGGAAAGCACAGATCCCCAGTGCTGTTGTGCCTGTGAATAGGCTGCCCAGGGAAGGTGAAGAGCAGCAACATCTTTCAGGGCTGGCCGCTTCCTGGTGGGAGGAGGAGCCAGACGTTTGCCGTTTCGGAAAAAGGCTCTGCCGAGAACGGGCACCATGAGACCTTGCGTCTCTGGGAAAGCACAGATCCCCAGTGCTGTTGTGCCTGTGAATAGGCTGCCCAGGGAAGGTGAAGAGCAGCAGCAGCTTTCAGGGCTGGCCCCTTCGTGGCGGGAAGAGGAGCCGGACGTTTGCCGTTTCGGAAAAAGGCTCTGCCGAGAACGGGCACCATGAGACCTTGCGTCTCTGGGAAAGCACAGATCCCCAGGGCTGTTGTGCCTGTGAATAGGCTGCCGAGAGAAGGCGAAGACCAGCAGCAGCTTTCAGGGCTGGCCCCTTCCTGGCGGGAGGAGGAGCCGGACGTTTGCCTTTTCGGAAAAAGGCACTGCCGAGAACGGGCACCATGAGACCTTGCGTCTCTGGGAAAGCACAGATCCCCAGGGCTGTTGTGCCTGTGAATAGGCTGCCCAGGGAAGGCGAAGACCAGCAGCAGCTTTCAGGGCTGGCCCCTTCCTGGTGGGAGAAGGAGCCGGACGTTTGCCGTTTCGGAAAAAGGCTCTGCCGAGAACGGGCACCATGAGACCTTGCGTCTCTGGGAAAGCACAGATCCCCAGGGCTGTTGTGCCTGTGAATAGGCTGCCCAGGGAAGGTGAAGACCAGCAGCAGCTTTCAGGGCTGGCCCCTTCCTTGTGGGAAGAGGAGCAGGAGGTTTCCCGTTTCGGAAAAAGGCTCTGCCGAGAACGGGCACCATGAGACCTTGCGTCTCTGGGAAAGCACAGATCCCCAGTGCTGTTGTGCCTGTGAATAGGCTGCCCAGGGAAGGTGAAGGACAGCAACTGCTTTCAGGGCTGGCCCCTTCCTGGTGGGAGAATGAGCCAGACGTTTGCCGTTTCGGAAAAAGGCTCTGCCGAGAACGGGCACCATGAGACCTTGCGTCTCTGGGAAAGCACAGATCCCCAGTGCTTTTGTGCCTGTGATTAGGCTGCCCAGGGAAGGTGAAGAGCAGCAGCAGCTTTCAGGGCTGGCCCCTTCCTGGCGGGAGAAGGAGCCGGAGGTTTGCCGTTTCGGAAAAAGGCTCTGCGGAGAAGGGGCACCGTGAGACCTTCCGTCTCTGGGAAAGCACAGATCCCCAGTGCTGTTGTGCCTGTGAATAGGCTGCCCAGGGAAGGCGAAGACCAGCAGCAGCTTTCAGGGCTGGCCCCTTCCTGGTGGGAGAAGGAGCCAGACGTTTGCCGTTTCGGAAAAAGGCTCTGCCGAGAACGGGCACCATGAGACCTTGCGTCTCTGGGAAAGCACAGATCCCCAGGGCTGTTGTGCCTGTGAATAGGCTGCCCAGGGAAGGCGAAGACTAGCAACAACTTTCAGGGATGGCCCCTTCGTGGCGGGAAGAGGAGCCGGACGTTTGCCGTTTCGGAAAAAGGCTCTGCCGAGAACGGGCACCATGAGACCTTGCGTCTCTGGGAAAGCACAGATCCCCAGTGCTGTTGTGCCTGTGAATAGGCTGCCCAGGGAAGGCGAAGAGCAGCAGCAGCTTTCAGGGCTGGCCCCTTCCTGGCGGGAGGAGGAGCCGGACGTTTTCCTTTTCGGAAAAAGGCACTGCCGAGAACGGGCACCATGAGACCTTGCGTCTCTGGGAAAGCACAGATCCCCAGTGCTGTTGTGCCTGTGAATAGGCTGCCCAGGGAAGGTGAAGACCAGCAGCAGCTTTCAGGGCTGGCCCCTTCCTTGTGGGAAGAGGAGCCGGACGTTTGCCGTTTCGGAAAAAGGCTCTGCCGAGAACGGGCACCATGAGACCTTGCGTCTCTGGGAAAGCACAGATCCCCAGGGCTGTTGTGCCTGTGAATAGGCTGCCCAGGGAAGGTGAAGAGCAGCAACATCTTTCAGGGCTGGCCGCTTCCTGGTGGGAGGAGGAGCCGGACGTTTGCCGTTTCGGAAAAAGGCTCTGCCGAGAACGGGCACCATGAGACCTTGCGTCTCTGGGAAAGCACAGATCCCCAGGGCTGTTGTGCCTGTGAATAGGCTGCCCAGGGAAGGTGAAGAGCAGCAGCAGCTTTCAGGGCTGGCCCCTTCCTTGTGGGAAGAGGAGCCGGACGTTTGCCGTTTCGGAAAAAGGCTCTGCCGAGAACGGGCACCATGAGACCTTGCGTCTCTGGGAAAGCACAGATCCCCAGTGCTGTTGTGCCTGTGAATAGGCTGCCCAGGGAAGGTGAAGGACAGCAACAGCTTTCAGGGCTGGCCCCTTCCTGGTGGGAGAAGGAGCCAGACGTTTGCCGTTTCGGAAAAAGGCTCTGCCGAGAACGGGCACCATGAGACCTTGCGTCTCTGGGAAAGCACAGATCCCCAGTGCTTTTGTGCCTGTGATTAGGCTGCCCAGGGAAGGTGAAGAGCAGCAGCAGCTTTCAGGGCTGGCCCCTTCCTGGCGGGAGAAGGAGCCGGACGTTTGCCGTTTCGGAAAAAGGCTCTGCGGAGAAGGGGCACCATGAGACCTTCCGTCTCTGGGAAAGCACAGATCCCCAGTGCTGTTGTGCCTGTGAATAGGCTGCCCAGGGAAGGTGAAGACCAGCAGCAACTTTCAGTTCTGGCCCCATCCTGGCGGGAGAAGGAGCCAGACGTTTGCCGTTTCGGAAAAAGGCTCTGCCGAGAACGGGCACCATGAGACCTTGCGTCTCTGGGAAAGCACAGATCCCCAGGGCTGTTGTGCCTGTGAATAGGCTGCCCAGGGAAGGCGAAGACTAGCAACAACTTTCAGGGATGGCCCCTTCGTGGCGGGAAGAGGAGCCGGACGTTTGCCGTTTCGGAAAAAGGCTCTGCCGAGAACGGGCACCATGAGACCTTGCGTCTCTGGGAAAGCACAGATCCCCAGTGCTGTTGTGCCTGTGAATAGGCTGCCCAGGGAAGGCGAAGAGCAGCAGCAGCTTTCAGGGCTGGCCCCTTCCTGGCGGGAGGAGGAGCCGGACGTTTTCCTTTTCGGAAAAAGGCACTGCCGAGAACGGGCACCATGAGACCTTGCGTCTCTGGGAAAGCACAGATCCCCAGGGCTGTTGTGCCTGTGAATAGGCTGCCCAGGGAAGGTGAAGACCAGCAGCAGCTTTCAGGGCTGGCCCCTTCCTTGTGGGAAGAGGAGCCGGACGTTTGCCGTTTCGGAAAAAGGCTCTGCCGAGAACGGGCACCATGAGACCTTGCGTCTCTGGGAAAGCACAGATCCCCAGGGCTGTTGTGCCTGTGAATAGGCTGCCCAGGGAAGGTGAAGAGCAGCAACATCTTTCAGGGCTGGCCGCTTCCTGGTGGGAGGAGGAGCCGGACGTTTGCCGTTTCGGAAAAAGGCTCTGCCGAGAACGGGCACCATGAGACCTTGCGTCTCTGGGAAAGCACAGATCCCCAGTGCTGTTGTGCCTGTGAATAGGCTGCCCAGGGAAGGTGAAGAGCAGCAACAGCTTTCAGGGCTGGCCCCTTCGTGGCGGGAATAGGAGCCGGACGTTTGCCGTTTCGGAAAAAGGCTCTGCCGAGAACGGGCACCATGAGACCTTGCGTCTCTGGGAAAGCACAGATCCCCAGGGCTGTTGTGCCTGTGAATAGGCTGCCCAGGGAAGGTGAAGACCAGCAGCAACTTTCAGTTCTGGCCCCATCCTGGCGGGAGAAGGAGCCAGACGTTTGCCGTTTCGGAAAAAGGCTCTGCCGAGAACGGGCACCATGAGACCTTGCGTCTCTGGGAAAGCACAGATCCCCAGGGCTGTTGTGCCTGTGAATAGGCTGCCCAGGGAAGGCGAAGACTAGCAACAACTTTCAGGGATGGCCCCTTCGTGGCGGGAAGAGGAGCCGGACGTTTGCCGTTTCGGAAAAAGGCTCTGCCGAGAACGGGCACCATGAGACCTTGCGTCTCTGGGAAAGCACAGATCCCCAGTGCTGTTGTGCCTGTGAATAGGCTGCCCAGGGAAGGCGAAGAGCAGCAGCAGCTTTCAGGGCTGGCCCCTTCCTGGCGGGAGGAGGAGCCGGACGTTTTCCTTTTCGGAAAAAGGCACTGCCGAGAACGGGCACCATGAGACCTTGCGTCTCTGGGAAAGCACAGATCCCCAGTGCTGTTGTGCCTGTGAATAGGCTGCCCAGGGAAGGTGAAGACCAGCAGCAGCTTTCAGGGCTGGCCCCTTCCTTGTGGGAAGAGGAGCCGTACGTTTGCCGTTTCGGAAAAAGGCTCTGCGAGAACGGGCACCATGAGACCTTGCGTCTCTGGGAAAGCACAGATCCCCAGGGCTGTTGTGCCTGTGAATAGGCTGCCCAGGGAAGGTGAAGAGCAGCAACATCTTTCAGGGCTGGCCGCTTCCTGGTGGGAGGAGGAGCCGGACGTTTGCCGTTTCGGAAAAAGGCTCTGCCGAGAACGGGCACCATGAGACCTTGCGTCTCTGGGAAAGCACAGATCCCCAGTGCTGTTGTGCCTGTGAATAGGCTGCCCAGGGAAGGTGAAGAGCAGCAGCAGCTTTCATGGCTGGCCCCTTCCTTTTGGGAAGAGGAGCCGGACGTTTGCCGTTTCGGAAAAAGGCTCTGCCGAGAACGGGCACCATGAGACCTTGCGTCTCTGGGAAAGCACAGATCCCCAGTGCTGTTGTGCCTGTGAATAGGCTGCCCAGGGAAGGTGAAGAGCAGCAACATCTTTCAGGGCTGGCCGCTTCCTGGTGGGAGGAGGAACCGGACGTTTGCCGTTTCGGAAAAAGGCTCTGCCAAGAACGGGCACCATGAGACCTTGCGTCTCTGGGAAAGCACAGATCCCCAGGGCTGTTGTGCCTGTGAATAGGCTGCCCAGGGAAGGTGAAGACCAGCAGCAACTTTCAGTTCTGGCCCCTTCCTGGCGGGAGAAGGAGCCAGACGTTTGCCGTTTCGGAAAAAGGCTCTGCCGAGAACGGGCACCATGAGACCTTGCGTCTCTGGGAAAGCACAGATCCCCAGGGCTGTTGTGCCTGTGAATAGGCTGCCCAGGGAAGGTGAAGAGCAGCAACAACTTTCAGGGCTGGCCCCTTCGTGGCGGGAAGAGGAGCCGGACGTTTGCCGTTTCAGAAAAAGGCTCTGCCGAGAACGGGCACCATGAGACCTTGCGTCTCTGGGAAAGCACAGATCCCCAGTGCTGTTGTGCCTGTGAATAGGCTGCCCAGGGAAGGTGAAGAGCAGCAACATCTTTCAGGGCTGGCTGCTTCCTGGTGGGAGGAGGAGCCGGACGTTTGCCATTTCGGAAAAAGGCACTGCCGAGAAGGGGCACCATGAGACCTTGCGTCTCTGGGAAAGCACAGATCCCCAGGGCTGTTGTGCCTGTGAATAGGCTGCCCAGGGAAGGCGAAGACCAGCAGCAGCTTTCAGGGCTGGCCCCTTCCTTGTGGGAGAAGGAGCCGGACGTTTGCCGTTTCGGAAAAAGGCTCTGCCGAGAACGGGCACCATGAGACCTTGCGTCTCTGGGAAAGCACAGATCCCCAGTGCTGTTGTGCCTGTGAATAGGCTGCCCAGGGAAGGTGAAGAGCAGCAACAGCTTTCAGGGCTGGCCGCTTCCTGGTGGGAGGAGGAGCCGGACGTTTGCCGTTTTGGAAAAAGGCTCTGCCGAGAACGGGCACCATGAGACCTTGCGTCTCTGGGAAAGCACAGATCCCCAGTGCTGTTGTGCCTGTGAATAGGCTGCCCAGGGAAGGCGAAGTCCAGCAACAACTTTTAGGGCTGGCCCCTTCGTGGCGGGAATAGGAGCCGGACGTTTGCCGTTTCGGAAAAAGGCTCTGCCGAGAACGGGCACCATGAGACCTTGCGTCTCTGGGAAAGCACAGGTCCCCAGGGCTGTTGTGCCTGTGAATAGGCTGCCCAGGGAAGGTGAAGAGCAGCAACATCTTTCAGGGCTGGCCGCTTCCTGGTGGGAGGAGGAGCCGGACGTTTGCCGTTTTGGAAAAAGGCTCTGCCGAGAACGGGCACCATGAGACCTTGCGTCTCTGGGAAAGCACAGATCCCCAGTGCTGTTGTGCCTGTGAATAGGCTGCCCAGGGAAGGTGAAGACCAGCAGCAACTTTCAGTTCTGGCCCCTTCCTGGCGGGAGAAGGAGCCAGACGTTTCCCGTTTCGGAAAAAGGCTCTGCCGAGAACGGGCACCATGAGACCTTGCGTCTCTGGGAAAGCACAGATCCCCAGGGCTGTTGTGCCTGTGAATAGGCTGCCCAGGGAAGGCGAAGACTAGCAACAACTTTCAGGGCTGGCCCCTTCGTGGCGGGAAGAGGAGCCGGACGTTTGCCGTTTCGGAAAAAGGCTCTGCCGAGAACGGGCACCATGAGACCTTGCGTCTCTGGGAAAGCACAGATCCCCAGTGCTGTTGTGCCTGTGAATAGGCTGCCCAGGGAAGGCGAAGAGCAGCAGCAGCTTTCAGGGCTGGCCCCTTCCTGGCGGGAGGAGGAGCCGGACGTTTGCCTTTTCGGAAAAAGGCACTGCCAAGAACGGGCACCATGAGACCTTGCGTCTCTGGGAAAGCACAGATCCCCAGTGCTGTTGTGCCTGTGAATAGGCTGCCCAGGGAAGGCGAAGACCAGCAGCAGCTTTCAGGGCTGGCCCCTTCCTTGTGGGAGAATGAGCCGGACGTTTGCCGTTTCGGAAAAAGGCTCTGCCGAGAACGGGCACCATGAGACCTTGCGTCTCTGAGAAAGCACAGATCCCCAGTGCTGTTGTGCCTGTGAATAGGCTGACCAGGGAAGGTGAAGAGCAGCAACAGCTTTCAGGGCTGGCCCCTTCGTGGCGGGAATAGGAGCCGGACGTTTGCCGTTTCGGAAAAAGGCTCTGCCGAGAACGGGCACCATGAGACCTTGCGTCTCTGGGAAAGCACAGATCCCCAGGGCTGTTGTGCCTGTGAATAGGCTGCCCAGGGAAGGCGAAGTCCAGCAACAACTTTTAGGGCTGGCCCCTTCGTGGCGGGAATAGGAGCCGGACGTTTGCCGTTTCGGAAAAACGCTCTGCCAAGAACGGGCACCATGAGACCTTGCGTCTCTGGGAAAGCACAGATCCCCAGGGCTGTTGTGCCTGTGAATAGGCTGCCCAGGGAAGGCGAAGTCCAGCAACAACTTTTAGGGCTGGCCCCTTCGTGGCGGGAATAGGAGCCGGACGTTTGCCGTTTCGGAAAAAGGCTCTGCCGAGAACGGGCACCATGAGACCTTGCGTCTCTGGGAAAGCACAGATCCCCAGTGCTGTTGTGCCTGTGAATAGGCTGCCCAGGGAAGGTGAAGAGCAGCAACATCTTTCAGGGCTGGCCGCTTCCTGGTGGGAGGAGGAGCCGGACGTTTGCCGTTTTGGAAAAAGGCTCTGCCGAGAACGGGCACCATGAGACCTTGCGTCTCTGGGAAAGCACAGATCCCCAGTGCTGTTGTGCCTGTGAATAGGCTGCCCAGGGAAGGTGAAGAGCAGCAACAGCTTTCAGGGCTGGCCGCTTCCTGGTGGGAGGAGGAGCCGGACGTTTGCCGTTTCGGAAAAAGGCTCTGCCGAGAACGGGCACCATGAGACCTTGCGTCTCTGGGAAAGCACAGATCCCCAGGGCTGTTGTGCCTGTGAATAGGCTGCCCAGGGAAGGCGAAGTCCAGCAACAACTTTTAGGGCTGGCCCCTTCCTGGCGGGAAGAGGAGCCGGACGTTTGCCGTTTCGGAAAAAGGCTCTGCCGAGAACGGGCACCATGAGACCTTGCGTCTCTGGGAAAGCACAGATCCCCAGGGCTGTTGTGCCTGTGAATAGGCTGCCCAGGGAAGGTGAAGAGCAGCAGCAACTTTCATTTCTGGCCCGTTCCTGGCGGGAGAAGGAGCCAGACGTTTGCCGTTTCGGAAAAAGGCTCTGCCGAGAACGGGCACCATGAGACCTTGCGTCTCTGGGAAAGCACAGATCCCCAGTGCTGTTGTGCCTGTGAATAGGCTGCCCAGGGAAGGTGAAGAGCAGCAACAGCTTTCAGAGCTGGCCCCTTCCTTGTGGGAAGAGGAGCCGGACGTTTGCCTTTTCGGAAAAAGGCTCTGCCGAGAACGGGCACCATGAGACCTTCCGTCTCTGGGAAAGCACAGATCCCCAGTGCTTTTGTGCCTGTGAATAGGCTGCCCAGGGAAGGCGAAGACCAGCAGCAGCTTTCAGGGCTGGCCCCTTCCTTGTGGGAGAATGAGCCGGACGTTTGCCGTTTCGGAAAAAGGCTCTGCCGAGAACAGGCACCATGAGACCTTGCGTCTCTGAGAAAGCACAGATCCCCAGTGCTGTTGTGCCTGTGAATAGGCTGCCCAGGGAAGGTGAAGAGCAGCAACAGCTTTCAGGGCTGGCCGCTTCCTGGTGGGAGGAGGAGCCGGACGTTTGCCGTTTCGGAAAAAGGCTCTGCCGAGAACGGGCACCATGAGACCTTGCGTCTCTGGGAAAGCACAGATCCCCAGGGCTGTTGTGCCTGTGAATAGGCTGCCCAGGGAAGGCGAAGACCAGCAGCAGCTTTCAGGGCTGGCCCCTTCCTGGTGGGAGAAGGAGCCGGACGTTTGCCGTTTCGGAAAAAGGCTCTGCCGAGAACGGGCACCATGAGACCTTGCGTCTCTGGGAAAGCACAGATCCCCAGTGCTGTTGTGCCTGTGAATAGGCTGCCCAGGGAAGGTGAAGAGCAGCAACAGCTTTCAGGGCTGGCCGCTTCCTTGTGGGAGGAGGAGCCAGACGTTTGCCGTTTCGGAAAAAGGCTCTGCCGAGAACGGGCACCATGAGACCTTGCGTCTCTGGGAAAGCACAGATCCCCAGGGCTGTTGTGCCTGTGAATAGGCTGCCCAGGGAAGGTGAAGAGCAGCAACATCTTTCAGGGCTGGCCCCTTCCTGGCGGGAGGAGGAGCCGGACGTTTGCCTTTTCGGAAAAAGGCACTGCCAAGAACGGGCACCATGAGACCTTGCGTCTCTGGGAAAGCACAGATCCCCAGTGCTGTTGTGCCTGTGAATAGGCTGCCCAGGGAAGGTGAAGAGCAGCAACAGCTTTCAGAGCTGGCCCCTTCCTTGTGGGAAGAGGAGCCGGACGTTTGCCTTTTCGGAAAAAGGCTCTGCCGAGAACGGGCACCATGAGACCTTCCGTCTCTGGGAAAGCACAGATCCCCAGTGCTTTTGTGCCTGTGAATAGGCTGCCCAGGGAAGGCGAAGACCAGCAGCAGCTTTCAGGGCTGGCCCCTTCCTTGTGGGAGAATGAGCCGGACGTTTGCCGTTTTGGAAAAAGGCTCTGCCGAGAACGGGCACCATGAGACCTTGCGTCTCTGAGAAAGCACAGATCCCCAGTGCTGTTGTGCCTGTGAATAGGCTGACCAGGGAAGGTGAAGAGCAGCAACAGCTTTCAGGGCTGGCCGCTTCCTGGTGGGAGGAGGAGCCGGACGTTTGCCGTTTCGGAAAAAGGCTCTGCCGAGAACGGGCACCATGAGACCTTGCGTCTCTGGGAAAGCACAGATCCCCAGGGCTGTTGTGCCTGTGAATAGGCTGCCCAGGGAAGGCGAAGTCCAGCAACAACTTTTAGGGCTGGCCCCTTCGTGGCGGGAATAGGAGCCGGACGTTTGCCGTTTCGGAAAAAGGCTCTGCCAAGAACGGGCACCATGAGACCTTGCGTCTCTGGGAAAGCACAGATCCCCAGGGCTGTTGTGCCTGTGAATAGGCTGCCCAGGGAAGGCGAAGTCCAGCAACAACTTTTAGGGCTGGCCCCTTCGTGGCGGGAATAGGAGCCGGACGTTTGCCGTTTCGGAAAAAGGCTCTGCCGAGAACGGGCACCATGAGACCTTGCGTCTCTGGGAAAGCACAGATCCCCAGGGCTGTTGTGCCTGTGAATAGGCTGCCCAGGGAAGGTGAAGAGCAGCAACATCTTTCAGGGCTGGCCGCTTCCTGGTGGGAGGAGGAGCCGGACGTTTGCCGTTTCGGAAAAAGGCTCTGCCGAGAACGGGCACCATGAGACCTTGCGTCTCTGGGAAAGCACAGATCCCCAGTGCTGTTGTGCCTGTGAATAGGCTGCCCAGGGAAGGTGAAGAGCTGCAACAGCTTTCAGGGCTGGCCGCTTCCTGGTGGGAGGAGGAGCCGGACGTTTGCCGTTTCGGAAAAAGGCTCTGCCGAGAACGGGCACCATGAGACCTTGCGTCTCTGGGAAAGCACAGATCCCCAGGGCTGTTGTGCCTGTGAATAGGCTGCCCAGGGAAGGCGAAGTCCAGCAACAACTTTTAGGGCTGGCCCCTTCGTGGCGGGAAGAGGAGCCGGACGTTTGCCGTTTCGGAAAAAGGCTCTGCCGAGAACGGGCACCATGAGACCTTGCGTCTCTGGGAAAGCACAGATCCCCAGGGCTGTTGTGCCTGTGAATAGGCTGCCCAGGGAAGGTGAAGAGCAGCAGCAACTTTCATTTCTGGCCCCTTCCTGGCGGGAGAAGGAGCCAGACGTTTGCCGTTTCGGAAAAAGGCTCTGCCGAGAACGGGCACCATGAGACCTTGCGTCTCTGGGAAAGCACAGATCCCCAGGGCTGTTGTGCCTGTGAATAGGCTGCCCAGGGAAGGTGAAGAGCAGCAACAGCTTTCAGGGCTGGCCGCTTCCTGGTGGGAGGAGGAGCCGGACGTTTGCCGTTTCGGAAAAAGGCTCTGCCGAGAACGGGCACCATGAGACCTTGCGTCTCTGGGAAAGCACAGATCCCCAGTGCTGTTGTGCCTGTGAATAGGCTGCCCAGGGAAGGTGAAGAGCAGCAGCAGCTTTCAGGGCTGGCCGCTTCCTTGTGGGAGGAGGAGCCAGACGTTTGCCGTTTCGGAAAAAGGCTCTGCCGAGAACGGGCACCATGAGACCTTGCGTCTCTGGGAAAGCACAGATCCCCAGTGCTGTTGTGCCTGTGAATAGGCTGCCCAGGGAAGGTGAAGAGCAGCAACAGCTTTCAGGGCTGGCCGCTTCCTGGTGGGAGGAGGAGCCGGACGTTTGCCGTTTCGGAAAAAGGCTCTGCCGAGAACGGGCACCATGAGACCTTGCGTCTCTGGGAAAGCACAGATCCCCAGGGCTGTTGTGCCTGTGAATAGGCTGCCCAGGGAAGGCGAAGTCCAGCAACAACTTTTAGGGCTGGCCCCTTCCTGGCGGGAAGAGGAGCCGGACGTTTGCCGTTTCGGAAAAAGGCTCTGCCGAGAACGGGCACCATGAGACCTTCCGTCTCTGGGAAAGCACAGATCCCCAGTGCTTTTGTGCCTGTGAATAGGCGGCCCAGGGAAGGCGAAGACCAGCAGCAGCTTTCAGGGCTGGCCCCTTCCTTGTGGGAGAATGAGCCGGACGTTTGCCGTTTCGGAAAAAGGCTCTGCCGAGAACGGGCACCATGAGACCTTGCGTCTCTGAGAAAGCACAGATCCCCAGTGCTGTTGTGCCTGTGAATAGGCTGACCAGGGAAGGTGAAGAGCAGCAACAGCTTTCAGGGCTGGCCGCTTCCTGGTGGGAGGAGGAGCCGGACGTTTGCCGTTTCGGAAAAAGGCTCTGCCGAGAACGGGCACCATGAGACCTTGCGTCTCTGGGAAAGCACAGATCCCCAGGGCTGTTGTGCCTGTGAATAGGCTGCCCAGGGAAGGCGAAGTCCAGCAACAACTTTTAGGGCTGGCCCCTTCGTGGCGGGAATAGGAGCCGGACGTTTGCCGTTTCGGAAAAAGGCTCTGCCGAGAACGGGCACCATGAGACCTTGCGTCTCTGGGAAAGCACAGATCCCCAGGGCTGTTGTGCCTGTGAATAGGCTGCCCAGGGAAGGTGAAGAGCTGCAACAGCTTTCAGGGCTGGCCGCTTCCTGGTGGGAGGAGGAGCCGGACGTTTGCCGTTTCGGAAAAAGGCTCTGCCGAGAACAGGCACCATGAGACCTTGCGTCTCTGGGAAAGCACAGATCCCCAGGGCTGTTGTGCCTGTGAATAGGCTGCCCAGGGAAGGCGAAGTCCAGCAACAACTTTTAGGGCTGGCCCCTTCGTGGCGGGAAGAGGAGCCGGACGTTTGCCGTTTCGGAAAAAGGCTCTGCCGAGAACGGGCACCATGAGACCTTGCGTCTCTGGGAAAGCACAGATCCCCAGGGCTGTTGTGCCTGTGAATAGGCTGCCCAGGGAAGGTGAAGAGCAGCAGCAACTTTCATTTCTGGCCCCTTCCTGGCGGGAGAAGGAGCCAGACGTTTGCCGTTTCGGAAAAAGGCTCTGCCGAGAACGGGCACCATGAGACCTTGCGTCTCTGGGAAAGCACAGATCCCCAGGGCTGTTGTGCCTGTGAATAGGCTGCCCAGGGAAGGTGAAGAGCAGCAACAGCTTTCAGGGCTGGCCGCTTCCTGGTGGGAGGAGGAGCCGGACGTTTGCCGTTTCGGAAAAAGGCTCTGCCGAGAACGGGCACCATGAGACCTTGCGTCTCTGGGAAAGCACAGATCCCCAGTGCTGTTGTGCCTGTGAATAGGCTGCCCAGGGAAGGCGAAGAGCAGCAGCAGCTTTCAGGGCTGGCCCCTTCCTGGCGGGAGGAGGAGCCGGACGTTTGCCTTTTCGGAAAAAGGCACTGCCAAGAACGGGCACCATGAGACCTTGCGTCTCTGGGAAAGCACAGATCCCCAGTGCTGTTGTGCCTGTGAATAGGCTGCCCAGGGAAGGTGAAGAGCAGCAACAGCTTTCAGAGCTGGCCCCTTCCTTGTGGGAAGAGGAGCCGGACGTTTGCCGTTTCGGAAAAAGGCTCTGCCGAGAACGGGCACCATGAGACCTTGCGTCTCTGGGAAAGCACAGATCCCCAGGGCTGTTGTGCCTGTGAATAGGCTGCCCAGGGAAGGCGAAGTCCAGCAACAACTTTTAGGGCTGGCCCCTTCGTGGCGGGAATAGGAGCCGGACGTTTGCCGTTTCGGAAAAAGGCTCTGCCGAGAACGGGCACCATGAGACCTTGCGTCTCTGGGAAAGCACAGATCCCCAGGGCTGTTGTGCCTGTGAATAGGCTGCCCAGGGAAGGCGAAGTCCAGCAACAACTTTTAGGGCTGGCCCCTTCGTGGCGGGAATAGGAGCCGGACGTTTGCCGTTTCGGAAAAAGGCTCTGCCAAGAACGGGCACCATGAGACCTTGCGTCTCTGGGAAAGCACAGATCCCCAGTGCTGTTGTGCCTGTGAATAGGCTGCCCAGGGAAGGTGAAGACCAGCAGCAGCTTTCAGGGCTGGCCCCTTCCTTGTGGGAGAATGAGCCGGACGTTTGCCGTTTTGGAAAAAGGCTCTGCCGAGAACGGGCACCATGAGACCTTGCGTCTCTGAGAAAGCACAGATCCCCAGTGCTGTTGTGCCTGTGAATAGGCTGCCCAGGGAAGGTGAAGAGCAGCAACAGCTTTCAGGGCTGGCCGCTTCCTGGTGGGAGGAGGAGCCGGACGTTTGCCGTTTCGGAAAAAGGCTCTGCCGAGAACGGGCACCATGAGACCTTGCGTCTCTGGGAAAGCACAGATCCCCAGGGCTGTTGTGCCTGTGAATAGGCTGCCCAGGGAAGGCGAAGTCCAGCAACAACTTTTAGGGCTGGCCCCTTCGTGGCGGGAATAGGAGCCGGACGTTTGCCGTTTCGGAAAAAGGCTCTGCCAAGAACGGGCACCATGAGACCTTGCGTCTCTGGGAAAGCACAGATCCCCAGGGCTGTTGTGCCTGTGAATAGCTGCCCAGGGAAGGCGAAGTCCAGCAACAACTTTTAGGGCTGGCCCCTTCGTGGCGGGAATAGGAGCCGGACGTTTGCCTTTTCGGAAAAAGTCTCTGCCGGGAACGGGCACCATGAGACCTTGCGTCTCTGGGAAAGCACAGATCCCCAGTGCTGTTGTGCCTGTGAATAGGCTGCCCAGGGAAGGTGAAGAGCAGCAACAGCTTTCAGGGCTGGCCGCTTCCTGGTGGGAGGAGGAGCCGGACGTTTGCCGTTTCGGAAAAAGGCTCTGCCGAGAACGGGCACCATGAGACCCTGCGTCTCTGGGAAAGCACAGATCCCCAGGGCTGTTGTGCCTGTGAATAGGCTGCCCAGGGAAGGCGAAGTCCAGCAACAACTTTTAGGGCTGGCCCCTTCGTGGCGGGAAGAGGAGCCGGACGTTTGCCGTTTCGGAAAAAGGCTCTGCCGAGAACGGGCACCATGAGACCTTGCGTCTCTGGGAAAGCACAGATCCCCAGGGCTGTTGTGCCTGTGAATAGGCTGCCCAGGGAAGGTGAAGAGCAGCAGCAACTTTCATTTCTGGCCCCTTCCTGGCGGGAGAAGGAGCCAGACGTTTGCCGTTTCGGAAAAAGGCTCTGCCGAGAACGGGCACCATGAGACCTTGCGTCTCTGGGAAAGCACAGATCCCCAGGGCTGTTGTGCCTGTGAATAGGCTGCCCAGGGAAGGCGAAGACTAGCAACAAGTTTCAGGGCTGGCCCCTTCGTGGCGGGAAGAGGAGCCGGACGTTTGCCGTTTCGGAAAAAGGCTCTGCCGAGAACGGGCACCATGAGACCTTGCGTCTCTGGGAAAGCACAGATCCCCAGGGCTGTTGTGCCTGTGAATAGGCTGCCCAGGGAAGGCGAAGAGCAGCAGCAGCTTTCAGGGCTGGCCCCTTCCTGGCGGGAGGAGGAGCCGGACGTTTGCCTTTTCGGAAAAAGGCACTGCCGAGAACGGGCACCATGAGACCTTGCGTCTCTGGGAAAGCACAGATCCCCAGTGCTGTTGTGCCTGTGAATAGGCTGCCCAGGGAAGGTGAAGAGCAGCAGCAGCTTTCAGGGCTGGCCCCTTCCTTGTGGGAAGAGGAGCCGGACATTTCCTGTTTCGGAAAAAGGCTCTGCCGAGAACGGGCACCATGAGACCTTCCGTCTCTGGGAAAGCACAGATCCCCAGTGCTTTTGTGCCTGTGAATAGGCTGCCCAGGGAAGGTGAAGAGCAGCAACAGCTTTCAGGGCTGGCCGCTTCCTGGTGGGAGGAGGAGCCGGACGTTTGCCTTTTCGGAAAAAGGCACTGCCGAGAACGGGCACCATGAGACCTTGCGTCTCTGGGAAAGCACAGATCCCCAGGGCTGTTGTGCCTGTGAATAGGCTGCCCAGGGAAGGCGAAGACCAGCAGCAGCTTTCAGGGCTGGCCCCTTCCTTGTGGGAGAATGAGCCGGACGTTTGCCGTTTCGGAAAAAGGCTCTGCCGAGAACCGGCACCATGAGACCTTGCGTCTCTGGGAAAGCACAGATCCCCAGTGCTGTTGTGCCTGTGAATAGGCTGCCCAGGGAAGGTGAAGAGCAGCAACAGCTTTCAGGGCTGGCCGCTTCCTGGTGGGAGGAGGAGCCGGACGTTTGCCGTTTCGGAAAAAGGCTCTGCCGAGAACGGGCACCATGAGACCTTGCGTCTCTGGGAAAGCACAGATCCCCAGGGCTGTTGTGCCTGTGAATAGGCTGCCCAGGGAAGGCGAAGAGCAGCAGCAGCTTTCAGGGCTGGCCCCTTCCTGGCGGGAGGAGGAGCCGGACGTTTGCCTTTTCGGAAAAAGGCACTGCCAAGAACGGGCACCATGAGACCTTGCGTCTCTGGGAAAGCACAGATCCCCAGTGCTGTTGTGCCTGTGAATAGGCTGCCCAGGGAAGGTGAAGAGCAGCAACAGCTTTCAGAGCTGGCCCCTTCCTGGCGGGAAGAGGAGCCGGACGTTTGCCTTTTCGGAAAAAGGCTCTGCCGAGAACGGGCACCATGAGACCTTCCGTCTCTGGGAAAGCACAGATCCCCAGTGCTTTTGTGCCTGTGAATAGGCTGCCCAGGGAAGGCGAAGACCAGCAGCAGCTTTCAGGGCTGGCCCCTTCCTTGTGGGAGAATGAGCCGGACGTTTGCCGTTTCGGAAAAAGGCTCTGCCGAGAACGGGCACCATGAGACCTTGCGTCTCTGAGAAAGCACAGATCCCCAGTGCTGTTGTGCCTGTGAATAGGCTGCCCAGGGAAGGTGAAGAGCAGCAACAGCTTTCAGGGCTGGCCGCTTCCTGGTGGGAGGAGGAGCCGGACGTTTGCCGTTTCGGAAAAAGGCTCTGCCGAGAACGGGCACCATGAGACCTTGCGTCTCTGGGAAAGCACAGATCCCCAGGGCTGTTGTGCCTGTGAATAGGCTGCCCAGGGAAGGCGAAGACCAGCAGCAGCTTTCAGGGCTGGCCCATTCCTGGTGGGAGAAGGAGCCGGACGTTTGCCGTTTCGGAAAAAGGCTCTGCCGAGAACGGGCACCATGAGACCTTGCGTCTCTGGGAAAGCACAGATCCCCAGTGCTGTTGTGCCTGTGAATAGGCTGCCCAGGGAAGGTGAAGAGCAGCAACAGCTTTCAGGGCTGGCCGCTTCCTTGTGGGAGGAGGAGCCAGACGTTTGCCGTTTCGGAAAAAGGCTCTGCCGAGAACGGGCACCATGAGACCTTGCGTCTCTGGGAAAGCACAGATCCCCAGGGCTGTTGTGCCTGTGAATAGGCTGCCCAGGGAAGGTGAAGAGCAGCAACAGCTTTCAGAGCTGGCCCCTTCCTTGTGGGAAGAGGAGCCGGACGTTTGCCTTTTCGGAAAAAGGCTCTGCCGAGAACGGGCACCATGAGACCTTCCGTCTCTGGGAAAGCACAGATCCCCAGTGCTTTTGTGCCTGTGAATAGGCTGCCCAGGGAAGGCGAAGACCAGCAGCAGCTTTCAGGGCTGGCCCCTTCCTTGTGGGAGAATGAGCCGGACGTTTGCCGTTTTGGAAAAAGGCTCTGCCGAGAACGGGCACCATGAGACCTTGCGTCTCTGAGAAAGCACAGATCCCCAGTGCTGTTGTGCCTGTGAATAGGCTGACCAGGGAAGGTGAAGAGCAGCAACAGCTTTCAGGGCTGGCCGCTTCCTGGTGGGAGGAGGAGCCGGACGTTTGCCGTTTCGGAAAAAGGCTCTGCCGAGAACGGGCACCATGAGACCTTGCGTCTCTGGGAAAGCACAGATCCCCAGAGCTGTTGTGCCTGTGAATAGGCTGCCCAGGGAAGGCGAAGTCCAGCAACAACTTTTAGGGCTGGCCCCTTCGTGGCGGGAATAGGAGCCGGACGTTTGCCGTTTCGGAAAAAGGCTCTGCCAAGAACGGGCACCATGAGACCTTGCGTCTCTGGGAAAGCACAGATCCCCAGGGCTGTTGTGCCTGTGAATAGGCTGCCCAGGGAAGGCGAAGTCCAGCAACAACTTTTAGGGCTGGCCCCTTCGTGGCGGGAATAGGAGCCGGACGTTTGCCGTTTCGGAAAAAGGCTCTGCCGAGAACGGGCACCATGAGACCTTGCGTCTCTGGGAAAGCACAGATCCCCAGTGCTGTTGTGCCTGTGAATAGGCTGCCCAGGGAAGGTGAAGAGCAGCAACATCTTTCAGGGCTGGCCGCTTCCTGGTGGGAGGAGGAGCCGGACGTTTGCCGTTTCGGAAAAAGGCTCTGCCGAGAACGGGCACCATGAGACCTTGCGTCTCTGGGAAAGCACAGATCCCCAGTGCTGTTGTGCCTGTGAATAGGCTGCCCAGGGAAGGCGAAGAGCAGCAGCAGCTTTCAGGGCTGGCCCCTTCCTGGCGGGAGGAGGAGCCGGACGTTTGCCTTTTCGGAAAAAGGCACTGCCAAGAACGGGCACCATGAGACCTTGCGTCTCTGGGAAAGCACAGATCCCCAGGGCTGTTGTGCCTGTGAATAGGCTGCCCAGGGAAGGTGAAGAGCTGCAACAGCTTTCAGAGCTGGCCCCTTCCTTGTGGGAAGAGGAGCCGGACGTTTGCCGTTTCGGAAAAAGGCTCTGCCGAGAACGGGCACCATGAGACCTTGCGTCTCTGGGAAAGCACAGATCCCCAGGGCTGTTGTGCCTGTGAATAGGCTGCCCAGGGAAGGCGAAGTCCAGCAACAACTTTTAGGGCTGGCCCCTTCGTGGCGGGAATAGGAGCCGGACGTTTGCCGTTTCGGAAAAAGGCTCTGCCGAGAACGGGCACCATGAGACCTTGCGTCTCTGGGAAAGCACAGATCCACAGGGCTGTTGTGCCTGTGAATAGGCTGCCCAGGGAAGGCGAAGTCCAGCAACAACTTTTAGGGCTGGCCCCTTCGTGGCGGGAATAGGAGCCGGACGTTTGCCGTTTCGGAAAAAGGCTCTGCCAAGAACGGGCACCATGAGACCTTGCGTCTCTGGGAAAGCACAGATCCCCAGTGCTGTTGTGCCTGTGAATAGGCTGCCCAGGGAAGGTGAAGACCAGCAGCAGCTTTCAGGGCTGGCCCCTTCCTTGTGGGAGAATGAGCCGGACGTTTGCCGTTTTGGAAAAAGGCTCTGCCGAGAACGGGCACCATGAGACCTTGCGTCTCTGAGAAAGCACAGATCCCCAGTGCTGTTGTGCCTGTGAATAGGCTGCCCAGGGAAGGTGAAGAGCAGCAACAGCTTTCAGGGCTGGCCGCTTCCTGGTGGGAGGAGGAGCCGGACGTTTGCCGTTTCGGAAAAAGGCTCTGCCGAGAACGGGCACCATGAGACCTTGCGTCTCTGGGAAAGCACAGATCCCCAGGGCTGTTGTGCCTGTGAATAGGCTGCCCAGGGAAGGCGAAGTCCAGCAACAACTTTTAGGGCTGGCCCCTTCGTGGCGGGAATAGGAGCCGGACGTTTGCCGTTTTGGAAAAAGGCTCTGCCAAGAACGGGCACCATGAGACCTTGCGTCTCTGGGAAAGCACAGATCCCCAGGGCTGTTGTGCCTGTGAATAGCTGCCCAGGGAAGGCGAAGTCCAGCAACAACTTTTAGGGCTGGCCCCTTCGTGGCGGGAATAGGAGCCGGACGTTTGCCTTTTCGGAAAAAGTCTCTGCCGGGAACGGGCACCATGAGACCTTGCGTCTCTGGGAAAGCACAGATCCCCAGTGCTGTTGTGCCTGTGAATAGGCTGCCCAGGGAAGGTGAAGAGCAGCAACAGCTTTCAGGGCTGGCCGCTTCCTGGTGGGAGGAGGAGCCGGACGTTTGCCGTTTCGGAAAAAGGCTCTGCCGAGAACGGGCACCATGAGACCCTGCGTCTCTGGGAAAGCACAGATCCCCAGGGCTGTTGTGCCTGTGAATAGGCTGCCCAGGGAAGGCGAAGTCCAGCAACAACTTTTAGGGCTGGCCCCTTCGTGGCGGGAAGAGGAGCCGGACGTTTGCCGTTTCGGAAAAAGGCTCTGCCGAGAACGGGCACCATGAGACCTTGCGTCTCTGGGAAAGCACAGATCCCCAGGGCTGTTGTGCCTGTGAATAGGCTGCCCAGGGAAGGTGAAGAGCAGCAGCAACTTTCATTTCTGGCCCCTTCCTGGCGGGAGAAGGAGCCAGACGTTTGCCGTTTCGGAAAAAGGCTCTGCCGAGAACGGGCACCATGAGACCTTGCGTCTCTGGGAAAGCACAGATCCCCAGGGCTGTTGTGCCTGTGAATAGGCTGCCCAGGGAAGGCGAAGACTAGCAACAAGTTTCAGGGCTGGCCCCTTCGTGGCGGGAAGAGGAGCCGGACGTTTGCCGTTTCTGAAAAAGGCTCTGCCGAGAACGGGCACCATGAGACCTTGCGTCTCTGGGAAAGCACAGATCCCCAGGGCTGTTGTGCCTGTGAATAGGCTGCCCAGGGAAGGCGAAGAGCAGCAGCAGCTTTCAGGGCTGGCCCCTTCCTGGCGGGAGGAGGAGCCGGACGTTTGCCTTTTCGGAAAAAGGCACTGCCGAGAACGGGCACCATGAGACCTTGCGTCTCTGGGAAAGCACAGATCCCCAGTGCTGTTGTGCCTGTGAATAGGCTGCCCAGGGAAGGTGAAGAGCAGCAGCAGCTTTCAGGGCTGGCCCCTTCCTTGTGGGAAGAGGAGCCGGACATTTCCTGTTTCGGAAAAAGGCTCTGCCGAGAACGGGCACCATGAGACCTTGCGTCTCTGGGAAAGCACAGATCCCCAGTGCTGTTGTGCCTGTGAATAGGCTGCCCAGGGAAGGTGAAGAGCAGCAACAGCTTTCAGGGCTGGCCGCTTCCTGGTGGGAGGAGGAGCCGGACGTTTGCCGTTTCGGAAAAAGGCTCTGCCGAGAACGGGCACCATGAGACCTTGCGTCTCTGGGAAAGCACAGATCCCCAGGGCTGTTGTGCCTGTGAATAGGCTGCCCAGGGAAGGCGAAGTCCAGCAACAACTTTTAGGGCTGGCCCCTTCGTGGCGGGAATAGGAGCCGGACGTTTGCCGTTTCGGAAAAAGGCTCTGCCAAGAACGGGCACCATGAGACCTTGCGTATCTGGGAAAGCACAGATCCCCAGTGCTGTTGTGCCTGTGAATAGGCTGCCCAGGGAAGGTGAAGAGCAGCAACATCTTTCAGGGCTGGCCGCTTCCTGGTGGGAGGAGGAGCCGGACGTTTGCCTTTTCGGAAAAAGGCACTGCCGAGAACGGGCACCATGAGACCTTGCGTCTTTGGGAAAGCACAGATCCCCAGTGCTGTTGTGCCTGTGAATAGGCTGCCCAAGGAAGGCAAAGAGCAGCAGCAGCTTTCAGGGCTGGCCGCTTCCTGGAGGGAAGAGGAGCCGGACGTTTGCCGTTTCGGAAAAAGGATCTGCCGAGAACGGGCACCATGAGACCTTGCGTCTCTGGGAAAGCACAGATCCCCAGGGCTGTTGTGCCTGTGAATAGGCTGCCCAGGGAAGGCGAAGTCCAGCAACAACTTTTAGGGCTGGCCCCTTCGTGGCGGGAAGAGGAGCCGGACGTTTGCCGTTTCGGAAAAAGGCTCTGCCGAGAACGGGCACCATGAGACCTTGCGTCTCTGGGAAAGCACAGATCCCCAGGGCTGTTGTGCCTGTGAATAGGCTGCCCAGGGAAGGTGAAGAGCAGCAGCAACTTTCATTTCTGGCCCCTTCCTGGCGGGAGAAGGAGCCAGACGTTTGCCGTTTCGGAAAAAGGCTCTGCCGAGAACGGGCACCATGAGACCTTGCGTCTCTGGGAAAGCACAGATCCCCAGTGCTGTTGTGCCTGTGAATAGGCTGACCAGGGAAGGTGAAGAGCAGCAACATCTTTCAGGGCTGGCCGCTTCCTGGTGGGAGGAGGAGCCGGACGTTTGCCTTTTCGGAAAAAGGCACTGCCGAGAAGGGGCACCATGAGACCTTGCGTCTCTGGGAAAGCACAGATCCCCAGGGCTGTTGTGCCTGTGAATAGGCTGCCCAGGGAAGGCGAAGACCAGCAGCAGCTTTCAGGGCTGGCCCCTTCCTTGTGGGAGAAGGAGCCGGACGTTTGCCGTTTCGGAAAAAGGCTCTGCCGAGAACAGGCACCATGAGACCTTGCGTCTCTGGGAAAGCACAGATCCCCAGTGCTGTTGTGCCTGTGAATAGGCTGCCCAGGGAAGGTGAAGAGCAGCAACAGCTTTCAGGGCTGGCCGCTTCCTGGTGGGAGGAGGAGCCGGACGTTTGCCGTTTTGGAAAAAGGCTCTGCCGAGAACGGGCACCATGAGACCTTGCGTCTCTGGGAAAGCACAGATCCCCAGGGCTGTTGTGCCTGTGAATAGGCTGCCCAGGGAAGGCGAAGTCCAGCAACAACTTTTAGGGCTGGCCCCTTCGTGGCGGGAATAGGAGCCGGACGTTTGCCGTTTCGGAAAAAGGCTCTGCCGAGAACGGGCACCATGAGACCTTGCGTCTCTGGGAAAGCACAGATCCCCAGGGCTGTTGTGCCTGTGAATAGGCTGCCCAGGGAAGGTGAAGAGCAGCAACATCTTTCAGGGCTGGCCGCTTCCTGGTGGGAGGAGGAGCCGGACGTTTGCCGTTTCGGAAAAAGGCTCTGCCGAGAACGGGCACCATGAGACCTTGCGTCTCTGGGAAAGCACAGATCCCCAGGGCTGTTGTGCCTGTGAATAGGCTGCCCAGGGAAGGTGAAGACCAGCAGCAACTTTCAGTTCTGGCCCCTTCCTGGCGGGAGAAGGAGCCAGACGTTTGCCGTTTTGGAAAAAGGCTCTGCTGAGAACGGGCACCATGAGACCTTGCGTCTCTGGGAAAGCACAGATCCCCAGGGCTGTTGTGCCTGTGAATAGGCTGCCCAGGGAAGGCGAAGACCAGCAGCAGCTTTCAGGGCTGGCCCCTTCGTGGCGGGAAGAGGAGCCGGACGTTTGCCGTTTCGGAAAAAGGCTCTGCCGAGAACGGGCACCATGAGACCTTGCGTCTCTGGGAAAGCACAGATCCCCAGTGCTGTTGTGCCTGTGAATAGGCTGCCCAGGGAAGGTGAAGACCAGCAGCAGCTTTCAGGGCTGGCCCCTTCCTTGTGGGAGAATGAGCCGGACGTTTGCCGTTTTGGAAAAAGGCTCTGCCGAGAACGGGCACCATGAGACCTTGCGTCTCTGAGAAAGCACAGATCCCCAGTGCTGTTGTGCCTGTGAATAGGCTGCCCAGGGAAGGTGAAGAGCAGCAACAGCTTTCAGGGCTGGCCGCTTCCTGGTGGGAGGAGGAGCCGGACGTTTGCCGTTTCGGAAAAAGGCTCTGCCGAGAACGGGCACCATGAGACCTTGCGTCTCTGGGAAAGCACAGATCCCCAGTGCTGTTGTGCCTGTGAATAGGCTGCCCAGGGAAGGCGAAGTCCAGCAACAACTTTTAGGGCTGGCCCCTTCGTGGCGGGAATAGGAGCCGGACGTTTGCCGTTTCGGAAAAAGGCTCTGCCGAGAACGGGCACCATGAGACCTTGCGTCTCTGGGAAAGCACAGATCCCCAGGGCTGTTGTGCCTGTGAATAGGCTGCCCAGGGAAGGTGAAGAGCAGCAACATCTTTCAGGGCTGGCCGCTTCCTGGTGGGAGGAGGAGCCGGACGTTTGCCGTTTCGGAAAAAGGCTCTGCCGAGAACGGGCACCATGAGACCTTGCGTCTCTGGGAAAGCACAGATCCCCAGGGCTGTTGTGCCTGTGAATAGGCTGCCCAGGGAAGGTGAAGACCAGCAGCAACTTTCAGTTCTGGCCCCTTCCTGGCGGGAGAAGGAGCCAGACGTTTGCCGTTTTGGAAAAAGGCTCTGCTGAGAACGGGCACCATGAGACCTTGCGTCTCTGGGAAAGCACAGATCCCCAGGGCTGTTGTGCCTGTGAATAGGCTGCCCAGGGAAGGCGAAGACCAGCAGCAGCTTTCAGGGCTGGCCCCTTCGTGGCGGGAAGAGGAGCCGGACGTTTGCCGTTTCGGAAAAAGGCTCTGCCGAGAACGGGCACCATGAGACCTTGCGTCTCTGGGAAAGCACAGATCCCCAGGGCTGTTGTGCCTGTGAATAGGCTGCCCAGGGAAGGCGAAGAGCAGCAGCAGCTTTCAGGGCTGGCCCCTTCCTGGCGGGAGGAGGAGCCGGACGTTTGCCGTTTCGGAAAAAGGCACTGCCAAGAACGGGCACCATGAGACCTTCCGTCTCTGGGAAAGCACAGATCCCCAGGGCTGTTGTGCCTGTGAATAGGCTGCCCAGGGAAGGTGAAGACCAGCAGCAGCTTTCAGGGCTGGCCCCTTCCTTGTGGGAGAATGAGCCGGACGTTTGCCGTTTCGGAAAAAGGCTCTGCCGAGAACGGGCACCATGAGACCTTGCGTCTCTGGGAAAGCACAGATCCCCAGGGCTGTTGTGCCTGTGAATAGGCTGCCCAGGGAAGGTGAAGAGCAGCAACATCTTTCAGGGCTGGCCGCTTCCTGGTGGGAGGAGGAGCCGGACGTTTGCCTTTTCGGAAAAAGGCTCTGCCGAGAACGGGCACCATGAGACCTTGCGTCTCTGGGAAAGCACAGATCCCCAGTGCTGTTTTGCCTGTGAATAGGCTGCCCAAGGAAGGCAAAGAGCAGCAGCAGCTTTCAGGGCTGGCCGCTTCCTGGTGGGAAGAGGAGCCGGACGTTTGCCGTTTCGGAAAAAGGCTCTGCCGAGAACGGGCACCATGAGACCTTGCGTCTCTGGGAAAGCACAGATCCCCAGGGCTGTTGTGCCTGTGAATAGGCTGCCCAGGGAAGGTGAAGAGCAGCAACATCTTTCAGGGCTGGCCCCTTCCTGGTGGGAGGTGGAGCCGGACGTTTGCCTTTTCGGAAAAAGGCACTGCCGAGAACGGGCACCATGAGACCTTGCGTCTCTGGGAAAGCACAGATCCCCAGGGCTGTTGTGCCTGTGAATAGGCTGCCCAGGGAAGGCGAAGACCAGCAGCAGCTTTCAGGGCTGGCCCCTTCCTGGTGGGAGAAGGAGCCGGACGTTTGCCGTTTCGGAAAAAGGCTCTGCCGAGAACGGGCACCATGAGACCTTGCGTCTCTGGGAAAGCACAGATCCCCAGTGCTGTTGTGCCTGTGAATAGGCTGCCCAGGGAAGGTGAAGAGCAGCAACAACTTTCAGGGCTGGCCGCTTCCTGGTGGGAGGAGGAGCCGGACGTTTGCCGTTTTGGAAAAAGGCTCTGCCGAGAAGGGGCACCATGAGACCTTGCGTCTCTGGGAAAGCACAGATCCCCAGTGCTGTTGTGCCTGTGAATAGGCTGCCCAGGGAAGAAGAAGACCAGCAGCAGCTTTCAGGGCTGGCCCCTTCCTTGTGGGAAGAGGAGCAGGAGGTTTCCCGTTTCGGAAAAAGGCTCTGCCGAGAACGGGCACCATGAGACCTTGCGTCTCTGGGAAAGCACAGATCCCCAGTGCTGTTGTGCCTGTGAATAGGCTGCCCAGGGAAGGTGAAGGACAGCAACAGCTTTCAGGGCTGGCCGCTTCCTGGTGGGAGGAGGAGCCGGACGTTTGCCGTTTCGGAAAAAGGCTCTGCCGAGAACGGGCACCATGAGACCTTGCGTCTCTGAGAAAGCACAGATCCCCAGTGCTTTTGTGCCTGTGAATAGGCTGCCCAGGGAAGGTGAAGAGCAGCAACATCTTTCAGGGCTGGCCGCATCCTGGTGGGAGGAGGAGCCGGACGTTTGCCTTTTCAGAAAAAGGCTCTGCCGAGAACGGGCACCATGAGACCTTGCGTCTCTGGGAAAGCACAGATCCCCAGGGCTGTTGTGCCTGTGAATAGGCTGCCCAGGGAAGGCGAAGACCAGCAGCAGCTTTCAGGGCTGGCCCCTTCGTGGCGGGAAGAGGAGCCGGACGTTTGCCGTTTCGGAAAAAGGCTCTGCCGAGAACGGGCACCATGAGACCTTGCGTCTCTGGGAAAGCACAGATCCCCAGTGCTGTTGTGCCTGTGAATAGGCTGCCCAGGGAAGGTGAAGACCAGCAGCAGCTTTCAGGGCTGGCCCCTTCCTTGTGGGAGAATGAGCCGGACGTTTGCCGTTTTGGAAAAAGGCTCTGCCGAGAACGGGCACCATGAGACCTTGCGTCTCTGAGAAAGCACAGATCCCCAGTGCTGTTGTGCCTGTGAATAGGCTGCCCAGGGAAGGTGAAGAGCAGCAACAGCTTTCAGGGCTGGCCGCTTCCTGGTGGGAGGAGGAGCCGGACGTTTGCCGTTTCGGAAAAAGGCTCTGCCGAGAACGGGCACCATGAGACCTTGCGTCTCTGGGAAAGCACAGATCCCCAGGGCTGTTGTGCCTGTGAATAGGCTGCCCAGGGAAGGCGAAGTCCAGCAACAACTTTTAGGGCTGGCCCCTTCGTGGCGGGAATAGGAGCCGGACGTTTGCCGTTTCGGAAAAAGGCTCTGCCGAGAACGGGCACCATGAGACCTTGCGTCTCTGGGAAAGCACAGATCCCCAGGGCTGTTGTGCCTGTGAATAGGCTGCCCAGGGAAGGTGAAGAGCAGCAACATCTTTCAGGGCTGGCCGCTTCCTGGTGGGAGGAGGAGCCGGACGTTTGCCGTTTCGGAAAAAGGCTCTGCCGAGAACGGGCACCATGAGACCTTGCGTCTCTGGGAAAGCACAGATCCCCAGGGCTGTTGTGCCTGTGAATAGGCTGCCCAGGGAAGGTGAAGACCAGCAGCAACTTTCAGTTCTGGCCCCTTCCTGGCGGGAGAAGGAGCCAGACGTTTGCCGTTTTGGAAAAAGGCTCTGCTGAGAACGGGCACCATGAGACCTTGCGTCTCTGGGAAAGCACAGATCCCCAGGGCTGTTGTGCCTGTGAATAGGCTGCCCAGGGAAGGCGAAGACCAGCAGCAGCTTTCAGGGCTGGCCCCTTCGTGGCGGGAAGAGGAGCCGGACGTTTGCCGTTTCGGAAAAAGGCTCTGCCGAGAACGGGCACCATGAGACCTTGCGTCTCTGGGAAAGCACAGATCCCCAGGGCTGTTGTGCCTGTGAATAGGCTGCCCAGGGAAGGCGAAGAGCAGCAGCAGCTTTCAGGGCTGGCCCCTTCCTGGCGGGAGGAGGAGCCGGACGTTTGCCGTTTCGGAAAAAGGCACTGCCAAGAACGGGCACCATGAGACCTTGCGTCTCTGGGAAAGCACAGATCCCCAGGGCTGTTGTGCCTGTGAATAGGCTGCCCAGGGAAGGTGAAGACCAGCAGCAGCTTTCAGGGCTGGCCCCTTCCTTGTGGGAGAATGAGCCGGACGTTTGCCGTTTCGGAAAAAGGCTCTGCCGAGAACGGGCACCATGAGACCTTGCGTCTCTGGGAAAGCACAGATCCCCAGGGCTGTTGTGCCTGTGAATAGGCTGCCCAGGGAAGGTGAAGAGCAGCAACATCTTTCAGGGCTGGCCGCTTCCTGGTGGGAGGAGGAGCCGGATGTTTGCCTTTTCGGAAAAAGGCACTGCCGAGAACGGGCACCATGAGACCTTGCGTCTCTGGGAAAGCACAGATCCCCAGTGCTGTTGTGCCTGTGAATAGGCTGCCCAAGGAAGGCAAAGAGCAGCAGCAGCTTTCAGGGCTGGCCGCTTCCTGGTGGGAAGAGGAGCCGGACGTTTGCCGTTTCGGAAAAAGGATCTGCCGAGAACGGGCACCATGAGACCTTGCGTCTCTGGGAAAGCACAGATCCCCAGGGCTGTTGTGCCTGTGAATAGGCTGCCCAGGGAAGGTGAAGAGCAGCAACATCTTTCAGGGCTGGCCCCTTCCTGGTGGGAGGTGGAGCCGGACGTTTGCCTTTTCGGAAAAAGGCACTGCCGAGAACGGGCACCATGAGACCTTGCGTCTCTGGGAAAGCACAGATCCCCAGGGCTGTTGTGCCTGTGAATAGGCTGCCCAGGGAAGGCGAAGACCAGCAGCAGCTTTCAGGGCTGGCCCCTTCCTGGTGGGAGAAGGAGCCGGACGTTTGCCGTTTCGGAAAAAGGCTCTGCCGAGAACGGGCACCATGAGACCTTGCGTCTCTGGGAAAGCACAGATCCCCAGTGCTGTTGTGCCTGTGAATAGGCTGCCCAGGGAAGGTGAAGAGCAGCAACAACTTTCAGGGCTGGCCGCTTCCTGGTGGGAGGAGGAGCAGGAGGTTTCCCGTTTCGGAAAAAGGCTCTGCCGAGAACGGGCACCATGAGACCTTCCGTCTCTGGGAAAGCACAGATCCCCAGTGCTGTTGTGCCTGTGAATAGGCTGCCCAGGGAAGGTGAAGGACAGCAACAGCTTTCAGGGCTGGCCCCTTCCTGGTGGGAGAAGGAGCCGGATGTTTGCCGTTTCGGAAAAAGGCTCTGCCGAGAACGGGCACCATGAGACCTTGCGTCTCTGAGAAAGCACAGATCCCCAGTGCTTTTGTGCCTGTGAATAGGCTGCCCAGGGAAGGTGAAGAGCAGCAACATCTTTCAGGGCTGGCCGCATCCTGGTGGGAGGAGGAGCCGGACGTTTGCCTTTTCAGAAAAAGGCTCTGCCGAGAACGGGCACCATGAGACCTTGCGTCTCTGGGAAAGCACAGATCCCCAGGGCTGTTGTGCCTGTGAATAGGCTGCCCAGGGAAGGCGAAGACCAGCAGCAGCTTTCAGGGCTGGCCCCTTCCTTGTGGGAGAAGGAGCCGGACGTTTGCCGTTTCGGAAAAAGGCTCTGCCGAGAACGGGCACCATGAGACCTTGCGTCTCTGGGAAAGCACAGATCCCCAGGGCTGTTGTGCCTGTGAATAGGCTGCCCAGGGAAGGCGAAGTCCAGCAACAACTTTTAGGGCTGGCCCCTTCGTGGCGGGAATAGGAGCCGGACGTTTGCCTTTTCGGAAAAAGGCTCTGCCGAGAACGGGCACCATGAGACCTTGCGTCTCTGGGAAAGCACAGATCCCCAGTGCTGTTGTGCCTGTGAATAGGCTGCCCAGGGAAGGTGAAGAGCAGCAACAGCTTTCAGGGCTGGCCGCTTCCTGGTGGGAGGAGGAGCCGGACGTTTGCCGTTTCGGAAAAAGGCTCTGCCGAGAACGGGCACCATGAGACCTTGCGTCTCTGGGAAAGCACAGATCCCCAGGGCTGTTGTGCCTGTGAATAGGCTGCCCAGGGAAGGCGAAGTCCAGCAACAACTTTTAGGGCTGGCCCCTTCGTGGCGGGAAGAGGAGCCGGACGTTTGCCGTTTCGGAAAAAGGCTCTGCCGAGAACGGGCACCATGAGACCTTGCGTCTCTGGGAAAGCACAGATCCCCAGGGCTGTTGTGCCTGTGAATAGGCTGCCCAGGGAAGGTGAAGAGCAGCAGCAACTTTCATTTCTGGCCCCTTCCTGGCGGGAGAAGGAGCCAGACGTTTGCCGTTTCGGAAAAAGGCTCTGCCGAGAACGGGCACCATGAGACCTTGCGTCTCTGGGAAAACACAGATCCTCAGTGCTGTTGTGCCTGTGAATAGGCTGCCCAGGGAAGGCAAAGAGCAGCAGCAGCTTTCAGGGCTGGCCCCTTCGTGGCGGGAAGAGGAGCCGGACGTTTGCCGTTTCGGAAAAAGGCTCTGCCGAGAACGGGCACCATGAGACCTTGCGTCTCTGGGAAAGCACAGATCCCCAGGGCTGTTGTGCCTGTGAATAGGCTGCCCAGGGAAGGTGAAGAGCAGCAGCAACTTTCATTTCTGGCCCCTTCCTGGCGGGAGAAGGAGCCAGACGTTTGCCGTTTCGGAAAAAGGCTCTGCCGAGAACGGGCACCATGAGACCTTGCGTCTCTGGGAAAACACAGATCCTCAGTGCTGTTGTGCCTGTGAATAGGCTGCCCAGGGAAGGCAAAGAGCAGCAGCAGCTTTCAGGGCTGGCCCCTTCGTGGCGGGAAGAGGAGCCGGACGTTTGCCGTTTCGGAAAAAGGCTCTGCCGAGAACGGGCACCATGAGACCTTGCGTCTCTGGGAAAGCACAGATCCCCAGGGCTGTTGTGCCTGTGAATAGGCTGCCCAGGGAAGGCGAAGAGCAGCAGCAGCTTTCAGGGCTGGCCCCTTCCTGGCGGGAGGAGGAGCCGGACATTTGCCTTTTCGGAAAAAGGCACTGCCGAGAACGGGCACCATGAGACCTTGCGTCTCTGGGAAAGCACAGATCCCCAGTGCTGTTGTGCCTGTGAATAGGCTGCCCAGGGAAGGTGAAGAGCAGCAGCAGCTTTCAGGGCTGGCCCCTTCCTTGTGGGAAGAGGAGCCGGACATTTCCTGTTTCGGAAAAAGGCTCTGCCGAGAACGGGCACCATGAGACCTTCCGTCTCTGGGAAAGCACAGATCCCCAGTGCTTTTGTGCCTGTGAATAGGCTGCCCAGGGAAGGCGAAGAGCAGCAACAGCTTTCAGGGCTGGCCGCTTCCTGGTGGGAGGAGGAGCCGGACGTTTGCCTTTTCGGAAAAAGGCACTGCCGAGAACGGGCACCATGAGACCTTGCGTCTCTGGGAAAGCACAGATCCCCAGGGCTGTTGTGCCTGTGAATAGGCTGCCCAGGGAAGGCGAAGACCAGCAGCAGCTTTCAGGGCTGGCCCCTTCCTTGTGGGAGAATGAGCCGGACGTTTGCCGTTTCGGAAAAAGGCTCTGCCGAGAACGGGCACCATGAGACCTTGCGTCTCTGGGAAAGCACAGATCCCCAGTGCTGTTGTGCCTGTGAATAGGCTGCCCAGGGAAGGTGAAGAGCAGCAACAGCTTTCAGGGCTGGCCGCTTCCTGGTGGGAGGAGGAGCCGGACGTTTGCCGTTTCGGAAAAAGGCTCTGCCGAGAACTGGCACCATGAGACCTTGCGTCTCTGGGAAAGCACAGATCCCCAGGGCTGTTGTGCCTGTGAATAGGCTGCCCAGGGAAGGCGAAGTCCAGCAACAACTTTTAGGGCTGGCCCCTTCGTGGCGGGAATAGGAGCCGGACGTTTGCCGTTTCGGAAAAAGGCTCTGCCAAGAACGGGCACCATGAGACCTTGCGTCTCTGGGAAAGCACAGATCCCCAGTGCTGTTGTGCCTGTGAATAGGCTGCCCAGGGAAGGTGAAGAGCAGCAACATCTTTCAGGGCTGGCCGCTTCCTGGTGGGAGGAGGAGCCGGACGTTTGCCTTTTCGGAAAAAGGCACTGCCGAGAACGGGCACCATGAGACCTTGCGTCTTTGGGAAAGCACAGATCCCCAGTGCTGTTGTGCCTGTGAATAGGCTGCCCAAGGAAGGCAAAGAGCAGCAGCAGCTTTCAGGGCTGGCCGCTTCCTGGTGGGAAGAGGAGCCGGACGTTTGCCGTTTCGGAAAAAGGATCTGCCGAGAACGGGCACCATGAGACCTTGCGTCTCTGGGAAAGCACAGATCCCCAGGGCTGTTGTGCCTGTGAATAGGCTGCCCAGGGAAGGTGAAGAGCAGCAACAGCTTTCAGGGCTGGCCCCTTCCTGGTGGGAGGTGGAGCCGGACGTTTGCCTTTTCGGAAAAAGGCACTGCCGAGAACGGGCACCATGAGACCTTGCGTCTCTGGGAAAGCACAGATCCCCAGTGCTGTTGTGCCTGTGAATAGGCTGCCCAGGGAAGGTGAAGAGCAGCAACAGCTTTCAGGGCTGGCCGCTTCCTGGTGGGAGGAGGAGCCGGACGTTTGCCGTTTCGGAAAAAGGCTCTGCCGAGAACGGGCACCATGAGACCCTGCGTCTCTGGGAAAGCACAGATCCCCAGGGCTGTTGTGCCTGTGAATAGGCTGCCCAGGGAAGGCGAAGTCCAGCAACAACTTTTAGGGCTGGCCCCTTCGTGGCGGGAAGAGGAGCCGGACGTTTGCCGTTTCGGAAAAAGGCTCTGCCGAGAACGGGCACCATGAGACCTTGCGTCTCTGGGAAAGCACAGATCCCCAGGGCTGTTGTGCCTGTGAATAGGCTGCCCAGGGAAGGTGAAGAGCAGCAGCAACTTTCATTTCTGGCCCCTTCCTGGCGGGAGAAGGAGCCAGACGTTTGCCGTTTCGGAAAAAGGCTCTGCCGAGAACGGGCACCATGAGACCTTGCGTCTCTGGGAAAGCACAGATCCCCAGTGCTGTTGTGCCTGTGAATAGGCTGCCCAGGGAAGGTGAAGAGCAGCAACAGCTTTCAGGGCTGGCCGCTTCCTGGTGGGAGGAGGAGCCGGACGTTTGCCGTTTCGGAAAAAGGCTCTGCCGAGAACGGGCACCATGAGACCCTGCGTCTCTGGGAAAGCACAGATCCCCAGGGCTGTTGTGCCTGTGAATAGGCTGCCCAGGGAAGGCGAAGTCCAGCAACAACTTTTAGGGCTGGCCCCTTCGTGGCGGGAAGAGGAGCCGGACGTTTGCCGTTTCGGAAAAAGGCTCTGCCGAGAACGGGCACCATGAGACCTTGCGTCTCTGGGAAAGCACAGATCCCCAGGGCTGTTGTGCCTGTGAATAGGCTGCCCAGGGAAGGTGAAGAGCAGCAGCAACTTTCATTTCTGGCCCCTTCCTGGCGGGAGAAGGAGCCAGACGTTTGCCGTTTCGGAAAAAGGCTCTGCCGAGAACGGGCACCATGAGACCTTGCGTCTCTGGGAAAACACAGATCCTCAGTGCTGTTGTGCCTGTGAATAGGCTGCCCAGGGAAGGCAAAGAGCAGCAGCAGCTTTCAGGGCTGGCCCCTTCGTGGCGGGAAGAGGAGCCGGACGTTTGCCGTTTCGGAAAAAGGCTCTGCCGAGAACGGGCACCATGAGACCTTGCGTCTCTGGGAAAGCACAGATCCCCAGGGCTGTTGTGCCTGTGAATAGGCTGCCCAGGGAAGGCGAAGAGCAGCAGCAGCTTTCAGGGCTGGCCCCTTCCTGGCGGGAGGAGGAGCCGGACGTTTGCCTTTTCGGAAAAAGGCACTGCCGAGAACGGGCACCATGAGACCTTGCGTCTCTGGGAAAGCACAGATCCCCAGTGCTGTTGTGCCTGTGAATAGGCTGCCCAGGGAAGGTGAAGAGCAGCAGCAGCTTTCAGGGCTGGCCCCTTCCTTGTGGGAAGAGGAGCCGGACATTTCCTGTTTCGGAAAAAGGCTCTGCCGAGAACGGGCACCATGAGACCTTCCGTCTCTGGGAAAGCACAGATCCCCAGTGCTTTTGTGCCTGTGAATAGGCTGCCCAGGGAAGGTGAAGAGCAGCAACAGCTTTCAGGGCTGGCCGCTTCCTGGTGGGAGGAGGAGCCGGACGTTTGCCTTTTCGGAAAAAGGCACTGCCGAGAACGGGCACCATGAGACCTTGCGTCTCTGGGAAAGCACAGATCCCCAGGGCTGTTGTGCCTGTGAATAGGCTGCCCAGGGAAGGCGAAGACCAGCAGCAGCTTTCAGGGCTGGCCCCTTCCTTGTGGGAGAATGAGCCGGACGTTTGCCGTTTCGGAAAAAGGCTCTGCCGAGAACGGGCACCATGAGACCTTGCGTCTCTGGGAAAGCACAGATCCCCAGTGCTGTTGTGCCTGTGAATAGGCTGCCCAGGGAAGGTGAAGAGCAGCAACAGCTTTCAGGGCTGGCCGCTTCCTGGTGGGAGGAGGAGCCGGACGTTTGCCGTTTCGGAAAAAGGCTCTGCCGAGAACTGGCACCATGAGACCTTGCGTCTCTGGGAAAGCACAGATCCCCAGGGCTGTTGTGCCTGTGAATAGGCTGCCCAGGGAAGGCGAAGTCCAGCAACAACTTTTAGGGCTGGCCCCTTCGTGGCGGGAATAGGAGCCGGACGTTTGCCGTTTCGGAAAAAGTCTCTGCCGGGAACGGGCACCATGAGACCTTGCGTCTCTGGGAAAGCACAGATCCCCAGTGCTGTTGTGCCTGTGAATAGGCTGCCCAGGGAAGGTGAAGAGCAGCAACATCTTTCAGGGCTGGCCGCTTCCTGGTGGGAGGAGGAGCCGGACGTTTGCCTTTTCGGAAAAAGGCACTGCCGAGAACGGGCACCATGAGACCTTGCGTCTTTGGGAAAGCACAGATCCCCAGTGCTGTTGTGCCTGTGAATAGGCTGCCCAAGGAAGGCAAAGAGCAGCAGCAGCTTTCAGGGCTGGCCGCTTCCTGGTGGGAAGAGGAGCCGGACGTTTGCCGTTTCGGAAAAAGGATCTGCCGAGAACGGGCACCATGAGACCTTGCGTCTCTGGGAAAGCACAGATCCCCAGGGCTGTTGTGCCTGTGAATAGGCTGCCCAGGGAAGGTGAAGAGCAGCAACAGCTTTCAGGGCTGGCCCCTTCCTGGTGGGAGGTGGAGCCGGACGTTTGCCTTTTCGGAAAAAGGCACTGCCGAGAACGGGCACCATGAGACCTTGCGTCTCTGGGAAAGCACAGATCCCCAGTGCTGTTGTGCCTGTGAATAGGCTGCCCAGGGAAGGTGAAGAGCAGCAACAGCTTTCAGGGCTGGCCGCTTCCTGGTGGGAGGAGGAGCCGGACGTTTGCCGTTTCGGAAAAAGGCTCTGCCGAGAACGGGCACCATGAGACCCTGCGTCTCTGGGAAAGCACAGATCCCCAGGGCTGTTGTGCCTGTGAATAGGCTGCCCAGGGAAGGCGAAGTCCAGCAACAACTTTTAGGGCTGGCCCCTTCGTGGCGGGAAGAGGAGCCGGACGTTTGCCGTTTCGGAAAAAGGCTCTGCCGAGAACGGGCACCATGAGACCTTGCGTCTCTGGGAAAGCACAGATCCCCAGGGCTGTTGTGCCTGTGAATAGGCTGCCCAGGGAAGGTGAAGAGCAGCAGCAACTTTCATTTCTGGCCCCTTCCTGGCGGGAGAAGGAGCCAGACGTTTGCCGTTTCGGAAAAAGGCTCTGCCGAGAACGGGCACCATGAGACCTTGCGTCTCTGGGAAAACACAGATCCTCAGTGCTGTTGTGCCTGTGAATAGGCTGCCCAGGGAAGGCAAAGAGCAGCAGCAGCTTTCAGGGCTGGCCCCTTCGTGGCGGGAAGAGGAGCCGGACGTTTGCCGTTTCGGAAAAAGGCTCTGCCGAGAACGGGCACCATGAGACCTTGCGTCTCTGGGAAAGCACAGATCCCCAGGGCTGTTGTGCCTGTGAATAGGATGCCCAGGGAAGACGAAGAGCAGCAGCAGCTTTCATTTCTGGCCCCTTCCTGGCGGGAGGAGGAGCCGGACGTTTGCCTTTTCGGAAAAAGGCACTGCCGAGAACGGGCACCATGAGACCTTGCGTCTCTGGGAAAGCACAGATCCCCAGGGCTGTTGTGCCTGTGAATAGGCTGCCCAGGGAAGGCGAAGACCAGCAGCAGCTTTCAGGGCTGGCCCCTTCCTTGTGGGAGAATGAGCCGGACGTTTGCCGTTTCGGAAAAAGGCTCTGCCGAGAACCGGCACCATGAGACCTTGCGTCTCTGGGAAAGCACAGATCCCCAGTGCTTTTGTGCCTGTGAATAGGCTGCCCAGGGAAGGTGAAGAGCAGCAACAGCTTTCAGGGCTGGCCGCTTCCTGGTGGCAGGAGGAGCCGGACGTTTGCCGTTTCGGAAAAAGGCTCTGCCGAGAACGGGCACCATGAGACCTTGCGTCTCTGGGAAAGCACAGATCCCCAGGGCTGTTGTGCCTGTGAATAGGCTGCCCAGGGAAGGCGAAGTCCAGCAACAACTTTTAGGGCTGGCCCCTTCGTGGCGGGAATAGGAGCCGGACGTTTGCCGTTTCGGAAAAAGGCTCTGCCAAGAACGGGCACCATGAGACCTTGCGTCTCTGGGAAAGCACAGATCCCCAGTGCTGTTGTGCCTGTGAATAGGCTGCCCAGGGAAGGTGAAGAGCAGCAACATCTTTCAGGGCTGGCCGCTTCCTGGCGGGAGGAGGAGCCGGACGTTTGCCGTTTCGGAAAAAGGCACTGCCGAGAACGGGCACCATGAGACCTTGCGTCTTTGGGAAAGCACAGATCCCCAGTGCTGTTGTGCCTGTGAATAGGCTGCCCAAGGAAGGCAAAGAGCAGCAGCAGCTTTCAGGGCTGGCCGCTTCCTGGTGGGAAGAGGAGCCGGACGTTTGCCGTTTCGGAAAAAGGATCTGCCGAGAACGGGCACCATGAGACCTTGCGTCTCTGGGAAAGCACAGATCCCCAGGGCTGTTGTGCCTGTGAATAGGCTGCCCAGGGAAGGTGAAGAGCAGCAACAGCTTTCAGGGCTGGCCCCTTCCTGGTGGGAGGTGGAGCCGGACGTTTGCCTTTTCGGAAAAAGGCACTGCCGAGAACGGGCACCATGAGACCTTGCGTCTCTGGGAAAGCACAGATCCCCAGGGCTGTTGTGCCTGTGAATAGGCTGCCCAGGGAAGGCGAAGTCCAGCAACAACTTTTAGGGCTGGCCCCTTCGTGGCGGGAAGAGGAGCCGGACGTTTGCCGTTTCGGAAAAAGGCTCTGCCGAGAACGGGCACCATGAGACCTTGCGTCTCTGGGAAAGCACAGATCCCCAGGGCTGTTGTGCCTGTGAATAGGCTGCCCAGGGAAGGTGAAGAGCAGTAGCAACTTTCATTTCTGGCCCCTTCCTGGCGGGAGAAGGAGCCAGACGTTTGCCGTTTCGGAAAAAGGCTCTGCCAAGAACGGGCACCATGAGACCTTGCGTCTCTGGGAAAGCACAGATCCCCAGTGCTGTTGTGCCTGTGAATAGGCTGCCCAGGGAAGGTGAAGAGCAGCAACATCTTTCAGGGCTGGCCGCTTCCTGGTGGGAGGAGGAGCCGGACGTTTGCCTTTTCGGAAAAAGGCACTGCCGAGAACGGGCACCATGAGACCTTGCGTCTCTGGGAAAGCACAGATCCCCAGGGCTGTTGTGCCTGTGAATAGGCTGCCCAGGGAAGGTGAAGAGCAGTAGCAACTTTCATTTCTGGCCCCTTCCTGGCGGGAGAAGGAGCCAGACGTTTGCCGTTTCGGAAAAAGGCTCTGCCGAGAACGGGCACCATGAGACCTTGCGTCTCTGGGAAAGCACAGATCCCCAGGGCTGTTGTGCCTGTGAATAGGCTGCCCAGGGAAGGTGAAGAGCAGCAACATCTTTCAGGGCTGGCCGCTTCCTGGTGGGAGGAGGAGCCGGACGTTTGCCTTTTCGGAAAAAGGCACTGCCGAGAAGGGGCACCATGAGACCTTGCGTCTCTGGGAAAGCACAGATCCCCAGGGCTGTTGTGCCTGTGAATAGGCTGCCCAGGGAAGGCGAAGACCAGCAGCAGCTTTCAGGGCTGGCCCCTTCCTTGTGGGAGAAGGCGCCGGACGTTTGCCTTTTCGGAAAAAGGCACTGCCGAGAACGGGCACCATGAGACCTTGCGTCTCTGGGAAAGCACAGATCCCCAGTGCTGTTGTGCCTGTGAATAGGCTGCCCAGGGAAGGTGAAGAGCAGCAACAGCTTTCAGGGCTGGCCGCTTCCTGGTGGGAGGAGGAGCCGGACGTTTGCCGTTTCGGAAAAAGGCTCTGCCGAGAACGGGCACCATGAGACCTTGCGTCTCTGGGAAAGCACAGATCCCCAGGGCTGTTGTGCCTGTGAATAGGCTGCCCAGGGAAGGCGAAGTCCAGCAACAACTTTTAGGGCTGGCCCCTTCGTGGCGGGAATAGGAGCCGGACGTTTGCCGTTTCGGAAAAAGGCTCTGCCGAGAACGGGCACCATGAGACCTTGCGTCTCTGGGAAAGCACAGATCCCCAGGGCTGTTGTGCCTGTGAATAGGCTGCCCAGGGAAGGTGAAGAGCAGCAACATCTTTCAGGGCTGGCCGCTTCCTGGTGGGAGGAGGAGCCGGACGTTTGCCGTTTCGGAAAAAGGCTCTGCCGAGAACGGGCACCATGAGACCTTGCGTCTCTGGGAAAGCACAGATCCCCAGGGCTGTTGTGCCTGTGAATAGGCTGCCCAGGGAAGGTGAAGACCAGCAGCAACTTTCAGTACTGGCCCCTTCCTGGCGGGAGAAGGAGCCAGACGTTTGCCGTTTTGGAAAAAGGCTCTGCTGAGAACGGGCACCATGAGACCTTGCGTCTCTGGGAAAGCACAGATCCCCAGGGCTGTTGTGCCTGTGAATAGGCTGCCCAGGGAAGGCGAAGACCAGCAGCAGCTTTCAGGGCTGGCCCCTTCGTGGCGGGAAGAGGAGCCGGACGTTTGCCGTTTCGGAAAAAGGCTCTGCCGAGAACGGGCACCATGAGACCTTGCGTCTCTGGGAAAGCACAGATCCCCAGTGCTGTTGTGCCTGTGAATAGGCTGCCCAGGGAAGGTGAAGACCAGCAGCAGCTTTCAGGGCTGGCCCCTTCCTTGTGGGAGAATGAGCCGGACGTTTGCCGTTTTGGAAAAAGGCTCTGCCGAGAACGGGCACCATGAGACCTTGCGTCTCTGAGAAAGCACAGATCCCCAGTGCTGTTGTGCCTGTGAATAGGCTGCCCAGGGAAGGTGAAGAGCAGCAACAGCTTTCAGGGCTGGCCGCTTCCTGGTGGGAGGAGGAGCCGGACGTTTGCCTTTTCGGAAAAAGGCACTGCCGAGAACGGGCACCATGAGACCTTGCGTCTCTGGGAAAGCACAGATCCCCAGGGCTGTTGTGCCTGTGAATAGGCTGCCCAGGGAAGGCGAAGTCCAGCAACAACTTTTAGGGCTGGCCCCTTCGTGGCGGGAATAGGAGCCGGACGTTTGCCGTTTCGGAAAAAGGCTCTGCCGAGAACGGGCACCATGAGACCTTGCGTCTCTGGGAAAGCACAGATCCCCAGGGCTGTTGTGCCTGTGAATAGGCTGCCCAGGGAAGGTGAAGAGCAGCAACATCTTTCAGGGCTGGCCGCTTCCTGGTGGGAGGAGGAGCCGGACGTTTGCCGTTTCGGAAAAAGGCTCTGCCGAGAACGGGCACCATGAGACCTTGCGTCTCTGGGAAAGCACAGATCCCCAGGGCTGTTGTGCCTGTGAATAGGCTGCCCAGGGAAGGTGAAGACCAGCAGCAGCTTTCAGGGCTGGCCCCTTCCTGGCGGGAGAAGGAGCCAGACGTTTGCCGTTTTGGAAAAAGGCTCTGCTGAGAACGGGCACCATGAGACCTTGCGTCTCTGGGAAAGCACAGATCCCCAGGGCTGTTGTGCCTGTGAATAGGCTGCCCAGGGAAGGCGAAGACCAGCAGCAGCTTTCAGGGCTGGCCCCTTCGTGGCGGGAAGAGGAGCCGGACGTTTGCCGTTTCGGAAAAAGGCTCTGCCGAGAACGGGCACCATGAGACCTTGCGTCTCTGGGAAAGCACAGATCCCCAGTGCTGTTGTGCCTGTGAATAGGCTGCCCAGGGAAGGCGAAGAGCAGCAGCAGCTTTCAGGGCTGGCCCCTTCCTGGCGGGAGGAGGAGCCGGACGTTTGCCTTTTCGGAAAAAGGCACTGCCAAGAACGGGCACCATGAGACCTTGCGTCTCTGGGAAAGCACAGATCCCCAGGGCTGTTGTGCCTGTGAATAGGCTGCCCAGGGAAGGTGAAGAGCAGCAACAGCTTTCAGGGCTGGCCCCTTCCTGGCGGGAGAAGGAGCCAGACGTTTCCCGTTTCGGAAAAAGGCTCTGCCGAGAACGGGCACCATGAGACCTTGCGTCTCTGGGAAAGCACAGATCCCCAGGGCTGTTGTGCCTGTGAATAGGCTGCCCAGGGAAGGTGAAGAGCAGCAACATCTTTCAGGGCTGGCCGCTTCCTGGTGGGAGGAGGAGCCGGACGTATGCCTTTTCGGAAAAAGGCACTGCCGAGAACGGGCACCATGAGACCTTGCGTCTCTGGGAAAGCACAGATCCCCAGTGCTGTTGTGCCTGTGAATAGGCTGCCCAAGGAAGGCAAAGAGCAGCAGCAGCTTTCAGGGCTGGCCGCTTCCTGGTGGGAAGAGGAGCCGGACGTTTGCCGTTTCGGAAAAAGGATCTGCCGAGAACGGGCACCATGAGACCTTGCGTCTCTGGGAAAGCACAGATCCCCAGGGCTGTTGTGCCTGTGAATAGGCTGCCCAGGGAAGGTGAAGAGCAGCAACAGCTTTCAGGGCTGGCCCCTTCCTGGTGGGAGGTGGAGCCGGACGTTTGCCTTTTCGGAAAAAGGCACTGCCGAGAACGGGCACCATGAGACCTTGCGTCTCTGGGAAAGCACAGATCCCCAGGGCTGTTGTGCCTGTGAATAGGCTGCCCAGGGAAGGCGAAGACCAGCAGCAGCTTTCAGGGCTGGCCCCTTCCTGGTGGGAGAAAGAGCCGGACGTTTGCCGTTTCGGAAAAAGGCTCTGCCGAGAACGGGCACCATGAGACCTTGCGTCTCTGGGAAAGCACAGATCCCCAGTGCTGTTGTGCCTGTGAATAGGCTGCCCAGGGAAGGTGAAGAGCAGCAACAACTTTCAGGGCTGGCCGCTTCCTGGTGGGAGGAGGAGCCGGACGTTTGCCGTTTTGGAAAAAGGCTCTGCCGAGAACGGGCACCATGAGACCTTGCGTCTCTGGGAAAGCACAGATCCCCAGGGCTGTTGTGCCTGTGAATAGGCTGCCCAGGGAAGAAGAAGACCAGCAGCAGCTTTCAGGGCTGGCCCCTTCCTTGTGGGAAGAGGAGCAGGAGGTTTCCCGTTTCGGAAAAAGGCTCTGCCGAGAACGGGCACCATGAGACCTTCCGTCTCTGGGAAAGCACAGATCCCCAGTGCTGTTGTGCCTGTGAATAGGCTGCCCAGGGAAGGTGAAGGACAGCAACAGCTTTCAGGGCTGGCCCCTTCCTTGTGGGAAGAGGAGCCGGACATTTCCTGTTTCGGAAAAAGGCTCTGCCGAGAACGGGCACCATGAGACCTTCCGTCTCTGGGAAAGCACAGATCCCCAGTGCTTTTGTGCCTGTGAATAGGCTGCCCAGGGAAGGTGAAGAGCAGCAACAGCTTTCAGGGCTGGCCGCTTCCTGGTGGGAGGAGGAGCCGGACGTTTGCCTTTTCGGAAAAAGGCACTGCCGAGAACGGGCACCATGAGACCTTGCGTCTCTGGGAAAGCACAGATCCCCAGGGCTGTTGTGCCTGTGAATAGGCTGCCCAGGGAAGGCGAAGACCAGCAGCAGCTTTCAGGGCTGGCCCCTTCCTTGTGGGAGAATGAGCCGGACGTTTGCCGTTTCGGAAAAAGGCTCTGCCGAGAACCGGCACCATGAGACCTTGCGTCTCTGGGAAAGCACAGATCCCCAGTGCTGTTGTGCCTGTGAATAGGCTGCCCAGGGAAGGTGAAGAGCAGCAACAGCTTTCAGGGCTGGCCGCTTCCTGGTGGGAGGAGGAGCCGGACGTTTGCCGTTTCGGAAAAAGGCTCTGCCGAGAACGGGCACCATGAGACCTTGCGTCTCTGGGAAAGCACAGATCCCCAGGGCTGTTGTGCCTGTGAATAGGCTGCCCAGGGAAGGCGAAGTCCAGCAACAACTTTTAGGGCTGGCCCCTTCGTGGCGGGAATAGGAGCCGGACGTTTGCCGTTTCGGAAAAAGGCTCTGCCAAGAACGGGCACCATGAGACCTTGCGTCTCTTGGAAAGCACAGATCCCCAGTGCTGTTGTGCCTGTGAATAGGCTGCCCAGGGAAGGTGAAGAGCAGCAACATCTTTCAGGGCTGGCCGCTTCCTGGTGGGAGGAGGAGCCGGACGTTTGCCTTTTCGGAAAAAGGCACTGCCGAGAACGGGCACCATGAGACCTTGCGTCTCTGGGAAAGCACAGATCCCCAGTGCTGTTGTGCCTGTGAATAGGCTGCCCAAGGAAGGCAAAGAGCAGCAGCAGCTTTCAGGGCTGGCCGCTTCCTGGTGGGAAGAGGAGCCGGACGTTTGCCGTTTCGGAAAAAGGATCTGCCGAGAACGGGCACCATGAGACCTTGCGTCTCTGGGAAAGCACAGATCCCCAGTGCTGTTGTGCCTGTGAATAGGCTGACCAGGGAAGGTGAAGAGCAGCAACAGCTTTCAGGGCTGGCCCCTTCCTGGTGGGAGGAGGAGCCGGACGTTTGCCTTTTCGGAAAAAGGCACTGCCGAGAACGGGCACCATGAGACCTTGCGTCTCTGGGAAAGCACAGATCCCCAGGGCTGTTGTGCCTGTGAATAGGCTGCCCAGGGAAGGCGAAGACCAGCAGCAGCTTTCAGGGCTGGCCCCTTCCTGGTGGGAGAAATAGCCGGACGTTTGCCGTTTCGGAAAAAGGCTCTGCCGAGAACGGGCACCATGAGACCTTGCGTCTCTGGGAAAGCACAGATCCCCAGGGCTGTTGTGCCTGTGAATAGGCTGCCCAGGGAAGGTGAAGAGCAGCAACAACTTTCAGGGCTGGCCGCTTCCTGGTGGGAGGAGGAGCCGGACGTTTGCCGTTTTGGAAAAAGGCTCTGCCGAGAACGGGCACCATGAGACCTTGCGTCTCTGGGAAAGCACAGATCCCCAGGGCTGTTGTGCCTGTGAATAGGCTGCCCAGGGAAGAAGAAGACCAGCAGCAGCTTTCAGGGCTGGCCCCTTCCTTGTGGGAAGAGGAGCAGGAGGTTTCCCGTTTCGGAAAAAGGCTCTGCCGAGAACGGGCACCATGAGACCTTGCGTCTCTGGGAAAGCACAGATCCCCAGGGCTGTTGTGCCTGTGAATAGGCTGCCCAGGGAAGGTGAAGAGCAGCAACATCTTTCAGGGCTGGCCGCTTCCTGGTGGGAGGAGGAGCCGGACGTTTGCCTTTTCGGAAAAAGGCACTGCCGAGAACGGGCACCATGAGACCTTGCGTCTCTGGGAAAGCACAGATCCCCAGTGCTGTTGTGCCTGTGAATAGGCTGCCCAAGGAAGGCAAAGAGCAGCAGCAGCTTTCAGGGCTGGCCGCTTCCTGGTGGGAAGAGGAGCCGGACGTTTGCCGTTTCGGAAAAAGGATCTGCCGAGAACGGGCACCATGAGACCTTGCGTCTCTGGGAAAGCACAGATCCCCAGGGCTGTTGTGCCTGTGAATAGGCTGCCCAGGGAAGGTGAAGAGCAGCAACAGCTTTCAGGGCTGGCCCCTTCCTGGTGGGAGGTGGAGCCGGACGTTTGCCTTTTCGGAAAAAGGCACTGCCGAGAACGGGCACCATGAGACCTTGCGTCTCTGGGAAAGCACAGATCCCCAGGGCTGTTGTGCCTGTGAATAGGCTGCCCAGGGAAGGCGAAGACCAGCAGCAGCTTTCAGGGCTGGCCCCTTCCTGGTGGGAGAAAGAGCCGGACGTTTGCCGTTTCGGAAAAAGGCTCTGCCGAGAACGGGCACCATGAGACCTTGCGTCTCTGGGAAAGCACAGATCCCCAGTGCTGTTGTGCCTGTGAATAGGCTGCCCAGGGAAGGTGAAGAGCAGCAACAACTTTCAGGGCTGGCCGCTTCCTGGTGGGAGGAGGAGCCGGACGTTTGCCGTTTTGGAAAAAGGCTCTGCCGAGAACGGGCACCATGAGACCTTGCGTCTCTGGGAAAGCACAGATCCCCAGTGCTGTTGTGCCTGTGAATAGGCTGCCCAGGGAAGAAGAAGACCAGCAGCAGCTTTCAGGGCTGGCCCCTTCCTTGTGGGAAGAGGAGCAGGAGGTTTCCCGTTTCGGAAAAAGGCTCTGCCGAGAACGGGCACCATGAGACCTTCCGTCTCTGGGAAAGCACAGATCCCCAGTGCTGTTGTGCCTGTGAATAGGCTGCCCAGGGAAGGTGAAGGACAGCAACAGCTTTCAGGGCTGGCCCCTTCCTTGTGGGAAGAGGAGCCGGACATTTCCTGTTTCGGAAAAAGGCTCTGCCGAGAACGGGCACCATGAGACCTTCCGTCTCTGGGAAAGCACAGATCCCCAGTGCTTTTGTGCCTGTGAATAGGCTGCCCAGGGAAGGTGAAGAGCAGCAACAGCTTTCAGGGCTGGCCGCTTCCTGGTGGGAGGAGGAGCCGGACGTTTGCCTTTTCGGAAAAAGGCACTGCGGAGAACGGGCACCATGAGACCTTGCGTCTCTGGGAAAGCACAGATCCCCAGGGCTGTTGTGCCTGTGAATAGGCTGCCCAGGGAAGGCGAAGACCAGCAGCAGCTTTCAGGGCTGGCCCCTTCCTTGTGGGAGAATGAGCCGGACGTTTGCCGTTTCGGAAAAAGGCTCTGCCGAGAACCGGCACCATGAGACCTTGTGTCTCTGGGAAAGCACAGATCCCCAGTGCTGTTGTGCCTGTGAATAGGCTGCCCAGGGAAGGTGAAGAGCAGCAACAGCTTTCAGGGCTGGCCGCTTCCTGGTGGGAGGAGGAGCCGGACGTTTGCCGTTTCGGAAAAAGGCTCTGCCGAGAACGGGCACCATGAGACCTTGCGTCTCTGGGAAAGCACAGATCCCCAGGGCTGTTGTGCCTGTGAATAGGCTGCCCAGGGAAGGCGAAGTCCAGCAACAACTTTTAGGGCTGGCCCCTTCGTGGCGGGAATAGGAGCCGGACGTTTGCCGTTTCGGAAAAAGGCTCTGCCAAGAACGGGCACCATGAGACCTTGCGTCTCTTGGAAAGCACAGATCCCCAGTGCTGTTGTGCCTGTGAATAGGCTGCCCAGGGAAGGTGAAGAGCAGCAACATCTTTCAGGGCTGGCCGCTTCCTGGTGGGAGGAGGAGCCGGACGTTTGCCTTTTCGGAAAAAGGCACTGCCGAGAACGGGCACCATGAGACCTTGCGTCTCTGGGAAAGCACAGATCCCCAGTGCTGTTGTGCCTGTGAATAGGCTGCCCAAGGAAGGCAAAGAGCAGCAGCAGCTTTCAGGGCTGGCCGCTTCCTGGTGGGAAGAGGAGCCGGACGTTTGCCGTTTCGGAAAAAGGATCTGCCGAGAACGGGCACCATGAGACCTTGCGTCTCTGGGAAAGCACAGATCCCCAGTGCTGTTGTGCCTGTGAATAGGCTGACCAGGGAAGGTGAAGAGCAGCAACAGCTTTCAGGGCTGGCCCCTTCCTGGTGGGAGGAGGAGCCGGACGTTTGCCTTTTCGGAAAAAGGCACTGCCGAGAACGGGCACCATGAGACCTTGCGTCTCTGGGAAAGCACAGATCCCCAGGGCTGTTGTGCCTGTGAATAGGCTGCCCAGGGAAGGCGAAGACCAGCAGCAGCTTTCAGGGCTGGCCCCTTCCTGGTGGGAGAAATAGCCGGACGTTTGCCGTTTCGGAAAAAGGCTCTGCCGAGAACGGGCACCATGAGACCTTGCGTCTCTGGGAAAGCACAGATCCCCAGGGCTGTTGTGCCTGTGAATAGGCTGCCCAGGGAAGGTGAAGAGCAGCAACAACTTTCAGGGCTGGCCGCTTCCTGGTGGGAGGAGGAGCCGGACGTTTGCCGTTTTGGAAAAAGGCTCTGCCGAGAACGGGCACCATGAGACCTTGCGTCTCTGGGAAAGCACAGATCCCCAGGGCTGTTGTGCCTGTGAATAGGCTGCCCAGGGAAGAAGAAGACCAGCAGCAGCTTTCAGGGCTGGCCCCTTCCTTGTGGGAAGAGTAGCAGGAGGTTTCCCGTTTCGGAAAAAGGCTCTGCCGAGAACGGGCACCATGAGACCTTGCGTCTCTGGGAAAGCACAGATCCCCAGGGCTGTTGTGCCTGTGAATAGGCTGCCCAGGGAAGGTGAAGAGCAGCAACATCTTTCAGGGCTGGCCGCATCCTGGTGGGAGGAGGAGCCGGACGTTTGCCTTTTTGGAAAAAGGCACTGCCGAGAACGGGCACCATGAGACCTTGCGTCTCTGGGAAAGCACAGATCCCCAGTGCTGTTGTGCCTGTGAATAGGCTGCCCAAGGAAGGCAAAGAGCAGCAGCAGCTTTCAGGGCTGGCCGCTTCCTGGTGGGAAGAGGAGCCGGACGTTTGCCGTTTCGGAAAAAGGATCTGCCGAGAACGGGCACCATGAGACCTTGCGTCTCTGGGAAAGCACAGATCCCCAGGGCTGTTGTGCCTGTGAATAGGCTGCCCAGGGAAGGTGAAGAGCAGCAACAGCTTTCAGGGCTGGCCCCTTCCTGGTGGGAGGTGGAGCCGGACGTTTGCCTTTTCGGAAAAAGGCACTGCCGAGAACGGGCACCATGAGACCTTGCGTCTCTGGGAAAGCACAGATCCCCAGGGCTGTTGTGCCTGTGAATAGGCTGCCCAGGGAAGGCGAAGACCAGCAGCAGCTTTCAGGGCTGGCCCCTTCCTGGTGGGAGAAAGAGCCGGACGTTTGCCGTTTCGGAAAAAGGCTCTGCCGAGAACGGGCACCATGAGACCTTGCGTCTCTGGGAAAGCACAGATCCCCAGTGCTGTTGTGCCTGTGAATAGGCTGCCCAGGGAAGGTGAAGAGCAGCAACAACTTTCAGGGCTGGCCGCTTCCTGGTGGGAGGAGGAGCCGGACGTTTGCCGTTTTGGAAAAAGGCTCTGCCGAGAACGGGCACCATGAGACCTTGCGTCTCTGGGAAAGCACAGATCCCCAGGGCTGTTGTGCCTGTGAATAGGCTGCCCAGGGAAGAAGAAGACCAGCAGCAGCTTTCAGGGCTGGCCCCTTCCTTGTGGGAAGAGGAGCAGGAGGTTTCCCGTTTCGGAAAAAGGCTCTGCCGAGAACGGGCACCATGAGACCTTCCGTCTCTGGGAAAGCACAGATCCCCAGTGCTGTTGTGCCTGTGAATAGGCTGCCCAGGGAAGGTGAAGGACAGCAACAGCTTTCAGGGCTGGCCCCTTCCTGGTGGGAGAAGGAGCCGGATGTTTGCCGTTTCGGAAAAAGGCTCTGCCGAGAACGGGCACCATGAGACCTTGCGTCTCTGGGAAAGCACAGATCCCCAGGGCTGTTGTGCCTGTGAATAGGCTGCCCAGGGAAGGCGAAGACCAGCAGCAGCTTTCAGGGCTGGCCCCTTCCTGGTGGGAGAAGGAGCCGGACGTTTGCCGTTTCGGAAAAAGGCTCTGCCGAGAACGGGCACCATGAGACCTTGCGTCTCTGGGAAAGCACAGATCCCCAGGGCTGTTGTGCCTGTGAATAGGCTGCCCAGGGAAGGCGAAGTCCAGCAACAACTTTTAGGGCTGGCCCCTTCGTGGCGGGAATAGGAGCCGGACGTTTGCCGTTTCGGAAAAAGGCTCTGCCGAGAACGGGCACCATGAGACCTTGCGTCTCTGGGAAAGCACAGATCCCCAGTGCTGTTGTGCCTGTGAATAGGCTGCCCAGGGAAGGTGAAGAGCAGCAACATCTTTCAGGGCTGGCCGCTTCCTGGTGGGAGGAGGAGCCGGACGTTTGCCGTTTCGGAAAAAGGCTCTGCCGAGAACGGGCACCATGAGACCTTGCGTCTCTGGGAAAGCACAGATCCCCAGTGCTGTTGTGCCTGTGAATAGGCTGCCCAGGGAAGGTGAAGAGCAGCAACAGCTTTCAGGGCTGGCCGCTTCCTGGTGGGAGGAGGAGCCGGACGTTTGCCGTTTCGGAAAAAGGCTCTGCCGAGAACGGGCACCATGAGACCCTGCGTCTCTGGGAAAGCACAGATCCCCAGGGCTGTTGTGCCTGTGAATAGGCTGCCCAGGGAAGGCGAAGTCCAGCAACAACTTTTAGGGCTGGCCCCTTCGTGGCGGGAAGAGGAGCCGGACGTTTGCCGTTTCGGAAAAAGGCTCTGCCGAGAACGGGCACCATGAGACCTTGCGTCTCTGGGAAAGCACAGATCCCCAGGGCTGTTGTGCCTGTGAATAGGCTGCCCAGGGAAGGTGAAGAGCAGCAGCAACTTTCATTTCTGGCCCCTTCCTGGCGGGAGAAGGAGCCAGACGTTTGCCGTTTCGGAAAAAGGCTCTGCCGAGAACGGGCACCATGAGACCTTGCGTCTCTGGGAAAGCACAGATCCCCAGGGCTGTTGTGCCTGTGAATAGGCTGCCCAGGGAAGGCGAAGACTAGCAACAAGTTTCAGGGCTGGCCCCTTCGTGGCGGGAAGAGGAGCCGGACGTTTGCCGTTTCGGAAAAAGGCTCTGCCGAGAACGGGCACCATGAGACCTTGCGTCTCTGGGAAAGCACAGATCCCCAGGGCTGTTGTGCCTGTGAATAGGCTGCCCAGGGAAGGCGAAGAGCAGCAGCAGCTTTCAGGGCTGGCCCCTTCCTGGCGGGAGGAGGAGCCGGACGTTTGCCTTTTCGGAAAAAGGCACTGCCGAGAACGGGCACCATGAGACCTTGCGTCTCTGGGAAAGCACAGATCCCCAGTGCTGTTGTGCCTGTGAATAGGCTGCCCAGGGAAGGTGAAGAGCAGCAGCAGCTTTCAGGGCTGGCCCCTTCCTTGTGGGAAGAGGAGCCGGACATTTCCTGTTTCGGAAAAAGGCTCTGCCGAGAACGGGCACCATGAGACCTTCCGTCTCTGGGAAAGCACAGATCCCCAGTGCTTTTGTGCCTGTGAATAGGCTGCCCAGGGAAGGTGAAGAGCAGCAACAGCTTTCAGGGCTGGCCGCTTCCTGGTGGGAGGAGGAGCCGGACGTTTGCCTTTTCGGAAAAAGGCACTGCCGAGAACGGGCACCATGAGACCTTGCGTCTCTGGGAAAGCACAGATCCCCAGGGCTGTTGTGCCTGTGAATAGGCTGCCCAGGGAAGGCGAAGACCAGCAGCAGCTTTCAGGGCTGGCCCCTTCCTTGTGGGAGAATGAGCCGGATGTTTGCCGTTTCGGAAAAAGGCTCTGCCGAGAACCGGCACCATGAGACCTTGCGTCTCTGGGAAAGCACAGATCCCCAGTGCTGTTGTGCCTGTGAATAGGCTGCCCAGGGAAGGTGAAGAGCAGCAACAGCTTTCAGGGCTGGCCGCTTCCTGGTGGGAGGAGGAGCCGGACGTTTGCCGTTTCGGAAAAAGGCTCTGCCGAGAACGGGCACCATGAGACCTTGCGTCTCTGGGAAAGCACAGATCCCCAGGGCTGTTGTGCCTGTGAATAGGCTGCCCAGGGAAGGCGAAGTCCAGCAACAACTTTTAGGGCTGGCCCCTTCGTGGCGGGAATAGGAGCCGGACGTTTGCCGTTTCGGAAAAAGGCTCTGCCAAGAACGGGCACCATGAGACCTTGCGTCTCTTGGAAAGCACAGATCCCCAGTGCTGTTGTGCCTGTGAATAGGCTGCCCAGGGAAGGTGAAGAGCAGCAACATCTTTCAGGGCTGGCCGCTTCCTGGTGGGAGGAGGAGCCGGACGTTTGCCTTTTCGGAAAAAGGCACTGCCGAGAACGGGCACCATGAGACCTTGCGTCTCTGGGAAAGCACAGATCCCCAGTGCTGTTGTGCCTGTGAATAGGCTGCCCAAGGAAGGCAAAGAGCAGCAGCAGCTTTCAGGGCTGGCCGCTTCCTGGTGGGAAGAGGAGCCGGACGTTTGCCGTTTCGGAAAAAGGATCTGCCGAGAACGGGCACCATGAGACCTTGCGTCTCTGGGAAAGCACAGATCCCCAGGGCTGTTGTGCCTGTGAATAGGCTGCCCAGGGAAGGTGAAGAGCAGCAACAGCTTTCAGGGCTGGCCCCTTCCTGGTGGGAGGAGGAGCCGGACGTTTGCCTTTTCGGAAAAAGGCACTGCCGAGAACGGGCACCATGAGACCTTGCGTCTCTGGGAAAGCACAGATCCCCAGGGCTGTTGTGCCTGTGAATAGGCTGCCCAGGGAAGGCGAAGACCAGCAGCAGCTTTCAGGGCTGGCCCCTTCCTGGTGGGAGAAATAGCCGGACGTTTGCCGTTTCGGAAAAAGGATCTGCCGAGAACGGGCACCATGAGACCTTGCGTCTCTGGGAAAGCACAGATCCCCAGGGCTGTTGTGCCTGTGAATAGGCTGCCCAGGGAAGGTGAAGAGCAGCAACAGCTTTCAGGGCTGGCCCCTTCCTGGTGGGAGGAGGAGCCGGACGTTTGCCTTTTCGGAAAAAGGCACTGCCGAGAACGGGCACCATGAGACCTTGCGTCTCTGGGAAAGCACAGATCCCCAGGGCTGTTGTGCCTGTGAATAGGCTGCCCAGGGAAGGCGAAGTCCAGCAACAACTTTTAGGGCTGGCCCCTTCGTGGCGGGAATAGGAGCCGGACGTTTGCCTTTTCGGAAAAAGGCTCTGCCAAGAACGGGCACCATGAGACCTTGCGTCTCTGGGAAAGCACAGATCCCCAGGGCTGTTGTGCCTGTGAATAGGCTGCCCAGGGAAGGCGAAGTCCAGCAACAACTTTTAGGGCTGGCCCCTTCGTGGCGGGAATAGGAGCCGGACGTTTGCCGTTTCGGAAAAAGGCTCTGCCGAGAACGGGCACCATGAGACCTTGCGTCTCTGGGAAAGCACAGATCCCCAGTGCTGTTGTGCCTGTGAATAGGCTGCCCAGGGAAGGTGAAGAGCAGCAACATCTTTCAGGGCTGGCCGCTTCCTGGTGGGAGGAGGAGCCGGACGTTTGCCGTTTCGGAAAAAGGCTCTGCCGAGAACGGGCACCATGAGACCTTGCGTCTCTGGGAAAGCACAGATCCCCAGTGCTGTTGTGCCTGTGAATAGGCTGCCCAGGGAAGGTGAAGAGCAGCAACAGCTTTCAGGGCTGGCCCCTTCCTGGCGGGAGGAGGAGCCGGACGTTTGCCGTTTCGGAAAAAGGCTCTGCCGAGAACGGGCACCATGAGACCCTGCGTCTCTGGGAAAGCACAGATCCCCAGGGCTGTTGTGCCTGTGAATAGGCTGCCCAGGGAAGAAGAAGACCAGCAGCAGCTTTCAGGGCTGGCCCCTTCCTTGTGGGAAGAGGAGCAGGAGGTTTCCCGTTTCGGAAAAAGGCTCTGCCGAGAACGGGCACCATGAGACCTTGCGTCTCTGGGAAAGCACAGATCCCCAGTGCTGTTGTGCCTGTGAATAGGCTGCCCAGGGAAGGTGAAGGACAGCAACAGCTTTCAGGGCTGGCCCCTTCCTGGTGGGAGAAGGAGCCGGATGTTTGCCGTTTCGGAAAAAGGCTCTGCCGAGAACGGGCACCATGAGACCTTGCGTCTCTGAGAAAGCACAGATCCCCAGTGCTTTTGTGCCTGTGCATAGGCTGCCCAGGGAAGGTGAAGAGCAGCAACATCTTTCAGGGCTGGCCGCATCCTGGTGGGAGGAGGAGCCGGACGTTTGCCTTTTCGGAAAAAGGCTCTGCCGAGAACGGGCACCATGAGACCTTGCGTCTCTGGGAAAGCACAGATCCCCAGGGCTGTTGTGCCTGTGAATAGGCTGCCCAGGGAAGGCGAAGTCCAGCAACAACTTTTAGGGCTGGCCCCTTCGTGGCGGGAATAGGAGCCGGACGTTTGCCGTTTCGGAAAAAGGCTCTGCCGAGAACGGGCACCATGAGACCTTGCGTCTCTGGGAAAGCACAGATCCCCAGTGCTGTTGTGCCTTTGAATAGGCTGCCCAGGGAAGGCGAAGAGCAGCAGCAGCTTTCAGGGCTGGCCCCTTCCTGGCGGGAGGAGGAGCCGGACGTTTGCCTTTTCGGAAAAAGGCACTGCCGAGAACGGGCACCATGAGACCTTGCGTCTCTGGGAAAGCACAGATCCCCAGGGCTGTTGTGCCTGTGAATAGGCTGCCCAGGGAAGGTGAAGAGCAGCAGCAGCTTTCAGGGCTGGCCCCTTCCTTGTGGGAAGAGGAGCCGGACGTTTGCCTTTTCGGAAAAAGGCTCTGCCGAGAACGGGCACCATGAGACCTTCCGTCTCTGGGAAAGCACAGATCCCCAGTGCTTTTGTGCCTGTGAATAGGCTGCCCAGGGAAGGCGAAGACCAGCAGCAGCTTTCAGGGCTGGCCCCTTCCTTGTGGGAGAATGAGCTGGACGTTTGCCGTTTCGGAAAAAGGCTCTGCCGAGAACGGGCACCATGAGACCTTGCGTCTCTGGGAAAGCACAGATCCCCAGGGCTGTTGTGCCTGTGAATAGGCTGCCCAGGGAAGGTGAAGAGCAGCAACAGCTTTCAGGGCTGGCCGCTTCCTGGTGGGAGGAGGAGCCGGACGTTTGCCGTTTCGGAAAAAGGCTCTGCCGAGAACGGGCACCATGAGACCTTGCGTCTCTGGGAAAGCACAGATCCCCAGGGCTGTTGTGCCTGTGAATAGGCTCCCCAGGGAAGGCGAAGTCCAGCAACAACTTTTAGGGCTGGCCCCTTCGTGGCGGGAATAGGAGCCGGACGTTTGCCTTTTCGGAAAAAGGCTCTGCCAAGAACGGGCACCATGAGACCTTGCGTCTCTGGGAAAGCACAGATCCCCAGGGCTGTTGTGCCTGTGAATAGGCTGCCCAGGGAAGGCGAAGTCCAGCAACAACTTTTAGGGCTGGCCCCTTCGTGGCGGGAATAGGAGCCGGACGTTTGCCGTTTCGGAAAAAGGCTCTGCCGAGAACGGGCACCATGAGACCTTGCGTCTCTGGGAAAGCACAGATCCCCAGTGCTGTTGTGCCTGTGAATAGGCTGCCCAGGGAAGGTGAAGAGCAGCAACATCTTTCAGGGCTGGCCGCTTCCTGGTGGGAGGAGGAGCCGGACGTTTGCCGTTTCGGAAAAAGGCTCTGCCGAGAACGGGCACCATGAGACCTTGCGTCTCTGGGAAAGCACAGATCCCCAGTGCTGTTGTGCCTGTGAATAGGCTGCCCAGGGAAGGTGAAGAGCAGCAACAGCTTTCAGGGCTGGCCCCTTCCTGGCGGGAGGAGGAGCCGGACGTTTGCCGTTTCGGAAAAAGGCTCTGCCGAGAACGGGCACCATGAGACCCTGCGTCTCTGGGAAAGCACAGATCCCCAGGGCTGTTGTGCCTGTGAATAGGCTGCCCAGGGAAGGCGAAGTCCAGCAACAACTTTTAGGGCTGGCCCCTTCGTGGCGGGAAGAGGAGCCGGACGTTTGCCGTTTCGGAAAAAGGCTCTGCCGAGAACGGGCACCATGAGACCTTGCGTCTCTGGGAAAGCACAGATCCCCAGGGCTGTTGTGCCTGTGAATAGGCTGCCCAGGGAAGGCGAAGACTAGCAACAAGTTTCAGGGCTGGCCCCTTCGTGGCGGGAAGAGGAGCCGGACGTTTGCCGTTTCGGAAAAAGGCTCTGCCGAGAACGGACACCATGAGACCTTGCGTCTCTGGGAAAGCACAGATCCCCAGGGCTGTTGTGCCTGTGAATAGGTTGCCCAGGGAAGGCGAAGAGCAGCAGCAGCTTTCAGGGCTGGCCCCTTCCTGGCGGGAGGAGGAGCTGGACGTTTGCCTTTTCGGAAAAAGGCACTGCCGAGAACGGGCACCATGAGACCTTGCGTCTCTGGGAAAGCACAGATCCCCAGGGCTGTTGTGCCTGTGAATAGGCTGCCCAGGGAAGGCGAAGACCAGCAGCAGCTTTCAGGGCTGGCCCCTTCCTTGTGGGAGAATGAGCCGGACGTTTGCCGTTTCGGAAAAAGGCTCTGCCGAGAACTGGCACCATGAGACCTTGCGTCTCTGGGAAAGCACAGATCCCCAGTGCTGTTGTGCCTGTGAATAGGCTGCCCAGGGAAGGTGAAGAGCAGCAACAGCTTTCAGGGCTGGCCGCTTCCTGGTGGGAGGAGGAGCCGGACGTTTGCCGTTTCGGAAAAAGGCTCTGCCGAGAACGGGCACCATGAGACCTTGCGTCTCTGGGAAAGCACAGATCCCCAGGGCTGTTGTGCCTGTGAATAGGCTGCCCAGGGAAGGCGAAGTCCAGCAACAACTATTAGGGCTGGCCCCTTCGTGGCGGGAATAGGAGCCGGACGTTTGCCGTTTCGGAAAAAGGCTCTGCCGAGAACCGGCAACATGAGACCTTGTGTCTCTGGGAAAGCACAGATCCCCAGTGCTGTTGTGCCTGTGAATAGGCTGCCCAGGGAAGGTGAAGAGCAGCAACATCTTTCAGGGCTGGCCGCTTCCTGGTGGGAGGAGGAGCCGGACGTTTGCCTTTTCGGAAAAAGGCACTGCCGAGAACGGGCACCATGAGACCTTGCGTCTCTGGGAAAGCACAGATCCCCAGTGCTGTTGTGCCTGTGAATAGGCTGCCCAAGGAAGGCAAAGAGCAGCAGCAGCTTTCAGGGCTGGCCGCTTCCTGGTGGGAAGAGGAGCCGGACGTTTGCCGTTTCGGAAAAAGGATCTGCCGAGAACGGGCACCATGAGACCTTGCGTCTCTGGGAAAGCACAGATCCGCAGGGCTGTTGTGCCTGTGAATAGGCTGCCCAGGGAAGGCGAAGACCAGCAGCAGCTTTCAGGGCTGGCCCCTTCCTTGTGGGAGAAGGAGCCGGACGTTTGCCGTTTCAGAAAAAGGCTCTGCCGAGAACGGGCACCATGAGACCTTGCGTCTCTGGGAAAGCACAGATCCCCAGGGCTGTTGTGCCTGTGAATAGGCTGCCCAGGGAAGGCGAAGTCCAGCAACAACTTTCAGGGCTGGCCGCTTCCTGGTGGGAGGAGGAGCCGGACGTTTGCCGTTTCGTAAAAAGGCTCTGCCGAGAACGGGCACAATGAGACCTTGCGTCTCTGGGAAAGCACAGATCCCCAGGGCTGTTGTGCCTGTGAATAGGCTGCCCAGGGAAGGCGAAGACCAGCAGCAGCTTTCAGGGCTGGCCCCTTCCTTGTGGGAGAAGGAGCTGGACGTTTGCCGTTTCGGAAAAAGGCACTGCCGAGAACGGGCACCATGAGACCTTCCGTCTCTGGGAAAGCACAGATCCCCAGTGCTGTTGTGCCTGTGAATAGGCTGCCCAGGGAAGGTGAAGAGCAGCAACAACTTTCAGGGCTGGCCGCTTCCTGGTGGGAGGAGGAGCCGGACGTTTGCCGTTTTGGAAAAAGGCTCTGCCGAGAACGGGCACCATGAGACCTTGCGTCTCTGGGAAAGCACAGATCCCCAGGGCTGTTGTGCCTGTGAATAGGCTGCCAGGGAAGAAGAAGACCAGCAGCAGCTTTCAGGGCTGGCCCCTTCCTTGTGGGAAGAGGAGCAGGAGGTTTCCCGTTTCGGAAAAAGGCTCTGCCGAGAACGGGCACCATGAGACCTTGCGTCTCTGGGAAAGCACAGATCCCCAGGGCTGTTGTGCCTGTGAATAGGCTGCCCAGGGAAGGTGAAGGACAGCAACAGCTTTCAGGGCTGGCCCCTTCCTGGTGGGAGAAGGAGCCGGATGTTTGCCGTTTCGGAAAAAGGCTCTGCCGAGAACGGGCACCATGAGACCTTGCGTCTCTGAGAAAGCACAGATCCCCAGTGCTTTTGTGCCTGTGAATAGGCTGCCCAGGGAAGGTGAAGAGCAGCAACATCTTTCAGGGCTGGCCGCATCCTGGTGGGAGGAGGAGCCGGACGTTTGCCTTTTCGGAAAAAGGAACTGCGGAGAACGGGCACCATGAGACCTTGCGTCTCTGGGAAAGCACAGATCCCCAGGGCTGTTGTGCCTGTGAATAGGCTGCCCAGGGAAGGCAAAGAGCAGCAGCAGCTTTCAGGGCTGGCCCCTTCCTTGTGGGAGAAGGAGCCGGACGTTTGCCGTTTCGGAAAAAGGCTCTGCCGAGAACGGGCACCATGAGACCTTGCGTCTCTAGGAAAGCACAGATCCCCAGTGCTGTTGTGCCTGTGAATAGGCTGACCATGGAAGGCGAAGAGCAGCAAAAGCTTTCAGGGCTGGCCGCTTCCTGGTGGGAGGAGGAGCCGGACGTTTGCCGTTTCGGAAAAAGGCTCTGCCGAGAACGGGCACCATGAGACCTTGCGTCTCTGGGAAAGCACAGATCCCCAGGGCTGTTGTGCCTGTGAATAGGCTGCCCAGGGAAGGCGAAGTCCAGCAACAACTTTTAGGGCTGGCCCCTTCGTGGCGGGAATAGGAGCCGGACGTTTGCCGTTTCGGAAAAAGGCTCTGCCGAGAACGGGCACCATGAGACCTTGCGTCTCTGGGAAAGCACAGATCCCCAGTGCTGTTGTGCCTGTGAATAGGCTGCCCAGGGAAGGCGAAGAGCAGCAGCAGCTTTCAGGGCTGGCCCCTTCCTGGCGGGAGGAGGAGCCGGACGTTTGCCTTTTCGGAAAAAGGCACTGCCGAGAACGGGCACCATGAGACCTTGCGTCTCTGGGAAAGCACAGATCCCCAGTGCTGTTGTGCCTGTGAATAGGCTGCCCAGGGAAGGTGAAGAGCAGCAGCAGCTTTCAGGGCTGGCCCCTTCCTTGTGGGAAGAGGAGCCGGACGTTTCCTGTTTCGGAAAAAGGCTCTGCCGAGAACGGGCACCATGAGACCTTCCGTCTCTGGGAAAGCACAGATCCCCAGTGCTTTTGTGCCTGTGAATAGGCTGCCCAGGGAAGGTGAAGAGCAGCAACAGCTTTCAGGGCTGGCCGCTTCCTGGTGGGAGGAGGAGCCGGACGTTTGCCTTTTCGGAAAAAGGCACTGCCGAGAACCGGCACCATGAGACCTTGCGTCTCTGGGAAAGCACAGATCCCCAGGGCTGTTGTGCCTGTGAATAGGCTGCCCAGGGAAGGCGAAGACCAGCAGCAGCTTTCAGGGCTGGCCCCTTCCTTGTGGGAGAAGGAGCCGGACGTTTGCCGTTTCGGAAAAAGGCTCTGCCGAGAACGGGCACCATGAGACCTTGCGTCTCTGGGAAAGCACAGATCCCCAGGGCTGTTGTGCCTGTGAATAGGCTGACCAGGGAAGGTGAAGAGCAGCAACAGCTTTCAGGGCTGGCCGCTTCCTGGTGGGAGGAGGAGCCGGACGTTTGCCGTTTTCGAAAAAGGCTCTGCCGAGAACGGGCACCATGAGACCTTGCGTCTCTGGGAAAGCACAGATCCCCAGGGCTGTTGTGCCTGTGAATAGGCTGCCCAGGGAAGGCGAAGTCCAGCAACAACTTTTAGGGCTGGCCCCTTCGTGGCGGGAGGAGGAGCCGGACGTTTGCCGTTTCGGAAAAAGGCTCTGCCAAGAACGGGCACCATGACACCTTGCGTCTCTGGGAAAGCACAGATCCCCAGTGCTGTTGTGCCTGTGAATAGGCTGCCCAGGGAAGGTGAAGAGCAGCAACATCTTTCAGGGCTGGCCGCTTCCTGGTGGGAGGAGGAGCCGGACGTTTGCCTTTTCGGAAAAAGGCACTGCCGAGAACGGGCACCATGAGACCTTGCGTCTCTGGGAAAGCACAGATCCCCAGTGCTGTTGTGCCTGTGAATAGGCTGCCCAGGGAAGGCAAAGAGCAGCAGCAGCTTTCAGGGCTGGCCCCTTCCTGGTGGGAGAAGGAGCCGGATGTTTGCCTTTTCGGAAAAAGGCACTGCCGAGAACGGGCACCATGAGACCTTGCGTCTCTGGGAAAGCACAGATCCCCAGGGCTGTTGTGCCTGTGAATAGGCTGCCCAGGGAAGAAGAAGACCAGCAGCAGCTTTCAGGGCTGGCCCCTTCCTTGTGGGAAGAGGAGCCGGACGTTTGCCATTTCGGAAAAAGGCTCTGCCGAGAACGGGCACCATGAGACCTTGCGTCTCTGGGAAAGCACAGATCCCCAGTGCTGTTGTGCCTGTGAATAGGCTGCCCAGGGAAGGTGAAGGACAGCAACAGCTTTCAGGGCTGGCCCCTTCCTGGTGGGAGAAGGAGGCGGACGTTTGCCGTTTCGGAAAAAGGCTCTGCCGAGAATGGGCACCATGAGACCTTGCGTCTCTGGGAAAGCACAGATCCCCAGGGCTGTTGTGCCTGTGAATAGGCTGCCCAGGGAAGGCGAAGAGCAGCAACAGCTTTCAGGGCTGGCCGCTTCCTGGTGGGAGGAGGAGCCGGACATTTGCCGTTTCAGAAAAAGGCTCTGCCGAGAACGGGCACCATGAGACCTTGCGTCTCTGGGAAAGCACAGATCCCCAGGGCTGTTGTGCCTGTGAATAGGCTGCCCAGGGAAGGCGAAGTCCAGCAACAACTTTTAGGGCTGGCCCCTTCGTGGCGGGAATAGGAGCCGGACGTTTCCTGTTTCGGAAAAAGGCTCTGCCGAGAACGGGCACCATGAGACCTTCCGTCTCTGGGAAAGCACAGATCCCCAGTGCTTTTGTGCCTGTGAATAGGCTGCCCAGGGAAGGTGAAGAGCAGCAACATCTTTCAGGGCTGGCCGCTTCCTGGTGGGAGGAGGAGCCGGACGTTTGCCTTTTCGGAAAAAGGCACTGCCGAGAACCGGCACCATGAGACCTTGCGTCTCTGGGAAAGCACAGATCCCCAGGGCTGTTGTGCCTGTGAATAGGCTGCCCAGGGAAGGCGAAGACCAGCAGCAGCTTTCAGGGCTGGCCCCTTCCTTGTGGGAGAAGGAGCCGGACGTTTGCCGTTTCGGAAAAAGGCTCTGCCGAGAACGGGCACCATGAGACCTTGCGTCTCTGGGAAAGCACAGATCCCCAGGGCTGTTGTGCCTGTGAATAGGCTGACCAGGGAAGGTGAAGAGCAGCAACAGCTTTCAGGGCTGGCCGCTTCCTGGTGGGAGGAGGAGCCGGACGTTTGCCGTTTTCGAAAAAGGCTCTGCCGAGAACGGGCACCATGAGACCTTGCGTCTCTGGGAAAGCACAGATCCCCAGGGCTGTTGTGCCTGTGAATAGGCTCCCCAGGGAAGGCGAAGTCCAGCAACAACTTTTAGGGCTGGCCCCTTCGTGGCGGGAGGAGGAGCCGGACGTTTGCCGTTTCGGAAAAAGGCTCTGCCAAGAACGGGCACCATGACACATTGCGTCTCTGGGAAAGCACAGATCCCCAGTGCTGTTGTGCCTGTGAATAGGCTGCCCAGGGAAGGTGAAGAGCAGCAACAGCTTTCAGGGCTGGCCGCTTCCTGGTGGGAGGAGGAGCCGGACGTTTGCCTTTTCGGAAAAAGGCACTGCCGAGAACGGGCACCATGAGACCTTGCGTCTCTGGGAAAGCACAGATCCCCAGTGCTGTTGTGCCTGTGAATAGGCTGCCCAGGGAAGGCAAAGAGCAGCAGCAGCTTTCAGGGCTGGCCCCTTCCTGGTGGGAGAAGGAGCCGGATGTTTGCCTTTTCGGAAAAAGGCACTGCCGAGAACGGGCACCATGAGACCTTGCGTCTCTGGGAAAGCACAGATCCCCAGGGCTGTTGTGCCTGTGAATAGGCTGCCCAGGGAAGAAGAAGACCAGCAGCAGCTTTCAGGGCTGGCCCCTTCCTTGTGGGAAGAGGAGCCGGACGTTTGCCATTTCGGAAAAAGGCTCTGCCGAGAACGGGCACCATGAGACCTTGCGTCTCTGGGAAAGCACAGATCCCCAGTGCTGTTGTGCCTGTGAATAGGCTGCCCAGGGAAGGTGAAGGACAGCAACAGCTTTCAGGGCTGGCCCCTTCCTGGTGGGAGAAGGAGGCGGACGTTTGCCGTTTCGGAAAAAGGCTCTGCCGAGAATGGGCACCATGAGACCTTGCGTCTCTGGGAAAGCACAGATCCCCAGTGCTTTTGTGCCTGTGAATAGGCTGCCCAGGGAAGGTGAAGAGCAGCAACAGCTTTCAGGGCTGGCCGCTTCCTGGTGGGAGGAGGAGCCGGACGTTTGCCTTTTCGGAAAAAGGCACTGCCGAGAACGGGCACCATGAGACCTTGCGTCTCTGGGAAAGCACAGATCCCCAGGGCTGTTGTGCCTGTGAATAGGCTGCCCAGGGAAGGCGAAGAGCAGCAACAGCTTTCAGGGCTGGCCGCTTCCTGGTGGGAGGAGGAGCCGGACATTTGCCGTTTCAGAAAAAGGCTCTGCCGAGAACGGGCACCATGAGACCTTGCGTCTCTGGGAAAGCACAGATCCCCAGGGCTGTTGTGCCTGTGAATAGGCTGCCCAGGGAAGGCGAAGTCCAGCAACAACTTTTAGGGCTGGCCCCTTCGTGGCGGGAATAGGAGCCGGACGTTTGCCGTTTCGTAAAAAGGCTCTGCCGAGAACGGGCACCATGAGACCTTGCGTCTCTGGGAAAGCACAGATCCCCAGGGCTGTTGTGCCTGTGAATAGGCTGCCCAGGGAAGGCGAAGACCAGCAGCAGCTTTCAGGGCTGGCCCCTTCCTGGCGGGAGGAGGAGCCGGACGTTTGCCTTTTCGGAAAAAGGCACTGCCGAGAACGGGCACCATGAGACCTTGCGTCTCTGGGAAAGCACAGATCCCCAGTGCTGTTGTGCCTGTGAATAGGCTGCCCAGGGAAGGTGAAGAGCAGCAGCAGCTTTCAGGGCTGGCCCCTTCCTTGTGGGAAGAGGAGCCGGACGTTTCCTGTTTCGGAAAAAGGCTCTGCCGAGAACGGGCACCATGAGACCTTCCGTCTCTGGGAAAGCACAGATCCCCAGTGCTTTTGTGCCTGTGAATAGGCTGCCCAGGGAAGGTGAAGAGCAGCAACAGCTTTCAGGGCTGGCCGCTTCCTGGTGGGAGGAGGAGCCGGACGTTTGCCTTTTCGGAAAAAGGCACTGCCGAGAACCGGCACCATGAGACCTTGCGTCTCTGGGAAAGCACAGATCCCCAGGGCTGTTGTGCCTGTGAATAGGCTGCCCAGGGAAGGCGAAGTCCAGCAACAACTTTTAGGGCTGGCCCCTTCGTGGCGGGAGGAGGAGCCGGACGTTTGCCGTTTCGGAAAAAGGCTCTGCCAAGAACGGGCACCATGACACCTTGCGTCTCTGGGAAAGCACAGATCCCCAGTGCTGTTGTGCCTGTGAATAGGCTGCCCAGGGAAGGTGAAGAGCAGCAACATCTTTCAGGGCTGGCCGCTTCCTGGTGGGAGGAGGAGCCGGACGTTTGCCTTTTCGGAAAAAGGCACTGCCGAGAACGGGCACCATGAGACCTTGCGTCTCTGGGAAAGCACAGATCCCCAGTGCTGTTGTGCCTGTGAATAGGCTGCCCAGGGAAGGCAAAGAGCAGCAGCAGCTTTCAGGGCTGGCCCCTTCCTGGTGGGAGAAGGAGCCGGATGTTTGCCTTTTCGTAAAAAGGCACTGCCGAGAACGGGCACCATGAGACCTTGCGTCTCTGGGAAAGCACAGATCCCCAGGGCTGTTGTGCCTGTGAATAGGCTGCCCAGGGAAGAAGAAGACCAGCAGCAGCTTTCAGGGCTGGCCCCTTCCTTGTGGGAAGAGGAGCCGGACGTTTGCCATTTCGGAAAAAGGCTCTGCCGAGAACGGGCACCATGAGACCTTGCGTCTCTGGGAAAGCACAGATCCCCAGTGCTGTTGTGCCTGTGAATAGGCTGCCCAGGGAAGGTGAAGGACAGCAACAGCTTTCAGGGCTGGCCCCTTCCTGGTGGGAGAAGGAGGCGGACGTTTGCCGTTTCGGAAAAAGGCTCTGCCGAGAATGGGCACCATGAGACCTTGCGTCTCTGGGAAAGCACAGATCCCCAGTGCTTTTGTGCCTGTGAATAGGCTGCCCAGGGAAGGTGAAGAGCAGCAACAGCTTTCAGGGCTGGCCGCTTCCTGGTGGGAGGAGGAGCCGGACGTTTGCCTTTTCGGAAAAAGGCACTGCCGAGAACGGGCACCATGAGACCTTGCGTCTCTGGGAAAGCACAGATCCCCAGGGCTGTTGTGCCTGTGAATAGGCTGCCCAGGGAAGGCGAAGAGCAGCAACAGCTTTCAGGGCTGGCCGCTTCCTGGTGGGAGGAGGAGCCGGACATTTGCCGTTTCAGAAAAAGGCTCTGCCGAGAACGGGCACCATGAGACCTTGCGTCTCTGGGAAAGCACAGATCCCCAGGGCTGTTGTGCCTGTGAATAGGCTGCCCAGGGAAGGCGAAGTCCAGCAACAACTTTTAGGGCTGGCCCCTTCGTGGCGGGAATAGGAGCCGGACGTTTGCCGTTTCGGAAAAAGGCTCTGCCGAGAACGGGCACCATGAGACCTTGCGTCTCTGGGAAAGCACAGATCCCCAGGGCTGTTGTGCCTGTGAATAGGCTGCCCAGGGAAGGCGAAGACCAGCAGCAGCTTTCAGGGCTGGCCCCTTCCTGGTGGGAGAAGGAGCCGGACGTTTGCCGTTTCGGAAAAAGGCTCTGCCGAGAACGGGCACCATAAGACCTTCCGTCTCTGGGAAAGCACAGATCCCCAGTGCTGTTGTGCCTGTGAATAGGCTGCCCAGGGAAGGTGAAGAGCAGCAACAACTTTCAGGGCTGGCCGCTTCCTGGTGGGAGGAGGAGCCGGACGTTTGCCATTTCGGAAAAAGGCTCTGCCGAGAACGGGCACCATGAGACCTTGCGTCTCTGGGAAAGCACAGATCCCCAGTGCTGTTGTGCCTGTGAATAGGCTGCCCAGGGAAGGCAAAGAGCAGCAGCAGCTTTCAGGGCTGGCCCCTTCCTTGTGGGAAGAGGAGCAGGAGGTTTGCCGTTTCGGAAAAAGGCTCTGCCGAGAACGGGCACCATGAGACCTTGCGTCTCTGGGAAAGCACAGATCCCCAGTGCTGTTGTGCCTGTGAATAGGCTGCCCAGGGAAGGTGAAGGACAGCAACAGCTTTCAGGGCTGGCCCCTTCCTGGTGGGAGAAGGAGCCGGATGTTTGCCGTTTCGGAAAAAGGCTCTGCCGAGAACGGGCACCATGAGACCTTGCGTCTCTGAGAAAGCACAGATCCCCAGTGCTTTTGTGCCTGTGAATAGGCTGCCCAGGGAAGGTGAAGAGCAGCAACATCTTTCAGGGCTGGCCGCATCCTGGTGGGAGGAGGAGCCGGACGTTTGCCTTTTCGGAAAAAGGAACTGCGGAGAACGGGCACCATGAGACCTTGCGTCTCTGGGAAAGCACAGATCCCCAGGGCTGTTGTGCCTGTGAATAGGCTGCCCAGGGAAGGCGAAGACCAGCAGCAGCTTTCAGGGCTGGCCCCTTCCTTGTGGGAGAAGGAGCCGGACGTTTGCCGTTTCGGAAAAAGGCTCTGCCGAGAACGGGCACCATGAGACCTTGCGTCTCTGGGAAAGCACAGATCCCCAGTGCTGTTGTGCCTGTGAATAGGCTGACCATGGAAGGCGAAGAGCAGCAAAAGCTTTCAGGGCTGGCCGCTTCCTGGTGGGAGGAGGAGCCGGACGTTTGCCGTTTCAGAAAAAGGCTCTGCCGAGAACGGGCACCATGAGACCTTGCGTCTCTGGGAAAGCACAGATCCCCAGGGCTGTTGTGCCTGTGAATAGGCTGCCCAGGGAAGGCGAAGTCCAGCAACAACTTTTAGGGCTGGCCGCTTCCTGGTGGGAGGAGGAGCCGGACGTTTGCCGTTTTGGAAAAAGGCTCTGCCGAGAACGGGCACCATGAGACCTTGCGTCTCTGGGAAAGCACAGATCCCCAGGGCTGTTGTGCCTGTGAATAGGCTGCCCAGGGAAGGCGAAGAGCAGCAGCAGCTTTCAGGGCTGGCCCATTCCTGGCGGGAGGAGGAGCCGGACGTTTGCCTTTTCGGAAAAAGGCACTGCCGAGAACGGGCACCATGAGACCTTGCGTCTCTGGGAAAGCACAGATCCCCAGTGCTGTTGTGCCTGTGAATAGGCTGCCCAGGGAAGGTGAAGAGCAGCAGCAGCTTTCAGGGCTGGCCCCTTCCTTGTGGGAAGAGGAGCCGGACGTTTCCTGTTTCGGAAAAAGGCTCTGCCGAGAACGGGCACCATGAGACCTTCCGTCTCTGGGAAAGCACAGATCCCCAGTGCTTTTGTGCCTGTGAATAGGCTGCCCAGGGAAGGTGAAGAGCAGCAACAGCTTTCAGGGCTGGCCGCTTCCTGGTGGGGGGAGGAGCCGGACGTTTGCCTTTTCGGAAAAAGGCTCTGCCGAGAACCGGCAACATGAGACCTTGCGTCTCTGGGAAAGCACAGATCCCCAGGGCTGTTGTGCCTGTGAATAGGCTGCCCAGGGAAGGCGAAGACCAGCAGCAGCTTTCAGGGCTGGCCCCTTCCTTGTGGGAGAATGAGCCGGACGTTTGCCGTTTCGGAAAAAGGCACTGCCGAGAACGGGCATCATGAGACCTTGCGTCTCTGGGAAAGCACAGATCCCCAGTGCTGTTGTGCCTGTGAATAGGCTGCCCAGGGAAGGTGAAGAGCAGCAACAGCTTTCAGGGCTGGCCGCTTCCTGGTGGGAGGTGGAGCCGGATGTTTGCCGTTTTCGAAAAAGGCACTGCCGAGAACGGGCACCATGAGACCTTGCGTCTCTGGGAAAGCACAGATCCCCAGGGCTGTTGTGCCTGTGAATAGGCTGCCCAGGGAAGGTGAAGACCAGCAACAACTTTCAGGGCTGGCCCCTTCGTGGCGGGAGAAGGAGCCGGACGTTTGCCGTTTCGGAAAAAGGCTCTGCCGAGAACGGGCACCATGAGACCTTCCGTCTCTGGGAAAGCACAGATCCCCAGTGCTGTTGTGCCTGTGAATAGGCTGCCCAGGGAAGGTGAAGAGCAGCAACAACTTTCAGGGCTGGCCGCTTCCTGGTGGGAGGAGGAGCCGGACGTTTGCCGTTTTGGAAAAAGGCTCTGCCGAGAACGGGCACCATGAGACCTTGCGTCTCTGGGAAAGCACAGATCCCCAGGGCTGTTGTGCCTGTGAATAGGCTGCCCAGGGAAGAAGAAGACCAGCAGCAGCTTTCAGGGCTGGCCCCTTCCTTGTGGGAAGAGGAGCAGGAGGTTTCCTGTTTCGGAAAAAGGCTCTGCCGAGAACGGGCACCATGAGACCTTGCGTCTCTGGGAAAGCACAGATCCCCAGTGCTGTTGTGCCTGTGAATAGGCTGCCCAGGGAAGGTGAAGAGCAGCAACAGCTTTCAGGGCTGGCCGCTTCCTGGTGGGAGGAGGAGCCGGACGTTTGCCGTTTTCGAAAAAGGCTCTGCCGAGAACGGGCACCATGAGACCTTGCGTCTCTGGGAAAGCACAGATCCCCAGGGCTGTTGTGCCTGTGAATAGGCTGCCCAGGGAAGGCGAAGTCCAGCAACAACTTTTAGGGCTGGCCCCTTCGTGGCGGGAATAGGAGCCGGACGTTTGCCGTTTCGGAAAAAGGCTTGCCGAGGACGGGCACCATGAGACCTTGCGTCTCTGGGAAAGCACAGATCCCCAGGGCTGTTGTGCCTGTGAATAGGCTGCCCAGGGAAGGTGAAGAGCAGCAACATCTTTCAGGGCTGGCCGCTTCCTGGTGGGAGGAGGAGCCGGACGTTTGCCTTTTCGGAAAAAGGCACTGCCGAGAACGGGCACCATGAGACCTTGCGTCTCTGGGAAAGCACAGATCCCCAGTGCTGTTGTGCCTGTGAATAGGCTGCCCAGGGAAGGCAAAGAGCAGCAACAGCTTTCAGGGCTGACCCCTTCCTGGTGGGAGAAGGAGCCGGATGTTTGCCTTTTCGGAAAAAGGCACTGCCGAGAACGGGCACCATGAGACCTTGCGTCTCTGGGAAAGCACAGATCCCCAGGGCTGTTGTGCCTGTGAATAGGCTGCCCGGGGAAGAAGAAGACCAGCAGCAGCTTTCAGGGCTGGCCCCTTCCTTGTGGGAAGAGGAGCCGGACGTTTGCCGTTTCGGAAAAAGGCTCTGCCGAGAACGGGCACCATGAGACCTTGCGTCTCTGGGAAAGCACAGATCCCCAGTGCTGTTGTGCCTGTGAATAGGCTGCCCAGGGAAGGTGAAGAGCAGCAACATCTTTCAGGGCTGGCCGCTTCCTGGTGGGAGGAGGAGCCGGACGTTTGCCGTTTCGGAAAAAGGCTCTGCCGAGAACGGGCACCATGAGACCTTGCGTCTCTGGGAAAGCACAGATCCCCAGTGCTGTTGTGCCTGTGAATAGGCTGCCCAGGGAAGGTGAAGAGCAGCAACAGCTTTCAGGGCTGGCCCCTTCCTGGCGGGAGGAGGAGCCGGACGTTTGCCGTTTCGGAAAAAGGCTCTGCCGAGAACGGGCACCATGAGACCCTGCGTCTCTGGGAAAGCACAGATCCCCAGGGCTGTTGTGCCTGTGAATAGGCTGCCCAGGGAAGGCGAAGTCCAGCAACAACTTTTAGGGCTGGCCCCTTCGTGGCGGGAAGAGGAGCCGGACGTTTGCCGTTTCGGAAAAAGGCTCTGCCGAGAACGGGCACCATGAGACCTTGCGTCTCTGGGAAAGCACAGATCCCCAGGGCTGTTGTGCCTGTGAATAGGCTGCCCAGGGAAGGCGAAGACTAGCAACAAGTTTCAGGGCTGGCCCCTTCGTGGCGGGAAGAGGAGCCGGACGTTTGCCGTTTCGGAAAAAGGCTCTGCCGAGAACGGACACCATGAGACCTTGCGTCTCTGGGAAAGCACAGATCCCCAGGGCTGTTGTGCCTGTGAATAGGTTGCCCAGGGAAGGCGAAGAGCAGCAGCAGCTTTCAGGGCTGGCCCCTTCCTGGCGGGAGGAGGAGCTGGACGTTTGCCTTTTCGGAAAAAGGCACTGCCGAGAACGGGCACCATGAGACCTTGCGTCTCTGGGAAAGCACAGATCCCCAGGGCTGTTGTGCCTGTGAATAGGCTGCCCAGGGAAGGCGAAGACCAGCAGCAGCTTTCAGGGCTGGCCCCTTCCTTGTGGGAGAATGAGCCGGACGTTTGCCGTTTCGGAAAAAGGCTCTGCCGAGAACTGGCACCATGAGACCTTGCGTCTCTGGGAAAGCACAGATCCCCAGTGCTGTTGTGCCTGTGAATAGGCTGCCCAGGGAAGGTGAAGAGCAGCAACAGCTTTCAGGGCTGGCCGCTTCCTGGTGGGAGGAGGAGCCGGACGTTTGCCGTTTCGGAAAAAGGCTCTGCCGAGAACGGGCACCATGAGACCTTGCGTCTCTGGGAAAGCACAGATCCCCAGGGCTGTTGTGCCTGTGAATAGGCTGCCCAGGGAAGGCGAAGTCCAGCAACAACTATTAGGGCTGGCCCCTTCGTGGCGGGAATAGGAGCCGGACGTTTGCCGTTTCGGAAAAAGGCTCTGCCGAGAACCGGCAACATGAGACCTTGTGTCTCTGGGAAAGCACAGATCCCCAGTGCTGTTGTGCCTGTGAATAGGCTGCCCAGGGAAGGTGAAGAGCAGCAACATCTTTCAGGGCTGGCCGCTTCCTGGTGGGAGGAGGAGCCGGACGTTTGCCTTTTCGGAAAAAGGCACTGCCGAGAACGGGCACCATGAGACCTTGCGTCTCTGGGAAAGCACAGATCCCCAGTGCTGTTGTGCCTGTGAATAGGCTGCCCAAGGAAGGCAAAGAGCAGCAGCAGCTTTCAGGGCTGGCCGCTTCCTGGTGGGAAGAGGAGCCGGACGTTTGCCGTTTCGGAAAAAGGATCTGCCGAGAACGGGCACCATGAGACCTTGCGTCTCTGGGAAAGCACAGATCCGCAGGGCTGTTGTGCCTGTGAATAGGCTGCCCAGGGAAGGCGAAGACCAGCAGCAGCTTTCAGGGCTGGCCCCTTCCTTGTGGGAGAAGGAGCCGGACGTTTGCCGTTTCAGAAAAAGGCTCTGCCGAGAACGGGCACCATGAGACCTTGCGTCTCTGGGAAAGCACAGATCCCCAGGGCTGTTGTGCCTGTGAATAGGCTGCCCAGGGAAGGCGAAGTCCAGCAACAACTTTCAGGGCTGGCCGCTTCCTGGTGGGAGGAGGAGCCGGACGTTTGCCGTTTCGTAAAAAGGCTCTGCCGAGAACGGGCACAATGAGACCTTGCGTCTCTGGGAAAGCACAGATCCCCAGGGCTGTTGTGCCTGTGAATAGGCTGCCCAGGGAAGGCGAAGACCAGCAGCAGCTTTCAGGGCTGGCCCCTTCCTTGTGGGAGAAGGAGCTGGACGTTTGCCGTTTCGGAAAAAGGCACTGCCGAGAACGGGCACCATGAGACCTTCCGTCTCTGGGAAAGCACAGATCCCCAGTGCTGTTGTGCCTGTGAATAGGCTGCCCAGGGAAGGTGAAGAGCAGCAACAACTTTCAGGGCTGGCCGCTTCCTGGTGGGAGGAGGAGCCGGACGTTTGCCGTTTTGGAAAAAGGCTCTGCCGAGAACGGGCACCATGAGACCTTGCGTCTCTGGGAAAGCACAGATCCCCAGGGCTGTTGTGCCTGTGAATAGGCTGCCAGGGAAGAAGAAGACCAGCAGCAGCTTTCAGGGCTGGCCCCTTCCTTGTGGGAAGAGGAGCAGGAGGTTTCCCGTTTCGGAAAAAGGCTCTGCCGAGAACGGGCACCATGAGACCTTGCGTCTCTGGGAAAGCACAGATCCCCAGGGCTGTTGTGCCTGTGAATAGGCTGCCCAGGGAAGGTGAAGAGCAGCAACATCTTTCAGGGCTGGCCGCATCCTGGTGGGAGGAGGAGCCGGACGTTTGCCTTTTCGGAAAAAGGAACTGCGGAGAACGGGCACCATGAGACCTTGCGTCTCTGGGAAAGCACAGATCCCCAGGGCTGTTGTGCCTGTGAATAGGCTGCCCAGGGAAGGCAAAGAGCAGCAGCAGCTTTCAGGGCTGGCCCCTTCCTTGTGGGAGAAGGAGCCGGACGTTTGCCGTTTCGGAAAAAGGCTCTGCCGAGAACGGGCACCATGAGACCTTGCGTCTCTAGGAAAGCACAGATCCCCAGTGCTGTTGTGCCTGTGAATAGGCTGACCATGGAAGGCGAAGAGCAGCAAAAGCTTTCAGGGCTGGCCGCTTCCTGGTGGGAGGAGGAGCCGGACGTTTGCCGTTTCGGAAAAAGGCTCTGCCGAGAACGGGCACCATGAGACCTTGCGTCTCTGGGAAAGCACAGATCCCCAGGGCTGTTGTGCCTGTGAATAGGCTGCCCAGGGAAGGCGAAGTCCAGCAACAACTTTTAGGGCTGGCCCCTTCGTGGCGGGAATAGGAGCCGGACGTTTGCCGTTTCGGAAAAAGGCTCTGCCGAGAACGGGCACCATGAGACCTTGCGTCTCTGGGAAAGCACAGATCCCCAGTGCTGTTGTGCCTGTGAATAGGCTGCCCAGGGAAGGCGAAGAGCAGCAGCAGCTTTCAGGGCTGGCCCCTTCCTGGCGGGAGGAGGAGCCGGACGTTTGCCTTTTCGGAAAAAGGCACTGCCGAGAACGGGCACCATGAGACCTTGCGTCTCTGGGAAAGCACAGATCCCCAGTGCTGTTGTGCCTGTGAATAGGCTGCCCAGGGAAGGTGAAGAGCAGCAGCAGCTTTCAGGGCTGGCCCCTTCCTTGTGGGAAGAGGAGCCGGACGTTTCCTGTTTCGGAAAAAGGCTCTGCCGAGAACGGGCACCATGAGACCTTCCGTCTCTGGGAAAGCACAGATCCCCAGTGCTTTTGTGCCTGTGAATAGGCTGCCCAGGGAAGGTGAAGAGCAGCAACAGCTTTCAGGGCTGGCCGCTTCCTGGTGGGAGGAGGAGCCGGACGTTTGCCTTTTCGGAAAAAGGCACTGCCGAGAACCGGCACCATGAGACCTTGCGTCTCTGGGAAAGCACAGATCCCCAGGGCTGTTGTGCCTGTGAATAGGCTGCCCAGGGAAGGCGAAGACCAGCAGCAGCTTTCAGGGCTGGCCCCTTCCTTGTGGGAGAAGGAGCCGGACGTTTGCCGTTTCGGAAAAAGGCTCTGCCGAGAACGGGCACCATGAGACCTTGCGTCTCTGGGAAAGCACAGATCCCCAGGGCTGTTGTGCCTGTGAATAGGCTGACCAGGGAAGGTGAAGAGCAGCAACAGCTTTCAGGGCTGGCCGCTTCCTGGTGGGAGGAGGAGCCGGACGTTTGCCGTTTTCGAAAAAGGCTCTGCCGAGAACGGGCACCATGAGACCTTGCGTCTCTGGGAAAGCACAGATCCCCAGGGCTGTTGTGCCTGTGAATAGGCTGCCCAGGGAAGGCGAAGTCCAGCAACAACTTTTAGGGCTGGCCCCTTCGTGGCGGGAGGAGGAGCCGGACGTTTGCCGTTTCGGAAAAAGGCTCTGCCAAGAACGGGCACCATGACACCTTGCGTCTCTGGGAAAGCACAGATCCCCAGTGCTGTTGTGCCTGTGAATAGGCTGCCCAGGGAAGGTGAAGAGCAGCAACATCTTTCAGGGCTGGCCGCTTCCTGGTGGGAGGAGGAGCCGGACGTTTGCCTTTTCGGAAAAAGGCACTGCCGAGAACGGGCACCATGAGACCTTGCGTCTCTGGGAAAGCACAGATCCCCAGTGCTGTTGTGCCTGTGAATAGGCTGCCCAGGGAAGGCAAAGAGCAGCAGCAGCTTTCAGGGCTGGCCCCTTCCTGGTGGGAGAAGGAGCCGGATGTTTGCCTTTTCGGAAAAAGGCACTGCCGAGAACGGGCACCATGAGACCTTGCGTCTCTGGGAAAGCACAGATCCCCAGGGCTGTTGTGCCTGTGAATAGGCTGCCCAGGGAAGAAGAAGACCAGCAGCAGCTTTCAGGGCTGGCCCCTTCCTTGTGGGAAGAGGAGCCGGACGTTTGCCATTTCGGAAAAAGGCTCTGCCGAGAACGGGCACCATGAGACCTTGCGTCTCTGGGAAAGCACAGATCCCCAGTGCTGTTGTGCCTGTGAATAGGCTGCCCAGGGAAGGTGAAGGACAGCAACAGCTTTCAGGGCTGGCCCCTTCCTGGTGGGAGAAGGAGGCGGACGTTTGCCGTTTCGGAAAAAGGCTCTGCCGAGAATGGGCACCATGAGACCTTGCGTCTCTGGGAAAGCACAGATCCCCAGGGCTGTTGTGCCTGTGAATAGGCTGCCCAGGGAAGGCGAAGAGCAGCAACAGCTTTCAGGGCTGGCCGCTTCCTGGTGGGAGGAGGAGCCGGACATTTGCCGTTTCAGAAAAAGGCTCTGCCGAGAACGGGCACCATGAGACCTTGCGTCTCTGGGAAAGCACAGATCCCCAGGGCTGTTGTGCCTGTGAATAGGCTGCCCAGGGAAGGCGAAGTCCAGCAACAACTTTCAGGGCTGGCCCCTTCGTGGCGGGAATAGGAGCCGGACGTTTGCCTGTTTCGGAAAAAGGCTCTGCCGAGAACGGGCACCATGAGACCTTCCGTCTCTGGGAAAGCACAGATCCCCAGTGCTGTTGTGCCTGTGAATAGGCTGCCCAGGGAAGGTGAAGAGCAGCAACATCTTTCAGGGCTGGCCGCTTCCTGGTGGGAGGAGGAGCCGGACGTTTGCCTTTTCGGAAAAAGGCACTGCCGAGAACCGGCACCATGAGACCTTGCGTCTCTGGGAAAGCACAGATCCCCAGGGCTGTTGTGCCTGTGAATAGGCTGCCCAGGGAAGGCGAAGACCAGCAGCAGCTTTCAGGGCTGGCCCCTTCCTTGTGGGGAAGGAGCCGGACGTTTGCCGTTTCGGAAAAAGGCTCTGCCGAGAACGGGCACCATGAGACCTTGCGTCTCTGGGAAAGCACAGATCCCCAGGGCTGTTGTGCCTGTGAATAGGCTGACCAGGGAAGGTGAAGAGCAGCAACAGCTTTCAGGGCTGGCCGCTTCCTGGTGGGAGGAGGAGCCGGACGTTTGCCGTTTTCGAAAAAGGCTCTGCCGAGAACGGGCACCATGAGACCTTGCGTCTCTGGGAAAGCACAGATCCCCAGGGCTGTTGTGCCTGTGAATAGGCTGCCCAGGGAAGGCGAAGAGCAGCAGCAGCTTTCAGGGCTGGCCCATTCCTGGCGGGAGGAGGAGCCGGACGTTTGCCTTTTCGGAAAAAGGCACTGCCGAGAACGGGCACCATGAGACCTTGCGTCTCTGGGAAAGCACAGATCCCCAGTGCTTTTGTGCCTGTGAATAGGCTGCCCAGGGAAGGTGAAGAGCAGCAACAGCTTTCAGGGCTGGCCGCTTCCTGGTGGGAGGAGGAGCCGGACGTTTGCCGTTTCGGAAAAAGGCTCTGCCGAGAACGGGCACCATGAGACCTTGCGTCTCTGGGAAAAGCACAGATCCCCAGTGCTGTTGTGCCTGTGAATAGCGCTGCCCAGGGAAGGCAAAGAGCAGCAGCAGCTTTCAGGGGCTGGCCCCTTCCTGGTGGGAGAAGGAGCCGGATGTTTGCCTTTTCGGAAAAAGGCACTGCCGAGAACGGGCACCATGAGACCTTGCGTCTCTGGGAAAGCACAGATCCCCAGGGCTGTTGTGCCTGTGAATAGGCTGCCCCAGGGAAGAGAAGACCAGCAGCAGCTTTCAGGGCTGGCCCCTTCCTTGTGGGAAGAGGAGCCGGACGTTTGCCATTTCGGAAAAAGGCTCTGCCGAGAACGGGCACCATGGAGACCTTGCGTCTCTGGGAAAGCACAGATCCCCAGTGCTGTTGTGCCTGTGAATAGGCTGCCCAGGGAAGGTGAAGGACAGCAACAGCTTTCAGGGCTGGCCCCTTCCTGGTGGGAGAAGGAGGCGGGACGTTTGCCGTTTCGGAAAAAGGCTCTGCCGAGAATGGGGCACCATGAGACCTTGCGTCTCTGGAAAGCACAGATCCCCAGTGCCTTTTGTGCCTGTGAATAGGCTGCCCAGGGAAGGTGAAGAGCAGCAACAGCTTTCAGGGCTGGCCGCTTCCTGGTGGGAGGAGGAGCCGGACGTTTGCCTTTTCGGAAAAAGGCACTGCCGAGAACGGGCACCATGAGACCTTGCGTCTCTGGGAAAGCACAGATCCCCAGGGCTGTTGTGCCTGTGAATAGGCTGCCCAGGGAAGGCGAAGAGCAGCAACAGCTTTCAGGGCTGGCCGCTTCCTGGTGGAGGAGGAGCCGGACATTTGCCGTTTCAGAAAAAGGCTCTGCCGAGAACGGGCACCATGAGACCTTGCGTCTCTGGGAAAGCACAGATCCCCAGGGCTGTTGTGCCTGTGAATAGGCTTGCCCAGGGAAGGCGAAGTCCAGCAACAACTTTTAGGGCTGGCCCCTTCGTGGCGGGAATAGGAGCCGGACGTTTGCCGTTTCGTAAAAAGGCTCTGCCGAGAACGGGGCACCATGAGACCTTGCGTCTCTGGGAAAGCACAGATCCCCAGGGCTGTTGTGCCTGTGAATAGGCTGCCCAGGGAAGGCGAAGACCAGCAGCAGCTTTCAGGGCTGGCCCCTTCCTGGCGGGAGGAGGAGCCGGACGTTTGCCTTTTCGGAAAAAGGCACTGCCGAGAACGGGCACCATGAGACCTTGCGTCTCTGGGAAAGCACAGATCCCCAGTGCTGTTGTGCCTGTGAATAGGCTGCCCAGGGAAGGTGAAGAGCAGCAGCAGCTTTCAGGGCTGGCCCTTCCTTGTGGGAAGAGGAGCCGGACGTTTTCCTGTTTCGGAAAAGGCTCTGCCGAGAACGGGCACCATGAGACCTTCCGTCTCTGGGAAAGCACAGATCCCCAGTGCTTTTGTGCCTGTGAATAGGCTGCCCAGGGAAGGTGAAGAGCAGCAACAGCTTTCAGGGCTGGCCGCTTCCTGGTGGGAGGAGGAGCCGGACGTTTGCCTTTTCGGAAAAAGGCACTGCCGAGAACCCGGCACCATGAGACCTTGCGTCTCTGGAAAGCACAGATCCCCAGGGCTGTTGTGCCTGTGAATAGGCTGCCCAGGGAAGGCGAAGTCCAGCAACAACTTTTAGGGCTGGCCCCTTCGTGGCGGGAGGAGGAGCCGGACGTTTGCCGTTTCGGAAAAAAGGCTCTGCCAAGAACGGGGCACCATGACACCTTGCGTCTCTGGGAAAGCACAGATCCCCAGTGCTGTTGTGCCTGTGAATAGGCTGCCCAGGGAAGGTGAAGAGCAGCAACATCTTTCAGGGGCTGGCCGCTTCCTGGTGGGAGGAGGAGCCGGACGTTTGCCTTTTCGGAAAAAGGGCACTGCCGAGAACGGGCACCATGAGACCTTGCGTCTCTGGGAAAGCACAGATCCCCAGTGCTGTTGTGCCTGTGAATAGGCTGCCCAGGGAAGGCAAAGAGCAGCAGCAGCTTTCAGGGCTGGCCCCTTCCTGGTGGGAGAAGGAGCCGGATGTTTGCCTTTTCGGAAAAGGCACTGCCGAGAACTAGGCACCATGAGACCTTGCGTCTCTGGGAAAGCACAGATCCCCAGGGCTGTTGTGCCTGTGAATAGGCTGCCCAGGGAAGAGAAGGACCAGCAGCAGCTTTCAGGGCTGGCCCCTTCCATTGTGGAAGAGGAGCCGGACGTTTGCCATTTCGGAAAAAGGCTCTGCCGAGAACGGGCACCATGAGACCTTGCGTCTCTGGGAAAGCACAGATCCCCAGTGCTGTTGTGCCTGTGAATAGGCTTGCCCAGGGAAGGTGAAGGACAGCAACAGCTTTCAGGGCTGGCCCCTTCCTGGTGGGAGAAGGAGGCGGACGTTTGCCGTTTCGGAAAAAGGCTCTGCCGAGAATGGGCACCATGAGACCTTGCGTCTCTGGGAAAGCACAGATCCCCAGTGCTTTTGTGCCTGTGAATAGGCTGCCCAGGGAAGGTGAAGAGCAGCAACAGCTTTCAGGGCTGGCCGCTTCCTGGTGGGAGGAGGAGCCGGACGTTTGCCTTTTCGGAAAAAGGCACTGCCGAGAACGGGCACCATGAGACCTTGCGTCTCTGGGAAAGCACAGATCCCCAGGGCTGTTGTGCCTGTGAATAGGCTGCCCAGGGAAGGCGAAGAGCAGCAACAGCTTTCAGGGCTGGCCGCTTCCTGGTGGGAGGAGGAGCCGGACATTTGCCGTTTCAGAAAAAAGGCTCTGCCGAGAACGGGCCACCATGAGACCTTGCGTCTCTGGGAAAGCACAGATCCCCAGGGCTGTTGTGCCTGTGAATAGGCTGCCCAGGGAAGGCGAAAGTCCAGCAACAACTTTTAGGGCTGGCGCCCTTCGTGGCGGGAATAGGAGCCGGACGTTTGCCGTTTCGGAAAAAGGCTCTGCCGAGAGACGGGCACCATGAGACCTTGCGTCTCTGGAAAGCACAGATCCCCAGGGCTGTTGTGCCTGTGAATAGGCCTGCCCAGGGAAGGCGAAGACCAGCAGCAGCTTTCAGGGCTGGCCCCTTCCTGGTGGGAGAAGGAGCCGGACGTTTGCCGTTTCGGAAAAAGGCTCTGCCGAGAACGGGCACCATAAGACCTTCCGTCTCTGGGGAAAAGCACAGATCCCCAGTGCTGTTGTGCCTGTGAATAGGCTGCCCAGGGAAGGTGAAGAGCAGCAACAACTTTCAGGGCTGGCCGCTTCCCTGGTGGGTGAGGAGGAGCCGGGACGTTTGCCATTTCGGAAAAAGGCTCTGCCGAGAACGGGCACCATGAGACCTTGCGTCTCTGGGAAAGCACAGATCCCCAGTGCTGTTGTGCCTGTGAATA